>CM061240.1:125888997-128388997 GCA_030848705.1 Heracleum sosnowskyi
CCTAGGCCAAACCACTGTCTTCCCGGTTGTCTTCTAAGTACAAACCTTGTCTTCCCGAGAGTCTTCCAAGGCCATTTACATAGTTTTCCAGCAAGTCTTCTAAATACAATCTGCTAGTGGATTGGCGCGTGGAAGATATTGCAAAGTGAATTGTATAAATGAAAAGAGGCAGTTGACATTAAGCAGATACAGAGAAGAAAAGACACAGAACAAAAGCATTACATTCTTCATTAATTCTTCAACTGCAAAGCACTCATTTCCGGCCAGTGATTTAATTCTTGAACAAGTTCTTATCATTAAATTCATAAGGATCATTTCACTTGTACTGCTTTAGCTTTCTAGCGGATCATAATCCCTAGATTTTATATCGAACTACTTTTTAGTATTCGATCCTTTTTATTACAAAAATAGATAAATTCATGTTGAATTTATTCTAGATTTGTTTTATTAAGTTCTTTGTAATCAGTGATCAAAGTTGTAACACTCCTCAAGTTTAATAGAGTTTCTATTTAACTTGAATATTGTTTCAGTTTTTATTCCGCATTAATTTGTTCTAAATTGTTTAATCTTAAACGAACAAATTTCGATAAAACGGTATAGTTTGTATTCAACCCCCCTTCTACAAACTTATCAGGACCTAACAATTGGCATCAGAGCCTTTTGATTGATATACTAATCAAAGATCCAATTGTTTGAGATTTTTTTTAACTCTGAAATTTTTATTTTTCTAAAAATCTCAAAAATGTCTACAACTCAGAAAGTTGGTACTGTCAAAATCCCAATGTTCAGCAAGGAGCATTATTCTATGTGGAAGAAGAAAATGCTCCTATTTCTTAAGGTTGCAAATCCTAAATACATTGATGTGCTGAAGAAAGGTCCCAAACTCCCTATGATTATTGAGGAAGAGATAACAGTGGATAACGTTGTTACTAGGCCTGCTAGTATGTACCCTAAAGATCCCAAGGAGTACACTCCTGATGAGAAAGAGGATGTTACCTTGGATTCCTGTCTTCAGTTGATCCTTATTGAGAGTCTTGATCCTATCATGCATAATCATGTCCTAAATTGTGAAACTGCCAAACATATTTGGGGAACCATAGAGATAATCAATGAGGGGACAGAGGAAGTTAGGGAGAATATGCTGGAAATTCTCACTTCACAATATGAGCATTTCAGATCAAACCCTGGTGAAGGTATCTCTCAGGTTTTTGAAAGATACAACAAATTAATCAATGATCTGAATCTCAATGGGAAGCACTACACCAACAAGGAGATTAACAAGAAGTTCCTTCTAACCCTACCACCTCATTTGGAGCACAAAATATCTGCCATTAGAGAAGCAAGAGATATGAATGAGATTGCTTTGGAGAGATTGTATGGTGTGCTGAAGACCTATGAGCTGGAGCAGATTCAACAAAGAGAGCTGTATGGAACTGGGAAGATTGTTGGTACCTCTACTGCATTGGCTGCTGAAGTCCCACAGAGACTGGAAGTGAAGGCTGTTCAACCTTCCAGTTCTAACATGAATGTTATTGATGCTGAATATGGATTAACATCCATTGATCAATCTGGTGGTGACTTCTATTCTTTAGAAGAACTTGATCAGCTGGAGGATAGTGATTTGGCTTTGATAGTCAGAAAGTTTGGGAAGTTTAGATTCAAGAGGAATCCCAATCTTAAGTTCAGACCCAGATTTCAGAGAGGTGGATCTTCCTCTTCAAGTGGCACAAGGGGTGGCTACAAAACTGGAACTGTGGAAAGGAGCACAATCAGATGCTATAATTGCAATGAGTTGGGTCATTTTGCTACTGAGTGCAGGAAGCCAAAGCAAGTGACCAGAAACACATTTGATTCTAGCAAGAAGAACAAGATTGGGAAAACATATGTTGCTGAGGGAAAGAGTTGGGATGACACCGACAGTGATGAAGAAGCAGGTGAGATGGGGAACCTTGCTTTAATGGCTAAAGAGGAAAGCACTTCATCCAGATACATGTCAGAGGTAACCTTTACTGACGCTGAAATGATTTATCATCTTGGTGGCACCATAAGTTGTGCACGCACTGAAAATGATAGAATAAATCTTTTAAACACAAATCTTGAAAAGGAATTAAAAGAATTGAAACTTGTGCATGTTAATCAAGATGAACTTACTGAGAAAATTGCTTTTCTTGAGAATAGGGTTAAATGTTATATTCAACTGGAAACCATTCTCAAAGATCAGATTAGTGAGCTTAAAACCAAAGCTAATGCCTATTACAACTCTTGTAAAACGGCTAAAGAAATTTTCAATAAACAAGCTATTGGTAATCATGTCAGTATAGGTTATGATTATAATGAGGCTATTGGATTGCTTGGTATTAATACACCTTGTAGAGTCAGAGAAGAAGGAAAGGTTGTTCCTTATGTACTTAAGGGTATTGAAACACCCTTCTGTAAAGAATCCATAGCAGATCCTATGAATGAATACTCTATAATCATTGCTGAAGAGATTCGTGAAGAAGATATGGCTTTGGAAGTTGAACAGTCCAAAAAGTGTATATCTGATATTCCAGTCAAAGTTGCTACAACTAAAAAGACTAAATCAGATATCCATAAGTTGGATCAAAACAACTATAGATCTAACATGCCTGCTGTTAATTCTTCTCATAAAGCATGTGGTGTGAGTAATTGCATGTCTTGTGCTTTTAATGTTATGTATGCTTTCTTTAATAAAAAGCATGTATCTAATGATAAGACTGCACCACGTCAACATGTTAATAATAAGAAGCATGTTAAAGCAAAGACTACTAGTCCTCCTCAGACTAAAGTGGATTCATTTATCCCTAAGCCTACTCAGAAATGTGTTAAGGCTGGCTATAAATGGAAACGCTCTTATGTGAAAAAGGATGAAGTAGTTTTAATCAGAAATGTTGTTTTGCCTGACAAAGGCCAGTTCTTTAAGTATGCCGGACCCAATCAATTTTGGGCTCCGAGGAAGGACTAATCAATCTGATATTGCAGGGAGTTAAACAGGTAAACCGTGTTATGTGGATTCTTGACAGTGGTTGTTCAAGGCATATGACCGGAGATAGAGCCCTGCTATCAGATGTGGTTGTGAAAGCTGGCCCAGTAGTTACCTTTGGAGATAACAGCAAGGGTATTACGAAAGGATATGGCTGTTTGAAGTACGGAAATGTTATCATTGAAGATGTTTCATTTGTGGAAGGTCTGACGTTCAATCTTCTCAGCATCAGTCAGTTCTGTGACAGAGGATATGCTGTTTCCTTTGAAAGAGAGAAGTGTCAGATCACTCACAAGAAGAATGGAAAGCCTGCTCTTCAAGGAGTAAGGAAAGGTGACTTGTTCATAGCTGATCTGAACTCGGGATTCAAAGATGAAGTTAATTGTTTTTATGCTAAAGCTTCATCAGATGATAGTTGGCTATGGCACAAGAAGATGTCTCGCCTTAACTTCAAAACTATGAACTCTTTAGTCAAGAGGGAATTAGTTAGAGGTTTGCCTCAGATGGAATTTACACAGGAAGGACTGTGTGAGGCATGCCAGAAAGGAAAGTCAAAGAAAGCTTCTCACAAGGGCACTGACACATCATCAATAACTGAACCACTTCAGCTACTGCACATGGATTTGTTTGGTCCAGTTAATGTGATGTCTATGTCAAAGAAGCAATATGCACTTGTGATTGTTGATGATTTTTCTAAATATACTTGGGTTTTATTCCTACGTTCCAAGGATGAGACCCCATTCCTGGTGATTGGCCACATAAAGTTGATTGAGCTGGATTCTAGATTCCCTGTTAGAGCCATAAGGTCAGATAATGGTACTGAATTCAAAAATGCCATTCTAAATGACTTTTGTGCTGATAAAGGAATAACAAGACAGTATTCTGCCCCTAGAACTCCTCAACAAAATGGAGTAGTGGAAAGAAAAAATCGTACATTGATTGAAGCAGCTAGGACTATGCTAAGTGAGTCCAAACTTCCAACGTACTTTTGGGCTGAAGCAGCGAATACAGCTTGTTATACTCAGAATCGAACTTTAATCAACAAGGACTTAATGAAGACTCCGTATGAGATCATGAACAACAAGAAACCAACTGTCAAGTACTTTCATGTATTTGGAGCAAAATGCTTTGTGCTTATAGATGACAATGTTAAACGTGGCAAGTTTGATGCAAAGGCACAAGAAGCTATTTTTGTTGGATATTCCAGAAGATCTTACAGGGTCTACGTGGTTGGCAGTCACACAGTAAAGGAAAGTGTCAATGTTACTTTTGATGACACTAAGTTCCCCAGTATCCAAAAAGAAGACTCATCTGAAAAGCTGAAGTTTGATAACTTGCCAGACTCAGAATCAGATGATGAAGCCCCACCTGAAGTTATTGCTGGTGATGATAATAACAATGATGATAATGATCATGGTGATGGTGGTGGAAACACTGGTAACAATGGAGATACCACCAACACTGGAGAAGAATCATCAAGGCAAACAGGCAACAACTCAGGGGGAGCAAATGAAGGATCAACTAGTCACTCACAACATTAAAGTGAATTTCAAGGTGAATCATCAAGATCAAATCTTCCAAGACAGACTGTGTGGAATAGAGCTCATCCTTTTGAGCTGATCATTGGTGATCCAGATGTTGGAGTTAAAACTAGAAGTGCTTCTCAGAATGAATGTCTTTTCTCAGCATTTCTATCGAAAATGGAGCCAAAGAAAACTGAGGAAGCACTGACTGATCCAGATTGGGTGATTGCTATGCAAGATGAACTCAATCAGTTTGAACAACAGCAAGTCTGGAAGCTGGTACCCAGGCCAAAGAACAAGAAAGTAGTTGGTACAAGATGGGTATACAGGAACAAGCTAGATGAGGATGGCATTGTTACAAGGAACAAGGCAAGACTGGTTGCACAAGGGTATTCACAAGCTGAAGGCATTGATTATGATGAAACCTATGCACCAGTGGCTAGACTTGAGGCCATCAGGATGTTCTTAGCATTTGCTGCTTATTCCAATTTTAAAGTCTATCAAATGGATGTTAAGAGTGCATTCCTGAATGGTGAACTTGATGAAGAAGTGTATGGGGAACAACCCCCTGGCTTTGAAAATCAGGAGCTGCTGGACTTTGTGTACTTTCTCTTCAAGGCTATCTATGGTCTCAAACAAGCCCCAAGAAAATGGTATGACACTCTCTCTGGTTTTCTTTTAGAAAATGGTTTTGTTAGAGGTATCATAGACAAAACTCTTTTTTCAAAGAAACACAAAAGTGATATGATATTAGTCCAAGTCTATGTGGATGACATCATATTTGGGTCTACTAATGATAATCTCTGTAAGAGATTTGCTGAGCTTATGCAGAGTAAGTTTGAAATGAGTATGATGGGTGAGCTGAAGTTCTTTCTTGGATTACAAGTAAGTCAAAGGTCAAATGGTATATTTATTTGTCAATCCAAGTATCTCAAAGAACTCCTCAAGAAGTATCACATGGAGGATTCAGCATCAGCAAGAACTCCATCTTCAACAACCATCAAACTTGGAGCTTCTGACAAATCTATCAAGGTAGATGTTACAAGCTACAGAGGTATGATTGGCTCCTTACTCTATCTTACTGCTAGTAGACCAGATATTATGTATGCTACATGCTTGTGTGCAAGGTTCCAAGCGGACCCTAGAGATGTTCATCTCGTTGCTGTGAAAAGAATCTTGAGATATCTTAAGGGTACACCTAATCTAGGTATCTGGTACCCTAAAGATTCTGGTTTTAATCTTGTTGGATATACAGATTCTGATTATGCAGGTAGTGTTGTGGATAGAAAGAGTACCTCCGGGAGTTGTCAATTCCTAGGAGGTATATTGATTTCCTGGTATAGCAAGAAACAACAAACAGTTTCCAATTCAACAGCAGAAGCTGAATATATTGCTGCTGGAAGCTGTTGTGCTCAGATCTTATGGATACAGAATCAATTAAAGGACTATGGCTTTGCATTAGACAAAATTCCCATATTTTGTGATAATACAAGTGCCATAGCAATCTCCAACAACCCTGTGCAGCACTCGAGAACGAAGCACATTGATATCAGGTATCATTTTATCAGAGAGCATGTCATGAATGGAACTGTGGAGTTACACTTTGTACCCACAGAAGAACAGACTGCAGATATATTCACTAAATCTGTTGACGAATCCACATTTATCAAGTTAGTTGGTAAATTGGGTATGTTAAACAGTCTTAGTGATTAACAATATCTCTGTCTTGTTTGTTCTTTCAAAAAGTCATTTTCTCTTGTCATTTAACTGATATTTACTGCCAATTCTAATTTAATAGTACATGCTTGTGTATTTAAATAGCTCTAAATATTTTATTTTCTTTAAAAATATTTTTCTCATATTTTTTTAAGTAGAGAAATGTATTTGTATTGAAAATATATTTATTTAGAATTATTTAGGTATTTTTCAGATTGTAAATATTGTTGTTTGAATTTTTCTGCAAGTTTATATTAATTTTATGCATTTCTAATATTCTGCATATTTTTCTAGGATTTATGGAATTTTTCTGTGAATTTTTCTAGAATTTTATATATTTTTCATGCATTTTTCTAAGTTTTTCAACATTTTCTGTAAATATTCGAATTAATTTCTGAATTTTTCCTAAGTCTTCCCAGTTTTACACTAGGAAGACTACCGGGAAAACAAGGAATATTTTCTTTTTGTTTTTTGTTTTTTCCTTTTTATTTTAAGTCTTTTTCGAAGTCTTCCCAGTTTTTTGAACTAGGAAGACTATCGGGAAGACTATGCATTACTAGTTTTATTTCTGTTTATTTATTTATTGTATTTTCCGGAAGACTTCCTAATTTGAACTAGGAAGACTACCGGGAAGACTATCCTAAGTCTTCCCGATTGTCTTCCCAGTTCAAATTTCAAAAAAAAAAACCCGTTGCACTTCTTTTCTTTTCAGTTTAATTATTCTTAAAATTTAATATATAGATACACACGTACATACACTGCACAGCTTATTTGCCTTATCAGTTTTTCTTGTTCTCAAACCCCCTATTCGTTTTCTCTCTCAAATCTGTAGAAACTGTGATCCTTGAATCATTTTTGCTCAAGTTTTAACTTAGCAAATCATAACTATTCATTAAAATCAAACAACTAAGTCGAATTGCTGCCCAAATTTCTGTTCTTGTTTCATTTCCTTTCGACTTTTGTGTTTTGAATTGCTAAGTAATTCTTGATTTTGTGATCATCTTTAGTTTCTGTGATAGAGATCTGTGTGTGTGTTCTTGAGAATCATTTGCCCACTCATTTCGTTTTTCAAGGTCTTAGTTCGAACTTTTTAGGATCTAAAATTTGAAAATTAATTAATTTTGATAAAATTTAATTTTGTGGATTTTTGTAATTTTAATTAATTCTAAAAATCCCTAAAATTTTAGTTTTATTTTTAATTAATTAATATTTTAAGTGTCTTATTTAAAATGGATCCTAATAATTTTGAATTAGTTTTAAATAATTTTGTTGGGTATTTTGATCCTTTAAAATGCAAGGTGGAACGTTTTAGACCGTGGATTCAATTTTTAAATAGCAATACATGTGTTAGTTATGCTATTTGTGCCAATGCACTTCTGAAAATTGATCCATTAAGGATGTTGTGTTCAAGTGCTGTTATTGCTGAAGATTCAAAATCTTTTACTTTCAATATTTTAAACCAGCAATATACAGTTACTTTTGAGTTATTTTGTGATGTGTTGCATTTTCCAAAGGACAGATTTGATCCATTACCCACTGATGACGAGTTAACACAGTTCTTTGTGAATATTCATTATCAGGGTCCCTTTCAAATGGTCAAATTGTCAAAAACTTTTGTTGTAAGGGAATGGGATCTGTTCTTTGATACTATAGCTAGGGTATTTGGTAACTGCACAAAAACAAACTTTCATTGCATTACCAGTCTTAATCAATATATTGCCTATGCTATAGTATTTGGTCGTAGATTGAACTTTGCTGAGATTCTGTGGAACCTTTTGCTCAACAGGCTTGCTCACTCTAGGAGAGATTCTGATAATGGTGTGAAAGTAAGGTGTTGGTACCCTCGCTTTCTAACTCTTATCATTAATCATCTTCTCACTGCTGAGCAGGTAGAACTGTTTCGAGAAGCTAGATTTGAAACCTCTCCAACCACAGACACCAAATTCTACACCAGACTTGATGTCTCATCCAAATTTACCACCATACCTGTTCTTGTTTCACCATTCATGAGACAATTCATTCATCTTCCTATCTTTGGTGAACAAGTTCCTCAACCACATCCAGTTCCACTGCAGGTAGTGATTCCTAACTTTGGTTCTTCTTCTGGTACTTCAATTGAAACCCAAGTGGTTGTTAGGGCTGACCCAGAGATTGTAGAACCACAGTCTCTGACCCAGGTTATAGAGCCAAACAGAGAGTCAAACACTCCTGAAACACAATCTGAGCCTAATGTTCAAACCAGTTCAAGAAATGTTAGTGATATACCTGAAATGAGTGTTCCCACAGCTCTGTCTCCACCCTTAAAGAAAAGAAGAACCTATAGGGAGACAACTGTAAGCCCATCTGTATCCTCTCAAAAGGATATGGACATTGATATGGCCACTACACAGTCTCTGGAGACATCCTCTCAACAGGATGAATCTATTGAAATTCGCCATAGGGCCATGGCATCTTGTACTGAGTCAAGCACACTCCCATTACTCACAATGGGAGAAGACATCCAAATAGATTATACTCAGGACACTTTGCAAGGAGAGCACTTTAATTTTGACTTTGAAACAGTGCCTACCATAGTTACGGTAGAAGTGCCTTCACAGGCATCTGAGGGAAAATATGATTCTTCGCCAGTTCAAATAGAATCATTTTCTCCCCTCCCAGAGGGAACATCTCTGGCTCCCTTAAGGGATTTTCCACTCGCAGTTTTTACTGGAGAAAGTGGAAGGCAACCTAATGACTCCAACACTGAAGCAATTCAGTTTCAAATTCAATCTGATTTGGAATTCATTGGGGATTGGGATTCGCGAACTCCCATTGCACCACCACTGACCTCTCTTGAAGGGGCTAGGGTGATTTTTCCTGCAGGTACATCTACTGAGAATTTAGACAGACAGTTAGTGGTGAGAGATATGAGTCAAACACCGAGTGAAACACAAGCACGTGAGTTGAGTGAAACACCACTGAAAGCAATTGAGGTGAGTGCACACACTGACACAAACACTGCTTTGTTGAACCAGCTAGCTGATCTACAAAAGAAGTTGCAAGAGACCCAAGCTGAAAACACAATTCTAAAAGCACAAGTGGTTGCACAATCTACCACCTCTGTATCAAATCAGCTAGGTACTGTGAAAGATGACCTACAAGGATTGAAGAATAATCTCCTCCCGAAGCTTAATTCAATCCAACAATCTCAAGTACTTGTGGCTTCAGACATCTCTGATCTTACAATGTCAAATGCTCAAATATCAGAGAGTGTCAGGGAGATAGCTGCCATTTCTACCAAGGTGGACTTTATTCTGCAAACAGCTGATGAAAATCAAAAGTTTAACGAAGAAAGGATTTTCAGGATAGAAGGAGGAATGGAGCATCTGAATGAAGGTATGAAGCACTTGTATAATATGATCAAGAATTCACATCAACCTACTGAAGAGCAAAGAATTTTCTTTGAGGGAGATGATGAGGATGAGGATGATGCTGATGAAAGAGGAGATAGAGGAGAGATAAGGAGAACATCTGAGGTGAATCCTAGGGCTTCCACAGCTCAAACTGTAGAGGATTCCTCAACTAAGGGGGAGAATGTGGAGAAACAAAGAGGAGGAGAAGCTGGAGGTTCTGATTCTGTAAAGGACAAAGGGAAGCAGAGGTTAACTTTTTCTGATGCTGACTACTATCAAGGTGAACAGGGAGATTTTGACAATATTGAATCTGAAGAAAACCCTGAAGATATCTTTGGTGAAGTGGAGGTTGAAGGAGAGGCTGACTATGCTGACTGGGAAGATGAACCTGAAGTGGATCCTGCCTTTGAAGCTGAGCTGTTAAGACAGAAAGCTGATCTGAAGAGAAGAGAGGAGGAGAATGCTAAAGTTTCTGACATCATCTCAAAGCATCTAGTTATCCAAAAAGCTGAACATTCAGAAAAGCAACGGCTTCATGATATAAAGGTCAAGGACAGGAAGTTATATGTGAGGCTGAAGCTTGGAGAAGAATGTGATAGAGCTAGAGAGATGTTTTCACATTCAACAGGGTCAGATAATGATGGAAAGTTTTTTAGCATGTTGGAAAGATACAAGAAGGTCAATCCAGACAACACAGTATATATGAAAGCTCTTCATGCAGAGATTTCAAGGATCACAACTGGATATGGCAGAGTTAGAGAGGAGTTGAAGATCTATGTTTATACTCATAATGAGGGAACTTTCATAGTGTCTCTCAATCTTCTGGAAAGCAGAACTCTCTCTGAACTATGGGTCTTCATGTGCAAGGTAAAAAGAACTTCTCCATTAGCTGAGCTGTTGCATGATCAGCTAAGAGACTTTGCAATGAAAGCTAGTCCACAAGTGGTGGAAGTGCCTTATGAAGTAAAATTTTTTAAAGGAAGGGCACTTCAGACTTGTGGTGTGGATCCAATATCTCTGAAGGATTTTCCTGCCAAGCATCTTGTCTACTTGGAGAACATGTTGAGGACTTCAGGATTTGCTACACAAGAGAAGACAGAAGTTGCTGATTTGATTCAAGACTATTGCATAGCTAATATCAAAAGATATCATCAAATGAGGAATAGGCTGAAGAAAGTCACAACTCAACCTGTCAGACCTAGTGGCATTACTTCTGAATCTGATCGTGTTCTGGACAAGGATTTGCTTGAAGCACTTGAAGAAGGAGAGATGATTGAGTCTGAAATTTGAAGAAGCTCTGTTTGTAAATATTAAATGTTTAGAGCTTAGGTGATTCAAGATAGGATAAATGTATTCATATGTTCAGTCTAGAGGAACATCTATCTTGTATTCATCTTTACTGTTTGAATCTGGAAATTGTTATATTTAATCCAGAACTTTTTATTATTTGCTTGGCTCTTAAAAGTCTTATCTTTTCTTGTTTTAGTTGAGTTATCCTCTAAAGTATTTGGTTGTTATTGTCTAACAAACAAATAGGGGGAGATTGAAAGGCATATGTCTAGTCCTATTTGTAAACACCGAGGATTCTACTCAACTTTAATTAAGATGTAATAAGTAAATAATAAAAATCAATTGTCACAGGAATCTCAGAAGATTATATCTGTCAAAGAATGAAGATTAAAGTCATCTACAGACTTGAAGTGATTCTACATTGAAAGAAGCTCAATTTATTGATCAAGCCTCAATGAAGTATTCAAGCTAAGTGGATTTATTAAAGTGACAGAGATTTCAAGTGGTGACAGAAAAAGATACTGATTACGGAGTTCTTGAATGAGAAGGTAGTGAATCACTGCTTAAAGTTAAATAGATAAAGAACAGACATTGTCGTTAGTCACTCATGAACCAGACAGTACATCGAGTGTCAACGTACTATTGTGTTTGTTATTTATCTAAGTTTTAAGTGATTCTGGAATTAATTGAGAAGTCAACTTGTTCTATTTATTCTCTTATAAATAATTATTATTATTAAGTATATTATTTATTAAATTAATTCTGCAAAGAATTAATTTAATACATAATTTATTTAGTTAATTATTTAAATTAGAATATATTTGAACTAGGAAGACTTAGGATTGAACTAGGAAGACTTAGTTCTTTGAACTAGGAAGACTACCAAGGCTGTCTTCCCGATTGTCTTCCTAGGCCAAACCACTGTCTTCCCGGTTGTCTTCTAAGTACAAACCTTGTCTTCCCGAGAGTCTTCCAAGGCCATTTACATAGTTTTCCAGCAAGTCTTCTAAATACAATCTGCTAGTGGATTGGCGCGTGGAAGATATTGCAAAGTGAATTGTATAAATGAAAAGAGGCAGTTGACATTAAGCAGATACAGAGAAGAAAAGACACAGAACAAAAGCATTACATTCTTCATTAATTCTTCAACTGCAAAGCACTCATTTCCGGCCAGTGATTTAATTCTTGAACAAGTTCTTATCATTAAATTCATAAGGATCATTTCACTTGTACTGCTTTAGCTTTCTAGCGGATCATAATCCCTAGATTTTATATCGAACTACTTTTTAGTATTCGATCCTTTTTATTACAAAAATAGATAAATTCATGTCGAATTTATTCTAGATTTGTTTTATTAAGTTCTTTGTAATCAGTGATCAAAGTTGTAACACTCCTCAAGTTTAATAGAGTTTCTATTTAACTTGAATATTGTTTCAGTTTTTATTCCGCATTAATTTGTTCTAAATTGTTTAATCTTAAACGAACAAATTTCGATAAAACGGTATAGTTTGTATTCAACCCCCCTTCTACAAACTTATCAGGACCTAACATGGTGAATGACATGGAATGATGAACATTGAGAATTTCTGAGGAAAGCTACAGAGAGGAAATCCTGATAACTGCCAAATCCTGATGGTTATTCAGAAAGGTATGTTTTCTTTGATCAAATCCTGATAGGATGCAATCCTGACAGGAAGTCAACTGGTCAATCCTGATGTACAGGTCAGTATTTTCATTACTAAATTTGTGCCTAATTTTTCGTCCGTATCTGCTAATGGACGATTGAGTTTTAGTAGGACAACTGTATGCGCGCGTGTGTTGCACTATTATAGATATATCTATACATACACATAAAAAGCGGTGCAGTTTTATTTAATGTCACACGTAATCTGTCCACTAATTATTTGTGCACAAATCATATTTTGCCACCTGTTATTGAGAGTAATATTTTGTTTTAACAAAATCCTTTTCATTGTTATACATCTTTCATTACTCTCTCATCATCAGTTTTTCGTTTTCTATCTCTCTCTGTGCTTTCATACCCTAATTGCTTCAAATCTTAATTCTCAAGTTTTCAAAAGCATTACAATGGCGTCTTCATCATTCATGAACAAACAAACAGTAATTCGTGATATTACTTTTGCCACTAATAACTTTGTAGCCATACTAGACCATCAGGAATTGCCTACTGAGTTCCATATAATTCAAGATTTTCTTACTTCAAGCCCATTGAAGTATGCTTTAACAGAGCCTGCGAGTGTTTCTTTTAAGTCTGTAATGCAGGTTTGGAACACAGTTGTTTTTGGTCAAAGTTCTACAGGAACCATTCTGATGCAGTTCGAATCAAATGGAGTAACTCATCATGTCACCCCTGCTGTTATTGAAGAGGCGTTGCATTTGCCTATTCTGGGTGATAATGTTCCTAGTGTGATTTCAGACTCTACTGTATTTGAGTTTGTCACAAAACTTGGCTACAATGGTGAAGTAAAGAGATATGGCAATCTCTTTAGGACAAAGCTTAAGAAGGAATGGAATTTCTTCTTTGATACGATCAGCCGCTGTTTCCTGAACAAGACATCAAATTTTGATGCTCTTCCATCAGGATCTCTCAAAATTGGGTACTCTCTTATCCATTCTACAGTGTTTGATTATGGGTCTTTTATCTTAAAAGCTTTAAGTGATAGGAAATCAGATAAGTTGGGTTCTGTCTGTTTTCTTAGATTTTTACAGTTGATATTTAATCACTTATGTCCTAATGTTGTTTTTGAGAATGATGTAGTTCTACCGATCTGTAGAATTACTGAGAATAATATTAAGTCCTTAGTCAACAGTGATAAGGCAAATGGTTTCATAGGAAATGCTTTTATTCCTGATGAGGTTAGGTTTTTCTTACATAGGAAAATGCCTACTCGTTATGGTTTAATTTCTAATTCTATGGGGCAAGGCTCAACCCACCTTGTTCCTGACACAAACATTCATCCTAAACAGTCTAAACAAACAACTGCCACCTCTAATGTCTCTCAAAAGACTTTAGTTGTAAAAGCAAAGAAGTCAGCTAGAACTGATGTGTCAGGAAGGCAATCAGGTTCAAAGGACTTTTCCTCAACACCACTCACTAAAAAAAAGTTACAAGGGGGTGTACAAGGGGTCCTGGTGAAGAAAGCTGCAAAGGGAGGTGAGGTTGTTTCTGTCAAAAGAAAGTTAGTTCTCAGGGATGAGACTGACTCAGAGGATGATTTACCTATATCCTCTGTGCTGAAAGTGAATAAGGAAGTTGCTGATACTGCTACTGCAGCCGTGGTTCCATTGTCTACACCACAGAAGAAAAGGAAGTTATCAAGGAGTAGATATCATATTCCTTTAGAAAAGAAGCAGGATACTGATGTACAGGACACTTCTATTCTGAATGAGCAATCAGTTTCTACTGCTCAAGCAAATCCTGATGTTAGTATTCCTGATGCTGCACCAAGTCAAGTGGTTAATATTTCAGACTCTCCAGCACAGGACTCTCCAACAAAAAGACATGTTGATATTTCATGGGAGAAGTATGGTGCTGCTGCTTCCAATCTTGGGATAAAACATCCAATGGAAAAGCTAAGGAAGGCAGAAGAGTTAGTCTATCAAAGACAGAAGAAACTGAAAGGATCAAGCCCACAAGAACCTGAACCTCAAAGTGGTTCAACAGCTCTTTCTGATGATCCAGCCACACAAGAACCACTCAATCAAAGTTTGGGTGAAGGCTTAGCTAGTGGAATGGTCCCACAAGAACCATTTTCTCAAAGGGAGAATGAAGACATCAACATTCCAGCTACACAAGAACCATCTTCTCAAAGTGAAGATGCAGGCCAAGCTACAGTTTCTGAGAAATTTCCTGACAATGCTCAAGGGATTTCTGGTGCAGATGAAGTTCGAAGATTGGTCAAGGACATTGTCTATGAGGGAAGCACACAAGAACCTTTGACTCAAAGTGTTGAAGCAGCTTCTAAACCTCAAGCTCCACAAGAACCATTGGTAGCAAATACTGATGCAAGCCTATCAAATCCTGACGGTGTTCAACCTGACGCTAGTGGTGCTCCTGATACTGAGCCTATATTGATACAGCCACTTCGTTCAAGACCAATGGATCATCCTATCTCAGAATCACAGGATAAACTGAAAGGTATTGCAATTCCTGATCCTGATTTTACTCATAGTACTGATGATGATGACTCTGATGATAGTGATGATGATGAGAATCGAAAAGAGAAGGAACAGCTTGCTACAGCACTCAAGATTAGTCTTGGAACTAATTTTGGTTCATCAAGTACATTTATGGCTGGCAATGCTTATACTGGGAAAGATCAGAGACAAGATTTTTCTATTCCTTCCTTTGATCTTGCTGAGGCATTTAGACAGAATGAATGGAACAATTCTTGGCACAATTCTGATGAATCTATCAGTTTTTCTTCTGCTATTGAACATGCCTATCAAGCAGTGAAATCTATAGAGAATCAAGACTTGAAGAATCATATGAAGGCTACAACTCTGTTATCCAAGAGCCTGAAAAGTGAGATTGATTCTATCAAGAGTTCAACTGATAAAGTGAGGACTGATATCTTTAATAATTTTACAAAGGTGCCTACTGCTTTACAATTGAGGGTAGTAGAATCCCAAGTGAAATATGTTGTTTCAGAACAAACCTCAATCAACCAAAGAATTGATTCACTGGATACTAAGGTAACTGACATTCAAGCCTCTCTTTCCTTAATTTTGAATTTATTATCAAATCCTGATGTCAAAAAGGGGGAGAAGGTTAGTCGGACAAAATGCACACCTGATCTAGTATTAAGGAATAATAATGATGATACTGGAGATGATGGTAGTGACAAAGTGATACAAGGAGAAACCTCTGATGCTGCAGTTTTGAAGTCTACAATTCAAACTTCTCAAAGTCAAACAATGCAGTCAACTCATGTTTCTGATTCTGGAGTTAAGACAGTAAGAACAATGATGCAATCTCAGATCCTGACGGAAGAACAAATCCTGACACCTGGTCATGGACATATTCTTGCTACAATTCCTGAAGGTGATGAAGATGTGATTATTGATAATCCTGAAGATGCATCAAATTTATTCCAGAAGTTTTCTACAAAAGATGGCAGAATTGTTACTCTATATCACACTGATAAAAGAGTTCAACAATTATTTGCTAGAAAAGCACTCTCTACAGCAAGTGAAGAATATCCAGATCTCTCACATGAAGAATTTTTGAGACTACAAAGAGAGACAATGGAAAGCTATACTGTTCCTGCTAGAGGTAGAGGAGACAGAGGTAGGAGAGGTGCTAGAAGAAGTAGAAGAGGTTCTTCAACTCAAATAGTACCTAGACAGACAAGGTCTACAGGGTTAAGAATTGAAGAAATTCCTGAACCTATTCAAACTCTAGTAGTTCCTGACAGATCTACTTTTGGTGATGATGGAAATATTGAAGAAGAACCTGAATTGAGAAGAAAACCAAGAAAATCAACTCTCTGCAATACAAATCAAATTGAAGAATCTAATCCTGATGTTGTTCCTGATAATATTCAAGATCCTGATGATTCTGAAATTCTGCAAGAGATTGATTTAATAATCTTATCTACTATGGTTGATTCTCACAACAAGGAAGTAGATGAAGAAGAAGAAGCCAGAAGAAGAGAAATTACAAGAAGAACAAGTAGAGATTTCAATCTCTATTTACAAAGGCTTAAACTCTTGAATGAAAGAAAATGGAGGAATCCAAGCAGACAAGAATCTTCACTGGAAAGAAGCTATGCATTTGAAAAGGAAAAAGATAAGAAGTGGAAACACATTAGTACACTTAGGTGTGATACACCTATCAATTTTCAGTCTGGTGGAATTATTACAAGCGCTTCAAGTGTTGTTGATTTATCTGAGATGGTTAGATCAAAAGCACTCTGGTTAAAGATGTTTTCAAATCTGAAGCAATTGTCAAGCAATTCAAGAGGAGGTATTGGACATAGAGATGCTGAATATCTGAATATGTCATATGTTGATCCATACTCCTTAACTGAAATTGGAGGTACTTTAACTTCTGAAAACCTGAACAATTTACTAGCTGTTGATATAGTTATAGATTGTCATGATGGTTTTGACAAGAAAGAAAAGTTTCTGTACTTCATGAAAGATGGTAGTGTGAAGATGTTATCTATTCAAGATCTGCTGATGAAAACTACACAGGAACTGAAATATG
This sequence comes from Heracleum sosnowskyi, assembly GCA_030848705.1. Taxonomy (NCBI): domain Eukaryota; kingdom Viridiplantae; phylum Streptophyta; class Magnoliopsida; order Apiales; family Apiaceae; genus Heracleum; species Heracleum sosnowskyi. The sequence goes on from CM061240.1 coordinate 125,906,152, forward strand.
TTCATTATATTTTGAGATCGAAGAATCAAATATGCAAAGAATGGAGTGACATGATTTTGTCAACAATAAGAAGAAGACTGGATGGAAAGAGTAATTTCAATGGTAATTATATTCCCATGTACTTAAATCAAAGAGGTCAGGATGTGGAAATGCAAAGAGATACTGCTGTTAAAGAAGTAAATTTTGGCATGACTCATCTTACTCTCAATCCTGATGGGAAAGAAATTGCTTATCTTATGCTAGAAGAGCATAGTCTTCAAAGAAACTCCATATTGAATCTCAGAGCAGCTATATATCAGATTAATGAGGAAGATGAAGAACTCAGAAATCTTAAGGAAAGACTGATTCAAATTCTTGAAGAAAAAGAAGAAAATTTGTTATCCAACTTCTTGAAGATGAATCTGTTCTATCAAAGAGTCTAAACAGATAAGTTGTTGCTGCAGATTCTGTACATTTTGTATATATGTTTTTGACATCATTGAATATTTGGAATCTATACTTTATTTCACAAAGTATGAGATTGGGGGAGATTGTTAGATCAGAATTCAATGATCGTCAGGAGCTAGACTCAACTAATCAGGATTGCTGACGTCATCAGGATTAAGATACATGTCAGGACTGGGATCAGGATTGATCATCAGGACTGGAAGCTGATCAGGATTCCTACTTCGAGTTATATTTGGAGTCTAGTTAAACATGGAAGTTTATTCTGTCGGTTCCTGGTTTGTAGAATGTAGCTAACAATTATGGATAGGTTTCAATCTTTGTTATTGATTAGGACTTATCATTGATAGAGAAGCTGTGTAGTATATAAACACAGTTTTGGTTTCGATTTATGTATTATTCGGAGGAGAACATAATCGAATAGAAGCTCTCGAGAACATAGAATTTCTTGAGAGGGTTTTTGTAAGCTAGCAGCTCTCAAGAACATCAGAATTTCTTGAGAGAGTTTGTAACAGTTTTATATCAGATTTAATAAAGCTGTTATCTTTCTTTTCATATTTGTGATATATACATTAAGAAGTCGATTATCTTACTCTATTGTATTCAACCCCCCTTCTACAATAGATTATTACTGGGCAACAGATGGATAAATCCGGACTATTTATGGGAACGTGACGTGGATGGATAAATCCTGACTATTTATGGGCTTGGACTGAATGAGCTTATCCGATGACTTGTTTCCCAAGAACTACGTGAGGCTTGATCCCTATATAAAGGGGTACGTAGGCACCTTGTATGATAGACAATTGACACTCGGCAAAGAGCAAGAGAAAGAAGCCATTCTCTATTCAATTTCTGAGGAGTCATCATACAAGTCCAACCACCACTTACCATAAAACCTCTAATACACTGTTATACGAAATTCTCCTTATAACAATTAGCGCTGGAAGGAGGGGCACACTACATCTTAAGGAGACAGATGTCGAAGAATAACAAGCATAGTGACAAGGAAATTGAGCACAAGAAGGATGCCACCCCACAAGGAGCAAAGACGGATCTACCACCCCATAAAGAGGGATGACCAAGTAAAACCACCCGTCACACCTCAAGTCACCCCAGTTACGCTTGACAGCAAGAAGATCCTGGATTACCTCGAGGGGATCGAGCACCAATTCAAGACTATGAACGCTCGGCTGGCTAAGGTCGAACAGAATTCAATTAAGAATGCGAAGAGGAAGGCTCGAAGACTCAAGATCACTCGACAAGAGAAGGATCAACCCCTTAGGAAACTCATACACGAGTTCGATGAGGTAGCTGATGGGCTAAAAAAGACCGGGCCTCTTGAGACAGACGAGATATCTCCAGAGGAGCGAGGCAGCCAGGCTCCAAGTGAGCCGCGGCATGAGCCAGCTTCGTCCGAGGCTAGATCCACTAGTGTTTTAGATCGGATTGGGAAAAAGTTAACCGAACACGATCTAAGGATTAGGTTAGAAAATTCTAAAGAGGACTCCACCTCGAGCAGAACGAAGGGAGAGGACTCCACCTCGAACAGAACGAAGGGAGATGACTCCACCTCGAACAGAACAAAGGGAGATGACTCCACCTCGAACTCATAGAAGGGAGCGTAGGGAGAGGACTCCCTCTCACCATTCGAGCCACCACAATGAAGAAAGGTCCGACGAAAGGATTGGAGACTTGAGGGTTGGTGACTTAAGGCGCCTGCTGGTGCAAATGGAAAACGAGAAGAAGGCGCCACCCCCTGTTACGACCCCATCTCCTTTTACTCCTGCGATACAGATGTCTCCTCTGCTCCCGATATTCAGGAGCAACCTCACACTTGCCTTCAATGGAGATACAGATCCTGCTGAGTACCTGGCCTGTTTCAATACCGAGATGGAGGTCTACCAGGTTCCTGATCTAACTCGTTGTCGACTATTTGCTGCTTCGTTAAGGGGAAGTGCCCAACAATGGTTTACCAAGCTAGGACCAGCTATCATTAGCACATGGAGGCAGCTGGGAGATCTATTCTTAAGGCAGTTTTAGTCCACCCTTCATTATGCCCCCCGGTGGCTCCAATATTAAGCAAGGAGACGTAGAGTCCCAGCAAGAGTATTTTATGCGATTTAATGCTGAAGTCCCCAGAGTTCGAGGAGCAACGGAAGAAGCCCAAAAGAATTTTCTAATTGCTGGATTAAGAGAGGGTTCTAAATTCTGGAAAACCCTACATGCAAAGGAGCCAGAAACCTTGGCCGAGTTTTATGAACATGCGGAACCTCACAAGCGGGTAGAGAAATCCATGAGGGATCTAAGAAGCAGTGGCCGAAGAATGGAGAAAAGAGGGAGATCTTCTAGTCCCGAAGAAAGAAGAAAGACTTTCAAAAGGAGTCTCAGTCCAAAGAAGTTTAACAGGGCCAGGGAAACTGCCAATAAAGAGTCTGGAAGACCTTATACAAGCAAATGGCAGAATCATACCCCTTTGGTCGCCTCCATCGACCATATATATGCCACTTATGCTGGGAAAGGGGTGTTCAAGAAAACTACTCCTTTGACAGAATATAACAAAAGGGACACCTCTAGATATTGTGCCTACCATGAATCCACGGGACATCACACGGCAGATTGCCGACAGTTGAAGGATGAAATTGAAACTTTGATTCGACATGGAAAGCTAACTGAATGGGTTGTGAAGGAAGTACGAAAACATAAGGTTGAGTACCACCAGGTGCCCCCTCCACCTCCGATAGCAAAGGATGATGACACGGGGATGACTGCTAGGGCTAATAGCATTCATGTTATTATTGGAGGATCTCACGTGGGAGGAGATAACAAGAAAGCCATGGAAAGATATGCTCGAGAGGCAAAAGATCGTCCTCTAACCAATGTTCATCATCTTGAACAAAGGCCTCCTCATCTGTTCAGGAAAGAAAGAGATGAAATTATGTTTAGCGAAGAAGATGCCAAATGGGTACATCACCCTCATGCCGATGCTCTTGTCGTAAGGATAAAAATTGGGTCGACCAATGTGTATCGAGTATTGGTAGACAATGGGAGTGCCGTAAATATTTTGACCTACGACACTTACAAAAGGCTTGGATTCGTAGACAGAGAGTTGGTCTCAAGAGGAAATCAACTCTACGGGTTCACATGGGCTTCAGTAGGAATCTGAGGCATAGTCCAGCTACCGGTCAGTTTAGGAGACAACCCTCACGTGGCCACACAAATTGTCACTTTTACTGTGGTGGATCAGCCATGTGCTTATAATGCCATCATTGGGAGACCAATCCTTAAAGAGATGCAGGTAGTCACTTCTATTTATCACCTAACCATAAAATTTCCAACTCCCACAGGTGTCGGACAAGTGAAGGGATGCCAATATGACTCAAGGGTATGCTATAACCAAGCAATGAAAGGGGCGGAAAAGATAGATGTTCCAAAAGAAGTGGCAAACCTTGGGGAACGAGAGTTCATGGAAGATGCTGAAGAGAAGAAAAGGAAGCGTGTGGATACTCCCATGCCAGATGTCTGTAACATGATATCTATAAAGGAACTCCCGGATGACTACTTTGAAAGTTTGGGAATTGAGGTGGAACCTCGGCCCGGGGCCATAATGATGGAACCCTCTCAACCCATAATGATGTTACAAGAGGGCATAGTGGAGAAGGCAAGTGATGATGAAGAGAGCCCAGTGCAGGTAGCTGCCAGGTTGAATAAAGGCAAGTGGGTAAGAAAGGAGACTTCAGTTCTGATAAACCTGGCAACTGGAATGTCCCGAGAGATTACTATAACGTCAGAAGGGAACATCCCACAGGAAACACCGGAGATGTCCATCAACAATGGGGATAAACTTAGTGTCACCGAGATAGGGGAGCCTAGCACATATAAGAACTTCGATGTTGATTTGGACCCAAGAATGCCTCCCTTACCGGACGGAGCTGGAACATTCGAAGATATTATTTCTATCTTGGTAGATCCGAACGACCCGACTAAAGTCTTGAAGATTGGGGCAAATCTCGGCCCCAGTATAAGGGACAATCTTGTCTCATTCCTCAAAGAAAATTTGGATGTGTTTGCATGGTCTCACACCGACCTGATAGCCATCAATCTAGAAGTAATGTGCCACATGTTGAACCTAGATCAAAGCAAGAAGGGAATCAGACAGAAGAGGAGACCTGTTAGTGGAGAGAGGGCGGAGGCCCTTAGGGAAGAAGTGGATAGGTTGATGGAAGTCGGGCTTATCAAGGAGTCGTTCTACCCGACTTGGCTGGCTAATCCTGTGCTAGTAAAAAAGCTCAATGGGAAGTGTAGGACTTGCGTCGACTTCACCGACTTGAAGAAGGCGTGTCCAAAGGATAGCTTCCCTCTTCTTCGTATCGATCAGCTTGTGGATGCCACTGCAGGGCACGCGTTGTTAAGCTTCATGGATTCCTACTCAGGCTACAATCAAATTCCTATGTATGGGCCATATAAAGAACACACCTCGTTCATCACTGATCGAGGCCTATACTGTTATATTGGGATGCTTTTTGGGTTAATCAATGCAGGAGCAACTTACCAGAGATTGGTGAATAAAATGTTCAAAGATCATATCGGGAAGACAATGGAGGTATATGTTGATGACATGCTTGTGAAATCAAAAGAGGCCACAGACCACATCCGTCATTTGGCAGAGATGTTCACTATCTTGCGTATTTACAGAATGAAGCTTAATCCCCAAAAATGTGTGTTTGGGGTGGAGTCAGGAAAGTTCTCGGGTTCATTGTCAACCATCGAGGAATCGAGGCTAACCCGGAAAAAATCAAGGCTCTATTGGAGATGAGATCACCTCGGAGGGTAAAAGATGTGCAAAGTCTAACAGGTCGAGTTGCGGCGTTGAATAGATTTGTCTCCAAATCTTCTGACAAGTGCCAAGTATTCTTTAAGGCCATTAAAAATGTGGGAAAGAATTTTCAATGGATAGAGGAATGTGAGGAGGCCTTTCAAAATATCAAGAAACATTTGAGCACACCACCTTTATTGTCTAATCCACAGCAAGGGGAGGTACTTGTGCTTTATTTAGCTGTATCTGAATATACGGTGAGTACGGTGCTAATTCGAGAGGAAGGGGAAGCTCAGCTCTCGATATACTATATGAGCAAAAGGCTGGTGGGTGCAGAAACTCAGTACTTGAACATGGAAAAACTGGTGTATGCTCTAATCCTCGCTTCAAGGAAGCTCCGTCCTTACTTCCAGGCTCATAAGGTCGAGGTGAGAACAACCTATCCACTTAAACAAGTGTTGCATAAACCAGAAACTTCAGGAAGAATGTTGAAATGGGCTGTCGAGCTAGGTCAGTTTGATGTGGAGTATAAGCCTCGGGTTGCGATTAAAGGACAAGCACTAGCAAATTTTTGTGTTGGAATTCTCACCTCAAACAGAAGAGGACTCTAGGGCGTTGCAAATTTATCCAGAGAGGCCAGTAGAGGAAAATCAGAATAGTGCCCCTTGGTGGAGGTTGTATGTTGATGGGGCGTCCAATGGAGATGGAGCTGGATTCAAGTTGGTAAGCCCAGAAGGGTGTAGGGTGAAGAGGGCTGTTCACTTCACCTTTCACGCAACAAATAATGATGCTGAGTATGAGGCTTTGATTAACGGATTCAAGTTGGCATTAGAACTAAATGTGGAAAACCTTAACGCTTTCAGTGATTCCATGATAGTGGTGTACCAGATAAATGGAGGGTATCAAGCACGGGGGCCTAGAACGGAGTTTTATTTGCGTTGTGCGGAAAGGTTGATCAGGCTATTTAATGAGGTCAACCTAGAGCTCATCCCTCGGGGCCAGAATGAGGCGGCATACGAACTTGCCAAGTTCGGTTCTCGCCGTGAGACCACTCTGTTGGGTTCAACACCTTTAGATATATAGAGGAGGCCTAGCGTGCCAGAGGAAGAGCTTATGGTGGTGGAAGAAGGAGTAACATGGATGTCTCCCCTTTTGGCTTATATAAAAAATGGTGCTTTACCAGAAGAAAAGAATGAAGCATGACGAGTGCGGTATATGGCAGTCCGATATGCAATATATGATGGAGGTTTATATATGAGAGGCTTCAATGTGCCCCTACTCAAATGTGTTGATGGAGAAGAATGCAACTATATACTGGGGGAGGTCCATGAAGGCATCTGTGGTAACCACTCGGGGGGTAGTTCATTGGCACAGAAGATACTTCGTCAAGGGTATTACTGGCCGACTCTTAAAAAAGATGCTTTCGAGTTTGCTAGAGCTTGTGACAAGTGCCAAAGGTATGCAAATTTTTATAACAGTCCGGTGGCACTGCTGACTTCACTCATGAACCCCTGGCCCTTTGCCATATGGGGGATAGATTTGATTGGGGAATTGCCTAAAGCTAAAGGTAGTGTGAAGTATGCTGTGGTTGCGGTGGATTATTTCACTAAATGGGCAGAGGCTGAGCCCTTAGCCACAATAACTGCAAAGAAGCTTATTGACTTTGTGTATCGGGCTATTGTCTGTCGATTTGGCATACCCTACAATTTGATCTCTGATAATGGTAAGCAGTTAGACAGCAAGGAGATGAGAGAATTTTGTGATCGGTTGGGGATTCTGAAGAGTTTTAGTGCTGTGAGCCATCCACAGACAAATGGCCTGACTGAAGCAATCAACAAGATACTCAAGCATATGCTAAAGGCAAAGCTGGAGGATGCTAAGGGAAATTGGCCAGAGGAGCTTCCACAAGTCTTATGGTCTTACAACACCACTCCCCGAACCACAACGGGTGAAACACCCTTCTCTTTGGTGTATGGATGTGAGGCTATGGTTCCGGTGGAGGTGGGAGCTGGATCTTTTAGGAAAGCTCATTATGACCCGGAAAATAGCGAGAAGAATCATCGTCTTTACCTGAATATGATTGAAGAAGTACGAGTTGATTCACAAGCAAGGCTACTAGCATATCACCAGAGAACTGCCATGCATTACAACCGCAAGGTGAGAGCTCGGCCTTTCCGTGTAGGGGACTTGGTTCTTAGTCGAGTCATGCCTAACACCAAGGTGGTTAATCATGGGGTGTTTGGTGCAAATTGGGAGGGCCCATATCAGATTAAATCAGTTTTATGGGAAGGAACCTATCATCTCAATGACATGCGAGGGAAGCTTATACCGAGGGTGTAATAACCCGAATTTTTGGTAAAATTAAAAATTTTCTTATTATGATTAAGTGCATCAGTGAATAGTGAATTTGGTGGATGAATAGTGATTTTGAGGATTAAGAAAATTTTTCACGCCACCTATGTACGAGACGTAGTGTGGATATTCCGAAGTCATATTAGTGATCTACGGAGTAAATAAGTGATTGTAAAGACGATCGGAATTCAGAAATTCCAAAATTTTATTTTGGTGTAGTATTTGACCGGGCGGTGAATTATATATTATTATAATCAAGAAATGAGATATTAAATTTGAGGATTTGAGGATTTAATATTTTGGAATTTTATTATATTTGATTTGAGGATTTAGAACGAAAACCGCTGATACTTTATAACGAGATTAAGCGATTAAGCAAACGAATCATGGATTAAGGATTGAAATTATGACAAGATTAAATATCCTACACGATCATCAAGAGAATTATATCAAGTGGATTGAAGGATTTAAACAAAAAGGAAGCTAACCAAGAGTTAAGGAACTCTATAAAAAGAGATTGAGAATATTCGAAGAAACGCGAGAACATTTTCTAAGAACAAGGAATAAAGAGGGAATAGATAAGGGATGTTGGAGTTAGTATTGATTTAAGGGATTGTGCCACAGTGGAGTAATAAAATGCAACATATAAGCTGTAACGTATTGATTTTATTAAAAAGACACAAAGAGAATCAAATTGGTGGAAGAAGAGAAACCAAGGTGTCATGCATGAAAGTCAACCAAAAAGCTAATGGTGTATTTGCAACATTGGCAAAAATGAAGTTGTTTGATGAGAGGCCAACACTTGGACCAATGAAGTGTTGACAACACAAAAGTAGAAGATGCATCCAAAAATTAATTCATATATACATGTATTAATTCATTTCTTAACAACAAAACAAACAAACAAACAATTCTGCCCAGCAGAAACCAAGCTCAAAGACAAATTCATATCTCCACTTCTATCCATCCTTAGATCACCAAATTTTAACCATAGCTTCTCCACTCCATGGGTAACATTCGTCCAAAATTTCATGGTCAACAAAAGAGTGTAGCCTAGCCAAATCTCTTCCCCAAGTTGGAGAACCCAATCTGTCCAGTTTCTGTCCAGCGGAAAGATGGGGCTCAAAACCCTAGCTAGGAAGCTTCAAATTTGATGATCTATAACTCAAAAGAAATCTTATGAAGAGCCCAAGGCCTGGTAAAAGTTTTAGCACCAAACTCTTATTTTTCGATTTGTTATGAAATTTACAAGATGAGGATGAATAGTAACTTCAAGTGGTTTTCTTGTTTTGATCTTAAGGATTTAGCACTTTAAGGACCATCTAAAGCTTGTTAAGTATTTGTAAACACTTGGTAGTGTTGCTAGAGCTTCCAAGAAGGTAAAGCCCTAACCCACCTTTGAGTTTTATATGAGTTTTGAAGTGGTTTTGATGTTCATGTAAAGTTAAGATCATGATTAAGTGATTTAGTGATTATTTGGCTTTGTTTAATGTGTAAAATGATGGGTGTTGGATTTGAGCCTCACCACTGACCTTAGAGGTGTATGATGGTTGTTTTTTGGTGTTAAGGATGTATGGTATGTCGTAGTGATTGGTTTGGAGTGTTCGTAAAATGGAGATGCTCGATTTAGAGCCGTCGTAATGCCCATTTTTTTTGTACTTCCTTGACAGTAGCCACCCGAGACCATAACTGTGTCTAAAGAGTAAGCACTGCATCTGATTGTGTAATATTGTTGTCTAGTTTGTTTTGCCGCAAGAATCATATCAAAAGAGTTTACGGTTTTTGAGTCATGGTCGTTTTAGTAAAAGTTGTTCGAGAAATGAAATTGCAGAAACACATCAACTTCATGACTGTGTTTGAGAACCTTACAAGTGATTATAAAATATGAGATTTCGTGGTAAAGTGCTAAGGTCAGTTGGAAAGAGGTGTGCGAAGGTTTCGAGTCCAAAAGATTATTTTTCGATTTTATAAAAATGTGTTAGCCGAGGTTGCGCAAGTGAAAACCACTAAGAACATGACTTAGAAACCAATGTTGTAAATGGTTAAGTATAACTTGTATTCGAGGATCGATTTCGGACTAAACCTACGACTTAAGTAATTGTCGATTAACATGGACTTAGTATGAGCCTATAACGAGCTAGTAATGCCTTGGTTGTGTTTCGCTTACGTGTTTAAGCATTGAGTACAAGTGGATTATCCAGGGGATTAATCGTGCGTTTTCTTTGACTTTGTCTAGATTGTCCGACATCGTCGCGAACCCCTATCACTTCTTGAGCATCAGGCAAGTTTCTAAATCTATACTTTGAAGTATTGACTATATAATACTGCTTTTGCCATGTATAAAATTTGACAGTTTTGCGATATATCTTATTTCTCGTTGGAATAGATTTGACCTTTGGATTATATAAAATCTTCGGAGTTAAGTAGTTATGAACCGGTTTACCTGGTAGCTCTAAATATAAGAGCATATTCATTGTTTTCGACTCTAAATCGGGAGTCGGTATTTTGAGATATGTAGATAGCCGTGGAAACCCGGAGGGATTCCATCGGCAGAATACTATGTATTTTGAGGATTGTTATTTGAGTATGATATCATTCGAGGAATGATATTTGCTTACTATATCTTTCAAGGAATGTTATTTAAGTATTATCTCAGTCGAGAAATACTATTTGAATACTATTTCAGTTATATATTGTAACAGCCCCAGATCCGGGGTCGGAGATCTGGTCGTTACGGTCATTATTCCATACATCATGCTTGAATTGAATCAATATAAATAAATAACATGCTATGACCCCGCAATCTAAGCTCACACACATACAAGTTATAGTCCCAAAGATGAACTTGAAATAAGTAATGCTAACAAGATCCACATGCATATCATAAGTGTTTACAACCCCAAAATATAATTCACAAGTTTATGTTTGTTGCCACTTCTTAAGTTACATCATACATATAATTAAAAGCTGAATCCAAACTACCAGTCTATAACACTAATAGGTTCTACCTCAGCTATGGCGGCCACAGTGTCAGGGGAGAGTCCTCTGGGTACCCGCGCCCTCTTGCGCATGGTGGGTACGGTACGTGCCATCTGGTTTATCTGTTGTTGTGATATAAATAAACAAGCAAGGGTGAGCAGCGAGGCCCACCAAAATAATACTAAACTGATAAACAATATATATATCCAAGTATCATCTTTCATATTAAACATTTACCTCATGTCATAATCTGGAAATAAAAACAATGTAAAATATTTCCAATCCATTATCTAAACACATATGCTTGTATAAACTTGAATAAGCTTGCGTAAACTTTCTTTTTCTGAAAACTTGCATAAAACTTTCTTTCTTTGAAAACTGGCATAAAACATGTTCTTTCATGGATGATGAACTGTAGATGGAGATTCTAGGCGCCGAAGATACCCCTACGATGATCAGTCGTAAGATGTATCCCCCATGGTCTTTTTCTACGTAGAAGGGAAGAATAGACAGTCTCTCACTGACCCATCTCCTCGCCTGCGGTTGTAGGTGGGGAGAACAGACCCGTTCATAGTCCGTCAGTCTGTTACTCTCCTATTACCCTACGGTCAGGCACTTACTTATCATCTAAGGGAAGAACACACCCGTTCATAGTCCGTCGGTCTTATTGTAATTCCCTTAGGGGACCGGCGCTACTCAGTCCCTTACATATTCTCCGAGTTCGAGTGAATCCATGACTCTGAAACATAAAGTTCCTTTCCCTTTTTCCTCAAGTATACGACTCCACAAAGTAGTCATATCTGGTTGGAAAGGAAAATTCACTCATATTTCCCAAGCTGACGCTTGTTAATGGATACAACTTATTCCACGGATTTTACTCCTCGAGTCTTGAGGAAGTAATCAAAATCATTTTGATGGTAGTATACAAAGCTGTTAAATAGTTTCAAAAGATTTCGGACCGGGCAGTCCACTTGGAACAAACATATAATCTTGAGAGAGGTCCCATGAGTCTTTGTAGTTTGAGCGAACATTTAAGTCTTTCTGAATATAGACTTAAAAGGGAAATAGATTTGGGAACCTTTTCTAACTATTTTTATAATTGTCTAAATAAAACTTTATTAGTTATCTAGGGTTAAAGAATAGTCTTCACAAAATACTTCCTTAAGAATTAGGGCTTTATATAGTTAATGAAAACTATATTTAATAAAGAATATTTATTTAGAAGTAATTCCCAAATATTTTCTTAAGAAAAGGATGGATAAAAATGATGATAATATAATAATATAACCCTAGATAACAACTGATACCATTCCCGGTCCGTAGTATAAATACAGAGTATATACCCCCTACTGAGGGTTTTTCTTGACATAATGACTTATATATATATATTACCATAACCATAGCTTATAAGTCCAACTTATACTTAGCATCATAAATATCGTTTCAAAATCATGAGCACATAACATATCTCTCAAAATCTTTTATTTATCACAACAACAGTTTATAGAGGCATAGGTTTGAAAACTTGTCTGATCTCTGAGTTTGAGGGTGGTGTCTTGCAGTGGTCCGGTGATCTATCAACAATAAAGATACCTTTCATCAATAACTTATACTTATGAATCAAGCAAACATTATTCTTAAACTTAAACACCACAAAAATGCAACAATATGTTCATAACCATTGCAATCTCTACTAACATCTTATAATTAGGTACTTGTTTGTTATCAAGGGACATCACCCCAACTTGCTCTTGATCTGACTTGAAGTTATAAATGCTCTAGGGTCAACCTCTTATGATCCGTTTCAAGATTTTCAATTCGTTTCTCGGAGTTTTTCTAAAGTTATATCCAAGTACATGTTTTAAGGGGTTTCTCGCACTTAACCTTACTTCGAACATTTTTATAAAATCGAAAAACTCTCTTTTTCACACAAGGTCTTCTCCCACACTTTCCTTACTGTCTCTAATATTTAATTATCAAGATTATCCCCTGCAATGATTGAGTTAAGAAAGCTCAATTTCAGTTATGAACTTTTCTTCTCGTTTTCGAACCACTTTTACTAATTCGGCCATATCTCCTAAACCGTAAGTCGGATAGCTTCGATTTTCGCGCCAAAACGATCTACGTTCAAAAACTCTATACGTACAAGTCATATACTCATCAAGGCCCGAGACCTATCCCAACTGTTATGCTCTGTTTTTAAAGGTTTTAGAAATTTCGGAATTACGACGGCTGTAAATCGGATAATCCCAAAATTTCAAACCATTCAACTTGCTCATCAATCATTCCACACAACATATACATCTTATATAACAAAGAACTGAGGCCAAGCAATGCCTTTCCGTTCTTAAAACTCAATATAACTTATAACAAAGCCCAATCATAGCTACTAAGATCATAAACAAGCATTTACATCATTAAAGCTTCAAAAATCACTTAAAACATCCAAGGGTTCAAGGTTCATACCTCCTCCAAGCTTGTTTACTCCAAATACACCTATATAAGCTTAGATCCTTGCTTGATATAACCTTTAGAAGTCATATATTCAAGATTAAAACCAAACAAAAACTTGGTTACTATTCATTCATCATCTTCATCTATTTATTTGAAAATGAAAGGCTTAAAGAAAGGCTATAAGATTCATGGCTCACCTTGTACTAATCACTAGCTTTGTTTTAAGCTCTAGCTTGCAATTGTTGGTGGAAGAAATCTTCAAATCCCCTTGTTGAAGATTCTTGGCCGAGAGCTTCTTGATGGTGGTGGTGATGTTTTTCTTTTGCTTTATCACTTTATTACATGTATTATTATGTATTTATCCTCACTTTTTGCAGGTGTTAATGCTAGCCATTGGATGGGGTTTCTACTTTTGTGTTGGTCAAATCTTGGCCGTCCACTTGTTGGCTTATTACTTGTTGCTTTTACTTTAGCAATTTGCAAACTAGTCCTTCATCTTTGAGTTGACTTACACTCTAGTCACTCTTGAATTTCCTTCTTTCACCAACTAGCTTCTCCTTTATATTTGTAACAAAATAATGTTACACTTGTATGTCACATTTATTTATTCGTATTTCGTTGATCCGATACTGCTTTGCTTCGTAAAGGTTTTCAGTGGTTTCTCTATAGTCCCCTTGAAATGTTCTCTCTGAATGTCCTGAGTATCTTAAATAAATTCTTATATTATAATTCCATGTACTCCCTTGTCTAAAATCTTTATCTAATAAGGGATCATAGATTTCCTGAGCTTTCTGGTGGAATTTTCGGAGAAAACTGAAAGTACTCGAATGCTGATTCTGACGACATTTACATACACTTATTTTGATTCAGGATTACTAATCTAACTTCCAAAATTCCATTTGTAGACTCGTATATAGTGTGGTGTGATCCCATTCTCATCTTAAGGAATCTACTCTTCACCATAATCATTTGGATCAATATCAGTTCCAATATTCCTGGTTTATTTCCTCTTTATTTCTTGCACCTAGAAAATGTTCTAGTGCTTTCTCGGGCATACACCATCTTGTTTACGGAGTTGTCGGATGCATACCAGATATCGATTTGGATGACATGAAAATACTTTTCTTCCTTGGGGTGTTATATTCTTACTTTCTAGATAGTTTATTCTAATATAAATGGTCAGCCCATTCTCATTATTCACAAAATACTTGAAAACTGAAATCCATATTCATTTCATAAACTTGATTCTCAAAATCATTGATACATCGTGGTCACAACCACTATTCACATATACATCAACATATAATAAAAGTTTTTAATTCTACCCGAAATCTGGGGTCTTACATATATCCTAATGGAAGGCATAACTGTTTTCAAAAGTATATTGTGATACTTGCTTTATAATTTGATTATGGGCTTCTAAGCTAACTATGAGATATTAGCTAGAAGCCAGGTTTTTATAAATGCCCTAGGTAAAGGGCGTATGATTTTATTCTTTAGACCGGAAGTAGTTATATTTTCTGTATATGTTAAAGATTATTTTCCGATAAAGATATCGGGTAACTGTTATTCGATGATTATTTAATTAATGAATATTATTTTGAATATTCATTTAATCCTTATTTATTTAATGAATATTATTTTGAATATTCATTTAATCCTTATTTATTTAATGAATATTATTTTGAATATTCATTTAATCCTTATTTATTTAATGAATATTATTTTTGAATATTCATTCAATCATTATGTATTTAACGAATATTATTTTTTGAATATTCGTTTAAGGTTTACTTATTTAATAAATATTATTCGATTATTTATTAAATACTTTTAACACGTTTTAAAAATGAGAAATGTTATTTAAAGTTTATCCTCGACCTTCAATACCTATGAAGGATATTCTAAGCTGTATTATTAATTATTTTAAATCAAGGAAAGGTTCCCAAACACTGTTTTTCCATTTAAATCTGTCTTTTAAGAGGATTTAAATGCTCGCTCAACTATCAAAAATATGGGAATCCTGATTTAAGTGACTGCTACTTATTTTAAACTCTCAACTCAAAACTGTCAGGGGACATATATTTTCTCTGAGCAATTTAATTGCTGCAAGTCAAATGTTGTGTTACTACCTCAACGATCGAGGAGTAAATTGATGGAACAAGTCGATATCCATTAACAAGCAATAGCTTGGGAAATATTGGAAAATCTTCTTTTCCAACCTAGATATAACTACTTAGTGGAGTCGTATCAACAAGTACTACACTTGGGGAAAGGAGGACGATCTTTACGTTTCAGAGTCATGGATTTCATCCGAACTAGGAGTGGTGTAAGAGGTCCAGTTGCGCCGACCCATCCATTTTATTGCCCCAAATGGGCCGGGAGATCCGGAAAGACGGTAGACAATGTCAGGCTGTCGTGATTCTTCCATCTACATGTTGAAAACATATTTTGTTGTACGACCTGCTACTGATCATAGTAAGGTTGGGACAATGGGCACGGTAGCAACTCCGGTATTAGTTCATCATCCATTTTGGATAATTCTGCAACATGTATTGAAAGGGACTACGGATGACATCCTTGGTACAGGTTTACCGATCATGTTGGCAGGGGGTTCTGCAACATGTATTGAAAGGGACTAAGGATGACACCGTGGTACAGGTTTACCGATCATGTTGGCAGGGGGTTGAAAAGTGTTCAAAAATGAAGTTACAATAAATCCTTGCAACTTCATCTTTTATTTTATGAGTTATGACTCTGATAAAACCTTACTCAGATTATATATGCATAAGTGGATTTTGGGTTACGGAACATTATATGAAATTTTCCTCGTAACTTCATCTTTTATATCATATGACTCTGTGGATACCTTACATAACATGAGTTATGGTAAGGGAGTTGTTTATACTGAATCACCTTATAACTTCATCTTTTAAGTTATATGTTGATATTCTACTTACATAGCAGATATTTTTCGGAAAGGTTATATTGGTTTACTTTGAAACCTCATCTTTTATATTATACTAGAACTTTGTTCATAATATAGCAAAAGTTTGCAGAAATATTATGAAAATGATATTTGAAATACAACAATGGTACTGTTTTTGGAATACATTCCGATAAGGAAATAATTTCAGTATCGAGATATTTGGACAAATTATTGTCTTATACCCGCTTTATTCTGGGTTGAGTTAAAGACAGGATTATGCCATACTTTAATTACCTTGCTGAGCTATCGCTCACTCTTGCTATTGTTTTATAAATATTATATAGCAGCGAAGTAGGATACCAAGGATTCGGCGCACATCCCTCAGGCGAGTGGTAAGCGCAAGGCAGTCTCATGAGCAGTTTCTAGCAGTGATCCTGGAAGTAGCGTGAACCAGTCAGATCAAGCTGAAGATTTTGGTATTCATCTTATGTATAGATATGAATGGTATGAGAGGGTGGTGAGTATTACAAGGCTAGGTTGGTAATGTACCATTAATTAGGAGTTGTATCAGTAGCAAATTCAAAAGACATTTGGGTATTGTAATCAAGATTATTTATTCCGCAATTGTGGTATTTGTGTCGTTTCTGAGACTCTAACCTGTGTGTGTGTGTGTGAGAAATATATACATTGTGGGGTCATAAGCAGATGAATTGTGTCTATTGTGAGTAAAGCAGGCAAGGCAAGAAGTAAGTGGATCGTGAATACTCTAAATCCCTGACCCCGGATTTGGGGCTATTACAGAGGGCTTGGAATGCTGAGCAGTTGAGGAGATATTATCAGTAATTTATATTTATTTAAGACTTAGCATTCATCTATATTTATCCTAAGTCTTGGGGGTTAGTGTCATATAGACACCTCCCTTTGACATATGATGTAATAAGTCTAAGTCTGTTATATCCTATTATGTGGGTGTTTGGG
This sequence comes from Heracleum sosnowskyi, assembly GCA_030848705.1. Lineage (NCBI taxonomy): Eukaryota > Viridiplantae > Streptophyta > Magnoliopsida > Apiales > Apiaceae > Heracleum > Heracleum sosnowskyi. Next base: position 125,923,104 of record CM061240.1, read on the forward strand.
GTATCATAAAAAAGTTGACTTATAGCTTAAAATGAGTAAGTGCTTTATAAGTGATAAGTTGATGGATTCTTATAAGTTATACGGGTGTTTGGATAAATTTACTTATAAGTTAGTTAAAAATTTGCTAAATTAAATTTGAAAAAATAATTATTAAATACAATGATTTCAACATTTGCATTTTAAATTAAAAAATTATTTAAAAACACAAAGGTAAAAATATAAAGTATTAAAAAAATAAAGAAATCAAAGAATAAGTTGAAAAGTTAAGTAAAATGTTGGTGATTTCTAACATTCAACTTATCAATTTATAAGTTATAAGTTATCAAATAAGGTGAGTACACAAACACCCCTCATAAACTGAAATGGGTTTATAAGTCGTAAGCTGACTTATTTTATCATTCCCAAATAGGCCCTATATATGAAAGTTGAAGTTTTATTATCTAATAAAATTAAGGTTTATTATATGTTTCATGCATTAAGTAAATTTTATTTTCTTTTTACTGTCATAAATTGCTCTAAGGCAATGCCAACATGAAAATGTGAAGGCAATATACTTGTTTATGTTTTTCAGTAGATTGTAAATGAAGTATATTTGATTGAGCCTCGGCCCATCAATTATGAAAAAAGGAACTTTGTGCGAGAAGATCTCGTGCGAGCCGAGGCCTCTTTAAAAACGAGCTCATGCAAGTTGGGAAATAAAACAAAAATGTGAATGAAGCCTTGCGTGAGGCTGAGTTCTGTTTGAACTCAAGCTTGTGCGAAGTGGGACTTTGTGCGAAGTGGAACCTTGTGTGAAGTGGGACTCTGTGTGAGGAGGAACCATGGGTGAAGTGATCCCGTACGAGGTGAACTTTGTGAGAGTTGAGCTTATTCAAAACAATAATTATAGAAAATGGAATCATGTGCAAATACAAAGTACTTAGAGAAAATAAAGAAATTCCTGGAAAATACAAATGTTACTGGCCCAAGGCCATTAAGTTTTTATAAATTGCAAGGCAAACGGGGTGCCCGCATCCCCAAAGAAAGTAGCTAAACGACTTCAAGTTTGAGGGGTCTCATCATTGACCCCATGAGCGAGTTGAGATTCTGGTGCGAGCTGGGCCTCTTCAGCCATTCGAGCCTCTTCTGCAGCCACAACCTCTTCTTCCATCTCCTTGCGAAGCTTATCGGCATAATTCACAGTAGAAGCACCAAGTGGACTCCAATCAAACTCAGGGACCTTCACCATGAAGCCCTTCATAAAGTTTTTGGAGCCCAGTCATCTTTAACCTCTGCGTCCCGGCTCGCTTCTAAAGATATGACTTTGGCTTCGAACTCAGTACCCAAGGCTGCAACTTTGGCTTCGAGCTCGGCAACTTGGGCTTTTAAAGATTTGTTCTCACAAGTGGCATCAGCCAGAACAGTGGAATGTTCCTCCTTCATCTTTGTAACAAGTGCCCTAGACTCGTGCAGGTCCTTTTCAAGGCTTGTGGTCGCATCGAGGATGCTTTGCTTAGACTCCTCAACCAACGTCACATTGGCCCTCCTCGCTTCGTCCAGCTTGTTCTTTAGAATTCTGTTATCCTTGTCAAGGCGAGCAGAAGCTTGACCCATAGTGCGAAGCTCCCTATGCCTGTTGATTTGTCTTATGAACACCTCAGCTGCAGCCTTGGTGAGAGCATCATTGTTGGCCTCGAACGAGCCTGTGGTCCATGCCTTCAAGTCGCCTTCAGAAATATGCGGGCCTATGAGTCGAACCAGGGCACTGGCCACGACATTCCCTTGAGGGTTTGGAGATAACTCTATGCGAGCTCGCTTCGATGAGTCAGCTTCAAGAAGACATCTTTAGATTGTCTTGTTTTTCTTTTAAGCGGAGAGACCCCACCAGTCTTCAAATATTCAGTAAGAGTAGTTTTGAATTGAGGAGGGATCTCTTTAGCTTGAGGAACAACCTTGTGCGAGCAGCCAGCGTGCGATCCGGTTTGATTGGCGGTAGGAGCGGTTCGAGCCAGAGTATCTTGTTTGACTAGGAATGGATGAGGGGAGATGGCCATTTCTGAAATAAAGTGAAGACTTAGTCAATAACATATGCTGAATTACAGTACAAGGCAAAGTTAAAAGAAATAAAAGATAACGGTGTGAGCTGGCAGCTTGCACCGAGTATAAACCTACCTTTCCTTTTTCTTCTAGATTTATTACTGGGAGTTAATCTAGTTCCTTCTTTTAAGAAGCCGTACTCGACGAGGTTTGCAGTTGTGATCAGTTTGCTAATATTCCGTTCTGCGACGGGGATGGTTAGAAGATTATCAGCATTAATCTTTTCTTGACCTTGTAAGGGAGTTCTCACGGGAGGTTCTGAGCAAATAAAGATAAAATATAAGAATGGTGCGAGACGAAAAGAACGGTGCGAGGCGAAAGTAACGGTGCGAGCTGAAACGAATTACTTACCAGGGTCATAATAGAAGTGAGTTTGGACTCGGGGAACTTCATGAACATAGAATAAGGGGCCCTTCCATCTACCTGAGTTTCTTGGTCCCCCGAAAAGCAATTTCTTTTTATTATAATACGGCCACACGGAAAGATAGAAGTAGCCAAACTCAGCTGAATGTTTCAAATTCAAAAAATATCCAAGTTGTCTGGCGGTGAGAGTAGGGTATCCTTGCTTCTTATAAAGAATATATAGAGCTATGGCAGATCTGTAGCCGTTTGGGTTGATTTGTAGCGGTGCGAGCCCATAGTACTCGAGGATTTCTTGAATGAAGGGGTGACGGGGTGCATTAATACCCAACTTTAGCACAAAGGATGAAAGAACCATGCGAGGAACCCGACCTCCATTTTCTGGATGATTGAATTGATAGCATCTCATGTGCGGTGCGGGGAGGATTATGCGACCCTCTGGCCTGAATTGATCCACAAGGTCGCGTAGAACGTCTTCAGTTAAAGAGGTGGACATGTCTCGACAAGCCAGGATTTTTCCACTTTCATGAACAGAAGATGAGCTCTCATCGCCATCTGGAATTATGCGCTTTTTAAGAAACACCTCTCCTTCGAGCTCGGGTTGTTGGAGTGGCTCATAAGGAACAGGAGACGGCTCTGGGATGTATGCATAATTGCAGAAATCTACTTCTTTTGACACATCTGCTATCTCCTCGCTAGCAGGACTGTCATACGACCAGTGCGATCTGGTGTCGTCATCTTCATCGTTCTGTTCGAACTCATCCTGAGGAGATGGGGTGTGAACCACTGCTTTCCCTTTGCGTTTGTCATAAAAAGTGCTCCCTAAGGAACTATCTGTGGATGACTCAGAAATATCAATGGGATGGTTAGCAGAAGACGGTGCGAGGTGAAGCCTCACTCCTCTATCTTAAAGAAGTTGATTTAAACGGACACTGGCCTATTCCTCACTTATGGGTCGCATCGAACGATTGAATAAATCTTCGAGATCAAGTGAGCTGGAAACACTTGGTCCTGTTTTCTTGTTCCTCCATGAATATAAATCTTTTTCCCTAGTATAATTTTCTGGGGCGGAATTGGGATCGAGTTGAAGTCCAAGCGAGCTGGATCCACTAGCTCGCATCACACTCTCTATCCTTGCTATGTTAGCTGCCCCTTCAGGAGTGATGGCTGAGTTGGGGGAAATAGGTTGGCTTAGACGATCCGAGATGGATGTCAATTCACGCTGGAATTCCTTAGAACCTCTAAGCTCAGGAGGGTATTGATTCAAAGGAGACAGAGTAGCTGAAGAACGAGCCGGGCTTGGTGTGCTACCAAGCGAACCGACGGACATGGATGGGGTCGCACTCGACATCTGAAAAAGATGGTGAAAATTAGTGTGTGCCCCTAAAATAGGAAAAACAAGTAAAAATCGCTAAGTGTTCTCGCGTCGCACGGACGATTAAGTTCAGATTACTGTGTTCGATGCGAACACAGATCTTGTTCTCGTATCAAACCCAGGTTCAGCTCGAACCGTGGGTTGAGTTCATCGCGAAAAGGGAACTCAATTCACAAAATTGTTCAGTTCGAACAAACGATACGTATAATAGAAACATAAAAACATATGTAGAAAAGGATTTTTGAGATCGAAATACTTACTTTGTGAAGAATTGGAGGATAAACATGAAGAACTTGATGAAGTTGAGGGTGTTCGCCGATGATGATTCCAGGAGGTGATGATAATCTTCGCCGTGTTTGATCCTTGAGCAAAATGGATAGAGTTTTGTTATTGTTTTTGATAGAATGACCTTATGGAAAGAAATTTCGAAGTATTTATAGAGGGGAGGAGAGAGAGTACGGGAACACGCGTCAGCGTATGAATGGACGACACACATCCCCACGAACAGCTGTAAACGATTATGAATGAAAACACACCCGACAATGGCGAGCGAACTGAACATTGGGCTCGCACCGCGATTTTGGGAGCAAATAAAAATTCCTTATTTGAGATTACTAAGGAATTTTGGGGGGTAGTTGTTATACTAGATTTTCGATAATGGGCCATAAACAGGTCCATAAGTGATTTGGGCCTAAGAATGAGTCGTGTTTTAGAAAGATTAGTGTGAACTGGGCTTCAGCTCACACCACGAGTCTTATGTTGAACTAAAATGACTCCTCCAAGTATAATGGGCTCGCATGCATTATTGGCTCCTCTCATGATGAGCTCGCACGAGCTCTCACCTTGATGAGCTCGCATCATGATTTATGGCTCTCATCACAAATCTCATGGGCTCTCACTATTATGAAATAATGGGCTCGTACTACTTATCAGAAATAGGAATGAACATAAGTGAGCTCACACCACTTGGTTATGGAAAGGTAAAATCTAACTTAAGCATTTTTATATATATTGACTTGTGCGGTGCGAGCCTGGCCAGCTCGCACCATGGGTGAAGCCCAAATATGGAAGTTCCTTTTTTATGGAATGGATGTTTCTTGGTTGACACGGGACATACCTACAATCATGGAAATAAATGCGGAGATGCCGCGAGATTATAGGAAAACGTGTGAAAACCGGACTATTTATGGGAACGTGATGTGGATGGATAAATCCAGACTATTTATGGGAACGTGACGTGGATGGATAAATCCTGACTATTTATGGGCTTAGACTGAATGGGTTTATCCGATGACTTGTTTCCAAAGAACTACGTGAGGCTTGATACCTATATAAAGGGGTACGTAGGCACCTTGTATGATACACAACTGACACTCGACAAAGAGCAAGAGAAAGAACCCATTCTCTATTCAATTTATGAGGAGTCATCATACAAGTCCAACCACCACTTACCATAAAACCTCTAATACACTGTTATACGAAATTCTCCTTATAACACGTCCCATCAAGAGGTCTCCGCCTCCGCCAAGGAGACCCATTATCTCCTTACCTATTTATTCTATATGCAGAAGTGTTGGCAGCATCGATTAAGAGATCAGTATAATTGAGACAGATTCATGGAATCAAAGTGTGTAGGAATGCACCTGAAATCAGTCATCTTTTTTTTTTTGCGGATGATAGCATATTTTTTGGTCGGGCTTGTGACAAAGATTGGGATAAAATTAAGGACATAATTGAGAAGTACGGTCAATCGTCAGGTCAGCTTATAAATTTTGACAAATCTGAGATATCTTTCAGTGCTAATGTTTCTCAAGAAAAACGTGGTTGAGTTTTGAGTAAGCTCGGGGTTAAGGAAGTTAATCATTATAGTAAATATTTTGGGCTTGCGTCAGTTATTGGCAGGTACAAGAAGAGAGTTTTTCAAGCTGTGGCAGAGCGTGGGAAGGAACAACTCAGTGGTTGGAAAGATAAATCTTTATCGAAAGGTGGGAAGGAAGTATTGATTAAGTCAGTAGCTCAAGTTATTCCCATGTATGTAATGAATGTGTTTAAACTTCCTGATATCATTATTGATGAAATACACAGAACTCTTAATAGATTCTGGTGGGGAGATGCAAGAAAAGAAAACCCCATTAGATGGACATGTTGGGAAGATTTATGTATTAGTAAATTTTATGGTGGAATATAATGGGTTTCAGACATCTAGTAGCTTTCAATTAAGGCCTTAATTGCTAAACAATGTTGGAGGCTTCTAACATGCCCTAATATGTTGGCTGCGAGATTGCTGAAAGCTCGTTACTTCCCAAGAACATCATTTTTGAAAGATACTGTCGGTTACATGCCAAGTTATTTATGGAGGAATTTTCTCTCTGCCAGAGAATTAATTTACAAAGGAATTAGGTGGAATCTTGGAAAGGGAGATGCCATAAATATCTGGGAAGATTCTTGGATTGTGGGCCATGAAGACATTGGTGTTCGTCCAAATATGTGTACTATAAATTATGTTCGTGAGCTATTTACTGATGAGGGGAGCCAATGGAATTCAAAATTAAGTTCATGCCATTTTTGAGAATGACTTAACGAAATTTTTTTGCGAATTAGTTGGATTCCATCTACTAAGCATGCTGCAGTTAATTTTGTTGGTCGTGATTTTAAGGCTGATGTTTGGGGGTCAGGGGTATGGGGAGGTTTAGTCGTCAACTCTGTTATAGAAGCTGAAGCCAAGACTGTGCTTTTTGCTCTTGATAGTGCGAGAACTGGAGGTGTAAAGAGGATAATCATTGAAATGGACTCTCTCACTTTATATAAAGCCCTAAAGGATGGTGCAGTTCTTTTGCAGATAAAGAATTTGATTAATGAAATTTTATCTTTAGCTTCTACTTTTGAATGTTGTTGATGGTCCTTTGTTAGAAGAGAATGTAACAGGTTTGCTGACTATATAGCAAGGTGGGCTCTTAGCCAAAGTTCCAAATTGTTATTTCAGAGCCGTGTCCCTAGTGTAGCCCAAATTGAGATATATACTAACAAAGTATATGAGATTAACACTTCATGTATAGTTAATTTTGATAATTTCTAACAACTATTTATGGTCAAGTCTCTGAAAATTCTCCATTAGATATCCACTAGATGTTGATACCTAGAGAAGTTCACCCAAGTCATTGTATACATGGTCCGCATGGACGGAAGTAGGAGATACATAGGTAGGCTATAATGAATTATGTACGTGTCCGCATGGGAACACGTAATTGGTAACTTCTAAGATGTCAAAAATTCAATTTTTTTTGCTAGTTTTAGTATTAATAATAAAAGTTCTGGCATTACTTCAAAGTACGACTGTTTAAAAGGCTAAATGGCTTGAGATGCGATAAATATGCAAATGGAAGTCTCTCGAGGTAAGCACAACAATCAAAAACTTATATATATGCTAAGCAACTACAAATACAGAGATATCTAAAGGGTAGTAATTCATCAGTCCAAGAATTTCTTTCCTCTAGCAACATCTTTCGTTCTTACCACATAACATCAACGACATTTTCTGTTTGAAACAAATTGAAGTTATATCTTGTGAATGAGATATGAGCAGTACCTGGCTACCTGCACCTAATTAAGGAATAAAAATTCAAACGAGACCGGTGTAGAGTTTTAAGAAATTAACCCTCGGGAGCAGGCCGAGATACAGTTGTGACATAATCTTGTGGTCTCATAAAGTATTAAGTAATTAAATATATTTTAATTAATAGGGACTAACCCCATCATGCACACCCATCAAATGAATCGATGCTAGACAAAGTTATCTTAGATGTTTGCTGCAGAATGACAATCATGACACAATATCACTACATAAACAGAGCATTCAACTGCAAGGGTTGCTGTACCGAGAAACAAGTTTAACGACCAGTTGCCCATTTAGCATGTTTATCATGACATCATGGTTTAACAAATTAAATTTCTTTTAGAAAAAACAAAAACAAATAAATCTTTACAAACAGAACTAGGCAGGACGTCTTGTTCTTGGCACAAGGGATGCAATATGTTTTGTATATATAAGCCAAAGATATGTTGAGTTTTGTTTGATAATCGGCCAAAGTAGATATAAATTTGACCTTAATTCTGTCTTTAGATATCTTTAATTACACCAAAACATGTCTCATTTCACATGATAAAAAAGTAAGTAAAGATATTTTATCTTCTGATATTTTATCCCCAGTCCGAGAAGAATGCTGAATTCTATCTTCTGATTATTTTTCTGTATACCATTTTAGCCAAAGATGTATTCTTTGTATGAAGTACAATTTCAGTTGTGACTACCTTGCAGGAGTGAAGTAGTACCTGAGAAATCTATTTCAGCTTGTAGTTTATTTATACCATTGAGTTCATTACATTTCAGCACATAAAAGTAAATCTTTTCCTAATTTATTCTCTTCACTTGGCAACGATTTATACATGGATACCCATTATGAGCTCTTCCTGAATCACTTCCGCCAACCCTAGCAGCGCTCCGCCCTACTCATTGCAATGAGATAATTATATAATGTCGTAAAAAGTTCAAAAGTAAACCCCGTGTGTATGAATCTTACAAATATGAAATGGAGTTTTTAGAGACTCAAACTCTATGGAAACTTAGTATGAAAGAATATAATTACTTTGGATTTCGGAAATGATTATGCGCCGTAGAGTATAGTTAGTATCAACAGGTGGAGATAATGAAATGTCACCGTGATTAAGTTGATTGAAATAACAATAAATTCTTCTAAGTTACTCGAGAACGTTCGGCTACGTCGGAACCCCAGACTTAAGAAATAAAAAAAGAATTTTTTTTTCTAAGTTACTCAGCAACTCGGCCCCGCCCCCCGAACTTTAGAAGTAAAAATGAAAATTTTCTTCTAAGTCCCCTTAGAATGTTTGGCTACGCCCAAACCCTAGACTTAAGAAGGCAAAGAATGACCAACCGCCATGAATTGCATCTGGCTAAGTCCAAAGCCAACTATGAGGGGTTAAAAATAATGAAAATTTCTTCTAAGTTACCCGGGAACGTTCGACTATGACTAAACCCGAGAATTAAGAAGCAGAAAATGAAATTTCTCTTCTAAGTTACCCAGGAACATTCCGCTAAGCTCTAACCCCGGATTTAAGAAGCAAAAACCAAAAATACTTTTAAGTTACCTGAGAACGTTTCGCTCGCCCCAACCCCGGACTTTGACAAACAAAAAGTGAATTACAACTATAATTGGCATATAGTAACGTCTTAAAATTGTTGGAAAAGTATTTCCGAAAAAATAAAACAAAATATGAAAATAATATTTTTTCACAAAAAAAAAGAATATATTACGACTATTAAAATCTGAAAAATAAAACAAGTGTACCGAATTTTTCTGGGATGAGTCACGAATCTCGCTCTCTTTAAGACGTTTCACGGCTATATCCAACAGTGCAAGATATTCACGTTTGCCTCGTCGTCCCCAGGATAAAACAGCCTAAGAAAAATTTCTTACGGATAATTATTTGCACAAAAATTTCTCCACTCAATTTACACCTCAACGAAAAAGAATAAAAATATTGCTCAAGTTCATTTGATCGGTAAAAAATTGATACCCGGCCGAAAATTCAAGAAGAAAACTCACCGAGGATAAAAATGGAGAGACTTGTACTCTTGGTGTAGGTGGTGATCCCAAAATAATATCAAAAATGGTGTAGTGTATTATATACATGTGCAGCTAACTAGATGACGGTGTTTCAATAATGTAAAAAAGAAAAACTAAGGCTTGCACTAAGACTATATATGTATAGAGGAGAAAAAGAAAGTGAAGTAGATATAAACTACAAGCCTGTTTTGACAAATGAGAATAAGATTGTACCCTTAATCAAAAAACCCACCACCTATATATAGCAAAAGGAGATATAACTGCCATGCAAGTATCAAACTAAATGACTGAAAATATGATCATAAAGTATACGTTTTTATTCCTTTTCTTCCGTTATACAAAGAATCAGGACAACATATTTTGAAAATAAAAACTGACCAATAAATATCTTCATAAAAGTCAAAAAATTTATCTCCAAGATGCATACGTTACAAAACCTCCTTGAAAAGAAATATTATTATTTAAAATAATTCACTAAAAATCCAACAGTAACGTCCAAATCCAATTATGAGGGGCAGAACGTAATGAAAATTTCTTTTAAGTTACCCGTGAACGTTCCCGTGAACGTTCTACTAAGCCCGAACACCGGGCTTAAGAAGGCGAAGAACGATCAACCACTATAATTGGCATATTCCAGCTACGTCCAAAGTCAATTTTGGGGGATATGAAACAATTAAAATCACCTCTAAATTTCCCGGGAACGTACAACTACTTCCAAACTCACGTCTCAGAAGCAACCAAATAACAAAAAATTTCTTTTAAATTACCCGTATGCGTTGGGCTATGCCTGGACCCTGGACTTGAGAAGCGAAGAACGGATAATCGCTATAATTGACATCTGGCTATGCCCGAAGCCAATCATCGGGCGGGAAGCACAACAAAAGATTCTTTTAAGTCACTTGGGAATGTTCAGCTATGCTCGAACCCCGGACTTAAGAAGTGAAGATCGACAAACAACTCTGGAAGCATTAAAACTTCAAAAGCATTTCCATTATTGAATGGGAGAACAACATACAACTTAGTAGGCATTCAAGCTTCAAAACCAGTGCAATCCCAATTGAAAAAATGACAAACAACATATAAAGATACCTTCCTATCACTGTTTACACAATTGTCCTCGACCTTTTTTTATATTCTGAAAGCGTTGTAAGACTGCTTCATTAGCGACCTCATCAAAGACAACCTTCTGAATATAAGTGACAAGACAATCATTCAAAAATTGATCTCCCGGTTCCGTAGTCGATTCTTCACAAGGTGAATATAAAGTCGAAATTTTGCATAAATTTGACAGGTGGTATTTTACACCACTTTTTCATCATACTTATAACTTAAATTCTTAGTTTGGGTTCAAGTTTTATTATTCTTTTATGTGTTTTTTTTCTGTAATTTCAAGTATAGTGTTGCTCCTCATTTACACAGCTTTATGCTTTTATGTCTCATCATTTATACCTTATTCTTAGTTGTCCCATAAATCGTACTTATTAAATATATACTATGATTACCAGATGATATAGTGCTACTTAATTAGGAGAGAAAAATGGAGGTGCGGGGTTTGAATTATAATTAGAGTAAAAAATAATTGAAAAACTATAAAAAGTTAGTTTTTTAAAGAGAAATTTTATCAATTCGAATCATTATCCGCTGTAATAATTATAAAATTACATAACAATAATATATTTTAAAATATACTGGAGTTCATATGTTACAAAACAAAATTTAAAATTCTTAGGTAAAATTTTATGATAATATAAATTACTCCTTAAAATTTTGGTACGGTCTATTGCATTCAAGTATATATTTTAGTAATTAAAAAATTGAATTAAAACATGAAGAACATAATTTTTGATATTTTGCATCAATATAAAAGTGATAAATATAAAAAAGGAATAACTTTACAAGACTAAACTCTTATTTATTAATAATTATAATTTTTTATTTAGGTGAAAATTTTAAGAAAATAATTTGTATTAATAGATAGAATAGTTAATGTAATTAAATATATTTTCTAGTATTTTTATATGAGATTAAATAATTTCTAAGTAAAAATTATGATTGAATATGAAATATATGTACATGTCAAAATAAGATAAATATATATGTCAATTTTGAAATAAAATCAAATTAAAAAACCTATGTTCATGTTGCACAATTGCGTCGAAATTTCTATTGAATTCATATAAGGTTGATTTGTATAAAATTTCAACAACTAAACGCGGACAGCTAAAGAGACAGAATCCTGGTTTCGGTCCAAAAGTCTGATACGTTAAAATATTGCCGTGTGTAGGTTCCATATTGGATCTTTTTTTCCACAGTAGATTAATTTCCTCTGTGATTGTAATGTAGGAAAGCCGCCACAAATGTATTCAAGAATTCCACACCTACTACCAACACTATAAGTTCATGGTAGATTTTTCTAGCTAATTTAAGTTCATGGTATACCATAGTATAACTCTGGTTAAATTTGCTAGCCACGAACAAGAAATGGCTAGGGCGACTGCCTCTATCGTAGTGATCAATTCACTCTTGTTACTCATCATCAGTCTTCTCCTCATTTTTTCTTTTTCTTCTTCAACTGCTGATGCCAAATATTCCGCTCGGCGAGGTATCTCTCATAGTTGTGATGGAAGTAGACATTGATCAGTCTAGCTAGTATCGAAACTGTTTCTCCTGTATAACAAATTATCCTTATATGTAAAGTCTTATGAAATTCCCCATCAGGGGCGGAGGGGCGGAACCAATAAGGAGGGCTAACATAGGTTGAAGCCCCGGCTAAGCAGAAAATATAATAGAGAATTTTTTTTCAAACCCTGAATTTTAGTTAAAAGTCAGCACAAATTCGGTTTTAAGCCCCAACAAACATCTCAAAATGAGCAATAATCCATATTAGCCCCGGCTGTTCTGAAATCATGGTTCTGCAACTGTGTACTAGATGTTAATACTTATATCTTTAAATTTAGTTATACTTAAACATGCAGGTTTGTACCATTGATATATAACTGTCTTCTAACTAAAATATCAAATATTTAATAGTTTGGCATATATTATTATGCACTTATATGATTTCAAACTGGTTCTTAAAACCTTTAGAGTTTCAAGATTTCTTAAAATAATTATGCACTTACTTTGCATATGATTTCATAAGAAATATATAATTATCATTGAAATTGCAGGTCTGGATGCTGGTGAAGTGCACGGAAGTCATTCTCCACCAGCTGGGCATGGCAAGAAATAGATTTTATGAGAATGTATATATATAGGTCTACTCTCTCCACATATTTCTTGTCTAATTCATAGGCTAAATTTAATTTTTATTGTCGAAATTAAATATTTGGTAGCTCTCTAGCATGGGAAGCTGATGGTCGTTATATATGGAAAAGTTGGCTCTGGTCTTCTGCATGTTTGTATTGGTAGTCCTGCGATCAAGCCTCTTGTGGCCTTGATACAAGACTATGATGTGCCGACTGGTAGTGGTTGGTCTACTTATGTTGTTTTATTTATAAATATAAAGACCCGAAACACATAGTTTAAGAAACTTGAGTGATTATTGAAAATTTCCATTGATCAAGCATTCACATCACTTCCCCCTTCCCCATCCTCACATTCTTACTAAAAATAGTAATTCTCTAAATTTATTCCTATAATTTATTTATCATCTAAAAATTTACTACATCCCATTCCCTATTTTTATCTCTATATTTTTTTATTACTTCTCTCTCTCTCACTTTTATTTACAACTTTAACTACTAACTACTCCCTCCGTCCCATTTATATTGTCCACAAACCAAAATCCACCTATTTAACAATCAAACAAAAATTACCAATTTTTAGCTCAAATATTAGCATATTTATAAAAATTGAACAATTTAACATCCATTTTATCATAATTAGCTAATGTGGCCAAATATTTTGGGACAAATAAATATAGAATTGTGACCAATATAAACGGGACGGAGGGAGTATATTATTTTATCATTTCTCACTTTACTTAGCACATAAAAGGTATAAAATATAAAATGGGGCATGAATAGTATGTGAATGAACCTAATTGAACTGTACGAAGTGACTATTTTCTTATTCAGATCATTTGGTTTAATATTCATTTTTATGGACGACTCATATTCATCTGGATGAGCTCTTGGACCGGTCACACTAAAATTTTTAGCTGAACCCTTCCCAACAAAGTTTTCACCCATCAAAGATGTCTCCACCTTATTATTATAAAGCAATTAACTTTATTATAGGCTACTTCTATTATTATTTTTTCATTAATATAAGATATTTTTTCATAAATATGATTTTTTTTTATAAAAATACATTTTTTTAAAAAAATTTGTAAACAGTTTTTTGAATTTTTTTTTTGGACAAAAATACAAGTTTGCAAGCAAATGCAAATTGATATAACTAAATGCAATCTCATATGTAAACCAAAGCAACTTCAAATATTTTTCAGAAAAAATTTAAAATATAAGTTATATTTGGTTGCTTTTGGTTGCAAATTCTATTTTTGCAAATATTTTCAGAAAATAGTAAAATCACAAAAAAAAACTTTAAAAAATAGTTTTTTTATAATTTCTCTTAATTTAAATAAGTGCACTCATGCATTCACATTATAAAGTTATTAAATTTCACATAACTACTTATTTTATAGTATAATTTAATTGAATTACTTTGATAGCATTAAATAAATATTAATTTGAAATATACAATATTATTGAAGAATTACTTAAATTATTTTAAGATAATAAACTAAAAATAAATAAATATATACAATACTAAATAGTATTATAATGAAGTAAATAAATTTAATATCATTAAATTTTAAAATTATAGATTTTGTCATTCAGAAAAATTTAATATTAATTAACAAACAACGTTACTTGTTCAACATTCAGATTAATCATTCGTTCAGAATTTTAGTCATTCAGAAATTATTGTTCAGATTTAACAAATGACCCCAAAGTCTCCAAATTTGGGGACTCATTTCTTGATCCCAAAACTTACCCTAAAATGGGAATCAGATGTAGATGACATTTTTTTTGCTATAACTCATAATTTCCTCAAAATATGGGTGACATTATCTATCATGCCACTACAAGAAATTCAGCTAAATTCGACTAAAAATATTCCGTCGAATTTAATTAAACTCGACTGCTTTTGGTCGAATTTAACTAAATTCTACAGAAAATATTTTTGTCGAATATGCCCTTGTCGAATTTAGCAAGTCAGTTGAATTTAAGAAGATTTTCAACCAACTTTGGTCGAATTTGATAATGCTAAATTCGACCGAATTTGGTCGAAAAATAAATTCGACCAAATATTTCAAAATTTTCAAAATTTTGAATTTTTGCACCCGAAGTGGATTAAATTCGACAAAATGTGGTCGAATTTAGTATGTTAAATGCGATGAACTATAGTCGAAATTACATATTAAATTCGACCAAATTCGGTCAAATTTAATGAACACCAGTTTTTTATAAAAAAAGCAGCAGAATCTGCTGATTAGGAAATGTACCAGTTTGTCCCCATTTTCTGCAACATATTATTAAGAAGATAATACATAAAACAATAAAGGATAGAATAATTTTTTTTACTAAGCTTAAAATTATATAAATCACTAATGTTGAACTAAAAATACAACAATTTTTACTATTTTTGAAACACATTAAAAATCAAACACTATAAAATCACTCTACCCAAATAATATTCCAATGTAAAGAAAATCAAATAAATAACATAACTTTTTTCTTATGTTATTTCGCTTTTAAGTTGCCGGAAACGAACTCGTCGGAGGTGGTGGAGATTAACACGCCGGAAGTGGTGGAGATGAACTGGCCGGAATTAGTTGAGGGTGAACTCGCCAAATATTAGAAACATAATTAAATGATTGATATGTATTATTTTAAATGTAGGGAAAATAAGTATTTATCTATATAAATAGATGTGCATGTTTGTTAGAGAGGAAGAATGGAAAAAAAAGTATAAAAGAATGTTTATGAGATAATATGAATGGATGAAAAATATAAAAGAGAACGAGATGAGTTTAATTTATTTAATGGTTAGGATGAAACATAATAGGAAAAAAATGGATGGTTTAGATTGAATGCAAATAGCAATCCAAGTGTGACACGTGGCATCAAAAAATTGGATTATTATGAATTTGACTAAATTCAACTGCTATTGGTCGAATTTACAATTCAACTAAATTCTGTTGCATTTGTAGCACAGGTAAATTCGACAAAATGTAGTCGAATTTAAATAAGTTTAACCAAAATCTGTCGAATTAACAAATTCAACTGACCAAATCAAGTCGAATTTAGTGTTTAATTCAACGGGTTTCATGTCGAATTTATTGTGAAAAATATAAGAAAATTGCTATATTTTTTTAAGAAATAAATATTGAAATTAATTGAATTTTTGCATATGCTTTTAAATTGTTAAAATCTTTACATTCGTACGGTTGGATTACTTAAATTAATTTTTTATAAATTAAAAACTCCAACCCTAAGTCATACCCAAACCCTAAACCCTATATTTTTACCTTACTATCTCGTTGATGTAACGACTTATAAAGAATTTTTTTAATTTAGTCAATATTATTTTCTCAACTAATTATAATGAATATGATACGTCTTCTCGGTACTCTCATAATTGTTTTGTATTTTTTAAAACTAATTACATATTTTTTTTTTTTTTTGAAAGTGTTTAATAAATAAAAATTCAACTTTGTCCTATCATATTAATATTTTTTTTGTACATACTAAATTTGTACGTATGATGAATGATATCCTTGTATTTATTGATATTTTTTTATAATATATATACACATTTACATATTTAGTAATGACTTTTTCAAATTTTGCGAACAAAATATTTTGACCGAGTTCTGTCACATTTATAAATTCGACGGAAGTGTGCTGAAAATAGTTTTGAATAGTTTGAATTTTTTGGATGGCAATAATCCCGCCTTTTACTAAATTCAAAAAATAATGGCGGTAAAATTCTCTCCAAAACTAGAAGTTTAATTCGACAGAATTCGATCGAAACTGGATTTCTGAAATCAATATGCTGGCGGGATGCTTCCGTCCTTTTTTTGGCGGGTTTTCAATTCAACAATACAAAAAAATCTGTCTAATTTAGTACTAAATGCGACAGAACAATTTCGACAGAATTCATTTACGACAAAAAAGTGTCGAAGTTAGCCGTAGTCCGGTAGTTCAACTGAAAGCTGTCGAATTTGAATAATCGAATTTAGCCTTAATTTCTTATAGTGTGTCATAACTTAGAGATTCCTTTGTCAATACCAAGAAATCAAGATAGCTTTTGATTTTGGAGAGTGACATAAAAGTGGTTATTTCAAGCAATTTCAACTCTAACAATGATTTTTCTTTGACAAGTAACACGCTATGGCACGGAAACAGATGTCATACCCCTTGTTCAGAAGGTGACCAACACTAAGTAAATTATTTTTTTATACGAGAACATAATAAACTTCAGACAAATTTTCAATTTTTCCTTGTTATCTATATAGTATATGGCACAAACCACCTATTATGAAAGATATTATCTATAGAGAAGTCCAAGTGACTCTCCCTCTTACTTATACAGATTAACAACAAATAATTTTTCCTAGTCTCGGGGAGTAGTACATACACCTCACCAAGCTAGTGAATGCATACGTCATTTATAAAAGCTTATCGTGCTATAAGCCATGAGAATGAATTTTATTATTACAGTCATTATAATCTGGCTCAAGCAATCATGGGATAAAGCCTTCAAGCTTCTTGAATATGTAATTAGTTCTTTTAAAGGATCAACTATTATTTATAGGAACAAGCTTGGATGATCAACTCAGTGGTTTTTCGAAGACTCAAAGAGAATTGGAAATGTCACAACATTATGGATTCTCGCTTGGAAGTCACGCCTTGGAAACCGGAGACGATGTCAAATTCTGTTCTTTATAAATCCATGTAACATCCTTGATATTACAAGGACTTGGGGGGTAGTTGTTATACCCGAAATTTGACTAAGGAAAGAATGAGTTTGACAATCCTAATATCCGGATATTTCAGAAACTGATACCCATTTTGGGCGCACCATCAGTATCAAGAATGAAGATTTACTAAAAAAATATTATTGAAGAACTTGGTTCATCAATGAATCATCAATCTATATGTTGAAGGCCCGATTCTGTATTCCAATAAGTTATCCTTATTGGGGGATCATGGGTAACTAAGCTTGTCGATACGCTCTTGGGGTCTAGTTCTGTATTCTAGCAAGTTGTCCTTGTTAGGGGATTATGATACACCCTACATGACATTAACTTTGGAGAATTTTCCATGTAGTCTAGTGGGTTATCCTCATTTGGGGGTAAGGATCCGCTCGTGCATTTGGAGTAAGTCTTGACTTTTCCCTGCAACTAATGACTGATGTAATATATATAGTTGGTAGCGGTTGATATTAGCTCCAATGGTTAGGGCTAATGTTGTATCCGTGAAGTAACAGTCATAGTTGAGCCTTGGGGTCATTGGGCTAGACTTCATCGTATGGGCTCTGCTAAGTGGGCTTTTGCACTTGTCATGGGTTGGTAGCACTGACCTAACTTTGTGGGCGTTGGGTTTAGTAAGCGCAACCCTAGCCCATAAGGTTTCTTGTTCTCCAAGAACTACGTGAGGCTTGATCCCCTATAAATTCGGGGCACGTAAACACGTTGTAAGGGAAAGAAGTTGAGATATCTACCAACAACCCCATCCTTACGATCTCAGCCACCAAAAAACCCTAAAATTACTAACCCACATCTCAATTCCAACAATAGACCTTCGAATTTTGTTATTACCAAATTCCTCCGATAAAGAAAACAGTCTTCTTTATTTTCTTTAATGTCTGCTTTCCATCTGAATGCAAATCAAAGTTCTATATTATGAATGCGGTGCTCATTAATTTGATCATACATTCTATCCAACGTGGTACGTACTTGCTTATGTTGAGATTTCAGATTAAATATCTCAAATGGGAAAGTACATCCCTTCCGTCTGTTCCTATTCTCAAATGGGAAGGCCAATAAACCGCTACTGGGGATGCCCATCAACTCCGTGGGTTCGATCTCAAATCCATCTACGTCCCCCACGGGGAGAGCATTTTAAAATATAAAATTGTGATTTTATAAAACTAAAATGCATACTTAATTACAAATTTGTTTCCTAATATTAAAGAGTTCAACAGTTCATAGCAGTTTATGCCATTCTTAATTAATTAACAAATTACAATAGTAAGAGCATCTCCAATGCAAGATAACTCTTAGTTATACTAAATGGCACATGTTATAAATAAATTGTAAAAAGATTAGCACTTCAACTCACCAAAATCCTTAACAAATATATATGATCTCTCCCCATCGTTTTCCTCCACTAACCACACAGAGGAAGAAAAAAGAAACTTGCAGGTCAGTCCTTGAATTATAAGGAATTACTTGTTCTCAAATGGTGGAAATTAGGCTAGGTACAGTAGTCAAATAAATCATATTCCATGACGTCTATGTCAGATACGTTGATTTTTCGAAGGGCATTTTCCATGTTTTTATAAACTCTCCATTGTTCAAATATAATTCCTCGTAGTCAATTTTTTTAAAGGTAAAAGGGCTATTTGGTCACTGTAGTCACTAGTAACTTGTAAGTGGGTCACGAAGTTAAAAAAGCTTTCAATCACATCACTAAGTAACACATAACTTAAAAATGCATCACTGACTCAGAATTTTCTTACACGTCCGTTAAAAACGTTTGACTTTTAATGTTTCTCTGTTATCTTCTTGACATCAGCTGATGAGTAGATGCCAGCTCATGACATGTCAGCGTCCACCTCAAATGGGTATTGGGTTAAAACCTGACCCGACCAAAATCCCCAAAAATGAACATTAAATCGTTAAACCCATTATAATTATAAGACTAAGTAACCAAACTGTTGTGAGGCGAATCGACGGCGAATCAACGGCGAATCGACGGCGAACAGCGGCGATCAGCACTGAGTCATGTAAGTTCTGCCCTTCCTTATCTTTGATTCTTCTTAATTGTTTTTCTTCGTTGATTATTAAGTTCTGTACTTATCTCTTAATCTACGTTTTTTGTGGAATGTTTGCTTTGCATCATTTTTTTTTTGTAATCTTATCTTCGTTCCGTGTAACCCTAAATATCTTTGTTCTGTGTTTGCATGAAAAACCCTAATTACGTGTGTACATGTTTGTATAAATTCAGGTCTTTGAGAGTTGTTTTGTATTATGCTGGTGCTTTCGTTGTGTCTCCTCATACTAGTATCAAAAAATACGAAGCTAAGAAAAAAATGGTTAAGAATAATGTAGAAATTAAGAAATTAAGTGTTCAAGAGATTGGGGATATGTTCTCTGATGTTATTGGTCCACTCCATTGGTTGTATTACTTTCGTAATGGAGTTACTCCTGATAATGGGTATAAATTACTTGAAATGGATGATCAAGTACCAGAATTGGTTTATCTGGCAAAGAAAGCAAATGTCCAAATAAACCTGATGATTATGATGAAAACACAACCAGAAAAAGGGCCCCAAAGAGGAAGCAAATGACTGAACAAGAAGTTGAAATTAGAGAGGAAATTGAGAGGGTTGAGACAAAAAAAGAAACAGGCGAGGCTCAGTTAATGGAGGAGGCTGATATGGAAATGAATGCAGCACCTACCACACCTAGAAGGAGTCAAAGAATTAAGGTGCAAAGTCAATCTCCAACTACACCAAGGAGAAGCCAAATATTTTAGTTTGTAAGGACTTAAATTTAATGTGTTTATTTCATTTCAGTTTATCACACATGAATGATATTTAATTGTCTTTTGCCTCTAATTTATGTAGATGCCTACACCTAATGTTCAGCAATCACATGCTCAGAATGGCACTCCACCAGCTTCAAGGCCACCATCACATGGGACTTGTAGGAGAGGCATACCAAAGATTCCAGTGAAGAGAGGCAGGCCAGTCAATGCTTTCAAAGCCACAAGAAATCAAAGCAACTAATTGCAGGCAGCTTTAAGTTTTTTATGTTAATGTATTTTGCTAGTGGGAACTAAACAATTTGTAAGTGGGGGACAATATGTCCTGCTAGATGCTATCTTTTGGTTTTCTATCTTTTGGTGTTTAAATGTTAGCTTTTGATGGTTAAAAGCAGCTGATTTGAATGATGCTGAGGTTGTATTGGGTGGATTGTGGCATGTAGGCAAGTCCACATCAGCAAAACGTTAGTAATTTAACGGGGGTTAACTGGAGTGACCAGCTTAAAAGTTTTTAAGTACTTCATTAGTTGACTGAAAGCTTTTTTAACTTCGTGACCCACTTGCAAGTTACTAGTGACTACAGTGACCAAATAGCCATTTTACCCATTTCTTTAACTACTCACAATTGAATTATCTTTATTTGAATATAACATTGATGAGTGCCGTGTATGACAATGCACCTCTAAGTCCGTGATGGTTCCTTTTTCAACATGATCAATTTCATCTGTGATAGCGTAGGAAACCCGACAGAAACCTAGTTTACACTACGGTACTATATAAATATGATAGGCTCTTCTTGGTATCCAACATTTTATATTAATGCAAGGTAGTTACCATTTCTATTTAACTCTTGTTATATTTGGTAGCTAAGAACAAGAAATGGCTAGGGTGATTGCATCTATTATAGTGATCGAGTACTTGCTCTTGTTACTCATCATCAGTCTTCTCCTCATACTTTCTTCATCATCGATCTTCAACCGTTGATGCCAAATATTCTAAATTTTTTAATAGTATTTCCCTAAAATTTTAATAGTATTTCCCTAAAATTTTAATGGAAGTAGACATTGATCAATCACTCCAACCATTGCCTGGCATGTATTCATATACCTAAGTTGATTACTTTATGTTTAAACAGGGTTTGTACGATCTTCCAACGATAAGTGTCTTCCCGCAAACAAATAATACGTTTTTAGCATTTTCTTTTTATGTTTGGAGTTGTTATTTATTATTACTAGAAGATAATTGTGCTTCACACTGATTTTTTTTAAATTTGTTTTATTTATAGTATATTTACATTAACATTATCAATTATTAGCGTTTTACCCGTGCAATGCACCGAAAGCACAATTTTAAAATTTTTAAATCTTAAAAATTTTAAAAACAATTATAAATATGTTATATAACAGAACTTATATCAATTTTTTACCACATCCTTTTACTAAATATACACATGCATGTATTAATAAATATAAATTATGTATTAATTACTAAATATCAGGGCGGGTTCGGTGACTGATTTCGGGGTCAGGGGTTGGGTGCAGGGATAACACTCCCCGACCCCGAAGTGATCCGACGCCCGTCCCTAGTTATGTTATTGGTTGCTAAGAAAATAGATATTTATAATTAAAAATTAAACATTCAACCGCATAAAATATTGATTGAACAAATATATAAAATCCTACCATCATAACAAAATAACATAAAATACGATATTAGAATTTGTTTGAAATGTAACATCAGATTTTAAATTAATAAGAATGTGGAACGTCCTAACCAATTTTAGAATTATACGTCTTTTTAACTCCATTATCATTGACGTGGATATGCATTTATTTGTTCCCGATTTTGACTCTAGATTATCACAATAAAATTATCATTATTAGCTGAATCATGCACTTGCTTCAAGAGAAACAAAATCGTTGAGTCATTAAGAATGAGAAAGACAAATTTGATGTTGGACAAATATCACAATTAATTATTTGAATTGAAAATTTTATGTTCACCACGTCATAATTAACATTGTATGAGGTGATTTTAAATTCTTGTGAGTGCGTTAAAAATCTAGAATTTGAACTAATTTTACCACATTCGAGACAAAGTATATTGTATTGATATGTATAACTTTTCAATCATTCAAAGATATAGTGAATGTCTGAATTTTTCCTGTAATGATTTTCAATTTTCCAGGATACTGGTTTTCATTTTCTTCGTATGATGAAGGTTTTAAATTCATTAGAATAAATTTTAAACTTAAATTAATTTGATATACTTTTAGGATTTTCTATTTAGTACGTCATTACCTTTGACCACAAAGGTTCTCGTCAACATTTGATGATATTGACCACACCATTTCACAATCTTTGAAGTACTTAACTTCATTTAATAACATAGATGGGTACCTTAAACCTAAAATAATTATATATAATTATAGTAAAGAGGATAAGAATAAATTTTTTTCCGAAGAATTTAATTTATTAAACATGATGGCTCCTATTCGGGTTTAAGATGATTTTACCACATTTGCATTTATATGTATAGCTAATGATACAGAGTTCCCCGGATTATATCTTCAACACTGCAAACTCATAAATGATATATCGCCTCCATATGCATTAAGATTTTAAAAGTTTAATAATGAAGAATTGATGAGTCTAATGACTACACCAAATTGATAACGAAATAAAGAAAAAAGTAAGTACCGGTTTACTATCTGAACTTCAGAGATCCATAATATGCTTCTATATAATATATTTTCAAGCTAATGTGAAGACATGTCTTATTTTATTAATAAATTAAAGAGATGATGTATTCGTTCATGTACAATGTTTAAAAGTTACTTATGAATTAAAATAATTTAAAATTTAATGTTATTAATTCGAATTTATATTGCTAATATTATTTTAAAATGGTCTAGAAAACAGTTTAGTTGACCCCACATGTAATTTGTGTAAGATAAGTTTAAATTATTTTTACATCGGTAAATTGAATTTTTAATACTTCGTCAACATATTTTGTACTAAAATTAATTTCATTAACTTTTAAATTTTAATTTTGTTTAAATTCAAAATAATTATACTTACAAAGCTGATGTGTTCGTTTAAGTATGACTTTAAAAATTACATGTGAATTAAAATAATTCAAAATTTTAAATTTAAATAAATCTACATAGTCTATTATTTTAAATCGGCGTAAAAGACAAATAAGCTACTAATCAAATGTGGCAGATTTAAAATAGTTATATATTGATAAATTGAGGTAGATATTGTATTAAAATGATTTTTCCATTTTTAAAATTTATTTAAAGCATACAATAATGTAACTATTAATCTATATAATTAATGTAATATGCATGTAAATAAATGAATAACAAATAGTTATTAAAATTATGTATTATAAATTTTATACTTGAAATTGAATTATTAATATTGTATTTAATGTAAAATAGCAATCAAATTGTTTGATTAATAAATATTTATGAAACTTTAATTATAAATATGATAATATAATTGTGAATAATTTTAAATAAAAACTGATTTATTAACAAATATTTTTTTGTGACTAAAACAAATATGTAATACATGATATTTTAAATCAAGTAATTAATGGATTTAATTTAGAATTGTCAATTAATCATGATTATTTAAATAGGATGAGAATGATAAATAAGAAAAACAAATCTGTAATATGTTTGGTCTAAAATTAAGGAGTGATTTGTTAGATCAGTATTCAATGATCGTCAGGATCAAAACTACTGATCAGGATTGCTGACGCCATCAGTATTGTGCGAGCGTTAGTATCAGGATTGTTATCAGGACTGTGATCAGGATTATCATCAGGACTGAAAGCTGATCAGGATTGTTACTTCAAGATAACTATCGAGTTCAGTTAAAATAAGGAAAGATGATTTGTCAGTTATTAGTTTATGGAATGAAACTGTCGGTTAGATATGTATCAATATTATTTGTAATTGATTTGGTCTTATCTTGTAATCGATAAAGCAGCCGTGTGTACTATATAAACACAGTTTAGGTTTTGATTTTAAATCAATCGCATACACGAGTATTATTGTACCTAGCAGCTTTCAAGAACATAAGGATTTCTTGAGAGAGTTTTGTAACAGTTTTATACCAGATTTAATAAAGCTGTTATTATTCATATTTGTGTTTATTAAAGTCGAGATTCTTATACAATTGTATTCAACCCCCCTTCTACAATTGTTAATTACTGGGCAACAATTGGTATCAGAGCAGCCTGATTTAATTTGAATCAGAACCGATCTAAGATGTCAACATTCAAATATGAAAGCATCAAAATTCCCATGCTGAAGAAATCTGAATACCCTACATGGAAGGTGAAGATGCTGATGTACCTAGAAGCAACATATCCTGAGTGCATAGACAGAATCAATGATGGACCATATGTTCCCAAGAGAATCGTTGGCCAAACAGACACTGTACCTGAACACTATGTGATCAAGGTGAAGAGTGAGTGGACACCAGAAGAAAAGGCTCATGTTCTCAGGGAATCAAAGGTAAAGAATATTCTACATAATAGTCTTGATGTTGTCATGTCAAACAGGGTGATTGCATGCAAGTCAGCAAAGGAAATTTGGGACACTTTGGAAACTCAATGCTAAGGATCTGCATCTATTAAGAAGAACATGAGGGCTTTACTCATTCAAGAGTATGAACAATTTGATGCTAGACCTGATGAAAGCCTTACTGACATGTATGATAGATTTCTGACTTTACTGAACAATCTATCACTGGTTGACAAAGAGTATGTAGCTGAAGACTCAAACACCAAGTTTCTGAGAGCTTTACCTGAAGAATGGGATACTCAAACTTCTATCATTAGGCATCAGTATGATCTAAACATTGTGTCTCTTGATGAGGTTTATGGGATGCTAAGAACCTATGATCTAGAGGTTCAACAAAGAAAGAACAAGAAAAACAACAAGGCAAAATCTGTAGCCTTGCATGTGGAGGCAAAATCAAAAGGAAAAGCAGTGGAAGTCTCTTGAGGAAAATCAAGAATGGTGGAGTCAGATCCTGATGACTCATCATCAGATACTGATGGCAATCCTGATGCCAATACTGATGATGATGTACTAACTCTGACATGCAGGAGATGGTTGCTATGATTGTCAAGGGTTTCAAGAAGATGAAGTTCAGGAAATCTAGAAGACAAGGCAACTTTCAGAAAAAGACCTTCAATGTTGACAAAGACAAGTACAACAAGAAGGACAACAAAAGCACCAAATTTGACAAGTCAAAGATAAGGTGTTACAAGTGTAATGGAATGGGGCACTTTGCAACTGAGTGCAAGAAGGCTAAAACACTCATCACATCAAGAAAGGATTGGATGGACTCTTCCTCAAAATCTGATACTGAGGTGGTCAACTATGCCCTAATGGCCAATACTGATGAGACTGTTGTTCCTGATTAAAAGGTATCAAGTACTATTTTTGATTTTGATACAAATTATGTCTTTGAATTAAGATGTTTTCTAAAGTCATTGCATATTAGCTTTAGAAGTCAATCTGCTGAAAATGCTAGGATCTTATCTGAGATGTCTGAACTTAGGAAAAGGAATGAACATCTAGAAGCTGAATTTTCTTTTATGCAATAAGTACAAAGAGAGTATGATAATGCTAAACACATGAAACTTGAGATGCAATTTAAATGTACTGCTCTTGAAAAAGAACTTGAGTATGCTAATGAGAAAATCAGGACCTGGACAGATTCTGGAAGGAAATTTAATGAAATCAATACTTCTAAGAATTGGAAAGGGTGTCTAGGGTACAAGTCAGATGAAGATAAGAAATTGAAAAATAAAGTTGTTATTGATGAGAGAGTTAGTCCAAAGACCTATATACATGTTATAGACAAGACCAAATCAAAGATTAATTAAGCCTGTTAAATTTGTATTTGGTAAAGATCCCAATTCAACCTTTGAAAAGGGATCTACTTCTGCACAACCAGTTTCAAATGCTAAGTCTAAACCTGTCAAGAAAACTGAAAAGAAGAATGTAGGTTTATTGTCTCAGAAACAACTTAAGGATAAAGTTAGTGAAGTAACAGGTAAACAAAAGACACCTACTGTCAAAAGAAACAGGAATGGTGAAGATGGGATTAATAAAGAAAATAATTATAAGTTTATCCCAAATGCACCAAGAAAATGCTGCTTTACCTGTGGTAACTCTAATCATCTTGCTATTGATTGCAGGAAGAGTAAAAAGAAGGTTACTGAGATTCCTAGGTCTGATGTGAGGAATAGATCAGTATTTTATAAACCATAGAAGTCTTGTTTTTATTATGGCAGTAAATGACATTCTATTTATACTTGTGAAGAATACCATAATTTGTACTATAACTTTTATGATCCTTTACCTAAGTTTAATAAAACTGCAAATTCTGGTAAATTTAAGAATGTCAATATGAAGCATGCATCTTTCAATACTGATACTGACAAAGCAAATCCTGATGGATTCTATCCTGAAAGGACTGCTAAAGTCAAAAAGTCTTTTGTTGCTAAATTTAGTAAAATGCATGGAATTAAAAAGAGCCCAACAAGTGTGGGTTCTTAAATGTACTAACTAGTGTGTCTTTGTCTGGTTGCAGGGTAAAAAGAAAAATATGTTAGTCATGGATAATGGATGTTCTGTACACATGACTGGAAACAAAGCTCTGCTATCAGAATTTGAAGAGAAAGATGGCCCAACTGTGTCTTATGGAGATGGCAACATTGGACAAACATTGGGATATGTCAATATAATCATTGGCAATGTTATCATTGAAAAAGTAGCTCTTGTGAAGGGACTAAAACACAACCTGTTGAGTATTAGTCGAATCACAGACATAGGTTATCATGTCAACTTCTATTCCACACATTGTGAAGTAGTCAACAAATCATCTGGAAAGATTGCACTAACTGGATACAGGCATGGTAACATATATGAAGCCAACATTCAATCAAATACTGATGACTCCTCTACTTGTCTCATCAGTAAGCATTAGTAAATGAAAGTTGGAATTGGCACAAGAAGCTTTCCCATCTCAATTTCAGCAACATCAATGAGTTGGTTAAGAAAGATTTGGTTAGAGGATTGCCTAAAGCTTTATATACTCCTGATGGACTCTGTGATGCATGTCAAAAAGCTAAACAGAGAAGAACATCATTCAAGAGTAAATCTGAATCCTCTATTGAAGAACCATATCACATGCTGCATCTTGACCTATTTGGACCAGTCAATATAATGTCCATCAGTAAGAAAGGTACACTCTTATAATTGTTGATGAATACTAAAGATTCACCTGGGTATATTTTATGCACAGAAAAGATGAGACTCCTGAAATACTGTTGGACCATGTGAGAATGATTGAGACATGCACAAAGTATAAAGTCAAGATTCTGAGGAGTGATAATGGCACTGAATTCAAGAATTCAGTAATGGAAGAGTTCTGCAAATACAAAGGAATAATTCAACAATTCTCTGCTCCTGGCACACCTCAGCAAAATGGAGTAATTGAAAGGAAGAATAGAACTCTTATAGAAGCTGGCAGAACTATGTTGGAAGAAGCCAAATTGCCTACATATTTCTGGGCAGAAGCAGTCAATACAACATGCTATACTCAAAATCTCACACTGATAAACATACATGGTGTAACTCCCTATCAAATGCTCAAGGAGAAGAAACCAAGTTTGAAGCATCTGCATGTGTTTGGCTGTAAATGTTTTGTTCTCAGAACTCATCCTGAACAGCTAGGGAAATTTGAAACTAAGGCTGATGAGGGAATTTTTATAGGCTATCCAACCTTAAGAGCTTTCAGAGTTTTTAACTTGAGAACAAGGACTGTCATGGAGTCAATACATGTATCTTTTGATGATAAGAAGATAATTGGAATTGCTGAAGACTCTCATGATAGTTTAATTTTTGCAAATGAAGCTACCAAGGAACCTGAAGAACAAGAATCAGATATTAACACTCCATCAGATACTGATGGGTCACCAAATCCTGAAGATGCACCAAGTACTAATGATATTAATACTAATGGTGCTAATACTGATGATACAAATAATGGTGATACTACTAGCAGTGCAAATGTTGAGGGGGAGCAACAACAAACTGCTACAAATTCTGAATCTACTCAAACATCAGGACAAGATTCTTCAGATACTGATTCAAGTGATAATCCTGATAATCCATCAGGACGAGACAACAACAATTCAGGGGGAGTTTCTACTGATTCAAATTCTTCTAATCAAGACAACACCAATCCAGGGGGAACATCTACTTCAAGAAATAATTTACCACCAGCAAGGAAATGGACAAGAAATCATACTCCTGATTTGATAATTGGGGATCCTGATGCAGGTGTTAAGACAAAAAGTGCAACTGCAAATGAACGTCTCTATCATAACTTTCTATCCAAGGAGGAACCTAAGAAAGTTGAAGATGCACTTAAGGGTGCTGATTGGGTTACTGCAATGCAAGAAGAATTGAATGAATTTGAAAGGACTGAAGTTTGGAAACTAGTGCCAAGACCAAAGCACAGGTCAATTGTTGGTACAAAGTGGATATTTAAGAACAAGACTGATTCTGTTGGGGTAATTATCAGAAATAAACCAAGGCTAGTTGCAAAGGGGTATTCTCAACAAGAAGGAATTGACTATGATGAAACTTTTGCTCCTGTTGCAAGACTAGAAGCCATCAGGATCTTTCTGGCATATGCAGCCCACAAGAAATTCAAGGTTTTCTAGATGGATGTAAAACGTGCTTTCTTAAATGGTGAACTGGAGGAAGAAGTTTATGTTGAACAACCTCCTGGTTTCATTGATCCAAATTTTCCAAATCATGTTTACAGATTGGATAAAGCACTTTATGGACTAAAGCAAGCTCCAAGAGCATGGTATGAAACCTTAGCTCAATTCTTACTGGAAAGTGGATTCAAAAGAGGTACTATTGATAAAACTCTATTTTATTTGAATCATGGTAAGGATTTGCTATTAGTTCAGATTTATGTTGATGATATCATTTTTGGGTCAACAAACAATAAGCTATGTGAGAAGTTTTCAAAGCTTATGCAGTCAAGATATCAAATGAGCATGATGGGAGAAATGAGTTACTTTCTTGGTCTTCAAGTTAAACAGACTGATGATGGCATCTTTATCAATCAGTCAAAATATACAAGGAATTTATTAAAAATGTTTAACATGCAAGATAGTGCAACTACAAGTACTCCCATAGCTACGGCTACCAAACTTGATCCTGATCAAGGTACTGAGGTAGATGTAACTCACTACAGGGGAATGATTGGCTCTCTTTTATATCTCACAACAAGTAGACCAGATATCATGTATGCTACCTGTCTTTGTGCAAGATTTCAAGCAAATTCCAGGGAACCTCATCTGATTGCAGTCAAAAAAAATTTCGGATATCTCAAAGGCACTCCTTCACTTGGTCTTTGGTATGCTAGGGAATCAAATTTTGGTTTGTATGGTTATTTAGATGCTGATTTTGCAGGGTGCAAAATAGACAAGAAAAACACTTCAGGAAGCTGTCAGTTTTTGGGTGGTAGACTAGTTTCTTGGTATAGTAAAAAACAAAAGTCTATCTCTACATCAACAGCAGAAGTTGAGTACATTGCTGCAGGAAGTTGTTGTGCTCAGATAATGTGGATGAGAAATCAATTGTTAGATTATGGTATGTCATACTCCAAAATCCCTATTTATTATGATAACCAAAGTATTATTGCAATGACAGGAAATCCAGTTCAACATTCTCTTACTAAGCACATCAGTATCAGGTACCATTTTATAAGAGAACAGGTTCTGGAAGGAAGAATCGAACTTTATTTTGTTCCTACTGATCCACAACTAGCTAATATATTCACCAAGCCACTGCCTGAAGCTACTTTCAACAAGTTGGTGAATGAACTTGGAATGATGAACTTTGAGAATTTCTGAGAAAAGCTATAGAGAGGAAATCCTGATGACTATCATATCCTGATGGTCATTCAGTAACGTATGTAATTTTGATCCATTTATGATTAGATAACTATATATATATTTTAAATTTAAAAACAACATAAAATTAGTTTTTTCTTATAAAAAAACATAGAATTTTACATGAAATAGGAGTTTAGAGTACAATAATAATATAATCTATTTAGATTCGATAATTGTTATCTTTTTAATTTAAAAACAACATAAAATTCTACAATAAATATGAGTTTAGGGTATAATAATAAAAATAATATATGATTTATGAGTTAAAAATTGAATCATGGCAAAGAAGAAAAGAAACCTTTTATCATGGAGACTTGAATATTAATGATTTAATTGCTTGTATCTGCAAGACGAAAATTCAAAAAAATAATAAAATTGTTTGTAAGATGAAAAATTCAAAAATAATAATAGAATTGTTAGAAGATCGGTGAAAGTTAAGCTTGAACAAAACAAAAATAATTTAAAAACAACATATAAAATTCTACTACGTGAAATAAGAGTTTAGGATATAATAATTATTCTATATGAAATAAGAGTTTAGGGTATAATATAATCTATTTGAAATTAGATAATTATATTTAAAAAAAAAAAAATTAATTGAGCATTTCTTACTACAATGAAGCCTTTGGGCATTGAGCATTTTCTATATCACAAAAGAAAAATTTATGTGGTGATTAAATTCTAGTTTACCAATCTCGGAATTCAAACTCATTAATTGTTTGTCAATTAAACTATGGACAAAAGAATATCGATCTACTACGAAAGAAGCAACCGTAAGATGAAGAGCTCGAACTCGATTACTAGACATTTGGATATGGACCATCATCTAGATGGGAATTTGTCAAAAGGCAGAATTTCTTACTCATATATTTGGTCTCAAATTTGCATATTAATGTTTCGTTAGATATAGAGCTCGATCACTAGACATTCAGATATGGACCACCATCTAGATAGGGATCAGTGGGAAAAAAAAACCCAAAATTTGTGACTCACAAATTTGGTCTTAAAATTGCATTTCTGTATTTATGTTTCTTTTTGTTATTTTGTTAAATAAAAACATGAAGAAAATAAAATAACATAAAATAGTGAATATGTATGTTTTGGAAAAGGACATCTAAAGAAAAGTCAGGGCTCCAGGGACATCCAATTTGTGTCGGTTCCTAATTTTACTTCCTGCACTTCCTCGCAGTTTACAGAGGAAAGGGACAGAGAGTAATCATTTACGTGTCTAAATAAATGACCATAAACCTTTATGAGTTCATAACTATATATTATACAAGACTCTGCAGGTCTCATATGAAAGCATTACTACAACATTGACTGATAAAATATTAGTAGTTAAGATCAAGAAATGGTTTCAGTGGCTCCAGCATCTACTCAAGTGGTGAACTTGTTCTTATTGCTAATCAGTGTTCTCTTCATAATATCTTTGTTTCAATCAATTTGTCATCACAATCCATCGTCTCCCTCAGTTGATGCTATTTATTCTGTACGGCGCTTTCTCCGTTCAGGAGTCGGCGGAAGCAACTCTCCAAGAGGTCCGGGTGGAAATGGGTAGAGTATATGCTCTCTTGCAAGTAATACTGTAGTAGTGTGAGAATCGGTACTTTTGCAAAATAAAAGTACTAATGCATACATTTGTATGTAGTCGTTGATGCAACTTGGTTGTGGCCAAATAAAAGTTTAGAGCAAAATAGTTATGTAATATTCCTGGGATTTTATACACATAAATCAGTGTTACATGCGGTATATTATATATCTCAAATTAACTCCTTATATATAATAAGCCTCAGTCACTGTACTATCAAAAGTATACGATCCGTTGGATTATAAAACTATAAATATTCAAATCGATGAGGACCGTCAGATATAAAGTTAAAAATTGTATTTGATTAATAATAGGATAGTATTTAAATACTAAAAGTTATATTTTGATAATTTAAACCTATTATAAATGGGTTTTCTATATTGAATAGAAATCTTTATGTAAAAATTCGTAATTATCTTTTCTTTTTATTTTATGGATAGTTCCAGTTAAATAATAATTATTAAACCATCATTAAATTAAAGATAATTTTGTAAGCTTCGCGTGGGCTGTAAAATCGTTAAAATCTGTTGTCTAAAACTCAAGATAGAGCCCAAGAGCCAAACAGTAAAGTTATTATCTAAATTTTAATAATATTTTTTTATTATTGTAGCACCAATTTAATTTCTTTTCCTAATTCTTTTAAATTTATAAATTCTTTGTTTATTTCAATAAAATAATAAAATTAATTTAAGAAAAAATTAAAATAGATCTGGTCCGTGTACGATCAGTATACGACCAAATTAATAATTATAGTTAGATCTTAAATAGATTGATGAGAATTGTTAGATCTAATATTAAAAAGTGTATATGATTAATAATGAAATTATATTTAAATACTAAAAAGTGTATTTTGATAATTTAAAAATTTTCTATGTAAAAATTCTTAAATAGTCGGTGTACTACCAAAAGTATACGATCGGTTGGATTATAAAACTATAAATATTCAAATCGATGAGGACCGTCAGATATAATATTAAAAATTGTATTTGATTAATAATAGGATAATATTTAAATACTAAAATGTATATTTTGATAATTTAAACCTATTATAAATAGGTTTTCTACATTGAATAGAAATCTTTCTGTAAAAATTCGTAATTATCTTTTCTCTTTATTTTATGGATAGTTCCAGTTAGATAATAATTATTAAACCATCATTAAATTAAAGATAATTTTATAAGCTTCGCGTGAGCTGTAAAATCGTTAAAATCTGTTGTCTAAAACTCAAGATAGAGCCCAAGAGCCAAACAGTAAAGTTATTATCTAAATTTTAATAAATATTTTTTTATTATTGTAGCATCAATTTAATTTTTTTTCCTAATTCTTTTAAATTTATAAATTCTTTGTTTATTTCAATAAAATATTAAAATCAATTTAAGAAAAAATTAAAATCGATCTGGTCCGTGTACGATCAGTATGAGACCAAATTAATATTTATAGTATCTTAAATAGATCGATGAGAATTGTTAGATCTAATATTAAAAAGTGTATATGATTAATAATAGAATTATATTTAAATACTAAAAAGTGTATTTTGATAATTTAAAATTTTTCTATGTAAAAATTCTTAAATATCTTTTCTCTTGAATTTATGTATAATTCCGGTTAGATAATAATTGTTAAACCAAATATCAAGATAACAATTCATATCGATTACAATGATACCCTACGATAAGAGACTTAGGAGAACTCCTGTACATGAATAAATTTAAACACTTTTTTTTCTGAAGGAACATAACAATTCGATTAATCCAAATTATAATTATATTATTTTACATATAACAAACGGAAAATATCAAAATATTATTAAAATATTGAGGGTTTCATATTCATAAACGATAATTTTGAATATAATACTTATATTAAAATGTGTATTTGATTAAATGTAGGATTATATTTAAATACTAAGAAGTGTGCTTTGATAATTTAAACGAATTATAAATTTGGTTTTCTATATTGAATTGAATTCTTTGTGTAAAACTTCTTAACCATCTTTTCTTTTCAGTTTATTTTATGGGTAGGTCAACTGGTAAAGTTAGATAATAATTATTAAACCATCATTAAATTAAAGATAATTTCGTTAGTTTCGCATGAGTTGTAAAATCGTCAAAATTCAATTTCTAAAACTCAGGATAGAACCCAAATATTAAAGTGAGTATCTAAATTTTAATAAATATTTTTTTTATTATTGTAGCACCAATTTATTTATTTTCCACTAATTCTTTTAAATATAGAAATTTTATGTTTCTTTCAATAAAGTATCAAAATTAATTAAGAACAAATTCAAATCGATAAAGAATATAATAATATGAGAATAAATTTTTATATAATCATAACATAATTTTTATTCTATTTAATAATTTTTAAGTAATAATGTATTTTAAATTTTTATTTACACCGTAAATAAAACCGAAACATTAAAAGTAAAAGCAGTTAGTAAGATACTTATATCAGTATATACTTGATATCCTTATTATATTAAATCCTTATATATAATAATCATAATATGGATCTTATCCCAAATTTTGGTCGTAGACAACGAAATTAATAAGGACCATTAGATCATAAATAGATAAATGAAAATTGTTAGATCAAATATTAAAAAAGTTTATTTTATTAATAATAGGATTATATTTAAATTCTAAAAAGTGTATTTTGATAATTTAAACCAAATATAACAAATATAAATAAGTTTTCTATATTGAATAGAATTCTCCATGTAAAAAATTCGTGACTTTCTTTTCTCTTCCATGGACAATTCCACCTAGATCAAAATTGTTAAACCATCTTTTAATTAAAGATAATTTAGTTATCTTCACGTGGGGTGTAAAATCGTCAAAATCTTTTTTTTAAAACACAAGATAAAGCACAAATTAATAAAGTGAATATTTAAATTCTAATAATAATTATTATGTCATCATTATTTTAACACCAATTTAATTACTTTTTTCTAACTATTTTAAATTTAGAAATCTATGTTCAAAAATTCAAATCAATCTAAGAAAAATTCAAATCAACAAAGAATATAATAATACGAGGATAAAATTTTATAACATTGTGCATATTTTTAATCCTATTTTATTAAATTTTATATCATAACTAATCAAATATTATTTATTATTAAATAATAAATTATACGTAAATGGTGATTTTGTTTTATAAGAACTCACAGAGACCTGATTTCATTGTTAGCAGAACTATATTCATATTTTAAAAAAAACCTTATTTTGAAATTTTAGACTCAGCTAGACTCAGCTACAGAAGAGGCCAAACTTTTTAAACCTATATACATTGTAAATTATTAAATTCGAAACTTTAAAAGTTTGCTAATCAATTAGTATAGTACTTATCTGAAAAATCGTAGTTTACAAAAAATATTATCAAATAACATATGTCTACAAGAAGAAATGAAAAAATTCTTATTTTTCAAAAAAACCTATAAATTTTAATATGTTGTTGGTAGATTCAAACCTTAGATAATTCTACATGATAATTTTACTGTTATATCTAACGTTTTTCAACAATTTAATTTGAAAGATTCAACAATTATGGATTGAGTGATCAAACAAAGCGACCAAACTTAACTTATAAGGAAGCTTTCATTATTTAATCTTTAATATAATAACATAGATATTTACCGGATATACTATAAAAAATGAAATTTATACAGAATTTTGATCATGGTGTACTACTTTAAAAGAAGAACTATTACAAAAAAAATTATATATTAATTGATAATTTATTTTCTCAAAAGTTCAAAGTTTACGCATCTTTAACATATTACAAAAAAAAGTATATTATATTTTAGCAATAAATATTAAAAACAATTATAAATATTAAGAAAAATTAATGATGTTATCATGTTAGTTTGGTCCTAAATATCGCCAAAACATTCTCAACCGTTAGATCCAATACTTTTAAAAATACATGATCAAGATTATATCATATAAAAAGAAGTTATTCTCTAAAAATGATATAAGTTAAAAGATATTATATTAGGATTGGATTTTCTAAAAAGTCAAAATATAAAAATAGTTGTAATTAAATAAGGAAACTCATTTAATACCAAAATAATAAAAATCGTTTAATGTTAAGTAGATAGGTGAAAACCGTTAGATTTAACATTAAAAACTGTATTTGGGTAATAAAGGGTATTCTAATAATCTACACTACATATAAGTAGATTTCCTAAATCGAATAGAATTCTCAACATTAAATTTTGTCACTTTATTCTCTTTTTAGTTTTAGAATAGTTTTTAATTGAAAAAGAACTATTAAACCACAACTAAATTAAAAATTATTTTGTGAATTTCATGTGGACTATAAAATTGGCAAAACTAATTTTTATAACTCAATATAAACAAATATTAAATTGAGCGTGAAAAATATAATAAATATCAAATTTTTAACTATAATTTTTTTGGCTAAATCTTTTTAACAATAATTTAATCATGTAAACTAATAACTTTTAAATATTAAAATATTCATAAATAAATATAATTATAAATATTAAAAAAACAATTGTGTGTTGCATGGGTAATAAAAATATAATTATAAACAAAATAATTATAAATACAATTTAAGTAACCGTGCATCGCACGGGCTATAAGCTAGTATAATTAATATCATTTGTACCTTTGCGAATCTTAAGCTGATCACTTTTAATATTTCTCCTCTTTTAATTTGGAGTGAAAGATAAAAAAATTTGGTTTGTGTTTTATGCTATAACCACTACACCAAAAATTGGCTTTTCCTACCAACTATTTCCTACCGAAGCATTTCCTACCGAGTATTTCCTACCAATTTTCAAGTCAAAGGGTCATTTCCTACCGTCCCCGCATACGGTAGGAAATGACCCAGGGGACCCACCCATTTCCTACCGTCGACGGTAAGAAATGGGTCATGTGGACCCATAATGCCACGTCAACCGAGAAACGATGTCGTTTTGCTTCACCTATTTCCTACCGCCGATAATTGGTAGGAAATGGTGTGCTCATTTCCTACCAAGGTTGGTAGGAAATAGGTGTTGTCGGTCCCATAAGCCACGTCAGTAGTTGTCGTTTTTGACCCATTTTCTACCGCTTTCAAAGCGGTAGGAAATGGGTCATCTATTCGGCACACCAAAGACAACATGTCGTCCTCTGATTCGTTGACATGCCACGTGACCATTTCCTACCGCATGTCGGTAGGAAATGAGCTGTAACGAAAAGTTGAATCTTATCTACATTTACACTGCCTTCTGATTTAAAACCTACCGCCATAAATCATTTCCTACCGCCGAACGTTTATAAATTAATAATTTAATAATTACAAAAAAAAAAAATATTTTCATATCGTAAATACATCTTGAAATTCCATTTTCTTATAAAATTATAATGTATGCAAAAAATTAGACTCTTTTAACTTCATTTGTCATGAATTTATAATGAAAATGTTTATTTTTTTATAAATTTAGAGTACATATATGATTAAATAAATCTTGGATAACATTTTCAACAAGAAACATGTTTGGTAGAGTGGTTGGAGTGTTAGCTTTTGTTGAGTAGGTCTATGGTTCGATTTCACGAGGAATTGAATTTAATTTTTAGCAAATTTAAAAAATGACATTTCACAAAAAATTCAAAAATGGCGCCCAAAATTTCATGAAAATTTCAAAAATGGCGCCTAAACTCATTTCCTAGTGCATGGCGGTAGGATATATTAACACTATTTCCTACCGCTATGAACAATTCCTACCGCATTCTATTTATAAATTAATTTTAATATAAAATTTAGAATTTAGGGGTTAGGGGTTAGCTAGGGTTAGACAAATGTTTTTCAAAAAAAATAATTTCGATGATCCAACCGTACGGATATCAATATCACTAAAATTACATCATGTATGCAAATAATACATTTTTTTTTACTCCATTTGCAATGATTTTATAATGATAAAAGGTTTTCTACTAAATAATTAATTGTTACAAAATAAATTCTAAGTTTTTTAATTTATTTTGTTAAACATATTGTATGTTATTTTATGAAGTAACAAAAACAAAATGACATTTTACAATTTAAAAAAAAAAAAAAAATATTCACATTCTTCCATAACTGAACTTCCAAGGTTAAGGGTTGTAGTTTAGGGTTAAGATTTAGGGTTAAGATTTAGGGGTAACTCTAGGGTTAGACCTCATTTTTAAAAAAAATATTTGGAACGATCCAACCGTACAGATCTCAAAATCACTACAAATTACTTGCGTGTACCAAAAATTGTGAATTTTCAAATTGATTTGATGTGATTTTATAAGGAATCACTGCAAATTAGTCACATTTTACTAATAGTTTGTATTGGTTCATTTTTTAAAAATTAATTTTTAATGATCCAACCGTACAAATCTCAGTATCACTATGAATAAATCATGTATGCCAAAAATTATAATTTTTAAAAGTTATTTGTAACGACTTTTTAATGAAAAAGTATAATATAATGTGGTATTCTCATAAAATTTGGAATGACCATACAACACAAGAAACACATTGGCATAGTGGTTCGGATGTTGTGTGAATTCGCTGTCCACCCGGGTTCGATTCCTTGTGAAATTAACATATTTTCAGCAAACAAGTACCAAAACCTACAGCATGTTGGTAGGAAATGGGTATAATTTCACAAAGAATTCAAAACAAGGCGCCCAAACATGACAAATTAAAAATACCGCCCAAATCCAAAAATTCAAAAAATTCGCCCAAACTCAAAACCTACTACATGTCGGTAGGAAATGGTCCATAATTTCACAAAAAATTCAAAAGTGCGCCCAAACTAAAAATTCAAAATTTTTCCCCAAAATTATAAACTACTTCTCCACTTTCACTTTCATTTTATCTCTATCTATTCATCTACTTCACCAAAATAATTCTCTTCATCTCCTTCACTTTAATCATCTCAATTTCCTCCTTCATCTCATTTAAATCTCTTCATCTATTTCATTTCACATAAATCTCTTCATCTCATTCACTTTAATCATCTCAATTTCCTTCTTCATTTCAATCATTTAGGTATAAATTTTTTTTATCATATATATATATATATATATATGTACTTCATTTACATATAATATGTGTGCATTTGTGTTTTGTTTTCTAATTAGTTCTTTGTTACATATCCTTACACTAAGTTGAAATTTTGTGTATTTATTGTTCTTTGTTTGTTAATTGGTTCCACTTATTATGTAAATTGTTAGGATTTGAAGGCAAAAGAAATGGAGAAAACGAGATTGAAAGCAAGTTTGAGGGTGATGGCATTTTAAAGGATGAAGGAGAAATAGATTGGTTAAGTTTTAATTTTTTTCTTTTTTATTGTAATGGTTATAATTATAGTATATTAGAACAAATATGTATTATAGTTGTGTTGAACACATATGTATTTGTTGTAAAGGGATTATATATTATGGTATGATAAGGGGGAACTTAATGTAATGATCTTTTGATGTAATGGATGATTGTTTTTTTATTGAGTGTTTTTGCTATAAAATGTAATTGTGTATTTTTTTATTAGATTAGTTTTGCAAGTATGATTTGTATCATTAGGAGGGCAAACAATAAATTGAAAAAAAACAAAAAAAAACCTAGTAATTCCTACCGTCTTCAACTCATTTCCTACTATCCTTACCATTCGAAATCCAATATTTCCTACCAATTTTGGGGCATTTCCTACCGTTTGGTAAGGACGGTAGGAAATGGTTCGTAGGAAATGCTAACAAGGACAGTAGGAAATGATCGGTAGGAAATGACATTCTACATGCATTCTGAAATAATTCCTACCAATGTGCTCAGGGATGCTCGGTAGGAAATGGGTGGACAGAATTTTCACAAATTCCACGTGGCATGCCACGTGGCAGCTGACTTGGATGGGTCCCACCCACGTGGCAGCTGACATTTCAACTGACGTGGATGGGTCCCACGCCAGGTCAGCATCCATGTTGGCACATGGGCAGTCCAAGTCAGCATGTGGGGTCCCCATTGACCAAGTCAGTAGCATTTTCCATCAATGACATTTTCGACTTAAGCAATTCCTACCAACGCGGGTTGGTAGGAAAAGACCGTTTTTGGTGTAGTGAACATTAGGTGTTAACAATCATTTAAGCGATAGTTTTATAGTTTCATTGTCACTTGATGCTATTTATTCTGTACGGCGCTTTCTCCTTCCAGCTATAGGAGTCCGCGGAAGCCCCTCTCCAAAAGGTCCGGGTGGGCATGGGTAAAGTATATGCTCTTGCAAGGAATACTGTAGTAATGTGAGAAGAGTAATGCTAGAGGTATCGAATTGGGTACCGAATTTTGGTACCAAATGATGTGACATTGGTGATGTGGAAGTTTGAGATGATTTTATTGGGGGAATTAATGTGAATGCAGGGGGTCCAGTATTATTAATTAAGTTGTAACCAATAATAACATGACATGTGGCATTTGGGATCCATTTTGGGATCTAATTTGGTACGCCTAGCATTATTCATGTGAGAATGGGTACTTTTGCAAAATAATAAAAAGTACTAATGCATACATTTGTAATGCATACATTTGTAATGTAAAAATTCATTATTTTATTTTTTCTTTAATTTCAGAATAATTTTAATTAGAATTTGTTTTGTTAAATTATCAATAAATTAAAAATTATTTTGTGAGTTTTGATTAAATATTTTATTTAACAACATAGAATTTTATGCGAGGTTGGATTGAATTTCTATGTGAGATATAATTTTATTTAAAAAAACAATAAACAATATAAAATTCTATGTGAGATAGGATTTTTAAGTCTAATAGAATTTTAGGCACAGGTAATATTGACATAATATATCAGTTGCAGATATGTTAATATATATATATAGGGTTTTAACTTTTTGACAAAAAAGTCAAAAAAATAATAAAATTGTTTGCATTAGATGAAAAAGTTAAAAATAATAATAGAATTGTTTGAAGATCCATGAAAGTAGAGTATTTGAACAAAATAAAATTAGTGAGTTTTGAGTATAATAATTGTACTACATGTAGGAGTTTAGAGTATAATATATTATATTTTAGATTATTTAATTATATTTTTTAGAAAAATAAATAAAATAAATAAATTAGGGGTGACACCAAAAAAGGGTGGAACCAAAAAAAGTGCGAACCAAAAAATTATTGATATCTAAAAAAAGAGTAATCTAACAATAATTTTGAGTTGAACATGTGTATGAGAATGTTTTTGTCTAAATATCAACAAAATGTGTGCAACTATAAATTAAGAACTTATAATTAACTATTTTTTGATACATGAATTTATTAATTTTGATACATGTATCAAACATATGTCAATACATATTTGAATTATTGTGATTGCTTGTACAATAAATTGATTTATAATTTTTTTGATATACTATATTGTACAAATTAATAAATATCAGTTTATCGATAAAATAATAAAATATTCATTAATCGATAAATTAACACCCTCATTAAAATGATAATTTTTTTGAGACAAAGGTTATAAGTTTGTAGTGTAGTCAAGTAAATAAACTCAATGTTGTAGGAACAAATTATTGCGCGGTTCAAAAGAATTTAAAAAAATGAATTTGCACATATTTCCAACTTGACATGAAATTAAGAATTATACTCAAAATATACTCAAGGGAAGGGAGGAGAATGATACCTAGAGTTTTGAGTGTTGGTAGTGCTGTTTATTAGATTATAAATCCAGTGGTATAAAATATATTGAGATTATTATCTTGATTCAACAATTATCTTGATTGAACAACTAAGTCATTA
This sequence comes from Heracleum sosnowskyi, assembly GCA_030848705.1. Classification (NCBI taxonomy): domain Eukaryota; kingdom Viridiplantae; phylum Streptophyta; class Magnoliopsida; order Apiales; family Apiaceae; genus Heracleum; species Heracleum sosnowskyi. The sequence continues at coordinate 125,964,717 of CM061240.1, forward strand.
TACTTGGGTCTAGTGATTGTGATAGGTATAATAATAATATAATATATTTGGTGCAATAATAATATATAATATATTTTAGATTAATATTATTTTGTGGTATAAAGTTAGTATCTTGATTCAATAACTTAGTGATTATAAGGGTGATCTAATTTTGACACTGAATGAGTATAATAATATAATATATTTTAGTATAAAAATAATATTATAATATTGATGTGAGCTGAAAAATAATCCTAGAAGTGCAATTAATTACGTATTAATTAGACCCGGATTGGTCCGGTCCAATAAGCAAGACCCGAAACCCTAATTATTTATTAATTTCGTAATTAATAAATAGGGAAAATATACAGCTCAGGGAAGGAGTCCAAAATATGGTAAATTCATCAAAGAAGGATCCAGAATCCCCAATTAAAAGAAATAATGAGTCATAGTCCTTATCAACAAGGAAAAGACTTGTCTATCAAGAAATACAATGTTTATCCATTATCAAAGAGGAGACTTAATCGCTAAGTCTCCTAAACATACTCTAAATACGAGGCTCCACACGCCTAAGGACCCTGCTCTTCACAATAGAACTACGTTTTGGACACAGCTCCATACGTCATCTACTACGTTTTGGACACAGCTCCATACGTCATCTACAACGTTTTGGACACAGCTCCATACGTCATTTACAACATTTTAGACTTCATCCTCGAATAAGGACGTACAAGTCACTACATCCTTGGTGTGCCCCTGCCGCCATAGCCCCGAGGGCAACACCAACAACTACGTTTTCTGGCTTGATTCTCAGCATTGATTGAGATACGTAGACATCTTGTGAGAACCGATTTAGTCACGAAACACAAGAGCAGCCATTAAAGCTCGAAAGCTCCTAAACCCTAACAATTAATTTACAAGTACACTTTTTAATCCATAACAAATATATTTTAGATTTATATATTTTTTTAACGACGACATAGAATTCTATGTGGCATTGAATTTTTACGTGAAATCGAATTTTATATTTTAAAAAAACAAAATAAAATTCAATGTGGTATATGATTTCTACGTGAGATATAATTTTATGGGCGTAACCAAAAAAAGGTGCGAACCAAATTTGGTACTAAGAGTACGTGAGATATAATTTTATGGGTGTAACCAAAAAAAGGTGCGAATTTGATACTAATTAGAGTATTATTAAAAATATATTTTGTTTTGATTAAATATTTTATTTAACAACATAGAATTTTATTCGAGGTTGGATTGAATTTCTATGTAAGATAGAATTTTATTTAAAAAGAAAAAAGAAAAAAACAATATAAAATTCTATGTGAGATAGGATTTTTATATCTAATAGGATTTTAGGCACGGATAATATTGACATATATATATCAGTGTTTTGAGAAAGAAGAAAAATAACCTTTCATTATGCATATATGTTAATAAAATTGTTTGCATTAGATGAAAAAGTTAAAAATAATAATAGAATTGTTAGAAGATCCATGAAAGTAGAGTATTTGAACAAAATAAAATTCGTGAGTTTTGAGTATAATAATTGTACTACCTATAGGAGTTTAGAGTATAGTATATTCTATTTTAAATTATTTAATAATATTTTTTAAATAAATAAATAAAATAAATAAATTAGGGGTGAGATCAAGGATGCAACCAAAAAAGTACCAACCAAGTACAATCACTTATTATTAATAATATAAATGAGGGTTATAGATATTTGTTACTTTGGATATACAAAGTGTAACAACCTGAAAATTCACCTACACAATCCAAATAAAAGAGATATTATTGGTAGGTAATAATTAATTGTTATGGCCAAAATTCAAATAAAAGTATTTAGAGATGTCTGGGTCGGCTAACACTTTCTTCCACACAATCAAACAATTGTGCCTTGGGATACTTGCTTTCGAGGAAACTGAGAAGAATTGTTTGCTTATAATTTAATTGCACGTATGGAAGTCTATAAAACTCATCTTCTATATATCTGTACACATTTATATATTATATCAAGTTGCTTGCTAGCTACTAAGAGATGGCTTCAATTGCTGCATCCGTCGTAGTGATCAACATGCTCTTGTTACTAATCAGTCTTCACTTCATATTTTCTTTATCATCTTCAAGTGCTGATGTTAAATTTTATCGGCGAGGTATTTCCCTTGATTGTAGTATAAGTAGACATAGATTATCTGTATAACCAGTTCGTGGTATGTAGTTATATATATTGTTTCTCCTTAATAAGTACGTAGTTCCATCAGGCAAAATAATAACAAATACTTCTATTTTGCTACTGTTAGGATTTATAAGTGTGGAAATTCATTTTTATTTCTTCAGTTTTTTTTAGTTAACCATATTTCTTCAAAAAATATTCGGCTAAAATACGTTCTATCCACTGCACGGGTGGTTCAAAAGAATTTCATTTTCTAATTGTGTCAATGAAAATTATCCATTTGATATTTATTTTTTTATATTAGTACGATGCATTATACACCACTTAATTTCAACCTAATCACAAATTGCAATCGGGAAGGTTTAGGCATGTTCCGGTGCCAGCTTATTCAATAGTTCAAGCATTATTTCCGATATATTTTATGTTTAATTCTCTGAAAGTTCTCCATTCAATATCTACTAGCTAGATGCATGTTGGCACCTATAGATATTACTTCATTTTTACTCAGGTTTGTGCCAACGATAATTATCTATGTATGATGTATTTAACATATTTTTTTACTCATATATTTGGTCATAATTTTGCATATTAGTGTTTCTTTTTGTTAAATAAAAATAAACACACCCAGGTATATATAAGAAACAACTTCTAGTAGTATGATAGAGTGAAGCTTTGAAATTTAAAGTTACTTGTTGGAAAAATTTTTACTCACGAGGTTTTGCAGTCACTAGAAAAATTACAATATTTACGAATTTTTTAAAAATAAAACGTAAAATGGTCATATAATAAATTTGAGCTGAATATCAACAAATAGTTCTATTTGTCCTTGCAATTGCAGGTCTGGCCTGTTTTCAAGTTTGCGGGAGTCAGTCTCCACCTGGTCCACATGGGAAAAAATAGTATATTATATAACATATATTTCTTCCTGGTAGGCGGAAATTGTTAATTTCTTATGGTCAAATAAAAGTATTTGGTACGATGATGGTGATGCAGCAAGGATATATAGTGGTTATATAAGCTGACGGAAGCCGTTCTACGCGTTTAGTCTTGTTTGAGGATTTATGGATGTTCAGTACTTTTGCAAAATAAAAGTACTAATGCATACATTAGTACGTAGTAGTTGATGCAACTCTGGTAGTGGCCAAGAGATATTGTGGCAAAATAAAAGTTTAGAGCAAAATAGTTATGTAATGTTCCTGGGATTTTATACACATAAATCAGTGTTACATGCAATATGTTATATATATCTCAAATATAATTAATATCATTTGTAGCTTTGCGAATCTTACCCTGATCACTCTTTAATATTTCTCCTTTTTTTGGAGTGAAAGATAAAAAAAATTTGGTTGGTGTTTCATGCCTATGAATGTTATAACATTAGGTGTTAACAATCATTTAAGCGATAGTTTCATAGTTTCATTGTCACTTGACTTGATAAAATAAAATTTACATTCCTAAAATGAATATTTTAAATTTTAACTACAATCATCATTTTAGCTTTACTAAAAACATATCAAATCATCAGAAATTCAGAACATATAACTCCGTAGGAGTATTACTCACATCATTTCCTCCTGGACCAGTTGCACCCTATTATATATTAAATATAGTTCAAATATGCTTCTTGTTTTTTTGAAATTCAAATAATTTATTAATAAAAAGTAATACCATATTGTTATGAAATAAAAAAAACGTATTTTGAATTTTAATGCGGGTTTAAGAGCTTTCGAGCTTTGCTAATAACATACCTACGTATCTCTAGTGTTTAGAGAATCAAGCTAATAAAAACGTAGTTCTTGTTGGAATATTCATGTTGGAATATTTCAGTTTAATCTAAACATGTTTTATGTTTTATTTATTTATTTAGTTTGTTAGCTGTTAGCAGTAAAACCAGAGCGGGTCTCTTGGGCTTTACGTGGTTGTAGGATTGGAATAAGAGTCGTGGAGATTTAGTAGGAGTGTAGTTGTGAGGCTCCTGATTTGTAGTAGCCCATAACGTACTAGTTTATATTTTGTATGCTGTTTTCTTTTGTAAAGTGCGAAGTGAATACACTCTGTTTTCTTCCAGTGTATACATACAAGAAGAGTGCGTGTGTATTGTGTTTGTTCTATACTTGGTATCAGAGCACAGGAAACGTTCCCGGTGTCAAATGGAGGCAACAACAACGACAACTAAATCTAAGGAAAGCTCCTTCGGACTGAGCAACCCAATGTTGAGTAAGACCAACTACACTGCATGGGCTCTAAAGATGAAAGTGTTCATGCAGGCCCTTGGTGTGTGGGAGGCAATTGAGCCCAAAGATCCCAAGGCTGTCCTGGAAGAGAAAATGGACAAGCGAGCTCTAGCTGTCATCTATCAAGGAGTGCCCGAGGACCTTCTGTTATCACTGACAGAGAAGAACACGTCCAAGGACGCGTGGACTGCTGTCAAAACCATGTTCCTGGGAGCAGATAAAGTGAAGGTGGCAAGAGCTCAGACACTCAAGAGTGAGTTCGAGGCCCTGGTTATGAGAGAAGATGAGCAACTTGATGATTTTTATTTGAAGCTGAATGGGTTGGTTACCAATATTCGTATGTTGGGAGAAAAGGTGGCGGAGACGTATGTGGTTAAGAAACTTCTCCGAGCTGTTCCCTCAAAATTCTTACAAATTGCCTCGACCATCGAACAATTTGGGAATTTAGACGAGATGTCTGTTGAAGAGGTTGTCGGATCGCTGAAAGCACATGAGGAAAGACTAAGAGGAACAACTGAGAAAGGTCAGGGACAACTATTATTAACGGAGGAAGAATGGAGGAAGAAAGACAGCAGCGAAGGACAGCTGCTGTTAACACGGGATGAATGGCAAAAACGTGTTAGCCGAGAAGGAACTCGAGGTGGAAGTAACACTCGAGGAATACGGGATAAAAGTCGAGTACGCTGCTTCAACTGTCAAGGTCACGGCCACTTCGCTGCAGAGTGTCGCAGACCAAGGAAAGAACGAGAGACCTCTAAGGAGGCTAACCTGTCCAGCATTCAAGAGGACGAACCAGCGTTACTTATTGCTGAGGTGGGACAAACAGAAAAAGAAGTCATGCTACTGAAGGAGGACGCGCTGGTGCCAAAACTTCGGACAAACATTGAGGGACAAAGGGAGTCCCAGGTGTGGTATCTGGATAACGGCGCGAGCAACCATATGACGGGACAGCGGGGTAAGTTCAAGGAACTGGACGAAAATGTATCGGGTAAGGTAAAGTTTGGTGACGGGTCGACGGTGTGTATCAAGGGAAAGGGGACAGTAGCATTCCAGTGCAAAAATGGCGAAGAAAGAACACTCAGCGAGGTATATTACATCCCAAACTTTTGTAATAATATTATAAGTTTGGGTCAATTATCTGAAACAGGGAATAGAGTTGTACTTGATGGAGACTATTTGTGGGTCTATGAGGCGAGTGGGAAGCTACTGATGAAAGTAAAGAGGACTGAGAATCGTTTGTATAAGATCAGTCTTGAAGATAGCAAACCGTCATGTTTACTTACGAAGCTGGAAGAGGATACGTGGCTGTGGCATGCTCGTCTTGGGCATGTGAATTTCCAGGCCTTAGAGCTGATGTCGCGGGAAAAAATGGCATACGGGATACCCACGTTAGTTGACCCCACATGTAATTTGTGTAAGATAAGTTTAAATTATTTTTACATCGGTAAATTGAATTTTTAATACTTCGTCAACATATTTTGTACTAAAATTAATTTCATTAACTTTTAAATTTTAATTTTGTTTAAATTCAAAATAATTATACTTACAAAGCTGATGTGTTCGTTTAAGTATGACTTTAAAAATTACATGTGAATTAAAATAATTCAAAATTTTAAATTTAAATAAATCTACATAGTCTATTATTTTAAATCGGCGTAAAAGACGAATAAGCTACTAATCAAATGTGACAGATTTAAAATAGTTATATATTGATAAATTGAGGTAGATATTGTATTAAAATGATTTTTCCATTTTTAAAATTTTAACATTTATTTAAAGCATACAATAATGTAACTATTAATCTATATAATTAATGTAATATGCATGTAAATAAATGAATAACAAATAGTTATTAAAATTATGTATTATAAATTTTATACTTGAAATTGAATTATTAATATTGTATTTAATGTAAAATAGCAATCAAATTGTTTGATTAATAAATATTTATGAAACTTTAATTATAAATATGATAATATAATTGTGAATAATTTTAAATAAAAACTGATTTATTAACAAATATTTTTTTGTGACTAAAACAAATATGTAATACATGATATTTTAAATCAAGTAATTACTGGATTTAATTTAGAATTGTCAACTAATCATGATTATTTAAATAGGATGAGAATGATAAATAAGAAAAACAAATCTGTAATATGTTTGGTCTAAAATTAAGGAGTGATTTGTTAGATCAGTATTTAATGATCGTCAGGATCTAAACCACTGATCAGGATTGCTATCAGGACTGTGATCAGGATTATCATCAGGACTGAAAGCTGATCAAGATTGTTACTTCAAGATAACTATCGAGTTCAGTTAAAATAAGGAAAGATGATTTGTCGGTTATTAGTTTATGAAATGAAACTGTCGGTTAGATATGTATCAATATTATTTGTAATTGATTTGGTCTTATCTTGTAATCGATAAAGCAGCCGTGTGTACTATATAAACATAGTTTAGGTTTTGATTTTAAATCAATCGCATGCACGGGTATTATTGTACCTAGCAGCTTTCAAGAACATAAGGATTTCTTGAGAGAGTTTTGTAACAGTTTTATACCAGATTTAATAAAGTTGTTATTATTCATATTTGTGTTTATTAAAGTCGAGATTCTTATACAATTGTATTCAACCCCCCTTCTACAGTTGTTAATTACTGGGCAACAATTGGTATCAGAGCAGCCTGATTTAATTTGAATCAAAACCGATCTAAGATGTCAACATTCAAATATGAAAGCATCAAAATTCCCATGCTGAAGAAATATGAATACCCTACATGGAAGGTGAAGATGCTGATGTACCTGGAAGCAACAGATCCTGAGTGCATAGACAGAATCAATGATGGACCATATGTTCCCAAGAGAATTGTTGGCCAAACAGACACTGTACCTGAACACTATGTGATCAAGGTGAAGAGTGAGTGGACACCAGAAGAAAAGGCTCATGTTCTCAGGGAATCAAAGGTAAAGAATATTCTGCATAATAGTCTTGATGTTGTCATGTCAAACAGGGTGATTGCATGCAAGTCACCAAAGGAAATTTGGGACACTTTGGAAACTCAATGCCAAGGATATGCATCTATTAAGAAGAACACGAGGGCTTTACTCATTCAAGAGTATGAACAATTTGATGCTAGACCTGATGAAAGCCTTACTGACATGTATGATAGATTTCTGACTTTACTGAACAATCTATCACTGGTTGACAAAGAGTATGTAGCTGAAGACTCAAACACCAAGTTTCTGAGAGCTTTACCTGAAGAATGGGATACTCAAACTTCTATCATTAGGCATCAGTATGATCTAAACATTGTGTCTCTTGATGAGGTTTATGGGATGCTAAGAACCTATGATCTAGAGGTTCAACAAAGAAAGAACAAGAAAAACAACAAGGCAAAATCTGTAGCCTTGAATGTGGAGGCAAAATCAAAAGGAAAAGCAGTGGAAGTCTCTTGAGGAAAATCAAGAATGGTGGAGTCAGATCCTGATGACTCATCATCAGATACTGATGGCAATCCTGATGCCAATACTGATGATGATGTACTAACTCTGACATGTAGGAGATGGTTGCTATGATTGTCAAGGGTTTCAAGAAGATGAAGTTGATGAAATCTAGAAGACAAGGCAACTTTCAGAAAAAGACCTTCAATGTTGACAAAGACAAGTACAACAAGAAGGACAACAAAAGCACCAAATTTGACAAGTCAAAGATAAGGTGTTACAAGTGTAATGGAATGGGGCACTTTGCAACTGAGTGCAAGAAGGCTAAAACACTCATCACATCAAGAAAGGATTGGATGGACTCTTCCTCAGAATCTGATACTGAGGTGGTCAACTATGCCCTAATGGCCAATACTGATGAGACTGTTGTTCATGATTAAAAGGTATCAAGTACTATTTTTGATTTTGATACAAATTATGTCTTTGAATTAAGATGTTTTCTAAAGTCATTGCATATTAGCTTAAGAAGTCAATCTGCTGAAAATGCTAGGATCTTATCTGAGATGTCTGAACTTAGGAAAAGGAATGAACATCTAGAAGCTGAATTTTCTTTTATGCAATAAGTACAAAGAGAGTGTGATAATGCTAAACACATGAAACTTGAGATGCAATTTAAATGTACTGCTCTTGAAAAAGAACTTGAGTATGCTAATGAGAAAATCAGGACCTGGACAGATTCTGGAAGGAAATTTAATGAAATCAATACTTCTAAGAATTGGAAAGAGTGTCTAGGGTACAAGTCAGCTGAAGATAAGAAATTGAAAAAGAAAGTTGTTATTGATGAGACAGTTAGTCCAAAGACCTATATACATGTTATAGACAAGACCAAATCAAAGATTAATTAAGCCTGTTAAATTTGTATTTGGTAAAGATCCCAAATCAACCTTTGAAAAGGGATCTACTTCTGCACAACCAATTTTAAATGCTAAGTCAAAACCTGTCAAGAAAACTGAAAAGAAGAATGTAGGTTTATTGTCTCAGAAACAACTTAAGGATAAAGTTAGTGAAGTAACAGGTAAACAAAAGACACCTACTGTCAAAAGAAACAGGAATGGTAAAGATGGGATTAATAAAGAAAATAATTATAAGTTTATCCCAAATGCACCAAGAAAATGCTGCTTTACCTGTGGTAACTCTAATCATCTTGCTATTGATTGCAGGAAGAGTAAAAAGAAGGTTACTGAGATTCCTCGGTCTGATGTGAGGAATAGATCAGTATTTTATAAACCATAGAAGTCTTGTTTTTATTGTGGCAGTAAATGGCATTCTATTTATACTTGTGAAGAATACCATAATTTGTACTATAACTTTTATGATCATTTACCTAAGTTTAATAAAACTGCAAATTCTGGTAAATTTAAGAATTTCAATATGAAGCATGCATCTTTCAATACTGATACTGACAAAGCAAATCCTGATGGATTCTATCCTGAAAGGACTGCTAAAGTCAAAAAGTCTTATGTTGCTAAATTTAGTAAAATGCATGGAATTAAAAAGAGCCCAACAAGTGTGGGTTCTTAAATGTACTAACTAGTGTGTCTTTGTCTGGTTGCAGGGTAAAAAGAAAAATATGTTAGTCATGGATAATGGATGTTCTGTACACATGACTGGAAACAAAGCCCTGCTATCAGAATTTGAAGAGAAAGCTGGCCCAACTGTGTCTTATGGAGATGACAACATTGGACAAACATTGGGATATGACAATATAATCATTGGCAATGTTATCATTGAAAAAGTAGCTCTTGTGAAGGGACTAAAACACAACCTGTTGAGTATTAGTCAAATCACAGACATAGGTTATCATGTCAACTTCTATTCCACACATTGTGAAGTAGTCAACAAATCATCTGGAAATATTGCACTAACTGGATACAGGCATGGTAACATATATAAAGACAACATTCAATCAAATACTGATGACTCCTTTACTTGTCTCATCAGTAAAACATTAGTAAATGAAAGTTGGAATTGGCACAAGAAGCTTTCCTATCTCAATTTCAGCAACATCAATGAGTTGGTTAAGAAAGATTTGGTTAGAGGATTGCCTAAAGCTTTATATACTCCTGATGGACTCTGTGATGCATGTCAAAAAGCTAAACAGAGAAGAACATCATTCAAGAGTAAATCTGAATCCTCTATTGAAGAACCATATCACATGCTACATCTTGACCTATTTGGACCAGTCAATATAATGTCCATCAGTAAGAAAAGGTACACTCTTATAATTGTTGATGAATACTCAAGATTCACCTGGGTATATTTTATGCACAGAAAAGATGAGACTCCTGAAATACTGTTGGACCATGTGAGAATGATTGAGACATGCACAAAGTATAAAGTCAAGATTCTGAGGAGTGATAATGGCAGAAGCAGTCAATACAACATGCTATACTCAAAATCTCACACTGATAAACATACATGGTGTAACTCCCTATCAAATGCTCAAGGAGAAGAAACCAAGTTTGAAGCATCTGCATGTGTTTGGCTGTAAATGTTTTGTTCTCAGAACTCATCCTGAACAGCTAGGGAAATTTGAAACTAAGGCTGATGAGGGAATTTTTATAGGCTATCCAACCTTAAGAGCTTTCAGAGTTTTTAACTTGAGAACAAGGACTGTCATGGAGTCAATACATGTATCTTTTGATGATAAGAAGATAATTGGAATTGCTGAAGACTCTCATGATAGTTTAATTTTTGCAAATGAAGCTACCAAGGAACCTGAAGAACAAGAATCAGATATTAACACTCCATCAGATACTGATGGGTCACCAAATCCTGAAGATGCACCAAGTACTAATGATACTAATACTAATGGTGCTAATACTGATGATACAAATAATGGTGATACTACTAGCAGTGCAAATGTTGAGGGGGAGCAACAACAAACTGCTACAAATTCTGAATCTACTCAAACATCAGGACAAGATTCTTTAGATACTGATTCAAGTGATAATCCTGATAATCCATCAGGACGAGACAAAAACAATTCAGGGGGAGTTTCTACTGATTCAAATTCTTCTAATCAAGACAATACCAATCCAGGGGGAACATCTACTTCAAGAAATAATTTACCACCAGCAAGGAAATGGACAAGAAATCATACTCCTGATTTGATAATTGGGGATCCTGATGCAGGTGTTAAGACAAAAAATGCAACTGCAAATGAATGTCTCTATCATAACTTTTTATCCAAGGAGGAACCTAAGAAAGTTGAAGATGCACTTAAGGATGCTGATTGGGTTACTGCAATGCAAGAAGAATTGAATGAATTTGAAAGGAATGAAGTCTGGAAACTAGTGCCAAGACCAAAGAACAGGTCAATTGTTGGTACAAAGTGGATATTTAAGAACAAGACTGATTCTGTTGGGGTAATTATCAGAAATAAACCAAGGCTAGTTGCAAAGGGGTATTCTCAACAAGAAGAAATTGACTATGATGAAACTTTTGCTCCTGTTCCAAGACTAGAAGCCATCAGGATCTTTCTGGCATATGCAGCCCACAAGAAATTCAAGGTTTTCCAGATGGATGTAAAATGTGCTTTCTTAAATGGTGAACTGGAGGAAGAAGTTTATGTTGAACAATCTCCTGGTTTCATTGATCCAAAATTTCCAAATCATGTCTACAGATTGGATAAAGCACTTTATGGACTAAAGCAAGCTCCAAGAGCATGGTATGAAACCTTAGCTCAATTCTTACTGGAAAGTGGCACTACAAGAAAGTAAGGCTAATTTCGACAAACCAAATTCGACAGAAACCAAATTCGACAGAATTTAGTCGAAATTATACACTGCGGCTAAATTCGACAGTTTTCGGTCGAAAATGTATTCTGTCGAAATCGATCTGTCGAATTTAGTAATAAATTCGACAGATTTTTTTTATGTTGTCGAATTCAGTACTAAATTCGATAGATTTTTTTATTGTGTCGAATTTAGTAAAAGTTAAGAATTTTGCCGCTAATATTTTTGAATTTAGTAAAATGTGGGATGTTTCCCGCCCAAAATTTTTCACATTATTCAAAACTATAGTCGACAGCGTTCTGTCGAATTTAGTTCAGCTCCTAAATTCGACCAAAAACGGTCGAATTTAGCCACGATCCAAAATTTTATGTAGTCCAAATGAAAATCCCCTAAAAAAGAGATGGAAAATAAATATAGTTGTACACATCATGAAAAATAAATAAAAATATAAGGATAAAATTTATTACATGTAAGAATTTAGTTGTACAAAAATTTTACATAATTTTTTTATATGATTAGATAATGTTGAACTTTCATTTTTTGATACTTTTAGAAAAATTAAATTAAATATCTAATTGGTTTTAAAAAATACAAAAAAAATATGAAAGTATTTGGATGATATATTACATTCACTAAAAAAATTTGAATAAATAATAATGGGTAGAAAAAAAAAGTTTTTTTTTATAATTCTGTACATAAACGACATAGTTGAGTAGAATATGGGCGGTTTAGGGTTTAGATTTAGGGGTTAGACTAGGGTTAGAGTTTTAAGTTTATTTAAAAATTGTTTTGAGTAATCCAACCGTAGGGATGTGAAGATTATCAAAAGAATATAGTGTGTGCAAAAAAATAGTTAATTTAAATATTTATATCTTAAACATTTTAACAAATATATATATATCACTTACACTAAATTCGACCAACTAGGGCTTGTGGTCGAATTTAAGCTTTAGTTCTACTGATATCGGTCGAATTTAGCTAAATTCAACAGATTTCAGTCGAATTTAGTTAATTCAACTGATTTCAGTCGAATTTACCCATGTTTTATTTTTGACCAGATTTAGCCAAATTACACCGAATTCTGTCGAATTTAACTTCTAGTTTTGGTAGGAATTTTGCCGCCAAAATTTTTGAATTTAGTCAAAACTATATTCGACAGTGTTGTGTCGAATTTAGTACCAGCTCTTAAATTTGACCAAAAACGGTCGAATTTAGTACCAACTCCTAAATTCAACTGATTTCTGTCGAATTTACCCGTGTTTTATTTTCGACCATATTTGGTTGAATTTAGTAAAATTCAGAATAAGTTAATTTTCTCTTGCCACGTGTCACGCTGGTAGTGGTTGAAAAACAAGCACATGGATTGCTCTTTTACATTGAATCTAAACCATCCATTTCTTCCCTAAAATATTTCATCCTAACCATTAATTTAATTACACTCATCTCTTTCTCTTTTATATATTTCATTCATTCATATTTTCTCATAAACATTCAATTACTCCTACTCCATTTTTATTCTCTAACAAACATACTTATCAATTTATATACATAAACACTAACACATGTTTCATATATTTTAAGCACTATATATATACATAATTCATATTAGCACATCCATTAATTACATTTCTAGCATCCGACGAGTTCACCCCAATCAATTCCGGCAAGTTCACCCCCATTCAATTTCGGCGAGTTGTTTGTAGTATGCTTCTTAAAAGCGAAACAACACAAGTCATTATAATTATACACACACCAAGTTAAGTTTTTTTTTATATTTTCTTTACATTTGGATATTATTTGGGTAGAGTAATTTTATAGTATTTGAGTTTTAATGTGTTTCAAAAGAAGTAGAAATTATTGTATTTTTAGTTCAACATTATTGATTTATATTATTTTCGGATTAGTACAAAAAATGACTATTGTATCCATTATTGTTTAATGTAATTACCTTCTTGATATACAAACACTAGTGAAAAATCGCAAAAAATTGGATAAATTATTGAGCAGCAGATTCTGCTGCTTATTTTTTAAAAACTGGTGTTCATTAAATTCGACCGAATTTTGTCGAATTTAATATGTAATTTGGACTGTGTTCCGTCGCATTTAGCATACTAATTTCGACCATATTTTGCCAAAATTTGAAAATTTAAATTTTTTAGCGGAATTTGAAAATTTCAAAATTTTGAAATATTCGGCTAAATTCGACAGAATTTAGTCTGTCGAATTTACATAAATTCGACAGAATTTGCTAAATTCGACGCGAGCATTTTCGACAAACACATTTTTATTTGAATCATGGTAAGGATTTGCTATTAGTTCAGATTTATGTTGATGATATCATTTTTGGGTCAACAAACAATAAGCTATGTGAGAAGTTTTCAAAGCTTATGCAGTCAAGATATCAAATGAGCATGATGGGAGAAATGAGTTACTTTCTTGGTCTTCAAGTTAAACAGACTGATGATGGCATCTTTATCAATCAGTCAAAATATACAAGGAATTTATTGAAAATGTTTAACATACAAGATAGTGCAACTACAAGTACTCCCATAGCTACGGCTACCAAACTTGATCCTGATCAAGGTACTGAGGTAGATGTAACTCACTACAGGGGAATGATTGGCTCTCTTTTATATCTCACTACAAGTAGACTAGATATCATGTATGCTACCTGTCTTTGTGCAAGATTTCAAGCAAATCCCACGGAACCTCATCTGATTGCAGTCAAAAGAATTTTCGGATATCTCAAAGGCACTCCTTCACTTGGTCTTTGGTATGCTAGGGAATCAGATTTTGGTTTGTATGGTTATTCAGATGCTGATTTTGCAGGGTGCAAAATAGACAGGAAAAGCACTTCAGGAAGCTGTCAGTTTTTGGGTGGTAGACTAGTTTCTTGGTATAGTAAAAAACAAAAGTCTATCTCTACATCAACGGCAGAAGCTGAGTACATTGCTGCAGGAAGTTGTTGTGCTCAGATAATGTGGATGAGAAATCAGTTGTTAGATTATGGTCTGTCATACTCCAAAATCCCTATTTATTATGATAACCAAAGTATTATTGCAATGACAGGAAATCCAGTTCAACATTCTCTTACTAAGCACATCAGTATCAGGTACCATTTTATAAGAGAAAAGGTTCTGGAAGGAAGAATTGAACTTCATTTTGTTCCTACTGATCCACAACTAGCTAATATATTCACCAAGCCACTGCCTGAAGCTACTTTCAACAAGTTGGTGAATGAACTTGGAATGATGAACTTTGAGAATTTCTGAGAAAAGCTAGAGAGAGGAAATCCTGATGACTATCATATCCTGATGGTCATTCAGTAACGTATGTAATTTTGATCCATTTATGATTAGATAACTATATACATTTTTTAAATTTAAAAACAACATAAAATTAGTTTTTTCTTATAAAAAAACATAGAATTTTACATGAAATAAGAGTTTAGAGTACAATAATAATATAATCTATTTAGATTCGATAATTGTTATCTTTTTAATTTAAAAACAACATAAAATTCTACAATAAATATGAGTTTAGGGTATAATAATAAAAATAATACATGATTTATGAGTCAAAAATTGAAGCATGGCAAAGAAGAAAAGAAACCTTTTATCATGGAGACTTGAATATTAATGATTTAATTGCTTGTATCTACAAGACGAAAATTCAAAAAAATAATAAAATTGTTTGTAAGATGAAAAATTCAAAAATAATAATAGAATTGTTAGAAGATCGGTGAAAGTTAAGTTTGAACAAAACAAAAATAATTTAAAAACAACATATAAAATTCTACTACGTGAAATAAGAGTTTAGGATATAATAATTATTCTATATGAAATAAGAGTTTAGGGTATAATATAATCTATTTCAAATTAGATAATTATATTTTAAAAAAAAAAATCGGGGTGAAACCGAAAAAAGTGCGAACCAAAAAAAGTGCATAATATTGACATATGTATGTATATCAAAGACAAAGAAGTGACAAAGAAGAAAAGTAACATTTTATCAGGTAGACTTGAATATTAATGATTTAATTGCTTGTATATTCAAGACGAAAAGTCAACAAAATAATAAAATTGTTTGTAAGACGAAATAGTCAAAAATAATTATAGAACTGTTAGAAGATCGATGAAAGTAGAGCATTGAATAAAAGAAAAATAATTAAAAAATAACATAAAATTTACTACGTGAAATAGGAGTTTAGGATATAATAATTCTACTACATGAAATAGGATTTTAGGTTATAATATAATCGATTTTAAATTAGATAATTATATTTATTTTAAAAAAATCAGGGGTGAAACCAAAAAAAAAATGTGAACAAAAAAAATGCCAAACAAATTTTGGTAAAGGTTATAGATGCACTTAATTGGTAAAAAATAACAGATTGGTTCTTGCAATCATGCTGATTAGATTTTGATAAAATTATAATTGCAATTGCAGGTCTGGACTGCATTGGTGGTTGCGGGAGTCGGTCTCCCCCGGGTTCACATGGGAAGAAATAGATCTATAAATATGTATGCCTTCTTGGTATCGGCTAAAATTATTTTCTACGGTCAAATAAATGTCATATTGGTACGTTGATGATGATGCAGCAATGGAGAGTTGTGATATAAGCTGATGGTGGCGATGGAAGCAGTTCTACGTGTTTAGTCTTGTTTAGAGTTTAGTAGTTTGATCCTAAGGCTTCAGTCTGCTTTTCTAGCTTCTTCACCCCTTTCAGGATTTATGGATGTTCAAATGTAGTCCTACAATGAAGCCTTTGGGCATTGAGCATTTTCTATATCACAAAAGAAAAATTTATGTGGTGATTAAATTCTAGTTTACCAATCTCGGAATTCAAACTCATTAATTGTTTGTCAATTAAACTATGGACAAAAGAATATCGATCTACTACGAAAGAAGCAACCGTAAGATGAAGAGCTCGAACTCGATTACTAGACATTTGGATATGGACCATCATCTAGATGGGAATTTGTCAAAAGGCAGAATTTCTTACTCATATATTTGGTCTCAAATTTGCATATTAATGTTTCGTTAGATATAGAGCTCGATCACTAGACATTCAGATATGGACCACCATCTAGATAGGGATCAGTGGGAAAAAAAAACCCAAAATTTGTGACTCACAAATTTGGTCTTAAAATTGCATTTCTGTATTTATGTTTCTTTTTGTTATTTTGTTAAATAAAAACATGAAGAAAATAAAATAACATAAAATAGTGAATATGTATGTTTTGGAAAAGGACATCTAAAGAAAAGTCAGGGCTCCAGGGACATCCAATTTGTGTCGGTTACTAATTTTACTTCCTGCACTTCCTCGCAGTTTACAGAGGAAAGGGACAGAGAGTAATCATTTACGTGTCTAAATAAATGACCATAAACCTTTATGAGTTCATAACTATATATTATACAAGACTCTGCAGGTCTCATATGAAAGCATTACTACAACATTGACTGATAAAATATTAGTAGTTAAGATCAAGAAATGGTTTCAGTGACTCCAGCATCTACTCAAGTGGTGAACTTGTTCTTATTACTAACCAGTGTTCTCTTGATAATATTTTTGTTTCAATCAATTTGTCATCACAATCCATCATCTTCCCTAGTTGATGCTATTTATTCTGTACGGCGCTTTCTCCAAAATAAAAGTACCAATGCATACATTTGTAATGTAAAAATTCATTATTTTATTCTTTATTTGAGAGTAATTCTAATTGGATTTTTTTTGTTAATCTTTTTTTTGAATTCTTAATTGTTTTTTCAATTATTTTTTAAAAAGTTGCATCTGGTTGCTTTGGTTGCATCTGGTTGTGTTGGTTGCCGACCGTATTTTTTGAAAATATTTTTTGGTTGCATCTAGTTGCAGACCGTATTTTTATTGAAAATAATTTCAGAAGATAGTAAAATTGAAAAAAAACTTAGAAAAAGTAGTATTTTTGACAATTTCTCTAAATTTTTACCCAACCCGAACCGGACCCAAAACTCAAAATACTAAACCCAAATTTGTACTTTTGCATGTCAAATTCGTGTCCTGTTTAGGGCTGAGCAAAACCGAACCGAAACCGAAAAACCGAACCGAACCGAAATTTTTCGGTTCGGTTTGGATTGAGTTTTTTTCAAAAATTCGGTTTATTCGGTTTTTCGGATTAAACCGGAATAAAATCGGTTCGGTTCGGTTTTAAGAATAGCGGTTCGGTTAAAAACCGAAAAACCGAAATATATTTATATATTTTTAAAAATTATAAATATATGTATATATATATATATTTATATTATATTTATATTATTATTTATTAGACTTTCACTTTCAGTTTCAATTTTCAACTTTCAATTACTTTCTTTCCTTTTCTTCGACCTAGATCTAAAAGACTAAAACTGTAAAACACTAAAACTCGACTGTCGACTCGAGCACGGGCTTTGCAAACTGAATCACTCAATCACTAAAACTGAGATTTGCTTTGCGAGTTGCGAATTGCGATTCTTCAATTAAGAAGGTATCTTCTTTTAATTCTTTCCTTTCTTGATTAGGTTTAGTTGTTTAGGTTTAATTATGTTCTTGATTCTATTTTCTAATTATGTTTTCTGTGTTTCTTGATTCTTCAATGTTCTTGATTCTAATTTCTAATTATGTTTTCTGTGTTTCTAATTAGGTTCAATGTTCTTGATTCTAATCTGTGTTTATTGACAAACTGGACTGGGTTTTGTATGCTTAGGTTAGGGGAATGCTTTTAATCAGTTTAATTTTTCTGTACAACTACAATGTAACTGCGATTGCTTTTTCTGGAATGGTCTTGCTACAATGTAACTGCGATTATTTTTTCTGGAATGTAACTACAATGTAACTGCGATTGCTTTTTCTGGAATGGAAAGTTGAATTTTGTAGAATTTTTATGCTGGTTAGTTTTGGTGATGAAGTATGATTTCTGTTATTAGAGATTAGAGAAATATGAAACTTGTTCTGGAATGGTCTTGCTTTTTCTGTATGCTGGAATTTTATGCAGTTGAGCAGTTCTGTCATTCTGTGACAAAATTGAAATTTGTATTCTGTCATATTATATTTTCTGTTGCTTCTGTCATTGTGTTGAATTTGCTTGGTAACAGAACTACAGAGTACAGAAGCAACAGTTTATAGCAAGTTAGCAACAGAACGTTAGCATTTCTAATTTAAGTCAACTTTCTATTTGTTTAACTTACAGCGATGTCAAACTTACAACCCGAGAATGAGAATGAGGTTGAGATGAGAGATTCTAATGAAGGTAACAATACTCAAGCAAGCTCTGTGATAAGGAAAAGAAAGCCGGTTAAAGAAAGGTCGATGGTGTGGGATCATTTTATCAAGTTTAAGGCCCCCGACGGCAGTTTGAAATCGAGATGCAAGTACTGTGATAAGGTATATTGTTCTAATTCTAGTATAAATGGCACTTCCACACTTAATGCTCACCTTAAAGTTTGTAAAAAGCTTCCACTTAGTGGTGAATCGAAGCAAACACAACTATCCTTACAATCTGTTGGAGGAAGTGAAAGTAATCTTAAGAAATGGTTCTTCAGTCAAAAAGTGTCTAGGCAGAAATTAGCCGCCATGATTATTGTTGATGAACTTCCATTTAGGTTTGTTGAGGGTGAGGGGTTTATTGATTTCATGCAAAGTACTCAACCACTTTTTAAGGTGCCCTCTCGTTTTACGGTCGCACGAGATTGTTATCAAATTTTTTTGGATGAAAAGAAAAGGTTGACTACATAATTTAAGATGTCGGGTCAAAGAGTTAACATCACCACAGACACTTGGACTTCAATACAAAAAATTAATTATATGTGCATAACGGCTCACTACATTGATCAAAATTGGAAATTGCACAAGAAAATAATTAACTTTTGTCCTATTGAAGGTCATAAGGGTGAACTCTTAGCTAGGGACATTGATATGTGTTTGAAAGAATGGGGAATTGCAAAAGTGTTTGCAATTACGGTTGATAATGCAAGTTCAAATGCTACTTGCATAGGTCATTTAAGAGATAGGTTCACTACTAGGGGATGTGATTTCTTGAAAGGTAAATACATGCACATGAGATGTGTTGCTCACATAGCTAATTTGATTGTGAATGATGGACTTAAAGAACAAGATCCATCGGTTGTGAGAGTGAGAAACTCGGTTAGGTTTGTGAGGCAATCTCCGGCTAGAGTAGCCAAATTCAAGGAGTGTATTAACTTACAAAATATTGATTGCAAATCTATGTTGTGTTTGGATGTAAAAACAAGATGGAATTCCACTTATTTGATGCTAAAAGTTGCTCAAAAATTACAAAGTGCATTTGAGTTATTTGAGAGAATGGATCCATACTTTCTAATTGAGCTTAACGAGGGGAATGGGGTGCCTACTTCTTGGGATTGGGGTAATGTTAGTAGGTTGGTGGATATGTTAGTTCATTTTTACGAACTTACTTTGAGGGTTTCGGGTTCTTTGTATGTCACATCTAATGTATTCTACCATGAAATTAGCACGGTTAATTATTTATTGAAAGAGTGGATTAATAGTGAGGATATTGAGGTGAAGCTAATGGGTGAAAAAATGAAAGACAAATTTGACAAGTATTGGGGTAATGTAAACAAAATGAACAAACTCATCTATGTGGCGGTTGTTGTTGATCCTAGGTACAAACTAGAGTTCATTGAGTTTGCACTTTGTGAGGAATATGGAAAAGATGTTGGTTGGAAGTTGGCAAGTGACACAAATCTAGTGCTAAGAGAGTTATTTGAAGAGTATAAAAAGACTTGTCAACCTAAAACTAGTCAAGTTAATCAACAAGCTCAATCTTCAAGTAATTCCTCAAGCATAAATTCGAGTACATCTTCAAGAACACAATCGGCATTGGGAGCTAGATTTATGAGACAAAAAATGGAGAGTGGGGAAGTAGAATCCAAATGTGAATTAGATATCTATCTTAGAGAGAGCGTGTATGTTACAAAAAATGATGATGAGTTTGATATTTTGAAATGGTGGAAAGTTAATGCAAGTAGATTTCCCATCCTCTCACAACTTGCTCGTGATGTACTAGCAATTCCTATTTCCACCGTAGCATCGGAGTCTGCTTTTAGTACGGGTGGAAGAGTCCTTGATCCATATAGGAGTTCTTTGACACCTAAAGTTGTTGAGGGTTTGATTTGTGCTCAAGATTGGTTGCGATCGGCCAAACGTCCAAAGACAATTGAACAAGATGTAGATGATATCGAGAAATTTGAAGAAGGTATAATATTTCTTTAATTTACTGTCCGCACTCCTCACAATTAATATGTTCATTTGATCGAGTTAAATGTTAACACGTTTTGCGGTTTTGGTATTCTACAGCTTTTTCTGTTCTTTCTCTCGATGAGAAAAAAAATGTCAAAGACGCAGCGATAGACTTGGACTTGGACTTGGACTTGGACAGGGACAGCTAGGTTACCTAGCCTAGGTACTGCAGTCTCATGTCTTTTTATTATTTCTGTAGAGTGTAGACTGTAGAGTGTAGAGTGCCCTGCCCCTGCTAGTCCTACTATGGTAGATAGTAGATACTCAGTAAGCTTGCTGTCTGTTTTATAATTTCTGGCTGTCTGGAGTTCTGGACTGTCTGTTACTCTGTTTTATAATTTCTGTTCTGTTTCTGTCCTATTTATAGTTTCTGTTTTATTTCAGGTTGGAGTGTTGGTTGTTGCTGTGTAGCCTGTCAGCCTGTGTTGGACTGTTGCTGTCTGTTTTCAGTTGATGGCTTGATGGCTGATGCTGTAGAAACTTTTTAAATGTAGACTTGTGTTGTGTAATGGGCCTAATGGGCAATGGCAGTAATGCTGCTAATGCAGTTTGCAGTATTCTAATTTCTAAATTTTATTTATGTAATTCTGTAAGTGTAATGTAATCAGTTGTACACTTGTACTTGTGGACTTGTGGTAATTAAACTTGGAATGTTTAGCATTTGTGGATCTGTGGTCCTTGTGGATTGTTTGTTAGTTTAGCAGGTTATTTATAGAATTATAGTACTACTGTACAAATCAAATCATGATCACTATTTCTGTAAATACTGTCTGAAATACAGGATTTTTTAATTTCGGTTTTACAGTAAACCGAACCGAAGAAACCGATCCATACTATTTCGGTTCGGTTCGGTTTTGTACAATACTTCGGTTCGGTTCGGTTTGATCAAAATAGCAGTTCGGTTTTTCGGTTTTTTTAATTCGGTTCGGTTTTTAACCGAACCGACCGAATGATCACCCCTACTCAAATCTTGTCAAATTTTTCACCAGTACCGTTTACGTTTATCACGAAGAAGAGTAAATTGTAGATTGTATTTGGCAAAGTCTAGCAAAATACATTTCGCAGAAGCTTTCAATTAACATGGTTACGATACTATGTAAAATCTAGCCATTTTCTTGAAAAATTATATTCTCAAAAATAAAAATTAGAATTAAAAGTTACTACTTTAATTCCAAATTATTTGTCCACTATGATTTATAGACGTAGTTATGTTAATAATTTCTCAAAATTTCTTTTTTTAATGACAATTTAAATTTCGAATTTCAATTCACAATTTTTTTAAAAGAAATAATTAGTTTATTTATGTGTTGAAAGCAATTGTGCCTTGGGATACTTGCTTTCGAGGAAACTGAGAAGAATTGTTTGCTTATAATTTAATTGCACGTATGGAAGTCTATAAAACTCATCTTCTATATATCTGTACACATTTATATATTATATAAAGTTGCTTGCTAGCTACTAAGAGATGGCTTCAATTGCTGCATCCATCGTAGTGATCAACATGCTCTTGTTACTAATCAGTCTTCACTTCATATTTTCTTTATCATCTTCAAGTGCTGATGTTAAATTTTATCGGCGAGGTATTTCCCTTGATTGTAGTATAAGTAGACATAGATAATTATCTGTATAACCAGTTCGTGGTATATATGTAGTTATATATATTGTTTCTCCTTAATAAGTACGTAGTTCCATCAGGCAAAATAATAACAAATACTTCTATTTTGCTAGTGTTAGGATTTATAAGTGTGGAAATTCATTTTTATTTCTTCAGTTTTTTTTAGTTAACCATATTTCTTCAAAAAATATTCGGCTAAAATACGTTCTATCCACTGCACGGGTGGTTCAAAAGAATTTCATTTTCTAATTGTGTCAATGAAAATTATCCATTTGATATTTATTTTTTTATATTAGTACGATGTTGGATGTTAATTTGAATCTTGCATTTTATTTAATAATTATTTAGCAGGTTATTTGCATGGTTGATTTAGTCTCCAGAGACGTGGAGTGTTTTTAGGAACTGCATGGAATAAAAACTGTAGAGTAGTTGCATTAGGAGAAGTTTATTAGGAGTGGTCCTTGTTTTTAGCCACTTCCTGGTTTCTGCTTTATTTAAATTGTACTGCATCTTCTTTTGATCAATAACAGAGAAAACAGCTTCCGAGCACAAGTTATTTGTTTTTCCAGTTTTCATATTCAAACAGATCTATATATATATATTTATATACGTGTAGAAGTGTTTAAGTCTCTAGAATTGGTATCAGAGCGTTTGGGTTTGTTACATGCCCAAGTATATGCCAAAGATGTCGAAAACGGATGCAAACAAGCTTAAGGAAGGTGCCATAGGGTTGAGTTACCCGATGCTTTCGAGAAGTAACTACACTGCCTGGGCCATTAAAATGAAGGTATATATGAAGGCTCAAGGGGTGTGGGATGCTGTGGAAGTCAAGGAGAAAGAAGCTGTTGTAGATGACAAGCAGGACAAGGTCGCACTGGCAACCATATATCATGGGATACCAGAGGACGTACTGCTCTCTGTGGCTGATAAAGAAACAGCCAAGGAAGCCTGGGAGGCTATTAAGACTATGTGTCTTGGGGCGGAGCGTGTAAAGAAGGCCAGAATTCAAACTCTGAAAAGCGAGTTCGAATCCTTGAACATGAAGGAGGCAGATAAGCTGGACGATTTCTGTTTGAGACTGAGTGGACTGGTGACTAACATACGCGCACTTGGAGAGGATATAAAGGAGAGTTATGTGGTGAAGAAATTGCTTCGTGCAATGCCACCAAAATTCTTGCAAATTGTCTCAACTATAGAGCAATTTAGTGACTTGGAAACTATGACTGTGGAGGAGGCCTTTGGTTCACTCAAAGCACACGAGGAGAGAACAAAGGGACAATCTGAAAGTGGTGGAGGACAATTGTTGCTCACGGAGGAAGAATGGGCCAAGAAGGAGAACTGTGAAGGTAAACTTCTGTTAACTCGAGAAGAATGGATGAAACGGAGTAAAAGTAACACTGATGGATCCTCAAGTCAGAAACCTCGCGGTAAAAATGGGGGACGCGGGAGTAGAGACAGAAGTCAAGTGAGGTGCTATAACTGTCAGATACTTGGTCACTACGCGGCCGACTGTCGAAGGCCAAGGCGAGAAAGAGAACAAAGTGCAGAGGCAAACATGACTCAGATAGAGGACGAAGGACCTGCACTATTGTTCACAGAGACTAGGAAGGAGAAAGACATGATGTTACTAAATGAAGAGAGAGAGATAAAGAGAACAAAGTGCAGAGGCAAACATGACTCAGATAGAGGACGAAGGACCTGCACTATTGTTCACAGAGACTAGGAAGGAGAAAGACATGATGTTACTAAATGAAGAGAGAGTGGTACCAAAGCTAAGTCAAGAAAATGGCAAGATCGTAGACTCAAACGTATGGTATTTAGACAATGGTGCGAGTAATCACATGACGGGTAATCGATCAAAATTCAAGGATTTGGATGAAGGAGTGACTGGGCAAGTACGCTTTGGAGATGGATCAACTGTAAACATAAGGGGAAAGGGCTCGATAAGCTTTACTTGCAAGAATGGAGAAGAACGTACACTACACGAGGTATATTATATCCCTATGCTTTGTAATAATATCATTAGTCTCGGACAGTTATCAGAAGATGGAAATAAGGTTGTTTTAAAGGGCGAGTTTCTTTGGGTGTTTGATAATGTGGGAAAGCTACTCATGAAGGTTAAATGGTCATCAAATAGACTGTACAAAATCATTATTGAAAGTGTTAAACCAGCTTGCTTGATGTCGAGAACAGAGGAATTGCCTTGGCTGTGGCACTCTCGACTAGGCCACGTAAATTTTCAGTCTCTATCGCTAATGCATCAGAACCAAATGGTTCGTGGCTTGCCAAAGTTCACTCAACCCAAAAGAGTATGTACGGGATGCTTGATGTCCAAACAGGGGAGAAAGCCATTCCCAACGAAGTCGAATTTCCATGCTAAAGTAGGTCTGGAACTGGTGCACGGGGACTTGTGTGGTCCTATTTCTCCAGTCACTTCCGGAGGCAACAAATACTTTCTACTCCTAGTCGATGATTTCAGCAAAATGATGTGGGTTTACATGTTGAAAGGGAAGGATGAGGCATTCAAGATGTTCAAGAAGTTTAAAGAACAGGTTGAGAAGGGGACTGATAAGCGAATAAAGGTTCTCAGAACCGATCGTGGAGGAGAATTCTGTTCTAGGGAGTTTACTACATATTGTGAAGACAGTGGAATAACAAGGCATTATACGGCTCCCTACTCTCCCCAGCAAAACGGGGTTGTTGAACGGAGAAACCGTACTGTTGTCGCCATGGCTCGAAGTCTATTGAAGCAGATGAATTTACCTTTGACGTTGTGGGGTGAGGCAGTGAGACAATCAGTTTATATTCTAAATAGAGTACCAACTAGATCTTTGACGGGAAGCACACCATATGAGGCATGGAAAGGGGAAAAACCAGATATCGGGCATGTACGTGTCTTCGGATGTCTAGCACACATGAAGACTCCTGGAACTCACACAAAGAAACTGGAAGATAGAAGCAAGAGGGTGGTTCATCTCGGCAAAGAACCTGGTACAAAAGCGTATCGATTGCTTGATCCCGAGAACAATCAAATATTTGTGAGCAGAGATGTTGTATTCGAGGAGGGAAGAACATGGTTGTGGGATCAGCTAAATGAAATGAATGACAGCACTCAGAGCACATTCACAGTGGTGGGTACTTATGAGAATGGCGAAGCAGAAGTCGAGAACCCACAACAAACGAGTGCAGATTCTGATGGAAGCACTTATTCAAGTGGTAATGAGAGTGCACATTCAGATGGTGAATTACTGACTCCACAGTCACAGTCAGTCACACCTCAATCACACTCTGTTGCTACTCATTCTGAAGCTGAAGATTCAGGAAGCAGTAGTGGACCAAGGCGTTACAGACCTCTCACAGATATATATAATGCAACCGAGGAAGTTGAGTTAGACGATGAGCTCTTACTGATGGGAATTGACGAGCCACATTCTTATAGTCAAGCTGTAAAAAATTATAACTGGAGACAAGCAATGAATAGAGAGATGGAGTCGATTGAGCAAAATGATACATGGAGGCTGTCAGAATTACCAAGTGGTCGTAAAGTGATAGGAGTAAAGTGGATTTACAAGCTAAAACGAGATGCAAGTGGAGAGATAATTAAATATAAGGCGAGGCTCGTAGCTAAAGGCTATGTGCAAGAGCAAGGGATAGATTTTGATGAAGTATTTGCCCCAGTAACCAGGCTCGAGACTGTTCGATTACTTCTTGCATTGGCTGCTAGAAATGGGTGGGAAGTACATCACTTAGATGTTAAGACCGCGTTTTTGAATGGGGAAATCCTGGAAGAAGTATACGTAGCTCAGCCGGAAGGCTTCGTCAAGAAAGGTCAAGAACAGCTTGTATACAGATTACTGAAGGCCCTCTACGGACTACGCCAAGCACCTCGTTCTTGGTATGCTAAGCTAAACAGGAGTCTCGAAGATCTGGGTTTCACACGGTGTCCACATGAACATGCCGTGTATGTGAAGCGAGAGGAAAGCTACACTCTGATAATTGGCGTATATGTTGACGATCTATTGGTTACTGGCACGAGCATTGCAGCTATAAATGAATTCAAGAAACAAATGAATGATCAGTTCGAGATGAACAATCTGGGGAAACTTTCTTATTATCTGGGAATAGAAGTGACGCAGGGAGATGGTTACATAGAGTTGAAACAAACAGGCTACGCTAAGAAAGTGCTGGAGAAGGCGGGCATGAGTGAGTGTAACCCTACTAAATATCCTATGGATCCCAAGGAACACATAACCAAAGATGAGGGAGGAACGCAAGTCGACCCAACTGAGTATAAGAGCATGGTGGGGGGGTCTCCGATATCTCGTGCACACTCGCCCAGATATATCCTATGCTGTGGGGATCGTGAGTCGATTCATGGAGAAGCCTACGGTTCTACATAAAAATGCAGTGAAACGCATACTAAGATACGTGAGAGGCACACTGCACTTTGGTCTGGTTTACTCGAAGACAAATGGAAATAACATGCTCACAGGCTACTCTGACAGTGATCTTGGAGGGCAAACAGAAGATAGAAAGAGCACGGGGGGAATGGTTTTTTATTTGAATGACAGCCTCATCACTTGGGTGTCCCAGAAACAAAGGTGCGTTGCCTTGTCGTCTTGCGAGGCTGAGTTCATGGCAGCTACTGCAGCCGCTTGCCAGGCCATTTGGCTAAGAAATTTGCTTGGTAAGTTAACTGGTAATGAAACTGGTCCGGTGACATTGTTCATAGACAACAGGTCTGCTATCGATTTGGCGAAGAACCCGGTGTTTCACGGAAGGAGCAAGCACATAGACATTCGATACCACTTCATTCGTGAGTGTGTCGAAAGAAAGGAGATTGTTGTTAAGCACGTTAGTTCTGATTTGCAGCGAGCAGATATACTTACGAAAGGACTTACAACTGTCAAGTTTGAGAAGATGAGGCGCCTGCTGGGAGTGAAAGAACTGTCATCACAAGCTTCAAATTAGGAGGGTGATTGTTGGATGTTAATTTGAATCTTGCATTTTATTTAATAATTATTTAGCAGGTTATTTGCATGGTTGATTTAGTCTCCAGAGACGTGGAGTGTTTTTAGGAACTGCATGGAATAAAAACTGTAGAGTAGTTGCATTAGGAGAAGTTTATTAGGAGTGGTCCTTGTTTTTAGCCACTTCCTGGTTTCTGCTTTATTTAAATTGTACTGCATCTTCTTTTGATCAATAACAGAGAAAACAGCTTCCGAGCACAAGTTATTTGTTTTTCCAGTTTTCATATTCAAACAGATCTATATATATATATTTATATACGTGTAGAAGTGTTTAAGTCTCTAGATACGCTGCATTATACACCACTTAATTTCAACCTAATCACAAATTGCAATCGGGAAGGTTTAGGCATGTTCCGGTGCCAGCTTATTCAATAGTTCAAGCATTATTTCCGATATATTTTATGTTTAAGTCTCTGAAAGTTCTCCATTCAATATCTACTAGCTAGATGCATGTTGGCACCTATAGATATTACTTCATTTTTACTCAGGTTTGTGCCAACGATAATTATCTATATGTGATGTATTTAACATATTTTTTTTGGTACGTATCAGTAATTAATTCTACACCACTTAATTTGTAAACCAAATCTCAGATTGGTTCTCACAATTACGATACATACAGATTTGTTGCAACTTGGACCTCGCAATCCGCCTTCCGGAGTTTATCCAAGTACTTCTCCACCTGGTCCGCATGGACGGAAGTAGAAGATATATATTGCTAGCTTATAATTAAGTATTTCTTATGGCCATAATTTAAATAAAAGTGTTCGGTGCAGTTTTTTTCTTTTTTGCTGAATAAGTGTTTGGTACGTG
Source organism: Heracleum sosnowskyi (assembly GCA_030848705.1). Lineage (NCBI taxonomy): Eukaryota > Viridiplantae > Streptophyta > Magnoliopsida > Apiales > Apiaceae > Heracleum > Heracleum sosnowskyi. Next base: position 125,993,107 of record CM061240.1, read on the forward strand.
ATGGTGCTGTAGCAAATTAAGGAAGCTGGTAATGGTGGTGATGGAAGCTGGGTCCGATCTACTACATGTTTGTAATTTGTTTATTTTCTTGTTGATCAGGCTAAGCATTAAGGTGGAACTCTTCCATGTTTTCTATTCCTATTCCGAGTCAGGGCCAATAAACAGCTTACTCGATTGGGTGCCCATCAATCTGTTCCAGTGATGGGGAGAGCATTTTAAATTATAACATTTTAAATTATTTAAAATTAAACATATAATGCACACTTAATTACAAATTTGTTTCTCAATTTTATGATTTCAGCCTAGTTCATGCAATTCTTAATTAACAAGTTGTAATAGTTAGGAATTGCCATACCTGCACTTTGTAATGGTATTTGATATTTTTAAAAACTATACAATTTTCAATTAGCGCAGGTTATATGCTATTTACGAATTTCCGATGACTATGTTAACTTATAGTGAACTATATATTCTAATCCTAAGGCAACTTTCACCAGCTTCATACGTCAAACTCGAAATTGAGCCAAAATTTTACAGATGCCTGGGTCCGAGACCAATTTCTTCAGCTTCATACGTCAAAGTCGAAATTGAGCCAAAATTTCACAGATGTCTGAGTCGAAATTGAGCCATTGAATACTAGTACGGGACCTTCATGTTTGTGATCGGGGGCTCCTTTTTCCCCTTGTTCGTGGAAAATGAGAAAAATCATTTGCGTATAGAGCTCAATCACTAGATGTTCTCATACGGACCTCCATCTAGATGGGACCCCTAAAATAACCAAAATTTCTGACTCATAAGTTTGGTCTTAAAATTGAATTTTCTTTGCATTTTATGTTTTTTTTTTGGAGAATCATCAATATACTTATATAAAGGAGAAGACGGGGGCGGTGAGGTGGCGCCTCTAGAATCGCTCCGTTCTATTTTTCTAATTTTCTCAATTTTTCGCAATTTTTAATTTCAATAATTACAATTTCCTTTATTACAACTTCCTTTAACTTTTTTTGATTTAGAAAATTTATTTGATTTAAAAAATTACAACTTCCTTATTATTTGATTTAGAAAATTACAACTTCCTTATTATTTTCGAATTTGTAGACTTGATAGAACTTTCTTTTATTATTTTTTAAACTTGATAGAACTTTCTTTTATTATTTTTTAAACTTGATAGAACTTTCTTTGATTTAGAAAATTACAACTTCCTTATTATTTTCGAATTTGTAGGACTTGATATAACTTTCTTTGATTTAGAAAATTACAACTTCCTTATTATTTTTTAACTTTAATAATTACAATTTCCTTTATTACAACTTCCTTTATTATTTTCGATTTTGTTGGAAGGAAATTGAAAATTACACTTTTATTATTTTCAAACTTGATAGAACTTTATTTTATTATTTTCAAACTTGATAGAACTTTTTTTGATTTAGAAAATTACAACTTCCTTATTATTTTCGAATTTGTAGGACTTGATAGAACTTTCTTTGATTTAGAAAATTATATCTTCCTTATTATTTTCGAATTTGTAGGCTTGATAGAACTTTTTTTTTTATTTTCAAACTTGATAGAACTTTCTTTGATTTAGAAAATTACAACTTCCTTATTATTTTCGAAAATTTGTAGGACTTGATAGAACTTTCTTTGATTTAGAAAATTTATTTGATTTAAAAAATTACAACTTCCTTATTATTTGATTTAGAAAATTACAACTTCCTTAGAACTTTCTTTTATTATTTTCAAACTTGATAGAACTTTCTTTGATTTAGAAAACTACAACTTCCTTATTATTTTCGAATTTGTAGGACTTGATAGAACTTTCTTTGATTTAGAAAATTACAACTTCCTTATTATTTTCGAATTTGTAGACTTGATAGAACTTTCTTTTATTATTTTCAAACTTGATATAACTTTCTTTGATTTAGAAAATTACAACTTCCTTATTATTTTCGAAAATTTGTAGGACTTGATAGAACTTTCTTTGATTTAGAAAATTTGTTTGATTTAAAAAATTACAACTTCCTTATTATTTGATTTAGAAAATTACAACTTCCTTATTATTTTCGAATTTGTAGGCTTGATAGATCTTTCTTTTATTATTTTTCAAACTTGATAGAACTTTTCTTTGATTTAGAAAATTACAACTTCCTTACTATTTTCGAATTTGTAGGACTTGATAGAACTTTCTTTGATTTAGAAAATTGCAACTTCCTTATTATTTTCTAATTTGTAGGACTTGATAGAACTTTCTTTGATTTAGAAAATTACAACTTCCTTATTATTTTCGAATTTGTAGGCTTGATAGACCTTTCTTTTATTATTTTCAAACTTGATAGAACTTTATTTGATTTAGCAAATTACAACTTCCGAATTTTTAGGATCTTATGTTAATAATTGCAATTTTCTCTTTTATTATTTTCAATCTTGATAGAACTTTCTTTTATTATTTTCAAACTTGATAAAACTTTCTTTTATTATTTTAAACTTGATAGAACTTTCTTTTATTATTTTCAAACTTTATAGAACTTTTCTTTTATAATACCTCTTGACTTTTAAACATAATGGATTTCCATATTATTCACCTTACAAACACCTATAAATTAAAGGTCATTCATAACAAAAAATCTACACCGAAACTTTTTTACATAGCTTCAAATTTTTACAACCATATTTACAATCAATACAACTATGGCCTACACCATGTTGGATGCTTTGAACGACAACAACTATACCTGGATGATAAGAGTACGAGTGTGTAGAATGTGGGAATCTGTCAATCCAAATACTGAAGAACTGATCAGTCTTGACATGATTTTGATCGATGAAAAGGTTAATAAATCAATATACTTATAACTTATTAGTTTGTCAAATTGTATGATGTTATTAACTTTTCTAAGATATGTTGTATGACAGGAAAATTTGATCCATGCTACGATCCCGAAGATTCTGGTCTCTCTGTTCAAAGATCTTTTAGAGGAAGGCTCCGTGTACAACATCAAAAATCTGAAAGTTGTTTCAAGTACATGGAAATATATACCACTATCACATGGGTCTAAATTGCTCTTCATACGCATAATGTTGCCAAAGAGATTGGAAGAAGGCATCGTCAACATATCACTGCATGGATTTCAGTTCATATGTCCGGATATGATTGATGCACGTATTAATGACACCAACATACTCTCAGGTTTTTGATGCAGTAATATATTAAAGTAATATATAAGTAGAGTTAAGTTCTATGGAGATCACATTTTTTGTGGAGACCTGGAGACCACATATGTTCTACAATCTAAATTTGGCAAAATAGATCATATTTTGTAATAAAAAAAAATTCAAAACGTACTGTTTTGCAAAGTATATTCTATGAAAATCACTATTTCATTGAAAATCTTGAAAATTATGTAAGTTCTGCAAACTAAACATGAATGTTCTGCAAAACGAACATGTTTTGCAGAACAATATATTTTACTATGTTTTAGATGCAAAACATATATAATTTTAAAGATTTTAAATAAAAATAGTTATTTTCATAGAACATAATTTATAAAATATTATATTTTGCCAAATTTAGATTGCAAAACGTATGTGGTCTCTAGGTCTCCACAAAAAGGTGGTCTCCATAGAACTTAACTCTATATAAGTAATACTATTATATAAGTTATAATTCAAACTATCATGTTCTAATATTATTTTTTCTATGTTGATTTAGATGTTGTGGACTGCTTAACCTACTTGGGTGGCATTGAAGTTGTCAAAGGCAATTTGGAAAAAAAAAGATCTCAAAATTGTCACAAATTAGTAAGTTATGCATTATATTAATTTTAATATAACTGTTAATTGTTTTTTATTGTTCTTTCGGTTCATATGTCCGGATATGATTGATGCACGTATTAATGACACTAACATACTCTCAGGTATTTTCATGCAGTAATAATTAGAGTAATATATAAGTAATAATATTATATAAGTTAAAATTCAAACTATCATGTTCTAATATTATCTTTTCTAATAATACTATAAATATAAGTAATATTATATGTTTATATTGATTTTATCAATATAATTTTTTTAATATATATCTGGCAATGGTATCGGTCCAAAAAAATAAAAAATAAAACTCTATAAACAAAAGGAATATGTAAATAATTTATAATATTACTTACCCAAATGCAAATTTTACAGAATATATTTTATTTGATAATTTAAATAATTTTGTAGATATTTATTTCACAATTTTTATTCTAATATTCTTTTTCTTAACAAATATATTCTAATGCCGCTGCGAAGCGCGGCTCAGTAACCTCGTTTGTATAAAACGTCCTAAATTAATAGGGACTTTACCAATATATCCCATTTTTTCAATAATTAAAAATATGTCGTGTAATTAAATTTAACTCATATATAACTTTTATATCAATAACCTTTATTAATAAGTGAAACATTCTTTTAATATGACACCAAATTTGGTTCGCACATTGTTTGGTTCACACTTCTTTTTGGTTTCACCCCTAATTTATCTTTAAAAAAAATATAATTATCTAATTTAAAATAGATTATATTATATCCTAAACTCCTATTTCATGTAGTACAATTATTATATCATAAACTCCTATTTCACATAGTAGAACTTTATATTGTTTTTAAATTATTTTTGTTTTATTCAATCCTCTGCTTTCACCAATCTTCTAACAATTCTATTAATATTTCGACTTTTTCGTCTTAGAAAAAATAATATTTTATTTTTGACTTTTCATCTTGCACACACAAGCAATTAAAAGTCTGCATGATAAAAGGTTACATTTTTTCTTTGTCACTTCTTTGCCATTGTCATAACATTGATATACATATGTCAATATTATATGTGATCACATACAATGGATAGTTAAGCCATAAAATTTAAACATTCGTATCAAGTTTTTCTTAAGTATAAATTTACTACACACTTGCTACTTCAATGTTTGACTCATATATTATATATTATTGTAGAATTTCATGTTGTTTTTAAATAAAAAATTATAACTATCTAATCTAAATAGATTATATTATTATTGTACTATAAACTCATATTTCATGTAAAATTCTAATTTGTTTAAGAAAAAAGTAATTTTATGTTATTTTGAAATTAAAAAAAAATTATCTAATCTAAAATAGATTATATTGTTATTGTACCCTAAACACTTATTTCACGTAAAATTCTATGTTGATTTTAATAATAATCTAATCTAAATCTACAATACATTATATTGTTGTTGTACGAATATATTACATTGTTATTAAATTGCATTACTATTGTACCAAAATATATTATATTATTATATTATATCATGTAATAGATATCTCATGTCGGAGGAATTACAATAAGATCACAAAATAAGCAAATTATAGTACGTGTAATTTTTTAGTTTAGGCCATCTGAAATTTTTATTCTTATTGTAGTTCTAATTCTTTTATAAATTTAGTGTCTTAGTGAATTGAACTTAAAATATTAAACACCAACGAATATGATTGTACGTCATTATTACCGATGAAGTGATCATTGTCCATCACCAAAGTACAAAAAAGTTACTAATCAAATACAAGTTGTGGACATGTAAATTTACTTTTTCAGCATGCCAAGTTTTTGTTAGTACAAGTTGTGTATAGAGGTAAATTCATTTTTCAGCATTTCAAGTTGTTCCCATCTACATGCGAATCAATTTCATAGAAAATGTTCAAATATTTACATCACCAATCACAAGGGCATAAAATGAATTCAATTATATTTGTCATGTTATATTTATTCTTTATTCATGACTAGCATTATTATATTTAAATAGTCCCAAATAAATTTAACTATTTATCTCATGTACGGTTAGTTAATTCATGAATAGACTTACAATATTTAAATCATCCATACTTTGTACGATATTGAGCTAATTTTTTAGTCCCCTATATTTTTTCCTTCTAGCTATGCCTTTATAATTGGAAGACAAAAGGTATTCATACAAAATAAGATATCGTCAAACAAGACATTTTGAAACTATTGAGCAGTGAGATGAACGTAATGATTAAATTCATAAAAACAATTATGTCCCGGGTATTACTATCAAAAGTTTTTTTTCCCTTAATTTTTAGAATTATTTGATTCATATAATGATCTCTTGTATTTTATGTATAAATAAAAAGTTGTTTCTAGAAATAAAGAAACTCAACTGGATGACAATCTTCTGAATTTTAGCCCATATTGTATATATAAAATTTTAATTATATATACATAGTTTACACTATATTTGACCAATTTCTTAGTCCCTTATAATTATCTCTTACAGTTACGTCTTCAAAATTGGAATTGTAAAGATCTGTCGAAAGAGAAAGATATCGTCAAACAAGATATTCTTAAACTATTGAGAAGTAGAATAAACATAATGAGAAATATCGCAAATAATATATGACACATGTATTGGTAACAAAGTTTTTTTTGTTTAATTTTATATAATTTTTCAATTCAACTAATGACCTTTTACGTTTCTATATAACATAAAGTTGTTTATGGAAATAAAAAAAAAATTCAATTGAATGGGAATCTTTTGGATCTACATACAGGTTGGTGTTTCAGTTTTAAAATTAATTTGATTTTAATTACATTTTCTATATAATAAAAAAAGCTATTTCTAGAAATAAAGAAAATCAACTGGATGGAAATCTTCTAAATCTCATCACAGGTTGAATAAACAAAATTTTAATTATATGTATACATACATAGTGTATGCTACATTTTTCTAATTTGTTAGTGCCCTTATAATTATCCCTTATAGCTACGCTTTCAAAATTGAAAGTTAAAAGATCTGATAGAATAAAAAGATGACATCAAACAAGATCTTTATATATATATATATATATATATATATATATATATATATATATATATATATATATATATATATATATATATATATATATATATATAATTATTTAAAAATTACAACTATTAATCTCTTACGTTTTTTTTATATAATAGTGTTGTGGAATAAAAAACGTACTTCGAATTTTAATGCTAGGGTTTACGAGCTTTCGAGCTTTACTGACTGGTCTCATTTTTCGTGGCTAAATCTGCCCTCACAAGTCCTTGTATTTATGGTATGTTTGGGAGACTTAGCGAATAAGTCTCCTTCTTGACGGTGGATAAGTATTGTATTCCTTGGTGGGCAAGTCTTTTCCTTATCGTAGGATAAGGATTGTGACTAGTTATTTCCTTTGATTGAGACTCTAGATCTTTCTTTATAGAAGGCAAACTTTTTTGATGATTTTATGAGCTGTATATTTTCCCTATTTATTAATTACGAAATTAATAAATAATTAGGGTTTCGGGCCTTGTTTATCATGCCGTATTCTTGGACCAATCTAGGTCATTAATTGCATTTCTAGGATTACTTTTCTGTCCATATCATGTGCCCCCAACTTCTGAGAAAATCTTTCCAAGTTTTTCACAGAAGTTATCGTTGATCTCGCTTTGGGATCTGTACATTTTTCCTTGATTTTTTCTTTTAGGAATTTTTGCATGTCTTTAATTTAATTAAATTTTTTTAGGGGTATTTTCGACCTCAGTTTCGACCTTAGCATAGGGTGTTTTCGACCTCAGTTTCGACCTCAGCCTAGGGTTCGTTCGACCTCATTTGGTCCCAGGTCGAAGAGTTCGACCTCAGTTTTGCATGTTTTTTCGACCTCGGTCATTCGACCTCAGTCTAGGGTTTCTTCGACCTCATTTTCGACCTTAGTTGGTCCCAAGTCGAAGAGTTCGACCTCAGTTTTGCATGTTTTTTCGACCTCGGTCATTCGACCTCGGTCTAGGGTTTCTTCGACCTCATTTTCGACCTCAGTTGGTCCCAGGTCGAAGAGTTCGACCTCAGTTTCACATATCTTTTCGACATCGGTCATTCGACCTCAACCTAGGGTCTCTTCGACCTCGGTCATTTGACCTCAATCTAGGGTCTCTTCGACCTTAGTTTTCGACCTCAAATTGGTGTTAGGTCGAACAAATCGACTTCGATTCCGCATATCTTTTTTACCTCGGTCATTCGACCTCAACCTAGGGTCTCTTCGACCTCAGTTTTCGACCTCGGTCATTCGACCTCAATCTAGGGTCTCTTCGACCTTAGTTTTCGACCTCAAATTGATCTTAGGTCGAACAAATCGACTTCGATTCCGCATATCTTTTCGACCTTGGTCGTTCGACCTCAGTCTAGGGTCTCTTCGACCTCAGTTTTCGACCTCAAATTGGTCTTAGGTCGAATAAATCGACTTCAATTCCGCGTATCTTTTCGACCTCAGTCTAGGGTCTCTTCGACCTCAAATTGGTCTTATTTATTTTGAGCTTTATTTCTTTTGGGCCTCAATTTAAAGGTCCAATGAGCGATTATGGGCCTTGACTAGCTGTAGACGGTTGCCCTTCCCTTTGACCGGTTGGGTGACCGGCTACTTCAGTTATAAAAGAATGAGATTTCTTTTTCATTCTTCACTTCTCATTTCCAATTTTAAAAATTTCTTTAGTTTTCTCTCTAGTTTCTCTGTGGTGAGGCGGTTTTCGGCGAGTTTTCTTTCATACACATTCATCATTTTCTGGGTTTTTTCTTCAATATTTGAAGATTTCTGGAAATTATCTTCAAAGATTTGAAGATTTCTGGAAATTATCTTTGAAGATTTGAAGATTTCTGGAAATTATCTTTGAAGATTTGAAGATTTCTAGAAATTATCTTTGAAGATTTCTGGAGTTTGTTTGAAGATTCTGAATATCGATGGCTGATCGTGCAGCTCAACGCCTTCAAAAGATGAACCAAGCTTCCAAGAGAGGTACCATCACTATTCACTCTTCATATATGTCTCTGCAAGATATGATTAGCAAACGTGGTGATGAATACCCCTCAGTGTCTCACTTAGATTCTTTTGACTGTAGTAATAAGTTTCATGAAGTTGATAAAATTAGGGATTACAACAAAATGTATAGAATTAAGTCCCCCCTTAGACTTGTCCCAGCTGGCCCAGGAGATCGTTCCTGCCATTGGCGTCCTGATGCTCTGTGCATTTATAAGGACGCCATTGTTGCAGGACTTAGGTTTCCTTTCCACGAGTTTATTCCTAAGCTTCTGGCAGATGTTAGAATTAATCCTTGCCAACTTCCTCCCAATGCATGGAGAATAATAATGAGTTTCATAGTTCTTTGTTTAAATTTTTTTTTCCCCTTTCTGTTTCTTTATTTAGAAAAATATTTGAATTTAAGAATAGTTCTGCAATTTCTCCTGGTTGGGTTTATCTCAACCATCGTGCTTCTACACCTCCAATTTTTTACCCCAAATCCATTCCCGATAACAACCCAAAATGGAAGAATGAGTTCATGTATCTGGTTTGGGAAGGAGGGGATTGGGGCACCTTGTTCCGTAGCTCGTCTAGTAGGGTCTCGGACGGTAGTCCCAATGACATAGCCTTGACTGATGAGGAGGCTCATGCCTTTGCTGAGCTAACCAAGGACAACTATGCCACCTTGGCTTGGGAGCTCCTGGACGAGTTTCTCCTAAAGTCTCTGGGCTTATCGAGCGTATCAGACAAGGGTAACTCTCATTCCTTAATTTCTTTTACTTATCTAAGATTTTCTTATACCCATTGTTTCTTTCTTATTTGTTTTTGCAGCTACGGCCTTTATAAATAAGTCCAACGAGCCCGTAGAAGGAGAAACTGCTAGAATGAAGAGGGCTCGTTTGGGAGGAAAAGATCCTCGGGCAGCTTTTGATGGCCCAGCCTTTCTAAGGCCTCATGAGGATTCTGTGGAGGAGGTTGAGGCTCCTCTCTCATCCAAGGCCTCTGTTTGACGCCCCAACTGGGGTATCAGGAAGAAGGACAATGTTGTTGGGGTGTCGAAACACGCTGTTGAGTGGTCCTATCACTCACTTACTCCTTGTGACTACAAGGACTTTGTCACCAACTCTACTATCGAGAGAGTTGAGCATGCAGGTTCCCAGGCCATGGCCGTGGTAACCTTTTCTTCTTTTCTCCCTTTGTGTTTTACTTAATATGTTATAAATATCTTTTTTGACTTGTTCTTTATTTGCAGACTAATGCTAACTTTCAAGGGGCTCTTTTTCAAGCCAAGGCTTGGCGCTCATCTTCTGAGGCCAACCAAGGCAAGTTTGAGAAGTCTCAGGAAGAAGTGGGCTCCCTCAAGGCTGTCCTGTCTAGGAAGGAGAAGGAGTTGGCTAATTCTCAAGCTGAGCTGATTGCACTTAGGAAGAGCAAGGATGATTTTATCGATGAGTACTTTGACTCTCAGGAGTACAAAGGTATAATAAGTAATTGTGTGTGTATTTTGTTATTATACTCCTATGTGTATGCATAATATTTTTTGATTTATGTGTAATTTATATGCGTGTTTTGCATATATTTGTAATATGTATCCATATTAGGGATGTATTTGGGCATCCTTTGATGTTTTTTTCGGATTTGTTCATTGTTAATGAATTTTGGGATATGGGTCAATTTCAGTATAATTCTCAATTCATTATTAATTTTACATGGGTTTTGTTAAATGAGCTGAATTAAATTAATTTGGTTAATGAGTTGGCTCCTTTGTATTTGTGTGTTACAGTAGGTTGAGGAGGAGACTAGTTGGTGGTGGTACGAGAGGTGGCGCGAATGGTGTTGACGGTAGGAGAGCACAACGAGGATCCTTTGAAAGCGCCAATTGATACATGGGTAGAGGTAGTGGGTGTTCGAAAGAACGCCATCATCGGTCTTCCATGCTTGAGTGCTTCTGAACTTATACATATGTTTATATATATTATTTAAATTATTTGGTTCTAATTTGAATTTTGTAAAACTTAACCAAATGTTATTACATCAGTCAGAATTTATATGCTTGTAATAATATCCTGCATAATTTTTTCATTAACGGAGGCCTCTTTTTCTTGGCCCAAAAATAGTAGCGTTCTTGCAGACTTTAATTTTTTTTGGAAATTGAGTGATACGTATTTAAATTTTGTTGAACATATGAATGCAGCTTTACCATGTAAAGTTCTTGAGTATTACATATACCAATCGAGTTATTCATGTCAACTCTTACTGTATGAACACTTCACCTTCCCTCTTTAACAACCTACAATTCTTTTTAGATTTTAGTTTTCTAATTTGCTAAGCCTGTCCAATACTTTATTCCTGCATTCTTACAGTACTATAGTTGTAATTAATTAAATAAGTTTTTGGTTCTAGATTTGCATGTTATGAATGACTTGAGGCAAATTTGGTGCAAGTACATATATCGCGTTTGACATGCTTGAGAATCTTTGCATTAGGTTAAGATGAAATTCTTGTTGATGATAACTGTGAGCTCATATAGAGTGTTTATGTTGTCGGTAACTTTTTTTTCCTATTCTAGTGATTTTTTTTTGTGTAGCTCTTCCCCCTACATCTGGTAAAAGGCGCCGTCGACGATCTCGTGCACATCCAGATAAGTTTGACCTTGCACTGGATCAAGTCAACATGTTGGCACTGTTAGAAAATTGATATTTTAAGGATATATTTAACTATATTCTTGATGTTAATTCAAATTTCTAATGATTGGAAGTTGTTCCTTGCAAAGGGAACTTAAACTTTCATGTATGGGTTTAATGATTTTCTTGTTTAAATCCATAAGAGAAATTGAGATGAAGGTAGTAGCTTGAAAAAGCTTGTTATAATTATATTTCATTTGTCCCACATAGAAAAGAATAAGGGGACTTGGTGGCTTTATATAGCATTACACACATGAGTAGTATACAACTACTAAGGTGTGTGATGGTGCACGGTGTTAGTGTGTGCTTCACGCGCACACACACGCGCGCCGCCGCCGCCCGCCTCGCCACGCACCGCACCGCACCGGACCGGGTCGAGTCGGGTCGGGTCGGGTCGGGTCGAAGGGCGATTTGGGCGAATGTCTCGGTGTCTCGCGTACGCGAGGCGACCTGGGCGAGAGTTTTTATTTATGTGATTTAATATTTTATTAGAATTAATTTATCAAATTGGGCTGGGTTATCAGTTGTCAAATTGGGTTGGGTTATCAGTATTTAACTAGTAAACTCTGATGGAGTTGGTTTATCAGTATTTAACTAGTAAACTCTGAAGGAGTTGGTTTGTCAGTAAACTCTGATGGACAACTAGTTAAATTCTGATGAACAACAAGTTAAACTCTGATGGGCAACATAAACTGATATGAACCTGGACATGATTTGATGGATATGTTTAAAATAAATATTAAATCTGTATATGTGGATAAACATGAAAAAGATGTAACAGCTCAGGTTATTAAATTTAAATCAAAAACGTTTATTCATTAAATGGTCAGTTTTTATTTTTTATTTAATATGATCAGCTGTTACGGAAAAATTAATGTGTGTGCTGCAGTTACGAAATTGAATTGTGCTTCAGTTACAGAAAGGAACCACTATAAATAGTGGCCCTTGTAGCTCAGTTGATAAACACACAGAAGTTTGCAAAACACACTTCTCTCAAAAACTCTCTCTGCCCTCCCTCTCCATATAGTATTCTCTGTAGTTTTCTGGTTCTCCGGCGACTGAGGTGCTGGTCGTAGTTGAGCGCTGTTGTTGCTGTGAACACCTTGCTCGGAGCTGTTTTATCCTGGAAGTAGTATCTCGCCGACAACCTGACACAGTAAGTGGGGGCGAATAACTCTTCAAGAACAGTCAGGGTTTCTCGAATTCCTGACGACTCAGCTGTTGTTTCGTTATTTCTGTTCTTATATACACTGTTAAGCTATGGCTACAGGTACTGTTTCTGTCTCCCTGGTTATTTATCAGTTTCTGATATGCATGCTTTCGACCTTCATGCTTTGTTTTGTTAACTTTGGTCTTGGCCTGTCAATGCTATATCTTTTATATAACTGCCTCCATGTTGCTGTAGTACTTGATATTTCCAACAGGCACAGGTCTGTGGCGGAGGGAGTGAGTGACCTGTCATTTGACCACCCTCTTACCATGACAACTATGAGGGAACTTGTGCATGTGATATTGTTGGTGTTAGGCGACGTCTAAGAAAGTACTCGCCCTCGCCCTCCTAGCAACTGTAAAAAGGTACATTCAGGTCCAACCTTTCATTATTTTTTTAAATGCATGTTAGCCAATCATGTTTGACGGTAATAACAAAACTAATTACTAGTCTTGTACATAACAACATTTGATTAGTTTCACTAAGTCATGGAATATTATTCCCAATTTGATTGGATTAGTTTCTCTGCAAAATTGGAGTTATTGGAGTTGAGGTTGAACTTTTAAACCCCTTTCAGTTTTCTTATAGTTAGAAGAAATTTTACTTTCACAATAACAAATTAAAGTCAAAAAAATTTACATTTATTATACAATAACGATGGTTTCTCCTGCCCTGCCGTTGCCCTGCTACGAGTGTTTGGGGAATGGCCACCAATGACACTGAACATAAGATAAATTGACAGCAATTGTGTGGAAGAAGGAAGCAGAGACACAACACAAATCAAACCTAACATTAACCATCGTTTGTCAATTATAACGAAATAAAAGTAATTTACTCCTAAAACCCTAATATCGTGAAACATGTGAAACAAGTGTCTTTAACATGTATTAACAGTATTTAAGTATCAAATGAACCCACACCTAATTAGAAAATACATGATAAAATCTATTTGTGTGATCTTTTCAGTTTATCGTGACATGTTACTACTCAAACAGTAGCAAAAATCACTCAAGCTTGTACTGTCCTGATGCTTTATTTAAGTACTAGGTCACTACAATAATTTTGTTAATTTTTAATTTTTTTGTCAAAACAAATATAAGAAGCATTTAGAAATTTTGACCAACAAGTAGTTTTTAGGAGAACTTGTCAAGTGGAAAAGGATTCACTCTATTAAATGTCTCTTTTAAAACTAAATTTTGTTCAATAGACAATAGTATATCTATTTTACATTATTATACATTATACAATGGTGGTGTGATTAATTAAAATACAACACTAGACATGATACCTTAGTTTAAATCATTGGACGCTACAAGATTTTATATTTAATATGTAGTAGGTTTGTTTTTCTCCATATAAAAACATACACATTAGCACATTCTATGGGTCATGATATTATTTTTTATAATGGCTGCTAAATTTAATTTAATGTTCTATGAGATACATGGCTCAAGTGCAATTAGTATATCTATTTTACATTATTATACATTAAACAATGGTGGTGTGATTAATTAAAATACAACACTAGGCAGGATACCTTAGTTTAAATCACAGGAAGGTACAAGATTTTATATTTAATTTGTAGTAGGTTTGTTTTTCTCCATATAAAAACATACACATTAGCATATTCTATGGGTCATGATATTATTTTTGATAATGGCTGCTACATTTAATTTACTTTAGTCGAATCTAAATATTACATTTTTACACATTCAAATAATCCTTAGTATGAATACGAGTCTAATTAGATTTTCATTTATGAACTGAATTTTAGGAAATAAATAAGACATTTCAATATTATTTAAGTTCACAATTGATTTATTTAATATTTATCTGGTTTAAGATACTCAAGATATGCTTGTCTTTTATTATCGCAGGGTAGTAGGTTTGTTTTTCTCCATATAAAAACATACACTTTAGCACATTCTATGGGTCATGATAATATTTTTGATAATGGCTGCTAAATTTAATTTACTTTAGTCGAATCTAAATATTACATTTTTACACATTCAAGTAATCCTTAGCATGAATACGAGTATCTAATTAGATTTTAATTTATGAACTGAATTTTAGGAAATATATAAGACATTTCTATATTATTTAAGTTCACAATTGATTAATTTAATATTATCCGGTAGGGTAAGTCAATAGCTCAATAGCTAGCTTCTGAGGATGAGCATCGTTCTGATGATGATGTTGGGGGCAGTCACCAGCTCGAAGTCGAAGTGGTAATCGGAATGAAAGCCTTTGGATTGGCGGAAATTAGGGTAGTTGGATACTTGGATATACCAGCTAGGTTGAAGTTATAAGTCTGGTTTATTCTTACTTTTGGATATATTAGCTTAGTGGTGGCTAACTTTTGCATAATAACTTTTGCGCATATTAGTTTAGTGGTTAACTTTTGCATATTACAGCTAGTGGCTGATTTATGTCTACTTCTAGAGATTAGCTGGCCAATGAACAATAGGCTGGATTATGTTTTACTTTGTTAATGTAATGTTGGGATGAATGTTATCGTAACTTTATGACAAATTTGGGATTTTATGATGTTAAATATTTTACCTTTGCCCAATGTTTATGTGGATTCGACTATATAGTTTATTTTCAATGTATTTTGTAACATTTAATTTGTGTTATTAGTTTGTATATGTGTTTTGGAAAGTACTGATGAATCAGACTTTGAATTATGCTTTTTGAGGTTGGAAGTAATTAAAACAGACAAAATTATGTTCACATTCCACAAATTGTGACAGATTTCGTTGTAATGTTGGGCTTCTTTAGGACTCATTATGTCGTTATTTGAGCATGTTTTGACGTTTTCGGTCAAAATTTTGGGCAAATTTAGTACAAATTTTGTCGATAATGTGGGATTTTTTAGGACGGATTCCGTCGCGATTGGGGCATATAATTTAGGACGGAGTCTGTTGCAAGTTTGGGTATATTTAGGACAGATTGTGTCGCAATTCTAGGCTCTATAGGACACATTCCGTCATAAACCTGGGACTTTTTACGACCGAATCTATCACAATTCTGGGAATATTCACGATAAATTTTTGGTCGCACTTTGGTTTTTTTCTTAATTTTAATTGTTTTTGTCGAGAGTGGGACCATTATTAACTTGCCACGTAAATTGTGACAGATTTAAACATTGTGACATAATAAGAACTTGCGACTCCACTATTTGCGACAGAGTTTTTTCGTCACAAGATGGAGCAATTGCGACAGATTCTTTGTATTTATTCTGTCACATATGCACCCTAAAAACATTATCATCTTGTTTTTTTTTCAAGAAATCTGTAGCACTACGTTAGAAGATATGTGAATCCCCGTTGCCCCTATCTTTAAAAAGGGATTATTCTATCATTATATATATTGTTCTAATACATTTTTTGTATATAAAGCTTAAAAATTTTTGCCACCGCGCTCCGAAGATCCTAGCTCCATCCTGATTATTAACTTAACCTTCATTGTCACCGGATTTTACTATAAAATAAGATGTAAGCATGGACGTGCAGGAAACTAAGGTTTCGTTTGGCATTACTGTTGCTGACTGACAGCAACAATAGCTTTTTTCTGAAAATCAGCTAAAAAAATGTTTGGTAAAATTTAAAAGCTGTTTTTCTGAAAAGCGTTTTTGGCTGAAAAACTACTTTTAGAGAAAGCAGACCCCCATGCTTTTGAAAAAAAGCTGTTTTTCGGCTTTTGCGGGAAACAGCTACTAGTTTCAATATCAAAACTTACCAAAAACATTAATTTTTTAGATTATACACCAAAACATGCACATATCAAAAATATTACCAACAATTATCTGATTCTCACAACATCACTTATTTTAACAACACTTTTTTCAACAGCACAATAATTTTTAACATAAATTCCAAACAGAACCTAAGTCGATCATAGGTGGCGATGTAGAATTTGTTTAATTGAACCCTATTGTTACGAAATTTCATTAGTTCTTTTTGAAAAATCAGGCGCCACGACAAGATATTAGAACATGTATATGTGAATATGTATATGTGGGAAAGGGACATCTAAAGAAAAGTCAGGCTCAAGGCACATCAAATTTGTGTCGGTTCCTAATTTGTCCTCCCGCACTTCCTAGCAGTTTACAGAGGAAAGGGACACAGAGAGTACTCATTTACGTGTCTAAATAAATGACCATAAACCTTTATGAGTTCATAACTATATAATATTATACAATACTCAGGTCTCATATGAAAGCATTACTACAACATTGACTGATAAAATATTAGTTAAGATCAAGAAATGGTTTCAGTGGCTCCAGCATCTACTCAAGTGGTGAACTTGTTCTTATTGCTGCTAATCAGTGCTCTCTTCATAATATCTTTGTTTCAATCAATTTGTCATCACAATTCATCGTCTCCCTCAGTTGATGCTATTTATTCTGTACGGCGCTTTCTCCATTCAGGAGTCGACGGAAGCAACTCTCCAAGAGGTCCACGTGGACCTGGGTAGAGTATATGGTCTCTTGCAAGTAATACTGTAGTAGTGTGAGAATCGGTACTTTTGCAAAATAAAAGTACTAATGCATACATTAGTACGTAGTAGTTGATGCAACTCTGGTAGTGGCCAAGAGATAAATCAGTGTTACATGCAGTATGTTATATATATCTCAAATATAATTAATATCATTTGTAGCTTTACGAATCTTACCCTGATCACTCTTTAATATTTCTCCTTTTTTTGGAGTGAAACATAAAAAAAATTTGGTTTGTGTTTCATGCCTACGAATGTTATAACATTAGGTGTTAACAATCATTTAAGCGATAGTTTCATGTTTCATTGTCACTTGACTTGATAAAATAAAATTTACATTCCTAAAATGAATATTTAAAATTTTAACTACAATAATCATTTTAGCTTTACTAAAAACACATCAAATCATCATAAATTCAGAACATATAACTCCATAGGAGTTACTCACATCATTTCCTCCCGGACCAGTTGCACCCTATTATATATTAAATATAGTTCAAATATGCTTCTTGTTTTTTTGAAATTCAAATAATTTATTAATAAAAAGTAATACCATATATACAAAAATCATTAAATATTTCATACTTTCTTTATTTCATCATTAAATTTTAGCTTTACTAAAAACATATCAAATCATCAGAAATTCAGAACATATAACTCCGTAGGAGTATTACTCACATCATTTCCTCCTGGACCAGTTGCACCCTATTATATATTAAATATTGTTCAAATATGCTTCTTGTTTTTTTGAAATTCAAATAATTTATTAATAAAAAGTAATACCATATTGTTGTGGAATAAAAAAACGTACTTTGAATTTTAATGCTAGGATTTAAGAGATTTCGAGCTTTTCTAACAATATGTCTACATATCTCTAAAACAGAATCAAGCTAATAAAAACGTAATTATTTGTGTTGCCCTCAGCGCTATGGTGGCAGGATCACACCAAGGACCTAGTTCTTCACGCAAAGGGAAGTGTTTGGAGGTAAAAACCTATGTGTGATTTCTTCTTTTGGTTTGATTGTCTTGGATCGCAAGAAACTTTTGGCTGAGCTAAACGATGTTTCACTAAGGTTTGTGTATGAATTTACAAACCGTGTCTACAATGAAGGGCCTGTGATCTCTTTTGATTTTCCGATCACCAACACACGCCCATGGTGAATTTTACTTGTTTAATCTGATGAATAGAAACGCAACATGAAAACTTTAGCCAAGGATTATAGAGTTGTTGAATAACTAATCCACTCGCCATCCTATTACTTGGACAGAAAAATAAATAACAGACGACTAGTTTAACTCACTAGGTTTTGCGGATATCACTACCAAACCCAAATTATACGGAACTCTCAAAAGTATCATCTAAAATTTATGCTCCAAAGAGCATTAGCAAATAGGTCTACTTTGAAAAAAAAAACCAAATTGAAAACGGCCCATGTTCAAGTTCAAAAAATTCTTGACATATATACGTTGTCAAGTTCCTTATTGATTGCCAATTTAAATTTTTTCTACGCCTTTAATAAAAACGATATCAAAGTATAAAACTTCGTCAACCACTACACACAGAGCTTATAAAAATCACAAATCATAATCACAAACGTAAATAATCACATTTAGTACCAATTAGAATATAAATAGATGGTAACCACATGTAGTACGAAAAACAAGATTAACGTGCTATTGTTACTCATTAAATCCTTATTAAATCCTTATATTTAATAAGTGTAATAAATATTTTATCCAAAATTTTGATCTTTTATTATCAAATTAATAAGAATCGTTGATTTTAAAATAGATGAATTTAGATCTAATATTAAAAAAATTTATTTTAGTAATATAAATTAAATATTAGTGATTTTCTAAGTTGACTAGAATTCTTAATATAAAAATTCTTAAGTTCAAATTCTAAGGTGAGTAGGTTTATTGAGTAGGTTTATTTGATTGTTGCTTTTACTTCTAAGTTGAGTAGATTTTATTTATTTTAATTATATTCTTAAGTTGAATATAACTATTCTTAAAATTTGTCGTTTTATTTTTTCTTCAATTTCAGGGTAGTTTTAATTAATTTTTTTTTGTTAAACCACCACTAAGTTAAAGATTATTTTGTAAGTTTTGTGAGCTGTGAAATTGTTTAGATATTATGTTTAGAACTCAAAACACAACATAAATAATGTATTAAGCATATGAAACGTACTAAATAAAATCTAAAAACTAATAACATAAAATCACTAAAAAAATTACAAATTAATATAATTATAAATATTAAAAAAATCATGCATGGGTTATAAGATACTAATATTAAAAACCTTAAACAATCGACCTACTCCAAATTTCCTAGAACGGGTGATCACTGGGAATTTGTGTGTAGAAAAGTACGGTTATCTGAAAATTTATACAACAATTTTGGGAAAGCAATGCTATTAGTATTTTTGTAAATGATGTTGTACGACTAGAATCAAATTAATAAGGACATATTAAATGATACATGAGAATAGTTAAATCTAATATAAAAAAGTATTTGATTAATTGTAGGATTATATTTAAAAACTAAAAAGTGTATTTGATTAATAGTAAAATTATTTTTAAAACTAAAAATTGTATTTTGATAATCTAAACCAAATATAATTGAGTTTTATGTATTAGATATAGGATTCTCTATGTAAAAATATAAAACTCTTTTTTCTCTTTGTAATTTATGAGTAGTTCTAGTTTGATAATAATTGTTAAACCAAATTTTGAGATATCGATTCATATCAATTACATTATTAAAAAATTCTTATGCTCATGTATACCATGGCCAAAAATCATATCAATTATGTTATTAAAAAATTATCAATGCTCATGTCTACATGAATTTATGTTGCTAGGTTAATTAATATTAACATAACATTTTTTTAAGGACATACACTTGGGCACGTAGACTAAGAAAAGATGTGTAATAGTGTTTTATATTATTAAAAGTTACTATTTTTGGAATGTATAGAAATGAATGGGACATCCCAAATGGAAAGTGTATAGAAATGAATGGGACGTACAATTTAATTCATCTAAATTATATTATATTATTTTATATATAACAAATACAAAAGGATAATATTAAATATTCTTAAAATTTGAGAGTTTCATATTTATAATGATAGTTTTAAATATAATATTTATAAAGAAAAAGTATCATGAGGTTAATCTCACTGTAAGATCACAATACATGTAAATAAATAAATATAATCATCTCTTGTTAAATATTTATCTAACATATATTTTGATTTATTTATAAATTAGAAAAGTGGAGTAATTAGATAGGTAATATAATACACTCAAATAATCAATTACACTATATGATGAGTAGAGATCTTTATTCTGATATTCATAGCATACTAACAAAAATTTAAGTTTCGAATCAACTCAATAACATATTAAAATTACATATTTCAAAAATTAATAAAGAATTAAAATTTTGAATAATGTAAATTTGAATAAATACACATAATATATGTCTTTTGCACAACGTAAATGCAACACGAAATAATTTATCCTAAAATACGAAAGGAAAGTGTTAAAAATATATACAAAAAAAAATTATATTTTAAGAAATGTTAATAATTGGATGAGACGTCTTTAAAAAGGAAAGTGTTGACAATTTGTTGAGAAAAGAGAGTATATTTTATCCATAATTTTGGTCGTATAATAGCATAAAAAAAATAAGAATAGTTGAACTTTAAAATAAATAGATGATAATCGTGAGCTGTTCGAACTCCATCAACGACTTATGAAATATAAAAATTAACATTTTTATCTCTAATTATATTAAAAAAGAAAGTTCATGATTTTGATTGTTAACGGACGATAATACTACAAAAAAGTAAGTATCATTGGATCTTAAAATAAATAAATTAGAACTTTTTAATATAATATCAAGTATTATAAATATTAAAAAAAAATTAAAAAAAAAGATGAATACTATTAAAATTATGAATTAATATAATAAACCCATGTTCAAGTTCAAAAAATTCTTGACATATATATACGTTGTCAAGTTCCTTATTGATTGCCAATTTAAATTTTTTGTATAAACTTCGTCAACCACTAATCACAGACGTACGTAAATAAGTGCCGTGTAGGTCAAGGGACCTCTAATTCCAAGTTGGTTCCTTTTTTCACATGTATTTTCCATGGTAGGCCATGGTAATTAATCACATTTCCAATTAGAATATAAATAGATGGTAATCACATGTACTACCAAGAACAAGATTAACGTGCTATTGTTACTCATTAAATCCTTATTAAATCCTTATATATAATAAGTCGTCGGAGAGATTTTGGATGGAACCATTAGATCTAATATTAAAAAATATTATTTTATTAATATAAATTAAATATGAGTGATTTTCTAAGTTGATTAGAATTCTCAATATAAAAATTCATAAATTCAAATTTTAAGTTAAGTAGGTTTATTTGATTGTTGATCTATATTTTAATTCTAAGTTGAGTATATTTTCTTTATTTTAATTCTATTCCTAAGTTAAATATAACTATTCTTAAAATTTTTCAATTTTATTTTTTCTTCAATTTCAAGGTAGTTTTAATTGATTTTTTTTGTTAAACCATCAATAAGTTAAAGATGATTTTGTGAGTTTTGTAGACTGTAAAATTGTTTAAATATTATGTTTAGAACTCAAAACACAACATAAACAATGTATTAACACTACAACAAATCTGGGCAATTATGACAGAAATTGTACACTGAAATCGTCGCAATTGGTCCAATTACGACGGAAAAATTTCGTCATTTTTGTTCAAGTCTTAAGTTCGCATTTTCGTCACAAATGCCATTCTCGTCACAAGTATGTCTTTCGTCATAAATACTAGTTTCGTCACAAGAAGAGTTTTCGTCATAAGTATAGTTTTCGTCACAAATATACCTTTTCGTCATAAGTTCAAGTGTGAGACCCACCTTTTTCAATAAATTAATAAATGAACTTACGAAGAAATATATTGTCATAAATTTATATTTTATGACGGAAAATCTGTTGGAAGTAAAAGAATGGGCCCACCTACTACCAATATTTTATGAGTGAAAAAATTAAAAATTAATATAAAAAAGATGAACACCCGTCGGAAGTTACCCAAAATTCGTCATAAGTTGGACAAGTTCCGGCCATTTTTGGCTTTCAAATTAAATCCCAAATCATTCCAGCTATTTTCGGCTTCCAAATTAAATCTCAAATCATCCCAATCTATATACAATCCAACACGATAATCAAACCTAAAAGTTTGTAACAAGCATCCACGCAATTAAACGAATCCAAATATAAAAATATCAAATTTACATAAATATTGTCATAAATCTATACTCGCCAACATAAATTAATTTAAATCATCCTACCAAACTTAGATCATGTTACAAACATCCACAAACCAACTAAAATTCATAAACATTAAGACTCGACTATTAATTAGAGGACCACCTCTAGGGACAACACTACACGACATAAAACTCATATCACAGTCTTCGTCGGGCTTGACTTTCACCACAGTCCCCACTGGCATTTGCATCGTCAAAGGGCGGTTGAAAGGCATATGCAATAGCCTATTTGTAATTCGAGGATTCTACTCAACTTAAACTAGAATGTAATAAGTAAATATTAGACTAGATGTCAAAGGAATCTCAGAAGATAATATATGTCAAGAGAATGAAGATTAAAGTCATCTACCGACTTGGAGTAATTCTACACTGGAAGTAGTTCATTTATTTGATCAAGTCTCAGTAAAGTATTCAAGAAAGTGGATCTATTTAAAGTGACAGATATTTCAGAAGTGTGCCAGCAAGCATACAGATTACAGGGATTGTCAAAAGGATAAGAAGATGTACCACAACTTAAAGTCAAAAGATGAAGAACCGTCATTGAAGTTTGTCGCTCATGAACCAGACAGTACATCGAGTGTCAACATCAGTCAGTGGAAGTTTGTCATCAGTTTCAGTGGTTCTCAGATTTAGTATTAAATCTCTTTTAATTTATTCCATAAGTTAATTAATTTAATCTATAAATTAATTTCATCAGAATTAATTTATTCCTTAAATTAATTAAACTAGAAGTTAATTAATTTAAACTATAAATTAATTCCATCAGAATTAATTTATTCTTTAAATTAATTAAACTAGAAGTTAATTAATTTAAACTATAAATTAATTCCATCAGAATTAATTTATTCCTTAAATTAATTAAACTAGAAGTTAATTAATTTAAACTATAAATTAATTCCATCAGAATTAATTTATTTTTTAAATTCATTAATTCAATAAATTAAATTAGAATTAATTCTAAGTTAGTAGTACTATCAAAATACACTGGTACCGGTTCACCGATTGTTTTACTGGTGTATTACCGAGTCAAATGATAGTATTACCGGTTTATTGATAGTACTACCGATAGTATTACCGATTCATTTGACCATATTACCGGTGCACAGACAGTACTACCGGTTAATCAGTTAGTACTACTAGTTATATATTTAGGTACTACCATCTATTTAACTAAGTAGTACTATCATTGGTTAGTACTACCAGTTAATTAGTTAGTACTACTAGTTATATATCTAAATATACTAGTAGTACTATCATTGGTTAGTACTACCAATACTTTAGATAGTACTACTTCAGTACTACCGATAGTACTTCTATATTAAATGAAAAGAATGGCGTACATGTTTCAAAAAAAGAAAGGAAGTTGACTTTTGTTTTTTAGTAAAAACAAAAGGCCTACATAAGTGGATCATCATCAAAAAGTAGACAGAAGCCATTACAACATTACATTTCCTTTCTCTGTCTTAAAAACCATCAACTGCCGGCCATTGAAAGAAAAATAAGCAATTAATTTCTAGTCTTATTGTTAAATCTAAACAACTAGAATTAGTTTGCTTGTACTTGTTTGACTATGTAGCGGATCATTATCCCTAGAATTGATCTCGAACTACTTTTTAGTATTCGATCTTTTTATTACAAAAATAGATAAATTCATGTTGAATTTATTCTAGATTTGTTTTAAATAGTTTGAGATTCAAACCTTGTAATCTGTACTGTATTTGCAACACCCTTCAAGTTTAATATATGTTATATTTAACTTAATCTTGTTTCATTTTATTCCGCACTTATTTGTTCTTGAATTGTTAAATCACGAACCGAACAAATTCGAGAAAACAGTACCGTTTGTATTCAACCCCCCTTCTACAAACTTATCAGGACCTAACAACGGTGCCTCCTTCTACAATATACACATAAATAATTAGCTATAAAAATACAAAAAATTGTTAAAAACAACGGGATAGGAGGCAAATCATGTCCTAAAGATACACTAATTCAGTAGGATCACATTTAAAATTTAAACATGCTAAACTTCCTCTTATTTTTCTAAATATGTTGGTAAATATGAACATAGCAAGAAAGCATAGGAACATGGAAGAATTACGTGTATACCGCGATTTGTGGATTCGAGATGATAAAACGGAACCAGATGCACCATACGTGCTTTCAAGGGAACTAATTCAGAAGTTGTTTAAGTGGATTGATGCATTAAAACTTCCAGATGGGTTCGCCTCAAACATGTCTAGGTGTGTGAATTGGAAGAAGAATTGCATTCGCGGGATGAAATCACATGATGGTCACATTTTCATGCAAAATTTGTTGCCTATTGTTTGTCGTGACTTACTTCCGAAACATGTAGTTGATCCTATTATTGAGTTATGCAACTTCTTTCAAGATTTATGCTCTTCTACTCTCAAGTACACAGATTTGCAAAAAATGGAGAAAGATATAATGAGGATAATTTTCAAACTTGAAACCATTTTTATTCCTGGTTTTTTAATCCGATGGAGCATTTGCCACTACATTTATCTACCGAGGCTAAGTTGGGTGGTCCAGCTAATTGGAGGTGCATGTATTTTGTTGAAAGATACTTGCACAACTTGAAATTAAAAGTTGGAAACAAAGCTCGAGCTGAGGGTTCTATGGCACAACACTACATTGTGGAGAAATGTGTACACTTTTGCACGTTGTATTTCGATTCCAAAGTTGGGATAGTGCAAAACAGACTGCTTCGAAACGAGGCACCTTGAAATTTTTATGATCCCGACTTGTTAGAAGTTTACACGTATCCAACACATCCTATTCTACGGAGTAGAGATAGAATCTTGAGTAATGATGAACATGAGCTTGTGACATACTACGTGCTTATTAATTCGCTGGAAGTTAGAAAGTACATGCGGTAAGATTTTTTCTATACCATCTTTACTTCAAAATTACGAACTTAATTTATAACTTAAATTTATGTGTTTTTTATGTAGTGGGTTCCAAAAATTGGTACAACAACATTACCCCGGTTTCAACGATGCCAAAAAAGAGCAAATTCAAAAACAACAATTTAGAGATTGGTTTGAAAGAAGGGTATGTGTTTCCTTTTATACATACATACATGGGCACACACTTTTGATTGTATAATTTTATTGACACATTTATATACTATGTTTTTCATATATTTTTTAGGTGCAAGATGATGAGAAACTCAAGAAAAAATTTGTAGACCTAATAAGAGGTCTGATGTTCAAAGTTGAGTCTTATAGAGGGTGCAAGTGCAATGGTTACAAATTTATTAGCGTAAATGCTAATGAGGTCACTTCACCAAATTCCGGCATAGTTGTCATTGGTGAGAAATTTGATTTATTCTTAATATTGAAGTTGTATTTTTTTCCTTTATTAATTGCATCCAAATTTTATACAATTATAATTGTAGAGACTACTTACCACTACAAGAAATTTGTCATTTATCTACCAATTTTAAGTGTGGGTAAAGGTACTATATGTGTAGGTAAAGAGTTTTATCTACCAATATTATATTGGTAGCGATCAGAAGATAAAAGTTAGTAAAAAAAGAATCTTTAACTACAAATATAATATTGGTACGTAAAAAATCATGTGGAGCCCACTTTATGACATGATCAAAATTGAGTCATCAGCTGACGTGTCATTGGCTTACATGGCAATAATAGTTCACTTGGCCTTCCACATGGCACTTTGTGATTGGTCTAAGTGGCACCCCATTATTGGTCCACATGGCACTCTAGAATTAGTCCACAGAAACTTCCGACTGAGGTCCACACGGCGCTCTATCAAATGTGCCACATGGCATTCTAAGATTGATTATTGATTTATTTGTTTATACATAAAAATTTTAAATAAAATAAATTATAAATCGATTTTATTATTTCATTTTGAAAGTACAAAAAAAAAAGAGTTGTTGCAATAGAAAAGAGCTCGTGTCATACAAGACTTGTCTTGATCAGAGAAT
This sequence comes from Heracleum sosnowskyi, assembly GCA_030848705.1. NCBI lineage: Eukaryota > Viridiplantae > Streptophyta > Magnoliopsida > Apiales > Apiaceae > Heracleum > Heracleum sosnowskyi. Next base: position 126,019,659 of record CM061240.1, read on the forward strand.
TATAAAAAAGAAAAAAAAATACATCACTTGTTTTACACATGAATTTTATTTAAAAGTTAGAGAATCAAAATTACAAATTATCAGTATTCGTGTTTTTGTCCTCGAGATCTTGAACTTGTTCCAGCACTCCATGTCACTCAATATCCAATGTTTAAGCATAAACAAAGCTCACTAGCTGGTAGTATTATCTTGGCAAACAGGGACGGTAATAATCTCGTGGAACTACAAGATAAATCATCAATATACTTTATAATATAAAGGAGAAGACGGGGGCTGTGATGTGGCGCCTCTAGAATAGAATCGCTCCGTTCTATTTTTCTAATTTTCTCAATTTTTCTCAATTTTTAATTTTAATAATTACAACTTTCTTTATTATTTTTGATTTTGTAGGAAGTAAATTGAAAATTACACTTTTATTATTTTCAAACTTGATAGAACTTTCTTTTATTATTTTCTATTTTTCTAATTTTCTCAATTTTTCACAATTTTTAATTTTAATAATTACAACTTTCTTTATTATTTTCGATTTTTTAGGAAGGAAATTGAAAATTACACTTTTATTATTTTCAAACTTGATAGAACTTTCTTTTATTATTTTCAAATTTGATAGAACTTTCTTTGATTTAGAAAATTACAACTTCCTTATTATTTTCGAATTTGTAGAATTTGATTGAACTTTCTTTGATTTAGAAAATTACAATTTCCTTATTATTTTCGAATTTGTAGGCTTGATAGAACTTTCTTTTATTATTTTCAAACTTGATAGAACTTTCTTTGATTTAGAAAATTATAACTTCCTTATTTTTTTCGAATTTGTAGGACTTGATAGAACTTTCTTTGATTTAGAAAATTATTAGATCATATTTTTCTATAGCTGCTCTATTTTAATTATAAAAAATACAGATTTCCTTAGTTCTCTTCGAATTTATAGGGAAGTCAACAATTGTATTATTTATCTTACTTACATTTGAATTTTAAAAATTATTATTATAAATTTAATTGGGTTGTATAATCTTTTTGATCTTCTATAATCCTATATAAACCCGTTATCACTCCACAAAATTCAATACACCGGCTTATATTCTATGCTTTTTAATTTTATACGATCGTATAATTTAGATCAATATCATTAAAGCTTCCTTATTACTTTATTACATGCAATCATTTTCTTTTTTTATTGTGTAGATTAATGTTATTGAACTTTTTCAATAATTTTGGTTCATCAAAACTTACATTAGTCATGTATTTCATTGATATATTGATTTGATTTGTTATTATGAATTTTATAACTAACAGGATTTGTAATTTGTGATTGTCCAGGTACTGATGTTACACGATCGTGAAGTTTAATGAAAAAGCCATCACATGTTCATGCTTTCTGGCTTCTGCGCACAAAATCCCCGGTGGTAATGGCTCATGCAATAGATAAGGTTAGATTTTACATCTTAAAAGTATTTAATGGTCAGGGTAAAAACTAATGTAACCGTTAACCATGAACATTACGGCGTACTTCTATAATGTTCTTAAATTTTGTGTTTTGTACATTTTCTATTCCAACAAATTCTTTACACTTTCATCTTTGATACGTCGTTTTCAATTATTTACACTTCTAAATTAACAAAAATAGTAAATTTTTATAATATAAAAATCAACTACATCTAACTAATTTTCTCCACAATACTCACTTTACTCACTTTATACATTAAATATTTATTGGTCTCACCACTTCACCTACTTTTTCTATTTTTCTCATTACTTTATTATTTTTTCACGTGACCAATACAAATGTAAACAAATGAATGGGACGGAGGGAGTATATGTTTTTATTTTCTACCATCCTATTTTTATCTATCACATATTCTCGGATGCACATGTACGTGATTTGCAGATGTTAATAAGACTTAAATTGTCCTATACATTCCTCCTCCTACTTTTAAAAAAAATGTCTCGACGTATCAATTTAGTAATTGTGTGGTTGATTCTTTTATAGTGATTTTTATATACTCCTTTTGGTGTAGAATTTTTTTTTTTGATTTTTTTGTGGCTGTTTTTTATTAATTACTCCTTTTTTATATGTATATATGTGTAGAAATATGTTCTTTGTTTGTAATTTTTCTTGCAGGTGTTTCTATTTGGGTTGAAGCATGTTTATTAAAATATTGGTATAACATCTAAACTTAATCTAATAATCAACTTTGTGTGTAAAGTTTATTTGGATTTAAATTGTTTTTGCAAGCTCTTTTTAGTTTTGTTGAGCCAATTTCAAGTAACATGTCCACAATAAACTTATGTTTGATTTATATCTAAAGATTATGGCCGTAAGAAAATCTCACCATCTGTCTATTGTTTCCATCGTTTTGATGTCTCTTTCTATTTTTTAATCACGCTGTAAATCTTTTTCGTGTTATAAACATGTTGATAGAAGCAAAAAAAGGAACCAAATTATTAATTGGATAGCATAACAAAGTAATTGTCTGGTCTTTTTCTTGGAACCAAATTTTTGATGATTTAGTTATTAAGATCTGCAATGTACTTCACAATGAAAAAAGATTCGAGTTGTACTTCACAATGAAAAATTATTATTAACTTATAACAGGTGTTTCAAAAAAAAAAAAAAAAAAAAACTTATAACAGGTGCACGGTTCTTTTTTTAATATTTATAATTATATTTATTTTTCTGACTTTCATATTAATGTGTTATTGTTTTTGACAAGATATTTATATGTTATTTATAATTATTTTGTAGTTAAAAATTGATATTTATTAAGTTTTATTCACTTAGTTTACTATTTGTATGAGTTCAAAAAATTAGTTTTGTACAATTTTATAACCCATGTAAAATTCGGTGGATAATCTTTAATTTAACGGTGGTTGAACAATTATTTTTCAATTTAAATTACCTCGAAACTGAAGAGAGAAAAAAGTGATGGTTAGTACTAAAGTTTTTATTGCCGTACAAGTTTTTTTTTTTTATAAGTATATGTATATATATATATATATATATATATATATATTTGCTATCATGAAAATTATCTATTTATTTATTTATTACAACGGGTGTCGGCCGAAGAAAACGAGATAAAAATCGGTATAAATGAAAAATAAAGTCCAAATAATTTAAGAAAAATCGCCCATTTATCATATTAAATAGAATATATTTTTCAAAAATATTAAATATATTTTAATAAAATATATTATATTTTAAATATATATTTAATTTTTAATTTTTAAATATATAATAAATATATATAATTATAATGCGGACTTATGAATTCAAATGGTGATGTTTAACATTACATATGTGTATACAATTTTTTCTAATTTTAATCGTTGATTTCTATAATTGATAATAATTATAATGAATGTTATCTTTGTATATAATTTTTAAAATACTGTTCTTGTGATTTTCAGAAATTAATTAAAGTTATATTCAATACACTTATCTCATAATTTTTTTATTAGAGGCATGATAAATTCACAATTTTATATATTCATTTCTTAATTAATTAAGTTTAGAGAATTGAATTTCTTTATTTACATTCAAATTCATAATAAAAACAATAAATACATAAAAGTAATCATGTTCAAAATTCAATTAAACAAATATTAATTTTTTTCTTAGCTAAAATAAATTGAATTTCCTTATTTACATTCAAATTCACAGGGGAATACAATGATTATATAAAAATCAATTATGTTTCCATGATGAACCTTTTATGTTATAATAATGCACATGTACATACTAAATAAATTTATTATAACGTCTAGGAATATTTAAAAAATTTGTTATAATCTAAAGTTTCATCTATACTATTATATAATATATAATAGTATGAATTCTATATTTTTTTCTTGACTTTTTTTTAAATAGTTAAAATTTTAAATTTTACAAAACATTTATAAGGCCGCTGCGAAGCGGCTTAATCGACTAGTATAAAAATAAACAAGTTAACTCTTATAAAAGTTTATATAAAAATAAATAGATTAATGCATACAACTAAAACTATGTAATACAGAGACATATTGTAATATCCCTGATTTTTCTTATAATTTTAATAGATTTTAATTTGCTAGAAATTAGAATTAGAAGTGGATTAAAATTTAAGATAATTATATAATTTGATTTTAGAATAAAATTGGATTAACGGGTCGTGCTAATTTAATTTCGTTGGGCTTTAGTTTAATTGAATGATTTTGGTTGACCCAAGTTAATTAAATGGACCAATACATAGCTAGATGCAAGCGTGTAAAAAAAAAGATAAAAACCCTAGCAAGACATAGGTCGGGTAAAAAAGAGAGAGAAAGAGAGAGAGAGAGGGAGGGAGGGAGGGAGGGAGAGGATAACATGAGAGGCAAAGGATTCATATATAACAAGTTAAGAAAATGAGTAATGATTCTTTAATTCTGTTGTTATTCGTGTTAATTCACGATATTTGATTTATTGTGATTATGTTAAGGATCTTTGTATGTTCTCTTGAGTATTTGTATATTTGTATATGTGTATAATCTGATGTATATCCATGAGTTATTTGTTATATTCATTGTCTTTGTATGATTACCATGATCTTGTAGGTATGTTATATATGAATTCTGAATTTTTGTAAAACTCATATCCGATTCTTTATTTCTCGGAATTTCATCAAATTAGACTTTTTATATACGAAGAAAGTTATGGAAACTATTATGAAAGAGTAGAAGAAGTTCTAAAACTCATCTATCACAACGGGCATGAAGTCATCGTTTTCAAATGTCATTGGTTTGATCACACGACACATGTTAAAGTTAATAGACATCAGATGACTATCGTGGATATCAAATCAAAACTAAGTGCCGAAGACGTGTTTGTGTTGGCTAGCCAAGCCCATCAAGTGTACTATGCACCAAATATTTCAAATGTAAAATCATCATGGTACATGATTCTAACAACAAAGAGACGAGAAGTTGATGAAAGTGTGTCAACTAAAGAAAAGACCAAAATCAATGACGATGCTTTTCAAAATGAAGTGTCAAATGCTTCATCATCACACGTTGAAAGAGTTGTTATTCGTGATCCTTTTAATTTTTTTGTTGACTTGAAAATGTTTGAAAATGATCATTCAATACATTACGAGGAAGAAGAAAGTCAAAAGAATAAGGAAGACGAAAACAAAGATGCTGACAAAGAAGAAAATAAAGATGATGAAATAAGTGATAATGATGATTTAGTGTAATTCTAAATTAAATTTGTATTCAATGAATTATTTCTTATTTATTTAAATTTTAAATGTTGAATTTATTCTAATTTTTATGAATTAGGAAAGTTGAATTGTGTTGTTATTTGTAGTATTTGATTTTTAGCTCGTAGGGACAGGGGATCGGCTGGAAGCAGTAGCTACTGCCTCAAAAAAAAATTGTATATTAACTTCGACTAAAAAAAAGCCGAAACAAACTGCACGGCTAAGTTCGAATGTATGCGGTCGTAAGCTTAATTCCACCGTTTATTGTCAATAATGTTTAAATATATATACATAATTACCCCATTTTCATTTTTATCTCTCTCATTTTCTCTCAAATCGAAATTAGGGTTTTCATTCGCCGACAATGATGAAATCTGAAATCGTACCGCAGAATTCGATTGATACTCAAATCGGACAACTGAATTCGACCGATACTCAAATCGAACATCAGAATACTCAGAAGAAACGAAAGATTGACCTCGTTAAGTTCACGCAGGTATGTGTCTCTTCGTTATGTTTGGTTGGAATTAGGGGTTTCTTTGTATGAATTTACGGTTTTTTAAAAAAAAATTAGGGTTTATGTTTGGTTGGAATAAGGGGTTTCTTTGTATGAATTTAGGGTTTGTTTAAAATTAGGGTTTATGTTTTGTTGGAATTAGGGGTGTGCTTGTTTGTTTACTGTGAATTGAATTTTGGTTGTGTAATTTTTATGCTAAAACCAGGGTTGAGTACCAGAAGATTTTTTTGCCTATTCGAACTACTACTAATACTTTGAGTACCAGAAGATTTTTTTGCCTGTCAAGAAAATTATGAGTTGCTCTGTAGGTGCAATGGGCCGGTCCTAATTCACGGAAGGGTAAGTCGAGCAAGGGCAAGGGGAGCAAGAAGGTTACGGTCAGTGGAGGGTGTGGTGAAGAAAGTTTTGTGGAACGTGAATTCACCGAGCGAATCACACATGAGAGGAAACGGCGCAGCTGTAGTGAAGGTCGTTACTCAAAAAAATCACCCATCGATGCGAGACCAACAGTGCATTTTGTTAAACCGAAAACGTAAGTTAGTGTCTAAAGTATCTTACTTGGACATTTTTTATTACATTTATTGGTTGTTCATTTTCTCATGTCTAAACTCATGTTAAAAAATTTCTTTAACAGTATTATAGAGCCTGAAGCCAAGCACACTTTGCAACACATTGTTCGAATCAGATGGGATGAAAATACAATCAATACCAAGGGATCAAATCGTGAAGGTTTTTACGACGGTTGTATCCAAAAGTTTCAGGTTATTAAATACAATCTGTGTTAAGTTCTAATTTTTTTTTTACTTTTGTTTTGATAAGAGTACATATTTAACTAACTGTTTATAAAAATATTTATTTATTTCAGAAAATTCTATATTAGTCAAATATGCCCTTATAAAATTTACTCTTCTCACTCAAATGTTCCCTGTTATTTTGTGTCATATTCTCATAAACAATTAGCAAAGTTTGCTAATTGTGCTACGTGTCATTGTAATTAAATACATTTTTATGTTAATACAAATGCAATTTGGTTTTATTTTGTGTCATATTATCATAAACAATTAGCAAAGTTTTCTAATTGTGCTAGGTGTCATTGTAGTTAAATACTATTTTATGTTAATACAAATGCAATTTGATTTTGCAGGAATACTATAAGTACCCCAATGGATATGAAATACCACAAGGGGATATGATTGTGAGAGCTCATTTGAAAAAAAAATTGAAGCAATATCTTGCTGCGGAGAAGAGCCGATTGATTAAACAGCCGAGAGAGTTAATGAAGATAGGATACACCGATTCCGAGATTGATCTTGAACTTCTGAAACCTCACTACTACTCCCAACGCGCTTGGAATTCCATCCTCGAGTATTGGGGAACAATTTTGTTTGAAACAAGGTCAATACATGGGCAGAAAACCCGGAAGATGGTGGAATTTACCCCTCGCACGGGGGCCATATCTTATGATAAGCGACGGGAGGTAATTTTATGACTTGTATTAACACCATGTATTTTTTTAGCTTATTTATGTTGATTAATTTTCTTGAAATTGGGAGTTTTAGGAACACAAAAAAAAATTGAACTAGTAGGATATTGTATAAAGTGGTCATTCCCAAACTGGTGTAGCTTTTATTCAATCTTTAACTGACCTCTAATTGAGAAATTAGCTACTTTGTACAATCTTTCTGATTTTTTCTTCTAAAATTGTGTTTAAAGTTGTATTGATTGAATGCGTGTATATATATCCTATTAATGATAAGTTACAAGGTTTTCTCGAAAATCGGAGAAAATATCTAGGGTGATCGTGTGAATTTTACAGGACATAGATGTTGAAAGAGAGGCAAAAGAAGAGATGTATATCCTCGATGATGAATTTATGGGTTTGGTGTACGATCCTTGTTAACCTGCAGTGATAGAGCTGCAGGTAAATAAATTTGTAACTCATGGTCCATTTCTTTTTTGGTAAAGATAGAATTTGGCATATTGGCTGCTCCCGGTATTTTATTTCTAATTAAAAATTGCAACTACATATTCTGTAATGATTTTACAATTATCCTTGATAACTAAAGTTTTGAGACTTAGGGTTCGAAGATATATAGGATTAGGAATATAGACACATCCAATCATCTATCAACATAGCATTTAAAATTGAAATTTACAATTTTATCCTTTAAAAGTTAACGCCCGTTTGTGAGATTTAACAGAATGCTATAAACTGCTTTAAAAATAATTGTTTAGCTACTCATATGGCATGTTATATAATTGAACCATTTGTGTAAAACAATTATAGTTCAAGCACTACGCCATAAGTGCTCATATTCAATGTTTTTTTAATGTGGATGTAGACCAAAAAAGCGTTGCATTCAGCTTCGTTTTCAAAAATGCAACACGAAACGGGCGTTTCATCCGCGGGCGTGGCCTTTGATATGTAATGCAACACTTTTGGTCATCTACTGCAAGGGAGAGAAAGTATTGCATTATAAGTATACTGCGACACCAAAATCAAGTAAATGCAACACCAATGAGTGTTGCCTTAAACACAAGGCCCATTATCATGCCACGTCAACAGTGGGGCCCACTAAAATGCCATGTCAGTAGTGGGGAATGCGTGCTAGGTCAATAGTGGGGCCCACATGCCATAATGCAACGCTTTTCATTATCTTCTGAAACAGTAATTTTTTTAATGCAACAGTATATTTACTAATGCAACACCATTAGATTCTATAATTCAATACCATTTTATTGAAATGCAAAATTAAATAAAGAAATGCAACACTTTAATAAAAAATTTGCAATATTAGTTTTGTACATACATAAATACCATCCAAAACATTCAGCATTCCATCCAAAACATCCTAAAACCAATCCAAAACAACCAAGGCATCTAACAACATACTAAATACCTAACTTAATCACAAAAAAATTTAAATAATACAAATAATCTCGTCCCCAAAATCCCAGCATCCAAAATCCCAGAATCATGAAATGTGTGGTACTATCACCACCTTCTCTTTCAATACCATCATCATGGGATTTTTTTTTACCAAATCTGAACCTGCCACTTCAGAAGTTTGCACCTGCTCTTCTCTAGAGAAGTCAACAACCAGCTTCTCTGCATTTGCTGAAGTCTCTTCGACAATGCCATCCCTTTCAGTGGAGTTTAAGCCATTTCTATCTGAGGTTACTACAGAATCAAAAAACCTATTTCAGCAATTGTACATTTTCTAAATATAAGTTCTTCATAGAAAATTTGATTGCTTCTTCATCATTACTAAAACAATATTTACAAGTAAAATATTTTTTTTTAAATATGGCCAGTGCCCAGCACAGCCTATTAGTAAGCCATAAAACTGTTCAGTGTTCAGCTTACTTAAAAATCTTGCCTCCATTAATAACCCAATATCAAAAAACTAACAGATATAGATATAGGAGGAGAGCGTAGAGAAATTGAACTACCTGCAGTACCTTTTACGTTTACTTGTCTCCCGAATAAAGCTCTGAACGAATGACCATCATAAGAAACGAAAGAACAATAGTTGAAAAACTCGTTCGTGAACATTCCCTTCATGGCGCCCACAGCAAATCTTTAATGGATCCATAAATCCTGTCAAGAATTTTTGTTTGTTAAGCATGTAGTTGAAGTGAATCTCATTTTCAATCAACAAAATTTTCTTTGTTCGTCTATCATGAATCTAGTTTTGTATTTTAGACAATCAATTTAACGGGGTGGAGGGTCTTAACAAAGAATGTGTCAGAGCAATCAATGATTGACAATGTGTCACATGTTTCATAACTGTGTACCTTGAACCTTTGTGCTGCTTATTAAATTGTACTTGGAAGTATATATATCGACGTAAGTTATTGCAGCAAGAGGAAGCTCTGCCCTTAACGTAGTCACTCTATCCTTGAGTTGCCTATTGAACTCTATTGCCATGTCATCATGACCTCTAATACAGCCAAACTGATCAAGAAAACCAAGCTTCGGATTTCGAATATAGAAACTGTTCACAGGTAAGCAACCAATTGGAACGGTGTTATGTATCCAGAATGTTCTTGCCCCGCGGTTATATATCAAATGTGTAGAGAGCCCTCGAGAAGTCAATAGGTCTTGGTAACCTACTTCTACTGGATTTTGTTTTGGCTGAAGTATCACAAGGAAATATTTATTTGAAAAATTATTGTGCAATTAATATTCTAATGTCAAGGGAGAATGGACTTATGCCGTTTTCAAATATGGTTTCGTTCTGCCTCCTTATGGTTGATCCTCCTGTTGCGAAGTTAGAACCATGTCTAAAATTTGCATCAAGTGAATTTAGGTATGCACTCAAGTATGGTAGTCCCAAGTGTTCAGCTGCAACAAGTCAAATTAATTACTCAAGCAAACTAATTAGTCACAATAATATTCATGAACAAGGTCCGTGACTTCAGTTACTAACCGATAAAGTCTACAATTAGACGTCCATCACCAACGCGACTAGCAGGTTTATGGAAGATGTCCTGGCCATTTGGGTCTGGAATTGGCAGAAAAGCTGCAGAAAAACTTTAAGTACCTGTCGGAACAAGAGAACTACAATTTTAAAATGTATGTTGCAGAAATATGGATGCAAAATATAGTTGTCAACTGTAGTTCAAGCCTTAACTAAACAAAGAAACTCAGATGAAAATCGACTTTTGGAATAATTGACTCCCATCAAAACCATAAATAACAAGATGCACAGTATTAACAGCAGGCCAACATAATGGGATAGACATGTGCAAAAGTGTTGTATGTTGAACTGAAAGAGAAAAAACTGTACCAGCCTCTTACGAATTATAGCTTTAGAAATGAAAGCAACTGAACTAGCACAATTACCAGCTTTAAAATCTAGAAATTAATAAACAAAATGATTTTCAAACAAAATTAAGTCACCTTGCCTTTTTTCACAACATTTATTAAATTTTATTTGCAGCAACATAGTCATATAAAATGCATAATTGTAGGTGTGCATCATAAAAACCGTAAAATTCAATAATCTGACAACATAAAAGGATCATTTTGTTAGAATTTCAAACTCTCTAGATGTAGCAGTAATAAAAATAAACAGCTAGCTAGGTTGAATATTTATTTGTTCACATCTGCACACTAGTCAACAATTCTAGCTGTGGAAGAAACAAGCTCCCTGGAATTGAGGATATTATGATTATCAGCAGATAAGGAATTCAAAGACGTGCAGTTTACAAGTACGGGTGAATAAAAGAAGTCTATGGGCTAGCTGGGTTGTCAATATACGGCTAGTAAATAAAGGTGATGCATTTGAAATATTCACACAGAAGTTTTACTGGTTTCAAGAGATTATACATTAACCAAGGCAGTGTGGAAAGAAGACTATGCATGCAGTAAACTATAGCTTATCTATCTGAATATATGGAATGGTGACAGCTATAACACGGTTTGAACAGCTGATCATTTAGACTTGTAATAAATAGCAGATTATGTAATCCATGATGTCAAGCTACAATGTTAATGCCTATAAATAGGTCTGGCCATTTGCAGTAGAAGTACACCGATGGAAACAGAAAAGAGCAGAAGCTCAGAGAGAGAAAAAGAAAAGGTTGTAGCCCTGAGTTTGTATATATGTTATAAAAGCTGTAGCTTGTTATATTTATAAAAGAGTACTATTGTTGTTTTGTTGCATCACTATTGAAGTTTTAATAGAGTACACGTACACACACATACACAGGTTGGTTGAGTCTGAAAAATTAAAGTAAAGCCCATACACGTTTCCAACAAGTGGTATCAGAGCCAGCGTTCCGTTCAAGAAAAATGGCAAATATGGTGCAACCCAACATTCCAAAATTGACGGCGACAAATTACGGGAATTGGAGTATCCAGATGAAGGTGTTACTCGGTTCCTACGACAATTGGGATATTATCGAAAGTGGGTTTATTGAGCCCGCAGATGCAGCCGCTGAAGCAGCACTACCAAATGCCGAGAAGACGGCATTAAAGGAATCCCGGAAAAAAGACAAGAAGGCGCTATATACAATTTTTCAAGGTGTTGACGAATCTACCTTTGAAAAAAATTCAGATGCAAAAACGGCGAAAGAGGCATGGGAGATTTTGCAAAAATCATTCCAAGGCGTTGAGAAAGTTAAAAAGGTGCGGCTCCAAGATCTACGCGGGGAGTTCGAAAATATAAAAATGAAGGCCTCAGAAAATATTGGTGAATATGTTACGCGTTTGAAAACGGTGACAAATGAGATGAAGAGAAACGGAGAAAGTCTCGATGATGTTCGGGTCATGGAAAAATTACTCCGTTCATTGACAAGAAAATTTGACTATGTCGTTACTTCTATCGAGGAGTCAAAAGATTTGTCCACAATTTCCATTGATGAGCTAGTTGGTTCACTTCAAGCGCATGAGCAGCGGATGAACCAGTATGATGATACAAGCCATTTGGAAAAGGCGTTGCAAAGTAAGGTGTCCATTGGTGAAAGTTCAAGTAGTAGCAGTTCTGGTCGTGGAAGAGGTGGCTTTAGAGGTGGTTACCGAGGTGGACGAGGACGTGGAAGGCAGTCCTTCAACAGAAGCCAGAATACTGAAGGTTATCAACCATCTGGCCGTGGTCAAAATTTTAGAGGCCGAGGAAGAAGTGGATTTCAACGAGGTGACAAGTCTCAATTTCAGTGCTATAATTGTAATAAATTTGGCCATTTAAGTTATGAGTGTAGATCACCAAAAGTGGAAGAAAGGAGTCATTTTGCAGCAGCAAAAGAAGATAAAGATGTGGGCACTGCTATGTTCCTCACTTACAAAGGAGACGAGGAAAGCAAGAAAAATGTTTGGTATCTTGACTCACGTGCGAGCAATCACATGACGGGCCACAAAGATTTATTTACAGAGATAAACGAGACCATCACAGGAGAAGTTACGTTTGGTGATTCTTCAAAGATTTCGGTCAAAGGCAAAGGTACAATTACGATTGTATTAAAGAATGGTGAGAAAAAGTTTATTAATGATGTTTACTATATACCTGCTTTGAAAAGTAACATCATCAGTCTTGGCCAACTTGTGGAGAAAGGATATAATATTCAGATGCAGGATAATTCTCTTATCATCAGAAATCAGGTTCGAGAATTAATTGCAAACGTGGAGATGTCAAAGAATCGTTTGTTTACACTTGATATACAGACGAAGATGTAGAGGTGTTTGAAGACGGTCATTAAAAATGACTCGTGGTTATGGCATTTGAGATTCGGTCATCTTGGATTCTCTGGCTTGAAATTATTGTCAAAGACAAAGATGGTGGACGGCTTGCCAGAAATCAATGAACCAGAAAATTTGTGTGAAGCATGTGTTAAGGGGAAGCAACATAGACAAAGTTTTCCCGTTGGAAAATCATGGAGAGCCAGGAGGCCATTGGAGATTGTTCACACATATATTGCTGGTCCATTTGATATTCCATCACTTGGAGGTAACAGGTATTACCTAACATTTATTGATGATTTTAGCAGGAAAAGTTGGGTGTATATTCTCAAAGAAAAAGCGGAGGCTCTTGATAAATTCAAGGAGTTCAAAGCTTTGGCAGAAAAACAAAGTGGTCATTATTTGAAGGTACTCCGATCAGACAGAGGAGGCGAGTATACTTCAAATTTGTTTAAAAGCTTCTGTAGAGCACATGGAATCAATCATCAGTTGACAACGACATATACTCCTCAACAAAATGGTGTTGCAGAGAGGAAGAATCGCACTATTCTAGACATGGCAAGGAGTATGGTGAAAGCAACGCACATGCCAAGAACTTTTTGGGCTGAAGCCGTTTTATGTGCAGTTTATTTGCTGAATCGCTGTCCAACAAAAAGTGTCAGAAACAAAACTCCAAATGAAGCATGGAGTAGTAGCAAACCTTCAGTTGGACATCTCAGAATTTTTGGGTGTATTGCATATGCCCATGTTCCCGATCAGAAAAGAAAGAAGCTGGATGATAAAGGCGAGAAGTGTATCTTTACCGGATATGATAAAAGGAGCAAGGCTTACAGACTCTATAATCCCCTGACGAAGAAATTAATCATTTCACGTGATGTCGAGTTTGACGAATCAGATTACTGGAGATGGAGCGAGGAAGAAAGAAAAGTTGTTGGTTTATTTTTTCAAAATGATGATGATGATGGTGATGACTCCAATGTTGAAGATGATGAAAATGATGATCCAACTCCTCCACCAAGTCCGAATCAACAAACTCCTGCATCGACACCACCGACTGCAGGAAACAGCAGTTCAAGGGGAGCACCAAGAAAAATGCGGAGTCTGGATGACATTTATGATGCAACAAGTCCGGTACAAACAACCTTTGATTATTCCTTGTTTTGTTTAATGGCTGAATGTGATCCAGTGACATTTGAAGAAGCTTCTGAAGAAAGCAAATGGAACAAAGCCATGGATGAGGAAATTGGTGCAATTAAGAAGAATGATACTTGGGAGCTCACAGATCTTCCAGAAGGACACAAAGCAATTGGTGTCAAATGGGTCTACAAGACAAAGACAAATCAGGATGGTGAAGTGGAAAAATACAAGGCAAGGCTAGTGGCTAAAGGCTACAAGCAGAGATATGGAATTGACTATGACGAGGTATTTGCTCCAGTTGCAAGAGTTGATACCATAAGACTTCTTACAGCAATTGTAGCTCAGAATCAGTGGAAGATTTATCAAATGGATGTCAAGTCAGCATTTCTGAATGGTTATCTCGAAGAAGAAGTCTACATTGAGCAACCTCCCGGATATATTCAGAAAGGCCAGGAAAACAAAGTCTACAGATTGAAGAAAGCCTTATATGGTTTGAAGCAAGCTCCACGAGCATGGAACACAAGGGTTGATGAATATTTCCAGAAAAATGGTTTTGTGAAAAGTCCATACGAGCATGCACTTTACACGAAAACAAATTCAGGGGGAGATATTATGATCGTGTGCTTATACGTGGATGACATGATATTTACTGGCAACAACCCTGGTATGTTTGATGATTTTAAGAAAGTTATGACTAACGAATTTGAGATGACAGATATTGGTCAAATGTCGTACTTTCTTGGAGTCGAGGTGAATCAAAACAAAGATGGAATTTTTATGTCACAGAAAAAATATGCAGAGCAGATTTTAAAGAAATTCAGAATGGAGGAATGCAAGTCGGTGAGCACACCAGCAGAAGCAAGCATAAAGCTCAGAATTGATTCAACGAGGGAGTCGGTAAATCCGACATTATTCAAAAGTTTGGTTGGAAGTCTGAGGTACCTTACTTTCACTCGTCCCGATATTATGTATGCAGTGGGACTGGTTAGTAGGTACATGGAGAAGCCGAAGCAAGATCACTTCATGGCAGCTAAAAGAATTTTGAGATACATTAAAGGTACACTTGATCATGGTCTATTTTACACTCATTCTCAAGATTCAAAATTAGTTGGCTACTCAGACAGTGATTATGGTGGTGATTTGGATGACGGGAAAAGCACTTCGGGATATGCTTTTCATATCGGTTCGGCAATATTTTCGTGGTCATCAAAAAAGCAACAGACAGTTGCTCTCTCAACATGTGAGGCGGAATACATCGCAGCAGCAGCATGCGCATGTCAAGCTATGTGGCTAGGCTACATATTGGGCGAGTTAAATCTTGCCAAAGAAGATCCGGTTATTATTTACGTGGATAATAAATCCGCTATTTCATTAGCGAAAAATCCAGTGTCACACAGTCGAAGCAAACACATAAATATAAAATATCATTTTATTCGAGAGCAGGTGAACGAGAAAATTGTGGAACTGGTGCACTGCAGGACTGCAGATAATTTAGCGGATATATTCACAAAGCCATTGAAGCCGGACGTGTTTCAAAAAATGAAGAAGAAACTCGGAATGGAAAGTCGAGTTTGAGGGGGAGTGTTAGAATTTCAAACTCTCTAGATGTAGCAGTAATAAAAATAAACAGCTAGCTAGGTTGAATATTTATTTGTTCACATCTGCACACTAGTCAACAATTCTAGCTGTGGAAGAAACAAGCTCCCTGGAATTGAGGATATTATGATTATCAGCAGATAAGGAATTCAAAGAAGTGCAGTTTACAAGTACGTGTGAATAAAAGAAGTCTATGGGCTAGCTGGGTTGTCAATATACGGCTAGTAAATAAAGGTGATGCATTTGAAATATTCACACAGAAGTTTTACTGGTTTCAAGAGATTATACATTAACCAAGGCAGTGTGGAAAGAAGACTATGCATGCAGTAAACTATAGCTTATCTATCTGAATATATGGAATGGTGACAGCTATAACACGGTTTGAACAGCTGATCATTTAGACTTGTAATAAATAGCAGATTATGTAATCCATGATGTCAAGCTACAATGTTAATGCCTATAAATAGGCCTGGCCATTTGCAGTAGAAGTACACCGATAGAAACAAGAAAAAAGCAGAAGCTCAGAGAGAGAAAAAGAAAAGGTTGTAGCCCTGAGTTTGTATATATGTTATAAAAGCTGTAGCTTGTTATATTTATAAAAGAGTACTATTGTTGTTTTGTTGCATCACTATTGAAGTTTTAATAGAGTACACGTACACACACATACACAGGTTGGTTGAGTCTGAAAAATTAAAGTAAAGCCCATACACGTTTCCAACACATTTATGCATAACACCAGTTATTTTATAGTCATAAATCTTGATTAATCACCGCATCTTTAGACAGTTTATAAAAGATTATATGAAACTTTTAGAAACAATGTGCATAGCTTTTATTTTGTTTCATGTCATGGCATAGATAGATCTAAGATGCATAAGTTGATGACTGCAAACATTTTCGTTCTAAAGTGATTAGAAGGAATAACAAACCAAAAACATTCGATTGAATACCATCAGATGTTTAGAGACTTTATATCGGTCTGTTGCATGTCCTCAATAGATTCTGTTAACAAAAAGATGCAGATTTACATGTAGTTCATTAATAAAAAGTTATAACAATGCAATTCTGGATTCTAGAGTATATTGTAAATGGACTATAAAAGCTATAACAAGAAACTTTTCGTGGATACATAAATATGGCACGATTGAAACTTAGATATGCATCAATCTTCAGATACCTGTGTAGTTATATCTCATCCAGTTGATTAAAGCACCAGCTTGAATCCCTTCGAAAGAAAATCATCACTGAAAGCAACAAAACAATGCAATTGATCAGCACTCAAGTGACTATGAAGGTATGAGGTGTTTATAAGCAGGTTTTGCCATTCAACTTCAACTTCATGTAGACATGTAGTTGTATTATACTGTATATGCACTGCATTTTTACCCAAGCATACCAAAATAATACACAAATTACCAGATAAGTAACCAGTTAATACTTGAACTAGTTCAAATTTATGTAGGTGTATGCACTGCAATATGAACCAAACATACACGCTGCAATATGAACCAAACATACACGCTGCAATATGAACCAAACATAACACACAAATCAGTAGAAAATTTGAAGTGAATACATAAACTAGTTGTGCCTTCTCTGTATATTTTTCTGACTCTTTTTCCTGGTTTTATCCTGAGACGCATCTATTTTTGCATCACCACTGAGCTTAACAAGGCTTCCCACACATATATGCGTGAAAGAAATGTTTGAAATTCCAGGAATCCTAATACGCTTTACCCTTTTCAGTTCAAGATCATACCAATAAATCTTTCCATCTTTTTTTTCCAAAAGCACTCTTTGACCATCCAATGAATACGCAATAGCTTGCACACCCACAAATCGACCGATATTAGCAGGTTGTGAGACGGTCAATAGCTTACTCCATGATTCCTTTACACCATAACAAGTCATCACCCATATGTCGATATAATTCATGCGAGAATTGCAATGAACATATAGGTTGCATCTGATATTTTCAAGGCCCTAAACACCAGCGACCAACACCTATAAACACATGAATCAACATAAAATTGACTACAAACAAAAATCAAATAAAAAAATATATACAAAAATACAAGTTTATACATATAATTATAACTACAAGCCCCAAAACATACAAATACAAAAATTTAAATATGAAATAACCTTAATTTACAAATCGAGTTCAAACCTGAGAACGGAAGCCCCAAAGTTGAAACCCTAATTAAATCCGAGAATGAAATCCCCAAAATTGAAGCCCTAATTGAAGCCGAGAATGAAAGCCGTGATTAAACCTGAGAATGAAATCCCTAATTACCTGCAATTTCAAAATAAATTGATATGGGACGAAATACTAATAATTTGAAAGGAGAAATGTAATATTAAATTACCAGTTTGTAGAATGACGTTTGTCGGGAGAGAGGGATGTTGAGTTTTAATGGGAAAGTGAGTGAGTTCGTGGAGTGAGGTTTGTCGAGAGAGAGAGACAGTGAGGTTTGTCGAGAAGAGAGATGGGTTTGGGAAAGTGTGGTAATTTGGGAGATATATGTGTTTTTGTTAACGGGGGAAAATATCCGCCAAAATTTTCAACTTAGGAACTGATGTTGGTACTGTAGTATGCTCTCTTTTATGTTATATATATTTTTTAATTTTTAATTTTTAATCATTTTTAGTTTAAAATTTTAAAATTTAGAGAAAAATGAGAACATGATAGATATTTATGTAAAACATATGAAAAAATAGTTTCAATTTAAAAATATTTTATTTTCAAACTTTGTAGTAAAACAAAGATTAAAATTTAAAGTCAATGTATATTTTTCATAATTCTAAAAAAATTGTATTATAATGCAACGCTTTTTAATGGTGTTGCACGTCACAACACTAGAATTTACTCTACAACGGTACATTCACATCAAATGCAATACTTTTTGAGTAGTGTTGCAGAAGACCAAAAGTAAGTAAAGCTTTTGCAACGCTTTGCTTGCAACCCTCACAAAAAGCATTGCATATGAGCACTTATGGCGTAGTGAATCCACTAAAATGTAGTTAAGTCCTTTTTTATGTATTTATTGTTTTCATGGGTTTTTTTTATTTATGTGTGATCTTGTGCATATGTGTTCCATTTTGCCTGAAATTTGAATTTTAAAATGCTTATTACATTTATATATTGTTTTGAGCTGTTTTTCGTTACAACTTGTGTATTGCAGGAAAAATTGAGGTCTGAATTGACACATGAGGACGAGTCTACTGATGAGCCACCTTCCCCCTCTACCCAAATGAAACTTTACAAAAAGAAGGACCTCATCGCGACAATGCAGGCTAGGCCGCCGAATAGGGGAAGGGTCCTCCTTCATCCCCAAAGCACGGTGGGAGAGCTTCTCGGAGCACGGGAAGCGGCACAATGGGTCAGCTCCAAGGAAAAGACATCCCCTCATGATAATGTTATTGCTGATGAAATTTATTCGAGGATGTCGACGATCTTAGATGATGTGAGGCAGATGGTGTGTTCCCTCCCTATGCGTGAGGTGAAGAAATCTGATTTGGATGAGCGTGTGCGTAACTTAGCTGCTGCTGCACTTCCGGACCCGAGCCAGCACGCATTGCAGTCGCATTATGTGCGGACTGCAACTGGTCTGCTTCGCCAAATCTTGAAGGACAATGATAAGGTCATTGCAGAGGTAATTTTCTTTCTTTCTTTAATTTATTTTAATTTATTTTCTGAAACAAATGTGAGCTGCAAACTAGTAATACATGCTTAAGTTACGCTCTTAAAGTAATACATTCACTAGCCGATACATTAAAACACATTTTTATTCTAATGGAACAAGATTAAAATATATGCTTAAGTACGCAAATTAGTTTCTTATAGGACTGGGGTATCTTGTCTACATGCTTTCTATAAGGCTACATTGCAACATGATTTTCATTTTTAAAGGTCTCAGATTTTTAAATTCTTTTAGCACTGAAGAGTAGTAGCTAAAAACAAATCTTGCTCCTGTGCTAGAAAAAAGAAAAACAAACCGAGGCTAAATATTCTTAGAAAAAAATGCAGGATCCGTTAGAAATATAATATGGACCTTATTTATTTAAAAATTAGGCCTCTTTAAGAAAATTGTTCTGTGTGATCTCGCTATCCCGCTACAAAGACCGGCCCATGATTGCTTATTCCATATATGCTTGTATTGTTCAAGTAGTGTTAGTGTTAATGCCATATATGCTTGTATTACTTTTCTACATTACAGTTGTTTTAACGGTTATAATACATGTAGGAGAACCTGTCATAGAAGGGTTTGTTGGTGCACGATGCAGGAAATGATGAAGCAGCAAATTACAATAAAGAAGACGTAGATGAGGATGCACACATGTTTCCTTTGTCTTAGACCAGGATGCTACGTTTTATGAACTGATCCTCTTTTGGTATATTATGAATTGTCCCCTTTTGGTATGAACTTGTATGAACTTATGACAAATTGGTGCATGTAACTGTCTTCCTCTTGAGAACAATCTGGTATATGTAACTGGCACTTTATTATTTAAATATGACATTTTCGTATTTGTTATTTTTATGTTGTTTTGGAGAGTAAATGTTTGTTGTTGTTTGGTATGTATGCTGGTATTGATATATGGCTACAGGGGTCACTAAATGGTAATAGGAGATCACCGAATGGTTATGATACTAATATTTTCTTGTACAATTTAATCAACCGAAATTTGTCGAATCTAATAGCAAAGGGTATGTTAAATTCGACCAACATAATTAGTCAAAAATAACTTCAAATAAAAAAGGGTCCAAATTAATTAAAAACCATAACAAGTCGAAAATATACAACCAACAAAAGAGAGTCGAAAATATATTATAACAACTAAAGGTCGAAAATATATTTAAAACCAAAAAGCGTCGAAATTAATTTTTAAAACCAAAAACGGTCGAAAATAAGGTATGACTTTATTCAGTGGAAAATAAAACATGACCCTATACGGTCGAATTTAATTTATAACTATTTGAGGTCGAAAATACGATGCGACTTAATACGGTCGAATTTAGTGGCCTTGGGCGGGATTTTCAAATTTCAACCGTAAATTTCAAACCTGGAGTGAAAATTTTGGGTATCTCAAATATGACTGTGTTTGGTCGAATTTATAGGGTCGAATTTAAGAGTATATGGTCGAAAATAGGTAGTTGAAAATATCTAATTTCGACCGTTCTTAGCAATTTCGACCAAGCTAAAAACGACCTTTTCAATTTTGGTCGAAATTAGCTAAATTCGACCGTTTCCGGTGGAAAGAAGCTAATTTCGACCACTTTTATAAGGTCGAATTTAGCCAAAATTTTTGTAGTGATACTTTTTGCATATAATCTTTAATTTTGATAATTTTCACATGTCTAAAGTTCTATTAATCAAAAATAATAATTAAAATAAGTAGAAATTCAAACTCTAATCACTACAAGAAAACAGAGCATAACCGACCGTCAAAAAGGGTCGGTTATATCCGAAAACGGTCGGTTTTACGAGTAAAACCGACCGTTATCGATGGTCAGTTTTAGACTGGTCGGTTTTAAGAGTTGGTCAGGTTTAGCACATATAACCGACCACCGGTCGGTCGGTTATGACCGTTTCCAAATTTGTTAAAGTGGGTCCTAAGAATAACACGTGGCAACACGTGTCAACACGTGTCCTATGATGTCAACACGTGTCCTATGATGTCAACACGTTTTTATTCGGTCGGTTTTAAGTGGTCGGTTTTAAACTGTTTTCTTGTAGTGAATCCATATCCTAAGCTCGAAATTTAATCCTAACCCCCAATCAAAATAAATAAAAATTCAAACTCTAATCCATATCCTAAACACTTAATCTGAACCCTAACCCCATTTGATAAGAACAATCCTTTTCTCCTCTTATTATCTCCAAAAAATTATTGGGCCCCATTTGTCAACCTGTTATATTCATATATAATATTTTGCATATTTTCAACTTTATTTGAAGCTTGTTTAACTTTTCTAAAAATATCAACTAATAATTGATAATTGAAGAAATTTTTGTAATATTTGAAATTCATTTCAAATTAGGTAACTCTTGTGTAAGTATCCTATAATCAATTCATAACTAACTCATTGTGATAAATTATTTTTTTTCTTCTAGTTTGCGATGGTTACCAGATTCTACCATATATATAAAAAAAAGATGCAAGCATATTTAGGAAAATATATCCAATTTCTTGGATTATTGATTTTATATTTTTACATAATATTCATTTTACAATATTTAAAATTCCTTTTTTAAAAGGAATTTTTTTTGCAAAGCAGATCAAATTATATCTTAAATTCTGTTGTAACAACAAAAATCATTTTGTACATTATGATACAGCTAGTTATATGGTTTTTTATCATTAGTATGGGACTGCTCTTACAAATACACAAAAAAGCAGTGTCCCTTTGTTGTGCTTTCCACAAATAACTAACCTTTCACCCCTACCTCGTCTCGCCGACAGAGGACAAAGCCGTATCCTCCTCATCTTCACAGCAGCAGGCATGGCGTCTCGGACTCACCGATGCATTCCACAACATCTCTTCTGCCCTCTCAGCCTTTTCTTTCCAAACTTCCGCCTGCGAATTGTAATGCGCTACCTGCTCTTCTAACTCTAAATTTCTCCTCCTACTATTGTCCAATTCTGTGTTTTTTCTGTTTATCACCTCATTCGTAGATGCCAACTTTTGTTGAAGTGAAGAGATTGTATTCTTCATACTAGCCATTTCCATGTCTTTCTCCCTACATATGGTGGAGGCTCGCTTGTCTGCTTGTCTCACTAAATCATTGTATGTGTTATTCAAGTACTGCTTGCAAGATTCTCTGATCGTATTATACTGCATGCATCATATAAAAAATAACTATATGTTACAACAATATTCTAAGAACTAGCTAGCCTACACACATTCACACATATCTATATACAAACAGACCTGAGAGTTTAAAAATTTGTCAAAGAGATCTTCTGGTGTTTCCAGTGGCACTGATTGCACATTGGTTTCGTCGTAACGACCACTGTTTATCAAACTCTTTCCATCATGACTCGGATGAGTAGGAAAGAGTTCAAGCGCCACTCTTTTGCTGCTATTTATTTCATGATTCGAATGACTAGGGAAGAGTTCAAGCGCCACTCTTTTGCTGCTACTTCCAACTTTGTCCTCAGTGCTTTTTCTCTTGCCCGAAGCCACAGCATTTCTGGCTGCAGTCAGAAAAATAAACGAAAAAAATGTCAAATTTCAGTGTTTATTCTCATGCCAGAAGCCACATGAGCAGCATTCCGGGCTGCAGTCACAAAAATAAATGAAAAAAATGTCAAATTTCAGTGCTTATTCTCATGCCAGAAGCCACATGAGCAGCATTCCGGGCTGCAGTCACAAAAATAAATGAAAAAAAATATCAAATATTGTACTTTACAGGAATTTAGGTGTTATATATTGTCACACATATTTAGTGTATATCTGTGTGTGCTGGCGTGTTTGTATTCACACCTCTATTGTTGGTGGACGACATTGTTTTTGGGGTGTAAGGTGTTTGCAGGAAAATGTTGGCCTGAGGACGTGAAAGAGATGTGGAAACACTGAACAGCTATATGGATGCAGCTACATATATATAGCATATCTGTGCGTGTGTAGTGTTCGTAAGTATGTATACAAATTGTACAAAAGGAAAGTACTGAAGAGACGCAGCTTAAGGTTGAAAAGACGCATCGGTTGGTTTGTGGAAAAAATGGCGGGATAAGCCACAAATCAAACTTTAAATTTAGGGTTTTGTTGAAAAAGTGGCTGGATAGCGAGAGAACGGCAGTAATGTTTCCAAATTATCTGAATGAAATTCCACTAATATGTTGAAATAAAAATATTTTACCGATCTCAAAATATATTGACAAAAATAAAATAAAATAAAATAAAATATATTATGGAGGCATATGTCAAATATTTATATTTGACACAATTTATTCCAGAAACTAGGGTAGCAATTTATTTCATAACAAACTAGGTAACAATTCTATGAATTTCACCAATTAGGGTAACAATTCCATCAATTATTACTTTCAAAAATTAGTTAACCATTTAATTACATCTTGTTCTCCTTGTTCTCGCATGAATTAAGCAGATATACTAATTAGGTTTGGTTTTAATTTCTATCGAACAAAAATAAATTGATATAAGCTAAGATGCACAAAATTAAAAATATTGTATGTAATTCTTCTTGGTTAGGATTTGAATTTGTACTTTTTAATAGAGTAATGTTAAGAAATCATAAAATATTTTCACAAAACAATGCTACATAAAGAAATGAAGAATTTTAATTGGAGGTTGTGATTGCACTTTATTTATTTATTTATTGTAAAATTTTAAATTTTGTAAATTTATTTTTAAATTTATTGTAAATTTTGTGGAAACTTCCTTAGCATTTTTCTTTAATCATTAAATTTGTTTTTTAACATGGCCAATAATCTAATCCTAATCAACCAAATATTGGCATCAAAATTTGGACCCTGAACTTATATTTCATTCAAATCAGGTGGATCTTTACAAAAATATTTCAAAGCACAATATTATTGTCTTATTTAATTTTTTCCCCTGTAATATATGTTAATGCAAGGGTTTAATATTTGAATGTAAGTTTTACATTTTCACAAAAGTCTATTCACAAAAGTTTCAGCGGGAAACAATTCAAAAATGAAGTCTGTAGCATTAATTTCATAAGTTACATTGTTTTAATTTATTGGACTTTTCGAATTTTTTATTATAAATATATAATTTTTTGAAAAACATGTCAATATATAATACCTATTGTTCAATAATAAAGTATGGATAATAGGGAAGAATACCGGGTCAAGAAACCCATTGAAACCCATTGTAAAATTTTATTTTGTTCATGAATAATTGAACCACTAAATTATTAAAGTTGTACCACCTAAAACCAGTGTTGTAAAAAACGGGAATCAGAGTTAATCGGTGAAGGCACCGCCAAGGGATTAATCGGGTAATCGGGGATTAATCGGAATGATTAATCGGATCATTAATCGGAATAAATTTAATAATATTTTTTATATACATTTATATTCATATATATAATTGTTTCGTTATTTCAACTAAACATATGTTATTATCATATATTTATGCAAATATGTTAAAAATATTATATAATTGTAATAAATAAAATTTTGAAGTTTTAACTTTTTAAATATTAGAGATCAATTTAAGAGGAAAAATTAAGAGAATTTAT
Source organism: Heracleum sosnowskyi (assembly GCA_030848705.1). Taxonomy (NCBI): domain Eukaryota; kingdom Viridiplantae; phylum Streptophyta; class Magnoliopsida; order Apiales; family Apiaceae; genus Heracleum; species Heracleum sosnowskyi. The sequence goes on from CM061240.1 coordinate 126,044,544, forward strand.
GATTTAGGCATCTAAAATTATAATTACATGTACAAAAATAATGTTTTTTCCTATTGTTTAATCAAGTTTCTACCTTTTAAATTTTTAATTATTTTTTTTAATTTTAACTATTTATTATTATTTTTTAATAATTAGCCCGATTTTTTACCGATTAATCTGATTTTTGACCGATTCAGCCGATTTTTGACCGTTTTTTTTGAAAAACTGATTATTGACCGATTTTCGCTTAATCGGTTCGGTGGCCTGCCGTCTAGCGATTAATCGGCGATTAATCCGGATTAATCACCGATTTTTAGAACACTGCCTAAAACTAAATATTAAATATGGGATATAATGCACTGTTCAAAATGAAAGATAAGCTTTTACGAGCAATTCTTTGTGCCTTATTTTAAAAGTATGTTTAATTTGTCTTAACGACTTAAAATAGCATGTCCAAAATTAACCGCTAACTTCTTATCCTAGTGCCCCCTTACAAAAGTAGCCGTTTAAAAAATATTTTTTTAATAAACTTACGACCGAATCCTTTGTGCCGCCGTAAGTTATTTTTTTAATAAAGTAGTCTTTATGAACATATCCCGGAGGTTGCTCGATATAGACTTCTTCTTCGAGATAACCATTTAGAAATGCTGACTTGACATCCATCTGAAAAATCTTCCACTGATTCTGAGCTGCAATTGTTGTAAAAAGTCTTATTGTGTCAACTCTTGCAACTGGAGCGAACACCTCATCATAGTCAATGCCATGTCTCTTCTTGTAGCCTTTAGCAACTAGCCTTGCCTTGTGCTTTTCCACTTCACCATCCGGATTGGTCTTTGTCTTGTAGACCCATTTGACACCAATTGCTTTGTGTCCTTCTGGAAGATCTGTAAGCTCCCAACTATCATTTTTCTTAATGGAACCAATTTCTTCATCCATGGCTTTGTTCCATTTGCTTTCTTCAGAAGCTTCTTCGAATGTCACTATATGACATTCAGCCATTAAACAAAACAAGGAATAATCAAAGGTTGTTTGAACTAGACTTGTTGCTTCATAGATATTATCCAGACTCCGCATTTTTCTTGGTGCTCCCCCTGAACTGCTGCTTCCTGCAGTCGATGGTGTCGATGCAGGAGTTTGTTGATTTGGACTTGGTGGAGGAGTTTGATCATCATTCTCATCATCTTCAATGTTGGTGCCATCACCATCATCATCATCATCATCCTGAAAAAACAAACCAGCAACTTTTTTTTCTTCCTCGCTCCATCTCCAATAATCTGATTCATCAAACTCAACATCACGTGAAATAATTAAATTCTTTGTCAGTGGATTGTAGAGTCTGTACTCCTTGCATCTTTTGTCATATCTGGTAAAAATATATTTCTCGCCTTTGTCATCCTTTTTTCGGATCTCCTTTAACGCGGTCTTCTCAGCATTTGGAAGTGCTACTTCAGCGGCTGCATCTGCGGGCTCGTTGAACCCACTTTCGACAATATCCTAATAATCGTAAGAACCGAGTAACACCTTCATTTGGATACTCCAGTTTCCGTAATTTGTGGTCGTCAACTTGGGAATATTGGGTTGCACCATATTAGCCATTTTTCTCGAACGGAACCTTGACTCGGATATCACTTTTTGGAAACGTGTATAGGCTTACTCAAGAATTTAATTCGATGTGTACAGGTTGATATGAGACTTTGACAAGTAAACACACCACACTGATTTAATATTGATAAAACTAAAACTTTAATTTTGTAATACAAACACCAAGGGCTACAGCCTTTTATCACTCGACTAGGAGCTTCAGCTCTATTCTCTTTTCCTTACAACTTTTGTTGTATTTTTCACTCTGTATATCTTATACAAAACAACTGAGCAATGCTATATTTATAGGCTGCAAACTACATGCATACATTAGTGCTTACATACAACCATAATTAATACCAGCCTACCATAGAAGACTCTTGGCGAGCTGCTCAACCGTGTATTGTAGTTGCCACCTTATCATATAGAGAATCTGTATGCATGAATAGTCTTCATTCCACTGCTAGCTTTATGTGCATTCTTTTCAGTAGTAAAATTTATGTGTGAATTCTTTAAGTGCAACACTTTCTTCATTTAGTAGCCATATGTTGACAGCTCAACTTTTTGACTTTGAATAGCTTCTGAATAGCTTCTGCAAATAAGCTCCTTATTTCCAGAGAGACTTCTCTACTTCTGTGATGTGAATTCTTGACCATGTATGTATATAGAAATTATTACACACGGCTGCCCACCATATTTTCAGGATGAGTCAGCACTTTATATAGTACTGTTTAGTTTTATTCATTAAATATGCATCTAGAAGAGTTTGAAAATTTTAACAAACATTGGCGGGTGTACAGATATTGAACAAAGATATGGCGCACTGCCCTATATGTTGGTAAGGTTTTTAAAATGTTTTCATTTGGTTCTTTGTTTACAGATTTGTATACTTTTGGAATATATTGTGTTAAAATACAGCACAATTTATTTGTACTTTGGATGCAAGCATATGAGGGGTCCAAATGGAAGCAGGTAGAAAAATTAAATCCTGAAATGGTGGAAATGTCTTGGCAAACAAAATATAACTCTACCGATTGTGGTATATTTGTAATGCGCCACATGGAATCTTACATGGGAAAACCTTGGAAAGGATGGCACACAGGACTTTATAATGAACCTGTAAGTAATGTATAATCAGATATTGATACCCGAGTGAATGTAGGATGGTAACTATGTTTAAGTGCATCAACATTTTTGTAATTAATGTAGATAAAGCAGCGAGGGCAACTAGTAGACCTACGCAAGATGTATTGTCATGATATTTTGGGAAGCAATCTCAATGCAAATCGCAAGAACTTAATGAAGAAAGCATGGGAGTATATGAAAGTAAAAAGGAAGAAAACACTGTCCAATGCAACCACGAGAGGAAAAGTTGTAGATGCTAATCCTGTGGTGAGCACTTATGTGTGGATGAATTCAAATGTTAAGAAGTAAAAGTAGTTGTGTAAATTATGATAATTGAATATGGTAATGTATTCAAAAGATATTCAGAAGAATGTTTATTAAGAGTTTGGATATTTTCCTTGAATATACCAGGCATTAATTGTTAGATTTTTTTTTAAATTGGATATGTCAAAGCCTAGCTAACTATACAATGTAAGATGTCAATAATGAAAATCTTCATTATTATTTACAAGTCTCAACCACATTATAATCATTCGAAAACAATGTTGCCAATGGATGAGTACCATGCACTGTTTTGAAGAACTCCAAAGTGGCATTAGGCCCGAGTTTTTTCTCGTAGAAATCATAATGAAGATTTTCATTATTGACATCCCACTGTATGATGTTGTTCCTATATTTACTCATTAAACTCCGTATCCTTGAGTTTACAGCTGATTGAAGATCTGAAGCTGTTAGATTGTGGAGCCAGTTCGGAATATACTTCACTACAAGAAAACAGTTTAAAACCGACCACTTAAAACCGACCGAATAAAAACGGGGTGATTAAAACCGACCGTAGGTCAAGTTGGTCGGTTTTAACTGTGGATAAACCAAAAACGACATCGTTTCGGCTAACGTGGCACGCGATGGGGAAAGGTAAAACCGACCATACATCTAGCGGTCGGTTTCGCTTGTAGCACACACAAAAACGACACCGTTTTTTAGTGACGTGGCAGAGATAAAACCGACGAAACGTATCGGTCGGTTATATTGTTGACGTGGCAGACACAAAACCGACCGATTCATTCGGTCAGGTTTAAGTGGGGGCCGAAACTGAATAAAAACTAATTTAAATTAAATTATTTGTACCTGCTGAGGCTGAAACGACGCTGGTTTGGGGGTGAAAGCCATAACCGACCGATAAGCGGTCGGTTATAACCTGCTACTTTATTGTTTTTGGTTTAAAGTTCTTATTTCTTCAAATGGAGCATGTAAACATAGAAAAGAAAGTTTGGAGATAAAGAGAAAGCAAACTCAAGAAAGCAAAGAGGATAAGTGATACAAAACATATAATGTATGTTTTCTTTTATCTATTTTGTAAATAGTTTTCTTTTATGTATGTGTATCACATTTATAATTTGAAAGTGCATGTTAAATTGTTTGTTTACATATATATATATTTATATATTTGTGTAGATGGCAAACATTGATCGAAGTTGGATAAGTAATCAAATACAAAGTGATAAAATTTCTTTAACTCCCGAATATAGAGATGGTGTAGAATTTTTCATAAATTTTGCAAGTAATAAAGAGGGAGTAGTAGAGGAGGATGGTAAGATGAAGTGTCCTTGTAAGCGTTGTAAGAATTTGAATTGGTTAGATATTGATGAAATTAGATTTCATTTGCTTTCTAAAGGGATGCTTGAGAGTTATATCGTGTGGACATCGCACGGTGAAGAAGTTGTGCAAAGAAATGAGAGTCGACGTTGTCGTAGTCATCGAGAACCTCCGAGGGTAGAAGAACCGGTAGATTTGAATGCTATGTTACATGATTTGGCCGGTGCAAATTATGAATATTATGACACCACGGATACGGGAGCTAGTAATGTAGAACAAGCTCCAAATGATAGTGCTAAAAAATTCTATGAGTTGATTGTTGAAAATGGAGTCCCTATTTATCCGGGCAATACAAAGTATACAAGATTAAGCGTGACCGCAAAATTATTAGAATTCAAAAACTATTCTAATTGTAGTAATAAATCTTTTGATAGTTTGCTTGAACTTCTTGCGGACGTGTTACCAAAGAAACACACATTGCCCGAAAATAATTATGAAATGAAAAAGATTATGAAGGGTTTGAGGGTTGAATATGAAAAAATTGATATGTGCGAGAATGATTGCATGTTATTTTATGGAGATGACAAAGATAAAATTGTATGTGATATATGTGGTAAAGATCGTTATCGGGATGTTTCGAAGAAAAATGGTAAAAAAATACCAAAAAAAATATTAAGACATTTTCCTTTGATTCCTCGACTACAACGCTTGTACATGTCGGCACATACATCCGATCATATGAGATTTTACAAGAATCGAGATGTGAACGAGGGAGAGATTAGTCATCCCGCGGACGGAGATGAATGGAAAAATTTTGACCGTCGTTTTCCATCATTTGCTCATGAGATTCGTAATATAAGGCTTGGTCTTGCTACCGATGGTTTCAACCCATTTGGCCCTACCGGAAAGAAAACATATAGTGTATGGCCCGTGGTGGTTGTTGTCTATAATCTTCCGCCATCAATGTGTATGAAAAAGCCATATATGTTTATGACCGATATAGTTCCGGGTCCGAATAGCATTGGCAAAGATATTAACGTTTGTCTAAGGCCTCTCATTGATGAATTGAAGATATTGTGGAATACCGGAGTGGAAACATATGACCAATCTTTAAAGCAAAATTTTACAATGCGAGCGGCACTTATGTGGACTATTAATGACTTTCCCGCAATGAGTATGATAAGTGGGTGGTCGGGTAAAGGAAAAATGGGATGTCAAGTGTGTGGTGGAAGTGTGCAAGGGTTCCAATTAAAACATTCCGGAAAATGTAGTTTTTATGGCACGAACCGAATATTTCTTGAACCAAATGATCCATTGCGAGGAAAAAGTAATTTGTTTGCAAATGAGGAAAGAAGATTGTTTCGTGGTCGTTTATCCGGGGAGGATGTAAAAGAGTCGCTTGATGGTTTAATTTTTCCACCACCCGGAAAGACTAATGCCAAGTTAAGGAGTACCGGTTATGGGGAAGAGCATCATTGGACTCATGTCCCAATTTTTTATGAACTTCCTTATTGGTCATCACATACTTTACGACATTCAATTGATATCATGCATACCGAAAAAAATGTGTTTGAAAACATATTTTTCACTATTGTAAATGCGGCAAAGTCAAAGGATCACAAGAAAGCGAGGTCGGATTGCAAACACTTTGATGTATTACATCATTTGTGGATCAATGAAAATGGAAAAATGCCAAAAGCACCGTATTCCCTAAATAAAAAACAACTTAAACTTTTGTGCAATTGGATTTGCTCATTGAAACTTCCGGACGGTTATTCTTCCAATATATCTCGTTGTTGCAATGTTGATGAGTGTAATTTTTTTGGATTCAAATCGCATGATTGTCATATCTTTCTTCAAAAATTGTTGCCTCTTGCAATTCGTGAACTTCTACCAACGCCTATTGTGGATGCCTTGACGACAATTTCAAATTTTTTTCAAGATTTGTGCTCATCCGTTGTTACAAGAACCGATTTGGACATAATGGAGAAATCGGTTATTAGAGCTTTGTGCTTGTTGGAAACAATTTTTCCTCAAACTTGGTTTGATTCGATGGAACATTTGGTTGTACATTTAGCGGAAGAAATTAGACTAGCCGGACCCGCTTATTGGCATTGGATGTATCCAATTGAGCGTTTGTTGGGAAAATTAAAACAAAAAGTTGGTAATAAAGCAAGAGTTGAGGGTTCAATTGCCGAACGATATATGGAAGAGGAGGCTCTCAATTTTTGTTCTTTTTATTTTGCCTCCGACTCGGTTCATAATAAAGTACGTCGTAATGAAGTTTTGTTTGATGTAAAAAATTCCGATAAAGTAGAAGTTTTTAGATATCCAATTCAATGTCCTGGAAAAGAAAGAGTGCGCTATATGGATGCTGATGAACGACTATTAGCAGAAGAATATGTTCTTTTAAACTCACCTGAAGTTCAGCCTTACCTAAGGTACCTATATCTTATCCTAATTTAGTGTTATTGTCATATTTGAATTATTTTAAGTTATTTCCATTATTTCACCATTTCTATTATTTAGAAGGTACCAAAATCGTGTTATGAGACAACGTCCTGGGACAACTCCTCAAGATTTAGATCGTATTATCAAGACTCGATTTAAAACTTGGTTAAAAAAAAAGGTATTTGTTGAATTTAGCAAACTTTTGAATCTCAATTTTGACTTTATCATTACATGTTTTATTTTTAATTTGTTTATAACTAGGTTGAGAATGATGAGGTAGAGGGACCTCGTTTCAAAGACTTGCTTGAAGGACCGTCACTAAGAGTCATGACTTTTGAGACTTGTCAAGTTAATGGATATAAATTTTCAACGACATCCACATCCGGTTCCGGTGTTGTTGTTAAAGGCACTTCACACGAAAATAATCTTGATTATTATGGTCAACTACAAGAAATCGTGAGACTTATTTATGATGGATGCAATCATGTATATTTGTTCAAGTGTATATGGTTTGATAGTGTCGGTGAGGGTGTGAGGAGGGATAAGAATCGAGTGGTGATGATTGATATAACTTGAGGTCTAATGAGATTTTTATTTTAGCTAGTCAAGCCTCTCAAATATATTACGCTCCTAGTGTATTGGATCCACGAAGCAAAATATATACGGTGGTCAAATCTAAAAGTCGTCCAATAGATGAAACTATCATTGTGCAAAACGATATTGAGGACGCTTTTCAAGAAGATAGATCTAATGCCAGAAGTTTTTCACTCTTTGTTGATTTCGCACAATATGGACAAATCCCATTCATTCGACATGAAAGTCAAGAAGAAGAAGAAGAAGCAGAAGAAGAAGATGATGATGATGATGATGTAGGTGACAAAGAGGAGAGTGAAGAGGAGGACGATGAAGAGGAGGAAGAAGAAAGAGGAGGTGACGATAATGATGATGATGAAGACGATGATGGTTTTGATGAAATTGAATAATATTGTTCTTAATTTCACTTAGATAATGATGACTTTGTATTTGTAAGTGATGTAAATTAAAATTTATAATGATGATATAACTTTGATATTATATTTGTTGGTATTGGCCATATGGAGGTTGGTATTTTGATATAGGATCAATTGTTATTGGAATATGGAGGTTAAATATAGGATTTTTTACGACAGAAATTACCAGAAAACTGACCGATACAATACAAAACCGACCATTTTTTACCATTTAAAAACCAGAAAACCGACCGATTTAATATATAAGTGACCATTTTTACCATTTAAATACCAGAAAACCGACCAATTGCATATATAACCGACCGTCTCCTTACCATTTAAATACCAGAAAACCGACCGATTTCATATAAAACCGACCGTCTCCTTAAAGCGGTGGTCGGTTATAATCGGTCGGTTATGCAGTTTTAAGGGTCGACTGGTCTAAAACCGACCGATTGTGCACTTTGACCACGGTCGGTTTTGTTTACATCAGTCAACCTTTTCAAATTTAATATATACATTTAATATATATTTTTATTAAAAGAATATTTTTCAAATTACATTCATATTTCATTATTATAATTGTATTAGCAATTTCAAAATAATTTTTATGTAATTCTATTCTTCGATTTGTCATCCAACTTTATATTTAAATATATAAAATTAATATATTTAATTGTCTTGTATTGAAATTAAAATTTATTATATGATAAAATATCAACAATAGTCAAACATTGTGGACAAAGTTTTATATTATATAATAAAATATAAAAATTTCATAAAAATAGTATTTTATTTAACATTACCTCTTTTGAAAGAACCATTTCACTACATAGGTATGCACTTTCACTGGGATGTTCCACTCGATTTACAAAACATCGAAAGTAAACTTTTTATTTAGAAGATCCAACCGTACGGATGTTAACATCATGACAAAACATATTTATGCACAAAAAATTAGCCTATTTCGACGATTACAAATGTGTTTTTTTAATAAAAATATGGATATATCACATAAAATCGAGAACAAAAACAATTAAAATTTGAAATTACAAGATATACACGATCCAACCGTACGGATGGTAAAAACCAATAAAAAATTATATATGTACAAAAAATTAAGCTATTTAATTAATTAATAATGTTTTTTCATAAGGTTTTTTTAATAAGCAAAACTTATAACGGACCGCTAGGTTTAACATAACCGACCATTAGGGTTTCTAGGGTTGACATAACCGACCGACAGTGACATAACCGACCGGTTTAATATTTTTAATATTTTTTTTTTGGCGGAAAATTAAAATTTTCGTGAAAACTTAAAAAACCCGCCCTTAGTCAGAACGACGTCGTTTTGCATACTGCACAAAAAACTACGCTAAAACCGACCACACCATCGGTCGGTTTTAATCTTGGGTATAAAAAAAAAGCAACTGCTCACATTCTATTCTTTCTATCACTTAACACATAAATCTCTCTACATAAAATCTCTACTCTCTACTCTTCCATGGCTCAAATCCGTGTAAACTCAAGGCAAAGGGCTTCATCTTCTCCGTTTCAACAATTTGATGTATGTTTCCCTAATTTTTTTTATACATATATACGATTATATGTATGTATATATATAATATACATGGTTACATAGATGTATACATGATTAAGTCAATATATACATGATTAATCGATTTTTCTCGGTTAATTTTGCTTCGACTTCTTTGATTTTCTCGATTTTTCCTTTTAATACATGGTTTTGTGCTTGTTTTTGGTAACCATAGTTCTGTGCTTTTTTTGCATGCAAGTGTTCGTCGGTTTTGTTAGATTTTGCTTATTGTATTTGTTTGTAGTTGCTCGATTCTTCATAAGATTTTGCTTGTATTTGCTCGATTTGGATTGGATTTACTTTTAGTTAATATATTTGGATTGTATTGTGCTTGGGTGTTGAATTGAATTATGATTTGTTGAGATATTAATTTTAATTTTGTGCAAAATTTTAATTTTATTTAATTGGGGAAAAACAAAAGATATAGAGATAGAGATGCAAAATTTTATTTTGTAATTTAATCATTTTCTTAAAATTTATATATTTTCAAAGATTATGTGATATATTACTTGTGATATTTGATTTGGTTATTTTGCATGCACGTATTGGTCGGTTATGTGATATTACTTGTGATATTTTATATAGTTAACAACATTTTGTTATTTATATTGTAGGTGCTCATTGGTTGGTTAGTCGGCATCGTTTTGCTTGGCATGGTGTTGTGTATGATGGCTAAAAATAACAAAGGAAAGGGTAAGGAAAATGAGAAGGATAAGGGTAAAGGAAAGAATGCGAGTAAGGGAAAAAGCAAGGTTGTTAAGGGCAAGGGCAAGGGCAAGGATACGGAGAAGAGGCCAACAAGGAAGAACACTTTGGCTTTACGTGATGAGCCAACGGATTCGGATGGTGATGAGGAACACCCGGACCCCGCACTTGAGAACATGACAGCGGGAGAGGCACGAGTGTGGCGAGGAAGGAGACCGCGATCACATTCATGTGGAATTTATGGAGCTATGGAACCCGATAGACCTACACGTATCAATATCTCCGATGGACAGTAAGTCTAATTTTGTGTACTTCGTGTCTCTTTTTTAGTAGTGCAAAGATGATATATATATATATATATATATATATATATATATATATATATATATATATATATATATATATATATATATATATATATATGTCTTGTAGATAGTGTTCATTTGTGTTGTGTTGATAGTTTAATATGTTATTAAATGTAGTATTGAAGATGATACGGCTAAAAAGACTTTGCTTGGGATGGTTCGCGAGAAGTGGCCCATGGGTTATTATACGTTTAGTGACATCGATGCGGCTTTTCCAAAATGGTTAGAACAAAGGGTTGAGGAGTTTTTTGTAAGTAAAACCATGATTCTTTAGTTTATAATGTTTGTTTCTTGATTTGTTTGTTAACTTGATTTGATTATGAATTTGACCCTATCCCTTTTTTATATTTTGTAGAAATTCTATAGGCATCAAAAGGGGCAAAGCCGTTCGCAATCAAGAAGGATCGTTGAAGATCACATTAAGAAAACAATAAAACGAACAATGAATGAGCTTAAGAAGAGAGTTGAGACAAAAGTAAAGGAAACCGGGGTGTCGAAGGAGTCCTTAAAGCCCGCTTATTGGTCCCTTTTGTTTTGGAAAGATCTTTTGAAATATTGGGAGACAAATGAAGGACACTTGCATAGGGCAATGGTTGGAGCCAACAACCGCCAACAAGTTGAGCGGTTGCATAGTGCCGGTGCTCGGTCATTCAACGCCGTGAAAGCGGTAATAATATTTAAATATGTACACATACAAACACACACAACGTTATTTCATTTTATATATACTAATGTAAGCTATTTTACATTTTGAAGGAAATGACAAAGAAAAGTCGTAAGCCTCCGACTAGACTTGAGGTTTGGGATAAATGTCATAAGAAAGTTGGCTCCGATCCGAACAATCCCGTGTATACTACTCCGGGAGCCATGCGCATTGCGGTATTCTCATATTTTTGTTTTTTAGTGTTCAATTATAAGCATTGAAAAGTTTGATTGTTTTAATCAAACTTAAAAAATGTGTAGGAACGATATGCCTCTATTCTTGACCGTATGCCGGTGGAGGTGACTCAAACGGGTGAGAGAGATGAGCCATGGGATTGGTGGATGGAAGCAACGGGGGTGCCCGAAGGTGAAAAACCCAAAAAAAATTATGTTGTTCGATAAAAGCTCGAGTGCGGCTCGATAAAAGCAAAGCTTTGGGTCCTCCCAGAATATATTATGACCTCTTACAGTGATTTGATTTGCTCAAATGAACTCTAGCATCTTATCTGCCAAAGTGTAGTTGAGTTGTCCTTGCTCCGCCTCCGTGGCATTTGATTTGAGTTCATTTTCAAACACTGCTGCATTGAATCGCTTAACAAACCATTTAAATAATTTTTATACTGTTGTCTACTTTAGGTTCGTAAAATAATTTTTAATGAATTTAAATAACTTATGTAAAACAGTGGAAACACTTGAGTTGTTGATAGGGGTGTAAACGGATCGAGCCGAGTCGAGGTTTGACCTAAACGAGCCGAACCTAATTTTTTTTCTTAACGAACCGAGCCGAGTTTTTCTATCGCACAAAAAGTGTGTTCGAGCTCGAGTTCGTTAACGAATCGAGCCGCACTCGAGCTTTTATCGAACAAAAACGAGCCGAGCTCGAGCTCTTAATGAATAGCTCGTGAACAGTAAAATAAAAAAATGAAAAAAAAGTTCAAACTTACTTGAGCCAACTAATTATCAATTTCGACTCAACCCGGTCTCAAATTTTAATCTATTATCTTCAAAGTATTCGCGAATTGGATATTTGGATTGTAATTTTGAACTCAAATTATGAAGATTATTATGAAAAATCAAGTTATATCACTACTAGAAAAAATAGTTAAAAGTGATCGGACTTAAAAATGACCGTCTGTAGTCGCTTAGAAAGTCAACCAGCGTCAAACTTTGACCGAAGTACACATTCGACCGCATAATTTCGACCGCAATATAGATGACCGCAAACAGTCGCATCTATGGAACCACAAATGACCGTGTTTAGTCACATATAAAAAATGATTGCGAACAGTCGCTTGTATTATTGGCCTATGGGCGGGAAAATTCCCGCTCTTGAGAATTTGAAATATTAGAAACTTAAATCCACCAAATTCGGTCACAAATATTAAAGTGACCATATTATGTGGTTTCTATATTTTAGGTAACTAAGCGGGAAATTAGCCGCTATTGGGAATTTCAAATTTCAAAATTCATAAAGCAACCACGTGTGGTCACATTCTTAAAACCACCGTCTTCGGTCATTTATATTTTTAAAAATTAAATATATATATATATATAATGTAAAATATTAACTATTTTGTAGTACTATGAAAATATATTGAGACAACTAAACTAAATGCCTCACTTTTATTCTGAAACCATTTTTATTCATTATGATTAAAATTTAAAAAAAATGTTAATATTAAAAAAAGTTTAAAAGAAGATCAAACATGTTTCACATCAAAGAAAAATAATAAATGATAATATAAAACTTTAAAGTGTTACTTTAGTATCACCGTACCCTAATTAACACCTCAAGAAGGAATCACCCACTAATAGTCGATAAACTGTCAAGGTCATCTCAATACTTTGGATTTACTTTAGTTTATCGCTAAAATATAATCAATCATATATTATTTTTTAAAAATTACGTTAGCATCCTGAAATCATGTTCCGTATCAAAAAAATAAATAAGGATCTTGAACTTCAATAACATTATGTAAGTAAACACTATAAACATCAAACATGTTAATCATTGGTAAAAATATTGGGTTTAAGCAAAGTTGATATCCGAGCGACCATATCCAGTCACAACTGAATTTAAATGTGACCGCAAACCGTAGTTATGTGCTCGTGGGCACAAAAACCACCAACTTCAGTCACAAAGAGATAGAGAGAGCGACTGCGTTTGGTCACAAATATCGCATGTAGATACTAAAAGCGACCATTTTCGGTAGTACAGTACCACGTGTGTAATTCAATATAACTTACCGTGGTCGCCAGTATCGTATATGAAATAGTCATTTTCTGATTTTCATTAAATCATATAATATTACATTACATAAATTAATAAGAAAAATGAAGTATTATCCTAGCATTGTTCTTCGATTTTCTATCTTGCTTAGTTTATCCAGTAAAGAGATTGATTTTGTGATTTTTGACTATGACTTTGTGCTTGATTGCCCACTAGACATTCGATCTACCAGCACTAGGCTTTAAGTCTCTTTATTGATTGAGCGTTAATGAAATTTTGTAAGTAAACAATGTAAACATATCACAATTATTGATACAAATATATGACTTAGTAGTTGAAGTCAATGTTTTCGATTTAAGTACAAGAATTAACAAACGTTAGTTACTGAAAATAAATATTAAATCATTCAACCACACATACGTTAAAATTACCAAAAATGATATCCATATACAATAATTCACAAGATGTAAATCATAGTGTCTCTAATATCATAAGAATCTAAGAGTAGTTGATCTAATTGCGATCGTGCACAATCACAAAGAGAAATAAATGTGACCGCAAACAGTAGCCAGTCGCTCTCAGAAGCCGAAACAACCGATTTCAGTCGCACTTAGATAGTACAAGTGACTACTTTTGGTCACAAATGTCGCATGTGGATACTAAAAGCGATAGTTGCCGGTGATAATTGTCCACGTGTGTAATTATTTACGACTAGTTGCCGTCACATTTAACCGCCACGTGGATAGCAAATACGACCATTTCCGGTCGCTTTGAAATGTACCAGAACCTAACGTAAAAAACCTACTGCCTCTTCTTACTTTTCATTATTGGTCTCCATTTTCAATTGCTCCCCTTCTTCCATTTTTTTTCCTTCATGCTACAGATCTGCAACTTCAATTAAGGTAACAACTTCTTTTTAACTTGTATTAATGTTAACATTATGTTCTTTTGTGATAATTGTTTATCATTTCTTAATATATGTTAATATCAATTGGGTGTGAGATATGAAATTGTATCAACAAAATTAGTGTGATGAGTTGTTGTTATAATCATAATTATGAAATTGGTGTGCTTGTAAGCATTTATCTCACTTTTGATTTATATTAGCCAATTATTTGGTTCATTTTTCATATTTATTGGTCAATTATATGGACATGACACTACTAGAAATATATCAATAGACATCGGCTAAAAACCGATGTCTTTCTAAATACTCGACCGATGTCTACACGTGTGATGTTAAATGTCTATAGCGTTAGACATCGGTTTTTCACTGATGTCTATTGAGTATTTACACATCATTTTCATTTTAAATTCTGATGTCATTAGAACAAATTTAAAACAAATGTATACTATTACCACTTGAATATTGATATGTTATCAAGGTTAGAGGCACTTGAACATATAACACCCAAGTGGAAAAGAAATATTGACATCGATTTGCTTAGAAAAACGATGTCTAAGATGGGAATTAACATCGATTCTGTGAGAGGTGTGATGTTAAAACATACATCAAACATCAGCTAGTCCAAAGAACCGATGTAATATAAGTTAAAGACATCGGCTAATTTAAAAAAATTGTTATTGAAGGTCCCTTTAATATTGGATTCGTTTATAAAACCGTTGTTGAATTGTCTTTTTAACATCGGTTTTCAAATTGAAGTTGATGTACAATCTTGCATTTAACATCAAATTTATGTATTATATTGATGTCTTTGTTGTGTTAAAAAAATCAGGTTTCCACATCGATTTTTAGTCAATATGTGATGTTATTATTTTGTGTTTACATCATTTTTCAGTTGTGTGTGATGTTAATTGCATTGTCCCTGCTTACCAAAGAGTTATTCTACATATACCAAAAACCTCAACAAACTTGTACCACAAAGCTAACTACTATATATCATTACCAAATTCAATTCAAGACGAATTCACAAAAAAGCTTATAGCTACAATTCAAGTGTATTACCACACTTATGGATATGTTATTTATAGTTCTATCCTTAACAGCAACACAACAAGCAACCTTATGCTCAGTCCAAGGGTAACCAGACAACCAAATGCTTTCCATTTTTTTCTATATAAACTTGATAACCTCGAGTGCACCTCGTCCAACTTGTGCACTTTGCAAGTCTTTCGAGTTCCGGTCACCTACTAAAAAGTAACACACAAAATAATAATTAGCAGAACATTCATCAATCTTAATACTTTTTAAAATTTTACAAACCAATTATGATTAGAGAAAAGTAAACGAAAAATAATTGTCCACCTGATATATTTAGTTTAAAGAGTTTTCCTCTTTTTCAGAATTATTTATTGTGCAGGACTGGCACACCCCCTTTCAACAGAAACATATATACAAAGCAATTAAATGAACTAAACAAGCATAAGCACACATAAATCAAATGACTCCACAGTCGAAAACTAAAAACATTCCGATAAAATCTACTCCACTCGGCTCTACATCAAACAGAGAGCTATATACAAAGCAAATCAGCATAAATCAGAAGAGGCGGAGAGAAGGAAACAGAGAGAGAGCAAGAGAGAGGGAGGGTGGGAGAGGGAGGGAGGGAGAGAGAGAGAGAGAGATTTTACGGTGAACAAACACAGCAAATGCATGTACATAAAGAGATACAAAATAAAAGAACATTAATTAAAAGAAAACGAAAGATATCGATTAAAACTCACTTGAAACCCTAGATTTGCTCGAACTTCACAAAAAAAATCTAATGATCAGGCCAAAAAGAAGCTTCTCGAGAACTACACCAACTATAATCGCTCTGCAAAAACCAACAAAAACACATCAAATCAAGCTCTATTTGTACACATAAATGTGTAAGTATATATGTAAGTATGGGTAGAGATTTTTAGAGAGAGAACAGACGAGTACTAAACCTCTCGTCCTTTAGCATACTGTGGTTTATTAGTTACTCCAGTTGTAAGCTGAAGTTTTCTTTTGTTTCCTCTAGCATGTTGATAGGATTAAGTAGACGACCATCAACACTGACACCTCACTGCACAAGGCCCTTATGATCAGTGGACACGACACCTAGAATATTTTCCAGCCTACGGATTATGTATCATGTGTCAATTTACTTGTCAACGAGTTAAAACGAAAAAGACATATCTTTTAACATATATTTAGGTAAATTATTCTAAATATATAAGTGTCAAATACTATTTTTGATATTTGGAAAAGCTCAATCAACTGAAATATCAACTATGAAACTTAAAACTCGCATACACGGGACAATTAGTAATAAAAAGTTGAGTTAGCGAAGTCAAATATAAGTACTCTGAAAAACGAAAGGATTCTCTAACAGAAATATATAATACTCTTTTTTATTTGAAGGGGTACATATAATACTCATATTTAAATACATTATTTATTTACTTTTATTAAATTCTAGTTATTCAAAGAACAGTCAGTTGGGGGTAGTTGATAGTAAAAAACATTTATTTAGTGAATAAAAATTTGACATTGCATGTACTCTTCCTGCTTTTTGTATAATCAAACCATCATGGTTAATAAGAACTTTTATTGGTTTTTGACCAACAGAAAGCATGGGTATAATAACTAACTTACAAGGTAAAAGTGTTTTTCCATTTTCCAATATATCATGCTAAGGTTTTCAGGTCCTGCAATTACATCACTTATTGTGCCATGATAGTTTGTTTGCAATATAAATTAACGGTCTACTGTATTTGATTTGATTAAATTTTTCATCACTTATTGTGCCATGATAGTTTGTTTGCAGCAACAATGTTGCAGTTACCTTTACTCGAAGGATGATATGTTACCCTCAACGAAGAAAAGGCCAGAAGGTCCACCATCAGGCAACAACACTAGCTTCACCACACTTTCAGCACCTTCCTCGAGGCTTCTTTTTCCAGTATTCATATTTATATATGTTTTCACGTAGCCAGGGCAAGCAGCGTAAATGCAGAAATTTGGGTATTTTTTAGCCAAAATCCTCGTGTATGCATTCATTGCTGCTTTCAAGACTACATATGCTGATATGTATATGGGCCACCCTTTTTCTTGTATTGAACCCTCCTGTCAAAACCAACTTCGATCTTCTCATAAAGCATGTCAAGAGAAAATATAAAAGAAAGATAAACCAATTTTGTAGGAAATGAAGAAAGGAATTCACCCTCAGATGCAATGGATGATACTATATGCGACCAGACCAAGCAGCAGGAAGCTGTAGAGTGTAAGATTTTTTCGGAAGGAGTGTAAGATCTACTCCTCTGCTGCTTTTTGTAAAGAAGCCACTCCAGAATTCCAATAGAAAATTAATTTCATAACTCCTCTGCTCGTTCTTCTAACATGCAGACATGCAAGCCTGCACTCAAAACTCCAGTTAATTTCGAAAACAGCTTTAAGCTGGTCATGGTGCAGGTGACACATTATCTTGACCTTCAAACACAATAAAATGTACACAATTCAGTTCAACTCAAAGCTAACAAATTTGTTGTGAAAAGTGATGATTCAGGTGTTAGTAATGTAAATAAATAAATACAGGTACCAAACAAGATGATCCAATGTAAAGAAATATATATTTGATGCCACACAAGATGATAGACAAAAAGGTTTGTTATTGTATCCTGCTGATAATTGACGCCACACATGAATAGACAACACGAACATTATCGTATATAGTTCGGTGACACTTAAGCATATAGCACATAAATTTGGGGTCAGTTCGGTGACACTTAATCCATCACCAGCAGTTGCGACAATTTCCCCGTCTAGCCCCAGCGTGTCAGTTGCAGCATCTTCCCCGTTTAGCCCCGGCGTGTCAGTTGCATAATCAGGAACCCTGCATCCATTTAAGTAATAACATTAGATAATAGATGCAATAAAGATATATGAAAATATATTTATGTATTAGAACAATATATTTATTTAATAAAAATAGTAGAAGATGTTTTCTCAGTAGAACATCAATGGCACCCGACACGGTGAAAGTGTAACTTATGATTTTGACATTTTTACTTTTCACATAGCTCCTAAAATAGATAAGGTTATATGTATAATTACACCGTGATCACTACTATAGGAAGATCTAAGAGTACCTTTACCACTAATTTGTCATGACATCTTCAAAATTTTAAAGCCTTCTATTTGGTTTCCTATCAACACAGAATTTCACTTGTTTCCTATCGAAATCATATATAAACTTACCTAATTTGCGGCTCCTGATTACTATATCTTCTGGTGATATAATGAAAAGCTTGCTTTCCAATCAGAAAAATACCATAGGATGCCAACACTAGAGAGGCACATGTACACAACCTGCAAGGATATGTTAAGTAAATCTATATTCAATATATAAAAGGAATTACTTTACACATAATTTCAGCACATATTTAAGACAACCATGCCCCTCCTTTACAATCTTTAATGAGCTCATCGATATTCTTTCCAGAGACATGAAATGGGCCTTTTTTTGGTTTTTCAATTTGGATTCTTCCCGAGTCATCCTTAACAGCCTGAAAGAGATCAGAAGATGTATAAAGAAAACTAAAACAGTTCATTAAGAACACCCCATCTAAAGCATTAGATTTGACACTGAAAATATCAAAGGCAGAATCCAGGGTACAAAGTATATAGTAAGTTTGACACTTTAACATTCAATTCACCAAATAAATATACATATAAATCAAATATAAATCAAGAGAAGGACGATACCAGTAAATCCATGGGAAGGGCTTCAAGCCTAGACTCAGAATTACAGTCTTCCGCAGCAGACGGAGTATTGGGAGTTCTGTGCAAATAATTAGGTTTAACAACATCGAAAGGTCCAACGTCAAATGCTATTTACCATGAATTGAACCAATTTCAAGCTGGGTTCTTGCGTAATTAGAGTTTGTTCTTTGTATTTGTGAGAGTGTGTATCTAATTTAGGAGAGGTGGTGTAAATTAGGGTTTGAGCTAGGTTGAGAAATAGACGGGAGAGGGAGGGGAGAGAAATGGTGAGAGATAACAAAGAGAGGGAGGGAGGGAGGGAGTGAGAGAGAATCGAGAGAGGTGAAGGAGAAGAGAGAGAGATGTGAGAGTTGACTATGCGAGGAAAGGGGAAGGGGGAATAGAAATTTGGTGAAGGGGGGAAACAATTTTTTCGTTAAGGGGGAAAATGCTTGTGTAATAAAGGGTGAAAGTAAAGTACACTTATTTTCAATTTTTTAAAAATGACAATAGACAACAGTTATTTTATCAACCGATGTCCAAAATATGCTTTAACATCGCTAAAAATTATTTAGATCTTAAAAAAGTCTTTAACATCGGTGGTTTTTCCAACCGATGTTAAAACACCGATGTCGTATCTACTTTTTCTAGTAGTGTGAATGTGAAATTATACTTGTTAGTTTATATTTAAAAGAAATAGTGTGATAATTCATTATTGTAACTGTCATTGTGATATTAGTGTGCTTATTAGCATTTAGCTTAATTTTGAGGATCAAACTTGTGTTGTGCTTTTATTGTAGATGTCATCCGATCAAAGTTGGATGCAACATAGATTTGATGAAAGGAATAATATAACGGATGAATACAAAGACAGAGTAAAAGAATTCATTTATTTTGCTCTCAAGAAGAAAGATACACATGGTAATATAAGATGTCCATGTAATGAGTGTGGGAACTTGTCTTTTCATCAACCGGAAAGAGTGACCTATCATTTGTACGGATATGGTATTATAGAGTCATATACCACATGGGATTTACAAAAGGAAACAAATAGGTCATTGGCCCAAGCTAGGCCGAGTTCTAGTAATACCGGTCATAGAGATGATGACATGTATGATGCACACGAAATGCTAAGAGACTTCGGAGAGGCACAATGACATTTTGAGAATTTTGAGGAAGAAGAGCTGAATGCAGCAGCGCGCAAATGTTATGAGATGGTTGACAATGCCTCTGAACCACTTTATCCGAACAATGCCAACATCACAACATTGGAATTTATAAACAAGCTTTTGAACTTCAAGAGCATGCATGGTTGTAGTAGCAAGGGGTTTGATGAATTGCTTGGATTCATTGGATCTATGTTGCCTAATGACCACAAACTACCTGCTATATACTATGAAGTCAAAAAGTTGACAAGTGCATTGAATATAGGATATGAAAAGATTGATGTTTGCGAGAATGACTGCATGCTATTTTACAAGGAAAATAGTAAGAAGACGCATTGTGATATATGTGATACAATTCGATACAAGGTACAAAAAGATCCAAAAAAAAAAGATTCCACGAAAGATCTTACGGTACTTTCCCCTCACAACAAGGTTACAACGTTTGTTTATGGCCAAGAAAACCGCTGAATGTATGAGGTGGCACCACAATCGAGTTGTAGTTGAAGGTCAATTATCTCATCCAGCCGATGGAGATGAATGGAAACAATTTGACCATAGATTTCCTGACTTTGCAAAGGACATAAGGAATGTTAGACTTGGTCTCTCTGCTGATGGATTTGACCCATTTTGTGATCCACAAGCACAAGGTTACACGGTGTGGCCTGTGATAGTTGTTGTTTACAACCTTCCATCATCCATGTCCACAAAAGCTCCATATATGTTTATGCCTCTTCTCATTCCTGGGCCGAAAGATCCGACAAAAGATCTTCATGTCTATCTTCGACCACTAATTGATGAATTGAAAACTTTGTGGAGAACAGGGGTGGAAACATATGATCGGTTATCTTGTACAAATTTTATGATGAAGGCAGCATTGATGTGGACAATTAGTGATTTTCCAGCACTTGGCATGCTCAGCGGATGGTGCACTAAGGGTAAGTTGGCATGTCATGTATGTCTTGGGGATGTGAAAGGCAAACAACTTAAGCATGGTGGTAAACCTAGTTTTTATGGCACTACTAGATATTTCTTGGAACCAGATGATCCCTTGAGAAAGAGTACCAAGTTTGGAAGAAGGGAAACAAATTCAGTCACAGCTCGATATTCAGGTTCATTGATAAGGTCCCTTTGTGAGGATATACAGTTTCCCCCTCCAGGGAAGACGAGCTGGAGAAAGCCTAGAGACTATGGTGTGACACATAACTGGACTCATTGCTCTCCAATTTACGAGCTCCCATATAGGGAGACACTTAATATTCGTCATAATATTGATGTCATGCACACCGAGAAGAATGTTTTTGACAACATATTTTACACGATGCTGAATGATAAGAAGAAGACCAAAGACAAAGATAAATCAAGAAAAGATTGTAAAGAATTAGGTCTACATCGTGATTTGTGGATACAAGATGATGGAACAATCCCAGTTGCACCATATGTGCTTACGAAAGAACAAGTTCAGAAGTTGTTCAAGTGGATCGAAGCATTGAAACTTCCGGATGGGTATGTCTCAAATATATCAAGGTGTGTGAATTATGAAAAACACGGTGTTCAAGGAATGAAATCACATGATTGTCATATTTTTATGCAAAAATTGTTGCCTATCGTTTGTCATGACTTTTTACCTAAGCATGTGGGTGATGTTCTTATAGAGTTGTCCAACTTCTTTCAAGATTTATGTGCATCAAACTTGACTTACTCTGATTTGGAGAAGATGGAGAAGGACATAGTGAGGATAATGTCCAAACTTGAAAATGTATACATCCCAGGTTTCTTTGATCCAATGGAACATTTGCCACTACATCTGTCTACTGAGTGTAAGTTAGGTGGCCCATCAAATTTTTGGTGGATGTATTTTGTTGAAAGATACTTGCATGGTTTAAAAATGAAAGTAAAAAACAAAGCTCGGCCAGAGGGTTCAATGGCAGAACGCTATATTGAGGAGGAAAGTGTACACTTTTGCTCGTTGGACTTTGAAGACAAATTCGAAACAGTCCATACTCGGATGCGTCGTAATGAGGCACCCAAAATGTCGCATGATCCCAATTTGTTAGAAGTTTACAGGTATCCGACAAACCCCCAGCTACATACGGAACATAGACTCTTGGGTGATGAGGAAAGGAAGCTTGCAAAATACTATGTACTCATTAATTCACCAGAGGTTGCCATATATTTGCGGTATGGTCTTTTCAATTATTATTAATCATATTTTTATCACAATATCTTTACTTGTGTTTGAATATTTAAGAGCATGTTTAATGTTTTGGTAATTTTATATTTATTTTAGTGAATTTCACAAGTTGGTGAACAAGCATCACCCGAAATTCAATGATGCAGAAAAAGAAAATATCAAAAAGAAAGATTCACGAACTGGATGGAAAGAAGGGTATATCTAATATATATATATATATATATATATATATATATATATATATATATATATATATAAAAATTTGTCCTTCATTTATTTGATTAGGTAACAAATAAGAATGGAGTCGTCAATCCTAAGTTCAAGGATTTGATAAGAGGTCCAATGGTCGATGTGGAAACTTATAAAGGGTGCCTTTGTAATGGCTACAAGTTTGATTGCGGAAATCTCAATGAGCGCACATCACAAAACTCGGGTGTGCTTGTCGTAGGTAAAGAATATGATAAGTTATAAAGTCTAAAATGCATTAGTTATACCTTATTTATCTAATTTTTGTCAATTTATACTTATAGGATCTTCTTATCAAGAGAGCTATGGAAATTACTACGAAAGACTACTAGAAGTTCTAAAGCTTCACTATGACATGATGTTATTTTGTTCAAATGCCATTGGTTTGATCATACAACACACGTCAAAGTGGATAGAAATAGAATGACTACCGTGAATGTTAAATAAAAATTAGATGCCGAAGATGTTTTTATATTGGCTAGCCAAGCTCATCAAGTATGCTATGTGCGAAGTATTAAAAATGCAAAATCATCATGGTACACGGTGCTTACTACAAAAAGTCGACAAGTAGATGAAGATGTGGCATGTAATGTTAATGTTACTTCTAATAATGTTTCTTTCCAAAATGATGCATCAAACGCTTCATCATCACACGTTGATCCCGTAGTTATTCATGATCTTTCAAATTTTTTTATTGACTTGAGAAATTATGAAAATGAAGCAAAATGACAATGAAGACATGAGAAGTGATGAAATTATTTGCTGTGATTGTTGTTTTGAAATTATTGTTTCAAATTTGAAACTATTGTTAAATTATATATTAAATTCAGAGCTTTTGTGCGAATTATGACTATTAGTTATTGTGAATAGATAATGAGTACATAAATTGTATTTATTTAAGTGTTGTATGATTTTTGCAAAAACATTATATAACAGGGAGCAACTCCAGTGGTTACAGGTCCTGCACCTGCCATTTACTAAAATTGACCGAAAATGGTCGAATGTGAAAAATGACCGTTTTCGGTCGACCAAGCCTTTATAATTATTTTTAAAAGAATTTTAATTAATTTCCCTTTTATATCATATATCATTCTAAAACCTAATTTGTGTATTCATTTTCATCCTTAGCCGCCACAAAATAGCAAAATAAACACAAAGTGATAAACACAAAGTGATAAACAAAGCCAATTTCATCCTGTAAAGTGCTGACAAGCTAAACAATGGCAACAAGTTCCAACCGCAGACAAGCTAAACAGGTACCAGTTGTTTGTATTCTATTTTGTATCATTTTGATTTCATTTTGATTTAATCGTTGATTTCATTTTGATTTAATCGTTGATTTTGATGTATATTGTGTATTCGAAACCCAAAAAACAAAACCCCGTGTATCATTTTGATTTAATCGTTGATTTAGTATAACAGTTGGGTTTTATCTGATGTTACTAGTTGGTATGATTTATTTTGGGTTTTATACCAGTTGATATGATTTATTTAGTTGGTATGATATATTTTGGGTTTTATACTAGTATAACAGTTGGGTTTTAGTATACAAGTGTTTGATTTTATTTTATTCCAGGTTGTGTTGCCTAGTCGGTTATACGGGGCTAGTTTCAGAGGAGGTAGGGGAAGCAGTAGAGTTGATGGTGGAAGGGATAGAGGAGGCGGGGAAAGGGTCAGAGGAGGCGGGGAAAGAGATGGGGAAATGGTCATATGAGGTGGAGAAAGGGTTATAGGAGGTGGGGGAAGGGGCAGAGGTGATGGTGGAAGGGACAGGGGTAAGTTGGTAATAACAGATGGGGAAAGGGTGAGAGGAGGTGGGGAAAGGGTCATAGGAGGTGGGAAAAGGGGCAGAGGAGATGCTGGAAGGGACAAGGGTAAGGGCAAAGCGATTGAGGGGAAGGGCAAAGGGTATGGGGGAAGGGGTAGAATATATGTTGACGAGAGTGATAGTGATTGTGATAGTGATAGTAATTATGAGTGTGAGGATGCGAGACTTGAGGATAGTGGTGATGAGATTGATGGTGGGGAAGAGGCTGAGGGATATGACGATATGGAGGGTGACGAGATGGAGAGTGATGATATTAGTTTTGAGAGAGGTGCACGAAGTGTGTGTTATGGTGACTACAAAACACCACCAAAGAAGGGAGATCCCAAGCTTGGAGTAGTGGAATTCATCGACGACAAAACGTAATATCTTTATCTTTTCTCTTAATTGATTATCTTTGCATACTTAATAGTTTCCGATTCCAATAGTTTGATATTACTCGATCAAGATGTTTTGTTAAAAGGTACCCATATAGCTCTGGAATGGTTTCTGTTAGAGCAACGAGTTATAAAACTCTCTAGTCTCAGCTTTATAACGATCTGGTATAGATCAAGTGTAGTTGCAAGATGAACCGATAAAACTTCACCATACGTGTATAGCTTCTGATTCCAACGTAACTGGTTATAGTGCGTGCTAGTATAGAATTGTATAAACAAGATAAACAGAATCCAGCTAAATTCCAGAATCCACCATACCTTGTGAACTGCTCCGTATAATGTACCTTGCTATGATATTCAATTTGCTACTTCTGTATGTGCACTGTGAAAGCTATGTAGCTACTAGGCTTGCTAAATTTGATAGCTTTTGGGTCTACTAATGAATGTTGAATGCCTAGTCTTTAAGTTTTCGTATCTACATTCCAGCCTAGTCTTTAATTTATTGGGACTTGAGAACTGGTGCACCTAGGAATTACACCAAACAGTATTAGTTCAAGATAGACTTTAAAAAACTTGTTATTTTGTTGCCTTGATAATCATAATTTCCGGTAGTTATGTCAATTGTTTAACCAGACTCAAGACCATATGTAAGTAGAGGTTTTTGGTAACAGATTCAGGGACAGACAGGGACAAGAAAAGGACTTCAACTTTAGAGTTTTGACAGATTCAATATTAAAATGTTTACATAGTAAACTATACTTATTTTTTGTAATATTTATTTTCGCCCTTTTAAAATATGTAAATAATTAGATTAATGTTCGCTGGTCTTCTGTTCTTATACTGGATATTTAGCTGGTCTTCTAAATGATTTAAGCGGCTTTAAGAGATTGAAGAAACAGCATCACCAAGAGATTTTTAACACTTAAAGCAAAATACAAACGATCTAAACATATTAAAGTAGAACCTTACCTGCAAGTTTAAATTAGTTTCGTACAGTTGGTGATGGTGAGCACAGATGACAGAACAAGCCTGCACTTCTCCCCATTGCACGATCTGGCAGAGCCATTTCATGCATCTAGGCATCACCATTAATATTTTCACTGCAGCTTTGCAGCATAAAATCTTAGCCCGGTCCTCTTTTTTTTCCTGTGAAAAAGCATCTGTTGTTTCTGTAAACCTTGAGCCTAAGAATAAAAAGAAGAGAAGATAATTACCCAGAAAAGAAAGAAAGTGTGCTTGTGATCTAAACCAGATTGCTGAATAAGTGCTACTTCCTACCCGGAAATGTTGTGCTGAAAGAAAATCGAGCATTATCTATGACCTTTTTGACTGCATTCCCTACAGACATTACTTGGCAGGAAAAGAGTGATGCTGAGAGAAGAAAATTATTGTTGGTCATATAGGTGTGCCATTTGATATTAGTTTTTACTTGAATATTATCTTCCCGAGCTTTTTCAACTAAAAAGATAACACCACAGTTGTTCTCTTTTAAATCTGGGAAAGCTGGGAAAGATGATAATACTTGTGGAATCGAGCTTGCAAGCAGGCAATCCGTTCGAATCTAAAAGAATAGTATCAGAAAGTCTATCATTCTTAACTATGTATTTCAAGGCAGATGCTATTAATAAGATAGAAGGGTAGTATAGACTTTTACTAATGTTTTTCTTAATTAGTGTCTTTCTTATTGTTGAACAACCTTATATATACACGCATTGTTAATTATTATTTTATTATTATATTTTTAATATTTTATTAATTTTATTTGTTAAAAAAATAATTAGGCATGTTAAAATAGCTAAATACTTTAAATTAATTAAAAACATTAAAACATATTTTAAAATAAATAAGTACAGATTTGTTCGTTATATTTTTGAAAAATGAGGGGTTTTAGTAAGAAAAAATAAAAAATGTAACATATATTTAGTTTAAAATGGTAAATGTCTCTGATATTTTTGAAAAATGAGATTTTAAAATTTAATAATTAAAAGTATTTAAACACGTTTTAAAATAAATAAGTAAAGGGTTTCCTGTGATATTTTTGGGAAAAAAATGAATTTTAGTGAAAAAAAATAGAAAAAGTAAATTGAAAAAGACAATTTCCCATGATATATTTAGAAAAGGAGGGACTTTGTTAGAAAAAATCTATAATGTGTTTTAGCTGAAAAGGTAATTGGTTATAAATAAGTATTTGATTATTTATATTTTAATATTCTTAGTGATTGCATTTGTTAAGAAAAATAAGTAGACATGTTAAAATATGTATACTTTTAGAAAATAATTATAATATTATAGGTTTAAAAATAAATAACTAAAGTTTTGTCCATGATATGTTTGAAAAAGTAGGGGAATTTGTTAGAAAAAATAATGTATTTTAGGGAAAAAAGGTAATTGATTATAAATAGATAATATTAATATTGAATAATATATTTCTATAAATAAGTAAGATTAATTAAGTAAAAACACCAAATACAGAATAAAATCACAACGTACACCAAACTTTTAATGTTTCGTCTATAATAGTATTGATATGAAGGATGTACTGACATAATTTTAAAAGCAATATTAAAAGGTATTAGACGTGTCCTACTCAATTTTAATTTTTGGGGCACATGTATCTAAAACTCCAACTAAATTGTTTAACCAGTTTGTATGGCAAGGTTAGATGGTTACAGACTTGCAGATATTCATGGTCCACTCCAACCGTAGCTCTTTAGCCACCTCTACATTTTTTGTGTTACAGAATTATATACTTTATTAACTAAATCCAGATCGTTTCGGTCTTCCATTTGCAAAGTATTGATCCAGCAAGTATTATATGTATGTTATAAGTTCATATATGAGCCCCATATCTTCTTTGCTCAATGCAGTAGATAACGGGTGTTAGTTGATATTATTGGATGAATGATTTCATAAAATGAGAGTTCACTGAATTCTGTAATCTCTGATGTGAATTCTTGTTAAAATTATAAATGTGTATACTGTTTGCCTTCCTGTATATAAATGAATCAAATATATACCATACCAATAGTGGAACAGGGAGCAGCCCCTAAGTTTTGATGTTATTCCTTTGCACTACAGGATTTTAGAAAAGATAGTAGTAGCTATCCTAAGTTACTAGTTACTGATTTTTATTAAGGAACCACTGTAAATATAAAAAAAAAGTAAATTAAAGTGGATTTCTATAGTTTTAAAAGTTGGGTTTCATGAAATTAAAGTACTATCTACTAGTATAAGAAACTGATCTGATATTCTGATCTGATAGTGAAAAGGCCTTGTAGGTTGTTGTTTAGCCTTGTAGGTTGTTGTTTAATTTTGATAAAAATTTTAATCTAGTGTGCTGAAACTCATTTCATTTTTACAGTAGGTACACGCTCAAAGGCATACTAAGAACGGAATGGAATTATGAAACAGTCTTTGAAAAAGGACGACAACGAGAGGCCTTTCTAAACCGATGTGTCAAGAAGTTTAGGGTATATATGTACTATAAATTTGGAATTTAATACATGTCAGCTTTCATTTTATTATTAATTATACAATTTTCTCTTGTTTTTCAGCGTTACTATTACTATCCTAAAGGATTCACAAAGGGAGAGGCAAAATCTGTGGTTAGAGAGCATTTGAGAAGAAATATGAAGCATACTATGTTCATAATGAAGAAGAATGCTAGTAAAGAGGTTGAAAAAGCTCTTAAAAAGGGGGAGAACAAAAAATGACATGATTTCAGGCCCCTTTCCTAAAAGATGATGCATGGATGGGTTACTGTGAATATTGGGAAACAGAGGATCATGAAAAGATGAAAAGATGTCAAAGATCAACACAGAAAATCGCAAACACTTAACGTTCCCGCGCGCTAGTGGAGCGATGCCATTTGAGCAACGACGAAGTGTAAGTTCATTATATTCCTAAACATTTGCCACACTTGAAAAATATAAGTTTTGTCGCTTACTTTAATTCATTTAGGCTTTAACTTATTTAAATTATATGTCAAGTAGAATAAACATCTGAGACATGGCTGAATTAATTATTTGTTACACTGTTTTATCTTTTTTTATAGGCCAATGTGGAAGAAACAGGCGAGATCCTGTCTGAATTGGAACTATTCGATATTGTGTACACAAAGAAGCATGTTGAATTGATGAAAATTAAGGTTTGTTGCCCCAATTGTTTATACCATCAGAATATTAATGTGGTTAAATAATACAATTTTTATGTGCAAAGTAACTTGAGAATTTTTTTCTGCATTAGTTAACAAAATAATAATATTGATAACCATTTCTTGTATATTACATGGTGCATCGATTTCCTAATTAGTTGTATAATGCAGGAGGCTATGGAGCATGCTGAAAAGGAATTGCCTTCCCAACATGGTCCAGATGAGCCACCTTTGTCTCCGGCCAGCCGTAGGAAAAGGAATGTGTTAGTCGTACTGCATGCTCGTAAGTCAAGGAAGGGGAAACCTTTTATGTACCCACACCATAAAAGTTCGAGAACTTCTTGGACCAGCAGAGGCAGTTGCATGGACTAGCTTGTCCACTCTAGCCCGTATTCCAGAGCATGCATAGGAGAAGATGGGGAGGGCATTGAATGAGGTGACTGATATGGTCCAGGCCATGAATGTGGTAGATGAGGTGCCATGATCCTCCCTCGATGAAGAGTTGAGAAAATTGGATGATGGTGCCTATCCAAGCAAGGATGACCCAACACAACTAGTATTTTGGGATCAATATATGAAGATTTCTACAAATTTGACTGCTTCTCTATTTGAAAGATACAAGAAGGTCGTCATTAAGGTAATTTTCACCATAATAAATCTTTGCATTTTTCAATATCAAAGTGTTTATCATGCTGATTTTGTTTATCATACTAGTATTTGAATTTAATGAGTCAAGACTAGTATTTTGTTTATAATGCTATCAATTTCAAGGCATAAGCCCTTGAAAATTTTGTCAGCAGAAACATTGGAAGTGATCTCGAGAACATGGTTCTGGACACCCATGATTGTGAGGAATTAACGACTGAAAATAAGAACTAATTAGAAAAAGTGGTAGTTTATGCTGTAATTAAGATTGCTGTGATGAAAAATGAGAACTCAAATGGGTTTTATAGTGTGATGAGTACGTCTAATTATATTATATTAAATAGGAATGTGGAGGTGTTGACCTCTATTATACTAATGCACGTTTATGTCTTATGTGAACTGTATTAATATAATACACAGACGAATTGCGCGGATTGCATGTTTAAACCCAAATTCTAGGATTAAGATTTCTATACAACTAGAATACATGGATTAAGATTTCTATACAACTAGAATATATTTTATCTTTTCATACTCTTTTACAGAAAATAAGAAGAATTGCCTTGTACTGGATGGGTCAATGTGATTGCGCGCATGTGCACTTACAGTATTCAAGTACATTATTTTTTGCAAAGAAATATGCAATGATTTTTTCAACATGCAATTTGTAGGAATTTGTTAAGTTTTCCAAAGAGTTCTCTCGATGGAGGAATTTTGAAATTTAATGAATTCCGAGACTGCTGAAATAATAAAATTAAAATAATAAAAAAATTGAGTTTTTTGAGAAGCTGGGGATTGCACTTGAAAAATATCTACTGTGTTTGAGGTTATATGTATAATCTGTTTATAAAAGGACCTTGTAGCTCCATTAACATTTTAATATTGGATTCGTAAAGAAATCAACTGATAATATTGGATTCGTAAAGAAATCAATAGATAATCAGAAATAAAAGTTCATAAGCTTTATAATTTCTTTTGAAAACATATGATCAGATACATCATTACCAAACGAAGTTGCTCATACAAACAAAAGTACAAAGAAACATATTGTAATTCCGTGACACATTAAATTAATGAGTCACAACTTATTAGAACATAGTTGAAACTTCAGATTAATTAGCAATGAGGTAGGCCTCGAGAGCCTTGAATGTCTTATTATATTAGTACTTGACTCATATACTAGTCTTAACTCATTTTGGATATGGCACAAGCCTAGTTAACAATACTCATTTATATGCCTAATTGTTATCATTTCTGTTTGGTTTATTAATTTATAAAAATCTCTTGCCTACTGGTTTCTTGAAAGATTCAATGTTTACATTTGCCTACATGTGCTTTAATGTACCATTAAAAAATTAATTATGTTTAAGATTGGATCCAAAAGGAAATGCGGCACTACTAAGTGCTGACTTTCTGTTGTTGCTTCCTAGTGATTATCTAAACAACTAAATCTCTAAAGTTCCGAGTTATACATTTTTAGTTGTAAAATTGTTGAATGTAGTGGCTAAAAGTGTGGGCATTAAGTCTGTCCTAATGTTGCAGAATATCTTATATTTCATAGATGTTAGTCTCAAGACATGTCTGAATACCACCATTAACAAGCCTACACAATGTGACTTTGTCACATTGCATGACCTAGTGAATTCCATCACTGGGATATAGTATAGGTCTCTCTATGTACTTGTCTTGTTCTCATGAACAGTAGCTTGATCATGTATGCTCAGAATTATAATGAGCTTAGTCAATTCCTTGCATCTAGAATGTATATAGGCCATTGAATAATTATCCTGGTAGAAGTTCAGAATTGATCATGCAGCAGGATGGAGATGAATAAGACCCTGAAGAAATAAGTTGCAGAAATTTGTCTAAGGCATTATATAGCAAAGTCAGAAGAAAGCTATGTCGTGAAGTCACAAATATCCATGTCGTGAAGTGCTATATCGCATAGTCATTTTTGTACTATGTCGAGAAGTCCTCAAGACTCATGTCGTGAAGTGTTGAAGTCAGCAAAGTCAAAGATACCTAGATCGTGAAGTCCTCAAATGGCCTATGTCGCATAGTCATCAAATGATCTATGTCGCATAGTCCTCAAATAGCTTATGTCGCATAGTTGTCAAATGACCTATATCGCATAGTCATTAAATGGCTTATGTCGCATAGTCCTTGAATGACCTATGTCGCATAGTCATCAAATGGCTTATGTCATCAAATGGCTTATGTCACAAAGTCCTTAAAGGCCATATCGCGTAGTCTTCACAAAGGACATCGCGAAGTCAGGAATAAAGTGGAGTTCACGATATCAACACTTAGCCGTTTATAACAAGACAAATCAAGGTACAGAACCAAAAATCAAAGGAGACAAATACTGAAGCATTTGTTCTGGCAAGGTGGTCCAAAGAACAGATGGCAAATCTACAGCTAAACTTGGAGAGAAAGATAAGAGACAAGCAGCTACAGAAACGGGAAAGACTCCGAAAAGCAGGTGGTCCTTCCTGACACAGTTAACTTCTTATGGCAGGACAAGTTGGACTTTCAGCTAGGGGTAACTGTGTAAAAATAGGTGTGTGCACTAGTTTGTATAGGACTTATATATATCATGCACACCCTATTGTTAGCTGTAAGAGAGATACACAAAGTTTTATCTTAAGCACTCTTTTCTCTGTAAGCAAGCAAGTACAAACTGTTCTTGTTTAGAAGCCAGAAATTCGATTGTGAATTTCTTGGAAAGCTGTAGTATTTAATTTACTTAATACAAAGTAGATTAAAGTGATTGTGTGTGTTGTTTACTTTCTGCATATTACATAGCACAATCATATACTTCTTATTTAGTTTTCAAGAATCGAAAAATAACCAAACTATCCATTCACCCCCCCCCCCTCTGTCTAGTTTCTAGTGGTATTCATTTCTAACAATAGACTAGAAGAAACTTTTCCGCAAGTATTATTAATTCTTACTGCACGCTCATGACCAGGTTGATGACCACGCTAATGATCAGGTTGATGACCAGGCTAATGACGGAAACGCGAACCGAAGGAACAATGACGAAGAAGGCAGCTTCAACAATGTTCCACTAAGCCCATAGTTTATTATGGTTATCACGCTGTCTTGGCTACTTCTGAATGAATAGGTTGTCATTTTGTGGAATCTTTATGTGGATTTTGTAGTACTATTAATGGAGCTGAATTTTTAGTATTTTGTATGGAGTTTAATGAATTTTATTCATCTAACGGAGAATATTTTGGTTTTTATTATATTACTTGTCATTTGTATTTTATTTTCCATCCCCGTGTTATGCATAATATATATTTTAAGCTTGTGTCATTGTAGCGTGATAAACGCGAAAGTGTGGTGTAATATATTTGAATTTGTACAAGCTTGTTACCACAAAAATGTGACTGATTTTGGTGGTATTCAATTACCATTTTAGCAAGTTATTTCAACCAATTTTGTTCGCAATTAAGCATCCCTTCTGACTTCCAGCCCAACATTTGTGACCGAAAACAGTCATATTGAGTACTACATATGTGACTGGTCCCAGTCATATTTAGCACTACATTTGTGACTGGAAACAGTCATACTTTAGCACAGTAGTGCGATCGGATTCTGTCACATTTCAAATGCGATCGGAGTTGGTCGATTTGTGGTCCTTAGGCGGGAATTGAAATTTTGAATGAAAATTTGAGTTCCTTAAGGGGGAAATGAAATTTTTAATGAAATTTCAAAAATTTTGGAAATTATATAGCGACTGATTTTGGTCATATTTGGACTTCTTTATTGTGACTGTTTTTGGTCATATCAGGACTTCTTTATTGTGACTGTATTTGGTCATTCTCTGTTTCCACTTTCGACCGCAGATCTAGTTGCGACAGCCTTATAAGTGACCGGGGGGTTCCGGTCAATTTTATATTAAAAGCGACAAAAAACGATCATTTATAGTATAGATGCGACCGGAATGGTGCGGTTAGTTTTAGCTGTTTCTCTTGTAGTGTGTAAAAAAAATTCGAGCTTTAACAAGCCGAGTTTGAGCGGAACAATTTCGAGCCGAGCTCGAGTCGCACATGCTAATAGCTCAGCTCAAGCTCATTAAGTTTAACGAACACAATTTTGTGTTCGAGTTCGAGCTCAAGTTCTTAACGAACCGAGCCCTTATCGAGCCGAATTCGAGCTTGTTCACAAACAGGTATGTTCGTTAACTACTCTAGTTGTTGAATACATAGGCTAAGATCTACAATAGGGCCTGAATATAACGCCGAATGTGGTCGAAGGATCTCTAATTCATTTAGACATGCAAATGCACACGGACGTTACTATATCAAAATACGGAGACTCAACTATTTATAAGAGTAGTACACATATATATTGCGTTGATCTATATTAATTAGATGTACACATTTAATTTTTAGCTAACATCGAGATTTAAAATATGACTTCAACTTGCTTTTGTTACTCATTCCTCTTCGCTTCATCATTTCTTCATGCCAATCAATTAATTCTCAAGACAATTCAGCACCTCCTCCGAGTCATTCAATTCCTCTTGAAAATTCGACATGACAATTTCTCAATCCATTTCTCAAGACAATTCAAGTACACCACCGACTCAATCAATTCCTCCTGACAATTCGGCATCTTCTCCTGCTCAATCAATTCCTCGTGACATTTCACCACCCGTAAGTTGTCCAAGATCCGTTGTTTGTGCAACTACACGTAGATCAAACCCTGCTGGTCGTGATCATAATCCCGTAGCCTCGTCTCTTCCTTGAGATGGTCCAAAAGCAGAATTTTACAATGGTAACGGGGCGATGACCAGTCTCACCTCCTTATCATGAGTAGTTCAGATCGACTTTACTCAGTATGTAGGCAACAGAGTTTGAATATTTCTTTACATCCAGCAGGAAGTGATGGAATTATTACTTGTAGTGTAAACGAGGTCTTGAGAGTCGAGCTCAAATAAAAATGATAATTTTTTTTTATAGTTAATAAAATTGATAAATTTATTTTAATTGAAAACATATTAAGCCATGTCCCTCCAATTGTGTCAATTTTAACAGATCATTATGATTTTTTATCTTGTAGGTCAATTTCTCTTCCCAACATCGTTCTTTGACACTCTTTTCTGAAAAATTATAACCTATGCTTGGTAGCTAATTATGAGTGAGTAGTTCACTTGCAACAAACTAGATATCGAGAAACCCTTGTGTTGTGCATATGATAACGATCTTCTAGAACTCTTAACCAGCCTTAAACCTTCAATTTATATTTTCTCGATCGTTTGTGTATACCAAACCATAGCTTAATGCTCCCTTCACATCTATACTGTTTATTAATAAACAAAACAATGTGAAAATGGCGCGCGGTACTAAAGTACCAAAGTACCAAAGTACCAAATTTGGTTATCACTTAACCTGGGTTCGATTCCTCGCAACTACATAATTATACAAGATTTATTTACTTTAAATTCTTTAACTTTATCCAGGGTTCGAATCACTACTACAAATTCAAACTTAGAAGATGCTACTAAGATAGCGTTTTTTTAAATACACTATGCAAGAATGCTACTTCCATAGCGTTTCTCAAAAGAACGCTATAAAAGGTAACAAAAACAAAAAAAAAATCAAAAAGAAATGAAAAAAATCTAACATAGCGTTTTGTTGCCAAACGCTAAGGAAGCTCTAGGTTCTATAGCATTTAAACAAACGCTATGTAATAAAGCGTATTTTAAGAAATATTTGTTTTATTATTATTTTTTGGAAAACAATACAAAAGCGTTTGTACAAACGCTAACTAAGTAAGTGTCTTCTAAGTTATTTTTTATTTTTGTCAAGAGATATATTTTAATTTTTAATTAAACAAGATATGTATTTTGTTTTGTAATTGTATCACGTTCTCTCTGTTTATTATCACACTACCTACACGACGGCTCTTCAGTGTATATCACAGTATATCAGTGTGGGGGAAGAGATTGAGACAAGGAGAGAGCGATTGGGTCTTGTCTGAGTTTCTTATTTGGGTCTTCATCAAGCAAAAATCATCTTGTGAGTATTTACTTTTAGGGTTTTAAATTGGGGTTTTTCATGATTGTGTTTCGATTATTATCTGGGTCTTTGTTTGGGTTGGGTTAATTATGATTGTGAGTATGTTAATTGGGTTTCTCTGGGTATTTTTCTGGGTTTCTTATTTGTTTACAATCAATAACATGAACTTCTATGAGTCTGATGTTGTTGTTTTTAATAAGCTTGTTTGTCTTATATTTTCTTTAAATTTGGTTAATTATTAGTGTATCTTGTTAGATATAAATTGTTGACGTTTGTTCATCAGTGTTTAAGTACCAGGTACTCATCAGAGTTTACTGGAAGCCAGTCAGAGTTTATTAAAGTCTGACGGGGAGAAAGTTTACCTTAGCTGTCGGTGCTGATATAAAGATTCTAGAAGCAATATATCTTGAAGATGGAAAGAAGCAAGATATATTGAGACAGTTAAGGAAACGGAACAGAAGACAGAAGCAATCCTAATTTGATATAAATTGTATAGCTGATTTATAGGAATATCAATTAGAGATTGATTATGTAGCTGTGTATTATATAAACACAGATAGGTTAACCCTAAAAGGGATGCGAATACTGAATACATTTATTCTTGTAACCTAGCAGCTCTCTGTGATTGTTTAACATCACTGAGAGAAGAGTTATTTATATAATTCAGTTTATTGATCATAAACAGTGTTCTCAATTGTTATTCTCATACATATATTGATTATATATTGTGTATTCGGCCTAACAATTGGTATCAGAGCCAAGGCTGATTAGTATATACAGTTTATCGATCCAAACACAAGTATAATCATGACTGACAACTCTCAGGAAGGTTCTAATGCAGGTTCTAATGTTCAGAAGGTTCAATCTACTTCTGTGAGTCGATATGAGACTATAAGGGTTCCAATTCTCAGACCAAGTGAATATCCAATACGGAAGGTGAAGATGACCATGTTTCTGGAAGCCACAGATCCAGAATACCTTGATAGAATCAATGATGGTCCTCATATGCCAACTAAATTGTCTCCTGTTATTACTGGGCAAGAACAAAAGACTGTTCCAAAAGAGAAGAAAGATTTGACTCCTGAAGACATCTCATCAATTGCAAAGGATGCAAAGGTTAAACATCTACTACACAGTGCCTTAGATAATGTCATGTCTAACAGAGTGATTGGCTGCAAGACTGCCAAAGAGATTTGGGATGCTTTGGAAGTCAGGTGTCAAGGAACAAGTGCTATAAAGAAAAACAGGAAGACTATTCTAACACAGGAGTATGAACACTTTGACTCTAGATCTGATGAAAGTTTGACAGATACGTATGACAGATTTTGTAAATTGTTGAATGATTTGTCTCTGGTTGATAAAGAATATGAACTTGAAGAGTCAAATCTCAAGTTTCTTCTATCCCTACCTGAAAGATGGGATTTAAAGGCAACAACAATCAGAGACAATTATGATCTTGCAGATACAGATCTTGATGAAATCTATGGGTTGCTTAAAACTCATGAACTTGAAATAGAACAGAGAATCAAAAGATCTGGAAAGAAGACAAAAACTGTTGCTCTTAAAGTTGAAGAAAAGCCTGTCAAGAAGGAATCATCAAGAAAGAAAACCAAAGGAAAGACTTTAGTCATTAAATCTGACAGTGAGTCATCAAACTCTGATGATGGCTCAAACACTGATGATGAAGCTTCTGATTCTGAGGATGATGAAGAAGAGATGATGAGAATGGCTGCTTTAATGGTGAAGACCTTCAAGAAGATGGGATTCAAGAACTTCAAGAGAGGAAAGAGATTCTCAAGGAAAGATTCAAATTCTGATAAGAGAAATTTCAGAAAGTCTGATGGAAAACATACCAAGTCTGGAAAGAAAGACAAGTCTGAGATCCAGTGCTACAAGTGTAAAGAGATGGGTCATTATGCTCCAGAATGCAAGAAAGGAAAATCTGAGAAAGCACTCATCACTAAAGGTAAGGACTGGGCAGACACTTCAGCCTCAGATGAGGGAGTCAATTATGCTCTCATGGCAACTGTTAAAGATGAAGCTGAGTCATCTGGAAACAAGGTACCCCTAACAACTTATGCTTATGATACTGATAATATATCTGAATTAAGAATTTATCTTAAAAGCATACATGTTAGTTATAGGGATCAGACTTTAGAAAATGAAAGAATCAAATCTGAGAATCTAGGTCTTAAAGAGAGGAATAAATTTCTTGAAGAGAAACTTGTTAACATGCAACAAGTTCAAAAGGAGAGAGATGATGTTGTTTATGTTGAACAGGAGTTGCTTAAAAGATATAGGGAAATAGAATCTGAGTTGGAAAAAGAGAGGAAAGTAATTAAAACCTGGACAAATTCTGGAAAAGACACACATCAGGTTTTTCAGACAGATACTGTAGGCTTAGGTTACTGTGAGGGAGATGAACTTAGGTTTAAAAATAAAGTTAAAGTGAAACCACAACTTAAACCTGTGCAATTTGTTCCGGAATACAGTAAGCTAAAGTCTGTTGTTGTAAAAGAAGCTGTTATGGAGCAAATTGAAACTTGTGAAAAACAGGTTAATATTGGTTCAATAACAGAGAATAAGATTGAGCTAGAAGCTGTTAAAGAACCAGTAAAAATCTGTGATAAACAGGTTAATGTTTATTTGATGACAGAAAAACAATTCAAACATAAGCTCAAAGAAGTAAAGTCTGTCAACAAACAGAAAATGTTTAAGAAAAATAGGAATGGAAAAGTAGGCATTAATAAAAGAAATGATTATCTGCCTAATTCTGCTGCTCCTAGAAAAACATGTCATAGTTGTGGTAGTACTAACCATCTTGCCAGGTTTTGCAAGAAGAACAAAGATATTAACTCTTTACCCTCCACATTTGGAGTAAAGAATGATTATGTTAGGGTTAGACCACAGACTTTATGCACACACTGTGGGAGCACTTGGCATTCCATTTATACTTGCAAGAGTTATCATGCTATTTATCACAGCTATTATGAGCTAAAACCCAACTTGAAATGGGTTAGAGCAAACTCTGCAAGTGTAAAGTCTGACAATGTTAGTTTAAACTCTGTTGATAGTGATTCCGCTGCAAAAGCTAACAATGTTAAGAAAGCCAAAGGATCCAAGCAAGTCTGGATCCTTAAATCTAACACTTAGTGATTGTTTGTGATTTCAGGGCATAAAAGAGAGCACTCTTATCTTGGACAGTGGATGCTCAGGACATATGACTGGAAATAAAGCCCTGTTATCAGATTTTGAGGAAAAAGCTGGCCCAAAAGTTTCCTATGGAGATGGCAACATAGGACATACTCTGGGATATGGCAATATCAATCTTGGAAGTGTCATCATTACCAATGTAGCTCTTGTCTCAGGACTCAAGCATGATCTGCTTTCTGTGAGTCAAATCTGTGACAGAGGATACCATGTAGATTTTCATAATGAACATTGTGAAGTTATCAGCAAATCTACAGGGAAAGTTGTTCTAGTTGGACAAAGGCACAATAACATCTATGAAGCAAGTTTGGTAACAAACTCTGAAGGAAAAACTGTGTGTCTATCAGCAAGAATGTCCAGTGAAGAGAGTTGGAAATGGCATAAGAAGCTCTCTCACTTAAACTTGAACAACATCAATGAGCTGATTCGAAAAGATCTTGTAAGGGGACTTCCAAAGTCAATACTCAGCTTAGATGGTCTGTGTGATTCTTGTCAAAAGGCCAAGCAAAGGAAGTCATCTTTCAAGAGTAAATCTGAATCTTCAGTTGTGGATCCTTATCATCTTTTACATATTGATCTCTTTGGTCCAGTGAATATAATGTCAATGGGCAGAAAGAAATATGCTTTAGTCATTGTTGATGAGTACACCAGATACACCTGGGTGTACTTCTTAGCAAAGAAGGATGAAACTGCCCTAACTTTGATGGATCATGTGAAGCTATTGGACAAAGGATCACAGTACAAAGTGAAAGTTATAAGAAGTGATAATGGTACTGAATTCAGAAATTCTGAAATGGAAGCTTTCTGCAAGGAAAGAGGAGTGAAGCAAGAATTTTCTGCACCTGGAACTCCACAGCAAAACGGTGTAGTTGAAAGAAAGAACAGAACCCTAATCGAAGCTGCCAGAACAATGCTTGATGAAACAAAATTGCCAACTTATTTCTGGGCAGAAGCTGTTCAAATAGCTTGTTTTACTCAAAATGCTACACTGATCAACAAGCATGGGAAAACACCATATGAGATGGTGAAGAATAAGAAGCCAAATTTGAAATATTTTCATATTTTTGGATGCAAGTGTTTTTTGTTGAAAACTCATCCTGAACAATTGACCAAGTTTGACTTAAAAGCTGATGAAGGAATTTTTGTTGGATACCCACTATCAACTAAAGCATTCAGAGTCTACAATCTAAGAACTAAAGTGATCATGGAATCTATACATGTGTCATTTGATGACAAGAAAATAACTGGAATAGAAGATGAAGAATATCATGATCAACTTCGCTTTGATAATGAAGATCTATACTCTGATGATGTAAACTCTAATGCAACAAATCCAACAAACTCTGACGAAGCATACTCTGATCCTCTACTGGTAAACACTGACGAATTTTCTCTGACAGAACAAAATAGAGAACCAGTTGAGGGGGAGCATGAAGAAACTTCAGGAACTTCTCAAAGTAATGACTCAAATTCTGAAAGAGGGTCAAATATAGAATCAAACAGAAACTCTGAGTCAAACTCTGAAAGTTCAAATACTGAACAATCCAATTCAGGGGGAGCCTCAGAGAATGCAAATAGTCAAGAAGAAAATCAGGAGAGCATGGATCAAGGGGAGGATCTAATAATGATAATAGAAGCCAATTACCAACAGCAAGAAGGTGGACACAATCCCATACACCTGACTTGATAATTGGAGATCCAGAAGCTAGTGTAAGAACTAGAAATGCTACAAATAATGAATGTCTGTTTCATGCATTCTTATCTCAAACAGAGCCCAAGAAAGTGGAAGAAGCTCTTCAAGATGCTAACTGGATAACAGCAATGCAAGAGGAGTTAAATGAATTTGAGAGGAATGAAGTCTGGACACTTGTACCAAGACCAAAGAACAGATCTATTGTTGGTACAAAGTGGGTTTTCAGAAACAAAACAGACAGTGATGGAGTGATTACAAGGAATAAAGCTAGACTTGTGGCTAAAGGCTATTCACAGCAGGAAGGAATTGACTATGATGAAACCTTTGCTCCAGTTGCAAGATTGGAGGCAATAAGGATTTTTCTGGCCTATGCTGCTCACAAGAAGTTTAAAGTCTTTCAGATGGATGTGAAAAGTGCTTTTCTCAATGGGAAACTTGAAGAAGAAGTGTTTGTTGAACAACCACCAGGGTTTGTAGATCCCAAATATCCAGATTATGTCTACAGACTTGATAAGGCATTATATGGACTAAAGCAGGCACCTAGAGCATGGTATGAAACTCTGGCTCAATTTCTTTTAGAAAGTGGGTTCACTAGAGGTACAATTGACAAAACCTTGTTCTATTTTAATTTTGGTGATGATTTGCTGTTAGTTCAAATCTATGTGGATGACATAATTTTTGGGTCTACTAATGACAAACTCTGTAAGAAATTTGCCAAGCTTATGCAGTCAAGATATCAAATGAGTATGATGGGAGAGCTCAGTTATTTTCTAGGCTTACAGGTCAAACAAACAGATGATGGGATTTTTATCAATCAAGCAAAATATACCAGAAATCTTCTCAAGAAATTTGGTATGCTTGATAGTTCTTCTGCTACAACTCCCATGGCAACTGCAACAAAGCTAGACAAAGACACAGGAGCCTCAGTAGATATGACAAACTATAGAGGGATGATAGGGTCTCTTCTTTATCTCACTGCAAGCAGACCTAATATCATGTATGCAACATGTCTTTGTGCAAGATTTCAAGCAGACCCCAGAGAGCCACATCTAACAGCTGTGAAGAGGATTTTCAAATATCTCAAAGGAACCATAACTCTTGGTTTGTGGTATCCTAGAGAATCAGAGTTTAAATTAATTGGTTACTCTGATGCAGATTTTGCAGGCTGTAAGATAGACAGAAAAAGCACAAGTGGAAGCTGTCAATTTTTAGGTGACAGATTAGTTTCTTGGTACAACAAGAAACAGAAATCAATTTCGACATCCACAGCAGAAGCAGAGTATATAGCTACTGGTAGCTGTTGTGCACAGATTTTATGGATGAAGAATCAATTGCTGGACTATGGATTAAGGTACTCTAGAATACCTATTTACTGTGATAATCAAAGTGCTATTGCTATGACAGGTAATCCAGTACAGCACTCCATGACCAAGCACATCAGCATAAGGTATCATTTTATCAGGGAACATATGGAAGAAGGAGATATTGAGCTTCATTTTGTGTCTACAGACCAACTGCTTGCAGATATCTTCACCAAACCTTGAGTGAAGCTACCTTTACAAGGCTGGTAAATGAACTTGGAATGGTCTCTGGTTTTGACTAGAGATACCGGTTAGATTCAAACTCTATACATGATAGATTTTATGCTCATGGTTCTTTGCATGTGTTAACTGTTATTTGTACCAGTATGTTAAACTCTGACAGTAAACTCTGTTAGTCATACTCTGTCGGTTAAACTCTGATGTTAAACTCTGATTGTGATATTGTCTGAAACATATGGACCGATGAAGAAAGCTGTATGAAGCATGATTTTCAGTAAGTAATCATGAATCCTACTAAGTATTATAAATTCTGATTACAAAATGTGCAGAAAATTTACACAGCATAATACTGTCTCTATATTTATAGCATCTCTTAGTTTATTGATCCTATACACTGAGTCTGTATTAGTTGTTTGCACTTTCTCTCATAAATTAATTGTATTAACTGATGAAAAGTCTAAACTCTGATAATTAGTTACAAATATTTCACCCTCAAATCAAAAGATGCCAAAAAGAGCACAAATTCCTTTGAGATGATGTTGTGCCTAGGAAGATCCAGGAACTTATTGTATGAAATAAGGGCTAAAATCTTTGATTTTTGGTGACTAGTGCCAACCACTGATTACTGGAAAAATAAAATTAAAAAAAAAAAAAAATTATAAAGGGGGTGAAAATAAAAGATATATTCAAATGAAAGGATATCAGTATACAGAGTTTAGATATAAAAATCAGATTTTATTTGATATGAGAGTTTGAGAAACCAGTTTTTACTGCTTTAGTTTGTGGATTTTATGCACTTAGAGATGATCTAAATATTCATATTCAGTAAACTCTGCTAACACACACACAAATACTCACACCTGTACAGTTTGTGAAAAGAGTTTATTTATAAAGGAGGAGGATTGGTAAACACTGATGAACTGTGTACTCTACGCTGAGGTAATTTTATTTTAATCTCTGATGATTAAAATTAATTATTTGTTTCAGATAGTTAACAATTTTGAGAAAACATTTTTGAAAATAAAAGAGTATGATTGGTAACGGTTCTAATTTGTATTAAACAGATGAGAGAGGTTGAGTGTCTAGAAAAGTGTAAAAGGCGGTAATTATTGCTGTTTTTACTGCGCATGCGCATTGGAAACTGCCAATTACTGCTGTCAGTCATTGCATGTGTGCCACGTGTCCCACTCACACAGTTAACGGAGTAAGACAGTTGTATATTAATGATTAAAAACTGTTCAGTTTTTAATTTTGAATTTCATATTTATACAATACACACACATACGTCTAAACCTTTCACATCTTACTTCAATTCACATCTTTTGTCACACACACAAATTCACAAACACCTTTCTACTTACAAACTCTTTTGAAGCTTTTGCATCAGTTTCTTTTTTATTCTTTCAAATCTTTCAAATGGCAACTACATCGTTTGTTTCTTCTGGGTTAGAATTTGTTCCAAACAACTACGCAGCACCACTAAACACTGCTAACGCACCAGAAGCTTTTCATATGATTCAAGAA
This sequence comes from Heracleum sosnowskyi, assembly GCA_030848705.1. Taxonomy (NCBI): domain Eukaryota; kingdom Viridiplantae; phylum Streptophyta; class Magnoliopsida; order Apiales; family Apiaceae; genus Heracleum; species Heracleum sosnowskyi. The sequence continues at coordinate 126,088,156 of CM061240.1, forward strand.
TTTCTTGCTCAGTCAGCGATTGGGCGTGCTTTAGTAGAACCAGCAAAACTTTCTGGTTCTCAAATCAAGGCGTTCTGGGAGTCGGGTCTTTATGATGATGGTGGTGAGACTGGTAACCCATCTATAATTTTTGAATTTGAAGAAACAGAGTATGTAATTACTTCAGGAACCATTCGTGCTGCAATGGGGTTTCCTGAGTTTTCGTCATATACCATTGGAATGGGTGATAATGATTTGCTGAGGATGATGCGAGAGATTGGGTATTCTGGACCCTTGACTAAGATTGGACAGTTGAAACGACCATTCTTAAGGAAGGAGTGGAGCTTCTTCTTTGATTGCATCACAAGAACTTTTGGAAAGAAATGCACAAACTGGGATGCTATTCCCACGGAGAGTCTGCAAATCGGGTATTCTTTATTATATGATAATCATTTTGATTTTTCACGACTTGTATTGAATAATTTAGGGGAGAAAATGACAGAGAATAGAGGGGTAGTATACTTTTCTAGATTTTGTCATATTTTGTTCTCTTACTGTGTCCAAGGGGTAGACATTGTTGCTGAAGATGTTTCTTGTTTTAAATTACACAAGAGGATATTCTCTGATCTTATTAACAAAGATGTTAAGAAAGGGGTTGTTGGAGATTTGTTACTGCCTGCATCTGTGCAACAGTTTGTAGATGATCAAGTTAATTCACAAACACAAATTCCTTCTCAACCAGAACCTTTGCAAACAGAGCTTCCTCCATCAACATCTGTCAAACCTAAATCTAGTGGTAGGACTAAGCATGTTGGTTCTAAACCTGCAAGGTCTGTTAGACCAGCTGCTGATGTAGGGGTGTCCAAATCAAATGATAAGCCAAAGGGTCATTACAAGAAAAGGAGAGCCAATAGATCAAAAGCAAATGATGAGGATGATCTTGACAATGAAACTCTTCATAAGAGAAAAAGGAGATTAGTAGCCAATTATCTTTTTGATAATGTGGATGAAGCTGTCCAGCATGAAGCTCCTGAAGTTGTTGTTGAGAAGCCTGTTGTAAATGCTGATGATGAGGACAGGATTTTTGTAGATACTGAAGCTCCTGAAGTTATTGTTCAGGAGGCTACTGAAAATGTTGAAGTAGTCTCTGTGCCTGACTTGGCAAATGCTGATATAGAGGCTGATTTTGATCAAGATGTTTTATTTGATGATTTTGATGCAAATCTTGAAGCACATCCTAGTATCAGTGTTTGTGATACTGAGGATGTGGCAGCTGATCAACCCACCCAAATTCTAGATGAGTCAATTGCAACTCATACAGAGATTCTCTCTGTCAATAATACAATTTCTGAAAAGGGTGAGGAGGTTGATCAGGTACTTGAAGCTGCTCAGGTAGTTGAAGCTGTTATAGAGAGTTTTGATGAAGCTATGGCAGAGAATGTTAAAGAAACTACTGTACAAACAGAAGATATTGTTGCAGAGACTGTTCCTATAGAAACAGAGGTTATTGTAAACTCTGAGATTCCTGAAGCTGCACAGGTAAATGCTGAGGTTACTGCTGACAATGTTATTGAAGAAATTGCAGAGCAGTTAGAGGAGAATGCTAATGAAGCTCGAGTTGATTTTGATAATGCTGATCACACATCTGTAAACTCTGATCATGCAAACTCTGAGATTAATCCTGAACTTTCAAACTCTGATAGTCATGAGTCACTACCTTTTCTAAGGGATCCAACTACAGAGTCTATCAAGGAAAACCAAAATGCAACTGAAGCTCATTTCAGGGAAATGCATTATGCTAACTGGTCAGGAGCAGATTGCATTTTCTCTTCTCAAAGAGCTGCTGATTTTGTAAATAAGACTGCTACAGAGATTACTAATCCTGAGTTATTATCACATTTTAAGGCGACCATTGTTCAAGTTAAATCATTGCACAACCGCTTTGATGAGACTCACAAGGTTGTTCTTGGATTGAGTAATGATATTGCTCTTAAGGAGTTAGCACTAAAGAAAGATAGAGCTCAATTTTCATCTATGCAAAAGGATCAAGAGGAGATCAAGCAGATGCTTACTAATGTTGAAAGCAATCAGAGTGTTATGTCTTCACAACTAACTTCTATTGCTGCATCACTAGAGTTGCTGACATCAGTTTTTATTCCTGATGATGTCAAAAAGGGGGAGAAGATACCTAAAGACAAATGCAGAAGGACTCCAACTTTGAGACTGAGGGATGATTCAAATGATGGTGGAAGCAGGGAAACAGAGAAAAGGTCAAAGTCTTCTCAAGAGCAAGGGCGACTTAGGTTAAACTCTGCTAGACAGACAAACTCTGATATGATAAACTCTGGTGCTACTGGTTCTGGTACTCATGCTCAATCTTCTTCAAGACTTAAGAGTCTAGTGATTTCAGCTAATCCAATAACTGATGAAGAGATTGCAGCCAAGCTGTTTTTAGATGAGCATGATGGTGAAGTGACAGTTGAGGATTTGGAAGCAGAAATGAAGATGCTGTCTGAAGAACATAAAAAGAAAGTTGCTTTTGGAAATTATAAGTAGAAATCAGTAAAGGCTCCTAGAAAGAAAGAAATTGGAATTTCTATCAAAGAAAATACTCAATAGAGTATACAATACACAAGGAGACCTGTGATTGCAAATACTGATAAAGGAAAGGGTATACTGGTAGAAGAAGGACAGTTACCAAAGAAGAATTATTCAACCTCTGACGTTGCTCAAGTTGAATCAAGGATAAACAAATCAACCTCTGACGTTGCTCATGTTGATATTTCTACTAAAGTTGTGACAACCTCTGACAAGGCTCAAGTTGTACAAACTCAGCTAGCTCCACAACTTCAAGGTTTCTTAAGACCTGTACTTTCTGAAACTCTGACGTTAGAAGCTGTGGATTTTTCTCAAACCAGGACAGTACTTGGAAAAGAACCTTATGACAAGTCTGGTTTAGGTTCACACAGGGAAAAGAGAATAAATAACAGATCTTTAGATCAAACATCACTGGTAGAAGCTGGTATTGGGGTATCTCAAGAGAGCCTTGATAAACTAGAATCTGTTCAGATGGTCTATCATAGAGGATTGAAGAAAGAGGTTCTGTTATATTTTATGTCTGATGGAAGAGTATACAGAGTAGGAGAAGCTGATGTTCAATTGAAGCTATGGGAAGAGCTTGAGTATGTTTTATACCTTCTCAAAGTCAAAAATAGAAGTACTCACAATGCTGCTCTAGTTCTAAGAGAAAGGATGTTGAAGACAAAAGCTATGCTTGGAGGAGGTGTTTCTAGTGCATATATTCCTAAGTACAGAGATGCTTATGGAAAGATTGTTGAGATGAAGAGAAACAGTGCTAAGTTTAAGACAGCACTGGGTATTAAAGTCTTGGAATTCAATCTGGAGTCAGACAAATCTTACTATATCCGGCTAGGGAATGAAATGAGGAAGAACAACATTTATTCTCTGAGAGCTGCTATCTACCAGACTGGAGAAAGTGATCCAGAGCTTAAAGAATTGAAAGGGATCATGGTAGATGAGCTGGAAAAAGCTGAAAGGAGGCTTCTCATCGATTATCTCAGGACAGTGCCTGATATTGAAGAGATTAAGTAAAGTCTGACTGTAAGTTTTTAAAGTTTTCTGTTCTAAGTTAAAGTTAAACTCTGTTATAATTAAACACTGCATTTGTCATATGTTTTGACATCATCAATTATCTATTTAACTTGTACATTTTTATTATGCACAAGTTGGGGGAGATTGTTAGATATAAATTGTTGACGTTTGTTCATCAGTGTTTAAGTACCAGGTACTCATCAGAGTTTACTGGAAGCCAGTCAGAGTTTATTAAAGTCTGACGGGGAGAAAGTTTACCTTAGCTGTCGGTGCTGATATAAAGATTCTAGAAGCAATATATCTTGAAGATGGAAAGAAGCAAGATATATTGAGACAGTTAAGGAAACGAAACAGAAGACAGAAGCAATCCTAATTTGATATAAATTGTATAGCTGATTTATAGGAATATCAATTAGAGATTGATTATGTAGCTGTGTATTATATAAACACAGATAGGTTAACCCTAAAATGGATGCGAATACTGAATACATTTATTCTTGTAACCTAGTAGCTCTCTGTGATTGTTTAACATCACTGAGAGAAGAGTTATTTATATAATTCAGTTTATTGATCATAAACAGTGTTCTCAATTGTTATTCTCATACATATATTGATTATATATTGTGTATTCGGCCTAACATATCTATGTAAAATTATTTTTACAATCTCTTGTTCAATTTAGGAACTAAATTTAGGATAACACAAAAGTTAGGAACAAGACATAAGAATTATGTCATAGATTAGCTAGGATTGTCAAAATATAAAACCACATATCACTACAGTTAGTTAGATAATTTGGCTTTGGAACTGAAAATGCAGGTTTACAGTGCCATGCAGACTTTTTGAATGAACAGTGGGAAGGAATAGACCAAGACGATGTCTAACAGTTTCAGATGGATGAACATAAAGGTATCACAGAACATTATATCTACCTTTCATGTCACTATTTTGAATTGCTTCTATCCATTTGTTGTTTGTGGTAGTTGTAACAACAAGGGTGTATATATGTGTCTGATTCTTGTATATATGTGTCTGACTATATTCATGAATGGACTATAAACTCGCAAAATTGACAATGTGTAGTGCCCCAAGCAAGCTTCGCATGATGGATTTTTTTGTGGATATTATGTTGGATGCTTCATTGAAGATCTATTGTAGAGTGGTGAAACAAAAATCAATGTTGACGTAAGTGATTTTAATTTGTTACAAACTGCTATTAGCTGTAACTACAAGTATATTATTCCAAAATCTAAGTAGGTTTATGATTTTGTTGTTATACAGTTTACCTATTCTCCGAGATTGAATTCCTATCCTCGCGATAGAATGTTCCACTTCCAGAGTAATTGGGCAGGTTACTTGTACAATCGATTTGTCAAGGACATGTTGCTGATGAAGTAGTTTTGTGTTTATATATCTTTTAGATGTTGCTGATGAAGTAGTTTTGTGTTTATATATCTTTCAGTGTGTAATCCAGAGTTTTAACCGAGAGTTACAAACAGAATTATTAATGAAGTAGTTTTGGCAGAAGTTGTTAATGTTTGGATATTATTTTGATTTTAATGCAGTAATTTGATTTGCTTGTTCAGTTGGTGTTTGGATCGATCATTTTCTTGTACTGGTGATTGCTTTTAAGAATAATATTACAGGTTCAAAAAGGACATAAAATGTAATAAATTATTTTTGTTAATAAAAAGATATTGGATAGTGTTTCATAACTGTCTCATAATTTCAAAAAAAATACAAAAATCATACCAGCAGCGCTTGTCAAGAGAAATATTTTCACTAACATAGCGTTCATATTAAAGCTATGTAATTAATTTGACAGACTTGATTAGCGTTTGAAGAAGTGCTATGGAAGCAATGCACTTGGATAACGATTACTTGCATAGCCCTCCCAGAAACGCTATCCAAGTAATGAACTAACACATCGCTCGCAGACCGCTATCTTAGAATGTCCTTAGAGAGCGTCAAAATAAGCGCTATGGAAGAGGTGTTAGCTTCAATAGCGCTGGCTTGCATAGCGCTTAAAAATGCTATGTAAGATAAAAAATGAACGCTATCCAAGATGAAAACTATAGTAGTGAATCCTTACAACTACGTAATTATAGAAGATTTATTTATTCTATACTCTTTATTAATAAGCAAAACAATGTGAAAATGGCGCGCGGTACTAAAGTACCAAAGTACCAAAGTACCAAAGTACCAAATTTGGTTATCACTTAACCCGAGTTCGATTCCTCGCAACTACATAATTATACAAGATTTATTTACTTTAAATTCCTTTAACTTTATCCAGAGTTCGAATCCTTACAACTACGTAATTATACAAGATTTATTTATTTACTTTAAATTCAATAGTTTGTTAGATTCTTTGCAGCTACGTAATCATACAAGATTTATTTATTTACTTTAATTTCTTTAACTTTATGCACAGTTCGATTATCTATAACTACATAATTAAATAGTTATTTATTTATTATATATTTTTATTATTCAATTCTCGAGAAATACATTTTTAAATAATACTTATTAATAATTTATTAATAATAATATTTTAATGTAGATTTATCCTCGGCCCCCGTGCTGGCACGGGTTATAAGCTAGTAACGAAGAATTTGTTTTACTGCATTCTGATGTAACATTGTGGGCCTTTCCATGTAACATTCACTCATGAACCCTACATGCAGAACTTGCTCGCATGTAGCATATGCGTATCCCTAGCTCCCCCTTCCAACTCATTTTTAAATTGTTATAACACACGCGTGTCTAGGATGCGAGTTCAAAGTCCAGGCATATGCCAGATGCGTAAATCTCTCTTTTCTAGTGCGTTTGTCATTCTAGTGCGTTTGTAAGAAGTGTAGGGTTCCAGAATTTAGTTTCTTGCCAAATACATGAATTACTTACAAAAATACAACACACACAGAATATTGGTTTTGAAATAAAATTATAAATGAACACACTAAGATAAACATGCTCCTTTGTATTCGATAATCGAATGAAAAAACGTACCGAGACGATCACCACTACAAGGAAAACGACTAAATTCGACAAGAAAAATTCTGTCGAATTTAACTAAATTCGACGGAATTTTGTTGAATTTAACTAAATTCGACAGAAAATGTGTTTGTCGAAAATGCTCGCGTCGAATTTAGCAAATTCTGTCGAATTTAAGTTAATTCGACAGACTAAATTCGACAGATTTTTTGTCGAATTTAGCTGAATATTTCAAAATTTTCAAATTTTCAAATTTTCAAATTCCGCTAAAAAATTTAAATTTGCAAATTTTGGCGCCCGTGGTGCATTAAATTCGACCAAATGTGGTCGAATTTAGTATGCTAAATGTGACGGAACACAGTCGAAATTACATATTAAATTCGACCAAATTCGGTCGAATTTAATGAACACCAATTTTTAAAAAATAAGCAGCAGAATCTGCTGCTCAAGAATTGATCCAATTTTCTCCCCGTGTTTACCTTCCATTTTTCACCCAGCAGAAGCTGGGTCTGCTCTTCTTTAGGTCTGCCTCTGCAAGTGCATAACCCTCTGCTTATAACACATTTGACACTATCTAGTAGAGGATTGCTGCATTGAGTAACCTGTAGATGTCAAAAATTATGACTGGATGGATGGTTATTATAGAAATAGATACAAACAAGCAAGTAGACCAAACAATTCAACCACAGCCTGATTCAAATTGGTTAAGTGTATTTTGTATGACTTGTATTTAAAAGTTAGAACAACCAATTCAACCCAGCCTTATATTAATGATTAAACTTCAAAGGCGAGGTGATAAGGCAGGAGCATGCACACATGGGATTTGGAAATTCTTTACCACCATATGGCTAATAAGCCTCCACTCCAGCCAAAATCATTTCCCTACAAAGGAATCACCATATAATAAATATGAAGTATTCGAAGGTTATACAATGGGATATATAACTTAGTAAGAACAAGACAGAAATATGAAATATGAGAAAAATGGAGTAGGAGTAATTGAATGTTTATGAGAAAAATGAATGAATGAAATATATAAAAGAGAAATAGATGAGTAATTAAATTAATGGTTAGGATGAAATATTTTAGGAAAGAAATGGATGGTCTAGATTCAATGTAAAAGAGCAATCCATGTGCTTGTTTTTCAACCACTACAAGCGTGACACGTGGCAAGAGAAAATTGGCTTATTCTGTATTTTACTAAATTCAACCAAATCTGGTCGAAAATAAAACACGGGTAAATTCGACAGAAATCGGTTGAATTTAGCTAAATTCGACATATTAGTGGTCGAAATAAAACACGGGTAAATTCGACAGAAGTCGGTTGAATTTAGCTGAATTCGACTCATATCGGTTGAATTTAGCTAAATTCGACCGATATGAGTCGAACTAAAGCTTAAATTGGACCAATTAGGGTTTGTAGTCGAATTTAGTGTAAGTGACATATATATATTTGTTAAAATGTTTAAGATATATATATATTTAAATTAATTAATTTTTTGCACACACTATATTCTTTTGATAATCTTCACATTCGTACGGTTGGATTACTCAAAACAATTTTTAAATAAACTAAAAACTCTAACCCTAGTCCAACCCCTAAATCTAAACCCTAAACCCCCATATTCAACTCAACTATGTCGTTTATGTACAGAACTATAATATTTTTTTCTACCCACTATAATTTATTCAAATTTTTTTATTGAATGTAACAAGTCGTATAAATACATTCATATTTTTTTGTATTTTTTAAAACTAATTAGATATTTTATTTAATTTTTCTAAAAGTATCAAAAAATGAAAGTTCAACATTATCTAATCATATAAAAAAATTATGTAAAATTTTTGTACAACTAAATTCTTACATGTAATGAATGTTATCCTTGTATTTTTATTTATTTTTCATGATGTGTACAAACATTTATAAAATTATTAACATATTTTTAAAATTCTGAAAATAATAAAGTCAACCGAATTCGGTCACATTTATTAAATTCGACTAAATTCGGTTGAAAATATTTTTAAATAGTTTCGAAAATTCTGGGCGGCAAATTTCCCGCTATTTACCAAACTGAAAATTTTTAGGCAGCAAAATTCCCGCCAACCTTATTTTCAAATTCGACCAAATTCGGTCGAATTTAGTTTTCTAAATTTAATATTTTTTGGGACTTTTCCCTCTTTTTAAGGGATTTTCATTTGTACTGCACAAATTTTCAACCGCGGCTAAATTCGACTGTTTTTTGTCGAATTTAGGAGTTGGTACTAAATTCGACAGAGTTCCGTCGAATATAGTTTTGAATAGTATGAAAAAATTTTGGTGAGAATATCCTACATTTTACCAAATTCAAAAATATAGGCGGCAAAATTTCCATCTTTTACTAAATTCGACAACATAAAAAAATCTGTCGAATTTAGTATTGAATTCGACAATATAAAAAAATATGTCGAATATAGTACTAAATTCGACAGATCAATTTTGACAGAATGCATTTTCGGCCGAAAACTGTCGAATTTAGCCGCAGTGTATAATTTCGACGAAGTTCTGTTGAATTTAGTTTCTGTCGAATTTGATTTGTCGAAATTAGCCTTTACTTTCTTGTAGTGTACATTAGAAAAATGAATACATCCAAATTTAAACTAAGTTAATCACCTAAGTTGGTGACTAAAAACCAGGAGCCACCTCCTGATATATCTCCACTCCATATTCTCCTAATAAGACTCTACTACTCTATGATCTATTCTTACTCCAACTATCACGTCAAATAAAAAAAATCAAATCAAATACATTTAATTTTAATATTCCAGCACATTCCTCCTTAATCTAAACTCAGTAAAGACCTTTGACTCTCAACAATTTGCGCATTTTCTCAAATTTGGAGTGGACAAAGTCTTTGTCGAAACATATGCTCGTTGCTCATTTGTACCCACATGTTTGATGATAATTAATCCTTGTTCAACACACTCCCGCATGAAATGATAGTGTAAGTCTATGCGTTTAATTCGACCATGTAAAACTGGATTTTTTGTCAAATCAATTGCTAACCTGTTATATATCAATCTAAAGAATCACCGGACCTGCTTTCACATCTGATAGCTCTGGCTAAACACCTTGTGTAACCATATTTCCTGCACACTGCAGTTGTGGCTTCCAAAACTCAGCTTAACAAGAGGACAATGCAAAACACCTCTGTTTTTGCGAGACCCATGTGATTAAACTTTCATCTAAATAACATGCGATGCCCTTCTACTTTTTCTATCATCAATATTACCTGCCAAATCACACTATCTAAAAAACCACACAACAAATAATTTTCTCCATCGTTTGTGTATACCAAACTATAGCTTAATGTTCCCTTCACATAAGAAGAATTCGTTTTACTGCATTCTGATGTGACATTGTGGGCCTTTCCATGTAACATTTATCATTTGTGCATAAATGAAATTTAGACAAATTGATTTACTATACTTAAATGGAGGTGATATATTAGAAAGCTAGAAATACTTCGGGAAATCCAAGGGCAGCTATGAATTTGTACAATATAATTGAGCGCGGGTTGAATAAATATTATCCTAAAACTGTTGCAGCTGTACATGCAATTGAACTTTAATTAATATTTTTTTCCTCATCCTAACGTCACGGACATAATATATTTTTTCTCTAGATAATATAAAAAACTTGTTAAATTAATTTATCTTTGATCCTAAGTCTTTAAAAAGGTTTAACTTAAGTAAGTGATAAGCATGACGCCGGATGTTATAAATATAGCTAGGAAATAAGGTGTACTCTAAAAAAAATTAACATTATTGTATTCAAACATGGTAAGATTGTCATAAAAACTAATTATATATGTATGAGATTTAAGATTTTATATTAAATCTATATATAAATAAGGTTTGTGTTTCATGCAGTCCCGAGTTAAAGTAAAATAAAAAAGAGAGAAAAGAAATTGAGCCGTGCCTATAATTTCCTTGTGTAAAAGAAAATTAAGAAAGTTGTTGCTTTGTTTTGTGTTAAATAAATTAATAAACAATATATTTGAAAAATATATTATCCATTTACTGGTAGGAATTGACCCCCCATTTCCTACCGACGACGAATATGGTAGGAAATGGTCCGCGTGGGGCCCGATTTCTGTAAAAGCGAGGACCAATTCCTACCGATTGTTGGTAGGAAAATAAAACCTACCAACATCGGTAGGTTTTGCCTGCATTTTCACAAAGATAAGACCCCACCATCCTAATCATCAAGCCTTGTCATATTTTTAAGTAATAAACAATTTTTATAAAATAAAAAATATTTTCAATATGCTGTGGTCATTTCCTACCATATATGGTAGGAAACTAAAACCTACCAAATCTGGTAGGTTTTATTCTTGATGGTACCCCACCATCCACATCATCAGCCATATCATAATTTAAGTAATAAATAATTTTTTAAAAATAATAAATTTTTTAATTCTGTCATGGTCATTTCCTACCATATATGGTAGGAAAATAAAACCTACCAAATCTGGTAGGTTTTATTCGTGATGGTACCCCACCATTCACATCATCGTCCCAATCATATTTTAAAGTAATAAACATTTTTTTTAAATACGAAATATTTTCATTCTGTCAAGGCCATTTCCTACCATATATGGTAGGAAATAGTTACTGACGAATTTTAGACCCCCACCACCTTTTTGCTTTTCCGCCAAAAATTTCACAGAAAAGTTGAATTTCCCGCGCACATCAAAACCTACCATTGTTGGTAGGTTTTAATCGATTAATAAAATAATACAAAATAAAATTAATGGAGAATGTGTTTATATTATATTTTTTGTTGATCGGCTATCATATTTTTTGTTAATCAAACTCTAGGGACATAAAGATTTACTCATTTTAGTAGTGGAGGATAAAAATTAGTTGAATTAAACTTACATATTTAGGTACTTATGTTATTCGTTAAAACCTAATTATATCGAAAAAAAATTAAAAATATAAAGACGTATGGATAAATTAAATTTTTTTATATGAAACGTCGTTTTGTAGTTTGATGAATGTAAGGAAAAAAATTTAGACAAAAAGGAATTACAAAAAGTTAAAATCGTTTAGAAAATGAAAGAGTGTTAGAAAATTGAGTTAGAGTTTATACTCATGTTTTAGGGGTTGTCTAGGGTTACACTTTTTGATTTCTATTTATTTTTTTTCAACGATCCAACCTTACGGATGATTAAATATGTTGATTTCTTAGTTTTATACAAAATATTGGATTTTTTTAATTTAAACTCTTATATTTTTATAATAAATCTATTTTAGGGGTTGTCTAGGGTTACACTTTTTGATTTTTTTTGATTTTTTTTCAACGATCTAACCTTACGGATGATTAAATATTTTGATTTCTTAGCTGTATGTAAAATTTTAGAATTTTTTAATTTAAACTCCTATATTTTTATAATTAATCTATCTATCAAACTTATAATTTACAAAACTTGAACTGAAATATGATATATGAGTAAATTGCATATTTAGTACAAAAAACGATGTTGGTGTAGTGGTTATGCACTTGGTTATTCTTAGAGAGGGCAGTTGTTTAAATCCACACAACCAAATTGTTTTGGCAATTTCCGCCAAATTGTTTTACCAAAAACTTGAAATTACCGCGCACAACTAAAAAAGAATATAATTAAAATAATAAAAGAAAAAAAATTACGGTAAAAACTCATTTACCCTCTGAAATAAATTAATAGATCTAAATTATCATTACGTTTCGATCGTCGAAAATATTATTTAAAAAAAATTATTATGTTTATTTTTTTTAAAAAAAAAAAATTGTGCCAAAACCTATACCCTACCATTATCGGTAGGAAATAAGCTACAATTTCACGAAAAATTCAAAAATTGCACCTAAAACTAAAAATTCAAAAATTGCGCCCAAACCAAAAATTCAAAAATTTTGCTGAGAATCATAACCTACCATTATCGGTAGGAAATAAGCTACAATTTCACGAAAAATTCAAAAATTGCGCCTAAAACTAAAAATTCAAAAATTGCGCCCAAACCAAAAATTCAAAAATTTTGCTGAGAATCATAACCTACCATTATCGGTAGGAAATAAGCTACAATTTCCCGAAAAATTCAAAAATTGCGCTTAAAACTAAAAATTCAAAAATTGCGCCCAAACCAAAAATTCAAAATTTTCGCTGAAAATCATAACCTACCATTATCGGTAGGAAATAAGCTACAATTTTACGAAAAATTCAAAAATTGCGCCTAAAACTTAAAATTCAAAAATTGCGCCCAAACCAAAAATTCAAAAATTTCGCTGAGAATCATAACCTACCATTATCGGTAGGAAATAAGCTACAATTTTACGAAAAATTTAAAAATTGCGCCCAAACGAAAAATTCAAAAATAATTTCCTCTTCTTATTACTTATAATACAATCATTTTTTTTTCTCATTTCACTTCAATTTTCTTCCCTCTCTTCATCTTCTTCTCTATATCTTTATCTTCTTCAAATCAATTTCACATATCATTCACTTTGTTCTTCTTCTTTTTGCTTATTTAAGTAATTTTATCTTCATGCTTATTTTGTTATTTAATTCTTAATACTAATTCTTGCTTTTTATGTAAATTTTAGGTACTTGATGAAGATCCAAAGACAATGATGTGGAAATAGAGAAAATGATTGTGAAGAAAATAATATGAAGATCCAAACGAAAAAGATGAAGATTTTGAAGATAATTAATTAAGCCTTGTAAATAATTTTTGATTTGTAGTTTTGGTCCATAAGAACAACTTCTAATTTTGAATATTATGATTTATGTGTAAGGAATGTTTGAATTTTCATATACAATGAATGTTTGATTATTTGTTATGTTTGTATACTTGTGAATTATATATCGATCTATTTTTTTATAATGATTTGAGCAATTTGTTAGATAGGAGAAGTAATGAAAGCTTTATTTTTTTTGAAACAATTGTCTAGTAATTCCTACCACCTTCAAAGCATTTCCTACTGTCTTCATAACATTTCCTACCGTCTTCATAGCATTTCCTACCGTCTTCGTAACATTTTCCAGAATTGATGAATGCGGTAGGTTTTAACTAGTAGGAAATACTGAAGGTGGTAGGAATTGCTTGGTAGGAAATAGCTATTTTTATGTGCTTCTGTTATAAAACCTACCATTTTGGTGCCCCTTGAGTTGGTAGGAAATGCGTTGGTAGGATTTGGTTGGTAGGAAATAGTCCTTGACCGGGGTCAAATGTGACCCCACAAAATGACGTGGCAGTGACCCCACATGTGACATGTGCATGACATGTCAACCTCGTGGCAAGTGACATGTCGGGGTCCACCGCCATGTGGCCGTCGATGTGGCTGTTGATGTGGCTCGCCACATGGGCAGCCATTTGGCATGTGGGGCCGTTTAAGAAACAGACCACCAATTCCTACCATCACCAATTCCGACCTGAGCAATTTCTACCATGTCGAATGGTAGGAATTGACACCAATTCCTACCGATTGACCCCCAAAACCTACCATTTTCGTGGTAGGAAAATGCTGTTTTTGGTGTAGTGTGTGGCTTCCAAAACTCAGCTTAACAAGAGGACAATGCAAAACACCTCTGTTTTTGCGAGACCCATGTGATTAAACTTTCATCTAAATAACATGCTATGCCCTTCTACTTTTTCTATCATCAATATTACCTGCCAAATCACACTATCTAAAAAACCACACAACAAATAATTTTCTCCATCGTTTGTGTATACCAAACTATAGCTTAATGTTCCCTTCACATAAGAAGAATTCGTTTTACTGCATTCTGATGTGACATTGTGGGCCTTTCCATGTAACATTTATCATTTGTGCATAAATGAAATTTAGACAAATTGATTTACTATACTTAAATGGAGGTGATATATTAGAAAGCTAGAAATACTTCGGGAAATCCAAGGGCAGCTATGAATTTGTACAATATAATTGAGCGCGGGTTGAATAAATATTATCCTAAAACTGTTGCAGCTGTACATGCAATTGAACTTTAATTAATATTTTTTTCCTCATCCTAACGTCACGGACATAATATATTTTTTCTCTAGATAATATAAAAAACTTGATAAATTAATTTATCTTTGATCCTAAGTCTTTAAAAAGGTTTAACTTAAGTAAGTGATAAGCATGACGCCGGATGTTATAAATATAGCTAGGAAATAAGGTGTACTCTAAAAAAAATTAACATTATTGTATTCAAACATGGTAAGATTGTCATAAAAACTAATTATATATGTATGAGATTTAAGATTTTATATTAAATCTATATATAAATAAGGTTTGTGTTTCATGCAGTCCCGAGTTAAAGTAAAATCAAAAAGAGAGAAATGAAATTGAGCCGTGCCTATAATTTCCTTGTGTAAAAGAAAATTAAGAAAGCTGTTGCTTTGTTTTGTGTTAAATAAATTAATAAACAATATATTTGAAAAATATATTATCCATCTACTGCATGTACAAGCGCGAGGTTTAGAAATGGGGCTACCATGCATACCACCTCTACTCTAGTGATCAACTTTCTCGTCAATCCACAGTCTTGTACTCTCTCCGTCCTATTGAATTGTATATATCCGGAGATGGGTCTCGGTACTCATTTTAATACTCATAAAATTTTTTATGTCTAACACCTTAAAATTCGTGCCAAACAGTGAAAAAAAACTATATAGAAATGTATCACATGAAATGGACAAAATGTTTAGCAAATTTCACAGATTTCAAACTTGACGTCTTCACCTCCGATCCACAAGCTCTTTCCGAAAGAAGCCGAATGTATAAATTAGAACGTGATAAATATACATAAAAGTCAAGTGTATACATAAATTTGAAAGAAGCTATTTGAAATAAAAGTCATAATATATACATAAAAGTCAAGTGTATAAATTTGAACGTGATAAATCTTAGTAGAAAAAAGACTAGACAAGAAGGTTTTTATTTATATAAATGTCTTGCGATAGATTAGAGTTAAGAGTACTCCAGCTTCATCTAGCTAACATCAACCATCTAATGGCTTCGGTGGGTGTATCCACTACAGTGGTGATCAACTTGTTCTTGTTACTCATCACTCTTCTCTTCACATTTTCTTTAGCACAGAAAGGATCAGTTCGACCGCCAGGTCCCATTTTCTTGTTCTTTTATAATTCTCTAATTTGGTTTCTATTAGTCTAATTACAACTGACTTTATACATTAAACACATAATAACTATAACTAATTTATATTATTAACAACAATGTGATTTAATATTATATTAGAATTTTTCAAGTTTATATTTAATACATATAATTTTACAGAACACAATATCTTTTTATAGAACTTATGTGCTGTAATTATAAATATAAATACAAAACTTGAGTAATTGTAGACAACACAATATATTTTTACAGAACTTAAGTGAATATAGATACAAAACTTGAATAATTATACAAAACACAAAATTTCACAAGTTAGTTTTAAACTTATATTCTTATTAATTATAAAGAAAACACTTTTTAGAATTCTTTAGCACGGAAAGGATCAATTCCACCGTCCGGTAATTGTCTCGCTAACACTACTAGTATTACCATCAATTTGAGTCTCTAGCGAGAATCCCCTACTTTTCATATGTTTGTTGTTGAAATGGATATGGTGTAAATTTAATTTGCAGGGCGCAACAGCTATGTAAAAGGAAGCAAACCTAGAAGCGCATCACATGGTTAAGCAGTAGCTTGAGATCGTACCGAGTGTGCGGAACTTTAAAGTCATATGTACCAGTAATTTCGTATGTATTATGTCAAATATCGTGTAATAATTTGTACTCCATTTAAGCAATCTTATGCGTACTATCACATCTTCACGGTTAAATGGTGTTAGTTTCAACTTATTTTCGAAAATTTGTAAACTAACAATTAGTATTTCTACGAGAATGTCCTTTCAACACATCGTTCAGTATATTAAATATGAAATATCAACCCTCAAAATAAAAATATGAAAATATGAAGTCTAACAGAAGTTTGAGCAGAAATCGTTTTTAAAGCCATCAGCAACCTACACCATTGTGATCTGCGTACGTGATTCATCATAACAGAAGTTTGAGCTATTTTGGTAGTCATTCCAGGCTTAAAAATAGTCTTTTTTAGACTATTTTGGTAGTCATTCCTAGTGGAATGAAAAGCAGAAACGTGCAGGCTTTTGTGTCAAGTGGATTGATATAAGTAAAGAAAAGAAGACAGACAGAAAGAGAGACATACAACATATCATCTATCAAGAACATCGTCTGTCAAGAAAAGAAAAGAAACTGCCGTGCTAATTTCTTCAGTGAATAAATTCTAGAAAATCTTGGTGTCAAATCTAAACCACTAGAATTCATTTATTTGTACTGCTTTGACTATCTAGCGGATTTTTATCCCTAGAACGTATCTCAAATTATCATTTATTGTTATATCTTTTTATTACAAAAATAGATAAATTCATGTCGAATTTATTCTAGCTAGATTTGTTTTAATTAGTTTGAGATTCAATCTTGTAATCAGTACTTCATTTGTAACACCTTTCAAGTTTAATATAAGTTATATTTAACTTGAATTCTGTTTCATTTAATTCCGCCATAATTTGTTCTTAAATTGTTTGATTCTAAATAGAACAAATTCGATAAAACGGTATAGTTTGTATTCAACCCCCTTTCTACAAACTTATCAGGACCTAACAAACCCTAACCTAACCTGATTTTAGGGTTGTTTACAACCCTAAAATCAGCCGTCAGTCTGTGTAAGAAAATGAAAAAATTACAAAAATAACCATTTTTTTGATAAAATAAACAAAAATAAGCATTCTGAAAAAAGTGATCAATTTTACCGTTTGGATACTCCACTGGTAGTTGGGTATCCCAATTTGTATAAGATACTCCACTGATAGTTGGATATCTCATATATATAGGATACTCAGTTGACAATTGGGTATACCATATATATGGGATACTCCATTGACAGATGGGTATCCCATAGGACAAAGTTGGCCAAAATTTAAAAAATGGTTATTATTGTTAATTTTGTATAAAAATCGGCCATATTTGACCTTCACCCTAAAAAGATCATGTGTTTTTCCAAAAAATAAATTGCCCAATTAATAGATTAGTGACCATTTTCAGCACAAATATATATCTAAGAATACAATTGTGAGTTGCGAACCTACCAACAGTCTCTAAACCAATGGCTCGCTGAATCTCTGATTAAAGAAGCAGCCAACACCAGGGCTCAAAACATGCTCAGCAACCAAAACCTACAAAATTTTCGCAACGAAAAAAGAACTTGAGTGTGACCAATTAGTATAATCATGCCTTGGGAAAAAATATACCTATATTTAAATTAAAATACACGATGTTTAAGCTTATGGCCTGTACATATATACCAAACAAAACGAGGAGGCCCAAATCATTATGAGTTTCATGTATATATAGGTGTATTTTCCGGACATTCTAGTCGGTAACACGTCAGACAGTCCAACAAGTGACACGTAAAACGGGTTAATTGAGTGACAACATCATATTGGTGGGACTTCAACCTAGAGTGCCGGAAAATTTCTCCACACTCCACGAATCGAACCTTAAATGATGCTTTGATCAATAACCAATATTCTTACCGACTCAACTACTTATAGAATGGCAAAAAGAAAAATTAGACAAAATTCACATAATTCAAACTTGACTGACTTCACCAGGCCCCTTAAGACCGTATACTTTATTGACGACCAAAGCCCTAAAAATCTCACCACAGACTCTTTTCAAAACGAATGCATGGACAGAATTTCCTTTATAAAGTTTATAAAATTACTCTTTTACTTAAAAAAACAATTTTAATATTTATAATTCATTTTGGCTTTTCCCAAATTATTTAGGTGATATAATTTGTATTTATAAAAGGAGTTGAATATAATAGGTCACGGCATGTCCTCACAAGCTGTCCGTAGCAAAATATTGATTTTTGAACTCACTTTTTGTAGTGAACATAGAAAGAAGACACATGCATTAAATTTAAACTTCACGCGTAAGGACTAAAGTCAATTACATGAAAGTCAAGATACCAGAATCTATACTTTTTATTAATAAGCAAAACAATGTGAAAATGGCGCGCGGTATTAAAGTACCAAAGTACCAAAGTACCAAATTTGGTTATCACTTAACCCGGGTTCGATTCCTCGCAACTACATAATTATACAAGATTTATTTACTTTAAATTCTTTAGCTTCATCCAGGGTTCGATTCCTTACAACTACGTAATTATACACAATTTATTTATTTAATTTAAATTCAATAGCTTCATCGAGCGTTAGATTTTTTGCAACTACGTAATCATTATACTCTTTATTAATAAGCAAAACAATGTGAAAATGGCGCGCGGTACTAAAGTACCAAAGTACCAAATTTGGTTATCAGTTAACCCGGGTTCGATTCGTCGCAACTACATAATTATACAAGATTTATTTACTTTAAATTCTTTAGCTTCATCCAGGGTTCGATTCCTTACAACTACGTAATTATACAAGATTTATTTATTTACTTTAAATTCAATAGCTTTATTGAGCGTTAGATTCTTTGCAGCTACGTAATCATACAAGATTTATTTATTTACTTTAATTTTTTTAGCTTTATGCATAGTTCGATTGTCTATAACTACATATATTTATTTACTTTAAATTCAATAGCTTTATTGAGCGTTAGATTCTTTGCAGCTACGTAATCATACAAGATTTATTTATTTACTTTAATTTTTTTAGCTTTATGCATAGTTCGATTGTCTATAACTACATAATTAAATAGTTATTTATTTATTATATATTTTTATCATTCAATTCTCGAGAAATACATTTTTAAATAATATTTATTAATAATTTATTAATACTAATATTTTAATGTCGACTCATGCTCGACCCGTGCTTGGCACGGGTTATAAGCTAGTAGATATTTAAAGTTTGATGTTGATACGCATTTGGTATGAATTTACTTCAGGAACTCTATACATAGAAGCCATTCTCCGGGCGCACCACATGGTTAATTAAGAGGTGGCTTGAGGATCTGAGACACAATAGTACTGAATGTAATTTGGCGTGTACTATGTCAGTTCTCGTGTGTAAATGATAAGTACTCCATGTTAAGTAATACAGGTCACGAGAAATGCTTTGTTGTATCTTCTCATGCAAGTACTCATTTTCATGATTCAATATTCCATGAAAATTTATGTGCTTTATTAA
Source organism: Heracleum sosnowskyi (assembly GCA_030848705.1). Lineage (NCBI taxonomy): Eukaryota > Viridiplantae > Streptophyta > Magnoliopsida > Apiales > Apiaceae > Heracleum > Heracleum sosnowskyi. Next base: position 126,107,991 of record CM061240.1, read on the forward strand.
TTGAAGATTGTAAGAAGTAAGTAAATAGGTGATCACGAATTTATTATCTATTTTACTTGTTACATGTATTTTAAAATTCATAAGCTATTTCTTAAAAAAAATGAAATCAAATTTAAAGTAAAATGTAAAACTGTATTTTGATATTTAATTTTATTTTTGGATTAATCAGTAAGTATAAAAGATACAGAGATGTTTATATGGAAAGCAAAACCTTTCTCTTATTATCTAATGAAGCATACAGAGGAAATAAGTAATATGGAAACAACTACCCAGCTAACAATTAGGAATGCACGTCCTAACTATTCTCCTAATTATTCTCCAACCTAAACACCTAAACGTACGCAGCAATCACAGACCACGTCCTTGTTACAACGTTCACAAAATAAAATACTACAATAATTCCAAATCAAAACAAATCAAATAAACTAAATATGTTTAGATTATAAAATAATCCCAACATACTTCCCTTTAATCTAAACATCGTTAAGCTTCTTAACTCCCAGTAAACTTCTCATCTTTTCGAACTTTGCAGCTGCCATCGCCTTCGTCAGAATATCAGCACGTTGTTCATTGGTATTAACATGCCTTATGATGATCAGGCCCTTCTCTACACAGTCGCGGATGAAATGGTATCTCAAGTCGATGTGTTTACTTCTCCCGTGAAAAACTGGATTCCGAGCAAGGTCGACCGCAGATCTGTTATCAACATATAATATGACTGGTCCAGGTTTTGTATCAGCAATGCAACTTAAAACTCGCTGAAGCCAGATAGCTTGGCACGCAGCAGCCGTAGCAGCCATGAATTCTGCCTCGCACGAAGACAAAGCAACACACCTTTGTTTTTGTGAGACCCAAGTGATCAAGTTTTCATCAAGATAAAATGCCATCCCTCCTGTACTTTTTCTGTCGTCCAAACTCCCTGCCAAATCGCTGTCTGAAAATCCCGCTAGAATATAGTTTCCCTGTCCTTTTGTATACATCAGACCGTAATGTATGGTTCCCTTGACATAGCGACAGATTCGCCTTACAGCAGCCAAATGCAGCTCAGTTGGTCTTTCCATATAGCGGCTAACTATTCCAACTACAAAAGCAATATTTGGGCGTGTATGCACCAGATATCGCAACCCTCCAACGATGCTTTTATATTGAGTAGAGTTCACAGCTGTGCCTGTTGCATCCGCATGAATCTGCAAATTATGATCCATGGGGAATTTGACTGCATTACACTCGGCAAGGCCTTCTTTTTCCAGCACCTTTCTGGCATAACTCGATTGCTTCACCTCAATGAACCCGTTTCCTTGAATGACCTCCAAACCCAAGTAATAGGATAGCTTGCCAAGGTCAGACATATCAAATTCTGCAGTCATATCCCCCTTGAATTTGATAATGTGTGACATATTAGTGCCTGTGATGATCAGATCATCGACGTAGACACCCACAATCAAAGAATCAGCTCCGATTTTCTTGGTGTAAACGGCATGTTCATAAGGGCACTTGACAAATCCCAGCCGTAGGAGATACTGATTAAGACGGGAGTACCAGGCCCGAGGGGCTTGGCGTAAACCATACAAAGCCTTTAGAAGTTTATAGACTTTGCCCTCGTGCCCTTTCTGAACAAAGCCTTTTGGTTGCCGAACATAGACCTCTTCAAGTAAAATACCATTAAGAAAAGCCGATTTAACGTCCAAATGATGAACCTCCCAGTTTTGTTGAGCTGCCAAAGCGAGAAGTAGACGCACTGTTTCTAATCGCGTCACAGGAGCGAACACCTCGTCATAGTCAACACCTTGACGTTGCACGTAGCCTTTGGCGACAAGTCGGGCTTTATGCTTGATCACCTCGCCATTCTGATCTTTCTTGACTTTGAAAACCCATTTAAGATCGATTGCGTTATGACCCTGTGGCAAAGTTGTGAGTTCCCATGTCTTGTTTTTCTCGATCGAACTAATTTCGCTTTGCATTGCCTTTTGCCACACAGCAACTATAGCAGCTTGTTCAAAACATACAGGCTCATCAATCCCCATTAGCAACAGACCTTCTTCGAGTTCAACTGTGACTGAGTCAGCATAGATATCATCTAGAAAACGAGAGCGTCGTGGGTGCTCACTAGAATTGCTGGTGGTGCTGGTACCTGTGTTCTCGTCCTGGGAAGACATAATGGAACTCTGAGGAGTCACGGGTGTTGTCGGTGAAGGTGGAGGACTTTGTTCCTGTTCTGCAACATTATGATCTGCGATATGGCCCTCGATAACCAACTGGTGTGTGTGAATTTGTGACATGTCTGTTTCCCAGTCCCAGCCTTTGCTTTCATCGAAAGTAACGTCCCGGCTTATATGTACACGACCCGATGTTGGGTCGAACAATCTGTAGGCTTTTGTCCCCGGTTCTCGTCCAATATGCACAAGCTTTTGACTTCTAGCATCGAGCTTTTTTGTATAAACAACAGGAACCTTCATGTAAGCTATACAACCGAAGATTTTCAGATAATCCACACTCGGTTTTCTGTCGAACCAGGCTGCATACGGTGTGGTGTCATACATCGATCTCGTTGGCAGTTTGTTAAGAACATAGACAGCATAACGGACAGCTTTCCCCCAATACTTTGCTGGCATCTTCTTTTCTGCCAACATACTCCTTGCCATGGCAGCCACTGTACGATTGCGACGCTCTACAACACCATTTTGTTGAGGTGTGTAGGGCGCTGTGAAGTGTCGTAGTATGCCTTGTTCATCACAGAAAGCTTGAAAAGTTTTGGAACAAAATTCTCCGCCACGGTCCGTTCGCAACACCTTGATACTCTGTTTGGTACCATTTTCAACAAGCAACTTGAAAGTCTTGAAGTGTGTTAGAGCTTCATCTTTTGTTTTGAGAAAATATACCCACATCATACGAGTGTAATCATCTACCAACAACATAAAATAGCGATTTCCCGCTGGAGTAGGGGGAGACAAAGGTCCACAAAGATCTAGATGTATCAATTCTAATTTAGCTTTAGCAACAAAATTTGTATGGGATGGGAATGGCTTACGTGTTTGCTTGGACATGAGGCATCCACTACAGATTTTTCTGGGTTCATTGATAGGAGGGAGTCCGTGTGCCATCTGGTTTTTCGACATCAAATGTAGTGCTTTGAAGTTTACATGGCCAAGACGTAGATGCCATAACCAAGCCTCCTCTTCACCTTTCGTTAATAGGCAAGTCTGTTGTGCTTCTGCAATATGAATTTTATATAGCCGGTTACTAGACCTCCTGACCTGCAACAGCAAACGACCACAACTTTCATAAACCCAGAGATGCTCGCCGTCTATAACAACACGATTTCCTTCCTCAGAGAGTTGTCCCAAGCTAATGATATTGCTTCGCAACGTAGGGATGAAATACAGATTATTTAAAACTCTAGTTTCACCAGTTTTTCAGGCAATCCTGATAGATCATTTTCCCTCGATCTCTACTAATGAACCATCTCCGAATTTTACCTTGCCTCTTACCGTCCTATCCAATTTCTCAAATTTGTCTCGTCGACCTATCATGTGGTTACTGGCACCATTGTCGAGATACCAGGTATGCTCCTCACTTTCGTTGACATCACCTGCTTCCCTGGTTTCAGTGAAGGTAATCTCCTCCTCCACATTGTTCACACAGAATACCATTAGTAATGCAGGTTCACTGTCATGTAATTGCGTTAGATTTACTTCACCTTTTTGCTGCTTGTTTCTTCCTGGTTTTCGACACTCAGCGGCGTAGTGTCCGTATCCACCACAGTTGAAACATTTCACCTGACTCCTGTCTCGAACCATTCTATTATCTCTCCTTCTGTAGTCTCCTCCACCAAGCGATACACCCTTGCCCGATCTCTTCAACCATTCCTCCCGAGTAAGTAGTAACTGGCCTTCGTTTATTTCTTTCTTTTGCCATTCTTCTGCTGTCAATAACAGCTGCTGTTCCTCACTGCTTTCTGTAGGTTCTTTCAAACGCTCCTCATGAGCTCGAAGAGATCCAATCACTTCCTCTACTGACATAGAATCCAAGTTCCCGAATTGTTCAATTGCCGAAGCTATCTGCAAAAACTTGGTTGGAACAGCCCTCAATAATTTCTTTACAACGTAATCCTCTCCAATTGCTTCTCCTAACGCCCTGATGTTTGTAACCAAACCATTCAGTCTCATACAAAAATCGTCCAATTTCTCCGTGTCTTTCATCTTCAGTGACTCGAATTCCATTTTAGAGTCTGGGCCTTAGCTTTCTTTACCTTATCCGCCCCCTGGCACATTGTTTTGAGCGATTCCCAGGCTTCTTTTGATGTTTTCTTTTCCGCCACTGCTAACAGAATATCATCTGGAATTCCTTGGTAAACCATGGCCAGTGCCCTCTTGTCTGTCTTCTCATCAGTTGCTACTTTTGGATCCTTTGGCTCGATCGCTTCCCATACCATATGTGCTTGCATGAAGACTTTCATCTTTATGGCCCATGTAGTATAGTTGGTTCTTGTAAGCATCGGAATGCTCAGCCCAATGGATCCTTCCTTAGACTTGCCTGTCTCCATCCTTCGTTAGGCTCTGATACCAGATATAGAGAATAATCAGTAAGTATAAAAGATACAGAGAATAGAGATGTTTATATGGAAAGCAAAACCTTTCTCTTATTATCTAATGAAGCATACAGAGGAAATAAGTAATATGGAAACAACTACCCAGCTAATAATTAGGAATGCACGTCCTAACTATTCTCCTAATTATTCTCCAACCTAAACACCTAAACGTACGCAGCAATCACAGACCACGTCCATGTTACAACGTTCACAAAATAAAATACTACAATAATTCTAAAACAAAACAAATCAAATAAACTAAATATGTTTAGATTATAAAATAATCCCAACATTAATCAGAGCCAGTTTACTTATTAATATTAACTATAGTCTGCATATCATTTTAAAAAAATGATGTGACAACCTGCAAGGGCTACTTCAAAACAGAGAAAATGTTATATTTATTTTTATTTTCAAGTTTTATAAAATAAAAAGTAAACAATAAAACAATTTAATTACTAGTAGCGACACTTGAACTATTTTCACCCATATGGTACAAGACTACAAGCTAGGATAGTGGGTTCGACCCCTTTTGCACATTTTACTCGTAAAAGTTGATTATTTCATATCTTCTACTTGATTTGCTATCAAGTTTTTACTTGTTTGCTTCTGGGGAGCATTCAGAACACAAGTTTGCTCCTGATGATGAAATATAATGAGACAATAAATAGTTTCCAGAAAAATATGTTGAATGGTTTCTATTCGAACGTTAATCACACTAAGAAAATTTTACAATGATATATATATATATATATATATGTAATCTTACAGTCTATGGCTTCTTGTTAATTTATTTACAACTATAGTCTATGGCCTCCATTGATAGGAGATATTCTTTATTGATTTATAGCAGGGAAGCTTGGTTGCCTGGGAAGCAAAAGTAATTTACCATATATTGTATTGGAAGGTCCCGTCTGATGATGATGATAGAGGGGATGATTATCACAATATCAACTCCGACGAAGACCATGAAATGAGTTCTATGGCTTCCAGTGTTGTCTCTTCTGATGCGGTCCATCAATTAATGGTTTAATTTAGATGTGATTGTGAATATTTCGTAAGACAATAAAAGTTTGTGCAGGATGGTTTAAACTTTTCTACGAGGACAAATATGAATTTGTGTAAACTATGGTATTTTGATTTGTGTTGCACTTTATAGTTTGGTTTGTTTAGTTGTGTGGTTGATTGCATATCATAATTACGATGTTGGTGTGTTTAGTTATGTGATTGTAATTACGGTGTTATAAGATTGTGTTGCACATTGGAATTTCTGAATGGACAAGTTTTGTATATAATTTGGAAGCCGAAAATGGCTGGAAACCAGAAAATCAGCACAATCTGGTTTCTCGGCACACTAATTTACGACGGGTGTTCATCAGTCATATTCCGTCGTATTTTAGTATTTTATTTTCATTTTTTTAAAAAATTTTAATTTCAGCAATTAGATGGGTCTCACTAAATATACGACAAAAAATTGCGTCGTTAGTTCGTTTATGATGTAAATAATTGTGGGTCCCGTTGTTAAATTGTGAAGAATATTTTTGTCGTAAGAAGTGAACATACAACGCTTTATTCGCGTCGTAAGTTTGATAATATTTTATTGAACTGGTGGGCCCCGCTGTTCTAACTTACGACGCAATTTTAGTTTGTGACGAAAATCTGAACTTACTACCTGACCAAAAGAGAAGAAATCTTTCCGTCGTAATTGTTGGCATTTATGACGATTTCAATGCAAAAAAACCGTCGTAATTGACCCAAATTGTTGTAGTGGAAAGCTTAATTACCAAAAAAACACAAATGAAAATGTGGGATACGACCAATTAGTATATATATATATATATGATCATGTTTAGAAAAATATTTAAGATATAATACCTATATTAAATTGAAAGTTAAAGATATTCAAGCTAATGATTTTTTTCTCTAGGATTTCCTTTCGATATAGTTTTCAAATATTCACATTATGTTTATAAAACTCTTTTACTTGGAAATAAAAAAAAAGTTTTGATTTTGTACAATATATTTCATTTTTCTTTTTTACAAATTATTTGGAAAATAAACAAATAATTTTTATATATAAAAGGAGTTGGATTTGAATTTTAGGTCACAGCATGCCGTCACAAGCTGTCTGTCGCTAGGGCTGTTCACGAACCGAGCCGAGCCGAGCTTTGATGTAAACGAACCGAACTTTACTTTTTTCTCTGACGAGCCGAGTCGAGCCGAGCTTTCTTATCGCACAAAATTCGTGTTCGAGCTCGAGCTCGTTAACTAACGAGCCGAACATGAGCTTTTATCGAAAAAAAACGAGCCGAGCCGAGCCGAGCCGAGTCGAGCCGTGCTCATTAAAACTTACAATTTTAATAGATAATAAAGCCCAATTTTTCTTAGCCCAACAAACTAAAACATTTTTTGTCGAAACCGAACCCAATTTCCCAATCAATTCTCAATAAACCTAAAATACACATACTATAAATTACAAAATTAATTTAAAATTTTAACAAATAATATAAAAATAAGTCGAATATATCTTAATTTTTTCGAGCTTTATCGAGCCGATCTCGAGCCGAACGAGTTCGAGTCGAGCTCGAGCCGAGCTCGAGTTGAGCTCACTAATAGCTCGGCTCGAGCTCGTTTTCTTAACAAACAATTTTTTGTGTTCGAGCTCGAGCTCGAGCCCTTAACGAGCCGAGCCGAGTCGAGCCCTTAACGAGCCGAGCTCGAGCTTGTTCACGAACAGCTCTGTTCGTGAACAGCTCTATCTGTCGCAACATATTGTTTTCTAGACTGATTTTTGTGCAGAAAGGAAATACTACTTTTCAATGAAATCTAATTAAACTTTACGCGCAAGGACTAAAGAGCTGCGGTCTCATCTAAAATACATAAAAGTCTAAGATACCAAAATGATATGTAATTTGATGAACGTGATTAATTTGAAAAAGATTGCAGGAACAGAATTTCCTAATAGGTATAGTTTTAGTTTCAATGTTCACATTAAGTTTGATAGAACTCATTCACTTGAAAACAAAGTTTTTATTATGTACAATTTCATTTCAGTTTTTTTCATAAATTATCGAAGAAATAAACAAATAATTGAATAACTAGAAGCAGTTGAATATAAACTTTAGGTCACAACATGTCGTCACAAGTAGTCTGTCGTAGCAAAATATTGATTTTTCAACTGATTTTTTGTAGTGAACATAGAAAGAAGAATAGATATTTAAACTTCACGCGTAAGGACTAAAGTCAATTACATGAAAGTCAAGATATTTAAAGTTGATTATTTGAACGGGATTAGATATTCATTTATATAAATGAAATGCAGCTTCATATATTTATAAATAGAACTAGTAGTAATTCAGAATTCCCAGCAACTATCAAAGCAATGGCTTCAGTGGGTGGATCAACTACAATGGTGATCAACTTGCTCCTGTTACTCATCACTCTTCTCTTCACTTTGTCTTTAGCTCAGAGAGGACATACAGTTTCACGGATACCTGTCGATGGTAAATAATTATCTAACTTGTAAAAGAATTAGTTATTATTATAACAACTGCATGTTGACGTTATTTGTCTTGTTATTTAACTGTAGTCTGTAAGTAATTAACTAGTTTACCATGCATAAGCGCAGTACCATTTAGGAATTATGGAGGAGAAATTGAACACGTCCCATATTATAATAATATTACTCTTAGTTTGGAGTCTGTAGAATCTCTCTATTTTTCATCTGTTTGATGTTGATACGCATTTGGTTAATTAAGAGGCCATTCTCCGGGCGCACCACATGGTTAATTAAGAGGTGGCTTGAATGTAATTTGGCGTGTACTATGTCAGTTCTCGTGTACTAGTATTTCTACTAGTATTACCATCAATTTTAGTCTCTAGCGAGAATCCCCCTGCTTTTCATATGTTTGTTGTTGAAATGGATATGGTGTAAATTTAATTTGCAGGGCGCAGCAGATGCGCATCACATGGTTAAGCAGTAGCTTGAGATCGGAACTTTAAAGTCATATGTATTATGGCAAATATCGTGTAATAATTTGTACTCCATTTAAGCAATCTTATGCGTACTATCACATCTTCATGCTTAAATTAATGGTGTTAGTTTCAACTTATTTTCGAAAATTTGTAAACTAACAATTAGTATTTCTACGAGAATGTCCCTTCAACACATCGTTCAGTATATTGTATAATTAAGAACATTAAAATATTATTAGTGTAGTGCTAAGTACCACAAAAAGTTTAATAAATTTTTAATCAAATAATGTGGCATGACATGTGTTAAATTTTAATTGGGGACGCATATGAATGTAGGCGGATTCCTATTTTATTATTAAAAAAGTTACTAAGTTTAATTGTGACACATCAATATTTGGTAAAAGTTTTGAAACAAAATTAGGTTTTTTAGCATTTTCCATGTTATTAATACTTGTTGTGATTATTCAGCTAATATTCCCACATATTCCTCCAAAATAAAAATATGAAGTCTTAACAAAAGTTTGAGTTGCGTCAACAGAAAAAAGGCAGTGCGGTCGAGACACAATAGTACTCCATAGTACTATTAATTAATACTCAATAAGAGGTTAATTAAGAGGTTAATACTCCACATGGTTAATTAAGAGGTGGCTTGAGGATCTGAGACACAATAGTACTGAATGTACTGAACTTTTGATTTTATATATTAGTAATTTGGCGTGTACTATGTCAGTTCTCGGTTAAATCCTGCTGGAACCTTACTCTGATAACTTAAGATTTTAGAGGGACTGTTTACTTAACACTAACATTTGGTTGGAATTTGTTGTTTGGTTTTTATTGTGCTTTCGAAGTGCAACAGTGAAAAATAATTATTGTTTTTCTCCCTAAGCAAATGTAGCTTGGCCGAATCCCAATTAGATTTATCTTTTCACTCCTCGGTTGATCTTGCACGTTATTTTCCCTACTCGTCGATTAAAATAATCATTGATCAGTCAACTTGTTTGGTCGAAAGAATATACATGCAGTATCAATCTTTACCTGATAATCTTTTTTTACCATAATCCATTTCATTGTGTAACGTTTTACATCAAAAATCCACCTACACGCACAGTAATGTATCTACTACACTTTTAGTTAAAACCTGGTCTAAAAGGTAATTTCTTTGGTCTACATCTTTTTGTTGTTTTTGTGTAGTAAAATTATTTTCATCTCTTTGTTGTTCATACGTATTTGATGCAAATTTAATTAACTTTTAGGTTGTAGTTATGTTCGTGGAAGCTCTTCTCTAAAGTTTATACATTGGATAACAATTAAAGTGAAAACTACATCACAAATTGTAAGTATATGTACATTTCTGTGTATCTACCCGTGCTGGAGAATCATGCCGTAGATGTTGTAGAATTATAAAAATTGCAATTTAAGTCACCTTCGATTAGTTATGTACACACAAATCTGTTTTTAATATCATCAGTGTACTTCTTAGGTATCTTTAATTAACTTGCGATATTACAAATTTGGAAAATTAACATTCGAGTCTTCATTTAAAAAAATTAACTGAAAGTTTATTGTTACAAATTTAGCATGTTTGTAATTTATATCCTAATATCATATTCTTTTAGAAAAATGTCAGAGGTCCCAAATTGATCATTGTTTTATGTTACAAATTACATTATCGAATGTTGTACTAATTAGTTCCAGTTTTCTCTGTGCTTCTTGTGCCCACAAACGAACATACTACTATATTAGAAACACTAACTTGATCAATCTTCCTTCAATAATTGCTCCACATCTATCAACTTTTATATACATGTTCTTCTGCATCAATTCGAACAAATTTTTGTCACGCATTACAGAAACTCCTGCTAGTACTAGCTACAGATAATAACAAGTCATTATCTTTCAATTTACGTGCTAAATGGATGAAGGAGAATCAGAATCCCTTCACCGCGTAGAAATACCTCCATCAAAACCATGGTCCAAGTCACTACAATCATCACTTAAGGAGACATTCTTTCCTGATGATCCATTCAGACAATTAAAAAACAAACCTATTTCCCGAAAGATTGTACTAGGATTACAATATTTCATTCCAATCCTCGAATGGGGTCCTCGTTATAGTTTTGAATTCCTTAGAGCTGATCTACTAGCCGGAATCACTATTGTCAGTCTCGCTGTTCCACAGGGAATCAACTATGCTAGCTTGGCCAACATACCGCCCGTTATTGGACTTTGTAAGTTTCAAATATCATGCACAATACACACACGACATTAACCAATGATTTCGTTTTCACCCGGGTAAGTTATGCTAATTGATGAACCAATGTTATCATGAAATGCAGATTCTAGTTTAGTCCCACCTATAGTATACGCCATGCTGGGAAGTTCGAAAGACGTGGCAGTTGGTCCAGTTGCAGTTGGTTCACTTCTCATAGCTTCCATGTTAGGGAAGGAAGTCAGCCCTACCGAGAATCCTAAGCTCTACGTAGACTTGGTTTTTACTGCTATCTTCTTTGCTGGAGTTTTTGAAGCTGCTCTAGGTTTCTTAAGGTTATACAATTCTGACGCTCATGGCTCTCCATTCTAATCCCTAATTTCAACTATTGTTATTAGCTATATTACATAGTACATATTGTTGACACAATATAAGCTGTATACAATATAACTGTATGTATAAAACTGGAGAAAACAAAGATATACTGAACTGATTAATTTTATTAAAAAGAACGATTACAATATATAGAAAGAGAGTCAACACAAAAGGAAATAACTCCTACAAATTAGGATCATAAAACAGAAATGTTAACATTTTATTTGTTGTGCTCCTACAATGTCTCCACTCTGTGATGCCACGTTTGCCAGAAGCCAAAGACTCGCACAAACTTGAACAAACAACTGATAACTAGTAACATGAAGACAAGTTTGGATTAATAATATTCCCAACAAACTCCCCCTTAATCTGAACTTGTCTGAATGCATTTCTTAACTCCAAGCAGATTCCTCATGATTTCAAACTTAACAGAGGCAAGATCTTTGGTGAGGGAATCTGCACGTTGTTCTTCAGTACATACATGTTTCACAATAATTTCTCCGTTCTCCACGCACTACAAGAAAATAAGGCTAAATTCGACCAAACAAATTCGACTGCGGTTAAATTCGACTGAAATCAGTCAAACATATGGGTATCGGCTAAAGTCGACCGATTTCGGTCGAAATTAGGAGCAGTCGAATATAATCGGTCGAATTTCAAACTAAATTCGACTGAATTATTTATATGGTCGAATTCAAAACCCGCCAAAGGAAGGAGGGAAACATCCCGCCAGAAATGACATAAATTTGACCGAAGTCGGTCGAATACATTTTCTAGTTTTGGTGGGAATTTTGCCGCCAGAGGTTTTGAAATTTTTGGTGGGTTTTTTTGGTTTTAGTCAAAAAAATTTTATTAGATTTTTAAATGTTTCTAAATTCGACTAAAATTAGTTGAATATAAAAGCCGACTAAATTTGGTCATATTTAGTCGTTCTCTAAATTCGATCGAACACGGTCGAATTTACCCGTGTCAAATTTAGAAACCCTACTGCTTGTTTCTTTCCATCTTTGCAGTAGCCGTTTTTGCCGGCCGGTGTTTCTTCCCCTTTCATCGTTTTTTGCTCTTCTTCCACCATTTTTGCTTCATGTGACAATCCTAAATCATCAAGTAAGTGAAATTTTAAATTCTTAATAATGTAAATGTGATTGTCTTTTTTTTTATTAGTGTAATTATGATAATTTTATGTGTTTATGAATGAATTTGAGTAGCTTAAATTTGTTAGTAAAAATAATATAATTATGATTTTTATTTTTATTTTTGTGTTGGCCACATTTGTATGATAATGACTGAAATATGTTGACAATTATATGTTGAGTAACTTAAGATATTATTAGTTGCTAACAATTATATAGGTAATTTAGCTTGATATATAAATAATTGCATTTGTCTTGTATTAATGTGTGTACATTTGTAGATGGCATCCGATCGTAGTTGGATTGGTCGTAATCGATATAATGAGGCAAAATACTTAACGGATGAATACAAAATTGGTGTAGATAATTTCATCCATTTTGCTATAGATCATTTACGAGAAGAAGACAGCGGTCTTATGAGATGCCCGTGTAGAAATTGTGGAAATGGTACCTATAAGAAGCCTAGTACCGTGAAACTTGATTTGTATCGACATGGTATCATGCAATGGTATACTATATGGGATTGTCATGGAGAGAAAGATGAGCCACATAATGAAGTTGGAACGAGTTCTGTTAACACTAACTACAGAGATGATGATGATGATGCTATGTATGATGCACATGATGATGATTTTGAGGATTGTGAAGATTTTGAGGAAGAACCAAATGCAACAGCAAAAGAGTTTTACAAGATGGTGAATACTGCTTCTGAACCAATTTATCCAAACAATACCAATTTTACAACATTAGAGTTCGTAATGAAGTTGGTTGAATGGAAAAACAAGCATAATTGCAGTAACAATGGCTTTGATGAGTTGCTTCACCTCATTGGATTAGTATTGCCCAATGATCATAAATTACCTAAGAAGTACTACACTGTGCGAAAGATGATTAAAGGGTTGAACATGGAGTATAAAAAGATTGATGCTTGCGAGAATGATTGTATGTTATTTTATGAGGAAAATAGCAATAAGACACGTTGTGATATATGCGACGCAGACAGATACAAAGTGCAAAAAGATCCTAAAAAACAGAAGATCCCACGAAAGATCTTGCGCTACTTTCCTATTACCATGAGATTGCAACGTTTATTTATGGCCGAGAAGACTGCAAAATGTATGAGATGGCACCATGATAGAGTTGTTGTTGAAGGTCAATTAAGTCACCCAGCAGATGGAGATGAATGGAAAGAATTTGATCATAGATTTCTAAATTTTTCAAAGGAGATACGGAATGTTAGACTCAGACTCTCTACTGATGGATTTGACCCCTTTCGTGATGCACACGCTAAGGAGTATACTGTATGGCCTGTGGTGGTTTTTGTGTACAACCTTCCCCCATCTATGTGTACAAAGGCTCCATACATGTTCATGCCTCTTCTTGTTCCTGGGCCAACGGATCCGACAAAAGACTTACATGTTTATCTTAGGTCGTTAATTGATGAACTGAAAGTATTGTGGTGTACTGGGGTGGAAACATATGACAGGTTCACATGTACAAATTTTATGATGAAGGCAGCACTTATGTGGACAGTTAAAGACTTTCCTGCACTTGCCATGCTTAGTGGGTGGTCTACCAAGGGTAAGTTGGCATGTCCAGTTTGCATGGGAGAGGTAAAAGCTAAACAACTAAAGAATGGTGGTAAACCTACTTTCTACGGAACCGCTCGATATTTTCTTGAACCAGATGATCCCCTAAGAAGGAGTACAAAGTTTGGAATTATTGAGACACGATCAGTGTGTGCTCGATATTCAGGAGGGCTTGCAAAGACCATGTGTGAGCAGATACAGTTTCCCCCTCCAGGAAAATCAATTAAGAGTAAACCGAAGGACTATGGCGTGACACATAACTGGACTCATTATTCTCCATTTTTTGAGCTTCCATATTGGGAGACACTCAGTCTTCGTCACAACATTGACATTATGCACACTGAAAAGAATATCTTTGACAACATATTCTACACAATTCTTGGTGATTCAAAAAAGTCAAAAGATAACACAAAAGCAAGAAATGATTGTAAAGAATTACGTGTACATCGTGAGTTGTGGCCTCAAGACGATGGTACGGAACCACATGCACCATTTGTGCTCTCGAGGGAACAACTTCATAAGTTGTTCAACTGGATTGTCGCATTGAAACTTCCTGATGGGTATTCCTCAAATATATCAAGGTGTGTGAATTGGAAGAAAAATTGCATTCGCGGGATGAAATCACATGACTGTCATGTTTTCTTGCAAAAATTATTGCCTATTGTGTGTCGTGACTTTACTTCCAAAGCAGGTAGCTGATCCTATTATTGAGTTGTGCAACTTCTTTCAAGATTTATGTTCGTCGAATATCAAATACACGGATTTGGAAAAAATGGAGAAAGATATAGTGAGGATCATGTCCAAGCTTGAAACCGTCTTCATTCCTGGGTTTTTTAATCCAATGGAGCATTTGCCAATACATTTAGCTACCGAGTGTAAGTTGGGTGGCCCGGCTAATTGGCGTTGGATGTATTTTATTGAAAGATACTTGCACAATTTGAAATTGAAAGTGGGAAACAAAGCAAGAGCGGAAGGTTCAATGGCACAACGCTACATTGAGGAGGAATGTGTACACTTTTGCTCGTTATATTTCGATTCCAAAATCGAAAAAGGGCATAATCGGTTACGTCGAAACGAGGTACCTCAAATGTTTCATGATGATGTAGATTTGTTAGAAGTTTACAAGTATCCAACACATCCTAGTCTACGGAGTAGAGACAGAATCTTGAGTGATGATGAACATGAAATTGTGGCATACTATGTTCTTATTAACTCGCCGGAAGTTGGAAAGTACTTGCGGTAAGATTTTTTTAGACCATCTTTACTTTAATAAAATGAATTAGTTTACAATTTAAACTTTTTATTGTTCAACTTGAATATTTAGTGGATTTCAAAAGTTGGTGCAACAACAATACCCACATCTCAATGTTGCAGAAAAAGAATAATTTGAAAAAGAACGATTTAGAGATTGGTTTGAAAGAAGGGTATGTATTTCATCTTATACATAAACACATATGTATGCATAATTTTATTCACAAACTTATGTATTATATTTTCCACATTTTTATAGGTACAAAATGACGATGAGCTCAAGAAGAAATTTTTAGATCTAATAAGAGGTCCGATATTTAAGGTGGAGTCATATAAATCATGCAAGTGCAATGGCTATAAATTTGGTTGTGCAAATGTTAATGAGCTCACTTCATCGAATTCCGGCGTAGTTGTCATTGGTGAGAAATTTAATTTATACCTAATATCTATGCATTTGTTCTTAGTTATTTGTATCCAAATTTTATACATTTTTATTTGTAGGGACTTCCTACAAAGAAAGTTTTGGAAACTATTATGGAAGATTAGAAGAAGTTATAAAACTCAATTATCGCAATGGACATCAAGTTGTCGTCTTCAAATGTCATTGGTTTGATCATACAAAACATGTGAAAGTCGATAGACATCGGATTACTACCGTGGATGTTAAGTCAAAACTTAATGCCGAAGATGTGTTTGTGTTGGCTAGCCAAGCCCATCAAGTGTATTATGCACCAAATATTTTAAATGCAAAATCATCATGGTACACGGTTTTAACAACAAAGAGCCGACAAGTTGATGAAAGTGTCTCAAGAAAAGAAAAGACCAAAATCAACGATGATGCCTTACAAAATGAAGTGTCAAATGCTTTTTCATCACACGTTGAAAGAGTTTTAATCCGTGATCCTTCAAATTTTTTTGTTGACTTGAGAATGTTTGAAAATGATTATTCACTACAAGAAAAACGACTAAATTCGACATGCAGAATTTCTGTCGAATTTAACTAAAGTCGACGGTATTCTGTCGAATTTAGCTAAATTCGACGGAAATTCTGTCTGTCGAATACGCTCGCGTCGAATTTAGTAAATCGGTCGAATTTAGTATGCTAAATTCGACTAACTTTGGTCAAAATTGATATTGTTAAATTCGACCAAATCTGGTCGAAATTAGCACTTCAGGCGCCAAATTTCAAAATTTTGAAAATTTTAATTTTTGGTGAAAAATTCAAATTTTTTAAATTTTGCCGCCTGAAGTGCTAAATTCGACAAAATCTGGTCGAATTTAAAATGCTAAATTCGACCAAATCTGATCGAATTTAAAGTGCCGGAATTTAAAAAAAAACAGCAGCTTCTGCTGCTACCAAAACGGAGTTACTGTTCCGGTGAACCAAAAACATCTCCAAAAATTACCAAATTAACATATCAGTAGGTAAATCCAACGATCTAAATATTCACCTAAACATAATTTAAAAACGAAAACTAAAACCCATATTCCGGTAAACCGAACATTTTCCGATGAGTCAAAACAAATCTGAAAAATTCTCAATTTAATATATGTATCCAAGCATCCGACGATATATACAATAGTCAAAATTGAAAATCAAAAAAAAATTATAATTGTTAATTCCGGCCACCTCAAGAATTTTCCGGCGAAATAAAAATTGCCCGGAAAATTATGAAATTAATAACTAAGCATAAACAAGCACCAACATACAATCTTGCAGCCTCAAAATCATCAAAAACTTCATCAAACCTCCAACCCGAATTAAACTTCAAATATTACCCAGAAAAATATTTGATAAAAATCAAAAAATATTTATATCAATGTATAGAGCTCGATTTGTAGAATACATACGTATATAAATCACTAATTTTGGATGAGTAGATTGAGAGATGTGAATTTTTGAAGATTAAATATTATGTATATGTGTAGAGAGAGAGAGAGAGAGAGAGAGGTGTTGAAGACAGCAGGGGGGGGGGGGGGTTTGGTTCGGCAGTGGATGGTGGGTGGGGAAAAAGGTGGGGGGAGGGGGTTGTTAAATGGTTTAATTAATGGGATAAAATATGAATCGTTGGATGTGTGTTTTTTTTGTTTTAATCAAGGGTTAGAAATTGATTAAAGAAGCACAATCCATGTGCTATGTTGTCCACCAATAACACATTGACACATGTTATCAAACAGAATTTTTAATTTTCTATTCCTAATATAGAGTAAAATAAATATGGATTAAAGTTATAAATCTAATTTAATGTTATTCCCAAATTTTCAAAAAATAAAAAATTAATTAGGTTGGAGATCTTAGTAGATCATTATTATATTGACTAATACTCGTAACTAGTGCTTTGTCACAAATTATTATTTCTATTTTTTAAAAACTATTTCTCGACGATCCAACCGTACGGATGTCAATATAAATCTAATTTAATATTATTCCCAAATTTTCAAAAGATAAAAAATTAATTTGGCCACAGATCTTAGTAGATCATTATTATATTGACTAATACTCGTAACTACTGTTTTGTCACGGATTGTTGTTTCTATTTTTTGAAAATTATTTCTCGACGATCCAACCGTACGGATGTCAAGATATATCTAATTTAATGATATTCCCAAAATTTTAAAAATTAAAAAATTAATTTGGTCAGAGATCTTAGTAGATTACTACTATATTGACTAGTACTCGTAACTACTGTTTTGTCACGGATTGTTGTTTCTATTTTTTTAAAATTATTTCTCGACGATCCAACCGTACGGATGTCAACATATATATAATTTAATGATATTCCCAAATTTTCAAAAGATAAAAAATTAATTTGGTTGGAGATTTTAGTAGGAAACTACTAAATCAATTAGTACGGTTGGAGATTTCTGGAAAGATGCGGCATAACCGGACATTTATATTTTTTTTTTATTTTTTCCCAACACTAGAATGACTACCTATTAACATCCGTACGGTTGGATCGTCGAAAAAATCAATTGAAAAAATTATTCAGTAAATTTGAGACATGTCCAGTTCCTCAAAACAGTACTATTCCAACGTTTCTGGAAAGATGCGGCATAACCGGACATTCATATTTTTTGATTAATTTTTCCCAACCCTAGAATGAGTACCGATTAACATCCGTACGGTTGGATCGTCGAATAAATCAATTAAAAAATTATTCGGGTTTAGGGTTCGGGTTTAGGGTTTAGGGTTTAGGGTTTAGGGCACTCATGGGTCCCACGTTTTTCAATATTATTTTGAATTAAAAATTAATTACTAATTAATTATTCATTAATTTTTTTATTAATTTTTAATTGAAAATTAGAAAAATTAGTAGGGCCCACTATCATAATATTATTTTTAATTAAAATTTTTTTATTAATTAATTTTTAATTGAAAATTATAAAATTTTGTGGGGCCCACTTGTGGGGCCCACGTTTTTTCATATTATTTTCAATTAAAAATTAATTATTAATTTATTATCAATTAATTATTGATTTTTTTTCATGCTATTTATTCACATTTAATTATTTAATAACGTTTTTTTTAAAAATTGCAAAAATAAACCTTCGACGGAATTCTGTCACTTTTATAAATGCGACTAAAAACTGTCGAATATAGTTTTGAACGGTCTGAAAAATTTCGGCGGCAATATTCCCACAAAAACTAAAAGTTAAATTCGACAGAATTCGGTCGAAGTTTGAAATCTGAAATTAATATTTTTGGTGGGATTGTTCCCGCTTTTTTTTGGTGGGTTCTAATTTCGACAGTACAAACAATTCTGTCGAATTTAGTATTGAAAATGCAACATAATAAAAATTTCTGTCGAATTTAGTACTAAATTCGACAGAATAATTTCGACAGAAACTAATTGCGACAGAATTGTGTCGAATTTAGCCGCAGTCTTAATTTTCAGCTGATATCTGTCGAATTTGGTGTCTGTCGAATTTATTCTGTCGAATTTAGCCTTACTTTCTTGTAGTGATTCGATTGATTACAATGATGAAGAAGAAAATCGAAAAGACAAGGAAGACGAAGATGAAGACAAAGATGAGAATGATGACGAAAATGATGAATTAAGTGATAATGACGATTTAGTATAATTTTGTCATTTTCAATCAAATTTGTATTAAACAAGTTATGTATTGATGTGGAACATTTTTAATTTTTTAGTTATTCAAATTTTTGAAAATTTAAGTGAATTTGTGGGATTTATGTTATAGTAAATCATTACAGGAGGTTTTTAGGCAGTAGCTCAGGGGGAAATAAGGTTTTTTATATTCGACCAAAAGCGGTCGAAACATTTAGTCGGCTAATTTCGACTGTTATCCATCAAAAATAAGTTTATTATATATATTTATTTTTCACTTTTTTCATTTCCATCGTGTTACACTTTCTCCCCAATTCGCTCTAAATTAGGGTTTCTCATCCTCCTTTTCACGCAACCGATGGATCGAACTAAAATCTCAGACCAGGGGTTGAAATTTAAGAGGAGTTCGCAGGTATGTCCTCTCTCTCTCTCTCTCAATTCGTAGTAGTTCGAATTGGGCTTTTGTTGTTTAACCTAACTGCAAAACGAATTGGGCTTTTGTGAGTGTGTGTGTCTGCATTACGTTGATTCGGTTTGTTGTATTATTTCACCTCTTGTTTGTATGTATAACTAACTGGTGAAAAAGTTTATTGTTTTACAGTACTTCATTTACAATTTTCTTCATTTACAGTACTTGACCGAACTTTATTGTATGGATTAATCAGTCACTCGAGGAGCAGGTACATAATCGATATTGTAATCGCCTTGTCCCCTGGTTGTGAATAGCGATGACACAATTAGTAATTGACAGACAGAACATAGAAGAGAACCATGTGTCCAATTTAATTGAAATCATTCTACCCAGAAGTGATAATTTTAGGGTATACAGGAATCTTGCCTTTTGAATTAAATATATACTAGTTCTGTACATAAGTAATAAGCAGTTAGATTACAAGACGTGCCACCTCTCTTTAACTAAAAGACACATAAACTATAATTTCGATCGTTCTTCTTGAAAAATTGATTCTTTTAACTCTAAATCTCGTAATCTAACTGTGTAAGTGTGTGTTTATAACCCTAAATCTCTTTGAGAGTATATTCTTGTATTGCTGTTACACTATCGTGTCCATATCAAATTTTTCAAGAGAATGTCAATTAAATTTGATCACTTTATTTGTAAAAAAGTACACGTAGATTTGTTCGGCAGAAATTGTGATTCACAAACTTTTTTTTTTGATATTTGTACTTGATACTTTTTTAAATTAAATTCATGATTTCTCTTTATTTATTTTTTTACTAGATAGTAAAGTGTTTGATGTATCCGGTTAAAATTATGTGTAAAACTTTGTCAGATATTCAAATGGTTAGATTCTACTTGGAATATAAAAGTACTTTGTCCGAAGGACAGGTGACATACAAAATTTTATATATTTGTTTTACAGGTGACATGGGCTAGGCCGAAGGGCAGGGCAAACAAGCATAAGAACACCAAGGTTATTACCAGTGGAGAGGGTGGTGAAGCGCATGAGGGTAGTGAAAAAGAGAGTCATGTGGAAGGGTGCTACGAGGTGGGAGAAAGTAGTTGCTCAATTAAATTAGAGAGAAAAAGACGCAGCAATTCCGAAGGGGATTACGGAAAGAAACCAGCTTGGGATGCTAGGCCGACAGTGTATTTTCTTAAGAACGATAAAGGGTATGTTTCTGGATAATTTAATTGTCGCTACATAAGTGCACTAAATATGTTAAGGTCTAGGAATGCAGGGGAGTACATAGGACACCATTATTCTTATTAACAAGGTTGCTGATTCGACTTGATTAGTGTTCATGATAAATTGACATCTAGAATTCTGTATTATATCTGAAATAATATTATTTGCAGTGATTTACTTAGTTTATGTTTTTCTTGTGATTAATTTTTTTTCCCATTATGTTAATGTAGTCTCTTACAGGCTACACCCAAGAAAATGTTGGGCCATATTGTTCGTTTAAAATGGGATGAACATACACTCAATACAAAAGGAGCCAAGCGTGAAGCTTTTTATGACAGTTGTATAAAAAATTTTAAGGTAATATAAATACTTGTGTTTTTTTTATTCTATCAGTTGAATACTGTGCTTGTGTACTTTCACTGTTATAATATATACAATCTGGTTTGTAGGAATATTATGCATATCCCAAGATTTATGATCCTGAAGATGGGGATAGAGTTGTAAGAGCGCATTTGAAGAGAAATTTCAAGAGATATCTTAATGCGGGGAGGGGTCGACTAATGCAAGATGTGAATGAGATATTGAAGTGTGGATATCCTGAAAGTGTTATCAATATTAGGTTAATGAGGCCTTACTACTTCTCCCAGCGCGTATGGAATGCTATTTGCGATCACTGGGAGACACCGGAGTTTGCAAACAAGTCGGAAAAAGGCCATAATTGTCGAATGAAGGTGGAGTTTACCCCCCGCACCGGGGCCAAAACCTTTGATCAGAGACGGGAGGTATGATTCTCTAGATTAATCTTTCTTCTGGATATTAGTTATTCAGTTGTACCTTGTAATGTTTATCCAGCTCGTTCTGTCTTTTTTTCATTTTGCAGGAAATAGATGCACAAAGAGAGGCGAAAGGAGAGATGCCTATCACTGATGAAGAATTTTTAAGTGTGGCTTACGACCCTACTGACCCAGCAGTGAAAGATTTGCAGGTCGTGGATTTTATAATTCGTCTACTAAAGGGTTTTTACATAATAAAATGCTAGAGTAAAAAGAGTAATACTAAAGGGTATTTTAATAGTTAATGGCACTTGATAATTGTTATTTTGTAATTCATTTCATATATTGCATGTGGCAGGAGAAAATGAAAAATGTGTGATCTTCTATGCCTGAATTAACACTTGAGACACCTTCTGATGAGCCGCCATCTCCGTCTACCCTAAAAGAAATTCAGCGAAAGAAGGATATATTTGTGATGATGCAGGCAAGACCTCCGACGAGGGGGAAGCTCAATCTTTATCCCTAACAAACTGTGGGAGAGCTTGTCGGAGCCATGGAAGCAACACAGTGGGCCAAACAAATGGCGGAAAAGTCTCGTGATCCAGCATATGATGTTTCTGATGACATTTATGTGATGATGTCAACAGTCTTTGATGAGGTGTCGCAGCTTCTCCATTCCCTCCTTGCGCATGAAGTGAAACGATCTGTTTTGGATGAGGAAATCCATAAGTTAGCCATTGCTACATCTCCGGATCCGTCATTGCAGACACGTTATATGCGGACAGCAGATGCTTTGCTTCGTCAGATCGTGAAGAATACTGATAAGATCATTTTAGAGGTACGATTCTTTTATTTATTTAAAATGGAGTAAGAGTTCTTACCCTAACCCTAACATGCTTTAGTATTTATCTATGGTATACAAGTGCTAGTGAGTTTTCACTCCCCCACTCGAAAATAATTGTTAATTCTATAATTGTGCACTGGTCAATAATCATGGGTAATTATTTGTGCCAAATTTTTTTTTGTAATACAGAAAAAACTAAAATATAAAAATATATGATGGATAGAGTGACACACCCCGTGTTTGCATCAATTTCTCGTATTGACCTATTCGTGAAATTTTTTCGTGAATAAATAGTTGCAGCCATGGATGGAAATAGCTGGCCTTACTGTATGTTATATACGATATATATTTAATGGCCTTTAATTTTTCATATCGGTTTGTAATATGATTTTCATGTACCAATGTCCAGCTTCTCACTAGTCAGAGACTGCCACCTAATGCGTATCAAACAATTATAGGAAAGCTATGCACCAGTACCCTGAAAATTCTTTACTAATAAAACATTTAACAACGAAATAGAAAGAATGTATAATATTACTACTTTGACATCAACTACTGACATGGCTGCTTAAGATTTGGTCTCAACCGATATTTGGAAGTGTAAAATTAAATATATTTAAAATTCAAACTAGCACTTAATTAATGATAGCTCATATAGTAAGATTTTAATTTTGTCGTTTCAAATTCTCGACTTTAGCTCATTTCTAAAATTTGTTAGGACACTTAATTGTAAGACATATGAACTAATTATTCAAAAGTAATATTGTTCAGTAATTCCACCTGGTTCCTTCCAATGCCTTCGATTTGTCCAAATCTCCAGTAAAGTTTCATCGTGTAGTTTTGCCAAGTCTTGTGTACCTTGGTTCTAAGATTGTTAATTGTTATAATGGTATTATCTGTTTGTTTGATTGGTCTCGGGGAACTGATGCTTTATACCTCTGGACAGTAATTAGGATGTTTAAGCAACAATACCCCCTACACCTATATTTGGATGGCCTTCAAAGTTTACAGGGTTTGGTTATTATTCTATCTCTGATGACTACAAGGTCATTATGATGTATAACAGTCTACCTATAGTCCATGTGTATCCCACTAAATCTGATTCTTGGATAGAGTTTCAGCCTTCTATTAGGAAAAAGCAGAAGGAACGCTACGTGAGATCTAATACTGTGGTAAACGGGGTTCTTTATATGGATTCTTTGAGTTAGATGGTTGTTCGCAAAAATCAACCAATTCTTATTAAGATTCTATGATATTTCAACTGGAAAAGATTTCTCGAAGTTCTTTTTGGTATTTGAAAATACTACTTATGCCCAAACTATTTCAGTTCTATAAACCTATTATATCTTGGTAAGTTCACAAACTAATGCAAACACTCATTGTAAAATGCAACCGTTGTATCCTAACTATGTCATGTGGTAAGCCAATAGGATAATAATAAGTTAGGAAGCAAATAAACGTTAAAATAGTGAACTGTTATTTACTATCTATGTTCTTAAAATTTTAGTGGAATTGATCATGTTTAAGTATCTGTGTCGCTAAAATTGTATATTATGATTAGGACCTGCTCAAGTTTGTTTTCTTAAATTTTTCCTAATTAATTATTTACCTATCTAGGAGACTCAGTCTGAGAAAGCTGTGGAAGTGCACAAGTCTGTGGAGGTGGACGGCGCAGTGAACCAGGAAGATGAAGATATGGATGCACATAACTACCTGATGTTTTAGTACTTGTTAGCCTAATCGTGAACTGAACTGGAAATATATATCAGTTTCACCCTTTTGTATAAGGCTTTAGCGTATTCAGCTTCACTGTTTTGTCGAACTCCCAAGGGCTGTTGGGTGTAACGTATTGATATCTATTTTTAACTTAAATATGAATATGTTTTTATTATTTTGTTAGATTTACTTGTATTTTAGCATTTTGCAAATGCTTGATTAGGATATAGGTATACAGGTGGTAAAACTGACTATAGCTTCAACTTGTTTGCAAATGATTAATTCGACCATAATAAGTTGAATTTATCATACCATTATAGGGTGTTTTTTGTTTTCAGGTCGTATTTATTTGACCTTTTTTGGTCGAATATAGTGGTGATAAAAAAAGGTCGAATTTAGGAGTCAACTAAAAACAGTCCAATTTAAATCGGGACCAAATATAGTCAAATTTAGTTTTTCACCAAAAAAGGTCGAATTTAAAATTTGACTCGAAATGGTCGAATTTATGTTTTTTGGCGGGATTTTCAAATTTTGGCAAGAATTTGAAATTTTCAAGTGAAAATTTTGGCGGGCTTAATTTCGACCAAACTTAGTCGAATTTGATCAGTCGAATTTGCTCAGTCGAGTTTACCCGGTCGAATTTATTCGGTCGAATTTATTAAATTCAACCGAATTACTAAATTTGACTAGCTTTAAAACGACCAAAGAGAAGTTGGTCGAATTTAGTTAAATTCGACCGTACTTTTTCGGTCATTTTTAGCCGAATTTCTTGTAGTGACGCATTCGCGTATAAAGTGATACCGCACGTCTATATGCTTACTTCTGCCATGGAATACCGGATTCTTGGCCAAGTCGATCGCGGACTTGTTATCAATAAATAGTGTAACATGACCAGTGTTGTATTCAATGATTTGAGACAACAGTTTTCTTAACCAAATAGCCTGACACGCCGCTGCAGTAGCCGCCATGAACTAGGCCTCGCATGATGAGAGTGCGACGCTTCTCTATTTTTGTGAAGCCCATGATACTAGACTCTTGTTAAGATAGAAAACCATGGCCCTAGTACTTTTCATGTCCTCTATGTTGCCAGCCAAGTCGCTATCCGAGTATCCAATTAAGACTTTATTGTCGCTGTCCTGCAAGTAGATCAGACCAAAATCGAGAGTCCCTTGTATGTAACGAAGGATACGTTTCGCTGCAGCTTGATGCAGTAAAGTTGGTCTCTCCATAAACCTACTCACGATACCCACTAAGTATGCTATATCTGGTCTGGTGTGAACAAGATATCTCAGACCTCCGATTACACTCTTGAACTATGTAGAGTTAACCTAAGTTCCACCTTCATCTTTATCAATGACATCCTTGGGGTGAATTGGAACTTTAGTCAAGTTGCAGTGTAACATACCAGATTTATTTAGGATCTTCTTCGCATACCCTGTCTGTTTCAGTTGGATGTAGCCATTACCCTGTTCAACTTCAATACCAAGATAATAAGTTAGTTTTCCCAAATCACTCATATCAAACTTACTTGCCATTTGTTTTTTGAAATCTGTAATGGTTGCTGCACTAGCTCCAGTTACAAGAATATCATCGATGTAGACACCAATTATCAACACTTCCTTTCCCACATTCCTTGTGTATACTGCTTGGTCGTAGGCACATCTTATAAAACCCAGTTCGTCCAAGTACTTGTTCAACTTTGAATACCAAGCTCTTGAAGCTTGGCGAAGATCGTATAAAGCTTTTATGAGTCTTTAAACAAGATGTTCCTTCCCTTTTATAACAAATCCTTCCGGTTGTCTAACAAATACTTCCTCCTTGATTTCTCCATTCAAGAAGGCTGTTTTGACGTCGAGATGATGCACTTCCCAGCTTTCTTTGGCAGCTAGAGCAAGTAGCAGGCGTATTGTCTCGATTCGAGTGACCGTAGCAAAGACTTCATCGAAATCTATGTCGCGTTTCTGCACGTATCCCTTGGCCACAATTCTTGCCTTGTGCTTAATAATGTTTCCGTTTGCATCTCTCTTAATCTTGTAAATCCATTTCAAATCAATAGGCTTGCGACCTGGAGGCAGTTCCGTTAATTCCCAAGTTCCATTTCTCTCTACAGCCTCCTTTTCAATTTCCATAGCCTTCTTCCATTCGTTCCCCTTTACAGCTTGAGTAAAATTTGCTGGCTCATCCAACCCCATCAGGTGTAGTTCTTCATCTTCTAGCTCTACGGATTCAGCTTCATTGTAAACTTCACTCAAAGGCCTGTACCTTTGAGGCCCTTCATCAGACTCCGAGCTTGAGACAGTTCTGCCAGATTATGGTGTGCTTCTCATTGACATTTATCCCCTAGATACTGAACTGGACACACTTGGACTGTGCATAGCACTCACTGCAGAATCACTATAGCTTTCATTTGTAGTTAATGACCCTGAGAGAACTGGTGGTTGTGTCCTCAACCTGGGCACTTTCACTTGATATTCCCAGAATATTAGTTGCCACGGTGAATGATCCCAGTCACGTTGTTGTTAACTCAGTTTCTTCAGACCAATTCCAAGCTTTCCTTTCTTCGAACATGACATCGGGACTAACACATATAGTCTTTGTTTCAGGGTCATATAGCCTGAAGGCTTTTGTGCCTGCTTCTTTTCCAAGATAGAAAACAACCTTGCTCCTATTATCCAGCTTCTTCAAGGTTGCAGAGGGCGTTTTCATGTGAGCTACACACCCGAAGACTCTAATGTGTTCAACATGAGGGTTTTTCTTCGACCAAGCCTCATAAAGAGTGATCCCAGTTACAGCACGAGTAGGTAGTCTGTTGATCAGGTATGTGGCATGTCGGACGGCTTCACCCCATAAATGGTTTGGCATATTCATCTCCTTAAATAAACTCCGTGCCATTTCAATCAAAGTTCTGTTACGTCTTTCGACCACGCCATTCTGCTGCGGCGAATAGGGAGCAGAATAATGTCTGATGATACAAGCTTCATCACAGTATTGAGTGAATTCTCCCCCGTTGTCCGTCCTGAAAGTTATAATTTTCTTATCTGGGCTGTTTTCAACTAGAGCACGAAAACGCTTAAAAGCATCAAACGCGTCACTCTTGTTTTTCAAAAGATACGTCCACATTACACGACTATAATCATCAATCAAGACAAAAATGTATTTATTACCTCCAGGAGAACTTGGCGTAATGGGTCCACACAAATCCCCGTGAACTAGTTCAAGAGCCTTCTTAGCAGTGAAACTTGATTGTTGTGGAAATTCTTTTCTGGTTAGTTTCGACATTAAACACCCGGTGCATATTTCTCTTGGCTGATTGATCTTAGGCATTCCATACACCATATTTGTTGTACACATGAGCTTCAGGGCCTTGAAATTGACATGGCCTAGATGAGAATGCCACAGCCAGTTTTCATTGTCACATCTCGTCATCAAGCACTTAGATTCTCCGCTGTAAATAATGATCTTATACAGACGATTCGCAGAACATTTCACCTTCATTAGCAGATCACCATTATCCTCATGAACCCAGAGATTTTCGCCTTTTAGAACTATTATGTACCCATTTTCTGAAAGTTGCCCAAGACTAATAATGTTACTTCGAAGGGAAGGGATGTAATATACCTCGTTTAGAGTTCTGTTCTCTCCATTCTTGCACTTCAGTATTATTGATCCTTTGCCCTTGATTTGAACCATCGATCCGTCACCAAACTTGACTTGGCCTGTCACCTTTGTGTCAATTTCACTGAATTTTGAGAACTGTCCGGTCATGTGGTTACTGGCACCATTGTCCAAGTACCACATATTTGATTCCATCTTCTTCGCATCTTCTTTCTGGCTCAGTTTTGGCGTGATCTGTTCTTCATTAATCATCAATGAGTCCTTCTCGTCTTTTGTGCCTTCGACCATAAGTAGTGCAGGTTCATCGTCCGGTATCTGCACCATGTTTGCTTCCTCTTTAATCTCTCTGTCACTCCTTGGTTTCTTACATTCGACTGCATAATGACCGTAGGCACCACAATTAAAACAACGAACCCTGCTTTTGTCACCACGAACACCTCGATTATAATCCTTACCCCTGGTTCTCTGTGATGTCTCAGTACCTCCCTTATTCGATCGTTTCAACCACTCTTCCTTTGTGAGCAACAGTTTACTCTCGTCTTCCTTTTCACGTTCAATCCATTCCTCCCTAGTGAGTAGTAATTTCCCTCCCCCAGCTTCAGTTTGTCCCTTGATTCTCTCCTCGTGAGCCTTCAAAGAGCTCACAGTTTCTTTCATAGTCATTGATTTTAGATCACCAAATTGTTCTATGGTGGATGCAATTTGCAAGAATTTAGAGGGAACTGCACGTAACAATTTTTTTACTACGTAGCTCTCTGCTAGATCCTCTCCTAGTGCGCGTATGTTGGTAACCAAACTATTCAATTTCATAGAGAAATCATCCACCGAATATGTGTCCTTCATCACCATGGACTCAAATTCTGCCTTAAGGTTCTGCACCTTTGCAGCCTTAACTCGTTGTCTTGATTGCATCCCATGCTTCCTTAGCTGTTCCCTTATCTGCAAGAGAAAGAAGCATGTCCTCTGGAGTGCCCTGGTAAATCGCTGTCAGAGCCACTTTGTCTTTCTTCTCATCAACCACCATTGTTTTTGGATCCTTGGGTGAGACAGCCTCCCAGACACCTTAATTTTCATCGCCCACGCTGTGTAGTTCACTCTTGTCAACATGGGGTAGTTCAAGCTAATTGTTCCATCTTTGTTCTTACCCATCTCCATCGATTGCGCCTTAGACATATACTTGGGCATCAACTAATTGACCAAGCTCTGATACCATATTGTTGACACAATATAAGCTATATACAATATAACTGTATGTATAAAACTGGAGAAAACAATGATATACTGAACTGATTAATTTTATTAAAAAGAACGATTACAATATATAGAAAGAGAGTCAACACAAAAGGAAATAACTCCTACAAATTAGGATCATAAAACAGAAACGTTAACATTTTATTTGTTGTGCTCCTACAATGTCTCCACTCTGTGATGCCACGTTCGCCAGAAGCCAAAGACTCACACAAACTTGAACAAACAGCTGATAACTAGTAACATGAAGACAAGTTTGGATTAATAATATTCCCAACACATATGACATGACTGTGTATTGTTCATTCACATGAATAGATCTAAGAAATATTTGTCCCTAAAATCATAACTAAAAATTTAGACCACGAGATAATATTCATGCATGTTATTACTAATTACAAATTAATCAGAGCCAGTTTATTTATTAATATTAACTATAGTCTGCATATCATTTAAAAAAAATGATGTGACAACCTGCAAGGGCTACTTCAAAACAGAGAAAATGTTATATTTATTTTTATTTTCAAGTTTTATAAAATAAAAAGTAAACAATAAAACAATTTAATTACTAGTAGCGACACTTGAACTATTTTCACCTATATGGTACAAGACTACTAGCTAGGATAGTGGGTTCGACCCCTTTTGCACATTTTACTGGTAAAAGTTGATTCTTTCATATCTTCTACTTGATTTGCTATCAAGTTTTTACTTGTTTGCTTCTGGGGAGTATTCAGAACACAAGTTTGCTCCTGATGATGAAATATAATGAGACAATAAATAGTTTCCAGAAAAATATGTTGAATGGTTTCTATTCGAACGTTAATCACACTAAGAAAATTTTACAATGCTATATATATATATATATATATATATATATATATATATATATATAATCTTATAGTCTATGGCTTCTTGTTAATTTATTTACAACTATAGTCTATGGCCTCCATTGATAGGAGATATTCTTTATTGATTTATAGCAGGGAAGCTTGGTTGCCTGGGAAGCAAAAGTAATTTACCATAAATTGTATTGGAAGGTCCCGGATGATGATGATGATGATGATGTTGATGATAGAGGGGATGATTGTCAGAATATCAACTCCGACGAAGACCATGAAATGAGTTCTATGGCTTCCACTGTTGTCTCTTCTGATGCGGTCCATCAATTAATGGTTTAATTTAGATGTGATTGTGAATATTTCGTAAGACAATAAAAGTTTGTGCAGATGGTTTAAACTTTCTACGAGGACAAATATGAATTTGTGTAAACTATGGTATTTTGATTTGTGTTGCACTTTATAGTTTGGTTTGTTTAGTTGTGTGGTTGATTGCATATCATAATTAGGATGTTGGTGTGTTTAGTTATGTGATTGTAATTAGGGTGTTAGATTGTGTTGCACATTAGAATTTCTGAATGGACATGTTTTGTATATAATTTGGAAGCCGACACTACGCCATAAGCGCTCATATGCAATGCTTTTTGTGAGAGTTGCAAGAAAAGGGTTGCAAAGGCTATGCTTAGTTTTGGTCTTCTGCAACACTACTAAAAAGACATTGCATTTCACGTGAATGCACCGTTGCAGAGTGAATGCTAGTGTTATGACGTGCAACACTATTAAAAAGCGTTGCATTATACTACATTATTTCTAGAATTATGACAAATATACATATTATCAAAATATATACAATGTCTTCAAATTTAAATCTTTTTTTTACTTTAAAGTTTGAAAAATAATATATTTTAAAATCAAAATTATTTTTACATTTGTTCTGTATAAATATTTATCATATTCTTATTTTTTTTAAATAAATTTTATAAAATTAAAAATAACAAAATTAGAAAAATAAAAATATATATGGTAACCAGCACACCATACTACTTGTCCCGACTCCCGAGATGAAAATATTGGGCGGATTTTTCCCCCACTCAAAACTTCCCCAAAAACACTCCCCCCGAAACACTCTCTCTCGACAAACACATCTCTCTCTCTCTCTCTCGTCAATGAGAAATTAGGGTTAGATAAACATTTCTCCGTTCAGATTATTAGTAATTAGAGTTTAATTAGGGGTTTCTCCGGTTTAATTAGGGTTTTAGTTTTGGGTCTTTTATTCTCGGATTCAATTAGGGCTCCTTTTAAGAAGAAGGATGGGAATGTGGTGAATATATTGCGATTGGATGGGAATGTGGAGAAGGGTGGGGATGATATTGGTTGTTTGGCTAAGCGGTTTCGGGAGAATGTTCGCCGGCGCCGGAGGAGCTTTAAGTCACCCGTCGGCCGATGCGCCGACTCTTGACTCATCGGAGCAAGTCTACATCTCTTCTCTAGCTCTCCTCAAGATGCTTAAACATGGTAATCTTATCCTCTAATTTACAATTATTTATCCTCTTTGTTGTTTAATTAGGGTATCAATTTTGAAAATTTCAAAAAATTCAATTTGGGCAAAATATGTTTGTGAGCGAGAGAGAGAAGATATGTTGTAGATATATAATATGTGTGCATGTACTCTGAGAGAGAAAGAGAGAGAGACTAATTTAGCATACAGAGACACAGAGTACAAACTAGTGAATTGTATGTGTATATTTTGTGAATTGTGTTATATGAATTACAAGCTAGATTACGTAACTGTGAATCGTATTTTATGCTCACGTGGTGGATTTTAAAGGTTTGTAGAATTTGTAGTTTAAAATTTTGAAAATTGACTATATCTATGTGAATGATGTATAGGTAGAGCGGGAGTTCCGATGGAAGTTATGGGATTGAT
Organism: Heracleum sosnowskyi; assembly: GCA_030848705.1. Taxonomy (NCBI): domain Eukaryota; kingdom Viridiplantae; phylum Streptophyta; class Magnoliopsida; order Apiales; family Apiaceae; genus Heracleum; species Heracleum sosnowskyi. The sequence continues at coordinate 126,139,789 of CM061240.1, forward strand.
GTTGGGAGAATTTGTGGATGAGTATACTGTTCGTGTTGTTGACGTGTTTGCTATGCCACAGAGTGGTACTGGAGTTAGTGTCGAAGCTGTTGATCATGTTTTCCAGACTAATATGCTTGATATGCTCAAGCAAACCGGGAGGTACAATTGAATCTTTTTTGTGTATGTTGTTTGATTTGACTTTTGATTACAGGTGTGTGTAAATATTTGTTTGTGAGATGTAGTAGGTGTTTTTTTGGATGTTTGGTGAGTTCCCTTATATGTACTTGGCGGCATTGAGGTGTTACGGGCTCGTAGTTGTCAATCATAGGATTAGTTTAATTGAGCTTATTTTAGGAAGCTTAAGAGTGGATCAGCAAGTAGATGTTTTAGAATGGTAGAATGTAATTTTAATCAACTCGTGAGTCGTGACAAGAAATACTCTTGGAATTTAGTTGAAGAATGTATAAATAGGAAAACTACCACTGTTGAGAGGAAGACAACTTAATATTTGCGGAAGTAGAACTTATCATTGACCATTTAATTAAATATGTGTGGATTTCATATTGGTTTTGTATTTGATTTTGATTGCATTTATTTTGGTTTTTGGTTTTGTATTTGATTTTGGTTGTTTCTGCTCTTTCTCTTAATGATAAAAAGGATGGCAAAGATGCAGCCATACAATTGGACAATGAAAACTAGGTATTGCTTTCCTGTCTTAACTATCATTTTCTTTACAGTCCTTTTTTATTATTTCTGCAATCCGGAGTCTGAACTGCCTTACTGTGTAGCCTGCAGAAGCCAGAAGACATGGAACATGTCCTGTTTTAAAACTGCTACTGTCTACTGTTGTATGCTATTTTTTCCAGTCCTGTTTTATTATTGCTACTGCCTATTGCTGTCTTTACTATCATTTTTTGTGCCTCTGCAATCTGATTATGTCCTGTTATTAATTAGTTATTGCCATCAAATATTAGAACTTAAGCATGGTAGAATGTTTATGTGTTTACTGATTTGGTACTGGAACATACTTCATGGACACAAAAACAAATGGATATTGGAATTGGAATTTGTTGAAATTCCAATTAGTCTATTAGATCAGTGGTTGAAATTGGATATTGTTTATATTTTATATTTTAGTAAACTCTTGGATAGATCTAGTCATCTAGGAGAATTAGTAGGTCTTAAACGATTCTTGGATACACTGTATTTAACTGTGCCAGCACCACTTAATGCATCATAGTTATAGTTTTGAAGAAAGCTTTTCAAGTTCTATCATATTATTATAATTTCTTCGAGCTCCTTTTCTGTGTGCATTTCAATAATTTTCGACATTTGCATATGAATTAAAATGTTTATTTTGTTTTTGTGGTAAACTGGACTTCAAGATTTCTATACATCCGGTGAGTACATTTCCCCATCTACTGGTAGTCTGGTACTGGATGTCTAAAGTTTGTTGCCAGATTTTTAAACCAGCGTTTTGCTATTTTTCAGTGATTTAAATGAATTGTATGTTCATGCAGATCAGCAGCTACAGGCATCCAACAACCAAGCCAACATCAATTCTTAAAACATGGAGTTGGAGTCTTGGAGTATTCTCAATTTTTCCAAGCACGCAAACTGGAACAACTTTCTAGGTTTTGGAACAAGGTTAAAATAAAACTTATTTATTAAAAGTAGGTGGTTTAAATCCTAAGACTTCTACCGATTGGACACCTACTGGTCTGTCCTGGTGGTGAACAAGCTTTTGTCAATAGCATAATTAAAGATAGTGTCCAGTTGGAGAAGTATTTTTGGTAATTTACTTTATCTTATATTATTTGGGTTTTGGGTAAGTTGTATATAATTATTTAAGTCAATATTGTCTTAACTGATATATGTTTACGAAGCTCATTTTTTAAGTGGTATGCTTCAATGGTTGGAAGGAAAAAAAACATGAAAAATATAATATCAAGGTCTGAATCTAATCCCTTTATATGCGTATTATAAAAACTTCTTATACTGAGATGATAAGTTGACTTTTATATAAGACATTCAGATCTGAATCTTGTAGCTTCTTAAGAATTCACAAAATTCTACCATGTCTGGTGGATCAGCTTGCATTTTGCCTATCATCTCTCATCTCTCAGTATCATGCTAATTAACGTATATCCTATTTTTGTATGCTTTTACGGCTTTTGTATTCTTCTTAGTGTATGGTTTACTATCCTCTCGTTCTGTTTTTACGCGCTCTGTTGGGAATTTTTGAAGGCAATTGTAGTTAAGGTTTGTTCAAAAATTAGTTATATATTAATATTTTGCCATCCTCTAGTTCTATATTAATCAGTCTATATTAATATTGCAGGTACTCGGCTGAGGCTCACGTTCAAGCAATGCAATTTGATGATGCAGATAAATTGTGCAAGAAAACCCTTGAAATCCACCGAGAACATAGTTCACCCGCATCTCTCGAGGAAGCAGCTGACCGCCGATTGATGGCCCTCATATGCGAGGCTAAAGGAGATTATGAATCTGCTCTCGAACACCTTGTACTTGCCAGTATGGCGATGATTGCCAATGGACAAGACAATGAAGTTGCTGCTATTGATGTCAGCATTGTCAATATCTACTTGTCCTTGTCTCGCTTTGATGAAGCTGTTTTCTCCTACAAGAAGGCACTAACAGTCTTCAAATCTTCTAAGGGTCACTACAAGAAAAACGGGCAATTATGACGAAAAATTTTACACTGAAATCGTCGCAATTGGTCCAATTACGACGAAAAATTTTCGTCATTTTTGCTCAAGTCTTAAGTTCGGATTTTCGTCACAAATATACATTTCGTCTTAAGTTACAATTTTCGTCACAAGTATGAATTTCGTCTTAAGTTCGCGTTTTCGTCACAAGTATAAATTTCGTCTTAAGTTCGGATTTTCGTCACAAGTGTAAATTTCGTCTTAAGTTCCAATGTTCGTCATAAGCTCAAAAGCGGGGCCCATTTTTACAATAAAATAATAAATTTATTTACGACGGAAAAAAGTGTCGAAAGTTCATAATTTAAGACGATTTTTCTGTCATAAGTTAATATTTGAAAAAAAAAAAGGAATGAACACTCGTCGCAAGTTACCCAGAAATTCGTCATAAGTTGTACTGCCCAGAAATAGCATTCTGCTATTTTTTCAATTTCCAGCCATTTTCGGCTTCCAAATTAAATCACAGTCTACATACAATCCAACACCACAATATACATACAATCCAACACCACAATAATACATGAAAGTTTGTAACAGGCATCCAATTAAACGAATCCAAATATAAAAATACCAAAGTTACATATATATTGTCACAAATCCATATTCGATCACACAAAAATTTAAATCATCCGATATAAACATAATCCTCCTCCAATTTTTCTGATTTTTCTGATTCAGCCTCAGCCTGTTTGAGCCGTACAATGCTATCAAGTTCTTCAATCTGCTGCTTCTTTCTCTAACGATCCATTTTCTGTGTCGCCACCTTCCTAGCTTTATCCTTAAGCTCTTGATCACAATTACAAGATGTCAACTGTCCTTTTCTACTTCACACAAAGAGTTTTATTTGTGTTAGCAGGGATGCATTAGAAGAGAGCACAAAACTTTTGGTTCGATTCATCAAACAAACTAATGGTATTAGACACTTGGGTGGATTTGAAAGACACCAAAATATGCTCCACTACGTGGTGGATACACAGATTTTTCCAAAGGATATATATAAAAAGAAAACAAGCTTAGACAACAAGTAAAAAAAGTAGTTGTACACATCATATATTATGTTTATGAAAGACTTAGAATTGGCATTTCACCTGTGATAGTTGCTCCTTATCCCCCAATGAAGCCTTGTTCTGCACAAGAAATTCTGCTTCTTTTGCCTGATAACACCAGATGCTGAACTAGTAAGGATATTACCATCGGATAATAGATGACCTTTCACTTTTTTGTTTTTATACAGGTCATTGAATTAAGTCATGTCTGGATGATTTAATAGCCAGGGATAAGTACAAAACCTTAATTGTCCTATACCGGTCACCTAAAGGGGAAAGGCCTTCAAGAATAGTGTGCGACAGATAATCAACTGAACGTGCATGTTTAAAGAAATGATGTTTTAGAAGCTTCTCTGAAGAGGGACGCTTCTTTGGGTCCTTCACTAAGCAAGCAGCTACCAATTCTTTAAAAGACTGCAAAACCAACACAATTTCAGTACAATATTTCAAAAGTATGGGGAATGTTATTTGAAACAGACCTTTAAAAATCTCCTATCTCTTTCATAATCGAGCCCTGGTGGAGCATTTTGCAGGGTCATCAGCAGAACCTGTAATAATCATATAAAACAGGGGAGCACACTTAGTAATATTGCACAAGACACGCAAAACTTTAAAACAAACTGTTTACCTTCATTGGCGGGTACTTGGAGAATGGTGCGTGACCATGAGCAAGTTCAAGTGCTGTTATACCAAATGACCAGATGTCTGCTCTGTTTACCCAGAACAAATTACTGCATGGCATATTGCTTGTTAAGATCATGTGCCAGAGTACAAACAGGGCAGATTTTCTGAGATCATAATCTGCAGAAAACAATGTCAGTTATATGCCTATAACTTCCAAACTACTTGTTGTAATTCAATTATTATTTTTCCTGAGCTATCTAGACTCTATGGGCTACAACATATCCAAAAATTACTGTGTAATAACAAATTTACAATTTATGGCTTAATTTTAAAGTTCACTATGTTGACAGTTAGAAATAACCTGAACCATGTACACTAATTCAGTTGTATCTCAACTTGTACAAGTCTGGTATCCACCAAATTTTGCAGGCATACAATTCAAACATAAACCTACAATTCTTCTATTTTCACTACTGCCAAAACCCTACAACATCATGACTTTAAGATCAAGATCACACTACAATTAGAATGTTCAAATTTCACGATTCATTAAGCCATATAACCTGACACTCCATCATATTTTTGACAGTTTCGTTAATGAGCTGAATCCAATGCCTCAGTCCATTTCATAGATCTAGCACGCAAACTTCATAGATTTGTATGAAGTTTTTTGGTTACCCTCGTTCAAATCTTATGTACATATAAGATTGAATGATGTACTAGAAATGGGGAACAAATGCTTGCAAAAATTAGAACATCTAGGCAGAAAACTGTTGTTAATAGAAAATTCATGTTTTTCTACATACGTTGCTAATTTTAGTTTTAAACATAACCAAGAACAAGAGTACAGCTTAATTTATAACACAAGCATACATGCTGCTTCAGAGTTACTCCAAAATTGAAATAAAATACGTAAGCATAAGTCTAATCATGAAGACAAGTGATATTAACAGGCGTAGGTGTAAATTTCTTGTTAAACCTGAAGTATATCTTATAGTTTTAAACAAATAAATATCAGGTAAAAGTTGCATCGAAGTATGTCATAAGAACTCTCAAAAAATTACAAATATATATGGGCACCATCCGTTAAAAAAATTATAAATACTAAGATGCAGATATCACCCAATCTTTGAGAAGTAGAAGAAAAATTACTTTCAGCTAATCAACAAAGTGTAAATCTTAGATTCTGAAAAGAAGTTGAATACCTTCTCCAGTGGATAAGCGGTTTTACCGCAGGTAGCACATTTATCTTGTGTCCCCGAAAACATGCCAGCAGCTTTGCTAGGTGACTTTGTCTGGGTACCAGGAATATTAGATATTAGATGTGGTGTGGTGTGGATCAATATAAACACTTCAACCATAACTAACTGTGAACAGAATTTACCAGCACTGGAGTCATCTGATCAGCTGACTTTGCAGCTGCAGCAAAATAAAATTCATCACAAATTAAACATATAAATACTGACTTAGTTTATATAGATATAATACTACAAGAGGAAAATGGCATACGTGACAGAAAGTTTTTGTTGAAATTTCCCGACTCCTTGTAGAGCTGCTCAAAGTGAGGCTTGCAGTACAAAACACCTTCCATTGAGGAGTAGTTGCTCAGCTGTTTAGTAACAACAACAATAAAATTAGCTCATAAGATCACTGCATATAACAGAGGTCCAAGTTGCATAAATCCATAAACCAAAGTGAGGCTTCCACAAACAAAGGAAGTACACAGGCAAAAATACCATTGACCTCCGAAGTATGTCAGAAAGAAATAGACTTTACAGCAGGCTACATGAGTACTCAATATTTCCTATAACTCTACCATAAATGCATACATCTTGTATACGCCCGACATCCCCCCGTGAAATTTTTGTTGTTGATTGTCCCACCAGAGTATGCTTCACAATCACATACCAAATTGTCCCACCAAATTGTAGTCTTGACCTTCAATTCTTCAAAACAAAGAACCCCTAATTTGAAAAAAAAAACCAAATTCGAAGAACCCCGATTCGAAGAAATGAAAGCAGTATTCAATTGGAAAGCCCCAATTTGAACCAAAATAAGTATTAGTTTGAAGAAAATTAAAGAAAGCGAGAGTGAGAGAGAGTTTTACGAGAGAGAAGGTTGAGAGTGAGAGTCAGAGAGAGAGGGTTGAGAGTGGAGTCGAGACGATGAGAGAGAGGGTTGAAATTTTTGTTTAAGTGAAAATTTTCACATAGGCGATATTTTTGCCGCTATAAAATTTCACTACCATTTCTTTTTTTCTTTTTTTTTGAAACTACACTACCATTTCTATCATTTGCATTTCACAATTTATTTTACATTTTTGTACTATTCTTTTAAAAATGTTCATTTTTTTTCCTAAATTTGTTTCTCAAAAATGTTCATTTTAAATTCAATAAATAAATAGAAACTGAAAAATAATAATAAATAATTACCTTTAAATTTATAAATAATAACTTATTTATTTGATAAACTTTATATGAAAAGGAATTAATTTAAAGGCAAATGTAATTGTAAAATAATTATTCAATTTTTAGTTAAGAAATTAAAAATTGTGATTTATTAATGATCTAAGGCAACATATCATACATGTTGCTAACGTCCAACATTTCAAGCTAGAGCAACATCACGTTACTGGCTAAGCTAACATAAAAAAAAAAGATGCGACACAACCGGGCCTTTTAATTTTTTTTTCCCAACACTAGAGTGAGTACCCTTTAACATCCGTACGGTTGGATCGTCGAAGAAATAAATTAAAAAAAATTATTCAGTGAATCTGACACATGTCCCGTTCCCGGAAGCAGTACTGTTCCAACATTTCTGTAAAGATGCGGCACAACCGCATCTTTTTATTTTTTGATTATTTTTTCCCAAAACTAGAATGAGTACTGATTAACATCCGTACGGTTGGATCGTCGAAGAAATCATTTAAAAAAAATATTCAGTGAATCTGACACATGTCCCGTTCCTAGAAGCAGTACTGTTCCAACATTTCTGTAAAGATGCGGCACAACCGCATCTTTTTATTTTTTGATTATTTTTTCCCAACACTAGAATGAGTACTGATTAACATCCGTACGGTTGGATCGTCGAAGAAATCATTTAAAAAAAATATTCAGTGAATCTGACACATGTCCCGTTCCTAGAAGTGGTACTGTTCCAACGTTTTTGAAAAGATGCGGCACAACCGGACCTTGTTATTTTTTCATTATTTTTTCCCAACACTAGAATGAGTACCGATTAACATCCGTACGGTTGGATCGTCGAATAAATGAATTAAAAAATTATTCGGGTTTAGGGTTCGGGTTTAGGGTTTAGGGTTTAGGGTTTAGGGTTAAAAATTAGAAAAATTAATGGGCCCACTTTTTTCTGTGGGGTCCACCCTTTTTAATATTATATTTTAATTAAATCGGGGGATCTTGATATCCATATGGTTGAATCATTGAAAAACATTTTCAAAAATAAATTAAAACACCAATCCGGGACTAAACACTAATTAGAAGTAATAGTCAAATCACTAGTTGACTACTATAATCTCGAAACAAATACATTTATTTTTTTTTAATATTTTTGGAATATCACTCAAATATATTAATCTTGACATCCATACGGTTGGATCATCAGTAAATAATTTTAAAAAAATCAAAATACAAATATGGGTCTAAACACTTATTAGAAGTACTAGTCAAATAACTAGTGACTATTATCATCTCAAACCAAATAAATTTATTTTTTTTCTAATATTTTTGGAATATCGCTGAAACATATAAATCTTGATATCCACATGGTTAGATATTCGGGAAATATTTTTAAAAAAATCAAAACACCAATCTGAAACTAAACACCAGTTAGAAGTAATAGTCAAATCACTAGTTGACTACTATAATCTCGAAACAAATAAATTTGTTTTCTCTAATATTTTTGGAATATCACTCAAACATATAACTCTTGATATTCATAGAGTTAGATCATCGAGAAATAATTCAAAAAAAAATTGAAACACGAAAAAAATGTGTGCTAACTTACGATGGAATCCGTCATAAGTTATTGGACTCCAAAAATTTGAATTTCCCGCCTATTGTTTTTGGAAAATTTTTAATTTACCGCCAAATGTTTTTGGGAAAATTTTGAATTTACCACCCCAACAATTTCTTATGACGGAAAAACCGTCGTAAGTTCATTTAAAAATATTATTTTAAACGGTTAATTTTGTAAAAGTGACAGTAGGATAAGAAATGGGTGGTTAATTTTACACAGGCTAAGTTACGACAGAAAAAACTTCCGTCGTAAGTAAGGCGCGCCCAACATTCCGTCATAATTGCCCAGATTTAATAAACTTGCGACGAAATGTTTTTTCCGTCATAAGTATTTGCGACGAAATTTTCATTTCCGTCGTAAGTAAGGCGCGCCCAACATTCCGTCATAAGTTTTCCGTCATAATTGCCCAAATTGAATAAACTTGCGACGAAATGTTTTTTCCGTCATAAGTATTTGCGACGAAATTTTCATTTCCGTCGTAAGGAACATTCCGTCATAAGTTTTCCGTCATAATTGCCCAGAATTAATAAACTTGCGATGAAATGTTTTTTCCGTCATAAGTATTTGTGACGAAATGTTCATTTCCGTCGTAAGTAAGGCGCGCCCAACATTCCGTCATAAGTTTTCCGTCATAATTGCCCGTTTTTCTTGTAGTGGGTGATAACCATCCTTCAGTTGCTTTTGTCTTTGTCCGGCTAGCTGATCTATACTAAAAGAAAAGGGAGGCTGCGGGAGTCCAGATCCTACTACGAAAATGCCCTAAGAATATATGCAAAACCAGTGCCTGGAACCACAGCAGAAAAGATTGCAAGTGGAATGACATAAATTAGTGCCATCTACGAATCTTTTTCAATGAACCTGAGGAGGCACTGAAGCTCTTGCAGAAGGCAACAAAATTGTTGGAAGATAAATGAGGACATCAAAGCACAATTGCGGGAGTAGAAGCACAGATGCATGGGTGTTATGTTTTACATGTTGGGAAGGTACGAAGAAGAGGCCTTGGTGGGATGGTTTGATTACTATGTAGAATATTTGGCAAGGTTTGGATGGTATGTAAAATACTTGGGATGATGAATATTTTAGATAGGTTTTTTTATGTACAAAACTGGTATTGTAGAAATTTTAATTAAAGTTTGTATTTTCCTTTTTTAATGTTGCATTACAGAATATAATGGTGTTGCATTAATAAATATAATGTTGCCTTAAATATAATATCACTGTTTAACAAGGGATGACAAAGGGTTGCATTACAGTGTGTGGGTCCCACAATTAGAGTGACAGGTGGGTACCTTCGCTGACCTGGCATCAGTGGGCACCCTGCTAACGTGGCATGCTAGTGGGCCCCATTATAGTGACCTGGAAGCCACACTCCCGTTCATGTATATGGCAACACTAATTGATGTTGCATTTACATGGCAGTGTTGCATTATGGTTGTAATGCAATGCTTTCTCGGTGTTGCAGTAGATTGGCAAAAAGCGTTGCATTACGGAGCAAAGGCCACAGCCGCGGATGCAACGACCATTTTGTGTTGCATTTTTGAAAAACAAGCTTAGGGCAACGCTTTTTTGACCTACAACAACAGTAAAAAAAACATTGCATATGAGCACTTATGGCGTAGTGCGAAAATGGTTGTGGGTCCCGTTGTTAAATTGTGAAGAATATTTTTGTTGTAAGAAGCAAACATACAACGCTTTATTCCCGTCGTAAGTTTAGTAATATTTTATTGAACTGGTGGGCCTCGTTGTTCTAACTTATGACGCAATTTTAGTTTGTGACAAAAATCTGAACTTACTACTTGACCAAAATAGAAGAAATCGTTCCGTCGTAATTGTTGGCATTTATGATGATTTCAATGCAAAAAAACAGTCGTAATTGACCCAAATTATTGTAGTGGAAAATACAAAAGCCTAATTACCAAAAAAACACAAAAGAAAATGTGGGATACGACCGATCTATCTATCTATTACTATATATAATAGGCCAACACAAGGGCAAAAGTTGCCAATTAAATGGACGCGAAATTACCGTTTTACCCTTTTCTTTTGAAAAATAACAAAAATGGCACTCGTATATTATTATACAAATTTTTTTTAATAGATGTGTTACTACAGAGATTCGAACCTCCAACCTCTTTCCAAGATATCCATCGATTTAACCACTATGCTACATGCCTTTTTGAGTTTATTTCAAAAAACTTATTAGATAACCCACGTCTTTTATCTCTTATATTATTTTTTTACTTTGATGATTGAATAAATAAAATGTTGGTTTGAATTATTTATATAAATTTGTTTTTCTTTTTTCCTTTTCAGCAAAATTACTGTTTTACCCTTTTTTTGGAAAAATAACAAAAATGTCACTCGTATATTATTATACAATTTTTTTTAATAGATGTGTTACTACAGAGATTCGAACCTCCAACCCCCTTCCAAGATATCCATGGGCTTAAACACTATGCTACATGCCTTTTTGAGTTTATTTCAAAAAACTTATTAGATAACCCATGTCTTTTATCTCTTATATTTTTTTTTACTTTGATGTTTGAATAAATAAAATGTTGGTTTGAATTATTTATATAAATTTGTTTTTCTTTTTTTCTTTTCATGCCACTCGTATATTTTTATACAAATTGTTTTTAATAGATGTGTTACTACAAAGATTCGAACCTCCAACCTTCTTCCAAGATATCCATGGGCTTAACCAGTATGCTACATGCCTTTTTGGGTTTATTTCAAAAAACTTATTAGATAACCCACGTCTTTTATCTCTTATATTTTTTTTTTGCTTTGATGTTTGAATAAATAAAATGTTGGTTTGAATTATTTATATAAATTTGTTTTTCTTTTTTCCTTTTCGTAATTTTATATATCTATATATTCAATCACTATATATTATTGCAGTTGTATGTTTTCAATTTAATATATATTAATTATGTTGATTATAATTCATAATTTATATTATACTTTATTTCAATTAAATTAATTATTCATGCATAAAATATACTATTAAAATTCGATCTAATATAAGAAATATTATACACATTATATCTCTCATTATTACTTATTTCTATAATTTTTAAATTAAGAACATTAGCATTCAAATTATACAAAAAATTCGTCTACCTACTCTGTTCGTCGCATCCATTTCTTAACAATTTTCTTTTCCAGAATGTATTGTTCATTTGTTAACATTTTCTAAAGTAACATGTCATTCTTTATTAACTTATCTATATTTTTTTTGAACTTTCTAACCCCCTCCCCTTCAACCCCAGTGACGTTCGTGTCAAAAATCGGGGTGAGTTTTTAAAATATAGGATATTACATAGTATATAATTACATAATGATCAGTCAGACTGTTAGTAGACGATAAAGTTTGGGAAAATTGAAAATTACAAGTTTTGAAAATAGAATTTCAAATTATATTCCAAAAATTATTGTACGATGTTAAAAAAAAGTACAATCTTTCATAATAATAATAGAACTTTATAGAATACATTAAATTGATTCGTAATGTCATATAATCATTTTGATAAAATGAAATTCTAAATAGGGTTTGTGGGTCCTTGACGACATCCTCTACAACATATACAATATTTCTTATATTAGGTCGAATTTCAATAGTATATTTAGAAATTGTATTTTGTTCAAGAAAAAGAGAATCTTCTAGTAATATGATTATGGTTGTAACATAATATAATCCCTCTAAAATTAAATAATATCAAGTAGTAATTGGCCAATGACACAACGGGCTTGTGTCGGTCATAGCCTTCCAACATGGTAGAAAGTAGTTCTTATTTTTGAATCATTATCGTTTCGTGCTACAGCCGAGGGCTTTGATTTCGAAATAAGAAATACTTGTCTATTACATAGAGATGTGTACAATGAATTAGAATCTAATTGTCGTTACGTGCTACAGCCGTGGGCTGTTGGAGACTGATTCAATTGTATGAAATGTTGGGTTAGACTTGACTTAGAATATTGAGTTTGTCGTGCTACAGCCGTGACTCAATTATTCAAGAGGCTAAAGTTTTATTAGGGAATAACATGAGATGTAATTGACAAGAGTTGTCTGCCTACTGAACATCACATGGCGTTTCGTGCCACAGCCGAGGTTGTGTGATGGAATGTAGGATCCCTATTCCCACTAGCATTATGAATGCTTAATTTTTCACTTAGGGGTTGTATAAATTAGGTAAACTAATGGGAGCCACTTATGAATAAATACCCGATTCATATAGTGTTTTAAAATGAAATTGAATATTTGCTAAGTGTTGTTATGTGTTTATCATTTACAGATTTACTATATACATTATGTCTTCTACACTATCACTCCGGAGCATACTGGATGCTCACAAATTGACTGGTCCTAATTTTGCTGACTGGCTTCGAAACCTGAAAATTGTTCTCAGGGTTGAGAAGCTGGAATATGTGCTTAACTCACCTAAGCCTGCTGAACCTGCTGACGATGCACATAATGATGAACATGTTGTGTATCGTAAGTGGATAGATGATGCAAATGTTGCTCAATGTATCATGCTAGCTTCCATGAACATTGAGCTACAGAAGCAGCATGAGCATATGGATGCTCACACTATCCTAACGCATCTACAAGAGTTGTATAATGTGGCAGGGAGGACAGCTCGATATGATATATCGAAGGAGCTGTTCCGCTGTAGGATGTCTGAGGGATCGTCTGTGAATGACCATGTACTTAAGATGATCAATTTGATTGAACGTCTTGGACAACTTGGTTTCAACATGGATGGGGAGCTGAGTCAAGACTTGGTCTTGCAATCACTTCCGAGTTCGTTTTCGCAGTTTGTTGTGAACTTTCATATGAATAAGTTGGACGCCAGCCTGGTTGAACTCCACAACATGTTGAAGACTGCGGAATCGAATTTTCCCTCTAAGAAGAGTTATGTTCTTCTAATTGGTGAAGGTTCCAATCCTAAGAAAAGGAAGAAGAACCCTCCCAAGAAGAAGAAAGTAGGTGAGAAAAGGCCTGTTCCACCAAAAGCTGAAGACCCCAAAAGCAAAGCTGTTTGCTTCCACTGTAACAAGGTGGGGCACTGGAAGAGGAACTGCAAGGTTTACCTTGCAGAATTGAAGAAGAAGAAGGGTAGTGAGACTGCCGCTTCTGATTCAGGTATGTTCATGATTGAAGTGAATATGTCATTAAATCAAATTTCTACTTGGGTATTAGATACCGCCTGTGGTTCTCACATTTGCAATTCGTTGCAGGGACTAAGGAGAAGTAGGACTCTTGAGGAAGAGGAGGTGATTCTACGGATGGGAAATGGAGCAAGAGTTGCTGCTGAAGCTGTAGGATCATTTGATTTACATATGCCTACGGGCAAGACTATTGTTTTAAATAATTGTTATTTTGTTCCCTCGATTGTGAGGAATATTATTTCTATTCCCATGTTAGACTTGGCTGGATTTTCGTTTGTTATTCAGAATAATGAATGTTCAATTCTTAGAGATAATGTTTTTTATGGTAGTGGTATTTTAAATAATGGTCTGTATGTATGTGACGTAGAGCATAATTTACTACAAATTGAACGTACTAATAAAAGGAAAAGGGATGATGAAAATCTCACCTATTTGTGGCACTGCAGACTTGGTCATATTAGTGAAAATAGACTTCGTACATTGCATAAGGAAGGGTTACTTGAACCCTTTGATTTTGAATCATATCCTACATGCGAGTCTTGTCTATTGGGTAAAATGACCAAATCTCCATTTAGTGGACATGGAGAGAGGGCTGCAGATTTGCTAGGATTGGTACACACAGATGTATGTGGACCGATGTCTACGCAAGCCATGGGTGGATTTTCATACTTCATTACTTTCACAGATGATCGATCTAGATTCAGATATGTGTATTTGATGAAACACAAGTCTGAAGCCTTTGAAAAGTTCAAAGAATACAAGAATGAAGTGGAGAAACAAACCAAACATAGTATTAAAACCATTCGATCAGATCGAGGTGGTGAATACTTGAATGGTGAGTTTCTAGATTATCTCAAAGAAAATGGTATAGTATCTCAGTGGACTCCTCCATATACTCCACAGTTGAATGGGGTATCTGAAAGGAGAAATCGAACTTTGTTAGACATGGTTCGATCCATGATGAGCTATGCAGATCTTCCAGTATTCCTTTGGGGTTATGCATTGGAAACCTCAACATATTTACTGAATAAGGTGCCTTCCAAATCTGTTCCTCAAACACCATATGAGATATGGAAAGAAAGGAAACCGAGTCTTAAACACGTTAAGATTTGGGGATGTCCAGCTTATGTCAAGAAAGTTGACCCTGATAAGCTGGAATCTCGATCCGTTAAATGTAAGTTTGTGGGATATCCTAAAGAGACTTTAGGGTATTACTTTTACACCGATCATAGGGTATTTGTCTCCAGACATGCTACCTTCTTGGAAAAACAGTTTATCCTTGAAGGGAACAGTGGGAGCAAAATAGAACTTAATGAAGTTCAAGAAGCACAAACTACCACGGTTCAAGAGGAAACACCTGTTCAGACTGAACAACCTTCTGTGGAACAGCCCATTCGTAGGTCAGAGAGAGTGTCTCGCCAACCTGAGAGGTATTATGGCCTTGTCATTAAGAATGACAATGAGTTGTCAATCATTGATGATGACGACCCTATGACCTATAATGAGGCTATGAGTAGTATTGACTCAGAGAAATGGCAGAGTGCCATGAAATCCGAAATGGATTCTATGTATACCAACCAAGTATGGACTTTGGTTGAAGCACCCAAGGATGTGAAGCCTATTGGGTGCAAATGGGTATACAAGAGAAAGATTGGAGCAGATGACGAGGTGGAGACCTATAAGGCCAGGCTCGTGGCAAAAGGATTCAGACAAAGGCAAGAGATTGACTTTGATGAAACTTTTTCGCCTGTAGCCCTGTTAAAATCGATTCGGATTTTGCTTGCCATTGCTGCTTACTACGACTATGAGATCTGGCAAATGGACGTGAAAACAGCCTTCCTCAATGGGAAACTTGAAGAGGAAGTGTATATGACACAGCCAGAGGGTTTTGTTTCCAAAGGGAATGAACACCTAGTGTGTAAGCTGCTACGGACCATATATGGATTAAGGCAAGCTTCTCGTAGATGGAACATCCGTTTTGATGAGACAATCAAAGAGTTTGATTTTATCAAAAACATAGATGAACCATGTGTCTACAAGAAGGTTAGAGGGAGTGTGGTAACATTTCTTGTGTTGTATGTGGATGACATACTTCTGATAGGAAATGATATACCGATGCTACAATCAGTCAAAGTGTGGCTATCAAAGAACTTCACTATGAAGGACATGGGAGAAGCATCCTACATTCTCGGTATGAAGATCTATAGAGATAGATCTAGAAGAATGATAGGTCTTACCCAGGGTACATACATCGAGAAAGTGCTTAAAAGGTTCAGCATGGAAAACTCCAAGAGAGGTCTCATACCAATGAGCCATGGAGTATCCCTTTCCAAGAAGATGTCTCCTAAGACACCTGAAGAAAGGGAGCGTATGAGTAAGATTCCTTATGCTTCGGTAATAGGATCTATCATGTACGCGATGTTATGTACTAGGCCTGATGTTGCTCATTCAATTAGTGTGACGAGCAGATATCAGTCCAATCCAGGTGAAGACCACTGGAAAGCAGTGAAGAACATCCTTAAGTATTTACGAAGGACTAAGGATATTTTTCTTGTTTTTGGTGGATCTGAGTTGAAAATAGAGGGTTATACTGACTCTAGTTTTCAATCAGAAAGTGATGATAGCACATCCATGTCAGGGTACATGTTTACTCTAAATGGTGGAGCGATTAGTTGGAAGAGTTCCAAACAGTCTACAACGGCTGACTCCACAGCGGAAGCAGAGTATATAGCTGCAAGTGAGGCTGCAAAAGAGGCCGTTTGGATGAGGAAATTTGTTTCTGAGTTGGGAGTTGTTCCTAGCATTGAGGAGCCTATTGTGTTGTATTGTGATAACAACGCAGCAATAGCACAAGCCAAGGAACCTAGGTCTCATAAAAATACCAAACATGTTTTTGCGGCGCTTTCATTTGATTAGGGAGATCATCGAAAGAGGAGATGTCAAAATTGAGAGAGTTGACACACATAACAACGTAGCAGACCCACTCACAAAGACATTGTCTCAGATTCACTTTGATCGTCATAAAGAGAAGATGGGTATTAGATACCAGTGTGATTGGCTTTAGTTCAAGTGGGAGATTGAAAGTGTTTGTCCTAAATCCAATCATGTATGATGAGTTAGGAAGAACTTTCTTGTATTCTTATTTGATTTCATTAATGTTAATAAAAGACTTGTTTTGTTTTTATTACGGGCCTTATCTATTTAAAGTGTTTTAAATAAGATGTTCCATAGTTTAGAGTAAACCTTCTAGAATTATAATGAGATTATAATAGTGAGATCTAGAAGATGATAACTCTAGACTTAAACAGTTCCTGATCATAGGATAACTAATCGGAAGTTGGTGAATCCGCAAAGATTGGTACATACTATGCTTGCTCCCGTCAGGAGGATGTCTGTTCTCATAGGCATTTGTGTGGTGACACTATAGCTAGTATGTAGGTGCTTGTTAGGGAATAAGTTCACTGAACATGACTCGATAAGTTGAATAGCTAATGGAGTTTACTCACGTGTCAATAGTTATTCACTGAGTGATAGTTGTACAAGTGTCCTTAGACTTGAGATCGTTAGAGTTATCTTGTATATAATGAACTATGCTTTGGATTAGTCCTTAGTCTCAAGGACATCCATTAGGTCTATTCTGGGCATAGGGATTTGTGTATGGAGATAGTTAACGTCAATAGAGGATCTACCCCTTCCAGTATAGGAAGAGAATATCCTATGTTATTCTTAGTATGCGAGTTCTGGAATCTTTGGCCAGAGTGTATGAAATTAGAAAGGAGTTTCTAATTTGCATTAATATGAACTTAGCATTATGAATAAGAAATCATATGATTAAATTTGATAGGCCTGACACGAGATCCATGCCTTATATTTAATCGGGATATTGTAGGGTAGAAGGAATGATTGTACTGTAACTAGTCACTGACAGGTTCTTGGTATTCTAAGCAGTGAATTCATATTATCCGGATAGTCGCGATATGTTGAGAAGCATCACTCACGATGTAGAATAAATATAATTAATCAGTTAATTATATTTAATGAATTTTAGAATTCATATAAATAAATAAAAAGTTTATTATTATTTATTTCTACTACCGGCTTAATATTGAACCTACAGGGTCACACCATAAAAAGATTAATTTATTGATGAAGGTATTTTGAGAGAGAATAATAATAATGATTAAAATAGTTTTAATTATTATTTAAACATTTTATAAGAGAAAGTGAGGGATTTATATATTAATATATATTGATATATTAAATATACTAACCCTACTTGAGCCCTATATAAAGGATGAGATGAGAAGAGTTAGACACACTTTTGTTTTTGTGAAAAACCTAGTTGCCTCCTTTCTTCTTCATCTCTCTCTCTCTCTCTCAAAAGAAAAAGGAAAACCTCCATTTTATAAAGCTTCAAGTTTTATAAAAAGCTTCATCGAAGAATTATTCTTGGTGGATACCGGTAGAGGGCTTCACACTCTGAGAAGCTACTGCTAACGATCATCTCGATTCAAAGTTTCGATTTTTCAAGGTAAGATTTTGATTCCACATCATTTTACAGTTTTCTATATGTGCGATATATGGATTTTACGAAATAAAATGTTATTTCATGCTTCCGCTCATCCTTATATTCATTCATATTTTATGTATGAATAATTAGTTTAATTCAAATAAAGTATAATAAAGATATATAATATAAAAGTATGAATTTTAAACAACATAATTAATATATATTTAATCGAAAACATACAACTGTAATAAAATTCAGTGATTGAATATATAGGTATATAAAATTACAAAAAGAAGCCTCCGGACCTGTAGATGAGTTGGTGAGAGCACTGGTTATTGACCAAAGCATTCAAGGTTTGATTCATGGGAGCGTGGGGAATTCTTCCTGCACTCTAGGGTCTGGCGTGATACCGGTTGGGTGTCCGGAAAATAAAAATTTTGACCAAAATTACGAAAAGATGAAAAGAAAAACTGATTTATATAAATAATACAAACCAATATTTTATTTATTTAAACATCAAAGTAAAAATAATATAAGATAAGAGAAGAAAGACGTGGATTATCTAATAAATTTTTTGAAGTAACTCAAACAGGCATGTAGAATAATGGTTAAACCCATGAACATCTTAGAAGGAGGTTGGAGGTTTGTTTCTTTGTACTAACAACTATTAATATATTTTTTCATAATAATATATGAGTGACATTTTTGTGACGACCATTTAATTGGAAATTTTTGCCCTTGTGTTGAGGTTTAATATATAGTAATAAATTGGATTAAAATGTGTAACTGTAAAACGATATTCCAAACACATTCTTAATGCATTTACTAAGTGTGTTAATATAATTTAATATAAAGATGAACACATGAGAGGAGTGCAGAATCAGTTCCCAAGTAAAAAACCAAAAACAAATAGGTGACATGAATACTCCAAACTGTAATAGGTGTTCATCTCCCAAGGTGTTTATCACAAACTGTAATAGGTGTGCAAAGATGCGTCGGCCTTCATCTTCTTTTTAAAATCCTCTATCTCATTCATGCTCGATTAGTGTTGAATAAAATGGTTATTTGCTTTTGTATTTCCTTAAGTAGCAGTAGTTAATCAATAACAAGAAGCTGAACTTTTACGTGCAAGTACTTTGTTTTCTCAGTTTTTACAAACAAACAGTTTAATATATAAGTAAGATATAGCTTTGGCAATTCTAGAGTTTAAGCTAATGATTTTTTCTCTAGGATTTCCTTTCGAAATAGTTTTCAAATGTCACATTATTTATAAAACTCTTTTACATGGAAATAAAAAAAAGTTTTGATTATGTACAATATATTTCGTTTTTCTTTTTTTAAAATTATTTGGAAAATAAACAAATAATTTGTATATATAAAAGGAATTGGATTTGAATTTTAGGTCACAGCATGCCGTCTTAAGCTGTGTGTCCCAACATATTATTTTCGGACTGATTTTTGAGCAGAAAGGGAATACTACTTTTCAATGAAATCTAATTAAACTTTACGGGCAAGGACTAAAGAGCTGCGGTCTCATCTAAAATACATAAAAGTCTAATATACCAAAATGATATGTAATTTGATGAACGTGATTAATTTGAAAAAGATTGCATGAACAGAATTTCCTAATAGGTATAGTTTTAGTTTCAATGTTCACATTAAGTTTGATAGAACTCATTCACTTGAAAACAAAGTTTTTATTATGTACAATTTCATTTCAGTTTTTTTCATAAATTATCGAAGAAATAAACAAATAATTGAATAACTAGAAGCATGCAGTTGAATATAAACTTTAGGTCACACAGCATTGCGTCACAAGTAGTCTGTCGTAGCAAAATATTGATTTTTCAACTGATTTGTTGTAGTGAACATAGAAAGAAGAATAGATATTTAAACTTCACGCGTAAGGACTAAAGTCAATTACATGAAAGTCAAGATAGCAGAATATATATTTAAAGTTGATTATTTGAACGTGATTAGATATCCATTTATATAAATGAAATGCAGCTTCATATATTTATAAATAGAACTAGTAGTAATTCAGAATTCCCAGCAACTATCAAAGTAATGGCTTCAGTGGGTGGATCAACTACAATGGTGATCAACTTGCTCCTGTTACTCATCACTCTTCTCTTCACTTTGTCTTTAGCTCAGAGAGGACATACAGTTTCACGGAATTCTGTCGATGGTAAATAATTCTCTAACTTGTAAAAGAATTAGTTATTATTATAACAACTGCATGTTGACGTTATTTGTCTTGTTATTTAACTGTAGTCTGTAAGTAATTAACTAGTTTACCATGCATAATCGCAGTACCATTTAGGAATTATGGAGGGGAAATTGAACACGTCCCATATTATTATAATATTAATTACTTGTTACATGTATTTTAAAATTCATAAACTATTTCTTAAAAAAAAATTAAAAAAAATTATATACTATCATCAATATATCTATAACATTTTTTAATAAGGGAAACCCCCTTTTAAATGGTGTTTCGGTACCAAAATTTGGTTCCACATTTATTTTGGTTTAACCCAGAGTCCTATTTCCATTATAATTCTATATCTATATTAGTTTTTAATGGTTCTACCTTTATTTTGGTTTCGCCCATAATACTCTATACTCTCAGAATCCTATTATAATTGCAATTATTTTATTACGAAATTTAGAAATAATGTATCTATCATAATTAAATTAATAAATTACCTTTATTAATACTTCAGTTCCAAATTTGATTCAATTCTTATTTTGGTTTCATCAGTAAATTCTTATCATTCACTACAATTCTAAATTATTTTTAAAATTGTTTTATTATTAATTGATTTAAACAAATTCTCTCTCGGGCCCGTGTTTCGCACGGGTTATGATCTAGTATATATAAATGAGGATACGCGGGAGATTAGGTGGTGCCCGTGAGATCGTCTCAATCCATTTTTCTAATTTTCTAGAATTTTAGAATTTTAAATACTGATAAATAAAAAAATATCCTTTAACATATTAGAAGTAGAATAGATGTTCGAATTTATTAAGGAGAAGAGTTCGAATTTATAGCGAAGACATATAATTAAAAGTTTTATTTGAAGTAGAATAGGTGTTTGAATTTATAGAGGGGAATAATTCAAATATAAAAGAAGTACTTGCAAAGTTATATTTGACGTAGAACAGGTGTTTGGATTTATAGAGGAAAAAAGTTCGGATATAAAAGAAATACTTGCAAAGTTCTATTTGAAGTAGAATAGGCATCTAAAATTATAATTATATATACAAAAATAATATTTTTTCCTATTGTTTAATCAAGTTTCTACCTTTTAAATTTTTAATTATTTTTTTAATTTTAAATATTTTTTACTATTTTTAAATAATTAGCCTGATATTTGACCGATTAATCCGATTTTTGACCGATTCAGCCGATTTTTGACGGTTTTTCTGAAAAAATGATTAATTGACCGATTTTCGTTTAATCAGTTTGGTGGTCCACCGTCTAGCGATTAATCGGCGATTAATCCCGATTAATCACCGATTTTTAATTAGAACACTGAATTTTATATGTAAAAGGAGTTGGATTTGAATTTTAAGTCACAGCATGCCGTCACAAGCTGTCTGTCCCAACATATTGTTTCCTAGACTGATTTTTGCGCAGAAAGGGATTACTACTTTTCAATGAAATCTAATTAAACTTTACGCGCAAGGACTAAAGAGCTGCGGTCTCCTATAAAATACATAAAAGTCTAAGATATCAAAATGACACTCCCTCAGTCCCGACCACATGTTTACAAATGGTTTGGGCACGGAGCTTAAGAAAAATAAATAAAATAGTGGAAAAAGGTAATAAAAGTGGGTAAAGTGGTAAGACCATCAATAATTTATATATAAACTGAGTATAGTGGAAGAAAGTAGTGGTAGGACGTCTCCCTAAATCGATCGAAGAGGGTATTCATTACTATAAAAGTAGTGCTATGATGATACTTCAGCTTCATATATATTGCAAATTAGTACTAGTCTATTTCATTGAGTATATATAAAATATAAAATTGCTAGCAACATCAACTAGCACTACAAGAAAAACGGCCATTTCCTACCATGTAAAACATACCAAAAAAAATTGGTTGGAAATGACTGAGCATTTCCAACCAACAAAGAAATTGGTTGGAAATGGTGTCTGTGGGTCCCAAGTTTTGTACACGCAAGCATCAATTCCTACCAATTCTTGGTCGGAAATCAATTCCTACCAGATTTGGTCGGTTTTGGTCACAATTTGACTTTTCAACGACCCCACATTCCACATCATTATCCCTAACGTATTTTAAATTAATAAACAATTTCTAGAAAAAAAAAATAACGAAATTTTGTCAGGGTCATTTCCTACCAGATTTTGGTAGGTTTTGATGGGAAATCAAAACCTACCAAAACTGGTAGGAAATGAATGTGATGATACCCCACCATGCACGTAAGTAGCCCCGTCAACAAAAACGACACCGTTTACCAGCAACCTTTTCCTACCAACTTTGGTAGGAAAGCCAAACCTACCAATTGTGGTAGGTTTTAGTTGCAATTTGACAATGAAAGGACCCCACCTTCCACGTCACAGTCCCTCACATTTTAAGATTAATAAACAATTTCTTAAAATATAAATATTATTATTTTTCCAAGTGTTTTTCTTACCAATATTGGTAGGAAAAAACCCAAATGCAAAATTTTAACTTTTTCTGGGCCCCCGCTTTCATGTCATCGTTCGTGGCTGTTTGTTATTGGTCCAATTATTAAGTGCATTTCCTACCAAAATTGGTAGGAAAAGGTTGCAGGATGCAAATTAGGGGAGAATGTGTTTTTATTATATTTTTTGTTATCGGTTATCATGTTTTTTATTAATCAAGCTATATAAACATAAAGATCTACTCATTTTAGTAGTGGAGGACAAACATTAGTTGATTTAAACTTACATTCTTATGTTTTTATGTTATTCGCTAAAACCTAATTATATCGAAAAAAAATTTAAAAATATAAAGACGTATTGATAAATTAAATTTTTTTAGATGAAACGTCATTTTGTAGTTTGATGAAGGTAAGGAAAAAAAATTAGACAAAAAAGAATTACAAAAAGTTAAAGTCCTTTAGAAAACGAAAGAGTGTCGGTGTTCGAAGATTGAGTTAGAGTTTATACTCATATTTTAGGGGTTGTATAGGGTTACACTTTTCGATTTTTTTTAAAAACAAATTCAACGATCTAACCTTACGGATGATTAAATATATTGATTTCTTAGATGTATGTAAAATTTTAGATTTTTTTAATTTAAACTCCTATATTTTTATAATGAATCTATCTATCAAAATTATAATTAAAAAAATAAATTTGGGGTATGATATAGAAAATTTACAGCTGATTTAGTGCAAAAGCGTTGTTGGTGCAGTGATTTAGCACTTGGTCATTCTCGGAGAGGGGAGGGGTTCGATTCTGCACAACCCAATTTTTTTAGCAAATTTCGCCAACAATTAGGGAAGAATGTGTTTTTATTATATTTTTTGTTATCGGTTATCATGTTTTTTGTTAAATAAACTCTACGGACATAAAGATCTACTCATTTTAGTAGCGGAGGATAAAAATTAGTTGATTTAAACTTACCTTCTTCTGTTTTTATGTTATTCGCTAAAACCTAATTATATCGAAAAAAAATTTAAAAATATAAAGACGTATTGATAAATTAAATTTTTTTAGATGAAACGTCATTTTGTAGTTTGATGAAGGTAAGGAAAACAAATTAGACAAAAAAGAATTACAAAAAGTTAAAGTCCTTTAGAAAACGAAAGAGTGTCGGTGTTCGAAGATTGAGTTAGAGTTTATACTCATATTTTAGGGGTTGTCTAGGGTTACACTTTTCGATTTTTTTTAAAAACAAATTCAACGATCTAACCTTACGGATGATTAAATATATTGATTTCTTAGATGTATGTAAAATTTTAGATTTTTTTAATTTAAACTTCTATATTTTTATAATGAATCTATCTATCAAAATTATAATTAAAAAAATAAATTTGGGGTATGATATAGAAAATTTACAGCTGATTTAGTGCAAAAGCGTTGTTGGTGCAGTGATTTAGCACTTGGTCATTCTCGGAGAGGGGAGGGGTTCGATTCTGCACAACCCAATTTTTTTAGCAAATTTCGCCAACAATTAGGGAAGAATGTGTTTTTATTATATTTTTTGTTATCGGTTATCATGTTTTTTGTTAATTAAACTTTACGGACATAAAGATCTACTCATTTTAGTAGCGGAGGATAAAAATTAGTTGATTTAAACTTACCTTCTTCTGTTTTTATGTTATTCGCTAAAACCTAATTATATCGAAAAAAAATTTAAAAATATAAAGACGTATTGATAAATTAAATTTTTTTAGATGAAACGTCATTTTGGAGTTTGATGAAGGTAAGGAAAAAAAATTAGACAAAAAAGAATTACAAAAAGTTAAAGTCCTTTAGAAAACGAAAGAGTGTCGGTGTTCGAAGATTGAGTTAGAGTTTATACTCATATTTTAGGGGTTGTCTAGGGTTACACTTTTCGATTTTTTAAAAAACAAATCCAACGATCTAACCTTACGGATGATTAAATATATTGATGTCTTAGATGTATGTAAAATTTTAGATTTTTTTAAAAATTTAAACTCCTATATTTTTATAATGAATCTATCTATCAAAATTATTATTTAAAAAATTGATTTGTGGTATGATATATAAAATTTACAGCTATTTTAATGCAAAAGCATTGTTGGTATAGTGGTTTGGCACTTTTTTATTGGTGGGGAGGGCAGGTGTTCGATTCTTCACAACCCATTCTTTTGCCAATTAGCGCCCAAAATTTCACCAAAAAATTGAAGTTACCGCCTCCACTCAACTCATTTTAATTTCCCCAAAACTCATTTACCCTAATTTCTCCCACTCTCTCCACTCATTTGCCTCCACTCTCTTCTCTTCACTCTCGTATTCTCATTCTCTCATCTCCTACCATCTCTTCGATTTCATTTAGTATTTTCATTTTCTTCCCCAAATTAAAACTCTCTGACTACGTGCCCTAACACTCAATTCAAGCATCGCCCTTTCTCTCTGTTGACCCAGCTGCTCCTTCTTCTGGTTCTTCTGTACATCAATTAAGGTTAGTTTGGGTAAGCAATATGCTTCTGTATGGGATTTTTTAAATGTGTTACTGAATTGTAATTGGTTTTGGGGAAGATCTTAAATTATGACAAGATGCCTTGTGGGATTTTCTTGATGAGTTACTGAATTGTAATTGTTTTTAGGGAAGTTCTTTTAGATGAGGACAAGAAAATGTATGAGCGGTATTCAGCTCTTTTTGGGCTTCGGAATCATGGTGGAGATGAAGCCATTTCTGCCATGGTCAAAGCTTTGGGTGCAAATAATGCTCTTCTTCGACATGAGGTCTGTTATTGACTCTGATTCAACTGTTTAACTCTTGAAAAATCAAGATAGACTGAGTACTGAAACAGTTAACCCACTCATAGTGATTGTAGTTAAATATAATTATAGTAAATTGGATATGCTATAATGCAACTCTCAGAAAGTATATACTCTGATGGCAGTTGTCGTTTGGGTATTTTGTTTTGATTCCTTTCTTTGCAGGTTGCATATGTCTTGGGCCAACTACAAAATAAAAGTGCTACAGATGCGCTTTCTGGCGTACTTAAGGATGTTCATGAACATCCGATGGTTAGACATGAAGCAGCTGAAGCTCTAGGTTCTATAGCAGGTTTGACCCTTTGTATCTAAGCTTCATGGTATCAGCATTTTACAATTATGTACTATATAGTATCACTTTTCTTCTTCCACTAAATGACCCATCATCCCATTCTTTAGCATACTAAGTGTCGTCTACTAAAATTTAAATGTGAAGTGTTTCTAACATTTTCTTGTTATTTTCGTAGATGGCCACTCTGTAGATGTTAGTATTTTCCTCTTTTTTTTTTGTTTAGATTTAGTGTTAGTATGTTAAAATTTTATGTTTAGTGTTAGTTTTCTTCTATGGGGTTGTCGGTGAGAGTGTTGCGAAAAAAAGTTAGTATAATGCTCTTCATGGGGTTGTCAGTGAGAGTGTTAGTATGTGTATATGTTTAGTGTTAGTTTTCTTCATGGGGTTGTCAGTGAGAGTGTTAGTATGTGTATATGTTTGTTGCCTTGAATTTGTAACATTTGTAGTTGTGGGTTTATAATGCTCTTAAATTGGAATGATACTAGTAGTTGGTGCTATGTAGTTGGTATGATTTATTTCTACTAAGTTGTGTCTAATCTTGATTTTGTATGTCTGGGTTATGCAAATTATAAGCA
This sequence comes from Heracleum sosnowskyi, assembly GCA_030848705.1. Taxonomy (NCBI): domain Eukaryota; kingdom Viridiplantae; phylum Streptophyta; class Magnoliopsida; order Apiales; family Apiaceae; genus Heracleum; species Heracleum sosnowskyi. The sequence goes on from CM061240.1 coordinate 126,166,219, forward strand.
GCTGAAAGTCTTGGTATAATTGACTGTGTGCACTCTGTTTTTGCTTCTGTGACAATCCAGTAATATATGTCTGATGCTTTTTTTTTTAAAACCAGATTCAAGGCTTGACGAGTTTGTTCCCAGAGAAATTGTTACATATCTGATGGACTTTCTTGTATACGAGAACATCTTTGAATATCTCGAGCTTAAAGATATAGACACGCAGGTTTGTTTCTGATTTGATTGTATTCATAAATCCAAATATGAATGGTAATTTAAATGTAGAAGTAGGATTTTGCAATTTTATACTGATTGAATTGAAAGCCTTAGCAATCCCAGATGCCCAGTTCTCCCTCAACACTACAACTAACTTCACACTATGAACATGCTCACCTATCCTTATCTGTACCTTGAATAATCCCTCTGACTAACTTCCTCTCCAGTTCCCTCCCTCCCTTACATACTAATTGGTATTAAATTTATAGTGCCTTCATTGTCCTCACTTGTACGAACTGTCAGTTTAGCATGGTACCCTCGGCTCTACCCCTGGCTGTCAGTCTTTCACATGTAAATTTCGAAGCTGGTCTTGTTGAGTGCACATTAGTTTTACATGTTTCTGGATTGCATAACTTCTATTGTTTTCATTTGAAATCTTCGTAACAGTTGTACTTTCATTCACAGACGCACATAATTTCTATCATATGTCATGTTGTACGTTCGTGGGAGATTGGCGAAGAGATGAGAAATAACATAATTGAGAATCTTTTGAGGTTGATTGAATCTGACAGTATGTATGTCCTGATCAAATGTAAACTTAGTAATTTAAGTCCTGATTGTGAAGGTAACACTTGTGCAATGGAAGGTGCATGTGCAATGTAAGATGCAGAAGGAGATTTGGAAGGTGGAGATGGTGAATCTGAAGGTGAAGGCTCGGATAGTGAGGAAGATTAAACCTTAAAACTCTTAATTTTAGTTGGATGTATAATGAAGTTGTTGGAAACTTGTTGGATGTTTTAATCTAATTACAAGTAATTTTAGTTACAAGTCATTGTATTTATAGTGTATTATTTAGTTTGGATGTTATGATTGATTTTGATGAATGTGGATTGTACAATTGTTTGTACAGGAAATGACCAAAAAAAAAATTCAAAAAGAAAAGCCACCATTTCCTACCAAATCTGCACATTTCCTACCAAGCTTACCATTCGAAACCCAGAATGGTAGGAAATGCTTGGTAGGAAATGCTATTTTACATGGTTTCTGATATAAAACCAACCAATTGACATATTAGAAATTGGTAGGAAATAGATCTTGACTGAAGTCAAATGTGATGTGGCAAAAATGACTTGGACTGGTCCCACTTGACATGTGGATGACATGTCAACATTGGGGGACCCCTTTAAGCTGACGTGGCTCTTGACGTGTCAAGTGATGTGTCAAGGCCCCACATGCCAAGTGGCTGCCCATGTGGCAAGCCACATGGGCAGCCACTTGGCATGTGGGGCCTTTTAGAAGTAACCTAGCAATTCCTACCATTAAGCATTTCTGACTTGAGCAATTCCAACCAACGGGTTTGGTTGGAATTGATTCCATTTCCGACCAAAATGTGGCCATTTCCAACCAATTGAATGGTAGGAAATGGCCGTTTTTCTTGTAGTGTAGCTAATGGCTTCAATGGGTAAATCTACGACAGTGGTGATCAACTTGCTCTTGTTACTCATAGCTCTTCTCTTCACATTTACTTTAGCGAATTGTTTCCACCGCCCTCTCCTACTGGTAAATAATCCTTTTATGTGTAAAGGAAAGACTGCATGTTTATATCATCTAGCGAATTGTTTCTTGTATAAAATGATAACATTACCCTCAATTTGGGTTTGTAGAATCTCTCTGTTTTCATCTGTTTGCTGTTGATACGCATTTGGTATAAATTTAATTCAGGGAGCAGCCCAGTATATGGAAGCCCTTCTCGAGGCGCACCACATGTTTAAGATCAGGTGGCTTGAGGATCTGAGACAGTACTGAACGCGCTGGACTTTCAGTTTTATTGTTTTTATTAATTTAGCTTATATTATGTCAAGTTTTTTGTTATAATCAATACTCCATGTCAAGCAAAAAAAACATTTATTACTCCCAAAGACCGTATTAGTTCTCTCCTTATATGCATGTCTTGAACAGATTAGTTTGACTTATATTCAAATTTAAGTTTAATTTTTTTTCAGAGAAGCACTGACTAATGTCAGGCTAAATTCGACCAAATTCAGTCAATCGATTTAACCGGTTTTCTTGTAATGACTTATTATGGTATTATGAAAAAATTTATTTAAAATGATATAAATAAACGAGCACTTGGTATATCTATGAGAATTTATTGTAAAATCAAGATTCAGCAAATGTTACCTATCTTTAGAATTTAATGTTAGTAATACTCCTTGTTGTCGAAATGAAAATTTGAAGTCTAGATAAAGAATTTTAATCCTTATCAACAAATATGTAATTGCATTTACTTGAAGCTTCCAAATTTAGTGTTTTGTTTGGTTGATAAATATAACTTCTCAATCAAATATACTAACAGAAAACTGCACACAAGGCTTGTTCTTCAAACAGGTCACGGCAATATAAATATGCTGTCAAATTTTAAAAAGTTAATTAATCGAACAATTGTAAAAAGTAAGTATTGTATGTACAAATATATCATTAAAAATGTATTCAGTTATGTAATTACAAAAAAAATATTTAAATGTTCGATTTAAAATTTTATCCCTGTTCATGTACAAATGTATGTGTCTAATTTTATGGTTTATGTTAATCTATACTCTTTATTAATAAGCAAAACTATGTGAAAATGACGCGCGGTAATAAAGTATCAAAGTACCAAATTTGGTTATCACTTAACCCGGGTTCGATTCCTGGCAACTACATATTTATTTACTTTAAATTCTTTAACTTTATCCAGGGTTCGAATCCTTACAACTACGTAATTATACAAGATTTATTTATTCTATACTCTTTATTAATAAGCAAAACAATGTGAAAATGGCGCGCGTTACTAAAGTACCAAAGTACCAAATTTGGTTATCACTTAACCCGGGTTCGATTCCTCGCAACTACATAATTATACAAGATTTATTTACTTTAAATTCTTTAACTTTATCCAGGATTCGAATCCTTACAACTACGTAATTATACAAGATTTATTTATTTACTTTAAATTCAATAGTTTCATCTAGCGTTAGATTCTTTGCAGCTACGTAATCATACAAGATTTATTTATTTACTTTAATTTTTTTAGCTTTATGCACAGTTCGATTATCTATAAGTACATAATTAAATAGTTATTTATTTATTATATATTTTTATCATTCAATTCTCGAGAAATACATTTTTAAATAATACTTATTAATAATTTATTAATACTAATAGTGCTTGGCACGGCTTATAAACTAGTAAACAAATAATTTGAACAAGAGAAGCTGTGGAATATAAACTTTAGGTCACATCATTGGGTCACAAGCTGCCCGTTGCATAGCTTCGTGTATTTATAAATAGAAGTAGCTGGTAGTAGTACTGTATCACATGTAAATAATTCTCATCTGTAAAGGAGCTACACATTGATCAGGCTATTGCATAAGCGCAGTACAAGTTAGGAATTATGGAGGGGGAATTGAACACGTGCCATATTATAATCATTTTACTCTCAGTTTGGAGTCTGTAGAATCTCTCTCTATTTTCATCTGTTCGTTGTTGATCGCATTTTGTTTGAATTTACTTCAAGGAGCTCTATTCATAGAAGCCATTCTTTAGGCGCACCCCATGGTTAAGATGTGGCTTGAGGATCCGTGACAGTACTGAATGTAATGGAACTTTCAAATTTATATTTTAGTAATTTGGCATGTATTATATGTGTTGGGCCAAAGCCCACATGGAAAGAAAGAGCTAATATTTAGTTTGTAAATAGGCCCATTGTAATAAGACTTGGGCAAAAGCCTATTTGTAAATTAGGGTTTCTTATGGACTAAGAAAAGAGGAAAGTGGTTCCCACTTGGAATCACTATAAATATCCCTCAACCACCCACTTTGTAAGGGTTGAACAAATAGATAAGAAAGAGGCTCTCTCTAGAGTGCAAAGATCATTATTAAATATACACCTTGATTCATTTACTTTGAGATATCATTTATTATTCGTTAATCGTATTAGGTCAAGTATTACACTCATCACTTGGTGTTATAAGGAGCTTTTGTATCTTTGATTTCATCCAAAATGAATGACGATGAGCCAATCATTTTGAAGATTGTTGATATGGCTGAGGTCGCAACTGTACCTCGCCAGGAGACGGTACAGCCGCCCCCGGTTCTCAAACCCAGAGAGTTGTTTCGAGCAGAAGATGATGATGTCGATGGATCTACAAGACCCACCAAAGGTGAATAGACACTTGTGCGAGGTAAAGGCAAGCCCGACAAACGGATGAGGATCACCACGGCCGCAGGAAAGAAAGTTTTGTCGAGCGACGCACGCTTGCATCTGTAGAAATTAAGAAAGCAACAGAATATGCACCCTCAGAATCGAGGGCCAGATGACCTCGCGGGATCTGACGTGGAACTTCTCCACCACGAAGAGTAGAGGAGATTGCTCGAGGCTCGTCTTGAGAAACATCGCGAGATTCGTCGTCTTCAACTTGAGCTTCACTAGACGTCAATATCTGCCCACAATGAGGACTCTCAACTGCATCGAGATAACGAGTATGACGATGACTATGAGCTCGACGATGAGGCGTTCACCGAATCCCAGTATTTAACCGAAAAGACGACAGACCTCGTCTACGAGTGAAGCTTCGTGGCAAAGTGAATCAAGCGAATCATTCCATCCCGAAGACATTGCTAAGATGCAAAATTATCTTGCTATGTGTCAGGACTATATCAAAACTCATTCAGGACAAGTTCTCTCCAATGAAAGCCCATTGTCGAGGTCGTTTGAGATAGCCAGGATCGACAGAACTTTAAAAACATCAGTCTTGGATCACTTTAACGGATCTTCAGACCCTACTATATTTCTGAATACATTTGATGGGAGAATGGCTTTCTTTGATCATTCCGAGGTTGCTAGGTGTCAGTTCTTCTCCACATGCTTAAAAGGCACAGCTTTCCGTTGGTACAACAATTTACCCCCACGATAGGGTTCAATTAAACAAATTCTACATCGCCACCTATGACGGACTTAGTTTCCTGCAGTCCATGCTTGCATCTTTTTTTATAGCAAAATCCGGTGACAATGAAGGTTAAGTTCATAATCAGGACGGAGCTAGGATCTTCGGAGCTCGGCGACAAAAAATTTTAAGCTTTATATACAAAAAATGTATTAGAACAATATATATAATGATGGAATAATCCCTTCATAAAGATAGGGGCAACGGGGATTCGCATATCTTCCAACGTAGTGCTAGAGATTTCTTGAAAAAAGACAAGATGATAATGTTTTTATCTTTTTTTTTCTCTATTTTTGTTTTTTTTCTTTTTATTATGCACATAAAAGAGAAGCTGTATGAGATGAAAATCTCATGTATGGTTCTCGAAGGGAGATTCTTTGAATTGAATGACAACCGTAACTCATGTTGGCTCAATCCAAAGAAAATTATGTGGCAGTTTTATAGAATTATTACGAAGCTATGCAAGTAGAAATTGATCCTTATGATTCTTATTAAAAAAAAAGAAATTGATCCTTATGAACAAAGTTATATACAGACTTTTATTTTTGTTAAGGTACATTCTATCTCGATAAGATTTATGATAAAAAACAAATCCAGTTTGTAAATATACTTGAGTTTTCATATGAATATACATATTTTCTTAGACCATCATCAATATTATCAAATATTTACATATTTTTTAAGAGACGAGGTTTACCTACAAGAAGTAGAAGAAACATTACTAACATTTTAAACCTAGTTTTTGAATAATTCCTGAGCTTGTTGTGGCAATGAAGTTGCTTTCTATAAATATACTTGTGTAACTAATTACAAATAAACAATATAAAAATTATGTTAATTATAAAGAAAATTAATTTGTATTATATTGAAGTCTTGAGCACTGCCAAATGTTAGCAATTTCATAATTTATTGTACTTACAATTCAAGTTGATCAGTTTTTACAAAATTTATGACGTGTGCGATGCACGGAGTTTATGAAATACTAAACTTAAAACTTGAAATTTTATGCACACCACCACCTTTAAATTCAACAATGATGTCTCGGTTATCTGCTAAATTATCATCAGCAATTAATTAATGCGACAAATTCAAAAATATTTGTAGGATCTGCACCATTGTTCTCAATTTGCAATCATACAGAGTCTATATGGTATGATATCATTTGAATTAAACCTATCTCGTACATTGTAATATATTTTGATCAATGCGTTTGCGTTCTCACGATCCAACATTTCTGAAATAGAATTAATTATTCTTGCATCTAAGGGTTCATCATGTGAAAATCTAAGTCTGCTTTCTAATTCTTACTCCTTATCAAACATGTAGATCATGGAATAAACAGTTTTTGAGCCATCATTCGGAGAACAGAGACCCCATTTGATGATAAGTCTCCCCAAATACACTAAAAACATAAGGGTCTCCACCATGATTAAATCCATTGTGTAACTTTCCATTTCTTTCCACTTAGAGATGCAATTGAAAATGCATTTTTGTAAATCCTATTATTCTTTTGATAAAGTTTACTGATCGCATTTGTCCCATCCAGTAGAGCTAGAGCTTAAAACTCAGGTGCTAAAACATGCAGCTGGGTGGATCAGAGAGTTTACTGCATATTACATTTAAAGAAATCTTACAATAATATACCAACATGCACCTATATGAGTATGTATAAGTTGAGCTTATTCAGATGTAAGATGCTTACCTAATAGTGATTAATGATACTGATAATTTATTGATCTTTCTTTTTTCTTCAAACTTAAACAAGTGTTGGAGGGAGGGAAGATTATCAAGTTCAATAGATTGCCTAGACCGGTTATAAGTAATAGTTGATTACCTCTAGATCATGATAAGTATAAAACTTTTAGTTGTATTGTTGTAGCTTACTTGGTGTAAAAATTACCAACACGATTCTGAAAGTTCAAGTATCTTGATGGTCCTATATTCTACACCTTGTGCTTAACTAATGGTTGTAGGGATATTACCGCAGTTGGGCGGATTATTAAGTTGAATACATGGTTATACCTACTTATGTCTCCTAGTTTAGTATTACATGTCCCTGTTTAGGGCTGTTCACGAACCGAGTCGAGCCGAGTTTTGTTATAAATGAACCGAGTTTTACTTTTTTCTCTGACGAACCGAGCCGAGCCGAGCTTTCTTATCGCACAAAATTCATGTTCGAGCTCGAGCTCGTTAACTAACGAGCCGAACACGAGCTTTTATCGAACAAAAACGAGCCAAGTCGAGCCAACACTACAACAAATCAGGGCATTTGTGACAAAAAAACTTACGACGGAATGTTGGGCGCGCCGTACTTACGATGGAAACAAAAATTCCGTCGTAAGTATTTACGACGAAAAATAATTATGTCGCAAGTTTATTATTTTATTAATAAAATTTGGCTCCAAACAATTAAAAAAGAGAAAATCAGCGCGCCAAATAAAACGTCATCGTTTTTATATTACGACGGTTTTGGTTAACAAAACACATCTTTATTTTAACAAAATACAACAAAAACACATCTTCATACCATACCACATTATTCCCCTCTTTCTTTTTTAACAAAAACACATCTTCATACCATTTAGTTCATATAATGACATAGCAACCGCGATTACAACAATCATCAATGTAAGGCTTAAATTTTAAATTCCTCTACTTTATTTTAATGCATTTATATATATGTGATTTACTTTTAAGTTCATTACATGTTCAACATATATGTGTGTGCACTTGTGTTATTGATTTGTATATGTTTTTATATTTGTAGATGTCTTATGATAGTAGTTGGATCTCTAAATGAATTATAACCGGTGGTTATGGTTTCACGGAAGAATATACTAAAGGGGTTCAAGATTTCTTGGCATTTGCAAAGAAAAAAAAAATAGTAAGGATCCGAATAATCCGGAACTTTTAATTAGATGTCCTTGTAATACATGTAGGAATCAACTCATTCAACTCGTTCCCAATGTCGAGTTCCATTTATTTGCAACCGGTTTTCTAGAGAGTTACACCGTATGGCATTATCATGAAAAAGAAAGTGGGCCGGGAGATGAAGAAATGATTGACCGCGAAGCTGTGTTTGATGAATTTGACATGTTGAGGGATGCCTTTAGAGGGGAAGATTTTGGAGAGGAGTATAGCAACCACGAGGACCCGAACGAGCAAGCAGCTAAATTTTTAGACAATGTGAATAGCGTCGGGGAACCAATATATCCGGGCAATACCAAGTACTCGCAACTGAAGTTTGTTACGAGATTACTACATTGGAAGAATCATAATAAATGTAGTGATAAGGCATTTGATGAGCTGCTTTTTTTACTTGGAGACGTGTTTCCGGATGGGCATAAACTTCCTTTTAATTATTATGCTGTGAAGAAGATGGTCAAGAAGCTGAACTTGGGATACAAAAAAATACATGCCTGTGAGAATGACTGCATGTTGTTCAATGGTGATGATAAAGATTTGGAAAATTGCAAGTATTGTGAATTGAGCCGATACAAAGTTGCAACTAATGGTGGGAGCGTTACCATTCCGAGAAAGATTTTAAGATACTTCAAAATCACTCCCCGTCTACAGCGTTTGTACATGTGTACAAAGTTGCAACTAATGGTGGGAGCGTTACCATTCCGAGAAAGATTTATAGATACTTCAAAATCACTCCTGGTCTACAGCGTTTGTACATGTGTACAAAGTTGCAACTAAGGGTGGGAGCGTTACTTTAATTTTTTATAATTTCGCAATTTGTTGTGCAATATGAGTTCATTCGTGGGTCTCAGGTCTGTTGAGGTTTGCTGAAGTTGTTCTTCAAAAGGTCCAAATTAATAACCATTAGTCACCAAAACGTCCAAATTAATAACCATTAGTCACCAAAAGGTCCAAATTAATAACTATTAGTCACCAAATTAAGTTACAGTGCTAGATCCATACTCTCATAAATTAATTGTTATTCCAAAATAAATATACTTTCTGTGAGTAGGTTGTCTATTAGTTAGCAAATTTATGTTTTGAAGTTGACTTACATCCATAGTTGGTTATTCACTTATTAACATAAATAAATTCGTGTGATTCCGACGTGTGGTTGCTTGTTCATACAAAACATTCTTGCCACACATGTGGATATTAGTTACAGAGGAAAATAACCGAGAGTAATCATTTACGTGTATAAATAGTTTACCATAAATTTATTCTCTCAATCCCATTTAATTCTTAACATTTTTTTATTGAGTATGTTTCTTTTGATTCGTAACATTTTTAAAATAGTACATACTCCGTCCTCCTCATTACTTTATATTAATAGATAGGGGCTCGGTACGCATTTTAAAATTTCGTATAGTTTCATATATTATTTTAAAAAAAAAATTTGAATAAAAATTTAATGTTTGAATTTTTATTCGAAAAAAGAAAATTTTAAAAATAAGTTGTGAAATTATACTTTATATGAGCCATAAAATACGTGCCTGAAAAAACGGTAAGAGGGGACATAAAGAATGTAGAGCTTTTTTCATAAATACCCACTCCTAAAATCTTTTTTACAAAAATACTATGTTTTTTTTTTGAACTTTTTGCAAAAATACCAACTTTTTGAAAATATTTTCAAAAATACGGTCTGCAATTAGATGCAACTAGATGCAACCAGCTGCAACCTAAAAGTATTTGCAAAAATATGATGCAACCAAATGCAACCAGATCTACAACTTATAAAAATTTAATAAATAGAATATCTTAGGTTGCATAACAAAGTTGTATTTAGCAAAATCAACTAAAATCATTACAAAAGATAACCAAAACACAATTAAGTCATACTTGCAACTGAAATCAACCAAAATCAACCAATATGCAACATTAACATTTGAATATAGTGTTTGCAACTTCTACAACCATGTTTACAACTTCTGAAACCAAGAGCAACCACAATCAACTTCGAAGAAATCCATAGCAACTCATAGCAATCTGAAGCACAAACAATTTAGATCGGAGATTTATGATTCAAATCAACTAAAATCAACCAGATCTAATTACAAAAAGCAACGAAAATCAACTCAATGCAACTAAGTTGTCATCAATCTATTACAAACCTACTTTCAAACTATGTCAATCGAAACATAAAAAAATCAGAAGCAACCAAGGGCAACCACGCAATCAACTTCACAGAAGCAACAAACAACCACAATCAACTTCGAAGCAACCCATAGCAACTTATAGCAACCCCGAAGCACAACCGAAAGTTCAACTTTAAAAGTTTCACAATTCATCAAACTACCCCTGCGGGGCCAATTTACTCGAAAATAACAAAGAACAAAGATCTGCGTGTATATATATTTGTGTGTGTGTGCGTATATATATATATATATATATATAAAGAACAAAGATAAAAAGATGAAGAGGAGAATCACCTGAAAATACAAATACAGATGAGAGATTGGGCGAGGGTGAGGTAATGAAAAAGAATAGTAGAAATGTGTTGTAAAGAAATGAACGTATTTTTGCAAAGTTTTTACTTTTAATAAAAAACAATCGTATAATTGCAATAAGAATGACAAAAACGTAAATTTGAAAAAAGACAGCAAACAGTTCGTATATTTGGCAAATTCTCAAGAATGTATAATATTTCTTTTTACAAATTTTAGCAAGTCCCAATATTTTATCTCCATTTACTTCCCTTTTGACTATTCTTAAATTTTGTGCTCATATCAAACGTTAACAATCAAATGGGATGGATGCAGTACATCATGACTCTCTAGGACTATATATATGTATACAAGACTCAGCTCCCATGTGAAAGCAGTGCTACAATATTGACTGATTAAATACTACTGCTAGCTAAGCTCAAGAAATGGCTTTCAGTGGCTACTGCAACTACTTCAGTGGTGAACCTGTTCTTGTTACTAATCAGTATTCTCTTCATAATATCTTTATTTCAATCAGTTTTTCATCACAATCCATCATCTCCACCAGTTGATGCTACATATTCTGTAAGGCGCTTTCTTCTTGATCCGCAAGGTATTATTATCTTCCTAATACTAATATTGCCATCAGTTGATATATATTAAGAATAATGCTAGGGGTACCAAATTGGATCCCAAAATAGATCCCAAATGCCACATGTCATGTTCTTATTGGTTTCAACTTAATCAATAATAGTGGACCCCCCTGCATTCACATTAATTCCCCCAATAAAATCATCCCAAACTTCCACATCACCAATGTCACATCATTCGGTACCCAAATTCGGTACCTAATTCGGTACCTCTAGCATTACTCATATATTAATACTGATATCACTGCAAGATGCAGGTTTCATCGGTGGAAGTCCTTCTCTGCCTGCTCCGTCATTTAGTCCTGTTCCTCCGGGTGGGAATGGGTAGAGTATACGCTATCTTGCAAGTAAAACTGTAGTAGTTTGAGAATCTTTTCTTGGTTTTATTCTTATTGCAAAATAGATGTACTAATGAATACATTAGTACAGGTATGCACTAGGAATCCATTTTCTGAAAGATCCTGGCTTTCGTGCTTTGGTGGGTCTCCGAGATCCTTTCGATGACCTATGTTGTGTTGAAGGGATATCTATAGAATCTGATCGATTGCGTAAAGCCCGCGGTAGCAACGGAACCGGGGAAAGTATACAGAAAACACAGTATACGTAGTTGATGTAACTCTGTGAGTGCTCAAAAATTGTTATTGCAATATTCTATATAAATAAAAGTTTAGAGCAAAACGGTTATGTAATATTCCTGGGATTTTATTCAGATATAAATAACTGCTACATGCACTATGTTATAACTGAAATATAATATCAGTTGTAGCCTTGCAAAAAAAAATTCACAAAATATCATTTGACACATTCGCATTTGTAATAATTAAATTAAAAGGAAGTGAATCTCTTGTATTTAAATTTATCGCATTACTTAAAAAATTATATAAGACATGTCACATTATTTTGGAATTTACTTTTTGGATCCAAATTTGGACTTCTAACACTACTCTTACAACAATCATTTAGCTTTATGGAGAATCATTGAAATATCAAAATTAAGATATTACACCTCGTAGTGAAAATGCATCCTTGCAAAGTGACAGAACCGGATTTGAGTTTATTAACTCGCCAGCATATGTGAGAACAATCTTAGTATGATAACCGAAGAATGCAAGAAAAGGAATGTATGAGATAGACAGAAAGTTTGAGGAGCCAATGGTATCTTGATTTCATTCACAATTTAATCTCCTGAGCTTGATGATTGGAGGCTATCCCTCATATATCAATACAGCCTATCAAAAGTAGTGGTCCCAAACATAACAAACTTTGTCTTGACTCTAATTATTACATCATCATTTCTAGGAGATAATTATTATTACAGGAAATATTGAAAATAGCATATTACTTCTCCATACTCCCCCTCAAGCTGGAGAGTGAAACACAGAAGATGTTGTAGCTCCCAGCTTGCCAAGTAAATTCTGATGTTGTTGCACAAGAAGAATTTTTGTGAAAATGTCAGCAACTTGGTTGTGAGAAGAGACATGAGAAGTATGCAACATGTCTGCCTTGATGTTGTCTTTGATAAAATGGCAATCTATTTCCACATGCTTTGTGCGTTCATGCAGGACAGGGTTGGCTGCAATTGTCAATGCAGCCTTGTTGTCACAATGAAGTTCAGCAATAATCAGTTCCTTGATACCTAAACCCTTTAGCAGTGATGATAACCACACAACTTCACAGGTGGTCAGGGTCATGGCCCTGTATTTAGCCTCAGATGACCTAGCAACAACACCTTGCCTCTTTGATTTCCAGGAAATGGGAGAGTGGCCAAGAAAAACACAGTATCCTGTTGTAGATTTTCTAGTGTTGGGACAACCTGCCCAGTCACTATCAGAGTATGAAGTTAGTTTGGCTGCACTGGAGGAAGCAAGTAGAATTCCTTGAGAAGTAGAGCCTGCTAGATATCTGAGTAGCCTCTTTGCAGCTTGCATGTGGACAGATGTGGGCTGGTTCATGAATTGACTCAAGGTGTGGACAGTAAAGGCTATGTCAGGTCTAGTAATGGTTAGATAAATGAGTTGGCCCAACAATCTTTGATAAGCTATAGGATTAGAGATGAGCTCACCCTTGTCTGGAGTCAATTTCAGATGAGGATCCATAGGCAAAAGCACAGGCTTGACAGATAACATATCATGTTCTTTAAGAAGGTCTAAAACATACTTGTGTTGAGATATGAAGAAGCCATCTGGAGATCTGTCTATTTCAAGACCTAAAAAATATCTTAAAGGACCAAGGTCCTTCACATGAAATGTAGCAGATAACATAGACTTGAGTTGATCAATATCAGACAAAGTACTGCCACGGATTAACAGATCATCAACATAAATTAGGACTGCCAAAACTGAGGAATTAGAGTGTTTAAGGAAGAGGCTGTAGTCAGACTTGGACTGTTGAAAACTAAGATTCAAAAGAGTATAGGATAGTTTATCAAACCAGTTCCTGGGAGCTTGTTTTAGACCATAAAGGGATTTTTTGAGTTTACAGACCAGAGTAGGTGCAGAAGTAGGTTTAGAGCAGTTTGAAACAGACTGAATTCTGCAGCCCAAGTGAGTATATCCCTGAGGCATCTTCATGTATACATTCTCATACAAGTCTCCATGCAGAAAGGCATTAGAAACATCCATTTGAACTGTATGCCAGTCCTGGATAGCAGCCACAGCCAATAGGGTTCTGACTGTTGTCATTTTGGCAATAGGGGCAAAGGTTTCCTTGTAGTCTTCACCATATTTCTGTCTGCGGCCCAAAATTACAAGTCTTGCCTTGTGCCTCTCAATTTATCCATCAGTGTTGTATTTTGTTTTATAAATCCACTTGCATCCAATTGCATGTTTGCCTGGAGGAAAAGTAGTGACATCCCATGTATGATTCAATTCCAAGGCATCCAGTTCAGCATTCATTGCAGAAATCCAATGGGAATACTTAACTGCTTCTTTGTAATAGACAGGGTCCTGGGTGGTAGCAAGGGTAGATAGAAAACAGTGAAATTCAGGTTGGAGCACTGTGTTTGTGAGAGGTGAAATAGAATAGGCATTATTGGTGATGTAATCTTTATGCCAGAGAGGTGTGAGGAGATGTCTGGTAGACCTTCTGAGATTGTGTGTAGGAGAGGTTGGATCATGGATAGAGGAAGGAGATAGAGTAGTATGAGGTGAAGATGCTTGCTCAGAAGGTGTAGGAACAATAGGTGAGGGAGGTGATGAGGGTTGAATGATGGCATTAGGTATAGAGGAATCAGTATAAAAGAAATCATCTGCAGAAATGGTTGAAGTGACTTGAGGCATGTGGATGGGTAAGGGTGTCATGTAATTTTCAGAACAATGAGGTTGAAACGGAAACACATCTTCTATAAAGGTGACATCCCTAGATGTGAACTCTTCCATAGTTGTTAGGTTTAAAAGTCTGTAGCCTTTTTGAAAAGGTGGATACCCCAGATGTACACAAGGAATTCCTCTAACATTAAATTTATCAGTAGAAGGCTGAGGATTGCTAGCAAAAGCTAAACAACCAAAAACTCTTAGATAAGTATAAGAAGGGGGCTCATTATATAGAACTTCATAAGGGGTTTTGAATTGCAGAATAGAATTTGGAAGTCTATTTATTAAGTGAACTGCTGTTAAAACACAGTCACCCCAAAAAGATAATGGTAGATTGGCCTGGAATCTCAAGGCTCTGGCAGTTTCTAATATATATCTGTGTTTTCTTTCTACCCTGGCATTTTGCTGAGGGGTCCTGACACAAGAAGTCTGGTGCACAATGCCATTTATAGTAAAAAAACTGCTGGCATAAAGCAGAGCTGAATTCCAGGGCATTGTCAGATCTCAAGGTTTTGATGGAAGTGTTGAAATGATTTTTAACATAAGTATGAAATTTCTGCAGAATGTGTAGTGTATCAGACTTGTGTTTGAGGAGATACAGCCAGGTGTACCTTGTGTGATCATCAACAATAGTCAAGAAAAATTTACAATCTCTTTTAGTGCTTTCTTTATAGGGACCCCAAATATCCATATGAACTAAATCAAAGGCAAGGGGGGCATGGGATTCACTCAAGGGAAAAGGAAGTTTAGAGAATCTAGCCATTGGACATGTAATACACACATTAGAGGAGGTGTGTGATAGTTTGGGTAATGCAGGAATTCGTTTAAGTTTTGGGATTGGTGTGTGACCTAATCTGTGATGCCATACATCAAGACTGGTGTTGGACTCAGATTGTGTAGTATTAGCACATGCATCAGTAGTACTAGAGGGAGGCATTTCATTAGAGAGATAATACAGGCCATTTCTAGCATGTCCCCTAGCTAAAACATTCTTAGAGACAGTATGAATGATGTCACAATGAGTAGGATAAAATTGAAGTTCACAAGAGTTGTCCAGGATTAATTTTTGAACAGATAAGAGATTGTGTTTAAAGTGAGGAATGCACAGCACATCATCAAGTATTAGATTATTAGAGAGTTCAGCTTTACCAGTGTGAGAGATGGTTGCAGTGTCTCCATTGGGAAGATTAATTTTCTGGGAAGATACAGCAGGCACAGCCTTGGTCAAGAGATGAAGATGGGGAGTCATATGATCTGAAGCCCCGGAGTCAATGATCCATTCAGGTGAATTTCCAGACAGTTTATTCCAAGAAGTCATCCCTGAGAAATGGTAATCCAATTCTTCCTCTGGAACTTTAGGTTGCTGCAGCTGCATTTGAGGCATTAATTGAGCTAGCTGTTCTAATTGCTGTGGAGTAAAGAGCAACCATGAGTCAGAAGCACTAGAAGCATTTGAAGTAGTGTGAACTGCAGCAACCATCCTCTGTGGTTGAGGTCTAAAAGTAGATTTCCACTTTGGTTGAGTAGTAGCAGAGTAGTTATTGAACTGTCTTGGTCTGTTAAATCCAATATTGGGTTTGTGTTTAGGATGCCAACTAGGATACCCAATGATTGTCCAGCATTTTTCATTGGTATGACCTTTGACCTTGCAAGCACTGCATACGACATTCCTATCTTTGGGATCCAGATTTCTACTATACATTGCCATGTGTTCATGATCATTCTTGGTTACTTGCAACAGGTCTCTTTGAGCTTCTTCTTGCTGAAGAACAGCTGAGGCTTCTTCCACAGTGGGCAAAGGCATGTGCATAAGCAGTTGGCTCCGTATTGGACCATACACTTCATGAAGGCCATTAAGGAATTGGAATAACCGAGCTTCTTCTTTCTGAAGTTCAATAGTAGCCAGCAATTTTTTGATTTCATCTGTCGGACTGGTGATTACAGGCAAGAGATTCATAGAATCCAATTCTTCCCACAAGGCTCTCATTGTTGTATAATATTCATTTATAGAAGCATAGTGTTGTTTGACCTCATAGAAATCTTTACTGATTTTATATTTTCGAGAGCCATTAGTTAAAGCAAATCGTTTTTCAAGGTTTTTCCAGATCTCACTAGCAGTCGATATAAAGATAATAGATTGTTTAACAGTAGGAGAAACATTAGATGTGAGCCAGGCTATTACCATACTATTGCAGGTGTCCCACATCTCAGCCTTGACATCATCATCAATGGGTCTTGTAACTGTGCCTGTCACGAATCCAAGCTTTCGTTTGGAAGCAAGATTTATCTCCATTGAACGAGACCATGACCTGTAATCAGCCGAGCCTTGTAACTTCTCTACTTGTATTGAGTTGGCATTATCAGATGGGTGTAGAAAAAGAGGGTTTGTCATTTCTTGATAGGTTATTCTGCCTGGTGTAGCCATTGACAGTATTTGAGGTTATGAGCAAGAGAAAAGATTCAGTTTTTCACAGAATTAAGAACAGATCTGAGAGTTGAAAAAGAAAAGAAGAAGAACGTGGGTAGAGGTATAGAAAAAGGAGATTCAGTTATAAGATTGAATGTTGAGAAATATATAAAGCAGATCTTTCCGCTCTGATACCATGAGAACAATCTTAGTATGATAACCGAAGAATGCAAGAAAGGGACTGTATGAGATAGACAGAAAGTTTGAGGAGCCAATGGTATCTTGATTTCATTCACAATTTAATCTCCTGAGCTTGATGATTGGACGCTATCCCTCATATATCAATACAACCAAAAGTAGTGGTCCCAAACATAACAAACTTTATCTTGACTCTAATTATTACATCATCATTACTAGGAGATAATTATTATTAGAGGAAATATTGAAAATAGCATATTACTTCTCCATAATATGGTTCAAGAATTCTGTCGTAAACCTCTCGGTTTAGAATATATTTTACCCACGAATAAAAAACACTATATATATCATGTAATTTGAAATGACTTTTGCGAAAGAAATTTGGGTTCCCTGTTATTGCTCCTCCTCACACTTTAGTCGAAGCCTAGAAGATTTGTCCTTCACAAATTTTAATGAAACGCCTTTCTTATTTTGTAATTTCCTCCCTTATATCCAGAGCATATACAAATGTCATCGTTAACCTAGAAGTTGGTCTATCTATTACATTTTCTGAATGAATGGGTCGTTAATTAAACTAGTACTCACTACGGAATATTAGCCGAAGAAACAGCCAACAAAAGTCTCACCCTTCTAACGGGTCACAACTTAACCTACCAAATTATTCTTTTGTAACCAGGAGAGAAATTTGACATTATTAACACTAATGCATTAACATTACAAGAAGAAAGAAAGCTTAATTACCAAAAAAAATACAAAAGAAAATCTGGGATGCGACCGGTAATTAGTATATATATATATATATATATATAGGCTTTTGTTCAACTAGAAACTTTTTCCTAAATAAAAACTAGAAACTAAATCCTAACCACTAGTCTTTTAAATTCAAATAAATCTAAGCCACACAAATCTTATCATATACAAAATGTCGCACCAGTAGCAACCCCAACCACCACATTACCAAGTGGACCTGCGGCAACAGCAGCCAATTCGTCTGGTAAGTTCTAAGCAGAGCTTCACCACACCATCCATGGCCATCATCAACAGTTGGCATCCTGACTTTCATGAAAGGACTCACCGGAGTTTGGCCACCGGGCATAACCACCCCAGCTAAGACTCTCAAAACATTTGAAGCATCGATATCCATGCATATAGTAATCTCTGGAGTTCCTTTTGGAGCCGGAGGTATCCCACTGATCTTGAAGTAGCCTAGCATATGGTTCTTTTCCACTACCTTCTCATCACCTTCGTAAACAACAATCAACGCCTCAGGTTGGTTATCATGAACAGTTGTGAAGACGAGCTCTTTTCTTACTGGCATTGCAGTGTTTTTATTTTTTTGAATTTTGTTGATGTGAAGTGATTATCGGAGATATTGATTTTGATCGGAGATGATGATTTTTGCACATGAAGACCAGATTTATAGAGTTGATGGAGATATGTTTGAAGAGGAAAAATGAAGGAGCAGGCGTATATTTTGGTGATTGATGCAACACAAATTAGTGATTTTTCTATTACAAATTAGTGATTTTTGTTATCTAAATTAATGATTTCAACGTATGTCCGATAATTTATGTTCCTATGCCAAGTTTCATGTTTCAGATTTGATAATTTTTATAGTAGATGATGGTTGTTTATGGTAAAAGTATTAGTGATTTTCAATAATTTAGTAACGATGACGGCGATTGAAGATTGGAATACTGAATGACTTGTTTTTGTGCGTATATTTTGTATGTATATTGTTGTCTGTTTGCAAAAAGGGGGAGGGAACTTGGCGGGCTGGATTAGATTTTAGTGGACTGGGCTTGGTTTCTAGTTTTTATTTAGTACAGGTTTCTAGTTGAATAGGACCCTATATATATATATGATCTGTTTAGAAAAAAATATTTAAGATATAATACCTATATTAAATTGAAAGTTAAAGATGTTTAAGCTAATGATTTTTTCTCTAGGATTTCCTTTAAGTATAGTTTTCAAATGTTCACATTATGTTTATAAAACTCTTTTACTTGGAATAAAAAAAGGGTTTTGATTATGTACAATATATTTCATTTTTCTTTTTTACAAATTATTTGGAAAATAAACGAATAATTTGTATATATAAAAGGAGTTCGATTTGAATTATGGTCACAGCATGCCGTCACAAGCTGTCTGTCGCAACATGTTGTTTTCTGACTGATTTTTGCGAAGAAAGGGAATACTACTTTTCAATGAAATCTAATTAAACTTTACGCACAAGGACTAAAGAGCTGCGGTCTCATATAAAATACATAAAAGTCTAAGATACCAAAATCATACTCTCTCGATAAGAATTAGTCACTTCTTTTTACACCCATATCACTAAACTCCGTTGAGGTATCTCTAAATAATATTTTTTTGATTTTTTTATTTTGTATAAAAATATAGATTCTATACTTTTATACAAAATAAAAAAAGATTAAAAATATTATTTGTAAGTACCTCCTCCGAACACATTGAAATGAGTGAAAAAGTCAGAGGATCATATGGGACCGAGGTAGTATGTAATTTGATGAACGTGATTAATTTGAAAAAGATTGCATGAACATAATTTCCTAATAGGTATAGTTTTAGTTTCAATGTTCACATTAAGTTTGATAGAACTCATTCACTTGAAAACAAAGTTTTTATCATGTACAATTTCATTTCAGTTTTTTTCATAAATTATCGAAGAAATAAACAAATAATTGAATAACTAGAAGCAGTTGAATATAAACTTTAGGTCACAGCATTGCGTCACAAGTAGTCTGTCACAACATATTGATTTGAACTGATTTTAACGTAGCAAGGGAACCCTAGCTACTTTTCATTTACGTCTAAGGACCAAGGAGATGCGGTCTCCTATCAACTCCATAATACATAGTATAAGTCAAGAAAGATTCGTAACTTGAACGATGATAAATGATGATCATGAAGGCGTTATGGGACTTCAATTTCTCTATACGAGGTGGGCTCCTCTGCTAAGTCACAGTAATCAAATAAACAAATATTTAAATTAAATAAATTTAGATGGCAGAACTCAAATCCAGGACGTCTCCCTAAATCGAAGAGCGTATTCATTTATATAAATGTAGTGCTATGATGATACTTCAGCTTCATATATATTGCATATTAGTACTAGTACTCTTACTCATTGAGTATATATAAAATTGGTAGCAACATCAACTAGCTAATGGCTGCAGTGGGTAAATCTACGACAGTGGTGATCAACTTGCTCTTGTTACTCATGGCTCTTCTCTTCACATTTACTTTAGCGAAGAAAGTACAATTTCCACCACCCTCTCCTACTGGTAAATAATCCTTTTATGTGTAAATGAAAGACTGCATGTTTATATCATCTAGCTAATTGTTTCTCGTTTAAAATGATAACATTACCCTCAATTTGGGTTTGTAGAATCTCTCTGTTTTCATCTAGCTAATGATATCATCTGTTTTCTCTGTTTAAGTGGGCAGGTTAAGATTACAGGGAAGCCCTCCTCCAGGCGCACCACGTCGTTAAGATCAGGTGGCTTGAGAATCTGAGACAGTACTGAACGCGCTGGACTTTCAGTTTTATTGTTTTTATTAATTTCACTTGTATTATGTCATTATAGTCAATACTCCACATGTCAAGCAAAAAAAATAATTTAATACTCCCAAAGACTGTATTAGTTCTCTTCTTATATGCATGTCTTGAACAGATTAGTTTGACTTATATATTCAAATTTAAGTTTAATTTTTTTTTCAGAGAAGCACCGACTAATGTCCGGCTAAATTCGACCAAATTTAGTTGATAGATTTAACCCGTTTTCTTGTAATGACCTATTATGGTACTTTAAAATGATATAAATAAACGAGCACTTGGTATATCTATGAGAATTTATTGTAAAATCAAGATTCAGCAAATGTTTCCTATCTTTGGAATTTAATGTTAGTAATACCTCCTTGTTGTCGAAATGAAAATTTGAAGTCTAGATAAAGAATTTTAATCCTAATTACCAACAAATATGTAATTGCATTACTTGAAGCTTCCAAATTTAGTGTTTTGTTTGGTTGATAAATATAACTTCTCAATCAAATATACAAACGGAAAACAAGTGCTTCTGCTGTTATCTTATAGCCCAAGAGGTCATGAGTTTAGGTCCAATAATATATCTGCTACCATGTTGATTAGCTGTCTTAAGTAGCTGTTTATTTGTCCTGCTAGGATTTGTCTTGTCCTAGGTTGGTAGTTAATTTCCTTTGTCTTTGCATTGCAGTAGGAAGGACCATGGTCGAGGTTCTTTGTAACAACCTCTAATATAAATATAAAAGAGGACTTTATCTTTGTTGGAAGATTGAAATGAAATGAAGCAGAAAACAGTTCCTGGAAATCTTTAACTTTATTTGTTTTCATGGTATCAGAGCTATGACTCAATATATAAACATCTCTTTAACCCCATTTCTATCTGTTTAAGTGTAGTTATTATCTCAAAGTCATCTCAGTCATCACTGAGTATCAAGAATGACAACAGTAGCAGCAACAACAACCATTGATAGTTCAAGCCCTCTGTATCTCCATCCTTCAGATGGCAATAACTTCATGGCCATTGAAAAACTACAAGGATCGTCGAACTATCGATCTTGGAAAAGGTCTATGGAGAGTGCCTTGTCTTCAATACGAAAGCTTGGCTTTGTGGATGGCACTCTGGTTAAAGATGCAAATGATGCTATAAAAAAGGATGTCTGGGATACATGTAACAACATGATTATCTCCTGGATCTTAGGGTCTGTTTCAGACTCTATCAAGAAATCAATAATGTTTGTGAGCAATGCTCACCAGATCTGGAGACACCTTGAGCAGCGTTTTTCTCTCACAAATGGTTCACGAAAATATAAAATCAACAAGGAGTTGTATGAAACTAAACAGCAAGGAAAGCCAGTTAGTGAATACTACACTCATATGAGGTCTCTATGGGAAGAATTAGAGTCCTTAAACACTCTTCCAAACATCAGTGCAGTAACCACTGAAATCACAACCCTGATCACTGTTCTTGCTCAACAAAGAGAAGAACAAAAACTTTTCCAATTCTTAAACGGTCTTGATGATGCATATGGAGCTCAAAGAAGTCAAATGCTCATGATGCCCATACTTCCCTCTGTTGAGATAGCTTGCAGCTATATTGAACAAGAAGAAGCACAAAGGGAGGTTCTTGGACAAACCAAGGAAGAAACTGAAGGACTAGTGATATACAGTAAAGGCACAATGGGCATCTCCCCTAATGTTCATGGCATCTCTGCTGATGTACAGACAGCAACACAATCTGTTGAGGGCACTTATGCAGGTATGGTTTCATGCTACTTTGCTGATACATTTAAACATGCTGAATGGATTATAGACTCAGGTGCATCTGACCACATGACTGGAATGATTAATGTCTTAAATAATACTGTTGCATGTGAAAAACATTCTCAAATCAACTTGCCTACTGGTGAAAAATCTTTGATTACACATTGTGGAAAGGTGAACTTAAAGAATAATATAGAGTTGAAAAATGTGTTGTATATCCCTGCTTTAAAACATAACCTGCTGTCTATAAACAAGCTATGCCATGATGAAAAATGCACTGTAGTCTTTCATGAGAGTTATTGTGTTATTCAAGACAGTATGACTAGTGAAGTTAGAGGCATTGGCAAGGGAGAGAATGGACTTTATTACTTAATCAATGAGTCACTTCAGAAAACTGTGAGAAACATAAAGGCTCAGACCATTGATATAAGTAATGAAATTAAGACTAGTAATGATACTAAAGTGGCCATGACTGCTAACATTGCTGAAAAGTTGCCTACAATAATCAAAGGAGTTTCAAAACTGAGCAAGGAAACCTTGTGGCATCAAAGACTAGGACATATACCTATGAAAAGAATGATGTTAATTGATAGACTGGAAATTAAGGAAAGTAATCAGGATGCGTGTCTAGCTTGTCCTTTAGCAAAATTCACCAAGCTCCCCTTCACTAAAAATGAATCAAGAGCAGGAAGAGTGTTTGAGTTAGTGCACATTGACACATGAGGGCCTTATAAAGTCCAGTATAGAGGAAAATTCAGCTATTTCCTCACATTTGTTGATGACTGTTCAAGAGTAACTTGGGTGCACTTACTTCAACATAAGTCTGATGCTTACAGTGCAATTAGTAGTTTTTATAAGAATGGTAAAAAATCAGTTTGGAGAGAAGGTGAAGACTATAAGGTCTGATAATGCTCTAGAGTTTGATGACTATAAATGTAAGTCATTGTTTGCAAAATTAGGGATCATCCATCAGACTTCATGTGTTGATAGGCCACAACAGAATGGAAGGGTATAGAGGAAGCACAAAAATATTCTTGAGATGGCTAGAGCATTGAGGTTCCAGGGTGCTTTACCTCTCAGATTCTGGGGAGACTGTGTTCTTGCTGCAACACACATAACTAATAGGCTTCCTAGTGTAGTTTTTAAGGGAAAAACCCCATATGAGCTTTTGTATGAAAGAAAACAAGGCTATGGACACTTGAGATCTGTTGGATGCCTTGCTTTTGCTTATAATCCCAGCAGAAAGAAAGATAAATTTCAAGCAAGAGGAGTACCATGTGTGTTCATAGGCTACTCAACATCTCAGAAAGGATATAGATTGCATAATTTACTCACTGGTGTACCTTTTGTTTCCAGAGATGTAAGATTCTATGAGTCAATATATCCTTATCATGTGTTTCAGTCCACCAAGGTGAAGACCTCAGAAAGACAACAAGAAGAAGTCAGAGAAGCTCAAGTTATTTGGGATGATTATTAATATGAGATGTCTGCAAATGAAAGCAATGAAGGGATAAGAACTGAACAAGAAGACCCTCATACAGAACAACCAATTATTAGGAGGTCTAACAGAGAACACAGAACTCCTACTTGGCACAAAGATTATCACATAAGTGCCAACTGTGTTAGTAAGGTGACTAAAACTCCCGTCAGTTCTCAATTCTCTTGCTTCATGAATACAGTATTCAAACTTCCTGATCCCAACTATTTCAGAGATGCAGCTAAACATGGTCATTGGCTTCAAGCCATGAATGAAGAGCTAGATGCTTTGGAAAGCAATCAGACTTGGGAAATTACTGATCTACCTGCTGGAAAAACTGCCATTGGATGCAAATGGCTATACACAACCAAGTTTGATCCTCAAAGACAGACTCTTAGGTACAAGTCTAGACTAGTAGTTTTGGGAAATAAACAGAGGTATGGGATTGATTATGACCAGACATTTGCTCCTGTAGCAAAGTTAAATACAGTAAGATCTTTACTGGCTGTACCTGCAATTCAAGGTTGGTTCACCCATCAAATGGATGTAAAAAATGCATTCTTGCATGGGAATCTTCAAGAAGTGGTGTATATGAAATTTCCACCAGGATATGAAGGGGCTGGTTTTAGGTTTGATATCACATCTCCAGAAAAATATGAAAAGTATCATGTTCTTCAAACCAAGGTGTGCAGATTACTTAAGACTCTCTATGGGCTTAAGCAATCCCCTAGATTGTGGTTTGACAAACTCAGCTCATCACTCAAGAAGGATGGATTCTCTCAGTGTAAAGCAGATAGCACTCTCTTTACTAAGAAAGAAAATGAAAGTTTCACAGCTGTTCTGGCTTATGTGGATGACTTAATTGTGACAGGAAATAGCATGCCTCATATTGAGAAAACAAAGCTATTTTTAAGATCTCAATTCAAGATGAAAGATCTAGGAGAGCTCAGATACTTCCTAGGAATTGAAATGGACAGAAATGAACAAGGCATTTTCCTTTCACAGAAAAAATATGTTGATGACATTCTTGAAGAATTTAAGATGTCAAAATGCAGGCCTCTGAGATTGCCAATGGATGCCCATGTGAAGCTTCTTTCTACTTCAGGTGAACCACTACCTAATCCTGACACTTATCAGAAACTCATTGGGAAATTGATCTATCTCACAATTACCAGACCAGACATTGCATTCACTATACATGTACTGAGTCAATTCATGCACAGTCCTACTTTTGTGCACTTACAAGCTGCAAAAAGAGTTCTTAGATATCTTGCTGGCTCTAGAGACCAAGGCATTCTTCTTGCCTCTAATTCTGCAGCTGAATTGCAGGCTTATTGTGATAGTGATTGGGCAGGGTGCCCTAACTCTAGAAGATCCACCTCTGGATTTTGTATTCTTCTGGGTAAATCTCCTATTGCTTGGAAATCTAAAAAACAATCTATTGTGGCAAGGTCAATAGCAGAATACAGATCCTTAGCTATGGCAGTTTGTGAGGTCTTATGGGTGAAGGAGCTTCTCAAAGATCTAGGACTCACATATCTAGGAACTACTACAATATTCTGTGACAACAAAGCTGCCTTAGCTATTGCAGCTAATCCAGTTCATCATGAAAAAACTAAGCATGTGGAAATAGATTATCACTTCATAAGGGAAAAAGCTATTGCAGGTCAAATTAAGCCCACTTATGTCTCCACAACAGATCAAGTAGCTGATGTTTTTACTAAAGTGCTCACTACTGATCATCATCAGTACCTGCTAAACAAGCTAGGTGTGTCTGCTCCTACACACTTAGCTTGAGGGGGAGTGTTAAAGGCTATAGCCCAAGTTCTTCTGCTGTTATCTTATAGCCCAAGAGGTCATGAGTTTAGGCTCAATAATATATCTGCTAGCATGTTGATTAGCTGTCTTAAGTAGCTGTTTATTTGTCCTCTTAGGATTTGTCTTGTCCTAGGTTGGTAGTTAATTTCCTTTGTCTTTGCATTGAAGTAGGAAGGACCATGGTCCAGGTTCTTTGTAACAACCTCTAATATAAAAGAGGACTTTATCTTTGTTGGAAGATTGAAATGAAATGAAGCAGAAAACAGCTCCTGGAAATCTTTAACTTTATTTGTTTTCAGTATCACATAGAGAACATATAATTCAGAATTCCCAGCAAATATCAAAGCAATGGCTTCAGTGGGTGTATCTACTATAATGGTGATCAACTTGCTCTTCTTACTCATCACTCTTGTTTTCATGTTTTCTTTAGCTCAGAAAGATCGTACAGTTTCACCGTAATATGTCCCTGGTAAATAATTCTTATCTGTAAAGGAGCTACACATTGATCAGGCTATTGCATGTTTACATATTTATCTTGTTTCTCCGTAACTGTAAATAACTGGTTTACCATGCATAAGCGCAGTACAAGTTAGGAATTATGGAGGGGGGATTGAACACGTGCCATATTATAATCATTTTACTCTCAGTCTGGAGTCTGTAGAAACTCTCTATTTTCATCTGTTCGTTGTTGATACGCATTTTGTATGAATTTACTTCAGAGAGCTCTATTCATAGAAGCCATTCTCTAGGCGCACCACATGTTTAAGATGTGGCTTGAGGATCTGTGACAGTACTGAATGTACGGAAACTTTCAATTTTATATTTTAGTAATTTGGCATGTATTATATCTGTTGGGTCAAAGCCCACATGGAAAGAAGGAGCTAATATTTAGATTGTAAATAGGCCCATTTATACTAGGGCAAAAGCCTATTTGTAAATTAGTGTTTCTTATAGACTAAGAAAAGAGGAAAGTGGTCCCCACTTGAGAACCACTATAAATATTCCCCAACCACCCACTTTGAAAGGGTTGAAAAAATATATAAGAAAGAGGTTCTCTCTAGAGTGTAAAGATCATTATTAAATATACACCTTGATTCATTTACTTTGAGATATCATTTATTATTCGTTAATCGTATTAGGTCAAGTATTACACTCATCATTTGGCGCTATAAAGAGATTTTTTTATATTTGATTCCATCCAAAATGAATGACGATGAGATAGTCGTTTCGAAGATTGTTGATACGGCTGAGGTCACAACCGTACCTCGCCAGGAGACGGTACAGCCGCCCCCGGTTCTCAAACCCAAGGAGTTGTTTCCAGCAGAAGATGATGATGTCGGTGGATCTACAAGACCCACCAAAGGTGAACAGACGCTTGTGCGAGGTAAAGTCAAGCCCGACAAACGGATGAGGATCACCACGACCGCAGGGAAGAAAGTCTTGTCGAGCGACGCATGCTTGCATCTATAGAAATTAAGAAAGCAACAAAATATGAACCCTCAGAATCGAGGGCCAGATCACCTCGCGGGATCCGACGAGGAATTTCTCAACCTCGAAGAGCAGAAGAGATTGCTCGAGGCTCGTCTTGAGAAACATCGCGGGATTCATCGTCTTCAACTTGAGCTTCAGCAGACGTCAATATCTGCCCACAATGAGGACTCTCAACTACATCCAAATAACGAGTATGCATGACGATGACTATGAGCTGGACGATGAGGCGTCCACCAAATCCCAGTATTCTAGACCCCCACCGAAAAGATGACAGACTTCGATTGTGAGTGAAGCTTCATGGCGAAGTGAATAAAGCGAATCATTCCGCCCTCAAGACATTGCTAAGATGCAAAATGATCTCGCTATGTGTCAGGACTATATCAAAACTCATTCAGGGCTAGTCCTCTCCAATGAAAGCCCCTTGTCGAGGTCAATTGAGATAGGCAGGATCGACAGAACTTTAAAAACACCAGCCTTGGATCACTTTGATGGATCTTCGGACCCTACTGGATTTCTCAATACATTTGATGGGAGAATGGCTTTCTTTAGACATTCCGAGGTCGCGAGGTGTCAGTTACTGCACATGGATTTGTTTGGTCCAGTTAATGTAATGTTTATGTCAAAGTAATAATATGCCCTTTTGATCGTCGATGACTATTTTAAATACACATGGGTTTTATTCCTACATTCCAAGGATGAAACACCACAGATGGTGATTGATCATGTTAAGGTGATTGAGCTGGATTCTAAGTTTCTAGTTAGAATAATAAGGTCAGATTATGGAACTGAATTCAAGAATGCAGTTCTAAATGACTTTTGTGCCAACAAAGGATAACAAGACAATTCCCAGCCCCTAGAACTCCTCAACAAAATCGAGTGGTAGAAAGTAAGAATCGTACTTTGATTGAAGCTGCAATGAGAATGCTAAGTGAATCAAGACTTCTTATGTACTTCTAGTCTGAAGCTGTCAACACTGCATGTTATACTCAGAATCGAACCTTAATCAACAAGGACTTAATGAAGCCACCTTATGAAATTATGAATGACAAGAAACCAACAGTCAAATACTTTCATGTATTTGGTGTTAAATGCTTTTTTCTTAAAGATGGAGATGTTCGACGTGGCAAGTTTGAGGTTAAAGAAATATGAAGTTATCTTTGTTGGTTACTCGAGAAGATCTTACAGGGTGTATTTAATTGATCAACACCAAGTGAAAGAAAGTGCCAATGTTATATTTGATGACACTAAACTCCCAAGTATCCAAACAGAAAATCCATCTAAGAAATTGAAGTTTGATAACTTGTCAGATTCAGAATCAGATGATGAGAATCCACCTGAGATTGTTGCTGGTGATAACGACGACAATGATGATAATGATCATGGTGGTGGTGGTGGAAACACTGGTAATAATGTAGATACCACTAAAACTGGAGCAGAATCACCAAGACAATCTGGCAACAACTTAGGGGGAGAAAATGAGGGGTTAACTAGTCATTCACAACACCGTAATGAATTTTAAGGCGAATCATCAAGATCAAATCTTCCAAGACAAACAATTTGGAATAGAGCTCATCCCTTTGAGCTGATTATTGGTGATCCAAGTGTTGGACTTAGAACTAGAAGTGCTACTCAGAATGAATGTCATTATTCAGGGTTTCTTTCTGAAATGGAACAAAAGAAGATTGAGGAAGCACTGGGTGATCCTGATTGGTTGATTGTTATACAAGATGAACTCAATCAATTTGAATAACAACATGTTTGGAAGCCGGTACCTAAACCAAAGAACAAGAAAGTAGTTGGTACTCGGTGGGTATTCAGAAACAAATTAGATGAAGATGATATAGTAACAAGAAACAAAGCAAGACTGGTTACTCAAGGGTATTCACAAGCTGAAGGCATTGATTATGATGAAACCTATGCACCAGTGTCTAGGCTTGAGGCCATCAGGATGTTCTTAGCATTTGCAGCATACTCAAATTTTAAGAGTGCATTCCTGAATGGTGAGCTAGATGAAGAGGTATATGTAGAACAGCCCCCTGGCTTTGAAAATCAAGATTTGTTGGACTTTGTCTACTACTTGTTCAAGGCTATCTATGGTCTCAAACAAACCCCGAGAAAATGGTATGACACTCTTTCTGGTTTTCTTATTGAGAATGGTTTTATTAGAGGTGTCATAGACAAAACTCTCTTTTCTAAAAAGCTTAAAGATGATATGATTTTTGTCCAAGTCTATGTGGATGACATCATATTTGGGTCTACTAATGATAATCTCTGCAAGAGATTTGATAAGCTAATGCAGAATAAGTTTGAGATGAGTCTGATGGGAGAGCTGAAATTCTTTCTTGGATTACAAGTAAATCAAAGGTTAGATGGTTTATTTATTTGTCAATCCAAGTATCTCAAAGAACTCCTCAAGAAATATAACATGGAGTATTTAGCATCAGCAAGAACTCCATCATCTACAGCTGTCAAGTTTGGAGCTTGTGAAAATTCTATCAAGGTAGATGTTACAAGCTACAGATATATGATTAGATCATTACTCTATCTTACTGTAATTAGACCTGATATTATGTATGTTACATGCTTATGTGCAAGGTTCCAAGCGGATCCTAGAGATTTACATCTCGTTGCTGTAAAAAGAATCTTGAGATATCTTAAGGGTACACCTAATCTAGGTATCTGTTACCCTAAAGAATCTGGTTTTAACCTTGTTGGATTTACAGATTCAGATTATGCAGGTAGTGTTGTTGATAGGAAAAACACCTCTGGGAGTTATCAATTCCTAGGCAGTAGATTGATTTCCTGGTACAGCAAGAAACAACAAATAGTTTCCAATTCAACAATAGAAGCTGAATATATTGTTGTTGGAAGCTGTTGTGCTCGGATCTTATGGATAAGGAATCAATTAAAGGACTACGACTTTGTATTGAACAAAATTCATATTTTGTGTGACAATACAAGTGTCATAGCAATCTTCAACAACCTTGTTCAGCACTCGAGGACAAAGCACATCGACATCAGGTATCATTTTATCCGAGAACATGTCATGAATGGTACTGTGGAGTTATATTTTGTACCCAGAGAGGAACAAACTGTAGATATCTTTACTAAATATCTTGATGAATCCACATTTACCAGGTTAGTTGATAAATTGGTTATGTTAAATAGTTTTAATGATTAATCATGTCTCTACTTGTTGTTTGTTCTTAATTAAAATATTTTCTCATGTGTATAATTACTGGTTGTTATTGTCATGCCTTGTTTAATTTATTAGCTTCCTAATTTGAGTATTTTTAAATAATTTATTTTCTCTAATAATATGTTTCTCAATTTTTTCTGTTAAAATTTTAGAGAAATTCATTTTTATTGAAAATTTACTAATTTGAAAATATTTAGATTTATTGTACAAATTTTTCTATATTTTCTACATTTTTCTGCAAATTAATTGCATTTTTCTGTAAATTATTTGCACTTTTCGCAAATATATGATTTTTTATTTACTTTTAGTAGTTTAATGACTATCTGTAGGACTTTTCGAAAGTCATACTAGTAGTCATGACAGTCATGACTATTGGTATGAATTTCCCATACTGATAGTCATAACAGATATATATTATATATATTTATATTTAATTTTTTTATAGTCATTTCAGTAGTTGAAATGATATGACTATCGGCATGACTATCCCATAGTCATGCTAGTTATATATATATATATATACATTAATATTATTTTCTATTTTTATTTATAGTCATATTAGACTTTTGTACTTGTATGACTATGGGCATGACTATCTCAGTCATACCGATAGTCATTCCAGCTATTATGTATATATATATATATATATATATATATATATATATATATATATAATCAAGTTCTATGGAGACCATATTTAATTGGAGACTTGGAGACCATTTACGTTCTGCAACCTAAATAACGTGTAGAACATACTTTACATAACAAAATCATTGTCAAATTAGATATCTTGCAGTATAAAATCATCATCAAATTAAATATTTTTGTAAATCACGCATGTTATACTTGTAGAACATTGTCATGCATATTACCCCATTATAAATATTCTGCAAATAAGATATGTGCATAATATCTTTGTAGAACTAAAATTACAATAAAATTGGATATTTTATAGACCATATATGTTATGTTTACTAAATATTACTCTACATATTATTTTTATAGAACATTTTATGAATGTATTTTAGTTGCAGAACATATATGGTCTCCAAGTCTCCAACTAAATATGGTCTCCATAGAACTTTTTTCTCTATATATATATATATAGGGTAAGGTTCTAGGGAGAACCTTCTTATCAAGAGACTCAAGAGACTAAATCTTAGCCATCCAAATAATAAATCTTTAATAAAAAAAATAGAATACAATAGTTAATGGCATTAGTGTAATTATGTCTAATGATCAAGGACAATTTATATGGGTTATAACGATCAGTATACATAAGGAAAGATTCTATGCTTTTAAATTTGACTGAATAACTGGATTTTACTATGTTTGGAAATGAATCTGTGATTGATTAATTCACCCCTTTTTGTTTAAATGAGCCGTATCATCTCATTTACATATCACGGATTACATGATCTTTAGTTTTCATAAACCCTAGAACCAAAAAACTAAGAGAACTGGAGATAAGAAAAACGGTATTGATCAAATATTGGTGATGTCGATGCTGAACTTAATTATATATATAATTCATCAAACTATATTGGAACGCCTAATAGAATCTTTGTCTTATGTTTTGCAGGTTTGATCTAGAATCCTTATCAAGTACAGGTGTTGGTAGGATACTTCAAGAAGAACGTCAAATAGCAAGGTATAAACCAAAACTTTTTACAGAATTTATATCCCATCTTACAAAAAAACTAGAAAAAATGGATCAAAGTGATTGGTTTTCGTTCAATATTTTCAGGATCTTGTTTCTATGCGAAAGACAACCTCGTGGTTCTTTATCCAACTGTTGTGGAACGAAAAGTAAGTTTAGATATTGACGGCGGTATTTAATGTAAGGTAGTGGACAAGCGTGTCTTAATGGCTGCTCTCGTGGTTCGTGACTGCACAGGTCCTCACAAGATGCCTACGTATCTCAGTTATCACTGAGAATCAAGCCAAGAAAACGTAGTTCTAATGTTGAGGGGTTAGGCCCTTTAAATAGGCGTCTAGAGCCCTAAAATCGTGGTAGAATTAGGTTACTTGGTGGCCAAGTAACCGCCTTTGAATAGTGGATAACTCTTATCAGAGTTGGTTTCCATGTTGGAGTTGGTTTCCATGTTGGACGCTGTATTGGAAGCTTCCTAGTGGTTTCCAACCACTAGACCATATAAGAAACAAGCCCATGTCTTAGTGGTTTAAAACAAGGGTTGGACCTTGGCCCAATTGTTGACTACGAATTTATCATCATAGCCATGGTTGCAGGCCTCATTAATGGGCCTCATATTTGGACCATTTCAAGTACATTTAATGCATCATTAAATGTGTCCTTAGGGCTTTATTTTAACCCATATCATTTGCCCCCCTAACTTCGAAAAAACTGATCAGGTTTTCTTGAAGTTAAGCTGACCAATTTTCAATGGCCCCCCTCGGGTATGGCCTTTTGTGGCCTAAGATACACTAGTGTTTCACGAGTATCGTCTTTTAGCGTGAAGTTGGAGCGACCTACACGTTCACTACGATTTAGCCTTATTCGAAGCTTCATTTCTATTGGCTGAGAATACTTGATAACTTAGTTATCAGGTATAGCCAATTTTTGTTAGTGAAAGTTTGAGTTTTGCCAAAATTTGGCTAACTCCGTAAAACGATCACTGAATATTGCCCTAAACGGGTTATGTTAGGTGGGCAACGAGCCCTAAATGGCGCCAAACGATGCTAAACGACGTTAAACGACATTAAATGGTGTTAAAAGGCTTTAAACGATGCTAAACGGCACTAAAAACGTTAAACAACGGTAAACGACACTAAAACGGTGCTAAACAGCACTAAAAAGCGTTAAACGACGCTAAACGGCACTAAAATGGTGCTAAAAAATTTGGTCCAGCTAGAGGCCCCCCGGGTGCCAAGCCGTCCAGGCATGCTCGGCTAAAAATTTTTTTTTTTTTTTTTTTTTTTTTTTGGCTGTGCCTGGTGCCTGGGTGGCTGTGTGCCAGGTCGGCCGGGATTTTTTTTTTTTTTTTTCAAAGAAATTCAACTAAGTGGAATGTTGCTTGAATCTTTAATTCTTTGTTTGAAAACAAGGTTATTGTTTCCAACCACTCTGTTTTTTGGTTGTTGGGCGCGATTTCAACCATCGTGCGTGATTTCAACCAACCAAACATGAAACCAAGATTTAAACATGGTTTTTGGTTGATGTTTGAAAATATATTGGCCATTTTGGCTTTCTTAGATAAAAAGGGGGGTTTCATTCGTGATAACCACTAAATTTTTGTTTGGCGTGATTTCAACCATCGTGCGTGATTTCAACCAACCAAGCATGAAACCAAGATTTAAACATGGTTTTTGGTTGGTGTTTGAAAATATATTGGCCATTTTGGCTTTCTTAGATAAAAGGGTGGTTTCATTCGTGATAACCACTAAATTTTTGTTTGGCGTGATTTCAACCATCGTGCGTGATTTCAACCAACCAAGCATGAAACCAAGATTTAAACATGGTTTTTGGTTGGTGTTTGAAAATATATTGGCCTTTTTGGCTTTCTTAGATAAAAGAGTGGTTTCATTCGTGATAACCACTAAATTTTTGTTTGGCGTGATTTCAACCATCGTGCGTGATTTCAACCAACCAAGCATGAAACCAAGATTTAAACATGGTTTTTGGTCCGAGACTTTTGATTTCAACTTGGTTCTTGATCCTCGACTCTTGATCATAGATCTAAAGTTCAAGTCACATTTTTAATTAGTTTTCACTTCCACGTTGGCCATCAAGGCATGATTTCATTCAAGGACCTTGAATTCGAGGTCTCAACTTGATATGGTGTCTTCCAACCAGGATTCATTACCTTGAGGTCATCCTTATTTTTATTCAAGGACGTAATTACTGCCTCAAACTTATTCTTTGTCCTTCATTCAAGGATGAGAATTCTCCCTTTTGCTCATTTTTGTTTTCAAGGATGTAAGCACTATTCCAAGCTCATCCTTGTTTCCATTCAAGGATGTATGATGGACTCCCATCTTTGGTTTCAAAGTACCTAGGGCTTGTTTCAAATCATGGCTTGTGTCTTGTACTCGGTGACTTGGAATCAAGGTTTAAGTGGTTTCTCACCTTCAATCCTTGTTCTCTTGTTTGGAAACAAAGGGTGGTTTCTGATCAAGGATAGTTTGCCACCACTAGTCGGTCTAGAGCCTGTTTTGAGGGCGTGGTCGGCCACCTCTGGTCAGCCTAAGGCCTCCCCGAGGGCGTGGTAGGCCACCCCTAGTCGGCCTAAGGCCTTTCTAAGGGTGTGGTCGGCCACCCCTGGTCGGCCATGGTCCCATAATGTTTTGAAAAAATTTCAGCTTGGTGAAAGCCTTGGTTTTCTTGACCTCTTGGTTGTAAACAAGGCACTTGTTTGTATCCAAGGGTGTGTTTCCCATCAAGCTCATCACATTAATTTCCTTATTATTGGATCCTCAATTATGAATTTAAATTTGATTCTCAATTTCTTGATCCATACTTTTAAATTCAAAATTGACACTTGATTCCAGTTCCAGGTTGTTGAAGACCTAGAATGTAATTTAGACAGCCTTCTTGGCTTATTTGTCCCCCCGAGACTCAACCTTGCATATTGATCCCTTAGTATAGGATTCAAGATCCAAACCAGGTTTTTCATTCTTGATTCTTGGTTTAAAATTCAAGATGTTCATTTAGTTGGCCTTCTTGGCTATGCTTGGTCTTTCTAACTTGTCTTTTATTCGACCATTTGTAAACTTAACTCGAGGATCCTTTGGGTCCTTCATTATCTCAATCCTTTGTAATGTGTTCATGGTTTATTTCTTATCTTGTTTACTTGTTTTCGGTACTTATGATTGCACATATCGAGTGTTGGTACATAAAAACAAGGTATAAGAAAATAAACATGCATTGGAAACAAAACAAGGACGGGTTCAACCCTTTTTATAAATAATAAGCTGTAAATATGGGCTACATGCCTTGAAATGGTTTAAATGAACCTTAGGTTTATTCTTCCTACCAAACATCAAGTTGTATCCTGAAAGGATAGTTACACATAATAGATCTTGAGATTCGAGGCGTGCCAAGTATGAGGCACCTCTGTGTCATTCAAAGTTTCGAGCTTGTAAGCTCCTCGCCCGAGGGTTGTTCCAGTGGTGACTTTGCAAGTGGTACGATAAGCCCAAAGTATAGGCAGTATCTCGTCCACCCAAGTGTTCCAGGAACGTTCGACCCTTTTCTTCAATCCATCCAGTATGATTCGATTCGCGACCTCTGCTTGCCCATTTGCTTGGGGGTGGGCAACCGAGGTGAACCTGAGCTTAATTGCGTTTTCTTCGCAATACTTCCTCAATTCTTCATTGTTGAACTGTGTTCCATTATCCGTAACAAGGATGCGAGGTATCCCGTATCTACACATGATGCTTTCCCACAGGAACTGAGCAACTTGCTTGGTGGTTATCTTGGCCAAGGGCTTGGCCTCAATCCACTTAGTGAAGTAATCAATCACCACTATTAGAAACTTCCTTTGTGCCGTATCCATTGGAAAAGGACCAAGTATGTCCATTCCCCACATAGCAAACGGAATTGGAGAATTGATTGAAGTCAGCATCTCAGGTGGTTGCCTAACAACTGGTGCATGTTTCTGACAACGATCACACTTCTTAACAAAATCCTTGGCGTCGTTCAGCATTTCGGGCCAATAAAAGCCTAGCCTGGTTATCTTATGAGCAAGGGCTATGCCCCCCAAGTGTTGTCCACAAATCCCTTCATGGACGTCTTCAAGTGCTTCTTGTGCCTCTTGGGGCCTTAGACATTTTAGGTAGGGGATCACAAAAGACCTTTTATAAAGCAGCCCTTCGATCAAAGTATACCTCAATGCTCTCACAGACAACTTGCGTGCCTCTTGGGTGTTATCAGGGAGGCATCCAGTTTCAAGGTGAGCCTTGATTGGATTCATCCAACAGCCTCCTATATCAATGGGAGCCACGAGTTTTGAATCAATAGTAGGGGCCTTCAAGACCTGAAAGTAAACACTTCCCGAGTAATTCTCAATTTCAGAAGAAGCAAACTTGGACAAGGCATCGACCTTCACATTCTCCTCTCTGGGGATGTGTTGCACATAGCACTCGACAAATTGAGTCATAACAGCGTTTACAACTCTTCGATATTTAGCCATAGTTTCGTCCCTGGTTTCAAACTCACCATTAACTTGTGAGATAACCAACCTTGAATCTCCACATACCTTCAGGTTCTTGACCCTCAGAATTCTAGCCAAGCCTAGACCAGCTATCAAGGCCTCATACTCAGCTTCATTGTTGGTTGTTGGGAAGTCCAACTTCAAAGCGTACTCAATTGTAAACCCACCGGGGCTTTGCAAAACTAAGCCTGCACCACTTGACTTTGTTTTTGATGCTCCATCAAAATAGAGTATCCAACGCTCTTTCAGATCAAGCTCTTCCAGATCAAGCTCTTCATCCTTATTTTCAACTTCAAGTGCCTCATGGGGTACTACCTCTTGCCCCCCGACTTCTTGGTTGTCAATGGTACATTCAACCACGAAGTCAGCCAATGCCTGAGCCTTAATGGTCGTTCGAGGCTTATATTTGATGTCGAACTCTCCTAGCTCAACTGCCCATTTAATTAGCTTTCCACTGGCCTTTGGATTATGTAGAATGCTTCTCAAGGGTTGGTCCGTCAGGACTTCAATTTTGTGTGCATAATAGACGGGTTTCTGAACCTTTCGTTCCTCTCTTACAAGGACAACACCGAGAGCTTGATCGGAGGCTGCCAAGTAGAGATAAAGAGTATCTTCCGGGCTTGGTTTGGCCAGCAACGGGGCCTTAGCCATGTACTTCTTGAGTTTTTCAGAAGCCTCTTGGCTCTCTGTTGTCCACTCAAAATCCTTGACCTTTTTCAGGGCTTTGAAAAACGATAAGCATTTCTCCCCAGACTTTGAGATAAACCTTCCTAAGGCTGCAACTCTTCCCGTCAACCTCTGAACGTTCTTAACGGAACGAGGTGGTTCCATGTCGATGATAGCTTTAATCTTGTTGGGGTTAGCTTCAATGCCTCTTTTGGAGACCATGAGACCCAAGACTTTTCCTGATCCTACTCCAAAAGCACACTTGGCAGGATTTAGCATCATCTTATGGTGCCTCAGCACTTCAAATGCTTCCTTCAGATGCTGGATGTGGTCGTCTTTAAACAAACTCTTAACGAGCATGTCATCAACGTAGACCTCCATGGTTCTCCCAATCAAATGGGCAAAGATCTTGTTAACTAGGCGTTGATAAGTCGCCCCTGCATTCTTTACTCCAAAAGCCATGACAAGGTAGCAAAAGACCCCAAAATCAGTAATGAATGATACCTTGGCTGTGTCATCCTTGTGCGTCTTGATTTGGTTGTAACCACTGAAACCGTCCATGAAGCTCAGCATTTCATGCCCATTGGCTTTCTTAACCATAACCGGGTTTGCCAACCATTCTGGAAATTGGATTTCTTCAATGAATCCAGCTTCTAGGAGCTTTTCAACTTCTTGTTTTATGGCCTCTTGCCTCTCTGGTGCAAAGTTCCTCTTCTTCTGCTGTATCGCCTTTCTTTTTGGATCGACATTGAGCTTGTGAGTTATCAGTTGGGGATCAATCCCTGGCATGTCGGCAGCCGTCCATGCAAATACATCACCATTCTCTTGTAGGAACGTGATCAATTCGTCCTTCAAAGGTTCTTTTAGTAGTGCTCCAATGTAAGTCACCTTTTCAGGTTCGAGGGGATCCAATGGAATAGGAACCAAATCCTCAGCTGGCTTCCCTCTATGGTCCTCATCTTCTCTAACATACATGTCTTCGATAGGGAGAACCTGCCCCCGACTCCATCTGGCCTTAACGCGGCTACATAACAGCTCCTAGCCGTCTTTTGATCGCCCCTTTCTTCTCCAACACCATTCCTGGTTGGGAACTTGATTTTTAAATGGTAGGCTGAGGCCACAGCCTTAAAAGCATGAAGTCCAGTTCTTCCGAGGATGGCATTGTAGGTCGAGGATGCTTTGATTACCACAAAATTCAACACTTGAGTTACTTCTTTTGGTTCCTTACCAATAGTCATAGGCAACTGAATTGTGCCTTCAACTTTAGATTCCACCCCGTTAAACCCGTATATGGGCATGTTCGAGGGGATCAGTTGGGAATCATTATACCCCATCTTCAAGAACGTGTCATGGAAAAGGACATCAACAGAGGCTCCATTGTCCACCAGGACTCGTTTTACCTCATTGTTTCTAATCACGGGGGCTATCACTAAAGGGTCGTCATGGGGGAACTTCACCCCTTCAGGGTCCGAGTCATCGAATCCAATCGACATCTCAGTTTTTGCACGCTTGGGTGCTTCTCCAACAATATGCATTACTTCTCGGGCATAAGCCTTCCGAGAGTTCCTTGTGGTTCCGGCCGCGGTTGGTCCTCCTGAAATCATGTTGATCACTGGTCCTCGGGGTTGTGGGTTATGACCTTGGTCTCGGTCCCCATCCCTTCTATCATAGTCTCTCCTAGGGGGGTTCATGTCCTCATCCTTGGTGAATTTGTTCAACTTTCCTTTCCGAATCAGAAACTCAATCTCATCCTTGAGTTGCCTGTAATCATCAGTATCATGGCCTGAGTCTTTATGGTACATACAATACTTGTTCTTGTCTCTCTTTTCAGGATCTCCCCTTAGTGGCTACGGCCATCGGAAGTCTCTATCTTTCTCAATGTCATAAAGGATTTGACTCCTTGGAGCATTCAACCTTGCATATTCAGTAAATTTCATGCCTGGAGCTGAATCAGAGTCTCTAGTCGTACGAGGATATTTGTCCTTGACATCATACTCTTGCTCCGTTTTTCGTTTCTTCGAGCCACCATTGTTTCCACCACCTGTAGCGGGGGTGTCAGTCTTCTTCATGCTTTCCTCAGCCTTAATGTATTTTCCAGCCCTTTGTTGGAGCTCAACCATGCTCTCAGGGGGGTGTTTAGCCAATGACATCTTGAAAAAGACATCTGTGGTTCCTTGTTGAAGGGCTATCATAGCTACCTTGTTATCTAAATCAGGTATATTCAATGTCTCCTTGGTGAAACGCTTGAGATAATCTCTCAACGTCTCGTTCTTGCCTTGGGTTAGATTCATGAGTGAAGTAGAGCTTTTCTCATGTACTCGTCCACTGATGAATTGGTTGACGAAAGCCGTGCTCAGATCTCTAAAACAACTGATAGAGTTGGGCGGCAAGCGACTATACCATCTTTGGGCCATGCCAGCCAGGGTTTGAGGAAACGCCCTACATTTAAGAGCATCGGTGACTGGTTGCAACAACAGTGCATTTGAAAAAGTCCTTACATGGGTTGCGGGATCGCCCGTTCCGTTATATGCCTTGATAGTAGGCATCTTGAATTTCCTTGATACATGAGCGACCATTACCTCTTCAGTGAAGGGTGGAATAGGATCGTCTGGGTCACCCAGTTGTGTTAAAACACGGGGATCTGACCTGGGAATCTCTGTTCTTGGAGTCCTAGCTCTTTCTTGCCTCCTCGAAGGTGTTTCCAAATCAATTATAGGAACATCTCTTGCCCTTTGGTTCAAAGGCTGAGTTTGCCTTCTTTGTTGTTCTATCTCCATGTCTTTCTTTAGTTTCTGAATCTCAGCCTCATGAGCCCTTATTCTCTCCATGGCAGTCATGGGTGCCCTTGCAATTGCCCCCCGATTCCTTCTTCCAAGGGGCTCTTTGCTGGCTCTTCTTCTCCTGGATGCTTGATCTCGACCTTCATCAGATGAGTAGTCGTCAGTATAGGGCCCTGAGTAATCCAAGTACCCTTGTTCATGGATAGGTCCCAAACCTCGAATATAGGTTGGTTCGTATGGTTCATGGATTATCGGGGCATGGCCACTTCCTCCGGTTTCAGGGGGATAGTTAGGCAGCCCGTAAGCAGGATTGGTGCTCATAGGGAGCACGGTTGTGGAGATATGTGCTCCATGGGGGAGGTTGTGATCGAGCGGCGAGACAACCATCTGAAGAGAGTTCATCTCGTTCTAAGGTATGGAAGCTTGGGGATTCGTCCCTTGTGGTTGAGAAACCACCTCCGTAGTGAGGGGCAATATCCCTAGTGGTTGAGAAACCATCTCTGTGGTGAGGGGCAACGTCCCTAGTGGTTGTGAAACCATCTCTGTGGTGAGGGGTAACGACCCTGGCTCCGTGGTAATCGGAACAGTGGTGGTGACAGTTGATCCAGTAGCGGTTACTATACTCCGTGTTATAGCCATGGTTGTTGTAAGATTTCCCACAGACGGCGCCAAATGTTGTGGAACGAAAAGTAAGTTTAGATATTGACAGCGATATTTAATGTAAGGTAGTGGACAAGCGTGTCTTAATGGCTGCTCTCGTGGTTCGTGACTGCACAGGTCCTCACAAGATGCCTACGTATCTCAGTTATCACTGAGAATCAAGCCAAGAAAACGTAGTTCTAATGTTGAGGGGTTAGGCCCTTTATATAGGCGTCTAGAGCCCTAAAATCGTGGTAGAATTAGGTTACTTGGTGGCCAAGTAACCGCCTTTGAATAGTGGATAACTCTTATCAGAGTTGGTTTCCATGTTGGACGCTGTATTGGAAGCTTCCTAGTGGTTTCCAACCACTGGACCATATAAGAAACAAGCCCATGTCTTAGTGGTTTAAAACAAGGGTTGGACCTTGGCCCAATTGTTGAGTACGAATTTATCATCATAGCCATGGTTGCAGGCCTCATTAATGGGCCTCATATTTGGACCATTTCAAGTACATTTAATGCATCATCAAATGTGTCCTTAGGGCTTTATTTTAACCCATATCACCAACGAACCTAAGAATTCAGTTAACTACTCTCCAACTTGATTACTAATGATGTTAAGATTCATTAAGGTACTTTTTGTAAGATTCACTAAGTTGTTGAGTTAAGATTTATTAAAGTGTTAAGTTTCAGTACCGTGTTTTATAGGATATAGAGTACGCTGATATCCTTAATTAGGTTCTCATAAAATCTCCTTTGTGTTTTGTGAATGATCCTATTTTAATTAAATCTAGATTCTTCCTACACATAGGACTCTTATGGTGTGAGAAATCACTTGCTCAACTTCTAACATTTGTACTTTTATTTGTTTAAATTTTTTTCTATGCTTTACAATAAGGTTCAATTAAGTGTTGTTTTAAGTATATAACTTATATGTTTGTGTGAGCATGTTATACTAACAAAATCCTCTTGAATGTGTATACTGTTTATCTAGATCAGGAGTCACCCATTTATTATGAGCTTGTAACTGGAATTATAGGATGAACACGGAGGACAACATTAAACGCCTCTAATAACAAAAAGAAGATGATAATGCATGCGTAAGGCTGATGATGACTATGCAAAGGCCTCAAAGTGCTATAATAATCGTGCCAGGTATATAAAGTATGAAACCACGGTTGGAGAAGAGGAGACAAAGCACGCCAAGACATTGAAGGTGACTTGCAATCTCAATAATACATCTTGCAAACTGAAAAGGATCTTAAAGAAGCAGGGAATCTCCTGCTTACATCAACCTTATTGATCTAGATTTGGTAGAGTATGATATCAGAAAGTTCTTGAAATTGATCTTACAAGTAGGGATGTGAAGCTTGAGTACAAGGTTGTGAAGGAGAATGTAAAAGTAATTAAAAAAATGCCCAGTTATATGGGAATATGTTTAGCAACATGAAAGTTGGTGCATTTTGATGATAGCTTCTAATGAAGCACAACTGCAGACTTCGAGGCATAAATGGATCGTAAGGGAGTTTCTTATTTTGATATGTTTTGTCTAAAATTTATTGAGTATTCCTAGAAAATAAAATTTATGGTTTTTTTGGGTTCTCATAGGTGTTCTTATAGTAATTAAAAATTTTAATGTGTTAAGAAAATACAAAAAATGAAAATTTAAAAAAAAAGAAGATAATTCTAAGTTTTTTATAAGAAAAACAAATATGAAGACTCAACAGTATTTTTTTTTTAAAAGTCCAAACTCTAAATTTAATATAAAAAAATGATTACACCAATTTTTATAAAAAAAATAAGTATTTTAAACTATACATTATTCAGAATATTACTCTTAACCAAAGAATCTGGTAAAAATTTAAAATTTTTACATATTTTGTAAAAAGTACAATAGTGAATTTTATTATATTAAAATAACATACAATTTTAAAATCTACGGTGAAACACTTAACCGCATATTAATAAAATCTTAATGTGCCTTTTGCTTAACAACAATTGAAAAATAAAATCTCTATTTACTAAATAATATTAAAACAATATTAAAATGTTAAAAAACCTCAAAATATTAAAATATTAAGATAAATTGTACTAAAACACTTAATATAATCTCGTAGTTTTTTTTTTGTTTTGTAAAGGAGTATACTAAATTTCATTTTTCCAAAATAAGATATTTTCTAAAAATTACTCTAAAACATTTAAACGAATTTTTAAGATATTGTTAGTACATATTTTTTGTGATATATAAATTTTAGAAATTCATCTACAATGGTAAAAAAAATTAAATTTGTATATATTTTGCAAAAATAGAATAGTGAATTTCATAAAATTATAATAAGATACATCCTCAAAATGTAGTATGAGATAATTAACTAGAATCTTAATAAAATCTTAAAGTACCTTACATTTAAAAATAATTGAAAAAAATATTATCTTTATTTATTAATAATCTTAGAAAGTAATATGTTCACTTATTTAATAAATAAAAATACTTAAACCCCTAAAATATTAAAAATATTCTACTAAAACACTTAAGAGAATCTCGTAAAAAAATGCATACTTTTTAATTTTTGTAAATGATCAGAATGAATTTCATTTTTTTTCAAAATAATATAATTTCTCAAAATTAGTGTGAAACACTTGAGCAGATCTTTAAAATAATTTTGGTACGTCTATTGTGATATTTGAATTTTATAATGCATTTTGGAATCTTATAATAAAAATTAAATAAATAAGAAACTAACCTTATAAAAAGAGTCCAAACTCTAAATCTAATATAAAAGAATGAATACGCCAATTTTTATAAAAAAAATCAAATATTTTAAGCTGTACATAATATTACTCTTTTTAGGTATTCTCAAAATCAATTTTATAATGGGTGAGATTCCATTAAGTGTTTTGTATCAAAATATTAAATATTTTTTTTTAATTTTACTTTTTTTTTTTGTAAATGTTATAAGTTAATGTGAGATTATCTTATTGTACATCGATTTTATTCTAATTGATTCTCATAATGTGTGTATATCTAAATATTAACTATTTTATTTTGTTCAATTTTTTTTGAAAGAAATAAATTCCAAGATTGTTGTAAGTGTTGTGTATGAATATATTTGTTATTTTAGTGTTATTTGATAAGATAATATTCTCTTGAATGTTGTAAATTTTTATATCTATTGGAAAAAAAATACTCCTTATTATTATATAATAATTTTAGAATATGAATAATTTTTTTTATATTGTGCATGAAAGTAAAGATTGTACATATTTTTTAAATTCGTTTCAAGGAGATGTTTCTTACGTGTCTATATGCAATATGTATATTAGTATATAATAGATTGTTTTAATAGTTGTTAATTTATTATTTGTGTTTGTGTATAATATTTTTATTAGTTAGATATTAAATGAATTTGTTAAAAAAACTAAGTAGATCTCTAAATATAATTTTATTGCAATTTATAATTATAATAATAAGACATGTTAAAAATAATAAATAACATTTCAAAATAAATAGGACTATTTAAATAAGATTTTTAAATAATTAGGCCTACTTTTAAAATAATTAGAGTAATTTGTGGTAATTAATTATAATATATTATACTAATTAAAAATAATATGCTTTATTAGTATATTTAAACAATATATTATTATAATTGATGTGTAATAATTATTCTTAAATAAATATTTTTAGAGATGTACTAAAATATTTTTAAATAAATAAGCCGTAAGTCGGTCCTAGTATATCTACTTATAAAGTCTCATCACACAACCTAAATAAATAGGTTTAAGAGATGCGTTCTAATTAACATAGTTAATTATATATATATAAATATGTTAACTATTAAATGAACAAATTAAAGAACGACTAAACAAACTACTAATAAAATTTTATTTTGCAAGTGTTATTTTTAAATATTTTCTTACTTAATTTTTAATTTTTTAATTTTAATTTTTGTTAGTTATATATAAGATACAGTTGATCTATTATATTTTGAAGATAAAAAAAGTATAATACTACATATTTGACGAAATTTTATCTTTATTTATATTTTTAAAATTAATATTATAAATAATACATTTAATATGTTGTCTTGTTTGCTTTTATATTTTGATGATTAATTTATGCATTCATTTGCTATATTAAATTGTTAAAAAAATTATAATGGATATTTATTTCACT
Organism: Heracleum sosnowskyi; assembly: GCA_030848705.1. Classification (NCBI taxonomy): domain Eukaryota; kingdom Viridiplantae; phylum Streptophyta; class Magnoliopsida; order Apiales; family Apiaceae; genus Heracleum; species Heracleum sosnowskyi. The sequence continues at coordinate 126,211,095 of CM061240.1, forward strand.
CGACATGATTTAATAATTTGTAGGACACTCCTTATCCAATTTTTGAGTGTCGTATTCGAGATAACTAATAATTATATATATGTCGTCTCTGAAAATTAAAAAAAAAAGGAGAAATTTTAGTTAGAAAACATATAAAAAAATATACTATTTGGCTAATAAAGATAATCAGTTAATTATTGGTATTTATAATATTATTATATTATTTTATGCTACTAAATGAAATAGTCCGTGTATATTTTTTGAGATTTTAGTTATGAGACATATTAGTTACAAAATATAAAAAGAATATACATTTTTGCAAAAAAAAACTTATCGGTTAGTTATTAATAATGATAATATTATTATTTTACTCTATTTAATAGAACTGCCCGTGATATTTTTAGAAAATAAGAGGTTTTAGTTAGGAAAAATAAAAAAATGTAGAAATTTGGGTTATGAAATAGGCTTTGGCTAATAAAAGTAATTGGATAATTATTAGTATTTTATGTTACTAAATGGAATTGCCCCCGATATTTTTGAGGTTTTAGTTACGAGAAAACTTAGTTAGAAAATATAAAAAAGAATATACGTTTTGGGAAAAAAAATTAATCGGTTAGTCATTAGTAATTATAATATTATTATTTTATTTTATTAAATTGAACTGTCCGTGATATTTTTGGAAAATGAGAGGTTTATTTTTGGAAAATAAGAGATTTTAGTTAGGAAAAATAGAAAAATAGAAATTTTAGTTAGAAAATATAAAAAAAGAATATACAATTTGGCTAAAAAAGGTAATGAGTTAGTTATTAGCAATTATAACTTTATTATGTTATTTTATTAAATGAAACTGTCTGTGATATTTTTGGAAAATGAGATATTTTAATTAAGAAAAATTAGAAAATATATTATATATAATAATTTTAATATTTTATCTAACGGTATTTGATCAAAAATATTTAACGGCTATGAATTGAGTGACCAAACTACAAAAATGAGGACCAGACTACAAAACTTTCAATGTTTCGTCTTTAATATAATAGTATATATATATATATTCTAAATTTGTGATTTTTATGTATTCTCGAAATCAATTTTTAAATGGTCAGTTGAGATTCTATTAAATGTTTTATATCAAAATATTAACTATTTTATTTTTTATTTTAATTTTTTTTTGAAAATGATATAAATTGTAAGATTATCTTAAGTGTTGTACATCGATTTAATAATTATTCTAGTTTTAAAAATATTAAAATATATTATTTAAAAAGGATATAAGTTTCAAATACACTTCGGAATCTCAAAAATAATAATTAGAACAAAATAATCTTTTATATTCTACAAACCACCTTAAAGAACCTAAAAAATTGTAAGTTTTAAAATTATGCCTAAAAAGAAATAATACATTGAAAGAAATTTCGAAGAAAATCAATGAACATATGTTGGATACAAAATTCATAATATATAATTTGTCAAATAAAATAAAAAATATATAACATAATAAATTAAGACTTTATTAATTTTCAAAACTCCTTGATGAGCCTAAAAGGTGTTGAATAAATATATCTTTACACCAATATTCTTTACTAATATGTTGCTGACACTATGTATGAGATTTTTTTAGATATAACTCATTTCCATACCTGGAATCAATATTTTAAATTTTGAATTTTAAATATGTCAATCAATATTTGCATCTTTGAAAGATTGTGCTAAATGTTTTCAAAGTTCAATTGAAAAGATCATATAATCTTAAAAAAACATATTAAAAAACTTAAAGGATTATCTTTTTTTTTTTAAAAGGAGATCATTTTAAGAATATGATTTACTAATAGATTCTCTCTTGTAATATGCACCGGGAGTTTCCTATGATGTTGGCTCTCTATTAGCTCAATTTCCAAATCTAGAATACATGATATAAATTTTGAATTTTAAATATATCCATCAATATGGGAATCACGTATAATGTAACTTTCTATATAAAAAATATGTCAAACAAAATATAATAAAATCAGCTCAAACTTTTGTTGTATGTCATTCTTACACGGTGTTGATCTGTATTCTCAACAATTATAAAAGACGTATATCTTGAAACCAAAATGAGTTCATTCACGAGACCAGGACCAGGTGTACTCAAAATTAATGTTTCCCAGTACTCCCATGAATCAATAAGATGCTCTGCTACTGGTTCTGCTATGAGAAATATCACCAATGGGTACCACCGTGTAATGGGGTATCAATTAACCACTTTATACAGAATTTTGCATGTTTAGCACTACAGAGTGGAAAAGAAGTCTAAAATGTATGAAATACGTTAATAACATGTTTAGAATCTGCATGCCACTTTTTGAAAATACAATAAATTTTATGATACAACATAATAACAATATACTACCTCGTTGTCCTTAAGAACTTTAGATTATATACTAGTTGAATGCTATCAACAACACTTTTGAAAACACCTTCCAGAACACCTCTCAACATAAAAATTATTATAACATAATCTGATTTTATTATAATACATAATCAAAATTATTAGAATTGATTACAATATTAAATTGATAACTCATAAATAAAAAGTGTAGAGTTGATCATAAATCATATCTCATCAAATCTTTACAAATAAGGTAATAAATTAACAACATCTAATTAGATCATTACAAAAATGGTAATAAATTAAAAATAATACGTATGTTTTTTTTTGTATTTTTTTGTAACCCAAATATTACCCTTATACTATTTATCAACTAATATACACTTATATTTGTACAAGATCCAGGCCGTCGGATTGAAAAGTAATGGACGGTAATGATGAAGAAGGATCTTTCGGTCTCTCCCTAAGTAAAGGTCTCTTTTGAACCTCCCCTATATATATATATATATATATATATATATATATATATTCTTTACTTTCCAGACTATTCAGTAGTAGAACTCTAGGAATTGCTGACTTGCATAGCAGCATGAGCTTTAGGAACATTAGCTTTGTCAGGAACAAATCGACGTTTACCTTTATTTTTGGGGTGATGTGAGTGGTCAAGTGGATAACAAACCAATTTATAGCAACGTTCTTTAGTATGGCCTTTAACATTGCAGTGAGAACATTCTTAAACTGGATGACCAGCTCTATCACCACTACTACAAATATGAACTTGGGAAACACATCTTCCATAGCGTTTTTTTTATAGGCTATGCAAGATAGATTCTTAGATAGCGTTTTTTGAAAAAACGTTATGTAAGTTATTATAAATAAAATTTAAAATAAATGTAAAATACAAATAGCCTTCATGTTTTGCAAGAAAATGAATCATAAATATTACACATTATACAAATCGAATCCATAAATCCAATTCAAATACATCAAAGAGCCCATAAAATTTATTAAACAAAAATTAAAGCAAATTAAATCCATCAGTCTTATCCAATTACAACCCTTAAATCGAATTAAATAGAGACAAATATCTCTATATCAACATAGACAAATCGAAACCATAACCAAAAAATCGAAACCGTGAGTTGTCGACCAATACGTGCATACAAAAAAGATTAAAACCACTAGTTAATCAAAATTTTCTATATCTATATATCACAAGTTCATGTTTTGTAAACAAATGAATCATAAATATTACACATTATATAATCGAATCCATAAATCCAATTCATCAAAGAGCCCTTAAAATTTATAAAACAAAAATTAAAGCAAATTAAATCCATCAATCCTATCCAATTACAACCCTTAAATCAAATTAAATAGAAACAAATATCTCTGTATCAACATAGACAAATCAAAACCATAAACAAGTAATCAAAACCATGAGTTGTCGACCAATACTTGCATACAAAAAAAGAATAAAACCACAAGTTAATCGAAATTTTCTATATCTCGATATCACAAGTTCATGTTCTGCAAGCAAATGAATCATAAATATTACACATTATACAAATTGAATCCATAAATCCAATCCAAATACATCAAAAAGACCCTAAAATTGATAATAAAAAAAATATTAAAGCAAATTAAATCCATCAATCTTATCCAAATCGAATTAAACAAAAACAAATATCTCTATATCAACATAGAAAAATTAAAACCATAAACAAATAATCGAAACCATAAGTTGTCGACCAATACGTGCATACAAAAAAGAATAAAACCACAAGTTAGTTGAAATTTTCTTAATCATTATATCACAAGTTCATGTTTTGCAGGAAAATTAATCATAAATATTACACATTATACAAATCGAATCCATAAATCCCATCCAAATACATCAAAGAGCCCCTTAAATTTATAAGACAAAAATTAAACCAAATTAAATCGATCAGTCCTATCCAATTACAACCTTTAAATTGATTTAAAGAAACAAATATCTCTATATCAACATAGACAAATCGAAACCATAACCAAATAATCGAAACCATGAGTTGTCGACCAATACGTGCATACAAAAAAAAGAATAAACCCAAAAGTTAATCGAAATTTTCTATATCTCTATTTCAGAAGTTCATGTTTTGCAAGCAAATGAATCATAAATATTACACATTATACAAATCGAATCCATAAATCCAATTCAAATACATCAAAGAGCCCCTAAAATTTATAAAACAAAAATTAAAGCAAATTAAATCCATCAATCCTATCCAATTACAACCCTTAAATCAAATTAAATACAAACAAATATCTCTGTATCAACATAGACAAGTCAAAACCATAAACAAATAATCAAAATCATGAGTTGTCGACCAATACGTGCATGCAAAAAAAGAATAAAACGACAAGTTAATCAAAATTTTCTATATCTCTATATCACAAGTTCATGATTTGCAAGCAAATGAATCATAAATATTACACAGTATACAAATCGAATTCATAAATCCAATCCAAATACATCAAAGAGCCCCTAAAATTTATAAAACAAAAATTAAAGCAAATTAAATCCATCAATCCTATCCAATTACAACCCTTAAATCGAATAAATAGAAACAAATATATGTATATCAACATAGACAAATCAAAACCATAACCAAATAATCAAAACCATGAGTTGTCGACCAATACATGCATACAAAAAAAGAATAAAACCACAAGTTAATCGGACTTTATAATATGTTATACAAAAATATTCCCGTACAATAAGAAATTGATCAGCTAATGAAGAAAAGATCCCGGAGATAAAATCTTTTATGTATCTGCTACAAATTAATTCATATGTCGTCTTTCATGCATCTTTCTTTTATGTATCTGCAACAAATTAATCCATATGTCGTCTTTTTCGTGCATCTTTTCTTTTTCCTGCTAATTTGATGTGAAATCTATTCAACATCTCTAATATATGGCTAAACGTGTTCATGCTTTTTTATGTTATATTTTTACGAGTTACATGTAGTTTTTAACTGTAGACACTACAAGAAAGTAAGGCTAATTTCGAAAAACCAAATTCGACAGAAACTAAATTCGACAGAACTCCGTCGAAATTATACACTGCGGCTAAATTCGACAGTTTTCGGCCGAAAATGCATTCTGTCGAAATTGATATGTCGAATTTAGTACTAAATTCGACAGATTTTTTTATGTTGTCGAATTCAATACTAAATTCGACAGATTTTTTTATGTTGTCGAATTTAGTAAAAGGTGGGAATATTGCCGCCAAAATTTTTCATACTATTCAAAACTATATTCGACAGAGTTCCGTTGGTTCATACAGTAGGGAGGTTACTTTTGTCTTTCCTTCTGCTTAATGGCTTTTATTAATAAATTTAAGGTGTATCTGCATCATTGCTTGCATTGTGTTCCAACCTTTTTTATCCTTGTCGAATCGACCATTTTACAACTGAGTCCTAGATTCTCAACCAAGCTCAACAAAGCCCTTCACTATTGAAGTACATTAAGCTGACCAAACTTAACTGGAAATAATATAGTCTGTTCTTTTGTCTGCTAATTAATCATATCTTCACCTTGAGAGTACTATATCAAATTCCTTCTCTCTTTTTTATTCTTATATATTTGCTTAATCATCGTATACTAGATTAAACATGTAAAGTAACTTGATCTTTTTTAGGCAATGTCTAAAACTTTAAATTGATGCAGACTTGCAGCGTGCTTACTTGCAGCTAAGAGAAAACTGGATGATATATTACAATGATAACATTACTTATCGCAGAAAATTGGATCAATTCTTGAGCAGCAAATTCTGCTGCTTATTTTTTAAAAACTGGTGTTCATTAAATTCGACCGAATTTGGTCGAATTTAATATGTAATTTCGACTGTGTTCCGTCGCATTTAGCATACTAAATTCGATCACATTTGGTCGAATTTAATGCACTACGGGCGCCAAAATTTGAAAATTTAAATTTTTAGCGGAATTTGAAATTTTGAAAATTTTGAAATATTCGGCTAAATTCGACAAAACATCTGTCGAATTTAATCTATCGAATTTAATTTGTCAAAAATAATCCGTCGAATTTAATATGTCGAATTTACATAAATTCGACATAATTTGTTAAATTCGACGTGAGCATTTTCGACAAACACATTTTCTGTCGAATTTAGTTAAATTCAACAAAATTCCGTCGAATTTAGTTAAATTCGACAAAAAAATTTTTGTTGAATTTATCCGTTTTTCTTGTAGTGAGAGCTTTTAAATACTAATTTTTATTCATATTTTCGTGTATCCACCACTGCAACAAGAACACAAACAACACAGAATTTACTTTGCTAAATCTTTACTTTGATTCTCTCTAGCTCAATTATATTATATATGTGACATATGTTAGAGAGTCTATAGTTTGAGTTTATTACATTAATCAATTGTATTGTTCAAGGTGTAATTTGTTTGTTGCTCGATAAGTTGGCTCACTAACATAGGATTTGGTGAATTGTGCTGGAGAAGTATATTGGGGTTAGTATAGCTTAGAGGACAGCTGTGTAAAGGTGGTATATTATTGTATATTCTCTTACCAAATTGGTAACGGATCATGACATAGAGGAGATTAGGAGATTAGGGTCGGACCTGCCTAAAAGATTTATGTGTTCTTTTATGCACATTATTTTCTCCAGGTACATTCAGCTTACTGCATAAATTGAACTTTGATGGGTAAAATTGAATATAGTTAGCTATTAACACCTATTCACCTCGCACTTTCAGTTATTATTTAATTATTTTTATATTAATTTTTTTATTAATTAGATTTTTAAAAAAAAAATACTTAAGGTTAGAGATATTATTTTTATTAGCATGTGTAATTATAATGATTACACTTGTTAAAATCTGAAATAATTAATTGTAGTCAATCAAATATATTTAAGATAAATAGATTTATCAAACGGTCCAAGTAAACTAATGGTTTTAAAATAAACACGTAAATTCAAATAGATAAGTTTTAGAGATATATTAAAGTATATAGAAAATAAATAAGAACGTAAAGATTGGTTTAGTGTCGCATTTGAGGTCAATGATAATTATATTGATGTCGTATTTGATGATTTTAAAAATAGAGAAATTTTAGTTAAAAAATATAAAAAAGAACTGTATGGGATGATACTCTAAAAAAGGTAATCAGTTAGTTATTATTAATTATAATATTATAATTTATGTTATAAATTGTTCGTGATATTTTTGGAAGATAAGAGGTTTTAGTTAGGAAAAATAAAAAAGTAGAAATTTTTGTCAGAAAATATGAAAAGGAATATACCATGTGGTTAAAAAAGGTAATCGCTTAGTTATTAACAATTTTAATATTATTTAATTTTACTAAATGGAACTGCAGTGATATTTTTGAAAATTGAGATGTTTTTGTTAGGATAAATTTTAGTTAAAAAATATAAAAAAGATTATACGCTTTGGTTAAAAAAAAGGTAATTTGTTAGTTATTAGTAATTATAATATTATTGTTTTATTTTATTAAATTGAATTGCTCGTGATATTTTTTTAAAAATGAGAGATTTTAGTTAGAAAAAATAAAAATGTAGAAATTTTAGTTAGCAAATATAAAAAAGAATATACGCTTTGGCTAAAAAAGGTAATCAGTTAGTTATTAGCAATTTTCATATTATTTTATTTTATTTTATTAAATGAAAATGTGTGTGATATTTTTGGAAAATGAGATGTTTTAGTTTTGAAAAAATAGAAACGGTACTCTATGTAATAATTTTTAGTATTTTATTCTACGATTCGATTTGAACATAAAAATGTAACAACCTAAAAATTTTAATATTCCGTTTTTAATATAATAGTATAGATATTGGCCTGCCCAATTTTTTTACGAGTAAAAATGAGGTGGTGGAGATGTTTTAATTGAATATTCATATTAATGCACATGTGTTCAATTTATTTATTATTAATGCCAATGTGGCATTTTGGAAAAAAATTTGAAATTTTTATTTGGTTCCTAGCATTTATTTTACACCTTAAACATTACTAGTTACGTGTTCCCATATTACTTTTTACTCACATATATTATCTATTTGTTTACATTTCAATTGAGTACGGAAGTTGAGAAAAAACATAAGCAAAATGGTGAAAAAATAAATAATAAATTAAGGTGAATAAAAGGAGTGAAAATAATTTGTTTATTACTCTTGTAAACTTTAGAAATTTAAAGAATAAAGAGGGTATTCCAAAAAATATATCATGTAGCTAGAGAAAACATGAACATTTCAAATATTTATTAGAACAGAATAGCATTGAAGATAATAAACAAGACAGAATATATGAAAGAGTTCCACCTAAATGCTTAGCCTGATGAACAAGAAAATAAACAAAACAAACATACTAAAGACCTCTAGGCTTCATACAAAAATAACACATGAACTGTTTATCATAAACTGATCTCGATACCTGACCCAGAATATCTATTATCAGCAGTTGAAGTTGATGAAGAAAGTATGAAGTGAAGACTGATGAGTAACAAGAGCACGTTAATCACTAGAATAGCTGCAGTCACCCTTGCCATTTCTTGTTCTTGGTATTACATGTGATTACCATCTATTTATATTCTAATTGGTACTAGATGTGATTAATTACCATGGCCTACCATGAAAATATATGTAGAAAAAGGAACCAACTTGGAATTAGAGGTCCCTTGACCGCAAAATCTAGTGAGTTTATAAACTAGTCGTCTACATTTTTTTTTGTCCAACTAATATGATGACGAGTGGATTAGTTATTCAACAACTCTAATCCTTAGCTCAAGTTTTCATGTTGCTCATCATAATAAATCAGTAAATGAATTTCATTGAAGTAATTAAGAGAAATATTGTAATTCCCAAATTATTCCAAAAACGTTTCTAAATATTTAGATGGTATGAGCTGATTGGATGTAACTTTTAATAATGAAAGAATAATTTATGTATTTATATGTAATATACTAATTGAAAAATGACACTTTGCATTCACGTACAATTTTATGAATTATTTAGGATCCCAACACTGCTCAATAATTAATTCGAATATATGGCTAAATAACTAAACATTTACTTTTTAATACACAAATCCAAATAAATTTGTGTTGATTATAATTAAACAATTTTTGTTATGATTGAGTTTAAGCATTTCCTTTGAGAGTGCTAAAGTATTTAATTTATGATAGTTAAACACAAGCATGTATATTATGTACTGCTCTTTATATGAAATGATGCGATTCGATGCGGGTAATTCTGGTATGGAATTTTTTTTTTCTTTTTTGAGTGGAAGTTAAAATTCATTGAGGATCATATTTCAAAACATCAAGGGAACAACACCCCATTCTTGGCCACACATAGAATCAACTGCTCAAACTAATACATGAGCAACTTGATTGGCGTACCTTCTAACGAAACTAACACTGCAGTTTCCTAGTTCCTTCACAAGGAACTTACAATCACTTTTAATCAACCCAACCATAGAATCCGACTCTTGTTGATTCTGAATAGAATAGACTAAAAGTTGTGAGTCAGACTCCAATGGTATATCCTTGTGGCCCTGGTCTCGGCAGCTTAAGGCTTCGTCAGTTAATGGATCCCGGGTATAATTCAAAGCACCATTCTTGGCAACAAGCATAGAGCCAACAGAATCGCGTATCACTAATCCATATACAGCATTATTTCTATTTGGGAAACGGCAGCATTTATGTTACATTTTATCCTACCTTCTGCTGCGGGTGTCCATCTGTCAGACATTGTAGTGTTTGAAACTTTACAATTAGTCCAGAGAGCTTGAGCTTGATTCCATTCCTTAAAGAACGTAATTGTGATATTAAAAAGTACTAGTCTCGGGGAACAAGAATCTTTCCAGACTTTGAGATTACGATTATTCCATAACGTCCAGAATAACATAGCAGCCATGTTGATGTCTTCTTTATTCTTATTTCGGATAATATAGTTCCAAAATTCGAAGGAACTCACAAACAAGCTACTAAGATCTGCCACATTCAACATGCTCCAAACAGATTTAGCTACAGAACATGCGACAAAGACATGGTATTCATCCTCCACATTAGATGAGCAGAGCGGACAAAAAACGTTTATCTGGACATGTCTATGATATAGTGCTGCCAGCGTAGGTAAACAGTGACTCAGAGGGCGCCAAATTAGGTTCTTCACTTTTGGACGGATGTCAGGATTCAACATAAGGATTAATAGCATCTGAGAGCCATGGTTCATTCCATATGTTTATCGTTTCTCATGTACCAACCAGACGACAAGTTCCATCTTTCACCAAGTCACGTGCAGCCAATATATTCCGCCAAATGAAACTCGGATTAATATTCAACTTTGCTTCAAAAAAGTGAGAATGAGGGTAATATCTTGCCTTGTACAGTCGTGCCACTACGGAGTTGTTACATATTAAGAGACGCCACCCTTGTTTTGCCAGAAGAGAGATATTAAGAGACGCCTATGATCAATACCTCATCTCCTTCTTTCTTTGTGTACACAGCATGCTCCAATGGGCATTTGACAAATCCAAGTTTCTCAAGACATTTGTTGAGCTGAGTATACCAAGCTCGTGGAGCTTGTCTCAGTCCATACAGGGCCTTGAACAACCTATAAACCTTCTTTTCTTGCCCTTCACTTACATAACCTTCCGGCTGATTCACGTACACCTCTTCATATAGTGTGCCATTCAGAAAAGCTGACTTTACGTCCAAGTGGTGAACTTCCCAAGAGTTTTTTGCTGCTAGTGCTAATAACAAGCGTATTGTTTCCATCCTTGTTACTGGAGCGAAGACCTCTTCAAAATCAATGCCATATTTGTGTACATACCCTTTTGCCACGAGCCTCGCCTTATGCTTCAAAATCTTTCCATCTGTGTCCCTTTTCACCTTGTATACCCACTTCAGATCAATTGCCTTGTGCCCTAGAGGCAAATCAGTCAATTCCCAGGTCTTATTCCGTTCTATTGATTCAATTTTACAGTCCATGGCCTGCTTCCAGCAATTCTCTTTAGCTGCCTGTTTGTAACTAACTGGTTCATCAATACCAGCCAGTAATAGTTCGTCAGCTAACTCCTCATCCAATTCTATCTCTTCTGTTGTGTTGTAAATATCACCAAGGAGTCTGAAGTTCCGTGGTGGTTCACTCCCATCATATGCGTCTCCCAGTGTAGTATGATCACCAGTAATATTTACTCGACTTGAGCTCGATTCTGCACCCTGAGGAGTTGACAAATGACTCCCCTCACCACTTTCTTCACTCGATGTTATCTCATCTGGAAATTCCGTGAACTGAGCACCTGCTATAGCAAAAGATGAGTCAGAGTCTCTTTCCTGTGTTGCATTCCAGTTCCATCCCATTGCTTCGTCGAACACTACATCCCGGCTAATATGCACACTTCCTGTGTCAGGATCAAATAAACGATAAGCCTTTGTCCCTGCTTCTCTTCCAAGATGTACAACACATTTGCTTCTATCATCCAACTTCTAGATATGCACACTGGGAATCTTCATGTAGGCAATACATCTAAAGACTCTAAGGTAATCGACCTGTGGCTTTCTTCTCGACCATGATTCATATGGTGTTGCTCCAACAAGTGCTCGAGTTGGCAATCTGTTTAACAGATACACAGCGTGCCTGATGGCCTCTCCCCACATATATGATGGCATGTTTCGTTCCTTTAACAAACTTCTTCCCATGGCCACTACGGTCCTGTTGCGTCGCTCCACAACTCCATTTTGTTGTGGAGTGTATGGCGCTGTAAAATGTCGAACAATACCCATGTCTTCACAGAATTTTGTAAATTCATTTGAACAAAACTCGCCACATTTGTCTGTCCTGAGAACTTTAATCACCTGACTTGACTCCTTTTTCCACCAGAACTTTAAATTTCTTAAAGTATGTGAGTGCCTCATCTTTAGTCTTAAGCATATAGACCCACATGGCATGACTAAAATCATCAACAAACAATAGAAAATATTTATTACCAGACTTTGTTGAAGGTGAAATCGGTCCACAGATATCTCCATGTATCAACTCCAAGCGTTCTTTAGCAATGAAACTGGTCTGAGAAGGAAATGGGTGTCTGGCCTGCTTTGACATTAGACATCCTTTGCATACATCCTTTGGGTGAGTAAAATTTGGTAGACCAGATGCCATCCTGTTCTTAGACATAAGGATCATAGAAGGGAAGTTGACATGACCTAGTCGTGAGTGCCACAACCAAGCCATTTCATCTGACTTTGTTAGCAGAGAAGTACCCCTGGTATCCTTCATCACCACCTTATACAATCTATTCATGGATCTTTTTACTTTCAATATCAACACATTATTCTCATTATATATCCATAGAAATTCTCCTTTAATAACAACTTCACTACCACTTTCAGATAATTGACCTAGCGAGATTATATTATTGCATAGACTTGGAATGAAATATACCTCCCTGAGAACACAAGCTTTGCCATCATCAGTAGTAAAATGAACTGACCCTTTTCCATGGATCTGTACTGTAGATCCATCGCCAAATGTCACTTCCCCTATCACGCCTTCATCCAGATCCTTGAACATTGAGCGTTTACTAGTCATGTGATTACTGGCCTCGTTGTCGAGATACCACACGCTTGATTCACCATTTTTGCTGTTCCCCGTCATATTCATCTTTGGACTTACACCTCCTTCATTCAGAAGAATCATGTTAACCTTGATATCCTGACATTTTGCAAGAAGAAGGGTAGGTTCTTCATCAGTTATTTGTGCCAAGTTTGCCTCATTCCTTTGTTCTCTATCTCGTCTAGGTTTACGACACTCTGCAGCGTAGTGTCCATAAGCAAAATCTCTACCTCTGGCTTCATTATTATTACGTGGGCTTCCTCTGTTCGCCCATTTTAACCATTATTCCCGTGTGAAGAGTAACTGACCATCCTTATTCTTCAGCTGGCCATCTTGATTCTCCTTCTTCATCCATTCTTCTTCTGTGAGAAGAAGCTTCTGTTCACCACTCTCCGTTTTCCCACGCAGCCTTTCTTCGTGAGCCTTAAGGGATCCAACTGTTTCCTCAACAGACATTTTCTCTAAATCGCCAAACTATTCAATAGCTGACGCTATCTGTAGGAACTTGGTGGGCACAGCTTGAAGGAGTTTCTTAACCACGTATGCTTCTTCCATTTTCTCACCCAGGGCTCGGATATTTGTTACCAAGCCATTCAATCTCATACAGAAATCATCGAGTTGCTCAGTTTCTTTCATAGTGAGAGACTCAAACTCCGATTTAAGGGTCTGGGCCTTCGCTTTCTTCACCTTGTCTGCACCCAAGTGTACTATTTTGATTGCTTCCCACGCCTCCTTGGCACTCTTCTTTTCTGCAATCGACAACAGTAAATCCTCAGGAATCCCTTGGTAGATTATGGCCAATGCTCGCTTATCAACCTTGTCTTCAACCACCGTTTTGGACTCCTTAGTTTCTACAGCCTCCCACACACCATGGGCTTGCATAAAAACCCTCATTTTCAAAGCCCATGCCATGTAGTTTGTCTTTGTAAGCATTGGATAACTCAGACCAAACGAAGTTTCTTTTCCCTTGCTGGCGTCCATTGATACTCAGGTTGATGTATGGTTTAAATGTAGGCTCTGATACCAGATATAGGATGCAAACAATAATGTATAAACTCAAAAACCAAGCTTACTCACTTAACTGATATTACTGAATGAAAGATTATTATAACTGAAGAGATAAATACAAAATGCATGCACGAAATATTTAAATGCTAAGGTGACCACTATAAACCAGGAACTACATACCTTGTTTATCTCCATGACTCTCCTAAACAAACTGAACCACTACGACCTATTCTTTAGCTGCATACACAGGTACATGCATTCACACGTACATACAACTGACTTATTCAAATTAAATACATGAACAAAACCAACTAAATAATGACGTTAGATTAAATAATCCAACATCCCCTCCCCTTTCTCCCATGTAAATCCATGTCCAATCATCTTTACTTCAGTACAATCACCGATAATAACCCAAGGCAAGGGTGCAAGATTACACAAGTTTCTTATAAGGTTCCAAGAATCACGAGTTACATGTTTGATGATTCGATATATTACACCTAATGTTATAACATTCATACACTACAAGGAAACAGGGCAAAACCGACCGTCTAAAACCGACCGACACAAATTAGGGCGGTTTAAACCGACCGACTGTCAGTCGGTCGGTTATGACTGTAGATTAAAAGAAAACGACATCGTTTTTGCTGACGTGGCGCGAACAAAACCGACCAATAAGATCGGTCAGTTATACTACTGACATGGCAACCACAAAACCGACCAATAGCATCGATCGGTTATACTACTGACCGGAAAATGAATTAAAAATATTAAAATTTGAATTATTGTGTACTGCAATATGCCAAAATGACGTCGTTTTATGTTACAGTCATAACCGACCGTCATCGGTCGGTTATGTCCTGCTGCTTTATGTCCTATATAGGCATGAAACACAAACCAAAATTTTTTTTATCTCTCACTCCAAAAAAAGGAGAAATGTTAAAGAGTGATCAGGGTAAGAGTCGCAAAGCTACGAATGATATTAATTATATTTGAGATATATAACATACTGCATGTAACACTGATTTATCTTTATAAAATCCCAGGAACATTACATAACTATTTTGCTCTAAACTTTTATTTTGCCACAATATCTCTTGGCCACTACCAGAGTTGCATCAACTACTCCGTACTAATGTATGCATTAGTACTTTTATTTTGCAAAATTACCGATTCTCACACTACTACATGAGTATTACTTGCATGAGAGCATATACTCTACCCATGTCCACCCGGACCGTTTGGAGACTGGCTTCCGTGGACATCTAGGAGAAAGCCCGGTACAGAATAAATAGCATCAACTGGGGAAGATGATGGATTGTGATGACAAATTGATTGAAACCAAAATATTATGAAGAGAACACTGATTAGCAATAAGAACAAGTTCACCACTTGAGTAGATGCTGGAGCCACTAAAACCATTTCTTGATCTTAACTACTAATATTTTATCAGTCAATGTTGTAGTAGTGCTTTCATATGAGACCTGCAGAATCTTGTATAATATATAGTTATGAACTCGTAAAGGTTTATGGTCATTTATTTAGACACGTAAATGATTACTCTCTGTCCCTTTCCTCTGTAAACTGCGAGGAAGTGCAGGAAGTGAAATTAGGAACCGAAACAAATTGGATGTCCCTGGAGCCCTGACTTTTCTTTAGATGTCCTTTTCCAAAACATATATATTCACTATTTTATTTTATTTTATTTTTCATGTTTTTATTTAACATCCATAATATATTTTCATATAAAAAATGATATGATACAAAGTTTAAATTTCATTACTTAAACTTTTACTAGCTTATATCACTTGTCATGCTAAGTGGCACAATTATTCTTTTCTTTTTTGTATATTTTATTTTTTAAAGATTGATTTTTGTTATAAATATTTTGATTATAATCAATTTTAAAATAGTTAATCCCATATTTTAAGATAAATAGGCCAAGAGATGTATCTAATGAAATAGTTGGATGCATTTTAAATAGTTTAATTATGATAATGAGAAAATTTTATTAGAAAAAGTAATGTGTTTTAACTAAAAATGTTAATTAATTATAAATATGTACTGTTATTATTTAATGATATTTTTTTATAAATAAGTAAGTGTAATCAAGTAAAAACACGTTGTATAAAAAACTGGTACCGTACGAACCAACCAAACTTTTAATGTTTAGGCTATTATATTATAATAGCTTAAAACTCTTGCGATGCATGGATTGTTAATTGTTATTTTATTATTATTTTTTTAATTGTATTTGTTAAAAAAATAAGTAGACATGTTAAAATAGCTAAACATTTTTAATTAATTAAAAACATTAAAACATATTTTAAAATAAATAAGGGTTTCCTCGTTATATTTTTGGAAAATGAGAAAAATAGAAAAAGTAAATTGAAAAAGGAAATTTCCCTTAGAAAATGAGGGAATTTGTTAGAAAAAATCTATAATGCTGAAAAGGTAATTGGTTATAAATAGATATTTGATTATTTATATTTTAATATTTTTAGTAATTGAATTTGTTAAGAAAAATAAGTAGACATGTTAAAATAGGTAAACTTTTAAAAAAATAATTATAATATTAGGTTTAAAAATAAATAACTAAAGGTTTGTGCGTGATATTTTTGGAAAATGAGAGTTTTTGTAAGGAAAAATAGAAAAACTAACATGTTTTAGTTAAAAAGGGTAATTTTCCGTGATATATTTGAAAAAGTAGGGGAATTTGTTAGAAAAAATAAAAAAAAAGGTATTTTAGGTGAAAAAGGTAATTCGTTATAAATATGTAATATTATTATTTAATAATATATTTCTATAAATAAGTGAGGTTAATTAAGTAAAAACACGAATTTAAGAAATGACAAGTAAAATCACAACATACCATAGCGACCGACCTCTATTATATAATAGTATAGTATAGTTTACATAGATAGCTTATAACTCGTGCAATGCACAACTCTATTTTTAATATTTATAATTATATTAATTTTATGTTATTAGTTTTTAAATTTTATTTATTATGTTTTAGGTTGTATCTTAAGTTCTAAAAATTAGATTTAAAAACAAATTTACACCGCACAAAAAATCACAAAATAATCTTAAATTTATTGATAATTTAACAAAAAAAATTCAATTAAAATTACTCTGAAATTGAAGAGAGAATAAAATAATAAATTTTTACATTACCAATGTATGCATTGGTACTTTTCTTTTGCAAGTATTACTTGCAAGACAGCATATACTCCCCATGTCCACCCACTACAAGAAAAACTGGCAATTATGACGGAAAAATTATGACGGAATGTTGGGCGCGCCTTACTTACGACGGAAATGAACATTTCGTCGCAAATACTTATGACGGAAAAAATATTTCATCGCAAGTTTATTATTTTATGAATAAAAATTGGCATCAACCAAATAAAAAAAAGGAAAAACAGTGCGCCAATTAAAACGACGACGTATCATCTTACGACGGATTTGTAATTCCGTCGGAAGTTGAATATTTTATTATTTTTTTGAAATTAAATTTAATTATAAAATGAATAAATTTTGCATAGCAGAAAACAACGTCGTTTACAAATTGAATATACGACGATAATTTCGTCGTAAGTATACTTACGACGGAAGTTTTTTCTGTCGTAACTTAGCGTGTGTAAAATTCACCATCCATTTATTATCTTACTGTCACTTTTACAAAATTAACCGTTTAAAATAATATTTTTAAATGAACTTACGACGGAATCTTATGACGGAACCGCTGGGCGCGCCAAACTTATGACGGAATTACAAATCTGTCGTAAATGTGACCATTTACGACGAAAAACTTATGACGAAATTGTTGGGCGCGCCGAACTTATGACGGAATTACAAATCCGTCGTTAATCTGACCATTTACGACGAAAAATTTACAACGGAATTTTTTGCTGCGTCGAACTTATGACAGAATTACAAATGAAAAATATTTCTGTCGTAAGTTAATCTGGGCAATTATGACGGAAAAACATTTATGTCGTAATTTAATCTAGGCAATAATATTTTTAAATAAATTTACGACGAATTTTCCGTCATAAAAGAGTTGTTGGGGTGGAAAATTCAAAATTTTCCCAAAAACATTTGGCGGTAAATTAAAAAATTTCCCAAAAAATAGGCGGGAAATTCAAATTTTTGGAGTCCAATAACTTATGACGGATTCCGTCGTAAGTTAGCCCATGTGTTTTTCATGTTTCAATTTTTTTTTTTGAATTTTTTTGACAATTCAACTAATTCATATATTTGAGTGATATTTTTTAAATATTCAGGAGAAATTACCTTTATTCTGTTTAAGGTTATAATAGTCAACTTGTGATTTGATTATTATTCTATCTAGTGTTTAGTCCAGGATTGAAGTTCCAATTTTTTGTATATATTTCTCGACAATCCAGCCGTATAGATGTCAAGATTTTTAACCGTATGGATATCAAGACTTATATTTTTTAGTGATATTCCAAAAATATTAGAAAAAAAATAAATTTATTTGGTTTGAAATTATAATAGTAACTAGTTATTTGACTAGTACTTCTTACTAGTGTTTAGTCCCATATTGGTATTTTGATTTTTTAAAAAATATTTATTGACGATCCAACCGTATGGATGTCAAGATATATATGTTTGAGTGATATTCCAAAAATATTAGAAAATTTAGAATTTATTTGTTTCTAGATTATAGTAGTCAACTAGTGATTTGACTCTTATTTTTTCTAATTTTTAACCCCGAACCCTAAACCCGAATAATTTTTTAATTGATTTATTCGACGATCCAACCGTACGGATTTTAATCGGTACTTATTCTAGTGTTGGAAAAAAATAATTAACAAATATAAAGGTCCGATTATGCCGCATCTTCCCAGAAATGTTGGAACAGTACTGCTTTCGGGAACGGGACAAATGTCAGATTCACTAAATAAATTTTTAATTGATTTCTTAGACGATCCAACCGTACGGATGTTAATCAATACTCATTCTAGTGTTGGTAAAATATCATCAAAAAATTTAAAGGTCTGGTTCTGCCGCATCTTTCCAGAAACGTTGGAACAGTATTGCTTCCGGGAACGGGACATGTGTCAAATTCACTGAATAATTTTTATAAATGATTTCTTCGACGATCCAACCGTACGGATGTTAATCGATACTCATTCTAGTGTTAGAAAAAACTAAATATATTTGGTTTGAGATGATAATAGTCACTAGTTATTTGACTAATACTTCTAATAAGGGGTTAAATATCAAAGTGGTCATTGAAGTGAAGATCATATATCATTTTTATCACTGATCTCAACGGGATATCGTTTGAATCACTAAAGTCATCAGAAATATCAAATAAATAACTCTAAATATGTGTTCGAAAAGTAAAAATAACTTTTATCGAGTTCTACACATATTTCTTCAATACTACTGTAACCAAATGAAAAGTTATGAATTCTAGTATTTCAAATAATTTATTTAGATTTGAAAAAATTCATTTATTATTTATTTTTAATTAAATCAAAGTAAATAACAATAAAATTAAAAATAAATAGTACATAATTTTTTTAAAATCTAAATATAATATCATAAATACTAGAGTTCATAACTTTTCATTTGGTTACGGTAGCATTAAAAAAATATGTGTAGAATTCAATATAAATTATTTTTACTTTTCGAACACATATTTAGAGGTATCCGTTTGATATTTATGACGACTTTAGTGATTAAAATGATACCTCGTTGAGATTAGTGATGAAAGTGATATATGGTATTCACTTCAATGACCACTTTGATATTTAACCCTTCTAATAAGTGTTTAGTCCCATATTTGTATTTTGATTGTTTAAAAATTATTTACTGACGATCCAACCGTATGGATGTCAAGATTTATATGTTTAAGTTGTATTCCAAAAATATTAGAAAAAAAGAAATTTATTTGTTTCAATATTATAGTAGTCAACTAGTGATTTGACCATTACTTCTAACTAGTGTTTAGTCCCAGATTGGAGTTTTTTTCGTGTTTCAATTTTTTCGTTAGCACATGTTTTTTTTGTGTTTCAATTATTTTTTTTATAATTTTTTTGATGATTCAACTAATTCGTATATTTGAGTGATATTTTTAAAATATTTAGGAGAAATTAACTTTATTCTGTTTAAGATTATTACAATCAACTTTTGATTTGATTATTATTCTATCTAGTGTTTAGTCCACGATTGAAGTTCCAATTTTTTGTATATATTTCTCGACAATCCAGACGTATGAATGTCAAGATTTTTAACCGTATGGATATCAAGATTTATATTTTTTAGTGATATTCCAAAAATATTAGAAAAAAAATAAATTTATTTGGTTTGAGATTATAATAGTCACTAGTTATTTGACTAGTACTTCTTACTAGTGTTTAGTCCCATATTGGCATTTTGATTTTTTAAAAAATATTTATTGACGATCCAACCGTATGGATGTCAAGATATATATGTTTGAGTGATATTCCAAAAATATTAGAAAATTTAGAATTTATTTGTTTCTAGATTATAGTAGTCAACTAGTGATTTGACTCTTATTTTTTCTAATTTTTAACCCCGAACCCTAAACCCGAATAATTTTTTAATTGATTTATTCGACGATCCAACCGTACGGATTTTAATCGGTACTTATTCTAGTGTTGGAAAAAAATAATTAACAAATATAAAGGTCCGATTATGCCGCATCTTCCCAGAAATGTTGGAACAGTACTGCTTTCGGGAACGGGACAAATGTCAGATTCACTAAATAAATTTTTAATTGATTTCTTAGACGATCCAACCGTACGGATGTTAATCAATACTCATTCTAGTGTTGGTAAAATATCATCAAAAAATATAAAGGTCTGGTTCTGCCGCATCTTTCCAGAAACGTTGGAACAGTATTGCTTCCGGGAACGGGACATGTGTCAAATTCACTGAATAATTTTTATAAATGATTTCTTCGACGATCCAACCGTACGGATGTTAATCGATACTCATTCTAGTGTTAGAAAAAACTAAATATATTTGGTTTGAGATGATAATAGTCACTAGTTATTTGACTAATACTTCTAAGGGGTTAAATATCAAAGTGGTCATTGAAGTGAAGATCATATATCATTTTTATCACTGATCTCAACGGGATATCGTTTGAATCACTAAAGTCATCATAAATATCAAATAAATAACTCTAAATATGTGTTCGAAAAGTAAAAATAACTTTTATCGAGTTCTACACATATTTCTTCAATACTACTATAACCAAATGAAAAGTTATGAATTCTAGTATTTCAAATAATTTATTTAGATTTGAAAAAATTCATTTATTATTTATTTTTAATTAAATCAAAGTAAATAACAATAAAATTAAAAATAAATAGTACATAATTTTTTTAAAATCTAAATATAATATCATAAATACTAGAGTTCATAACTTTTCATTTGGTTACGGTAGCATTAAAAAAATATGTGTAGAATTCAATATAAATTATTTTTACTTTTCGAACACATATTTAGAGGTATCCGTTTGATATTTATGATGACTTTAGTGATTAAAATGATACCTCGTTGAGATTAGTGATGAAAGTGATATATGGTATTCACTTCAATGACCACTTTGATATTTAACCCTTCTAATAAGTGTTTAGTCCCATATTTGTATTTTGATTGTTTAAAAATTATTTACTGACGATCCAACCGTATGGATGTCAAGATTTATATGTTTAAGTTGTATTCCAAAAATATTAGAAAAAAAGAAATTTATTTGTTTCAATATTATAGTAGTCAACTAGTGATTTGACCATTACTTCTAACTAGTGTTTAGTCCCGGATTGGAGTTTTTTTCGTGTTTCAATTTTTTCGTTAGCACATGTTTTTTTGTGTTTCAATTATTTTTTTTATAATTTTTTTGATGATTCAACTAATTCGTATATTTGAGTGATATTTTTAAAATATTTAGGAGAAATTAACTTTATTCTGTTTAAGATTATTACAATCAACTTTTGATTTGATTATTATTCTATCTAGTGTTTAGTCCACGATTGAAGTTCCAATTTTTTGTATATATTTCTCGACAATCCAGACGTATGAATGTCAAGATTTTTAACCGTATGGATATCAAGATTTATATTTTTTAGTGATATTCCAAAAATATTAGAAAAAAAATAAATTTATTTGGTTTGAGATTATAATAGTCACTAGTTATTTGACTAGTACTTCTTACTAGTGTTTAGTCCCATATTGGTATTTTGATTTTAAAAACAAATATTTACTGACGATTCAACCATATGGATGTCAAGATATATATGTTTGAGTGATATTCCAAAAATATTAGAAAATTTAGAATTTATTTGTTTCGAGATTATAGTAGTCAACTAGTGATTTGACTATTACTTCTAACTAGTGTTTAGTCCTGGATTGGTGTTTTGGTTTTTTAAAAAATATTTCCCGATGATCTAACCATATGGATATCAAGATTTATATGTTTGAGTGATATTACAAAAATATTAGAAAATAAATAAATTTATTTGGTTTGAGATTATAATAGTAACTAGTTATTTGTCTAGTACTTCAAACTAGTGTTTTGTCCCCATATTTGTATTTTGAATTTTTAAAATTTATTTACTGAAGATCCAACCGTATGGATGTCAAGACTAATATATTTGAGTGATATTCCAAATATATTTTAAAAAAATAAATTTATTTGTGTCAGATTCACTGAATAATTTTTTAAAATGATTTCTTCGACGATCCAACCGTACGGATGTTAATCGGTACTCATTCTAGTGTTGATTAAAAATAATCAAAAAATAAAAAGGTCCGATTGTGCCGCATCTTTTCAAAAACATTGGAACAATAGTGCTTCCTCGAACGGGGCGTGTGTCAGATTCATTGAATGATTTTTTTAATTGATTTCTTCGATGATCCAACCATACGGATGTTAATCGATACTCATTCTATTATAATATATAAATTTTGTAAAATTATATTACATATAAACATGTAAATGCACATGTTATTTATTTAATTTTAAGTTAACATAATAATTTTAAAAAATAAATTAAAAATTGAAGTTAATTTTTTTTTAATAAAAAGCAAAGGCGGCAGCTTTCCCCCATTTCCTTCAACGAAAAAGTTTCCCCCTTCAACGAAAATTATTAGCAACACCTTTCCCCCCTTTTACTCTCTCTACTCTCTCAGACACTCTCTCTCTCCCTCCCAACTCGACTTATTGCTTGTTTAATATCCCCAAATTGACCACTCTCTTCCTCTAACTTCGAAATTTTAACCCTAATTACAACTCCAAACACTGCTCTTCACTCACGAAAGAACGGTAATTGGGTTCTTATCTCTGCATCCTGTCAAGCCCTAATTGGATTTGTATCTACCTAATAGTATATTCGGTGCTCTACTTTTGGTTTGTATTTAATTGAGACTCTGCTCTTGAATTGTAGCTAATTGGGTACCCATTCTACTTTCAGTTCCAAGAAGACCCCGTTCTTTCTGATTCAGATGAGGTATATATATATATATATATATATATATATATATATATATATATATATATAGTTGATAAAAATTAAATCATTTTTATTGTCTTTTTTGTTTGTAAGTTGGATATACTGGGTGATCTTGTTCTATTTTGTATTATTACGATGGTTTTTTTTATTATCAGAATATAGTAGAGAACAAGGAAGATAATTATGGCAACTGACAGAAGTGAGGATGATGAGAAAAAAAATAAGAGATACAAGGGAGTCACAGAGTAATGCAATTTAACTTGTGTTGGCAATTGAAAGGGTCATATTGCCAGATGAAAATGCAATAAACTAAAGAAAGATACATGAGATTCAGTTAGAAATTATTGAATCATAATTGATAATTTAAGTTGCAGAGATTATGAGTGCTAAAATTCCACTTAAATAGCCTGTTTATAGACATAATGTGCATAGTTCCTAAGTACTATCTCAGCATTGCTAATCTTCAGTAGTATGTGTTCCTGTTCCATGTGGTTCTCATAAAGGCACATCAGGAAAATGTTTAAAAGTCCTCTTTGGTCTCCTTATTTCCTGCAAGGTTGGATCTTAACTTAATACCAACACACTTGTTAATAAAGATATCTCTCATATTTTTGCAGGAAGATCTATTCTATCCACACTCTCTCATACAGGATATACTTTGGGGAACTCTGGACAAGGTCGGGGAACCTTTTCTAGTGCATTGGCCTGGAAATAAGTTAAGGGAGAAGTCTCTACGCACTGTTATGGAACACATACATTATGAGGATGAAAATACTAAATATATATGTTTAGGGCCTATTAACAAGGTCAGTTTACATTTCTTGATGTCCCCTTTTTTTCATTATATATTCTTATACTGGATAGTTCGTATTTATATCAAGCGGTACAGTGGATTATTGTAAAGTTTTGTATTTACATATGTCTCAAAACTTTTTAAACTTTTAGATTCCCAGCTCTTCTTCCAAATATGCTTGAAATAAGGATAATTACTAAATCAAATAAATTCTGGGGGTCTGGTTATTATATGGTAGTTAATACTTGATCCTTCTGTCTTACTGTAGCAAACTAACCAGATCTTTACGGGAAAAATAGGCCAGGCAGTCAAAAGGGTCTTCATAGTCTCACTTACATGATAGAGGCAAAAATTGCTCCGATGTTTCTCGTCTCAACTAAATAATTGAAAACATTGGTTGTTTGCCTTGGGCACCAGGTACCTCCAATCTTTTTTTTTCAAAGTGAGATGTTTGTATTTTTCATCTAATATTATGAGGTGGAAGTTGTTAATTGCTTCTGTCTGAAAGTTAACTGTCTAGTGTCTGGCTGTAAGTCTGTAACGTATCATTTTACATCCCTTATATCTTGTTAATAGTGAAAGGTGCTCTTCATGTGCATGCGGAGAATGGAAAAAGAAGCTGCAATGTAACTTATGCCTAAAACTATGTCAGGAACTAGTGAGTTCTTGACCTGTTTTGCAACTATTTTTGGTATTTTCTGTTTAGGAATGACAATTAACAGTAAAGGATAGTGATTTAACAGTGAATTAGAAGAGAATGAGATAAGAATCAGAAGTAATAGATGAGAAATCAGACTAGAAACAGAGTTTAGAATTAGAGAGAGAATGAAACCCTAGAGAGAGAGGGATTCTGTTGTAGAGAGAGAAAGAGGTTTGGTGGCAAATGCCTTTTCATATCTTCATTCATTCATTCATGACTGAAAATACAAATGGTAGAACTATTTATAGACTCTACTAACTTCTAACTACTTAAAAGACATAAATGCCCCTGCCTTAATACTCACTACTTACTACTTAATATCCCCAAACTACTACTGGAAAATACAAGTACTAATGCTAATATATGGCAGTCCTGACATTCCCCCCTCCTTGAGATATAACCATGTCCTCATGGTGGGTCTTGCACTTCCTCCACTCTTCTTTTCAGCTGGATCACATACACCTCTGATAATGCCTTTACTGCCATGCTTGCTTTTCCTTTTAGGAACAACTCTTGTCGACTAAAAACAACTTGCAACAATTGCTGAATATTTAGAATTTCATCAGAACCACCGACGACTTGAGCATCATAGAAACAACATGAATATCCTCCTGGATCAAAAATGGTTATTACACCACTTTTCCTCGAGATCTCCTGGTTATTTAGTCTCATCACCTTGTTAATTGCAGAGTGACATTGTATGAACACAATGTAATTATCCTTGTAGGGTATCCTATTCAGCCCAAGTCTTTCATAATCAACATATTGTCGATTCGTCTCACTAACAATTTTATCAGTCTCTTCACTAACTTTTTGAACATCTTGGTCTTGTGTGTCATCGAAATTCACAATCAGAATCACAGACATCTTCCTCCTCAACTGAGAATGATCCTTATTCATTTCCAGAAACTTCAAATGATTATCTTTTAGATGCCCGAGTTTACCATCAACTGAGATTATTAAAACAGCCTCATTTAACTTCTTGGTAACACAATTTGACTCTTCATTTTGAACATAACCACCAGGATCAAAGATAAGCACTTCATTCTTACCAAAGTTGCTAGACATCTTACAAAATATGTAAGAAACTGCAGCTGTTAAGGTACCATCAGTAAGTGTCTTGTAAAGGAAAGGCTCATCAATGTATCTCATGTTTGTAAGGATCATTGAAGTTATTTGCTCCTCATCAGGTTGCTTCTTTTCACCTTTGCAATCCACAACAGTTGACTTGTCACCCTGTTCTTGTATAACTTGAGAGGGCCACGACTTCATACCATATATGTATATGCAACTAACATGTATCCTCTCAACTTGGCCAGCTTCAAAAGGACAAATTAATGGCCTGCTGAAATTAGTAGGCTCCCAAATGTGTGGATTTTCATCCATAATTATTGGATTCAGATCATTTGCAACTTCCACTTCTTTGGTTGAAGAAGAGATACTAACTCCAGTCTCTATTAGTTTTATCTTGTCTAAGAGTGGTGCATATTCATTCTTCTCAGAGTTGTCTCTGAAGTGGTTTTCAAAATGAGGCTCCTTAGTATCTTTTCTGGAGATGTCCAATGATGAAAATATGTCCATGACATTCCATTCTTCCTTCTTGACCAATGCTCTGAAATGTGCCCCCTTTTCTGAACTTGGATCAGCTTGCTGAAAGTCTTTACAGAACGCATAAGCATCCAGAGGTTCAACTCGAAGAGATTCACTCTTCATCAACTCTCGGCATTTTGAAGTAAAGCAAGGTGCATGCTGCAACCTCAACTCTTCTAATTTTTTACATGCTATCAAGTCTTTTGGCATTTGAAACTCTAGCCCTGACTTTGTTGTCACATCTAGATCTTCTTTGTCATCAGATTTTATCTTCCTTGATGTTATCTTAAAATCAGATGTGCATTCAAGCTCCTTAGCCCCACCAAAATTTCTTTCTTCAAAATTCTTCTTGGGCTGAAAGAAGTCCTCTATTCCCAAAGCTATACAAATGATTTCCTCATAGTGCCAATCCTCTTTATCTTCACCTGGAATTTCATCAAACTTTGGAGTATTGAACTCGTAATGAGGAGATTCCTGGGAAGTTTCCTGAGTCAACACCTCCCTGTTTTGTTTCTTTTCCACCTCCCATTCAAAAGGATTAGTGAGCTTATTTTGTTTTCTGATCCCTTGAATGAGCTTCATCTTTTGTGTAGCCTGTTCTATCTTTTCCTCTATTTTTCTAAGTTTCCTGTCAGTGTTTTCTTTATTTAACATCATCTGCTGTTGCAAGTTTTGCATCAGTTCCTTATGTGACCTTTTCCCTTGACGCAGCACCTCAGCATGGCTAACTGTGTTCCTAAATGCCATAGCCACTGCTGAAACTAACACAGTTTCTGGTTCCAGTGTTTTTAACCTCCACAACAGACTATCCTCACCTCAATTCTAACAATTCACAGAAACCTGACCAGAAGTCAACAATTTCACAACAGATTTTTCTCAGAGTCAATTAATCAAACACCTTTTGTGCAGAATACCTCAGAAATTTTCCAGCACTTATACTAATCAATTCTAAGCATTACTTCACTCCTTCAGTGTCTACAGACTTCCTTCATCTCTTTAGTAACTCATTCCATAGACAATAGTCAACAATTGTATGCACTATTCTTCAATTACTTCAGCAACACTCCACAACTTCAACAAACACACAAATAACACCCCAACAGTAACACCAATACACAACCACACTTAATTCACTTAACCACCAGTACACTTCCTCAATCACCTTAGTACTACTACACAGCTCACAAACACAGAATCAAACAGCTAGCCTCAGATATTCAACTCACAACACAAGCACAACAGTAAACACCAGAAACAACACATTTCTCCTTCAAATCACTAAAACATTACTTCTCTTACTACTTTTGTGATTTTCTCCAACAATATCAACTGAAATCAACTAGTTCTATGCAAACGAGATAGAATTAACAAGAAAACTGCAACAAACAACAGATCTTACTAATTGAGACAGAAAATCAAACACCTGGTGTGCAGAAACCCTAACTTCCAGAATACAATTGCGATTACTGTGATTCCAACTTCGCTCTGCTCGGATTCAAGTGCACAACTCAGTCGAAGCAATGGCTGATCGATTAGAACAGCTCTGATACCAATTTGTCAGGAACTAGTGAGTTCTTGACCTGTTTTGCAACTATTTTTGGTATTTTCTGTTTAGGAATGACAATTAACAGTAAAGGATAGTGATTTAACAGTGAAGTAGAAGAGAATGAGATGAGAATCAGAAGTAATAGATGAGAATTCAGACTAGAAACAGAGTTTAGATTAGAGAGAGAATGAAACCCTAGAGAGAGAGGGATTCTGTTATAGAGAGAGAAAGAGGTTTGGTGGCAAATGCCTTTTCATATCTTCATTCATTCATTCACGACTGAAAATACAAATGGTAGAACTATTTATAGACTCTACTAACTTCTAACTACTTAAAAGACATAAATGCCCCTGCCTTAATACTCACTACTTACTACTTAATATCCCCAAACTACCACTGGAAAATACAAGTACTAATGCTAATATATGGCAGTCCTGACAAACTAGATGTGAACAAAATATCCTGAAAAATAGAGCATGTTTATTCATAGACACATTTTATCTTTTAAAAAGAAAAACAATTTTACTCATACAGATAACCAATAGAGAGAACATGGTAGCTTCTTCCATATGGTTCTTAGTACATGTGACAATCATGCTCTCTGAAGGAAAACAACTATTGAACAACATCTTTCACTTGATACCACAGACTACCATGATTGTGATGGAAAATTACAAGGCAGAAAATGGTAAATTGCAGACTGTTACTCATTCATGCAAAGTAAGAACGACCCTTCTTCAGAAAAGGAACCTGAATTAAAAAACCATTAGAACACCAATAGTAGCTTTCAGTAAAAACTATAGCCAAATTGAATAACTATGAAAATCTTTTTCACAGTGACTTCTCTGTGTATGTTTACACTCGCACGTGAATCCTGCATACTCTGATATATAATAGGACATTCTTCGGCAAGAAAGATGATCAAACTGAATTCTTTAGATCTGACCATTGAAGATTATGTTAAAAGAGAGATCTGATTCTATACATTATGAGGTTGAAGGGACATTTTTAATTTGGTCCTTGTAAAAAGTGATATGTCAAGCATCAAATTTCTTGTCTATAACTTATGTAGAATTTGGTAATGCAATTTTTTTTGATAAAACTTTCGTAATTTTTTCTTTTGGTAATTTTCTTGCTATGTTCATATTTACTAACATATTTAAAAAAATAAGAGGAAGCTTAGCATGTTTAAATTTTAAATGTGATCCTACTGAATTAGTGTATCTTTAGGACATGATTTGCCTCATATCCCGTTGTTTTTAACAATTTTTTGTATTTTTATAGCTAATTGTTTAGGTGTATATTGTAGGAGGCACCGCCCTTTGACGATGCAAATGGTAGTGGGGACTGTGGTGAAAGTCAAGCCCGACGAAGATTGTGATATGAGTTTTATGTCGTATAGTGTTGTCCATAGAGGCGGTCCTCTAATTAATAGTTGAGCCTTAATGTTTATGAATTTTAGTTGGCTTGTGGATGTTTGTAAGATGATCTAAGTTTGGTAGGATGATTTAAATTAATTTATGTTGGTGAGTATGGATTTCTGACAATATTTATGTAAACTTGATATTTTTATATTTGAATTCGTTTAATTGTGTGGATGCTTGTTACAAACTTTTAGTTTAGATTGTGGTGTTGGATTGTATGTAGATTGGGATGATTTGAGATTTAATTTGGAAGTCGAAAATGGCTGGAATGATTTGGGATTTAATTTGGAAGCCAAAAATGGTTGGAACATGTCTAACTTATGAAGGATTTTGGGTAACTTTCGACGGGTGTTCATCTTTTTTATATTAATTTTTAATTTTTTCATGAATAAAATATTAGTAGTAGGTGGGCCCATTCTTTAATTTCCAACATATTTTCCGTCGTAAAATATAAATTTACGACAGTATAATTCGTCGTAAGTTCATTTATTAATATATTAAAAAAGGTGGGTCCCACGATGAAACTTATGACGAAAATGTATACTTGTGACGAAAATTATACTTATGACGAAAGTGATACTTATGACGAAAAACATGCTTGTGACGAGAATGACATTTGTGACGAAAATCCGAACTTAAGACTTGAGCAAAAACGATGAATTTTTTTCATCGTAATTGGACCAATTACGACGATTTTAGTGTAAAATTTCCGTCATAATTGCCCGTTTTTCTTGTAGTGACCCGGACCTTTGGGAGAGTGGCTTCGGCGGACTCCTATAGCTGGAAGGAGAAAGCGCCGTGCAGAATAAATAGCATCAACTGGGGGAGATGATGGATTGTGATGACAAATTGATTGAAACAAAGATATTATGAAGAGAACACTGATTAGTAATAATGATTAGTAATAAGAACAAGTTCAGTGAGAGCTGAGTCTTGTCAATGTTGTAGTACTGCGTTCATATGAGAGCTGAGTCTTGTATAATATGTAGTCATGTCATAAATGTTTATGGTAATTTATTTAGACTCGTAAATGAGTACTCTCTCTGTCCCTTTCCTCTGTAAACTGCTAGGAAGTGCGGGAGGACAAATTAGGGACACAAATTGGATGTCCCTGGAGCCCGGACTTTTCTTTAGATGTCCTTTTCCCACATATAAATATTCACATATACATGTTCTAATATCTTATGCTGTATATTCTAGCACTTATTAATCCTAACACAAGAAACATAGAAAGGATTTTTTTATTATCATGCAAGATGGAACTAGTTATTAATTAAAGGAGAAACAAAATAACTGCTTGCCATGCAATGGTTGGACTGATAATTCTAGAAAACAAATTAAAACAATGTATGTATAAGTGTTTGTAGCTTAGAAATGATGAAAAACCAGCAATTCATATACGTTGTCAACTTGTCATTTATTCACTTGCTGAGAATACAATATAAAGAAAGAAAACCGCAAGTGGCTACAAACCAGGAGACCTCAACAAACAACCTAAACAGACTCCACCTCCTTATTCAAACTCCTAAATAAACTCCCGACTGGGAGGACTAAGTCAGCCAAGACCAAAAAGCAAATAAACTGATTAAAACACAAATAAACAAGAATAAACAAACTAACATATGACAAGTTTGATATTAAAACTCCAACAATCACCCCTGTAATCTCAAACTTGTCTGCACAAGTTTTTTACTCCAAGAAGCTTTCGCATTTTCTCAAACTTAATCGTAGTTAAGGCTTTAGTCAATACGTCTGCTCGCTGATCTTCATTGCATATATGCTTCACAATAATTTCGCCTCTTTCAACACATTCACGTATAAAGTGAAACCGTATGTCAATGTGTTTACTTCTACCGTGGAAAACTGGATTCTTCGCCAAATCGATAGCTGATTTGTTGTCTATAAACAAGATCACAGGACCAACATACTGATCAGTAATTTGACTAAGAATATTACGCAACCAGATTGCCTGATACGCTGCTGCCGTGGCAGCCATAAACTCTGCCTCACACGACGACAGAGCGACACACTTCTTTTTTTACGAGACCCATGTAATCAGGCTGTCATCGAGGTAAAATACCATTCCTCCAATGTTTTTCCTATCATCTAGATGGCCCGCTAAATCACTATCAGAATAGCCCATCAACAAGTTGTTCCTGCTCTCAGCTGTTGTTAGATCAGAATTCAATGATCGTCAGAAGCTAGACTCAACTGATCAGGATTGCTGACGTCATCAGTATTGCATGGTCATCAGTATTTGATCAAGCGTCAGTATCTTATTGATCATCAGGATTCCTACTCAGACTATGATCAGGATTGATCATCAGAACTTGAAGCTGATCAGGATTCCTACTTCGAGTTATATTTGGAGTCTAGATAAACATGGAAGTTTATTCTATTTGTTCCTGGTTTGTAGAATGTAGCTATCGATTAAGGATAGGTTTCTATCTTTGTTATTGATTAGGACTTATCTTGTTATTGATAGAGAAGCTGTGTGCACTATATAAACACAGTCTTGGTTTCGATTTATGTATTCATTAGAGAGAGAACATAATCGAAGAGAAGCTCTTAAGAACAGAATTTCTTGAGAGAGTTTTTGTAAACTAGCAGCTCTCAAGAACATCAGAATTTCTTGAGAGAGTTTGTAACAGTTTTATATCAGATTTAATAAAGCTGTTATCTTTCTTTTCATATTTGTGATATATACATTAAGAAGTCGATTATCTTACTCTATTGTATTCAACCCCCCTTCTACAATAGATTATTACTGGGCAACAATTGGTATCAGAGCAAACTGATTTAATTCTGAATCAGATACGATCTAAAGATGTCGACAACCAAGTATGAAAGCATGAAGATTCCCATCTTAAAGATATCAGAATATCCTACATGGAGGGTAAAGATGCTGATGTACCTGGAGGCTATGGATCCTGACTACTTGGACAGGATTCGTGATGGACCATATATACCAACAAAGTTCGTAGAACGAACAGATACAGTACCAGAACATTATGTGGTCAAAGCTAAAGCTGAATGGACTCCAGAAGAAAAAGCTCATGTACTCAGGGAACCAAAGATAAAGAATATCTTGCATAATAGCCTTGATGCTGTCATGTCAAACAAAGTGATTGCATGCAAGTCTTCAAAAGAAATCTGGGATACTTTGGAAACTCAGTGCCAGGGATCTGCATCTGTTAAGAAAAACAGAAGGGCTCTTTTGATTCAAGAATATGAACAATTCGATGCAAGACCTGAAGAGAGCCTGACTGATATATATGATAGATTTCTGACACTATTGAACAGCTTATCCTTAGTTGACAAAGTATATGAAACTGAAGATTCAAACACCAAATTTCTTAGAGCTTTACCTGAAGAATGGGATACTCAGACCTCAATCATTAGACACCAGTATGATCTGAACATTGTGTCTCTTGATGAGATCTATGGGATGCTAAGAACTCATGATCTTGAAGTTCAACAGAGAAAGAACAAGAAAAGCAGCAAGGCAAAGTCAATTGCTTTGAATGTAGAAGCTAAATCAAAAGGAAAAGCTATGGAGGTCTCTAGAAGTAAATCAAGAGTAGCTGAGTCAGATCCTGACGACTCTTCATCAGATACTGATGGCAATCCTGATGCCAATACTGGTGATGATTCTTCTGACTCAGACATGGAAGAGATGGTTGCTATGATTGTCAGAAACTTCAGAAGGATGAAGTTCAGGAAGAATAGAAGACAAGGCAACTTTCAGAAAAAGGCCTTCAAAGCAGACAAAGACAAGTATATCAAAAAGGACAGCAAGGGTAGCAAATTTGACAAGTCAAAGGTTAGATGCTACAAGTGTAATGGTATGGGTCACTTTGCTTCTGAATGCAACAAGACAAAGGCACTCATCACATCAAGCAAGGATTGGATGGACTCTTCCTCAGAATCTGATACTGAGGTAGTCAACTATGCATTAATGGCCAATGCTGATGTAACTGCTGCTCCTGATGATAAGGTACTAAATACTATCTTTGATTTTGATACTGATAATGCTTCTGAGTTAAGACGTTTTCTAAAGTCATTACATATTAGCTTTAGAAGTCAAACTGCTGAGAATACTAGAATCTTATCTGAGATGTCTGACCTTAGAAAGAGGAATGAGATATTAGAAGCTGAATTTTCTCGTATGCAAGAAGTACAAAAAGAATGTGAGAATGCTAAACACATGCACTTAGAGATGACATCTAAATGTACTTCCCTTGAAAAAGAACTTGAATATGCTAATGAGAAAATCAGAACCTGGACAGACTCTGGTAGGAAATTTCATGAGATTAATACCTCTAAGAATTGGAAAGAGTGTCTAGGATATAAGTCAGATGAAGATAAGAAATTAGCAGAGAAAATTGTCATTGATGAGACAGTCAGTCCAAAGACCTATAGACATGTTATAGACTCAACCAAATCTAAGATTACTTCTGTTAATTTTGTTTTTGGTAAGGATTCCAATTCTACTTTTGAAAAGGGATCTTCTTCTACTCAAGGAATTAAAATTATAAAGTCTAAACTTGTCATGAACAAAGTCACTAAGAATCTAGGTCTATTGTCTCAGAAACAGCTTAAAGATAAAATCTGTGAGGTTACAGATAAGAAAAAGGAAGCTACTGTTAAGAGAAACAGGAATGGTAAAGTTGGGATCAATAAAGAGAATGGTTATAAATATATCCCAAATGCACCTAGAAAGTGTTGTTTTAACTGTGGTAACTCTAATCATCTTGCTATTGATTGTAAGAAGATTAAAAAGAAGATTGCTGATATTTCTAAATCTGATGTGAGGAATAGATCAGTACTCTATAGACCGCAGAAGTCCTGTTTTCATTGTGGTAGTCTATGGCATTCTATTTATACATGTAAAGAGTATCATGATTTGTACTATAACTTTTATGATCCATTGCCTAAGTTTGAAAGTAGTACAAAGTCTGATAGAACTGAAAATGTCATAGTGAAGCATGCTTTTGTTAATACTGATGCTGACAAAGCAAATCCTGATGGAGTAAATCCTGTCAGGACTGCTAAAGTCAGAAAGTCTTCTGCTGCTAAAATTAATAAATTGCATGAGAAAGGAACCCAACATGTATGGGTTCCTAAGTGTTCTAACTAGTGTGTTTCTATTCTGATGCAGGGTAAAAAGAAAAATGTGTTAGTCATGGATAGTGGATGTTCTGTGCACATGACTGGAAACAAAGCCCTGTTATCAGAATATGAGGAAAAAGCTGGCCCAACTGTGTCTTATGGAGATGGCAACATTGGACAAACTTTGGGATATGGCAATATAATCATTGGAAATGTCATCATTGAAAAAGTAGCTCTAGTGAAGGGACTAAAACACAACTTGTTAAGTATTAGTCAAATCACTGACAGAGGTTATCATGTTAATTTCTATTCCACACATTGTGAAGTAGTCAGTAAAGCAACAGGGAAGATAGCACTAACTGGCTACAGGCATGGTAACATATATGAAGCCAACATTCTCTCAGATACTGATGGCTCCCCTACATGTTTCATCAGTAAAGCTTCAGTAGATGAAAGTTGGAATTGGCACAAGAAGCTTTCTCATCTCAACTTCAGCAACATCAATGAGTTGGTTAAGAAAGAGTTAGTAAGAGGATTACCTAATGTCTTATATACACCTGATGGACTCTGTGATGCATGCCAAAAAGCAAAACAAAGAAGGACATCATTCCAGAGTAAATCAGAATCCTCTATTGAAGAACCATATCACATGCTACATCTTGATCTGTTTGGTCCAGTCAACATCATGTCCATCAGTAAGAAAAGGTACACTCTTGTAATTGTTGATGAATATTCTAGATTCACCTGGGTGTATTTTCTGCACAGAAAAGATGAAACTCCTGATGTTCTGTTGGATCATGTGAGGATGATTGAGACAACCACAAAGTACAAAGTCAAGATTCTGAGAAGTGATAATGGTACTGAATTTAAGAATTCAAAGATGGAAGAGTTCTGCAAATACAAAGGAATCATTCAACAATTCTCTGCTCCTGGCACACCTCAGCAAAATGGAGTAGTAGAAAGGAAGAATAGAACTCTTATTGAAGCTGGCAGAACTATGTTGGAAGAAGCTAAATTACCTACATATTTCTGGGCAGAAGCAGTCAACACAGCATGCTATACACAAAATCTCACATTGATAAACAGGCATGGTGTCACTCCTTATCAGTCACTCAAGGAGAAGAAACCAAGTCTGAAGCATTTGCATGTGTTTGGCTGTAAATGTTTTGTTCTCAGAACTCATCCTGAACAGCTAGGGAAATTTGAAACAAAGGCTGATGAAGGAATATTCATAGGTTATCCTACATCAAGAGCCTTCAGAGTTTTTAATTTGAGAACAAGAACTGTCATGGAGTCAATTCATGTATCTTTTGATGATAAGAAGATAACTGGAATCATTGAAGACTCGCATGATAGATTGTTATTTGAAAATGAAGCTTCCAAGGAACCTGAAGAAATTGAATCAGATCCTGTCAATTCACCAGATACTGATGGGTCACCAAATCCTAATGACTCACCAGGTACTGATGGTGCTAATACTGATGATGCAAACAACAGTGATACAACTAGTAGTGCTAATGTTGAGGGGGAGCAACGGTATTCAACTACAAGTTCAGAGTCAACTCAATCATCAGAACAGAATTCTTCAGATACTGATTCAAGTGAAGATCCTGATAACACATGAGGAGGGCATAACAATAATTCAGGGAGAGCTTCAAATCAATCAAATTCTTTCAATCAAGATAACACCAATCCAGGGGGAGCATCTACTTCAAGAAACAATTTGACACCAGCAAGGAAATGGACAAAAGATCATACTCCTGATTTGATAATTGGAGATCCTGATGCAGGTGTTCAAACAAGAAGTGCAACTCAGAATGAATGTCTATACAATAACTTTCTGTCCAAGGAGGAGCCTAAGAAAGTTGAAGATGCACTTAAAGATGCTGATTGGGTTACTGCAATGCAAGAAGAACTGAATGAATTTGAAAGGAATGAAGTCTGGAAACTGGTACCAAGACCAAAGAATAGATCAATTGTTGGTACAAAGTGGATTTTCAAGAACAAGACTGATTCTGATGGAGTCATTATCAGAAATAAAGCTAGACTAGTTGCAAAGGGGTATTCCCAACAAGAGGGAATTGACTATGATGAAACTTTTGCTCCTGTTGCAAGACTAGAAGCCATCAGGATATTTCTTGCTTATGCAGCACATAGTAATTCAAGGTTTTCCAGATGGATGTTAAAAGTGCTTTCTTAAATGGTGAACTGGAGGAAGAAGTTTATGTTGAACAACCTCCTGGTTTCATTGATCCTAAATATCCAGATCATGTCTACAGACTGGATAAGGCACTTTATGGACTAAAGCAAGCTCCAAGAGCATGGTATGAAACCTTAGCTCAATTCTTACTGGAAAGTGGATTCAAAAGAGGTGCAATTGATAAAACTCTATTTTATTTGAATCATGGTAAGGAGTTACTGTTAGTTCAGATTTATGTTGATGATATCATTTTTGGGTCAACAAACAATAAGCTGTGTGAAAAGTTTTCCAAGCTTATGCAGTCAAGATATCAAATGAGCATGATGGGAGAAATGAGTTACTTTCTGGGTCTTCAAGTTAAACAGACTGATGAAGGGATTTTTATTAATCAGTCTAAATACACAAGGAATTTACTGACAAGGTTTAACATGCAAGACAGTACTCCTGCTTCAACTCCCATAGCTACAGCTACCAAACTTGATCCTGATCAAGGTGAAGAGGTAGATGTAACTCACTACAGAGGAATGATTGGCTCTTTATTGTATCTCACTGCCAGTAGACCAGATATCATGTTTGCAACCTGTCTATGTGCAAGATTTCAAGCAAAACCTAGAGAACCACATCTGATTGCAGTCAAAAGAATTTTCAGATATCTCAAAGGCACTCCTTCACTTGGCCTTTGGTATGTAAGGGAATCAGATTTTGGGTTGTGTGGTTATTCAGATGCTGATTTTGTAGGATGCAAAATAGACAGGAAAAGTACTTCAGGAAGTTGTCAGTTTTTGGGTGGAAGACTAGTTTCATGGTTCAGTAAAAAGCAGAAATCTATTTCCACTTCAACTGCAGAAGCTGAGTACATTGCTGCAGGAAGTTGTTGTGCTCAGATAATGTGGATGAGAAATCAGTTGTTAGATTATGGCCTGTCATACTCAAAAATCCCTATTTATTGTGATAACCAAAGTGCTATTGCAATGACAGGAAATCCAGTTCAGCATTCTCTTACTAAACACATAAGTATCAGATATCACTTTATAAGAGAACAGGTTCTGGAAGGAACAATTGAACTTCACTTTGTTCCTACTGATCAACAACTAGCTGATATATTCACCAAGCCACTACCTGAAGCTACTTTCAATAAATTGGTGAATGAACTTGGAATGATGAATTTTGAGAATTTCTGAGGAAAAGCTACAGAGAGGAAATCCTGATAACTGTCAAATTCTGATGGTTATTCAGAAAGGTATGTATCTTTGATCAACTCCTGATAGGACTCAATCCTGACAGGAAGTAAACTGGTCAAATCCTGATGCTCAGATATTGAAGCTGGTATGAAAACCAGAGGTTCTATGCTAATTTGTCATCAACACTCCTGGTAAACTCTGGACAATTAGATTATTACTTAGTCTTTGATTAAGTTTTCAGTCTTAATTATCAATTTCAATTTCATTATTATCAGAGTTTATTATTTATCATTTCTCTATCAATATGAGTGTTACTAACAAATTTTGCAGGCATACACAGGAAGAAAACAATTGAGAGAATAGATAATTTTCATTAATTCTTGAATATCAATTACAAATGAAAATTGGAAATTACATATTTGTTTTCCTAGTCTATTTTCTACTCAGGAACACGTGCCCTGCAAATAAGCATGAACACTCCTGATGGATCATAACCAGGCTTTGATCCATCTATGGCTTCTCTTGTTCCATCCTTAAGAGATAAGAAGAGGAGCTGATTTACTTGAAGGCGGATCATCACCGTGACCACCGGGACGCCTCCGTGCCTCCAACTTGCATGACATACAAGCATCACGGATTCTCTTCTTACGTTTCTCAAGCTCTCGGACGAGCTCTTCATCATCTTCATCCTCATCCTCTTCATCATCCTCATCCTCTTCATAGATGAGGTTATCAAGCGGATTCCAGTTCGGATTGGCTTGCAGGAAGTTGTGCCAAACCACATCAAACATTGCGTTTATAAACGCTTCATGTTCCTGAGGGTCAGAAACTGGTTGTGGCTCCATCTCAGCAAGAGCCTCATCCATTTTTTGCCAAATTCTATCAAGTTCTTCATCAGGTATGTTGTTTTGATTGTTGGCAGCCATTGAAAAACAAAGAAGGTGAAAGGTTTTCGTAAGTTTTTCTCTGGAGAGGGTTTGTGTTTTAATAGATATATGATGATTATGCTTAACAGTTCTCTTTTATAGAGAATGTGTATTAAGGGTGCAGGTCATTTCTACA
The DNA here is from genome assembly GCA_030848705.1 of Heracleum sosnowskyi. Classification (NCBI taxonomy): domain Eukaryota; kingdom Viridiplantae; phylum Streptophyta; class Magnoliopsida; order Apiales; family Apiaceae; genus Heracleum; species Heracleum sosnowskyi. Next base: position 126,250,227 of record CM061240.1, read on the forward strand.
ATCTCGATGAGACGGTTCGGTTTTCCATAAATATTTTTGCCTCGTTTGCTGGTAAGCGTGTTTTAATTCTATGACCATTAATTTGGTTATTTTTCTTAAACCAAAACGCTATTCAGGATTGTTAAAATAAATTTTGTTTTCTTAAATAAAATTTTATTTTAATCTTATTGAATATTTTTTTTCAATCCTGATATGGCAAAATATTTTGTGCGGAAATGCTTTTATTCCTGATGAGGTTAGGTTTTTCTTACATCAGAAAATGCCTACTCGTTATGGACTACTTTCTAATGCTATGGGGCAAGGCCCAACCCACCTTGTTCCTGACACAAGCATGCAACCTAAACAGTCTAAACAGTTAACAACCACCTCTACTGTCTCTCAAAAGACTTTAGTTGTAAAATCAAAGAAATCAGCTAGAACTGATGTGTCTGGAAGGCAATCAGGTTCAAAGGATTTTTCCTCTACACCACTCACTAAAAAGAAGATACAAGGGGGTGTACAAGGGGTCCTGGTGAAGAAAGCTGATAAGGTTGTTAAGAATGTTCCTGTGAAAAGGAAGTTAAGGTTGATTGATGAAAGTGATTCAGAGGATGACTTACCTATATCCTCTGTGATGAATGTGAACAAGGAAGTTGCTGATACTGCTACTAAAGCTGTGGTACCTTTATCAAAACCACAAAAGACAAGGAAATTATCAAAGAGCAGGTATCATATTCCTTTGACAGTGCAAATGAAGGATACTGATATCCAGACATCAAATCCTGATGAGTCATCTACTCCTGATGCTCTAGTAAATCCTGATGTTAGTATTCCTGATGCAACAACAACAGTTGTCTCTATATCAGACTCTCCAACCTCTCCATCTCAGATTAGAGAAATTTCTTGGGAGAAGGTTTCTACAACTGCTTCCTTGGTTGGTCTTACACCTACATCAAAGAAAAAGAGGAATGCAGAAGAGTTAGTCTATCAGAGATAGAAGAAGCTGAAAGGATCAAGCCCACAAGAACCTGAATTTCAGAGTAATTCAGCAGCTACTGTTGATCCTGCCACACAAGAACCACTCAATCAAAGTTTGGGTGAAGGCTTAGCTAGTGGAATGGTCACACAAGAACCATTTTCTCAAAGGGAGAATGAAGACATCAACATTCCAGCTACACAAGAACCATCTTCTCAAAGTGAAGATGCAGGCAAAGCTACAGCTTCTGTTGAAAGATTGGTCGAGAACATTGTCAATGAGGGAAGCACACAAGAACCTTTAACTCAAAGTGTTGAAGAAGCTTCTGAACCTCAAGCTCCACAAGAACCATTGGTAGCAAATACTGATGCAAGCATATCAAATCCTGACGATGTTCATCCTGACGCTAGTGGTGCTCCTGATAATGAACCTATTTTGATACAGTCACTTCGTTCAAGACCAATGGATCATCCTATCTCAGAACCACAGGATAAACTGAAAGGTATTGCTATTCCTGATCCTGATATTACTCATGATACTGCTGATGATACTTCTGATGATAGTGATGATGATAATGAGAATCACAAAGAGAAGGAACAGCTTGCTACAGCACTCAAAATTAGTCTTGGAACTAATTTTGGTTCATCAAGTACATATATGGCTAGCAATGCTTCCACTGGGAAAGATCAGAGACAAGATTTTTCTATTCCTTCCTTTGATCCTGCAGAGGCATTTAGACAGAATGAATGGAACAATTCATGGCATCAATCTGATGAATCTATCAGTTTTTCTTCTGCTATTGAACATGCCTATAATGCAGTGAAATCTATAGAGAATCAAGACTTGAAGAATCATCTGAAGGCTATTACTCTGTTATCCAAAAGCCTGAAAAGTGAGATTGATTCTATCAAGGGCTCAACTGAAAAAGTGAGGACTGATATCTTTAATAATTTTACAAAGGTGCCTACTACTTTACAATTGAGGGTAGTGGACTCCCAAGTAAAATCTGTTGTTTCAGAACAAACCTCAATCAATCAAAGAATTGATTCTCTGGATACTAAGGTAACTGAAATTCAAGCCTCTCTTTCCTTAATTTTGCAATTATTGTCAAATTCTGATGTCAAAAAGGGGGAGAAGGTTATTCAGACAAAATGTACACCTGATCTAGTATTAAGAAATAATGATGATGATACTGGAGATGATGGTGGTGACAAAGCGATACAAGGAGAAACCTCTGATGCTGTTGTTATGAAGACAATCCAAACTTCTCAAAGTCAAACAACGCAGTCAACTCATGTTTCTGATTCTGGAGTTAAGACAGTAAGAACATTGGTGCAATCTCAGATCCTGACGGAAGATCAAATCCTGACACCTGGTCATGGACGCATTCTTGCTACAATTCCTGAAGGTGATGAAGATGTAATTATTGATAATCCTGAAGATGCATCAAATTTATTCCAGAAGTTTTCTACAAAAGACGGCAGAATTGTTACTCTATATCACACTTATAAAAGAGTTCAACAATTATATGCAAGAAAAGCACTCTCTACAGCAAGTGAAGAATATCCAGATCTCTCACATGAAGAATTCTTGAGACTACAAAGAGAGACAATGGAAAGCTATACTGCTCCTGCTAGAGGTAGAGGAAGCAGAGGTAGGAGAGGTGCTAGAAGAAATAGAAGAGGTTCTTCAACTCAAACAGTACCTAGACAGACAAGGTCTAGAGGGTTAAGAATTGAAGAAATTCCTGAAGCTTCACAAAATCTAATAGATCCTGTTATCAAGGATATCATGGAGAAAGAAGACAAGGAATTTGTTGAAGAAGAACCTGAATTGAGAAGAAAATCAAGTAAATCAACTCTCAGCAATACAAATCAAATTGAAGATTCTAATCCTGACAATATTCAAGATCCTGACGAATCTGAAATTCTGCAAGAGGTTGATTTGATAATCTTATCTACTGTTGTTGATTGTCACAACAAAGAAGTAGATGAAGAAGAAGAAGCCATAAGAAGGGAAATTACAAAGAGAACAAATGAAGATTTTAATCTCTATCTACAAAGGCTTAAAGTTTCAAATGAAAGAAAATGGAGAAATTCAAGCAGACAAGAATCTTTACTGGAAAGAAGCTATGTTTTTGAAAAGGAAAAGGATAAGAAGTGGAAACATATTAGCACATTAAGTTGTGATACACCTATCAATTTTCAGTCTGGTGGAATTATTACAAGCGCTTCAAGTGTTGTTGATTTATCTGAGATGGTTAGATCAAAAACACTCTGGTTAAAGATGTTTTCAAATCTGAAGCAATTGTCAAGTAATTCAAGAGGAGGTATTGGACACAGAGATGGTGAATATCTGAATATGTCATATGTTGATCCTTACTCCTTGACAGAAATTGGAGGTACTTTAACTTCTGAAAACCTGAACAATTTATTAGCTGTTGATATAGTTATAGATTGTCATGATGGTTTTGAAAAGAAAGAAAAGCTTCTGTACTTCATGAAAGATGGTAGTGTGAAGATTCTATCTATTCAAGATCTGCTGATGAAAACTACACAGGAACTGAAATATGTTCACTATCTGTTAAGATGGAAGAACCAAGTGTACAAAGTATGGGCTGACATGATTTTGTCAACTATAAGAAGAAGACTGGATGGAAACAGTAATTTCGATGGTAATTATATTCCCATGTACTTAAATCAAAGAGGTCAGGATGTGGAAATGCAAAGAGGTACTGCTGTTAAAGAAGTAACTTTTGGTATGACCCAACTTACTCTCAATCCTGATGGGAAGGAAATTGCTTATCTTTTGCTTGAAGAGCACGGTCTACAGAAAAGCTCCATACAGAATCTCAGAGCAGCTATCTACCAGATTAATGAGGAAGATGAAGAACTCAGAAATCTTAAGGAAAGACTGATTCAAATTCTTGAAGAAAAAGAAGAAAGTTTATTATCCAACTTCTTGAAGATGAATCTGTTCTATCACAAAGCTTAAACAGATAAGTTGTTTCTGAAGATACTCGTACATTTTGATACATGTTTTTGACATCATTGAATATTTGGAATCTATACTTTATTTCACAAAGTATGAGATTGGGGGAGATTGTTAGATCAGAATTCAATGATCGTCAGAAGCTAGACTCAACTGATCAGGATTGCTGACGTCATCAGTATTGCATGGTCATCAGTATTTGATCAAGCGTCAGTATCTTATTGATCATCAGGATTCCTACTCAGACTATGATCAGGATTGATCATCAAAACTTGAAGCTGATCAGGATTCCTACTTGGAGTTATATTTGGAGTCTAGATAAACATGGAAGTTTATTCTATTTGTTCCTGGTTTGTAGAATGTAGCTATCGATTAAGGATAGATTTCTATCTTTGTTATTGATTAGGACTTATCTTGTTATTGATAGAGAAGCTGTGTGCACTATATAAACACAGTCTTGGTTTCGATTTATGTATTCATAAGAGAGAGAACATAATCGAAGAGAAGCTCTTAAGAACAGAATTTCTTGAGAGAGTTTTTGTAAACTAGCAGCTCTCAAGAACATCAGAATTTCTTGAGAGAGTTTGTAACAGTTTTATATCAGATTTAATAAAGCTGTTATCTTGCTTTTCATATTTGTGATATATACATTAAGAAGTCGATTATCTTACTCTATTGTATTCAACCCCCCTTCTACAATAGATTATTACTGGGCAACAGCTGTATACACCAAACCATAGCTCAGTGTCCCCTTTACGTACCTCAGAATTCTCTTAGCAGCGTTGAGATGCATTTTCGTAGGACGTTCCATGAATCGACTTACTATTCCAACAGCATAGGCTATGTCTGGCCGAGTGTGAACTATGTATCTCAGCCCCCCAACCATGCTCTTAAAATCAGTGGCATTAACTGGAATCCCTTCTTCATCTTTAGTGACTCGTTCTTTGGGATCCATTGGATACTTCGATGAGTTACAATCACCTAAACCTGCCTTCTCGAGAATCTTCTTGGCATAACCACTTTGCTTGAGTTCAATGTACCCCTGTCCTTGCTCCACTTCAATACCTACGTAGTAACTTAGTTTCCCTAAGTCACTCATCTCAAATTCATAGCTCATCTGGTTTTTAAACGACTCTATAACTGATAAGTCTGATCCTGTCACTAGCAAGTCATCCACGTAAACAGCAACTATTAAACTTTTCTCGCCCTCCTTCCTTGTGTATACTGCATGCTCTGAAGGACACCTTTTAAAGCCCAATTTTTCAAGACATTTGTTGAGTTTCGCGTATCATACTCTCGGAGCCTGTCGAAGGCCATACAATGCCTTAGACAGTTTATAAAACCAATTGCTCTTGCCCGAGTTTTACAAAGCCCTCAGGTTGTGCAACGTAGACTTCTTCATTTATCTCGCCATTTAGGAATGCGGTTTTGACATCTAAGTGATGAACCTCCCAATTGGATTTTGCTGAAAGAGCCAGCAACAACCTAACGGTCTCAAGTCTAGTTACCAGGGCAAAAATCTCATCAAAGTCTACACCCCGTTCCTGAATATATCCCTTCTCAACTAACCGCGCTTTGTGTTTCATTATCTTCCCGCTTGCATCCCTCTTTAGTTTAAATATCCATTTTAAGCCAATTACCTTGTGTCCAGTAGGAAGTTCTTGTAAACTCCATGTGCCATTCCTTTCGATACACTCCATTTCTTTTTCCATGGCTTGCTTCCAATTTGCATTTGTCACAGCTTGTGTATATGATGTTGGCTCGTCTACTCCCATCAACAGTAATTCTTCATCCACGTCCACTTCTTCAGTATCTTCGTAGATGCTACTTATTGATCTGACATTCTTTGGCTTGCAGCTATCATCATAGTTTTTAGAGTTCAACTGAGATGCTGACAAGGGCGTGGTAGTGCTTGGACTTTGTCCCTCATGACCAATACTTGACTGTTCTGTTCTTGGACTAATGGGCACACTATCTGTTTCTGCTTGATGCGTACTAACAATACTGAACGTTCCCATTTGATCCGTGCCTCCTTGTTGAAACCAGGGCCATGCTTTTGCTTCCTCAAACACCACATCTCTACTGACATAGACTTTATTTTCAACAGGGTCGAACAAATGGTATGCATTAGTTCCAACTTCCTTTCCAAGATTGATTACAGGTTTGCTGTGATTGTCCAGTTTTTTGTCTGTACCCCAGGTATTTTCATATGAGCCATACATCCAAAAACTCGTAAGTGACCAATTTGAGGCTTCTCTCCAGTCCATGCCTCGTAAGGAGTAATCCCTGATATAGCTCTTGTTGGTAACCTGTTTAGAATATAGACAGAATGCCTAACAGCTTCTCCCCATAAAAACAAAGGTAACTGCATCTCCTTAATACAACTCCTTGCCATCTCGACAACTGTGCGATTCCTACGCTCCACCACACCATTCTGCTGGGGCGTATACGGAGTAGTGTAATGCCTCACAATCCCTGTATCTTCACAATACATGTTGAATTCTTTCGAAGTAAATTCCCCACCTCTGTCAGTTTGAAACACCCTCATTTTCTTTTCTGGTCCTGTTTCCACCAAGGCTCGAAATTTTTTGAACATGTTGAATGCTTCACTTTTACATTTTAACATGTATACCCACATGGCCCTGATGTAATCGTCCACCAGAAGTAGGAAGTATTTGTTTCCAGCCGGTGTTGATGGAGATATTGGACCACATATGTCACCGTGCACCAGCTCTAGAGGTTTTGATGCACTATAGTTTGCCTTATAAGGAAATTTTACCTCGTTTGTTTCGACAGTAAACAACATGTACACATTTCTTTGGGCTGATTCACCTTTGGCATTCCTTTTACCATTCGATCCTTGAACATTAACTCCATCGATTGATAATTCACGTGACCAAGATGAGAATGACACAATTTTGACTCTTTATCTAATTTTACTTCTCAAGTTACACCTTCATCCAGATTTGTGAACTTTGATTTGCACCCCGTCATGTGATTACTAGCTCCATTGTCAAGATACCAAACATTTGACTCAGCCTTTCCTCCATTTCCCCTAGGCAGCAACGATGGCATCACTTTCTCCTCGTTTAACATCATTAAGTTCTTCTTCTCCACCAGTAATAGTGCAGGCTCGTCGTCCTCTATCCGTGCCATGTTTATCTCTGGCCTCAACTCCTTACTTCGTTTGGGTTTTCTGCACTCGGCTGTATAATGTCCGTAACCGTAGCAATTAAAGCATTTTACTCTGCTTTTGTCTCTAATTCCACATCCCTTTCCATTCGCAAAAGCATCTGTCCCCGTTTTGCTTTGATGTTTCATCCATTCTTCTCGAGTATACAACAGTTTTCCTTCCTCACTTTCTCTTTTCTCCCACTCTTCTTTGGTGAGCATTAACTGACCCCCGCTTGCTTCAACCTTGCCCTTCATTCGTTCTTCATGTGCTCTTAGAGAGCCAACTGCCTCTTCCACAGACATCGTCTCAAGGTCTCCAAATTGTTCCATTGTCGAGGTGATTTGCAGAAACCTCGAAGGTACGACACGTAGTAGTTTCTTTACTACGTAGGACTCTTGCATTTCTTCTCCAAGGGCTCGAATGTTTGTTACCAATCCATTAAGTTTCATGCTGAAATCTTCTAGCTGCTCTGAGTCTTGCATACTCAAAGTCTCAAACTCCGCCTTAAGCGTATGTACTCTAGCCTTCTTGACTTTCTCAGCACCAAGACACATAGTCTTCAATGCATCCCAGGCTCCTTTAGCCGTCTTATTATCTGCAATGGACAAGAGCACCTCTTCGGGTATACCTTGGTAAATCATAGCCAAAGCAACCTTGTCGGTTTTTTCTTCAACCGTCGCATTCAAATCAGTTGATTCTATCGCCAACCACACGCCCTGTGCTTGCATGAAAACCTTCATCTTCAATGCCCAAACAGTGTAGTTTGTCTTGGCCAACATTGGGTATGTCAGACCAACCGATCCTCCTTTCACTTTGCCCACGTCCATTTCCTGACTTTCTTACAACGTACGATCACTCTTCCAAAACTAGCTCTGATACCAAATTCTAGAAAACAAACTGAAACAATGTATGTATAAGTGTTTGTAGCTTAGAAATGATGAAAAACCAGCAATTCATATACGTTGTCAACTTGTCATTTATTCACTTGCTGAGAATACAATATAAAGAAAGAAAACCACAAGTGGCTACAAACCAGGAGACCTCAACAAACAACCTAAACAGACTCCACCTCCTTATTCAAACTCCTAAATAAACTCACGACTAGGAGGACTAAGTCAGCCAAGACCAAAGCAAATAAATTGATATTAAAACTCCAACAATAATTGATATTCCAATACAATCAAGAGAAATACCTCACCCAGAAAATTTAGTATCAGTAGTTGATGATGATAAAGAAAGTATGAACGGTAGACTGATTAGTAACAAGATCATGTTGATCAGTAGAATAAATGCAGCAATTGAAGCCATCTCTTGGTCTTAGAGCAACTCCAAGAGTTGTTTGGCATACTCCTCACTAAAATTATTAATATATGGGCTCCTAAGTCATTTAACATGTAAAAAAACGTTTGGACTCCAATAATCTTCCTCTCTATGAGTTGTAAAAGGAGGGATCTATTGTAACCTGTAACAAAAAGAGGGAAACGATGGGTAGATTTTGGACGGAAATCATATACTAATATAAAACTACTTTAGGAGACAATATATGCTCCTCAGTACCGAGGAGAGACTTAGAGCTTTTAAGATTTTAGGGAGAGATTAGGAGCCCGTTGGAGTTGATATTTGTATCAATTTCACTGTAATTTGACTTGGAGGCCGGATAGGGTGCCTCTTGCAGTTGCTCTTATATAGCTAGCTAGCAATTATATATATTATTCTATTACAATCTCTACAAATATAAATGTGTGTACACATAACAGGGGCGGACCTGGGCTAGGCTAGGGTTGGCTCTATCTGAGGTCAAAATCTGTCCGCCTTTATATAATGCAAGCTATAGGTTGTTCCAGCCCGGGTGAATAAGGTTAAACCCTGTTAATAGAGACCAGTCTAGCCCATGTCAAATAGTTAAAGTCAGCCGAAAGTACATCCAACTGCTTTAACTCGCTATCATAATGTATAGTGCTAGTTTTATGCCCTCTTTTCTCGTAAAAATACTTGTCTGCATATGAATGTTTTTTTCAATGATTTTCCGAAAGTTACAATTTGAAATTACATATTTATTTACTAGCTTTATATATGTGTTTATAAAATTAATTTACTCAAATTTCATTAACTTTATTTATTTGTTTATTAATTTGATTGTTTTTTACTCCAAAAATATTATGTATCTTTGTTAACCATATTTATTTTACAATTATATATGTTTATTATTTAATTATACTAACTTATATTCCATGCAATTTATTATTATTTCAAAAATTTGTTTTCTAATGTTTTTTTTAATGTTGATTGTCAGATGTATTTTAAGTGCTTTTAGTTACAATAAATTTGTAAAAGAGTAGACCCAATTTAGTAATTTAAAATAAGCTCCTCAAGACGTGGTTAAATATTATTTTAGGACCAAAATAAAAATTAAAAAGTGATCAAGTAAAATTTATAAAGTAAAAATACAAAATATCAAAAGACAATATTGACTCCTCAACCAAACATCTAAGGTTTCGTATTCAATAATATAGTATAAACATGTTATTCTTTTACTAAATGTTATGTTTTGACATGTCAATTATATACATCTTGCAATCATACATATCAATAATTTATTCACTTACTCTATGTTGTGTTTTTTACATGTTATTTATTTTATTAAATGTTATTATTTTATAATTTAGTAATAATTTATATAATTTTAAATGGGTTTGAGTTGGATCTTGAGTCGAGTCGAGTTCGAATTTTGACTCCGGTCTGGTATGTTTCGTCATATACTCGACTCGTATAACTTAACGAGTTTGAAATTGTAATCCAACCCGGCTCGTATACGAGCTCGAGCAGCTCGCAAGCAGTTTCTCTTGAATTAGAGCTCTAATTTTAGTCAAGATCGTTGACGCGATTTTTTTTACTCCAACCCAGGCAATTTAAAAATCCTGGGTCCGCCCGTGCACATATAAAAGATGGGTTATATAGACTTCCATACATGAAATTGTACTCTCACTTTCCTCAAAGTGGTTATTCTACCATGGCCTCCCACGGAAATAAATGTGGAAAAAGAACCAACAACTTGCAATTAATTAAAGGTCCCTTCGCCTATCACCACTTTTGAAAAGAGACCAGGGTTTTGGCCTTTTTAGCTTTGTGTGTAGTAGTGGTTGAAGTTTCATACTTTAATTTCAGATTATATATATATATATATATATATATATATATATATATGGCGACATTCAAGAGAGAATTTTTTATATAATGTCCGGAAGAGAACCATTACATAAATATTCATAATATATATTTTTATCACATTTTTTATAAGATATGATTATAAATTTCAATTTTTAAATCAAAAAACGAAATTAAACTACTTTTTTTAAAACAAATCGAAAATTAGTCAAATAGTCCAAAGTGATTTTACAGCAGAATCAAATATATCCAAAATGATTCGGCAGCATAATAAAATTTAAAATCAATGTTTTTATTCAAATTTTATATGTTAATTTTTTTATAAAATTTGTATATGCTAATATTCTACATTAGAATCAGATTATATATTTTATGTAAAAACATTTCAAATTATTTATGAAATTATATAATAAAATATATGGTTCTCCCCGATTCTCTATATAAGATGGTTCTCTCTAGAACAATGACAAATATATATATATATATTTATATATATAAGTTATGTGCTATGTTTTGACATGATTTGAAAAAAAAATTATGTGGTTTGTAGTCTAAGAGTTGTTTGTATTGGAGTAAACCCATATATAATACAAACCACTCTTAGACTACAAACTAAACAATTTGTTTTTCAAATCGCATCAAAACATAGCACATATGGTATGCAAATTGATCATTCGGAGATGGAGAAAAATACGGTGAAGTCGGATTTCAAAAAAAAAACTCTCCAATTGACGGGAAAAGTCAAATTAAAAACGAAGGGGAATAGGTGTGATTGTGTGTGAGATGGTGTATTTTAGTTGTGTGTTGTGCATATAGGGGGCCGTTAGATTAGATTAATCTAATGGCTTAGATTTGTTCTTAGTTTATATTTTAAAAAAGGTTTTTATTTGATCACTAGCCTATATATATATATATATAGGCTTTATGACCTTTTGGTCCTTCAAGTATGGACCATTGTACTCATAAACCCTTCAAGTATTAAAGCGTATCTTTTAGCCCCTCAGGTATCAGAAACGTACTCTTTTGCCACTCAACCGAGACAGAATAAAATATCAGCGAATAACGTTATAAATTGCAGGGATAATAACGGAAAGTTTTTTTTTGCATAATCTTAAGGCTTTATGACTTTTTGGCCCTTCAAGTATTAAAGCGTATCTTTTCGCCCCTCAGGTATCAGAAACGTACTCTTTTGTCACTCAACCGGGACAGAATAAAAAATCGGCGAATAACGTTACAAACTGCACGGATAATCTCGGAAAGTATTATGCTTTATTATGAAGATGAGTACTTACTATCAAGAAGCTGGTCTAAATCATCGGATTGGTCTGCCATAACTGCAAGAAATTCCGTGTATCTATCTGTGTATGTATATATAGAGGGGGGGATCTTTGAAGTCGTGGTGAGAAAGAAATCTGAAAGTGGAAAAGGGGTGGGGGGTCAAGGAAGAAGAAGATGACTGCACAAAGTTATCCTGGTGCCCAAGGAATATTTTTATATTTTCTTGGTTTTCAAAATGTTATAATATCTAGAATTGTCTGTTTGTTCCCTTCAGTGTTCTGCATATTCTCAGGGTCCAGCTTCCTTTGAGAGTTAGAAACAACATTTTGTCCACTGATCCGTACATTGGAAACAGGTTGGTAAGCCTTTAGTACTTCCAGTTTTTGCATATTCTTTTTATGTTTTTTACCACCCTTGTGTTGTTCAAGTATTTCGAAACTATTGCAGTCCACCCTACAAAGTTCACAACGTGCAACTTGCATATGACGTTGTGGAGCCGAGGTAACATTTGGCTGTACAGATGATTGATATGGTATTTCAACTTGGCCAGCTTGATCAATATTAATAACTGAAGCATCTGCAACTTCTTCAACAGACTTGGTAGTCTCCGGTGCAACATTTCTTGAACCAGATGATGAAATTTGTTGTGAGTTTTGTCTGGGAGTCCATCGACCCCTCCCACGGTTTCCAAAATTTCCCCTCCCGCCACGCCTATATCGATCCACACCCCTCCTACCACCACCCCTGTATGGAGGTCGACTGATCTGCAGAAAAGTCTCAAAAGAGTTTGCAAAAATTAAGATTTTAGCCAGAGTTCAATAAACTCTTCAAGTATTAAAGCGTATCTTTTCGCCCCTCAGGTATCAGAAACGTACTCTTTTGCCACTCAACCGGGATTATCCAAAACAGTTTGTAAGATTAAGATTATGCAAAAAAAAAAACTTTCCGATATTATCCCTGTAATTTATAACGTTATTCGCCGATATTTTATTCTGTCTCGGTTGAGTGGCAAAAGTGTACGTTTCTGATACCTGAGGGGCGAAAAGATACGCTTTAATACTTGAAGGGTTTATGAGTACAATGGTCCATACTTGAAGGGCCAAAAGGTCATAAAGCCATATATATATATGTCAGGTTCCACGTAGAACCACTTATAATTAGAACTCTTAGAACTTATCTATGTTCTTATGCACAACATACTACTATGTTTTATTATTAGTTATACTTTTTTATTATAATTTTTATTTATATTTTTATGAAAATGAGAGTAATATGGTAGAGTAATATGGTAGCATGCTAAAAATTAATTTATTTTACAAATATAACATGTAATTTATTAAAATATATAAGAAAAAGTTTGTGTACTGTAGTAGAATGACATCTATCGTGTACCGTAGCAGAACGCTTGAAAATAAACCATTGATTAGGTACAAATCTAAGGCTTATATTAGTTCTAAGTTCTAAGTCAGAACAAAGTTCTAATTTGAACCTCACCCTATATATATATATAATTAAAATGAAAATCAATAACAGAATTTAAGGTCAACATATATTAATAAATGATCAGAATTAAATTTGACCGTCGGTGATCAAATTTAACTTGGTCAAATTTGATCGGTCAAATTTAATATTTCTCCACGCTAAAAAAAGGAGAGAAATTTCCCACCTTAGAGGTAAAAATTGCAGGTCTTAAATATGACTGATGACAGTCAAATTTAATCATGGTCAAATTTAAGTTTATGCGCCAAATTTCCTGCCAAAACTATCCTAAAATATTTGAATGTAATTTTGACCAAAAGCTGTTAAATATATATATTTGACCACCCTCAGTCAAATTTATATAAATTCAAAATTTTCAAAAATATAAAATAAATACTTTATAATTTTTTAAAATTATGAAAAAATATTACAGTATTCAAAATAACAAGAACTACATATTAAAAATTATACGAGGCACTTAACAAATTTTTAAATTTGAAAATGGTTAAAATTTGGTAATTTTTCGTATATTTAAGAAGTTTGAATATTGTTAATAAATGCTCACTAATTTTTAAAAATTACAAATAAGTTTTGGGGGTAGTGTTACAACATTTTATGTACATTAAAAAATGTAAGAGATAATAATGGTGTTTGAGTAACAATGTGATACATAGTTCAACTTATTCCTTTAAATATGCATGGTTTAGGATCTGAATTTAGAGGTTAAGCATTTACTGACTAGGGTTAGTAATTTTGTGTTATTCAAATTATAATTTGAACGATCCACCGTATTGATGATAACTTTCTTAGATTTCAAGAGTTCATGCAAACAATTAAATGATTATAAGTTTTACATAATAATTATTATAAAAAATTGAAAATTTTATCATCCTCATAAAATTGACCATTTTCGGTCATATTTATAAATTTGACCGACGGTAGTCAAATTTAATTACAAATTTGATCGCAAACCCTAATCATTCAAATTTACTAAATTGACTAAAACCAGAAAAATTTATAAATTTGACCGAAGATAGTCAAATTTAATGTCATGTCAGCAATCCGCGTGAAACACATCAAACGTGTTAGGTCCTGATAAGTTTGTAGAAGGGGGGTTGAATACAAACTATACCATTTTATCGAATTTGTCCGTTAAATGATTTAACTGTTTAGAACAAATTAGTGCGGAATAAAAACTGAAACAATATTCAAGTTAAATAGAAACTCTATTAAACTTGAGAGGTGTTACAATTCAGTGCACAAATTACAAGGTTCTTGTTAAAACAAATCTAGAATAAATTCGACATGAATTTATCTATTTTTGTAATAAAAAGATCGAATACTAAAAAGTAGTTCGATATAAAGATTCTAGGGATTATAATCCGCTAGATTGCCAAATGAATACAAGTAATCAAATTCTAATGGATTGGATATAACTTTGCTTATCAGAATTTATTACAAGAATTTAATTCAGTTCCGGCAGTTGGAAAGCTTGACAGAAGGAAATGAATGTAATATCAAGTTATGCCTCTTCTGTTTGTTTGTCTTGAAATGTCTTTTTATATCTAGTGAATTGCCGTGTGTTGACTTGTTAATAAAGCACTCTGCCTTTTGATTTTACACGCGCCATTCCACTTATTCAAAACCAACACTGCAGTACTAAGGATTTGTACTGGCAGGACTATGGTTTTATACTTAGCAGGACTATCATTATTTATTAGTAATACTATAGAATTGCTTAGTAGTACTATCGGTAGTACTACCATTTGAATTGGTAATACTATCGATAATACTAAAACAATTAGTATTAACAGAATAATATGATAGTACTACTAGTTATAATCAGAAAATAGAATAAAACTAACTTGAATTTATTTACTTTTACTTACTTTAATAAATGAATTAATTCATCAGAATTAATTCATAGATTAAAATAAATAAAATTGATGACTTAAATAATTCAATAAATAAATTAATTCTTAGAATTAATTTATAAATAAATTACTTAACATCTAGATTGATTAATTTAATATATGAATTAATTCTGAAAGAATTAATTCATAGATTAAATTAATTATCTTACTAAATAAATTAAAAGAGAGTTTAATCTACTTCTAAGAACCACTAAAAATTGATGACGAACTTCCACTGACTGATGTTGACACTCGATGTACTGTCTGGTTCATGAGCGACTAACTTCAATGACGGTTCTTCATCTTTTGACTTTAAGCTGTGGTCCTTTACTCTTTCTATTTAAACAAGGACTGTAATCTGTACTTTTCTCCCGTCACACTTCTGAAATCTCTGTCACTTTAAATAGATCCACCTTCTTGAATACTTCACTGAGGCTTGATCAAATAAATGAACTTCTTCCAGTGTAGAATAACTTCAAGTCTGTAGATGACTTTAATCTTCAATCTTTGACAGATATAACCTTCTGAGATTCCTGTGACATTTGATTTTTATTATTTACTTATTACATCTTAATTAAAGTTGAGTAGAATCCTTGGTGTTTACAAATAGGCCTAGACATATGCCTTTCAATCTCCCCCTATTTGTTTGTTAGACAATAACAACCAAATACCTCTAGAGGATAACTCAACTAAAACAAGAAAAGATAAGACTTTTAAGAGCCAAGCAAATAATAAAAAGTTCTGGATTAAATATAACAATATCCAGATTCAAACAGTAAAGATAAATACAAGATAGATGTTCCTCTAGACTGAACATGTGAATACATTTCCCTATCTTGATTTACCTAGCTCTAAACATATAATATTTACAAATGAGCTAAACCTATCATGCCTTCAGTCTCTAATTTCACCTTCTTCAGCTTCTTGCAAGGTGACTAGAAGATCTTTGTCAAGGACACGATCACTTTCAGAAACCACACCACTTGGCATTACTGGTTGATTGGTGATCTTCTTCAATCTATTCTTCATTTGAGCATACCTTGGAATTTTCTCCGTGCAGTAGTCTGAAATCATATCAGCAACTTCAGACTTCTCTACAGAAGCAAACCCAGAAGTTCTAAGAAGATTCTCCAACTTCACCAGTTGCATAGCAGTCTGTAGCTTCATGGAATCAGGATCCAGCCTCACAGTCTCTAAAGTTGTACCTCTGTAGATTTTGACTTCATAAGGAAAATGTACAACTTGAGGACTGGCCTTCATAGCAGAATCTCTCAGCCGGTCATAGAGAAGCTCATTCAAGCAAGAAGATCTCTTTACTTTACTCATCAGAATCCACAATTCAGATAGAGATCTTCTTTGTAGGAGGTCAAGAGAAATGGTGAATGACCCTTCAAGCGCACTTAAGACATAGATGAACAATTCTTGCCTCACTTGATCAAATGCAGACGTAATCCTTAGGATATCTTCCTTCAATGCCTTCATATATAATGAGTTGTCTGGATTAACCGTTCTGATCTTCTCAAGCAGCTTCAGAAAAGTAGCATCATTGTTTGTGCCTCTCTGAGGGATATCAAACATCTCCCTTGCCTTATCCCATTTACTTCCTTGCTTCATCCTAACATCCAATCTCCTTTCCTTGACATGAATACTATGAAGACGTTGTTTGTCTTCATGTTCAGCCTTTTGAATTTTCAGCTTCTGAGATATGATGTCGGAGACCTTGGCTTGCTCATCCTCCTTTCTCCTTAGCTCTGCTTGCTGTTTCTTCAACTCCTTTTGAAACAAAGGGTCAGGTGTATATAGATCAGCTTCATCTTCCCAATCATCAAAGTTGGCTGCCTCCTCAACCTCCTCCTCACCAAAAGCTTCTTCAGGTATGGTCTTCTCCAGATCACCAGATGTGTCAAAGTGGAAGTCATCCTGTTCACCATGGTAGTAGTAGGCATCATCAAAAGCAGACTCCTCCATTGATTGTTTACCTTTCCCCTTATCTCCTCCAGAAGCTTCTCCAGCTTCCCTTTCTTCTCCTTTCTTCTCCTTCTCCCCCTTAGTTGAGGAATCCTCTACAGTTTGAGCTGTGGAAGCCCTAGGATTCACCTCAGGTGTTCTCCTTATCTCTCCTCTTTCCCTTCCATCTCTTCCTTCATCAGCCTCATCATCCCCATCATCATCTCCCTCAAAGAATGATCTTTGCTCCACAGTAGGTTGATGTGATTCCTTGATCATGTTGTATAGGTGCTTTATTCCTTCATTAAGATGCGCCATTCCTCCTTCAATCCTAGATATCCTTTCCTCATTAAACCTCTGGTTTTCATCAGATGTTTGCAGAATGAAGTCCACCTTGGTAGAAATAGCAGCAATCTCCTTGACACTCTCCGATATCTGAGCATTTGACGTTATAATATCAGAGATGTCTGAAGCCACCAGTACTTGAGATTGTTGGATTGAATTCAGCCTCGGGAGTAGATTATCCTTTAGTCCTTCCAGGTCATCTTTCACAGTACCCAGCTGATTTGATACAGAGGTGGTAGATTGTGCAACCACTTGTGCTTTCAGAAGATTGTTCTCAGCCTGGGTTTCTTGTAACTTTCTTTGTAGATCAGCTAGTTGGTTCAACAAAGCAGTGTTTGTGTCAGTGTGTGCACTCACCTCAATTGCTCTCAGTGGTGTTTCACTCAACTCACGTGCTTGTGTTTCACTCGGTGTTTGATTCATATCTCTCACCACTAACTGTCTGTCAAGATTCTCAGTAGATGTACCTGCAGGAAAAATCACCCTAGCCCCTTCAAGAGAGGTCAGAGGTGGTGCAATGGGAGTTCGCAATTCCCGATCCCTGAATGAGTCTGTCAAAATATTTGACATTGTATACTGAATTTCTTCAGGGACAGACTCATCAGGTTGCCTTTCACTTTCACCAGTAAAAACTGCGAGTGAAAAATCCCTTAGGGGAGCCAGAGATGTTCCCTCTGGGAGGGGAGAAAATGATTCTATTATAGATGGCAAAGAATCAGATTTTCCCTCTGATGCCTGTGAAGGCACTTCTACCGTGACAATGGTAGGCACTGTTTCAGATCCTAAGTGCTCTCCTAACAAAGTGTCCTGAGTTTCTTGTATTTGGATGTCTTCTCCCATTGTGAGTAATGGGAGAGTGCTTGACTCATTACAGATTGCCAGGGCCCGATGGCGAATTTCAATAGATTCATCCTGTTCAGAGGATGTCTCCAGAGACTGTTCAATGGCCATTTCAAGGTCCAAGTCCTTTTGGGAGGACATGGATGGGCTTATAGATGTCTCTCTATAGGTTTTTCTTTTCTTTAATGGTGGAGACAGAGCTGTGGGTGCACTCAGTGTTTCTTCACTACTTGACCTTTGTCTTATTAAAGAAGCAGTTCCAGGTTGAGAGGTTAAAGGATTAGACACTGTGTTTGGCTCTCTGACCTGGGATAGAGATTGTGGTTCTACAACCTCTTGGTCTGTCCTATCAACCACTTGGGTCTGAGCAGAGGTGCCAGATGATCCAGAGATAGGATGTATTACCTGTAGTGGCAGTTCCTCTGAAGTTCCAGCTGCAATGACTAGTTGTTGATCAGGAACAAAGGGTTCAAAAGTAGGTAGGTGAATGAAATGAGCCATGAATGGACTTACAACCACTGGTGTCATATTCCATTTACTAGAAGTATGGAGTCTTTGATAGAACTTACTAAAAGTAGTAGGAGAAGGAATAGATACAACATTTGAAAACAACTCCTTGTGAGCATCAGATAGCACATGATTGATTAGGATAGTGAGAAATCTAGGATAGAAACACCTGACTTTTATACCACTATCATGATCAATCCTGGCATTAGATACTCTCCTAACTATAAGACTCCAGATAAGATGACCAATGTTAAGTCTAACATTAAACACAATAGCATAAGCAATGTACTGCAACAAGGATGGAATATGTTGAAAATTGCTCTTAGTACAATTGCTGAAAACCTTAGCTAAAGTATCAAATAAGATATCCCATTCACAGACTAGATTTGCTTTACTGAGTTTAGGCAACTCCAAAGGACCTTGATAATGAATTCTGGTGAAAAACTGAATTAATTCATCATCAGAAGGAGTCCTATCAAAGTTATCCCTAGGAAGTTGAAACACTTCACAAAACAAATCCTCAGTAATAGTATATTGTGTGTGCTCAATAGTGAAAGATATAGAACTTAAATTCTCAGAAATTACAGCAGTAGAACACAACAATCTAAGTGGTTCAACCTTTAAATCAGCAGATAAACATATAGCACGACTCACACAACACTGCGAATTTAAAAACTGAATCCAAGGTCGAAAACGATCAATCGGACATCTCAACGGATCAAAATACCCAATGTAATTGTTTTTAACAACCTCAAAATTCTGAGCCATAATTTACTAAGTAAGAATTAACACAGAAAATCAAAAACTTAAATAATTATGAATAATTCGAATTTTAGGATTTTAAAATTAATTAAAATTAATTAAAAATCCAAATTTTCAAAGTTCTCCAAAAATTACCAAATTTTAGTATGTTAATCCTTGACAAAAATCACACACAGTACTATTTTTAAAATCCAAAAACACCTTCTAAATCACTAAAAACGAAAAGGAAAAACCTTTGAAATTCAAAAACTCGAAAACTTAAAACTCAATGAAACTTGGATTTTAAGTACTCGAATTAATGGGCTTGAGAAGATCTATTCAGTGATGGTCTCAGATTTTAAAACTAACAAGAAACGAATTCAGAAATTGAAAAACAAAATGGCAGCACTTCGTTTCTTAGTAAAAACGAGAGAGAAAAGTAAAAAAGCAGTTAAGTTAAAACTTGAACTGTGTAGTACTCAGTAATAAAAAAAACTATACATATTTATATATAAATACACTGTAAGTACTATGGTAAAAGAAAAGAAAAAATACTGATAGTACTATGGTTAAAAAACACGGTAGTACTATCAATAAAACAGAAAAAGAATAATAATAATTAAAATGGAAAATGCGGTAGTACTATGAAATTGAACTGGTAGTACTATCAGAAATAAACAGAATTTTAATTAAAAATAATACTAGAAATACTATCTAAACTACGGTAGTACTAATCTAAAAAGAACTAGTAGTACTATCAGTGGATAGTACTACCGATAGTACTACTAGTTCAAAACTAGTAATACTAACGAAAATTAAATAAAACTAAAAAGAAAATGCTGAAAGTAACTGAAACTTTACAGAAAAATGCAGAAATAATATAGAAATGCATGAAAAAATACTTACAAACCTAGAAAAATTCACAGAAAATTCCATAAATCCTAGAAAAATATGCAGAATATTATAGAAATGCATAAAATTAATATAAACTTGCAGAAATATTTAAACAACAATATTTACAATCTGAAAAATACCTAAATAATTCTAAATAAATATATTTTCAATAAAAATACATTTCTCTTCTTAAAAAAAATGAGAATTTTTTTTTTAAAGAAAATAAAATATTCAGAGCTATTTAAATATACAAGCATGTACTATTAAATGAGAACTCTCAGTGAATATCATTAACAAAGCAAAAGAAAATGAATTTTGAAAGAACAAACATGACAGAGATATTGTTAATCACTAAGACTGTTTAACATACTCAATTTACCAACTAACTTGATAAATGTGGATTCATCAACAGATTTAGTGAATATATCTGCAGTCTGTTCTTCTGTGGGTACAAAATGTAACTCCACAATTCCATTCATGACATGCTCTCTGATAAAATGATACCTGATATCAATGTGCTTCGTTCTCGAGTGCTGCACAGGGTTGTTGGAAATTGCTATGGCACTTGTATTATCACAAAATATGGGAATTTTGTCTAATGCAAAGCCATAGTCCTTTAATTGATTCCGTATCCATAAGATATGAGCACAACAGCTTCCAGCAGCAATATATTCAGCTTCTGCTGTTGAATTGGAAACTGTTTGCTGTTTCTTGCTATACCAGGAAATCAACCTACCTCCTAGGAATTGACAACTCCCAGAGGTACTCTTTCTATCCACAACACTACCTGCATAATCAGAATCTGTATATCCAACAAGATTAAAACCAGAATCTTTAGGGTACCAAATACCTAGATTAGGTGTACCCTTAAGATATCTCAAGATTCTTTTCACAGCAACGAGATGAACATCTCTAGGGTCCGCTTGGAACCTTGCACACAAGCATGTAGCATACATAATATCTGGTCTACTAGCAGTAAGATAGAGTAAAGAGCCAATCATACCTCTGTAGCTTGTAACATCTACCTTGATAGATTTGTCAGAAGCTCCAAGTTTGATGGCTGTTGAAGATGGAGTCCTTGCTGATGCTGAATCCTCCATGTGATACTTCTTGAGGAGTTCTTTGAGATACTTGGATTGACAAATAAATATACCATTTGACCTTTGACTTACTTGCAATCCAAGAAAGAACTTCAGCTCACCCATCATACTCATTTCAAACTTACTCTGCATAAGCTCAGCAAATCTCTTACAGAGATTATCATTAGTAGACCCAAATATGATGTCATCCACATAGACTTGGACTAATATCATATCACTTTTGTGTTTCTTTGAAAAAAGAGTTTTGTCTATGATACCTCTAACAAAACCATTTTCTAAAAGAAAACCAGAGAGAGTGTCATACCATTTTCTTGGGGCTTGTTTGAGACCATAGATAGCCTTGAAGAGAAAGTACACAAAGTCCAGCAGCTCCTGATTTTCAAAGCCAGGGGGCTGTTCCACATACACTTCTTCATCAAGTTCACCATTCAGGAATGCACTCTTAACATCCATTTGATAGACTTTAAAATTGGAATAAGCAGCAAATGCTAAGAACATCCTGATGGCCTCAAGTCTAGCCACTGGTGCATAGGTTTCATCATAATCAATGCCTTCAGCTTGAGAATACCCTTGTGCAACCAGTCTTGCCTTGTTTCTAGTAACAATGCCATCCTCATCTAGCTTGTTCCTGTATACCCATCTTGTACCCACTACTTTCTTGTTCTTTGGCCTGGGTACCAGCTTCCAGACTTGCTGTTGTTCAAATTGATTGAGTTCATCTTGCATAGCAATCACCCAATCTGGATCAGTCAGTGCTTCCTCAGTTTTCTTTGGCTCCATTTTAGATAGGAATGCTGAGAAAAGACATTCATTCTGAGAAGCACTTCTAGTTTTAACTCCAACATTTGGATCACCAAGGATCAGCTCAAAAGGATGAGCTCTATTCCAAACAGTCTGTCTTGGAAGATTTGATCTTGATGATTCACCTTGA
Source organism: Heracleum sosnowskyi (assembly GCA_030848705.1). Lineage (NCBI taxonomy): Eukaryota > Viridiplantae > Streptophyta > Magnoliopsida > Apiales > Apiaceae > Heracleum > Heracleum sosnowskyi. Next base: position 126,272,488 of record CM061240.1, read on the forward strand.
AATTCACTTTGATGTTGTGAGTGACTAGTTGATCCTTCATTTGCTCCCCCTGAGTTGTTGCCTGTTTGCCTTGATGATTCTTCTCCAGTGTTGGTGGTATCTCCATTGTTACCAGTGTTTCCACCACCATCACCATGATCATTATCATCATTGTTATTATCATCACCAGCAATAACTTCAGGTGAGGCTTCATCATCTGATTCTGAGTCTGGCAAGTTATCAAACTTCAGCTTTTCAGATGAGTCTTCTTTTTGGATACTGGGGAACTTAGTGTCATCAAAAGTAACATTGACACTTTCCTTTACTGTGTGACTGCCAACCACATAGACCCTGTAAGATCTTCTGGAATATCCAACAAAAATAGCTTCTTGTGCCTTTGCATCAAACTTGCCACGTTTAACATTGTCATCTATAAGCACAAAGCATCTTGCTCCAAATACATGAAAGTACTTGACAGTTGGTTTCTTGTTGTTCATGATCTCATACGGAGTCTTCATTAAGTCCTTGTTGATTAACATTCGATTATGAGTATAACAAGCTGTATTCGCTGCTTCAGCCCAAAAGTACGTTGGAAGTTTGGACTCACTTAACATAGTCCTTGCAGCTTCAATCAATGTACGATTCTTTCTTTCCACTACTCCATTTTGTTGAGGAGTTCTAGGGGCAGAATACTGTCTTGTTATTCCTTTATCAGCACAAAAGTCATTTAGAATGGCATTCTTGAATTCAGTACCATTATCTGACCTTATGGCTCTAACAGGGAATCTAGAATCCAGCTCAATCAACTTCACATGGCCAATCACCAGGAATGGGGTCTCATCCTTGGAATGTAGGAATAAAACCCATGTGTATTTAGAATAGTCATCAACAATCACAAGTGCATATTGTTTCTTTGACATGGACATCACATTAACTGGACCAAACAAATCCATGTGCAGTAGCTGAAGAGGTTCAGTTATTGATGATGTATCAGTGCCCTTGTGAGAAGATTTCTTTGACTTTCCTTTCTGACATGCCTCACACAGTCCTTCCTGTGTAAATTCCATCTGAGGCAAACCTCTAACTAATTCCCTCTTGACTAAAAAGTTCATAGTTTTGAAGTTAAGGTGAGACATCTTCTTGTGCCATAGCCAACTATCATCTGATGAAGCTTTAGCATAAAAATAATTAACTTCATCTTTGAATCCCGAGTTCAGATCAGCTATGAACAAGTCACCTTTCCTCACTCCTTGAAGAGCAGGCTTTCCATTCTTCTTGTGAAGGATCTGGCACTTCTCTCTTTCAAAGGAAACAGAATATCCTCTGTCACAGAACTGACTGATGCTGAGAAGATTGAACGTCAGACCTTCCACAAATGAAACATCTTCAATGATAACATTTCCGTACTTCAAACAGCCATATCCTTTCGTAATACCCTTGCTGTTATCTCCAAAGGTTACTACTGGGCCAGCTTTTTCAACCATATCTGATAGCAGGGCTCTATCTCCGGTCATATGCCTTGAACAGCCACTGTCAAGAACCCATATAACACGGCTTACCTGTTTAACTCCATGCAATACCAGATTGATTAGTCCTTCTTCGGAACCCACACTTGATTGGGTCCGGCATACTTAAAGAATTGGCCTTTGTCAGGCAAAACAACATTTTTAACTACAACTACTTCAACCTCTTTCACATAAGAGCGTTTCCATTTATAGCCAGCCTTAAAACATTTCTGAGTAGGCTTAGGGATAAATGAATCCACTCTAGTCTGAGGAGGACTAGTAGTCTTTGCTTTAACATGCTTCTTATTATTAACATGTTGACGTGGAGCAGTCTTATCACTAGATACATGCTTTTTATTAAAGAAAGCATACATTACATTAAAAGCACAAGACATGCAATTACTCACACCACATGCTTTATGAGAAGAATTAACAGCAGGCATGTTAGTTCTACAGTTGTTTTGATCCAACTTATGGATATCTGATTTAGTCTTTTTAGTTGTAGCAACTTTGACTGGAATATCAGATATACACTTTTTGGATTGTTCAAATTCCAAAGCAATATCTTCTTCACGAATCTCCTATGCAAAGATGATAGAGTCTTCATTCATAGGCTCTGCCTCAGACTCCTTACAGAAGGGTGTTTCAATACCCTTAAGTATATATGGAACAACCTTTCCTTCAGATTTGTATCTACAAGGGGAATTAATTCCAAGCAGTCCAATAGCCTCATTATAATCATACCCTATACTGACATGATTACCAACAGCTTGCTTATTGAGAATCTCTTTAGCCGTCTTACATGAGCTAAAATAGGCATTAGCTTTAGTCTTGAGCTCACTAATCTCTTTCTTAAGAATGGTTTCCAGTTGAATATAACATTTAACCCTATTCTCAAGAAAAGCTATTTTCTCAACAAGTTCATCCTGATTAACATGCACTAGTTTTAATTCTTTTACCTCATTTTCAAGATTTGTGTTCAAAAGAATTATTCTATCATTTTCAGTGCGAGCACATTCTAAGGTGCCACCAAGATGACGAATCATTTCAGTATCAGTAAACATTACCTCTGACATGTGTGCAGATGAAGTGCTTGCCTCTTTAGCCACTAAAGCAAGGTTCCCAATCTCACCTGCTTCTTCATCACTGTCAGTGTCATCCCAACTCTTTCCTTCAGCAACATAAGCTTTCCCAATCTTGTTCTTCTTGCTAGAATCAAATGTGTTTCTAGTCACTTGCTTTGGCTTTCTGCATTCAGTAGCAAAGTGACCCAACTCATTGCAATTGTAGCATCTGATTGCGCTCCTTTCCACAGTTCCAGTTTTGTAGCCACCCCTTGTGCCACTTGAAGATGAAGAACCACCTCTCTGAAACCTGGGTCTGAACTTAAGATTGGGATTCCTCTTGAATCTGAACTTCCCAAACTTTCTGACTATCAAAGCCAAATCACCATCCTCCAGCTGATCAAGTTCTTCTAAGGAATAGAAGTCACCACCAGATTGATCAATGGATGTTAATCCATATTCAGCATCAATAACATTCATGTTAGAACTGGAAGGTTGAACATGCTTCACTTCCAGTTTCTGTGGGACTTCAGCAGCCAATGCAGTAGAGGTACCAACAATCTTCCCAGTTCCATACAGCTCCCTTTGTTGAATCTGCTCCAGCTCATAGGTCTTCAGAACACCATACAATCTCTCCAAAGCAATTTCATTCATATCTCTTGCTTCTCTAATGGCAGAAATTTTGTGCTCCAAATGAGGTGGAAGTGTAAGAAGGAACTTCTTGTTAATCTCCTTGTTGGTGTAGTGCTTCCCATTGAGATTCAGATCATTGATTAACTTGTTATATCTCTCAAAAACCTGAGAGATACCTTCACCAGGGTTTGATCTGAAATGCTCATATTGTGAGGTGAGAATCTCCAGCATATTCTCCCTAACTTCCTCTGTCCCCTCATTGATTATCTCTATAGTTGCCCAAATGTGTTTAGCAGTATCACAGTTGAGAACATGATTATGCATGATTGGATCAAGACAATCAATAAGGATCAACTGAAGACAAGAATCCAAGGTAACATCCTCTTTCTCATCAGGAGTGTAATCCTTGGCATCTTTAGGGTACATTCTGGCAGCCCTAGTCACAACATTATTCTCAATGAGTTCTCCCTCAATAATCATAGGGACTTTGGGACCGTTCTTCAGCACATCAATGTATTTAGGATTTGCAACCTTAAGAAATAGAAGCATTTTCTTCTTCCACATAGGATAATGCTCCTTGCTGAACATAGGGATTTTGACAGTACCAACTTTCTGTGTAGTAGACATCTTTTGAGATTTTTAGGAATAAGATAAAAAATCAGAGTTTAAAAGAAAAATCTCAAAACAATTGGATCTTTGATTTGTATATCAATCAAAAGGCTCTGATGCCAATTGTTAGGTCCTGATAAGTTTGTAGAAGGGGGGTTGAATACAAACTATACCGTTTTATCGAATTTGTCCGTTAAATGATTTAACTGTTTAGAACAAATTAGTGCGGAATAAAAACTGAAACAATATTCAAGTTAAATAGAAACTCTATTAAACTTGAGAGGTGTTACAATTCAGTGCACAAATTACAAGGTTCTTGTTAAAACAAATCTAGAATAAATTCGACATGAATTTATCTATTTTTGTAATAAAAAGATCGAATACTAAAAAGTAGTTCGATATAAAGATTCTAGGGATTATAATCCGCTAGATTGCCAAATGAATACAAGTAATCAAATTCTAATGGATTGGATATAACTTTGCTTATCAGAATTTATTACAAGAATTTAATTCAGTTCCGGCAGTTGGAAAGCTTGACAGAAGGAAATGAATGTAATATCAAGTTATGCCTCTTCTGTTTGTTTGTCTTGAAATGTCTTTTTATATCTAGTGAATTGCCGTGTGTTGACTTGTTAATAAAGCACTCTGCCTTTTGATTTTACACGCGCCATTCCACTTATTCAAAACCAACACTGCAGTACTAAGGATTTGTACTGGCAGGACTATGGTTTTATACTTAGCAGGACTATCATTATTTATTAGTAATACTATAGAATTGCTTAGTAGTACTATCGGTAGTACTACCATTTGAATTGGTAATACTATCGATAATACTAAAACAATTAGTATTAACAGAATAATATGATAGTACTACTAGTTATAATCAGAAAATAGAATAAAACTAACTTGAATTTATTTACTTTTACTTACTTTAATAAATGAATTAATTCATCAGAATTAATTCATAGATTAAAATAAATAAAATTGATGACTTAAATAATTCAATAAATAAATTAATTCTTAGAATTAATTTATAAATAAATTACTTAACATCTAGATTGATTAATTTAATATATGAATTAATTCTGAAAGAATTAATTCATAGATTAAATTAATTATCTTACTAAATAAATTAAAAGAGAGTTTAATCTACTTCTAAGAACCACTAAAAATTGATGACGAACTTCCACTGACTGATGTTGACACTCGATGTACTGTCTGGTTCATGAGCGACTAACTTCAATGACGGTTCTTCATCTTTTGACTTTAAGCTGTGGTCCTTTACTCTTTCTATTTAAACAAGGACTGTAATCTGTACTTTTCTCCCGTCACACTTCTGAAATCTCTGTCACTTTAAATAGATCCACTTTCTTGAATACTTCACTGAGGCTTGATCAAATAAATGAACTTCTTCCAGTGTAGAATAACTTCAAGTCTGTAGATGACTTTAATCTTCAATCTTTGACAGATATAACCTTCTGAGATTCCTGTGACATTTGATTTTTATTATTTACTTATTACATCTTAATTAAAGTTGAGTAGAATCCTCGGTGTTTACAAATAGGCCTAGACATATGCCTTTCAAAACGGTCCAGATTACCAAACCAAAATTACAATCCAATGGTGCAGATTTATTACAGGAAACCCGTCTCCTATATATATACACTCATTACATACATATATCTATTATTCATTATCTCCTCCCTCTCTTCACCCCTTATTCCACCCTCTCTCCCTCCTTTCCACCCACCCATACAAAAATATATATATACACACACATCTATATGTATACACCCATATATTTATACTTACTTATTTATCTTTTTTACAAATCAATTTGTCCAATGATATTTCCGGTGATAAAAGAATTCTGACAATAAAACAACCTCGGCGGTCAAAGTGTCAAGCAAAATATCTCTGATGTCCATTTTCATCAAACTAACTAACAAAAATAGTATCGTAAAATCCAATTTTGAACCATATTTTTTTGAAAAAATGTAGCAGAATGTAGCAGAAAGTTGATGGGTTTGTTGAATATGTGTTATAGTTAAATTTGACCGCTTTCAGTCAAATTTATAAATTTGATCATTTTCGGTGAAATTTATAAATTTGACCAACAAAGGTCAAATTCGATGGACGTTAGGGGCCGAATTCAAAAAAATTTGAAATTTGAAATTTTGAAAATTTCGGTCAAATTACAGTTCCAACATAATATTCTTCGTAGATGTGCCTTGATACTATTAAACCCGTCAAAAAGTACTATTATTTTTTTTTTCTTTTAGATGTCGTTGTTGTTGCACCAATATACTCGCACATCCATGAATATTAATTAGTTTTCAATCATTTAATAAATACCATCACCGTCGGTATGTCACGTCCAATTGATTTTCACCATATAGGTGCATTATATTTTGTATGCCTCCAATTGCTATGTATTAAGAGCTGACACATCAGCACTTCATCAGTGTGGAATTTTACTCTTGTCTTGGACTATCACACACTAGATATTTCCTATAATGATTATCTAATATTTACTAGCATCTTTCTGTTATTCACCCGCACATACATATTCCAGGTGGCAAGGTTGTTATTGTTCTTTGTCTATTTGTACTATTTATATATTGTCTTTACCTTAGTGAGGTGAGATAGACTGGATAATTATCATTTTATCAGATCTATCTTTTTCCTTTCATTGTTCTTAAGTCCATCTGCAATGTTCACATATTATTGATTTATAATCAGTCATCATGGTATCAGAGCTTGGCATTGCAAAGATGAGTCAAGAACATCTTTAAATTCCAGATCTCAGTCTCTTTCATCTTTAGCCATTTGCAAAATCTTGTCTTTAAACCCACTTTATTTAAATATTGTTCTTGCGCATCTTAATGGCTGGAAATCGAATACCGTTTCAGGATTTAGTTAACTGGTGGTGTGCCAAAACCAACTGATGCAGTGCAAGCTGAGCTTTGGGACACCTGCAACAATATGGTAATTGCTTGGCTCACTCATAATATGTCTCTTAATATTATGAAATATGTTATGTTTATGACATCCCCTGCTGATATATGGTCGAATCTTGAACAACGCTTTCAACTCACTAATGGCTCTAGAAAGTATAAGCTTAATAGAGAAATTTATGAGCTTAGGCAAAACTCTTTATTTGTAGACGATTATTATACTGCTATGAGGGCTTTATGGGAGGAACTTGATGCTTTAAATATATTGCATGTTATTACTGCTCCTAGTGCTGAAGTTAAGACTTTACTTTCTACTATTAACACTCAAAAGGAAGAGAGTAAATTATTTCAGTTTTTAAATGGTCTTAATGACATTTATAACCCTCAAATGAGTCATTTTCTACTATTGAAACTGTATATGCTGCTCTCCAGCAAGAAGAAGCTCAAAGAGAGCTCTTACAAATTAACAAGGTAGACATTGAAAATGTTGCCATGTATAGTAAAGTCTTTGTTAGCAGACCTGATAAACTGCCAGTATGTACAGCGTGTGGTGGCAAAGGCCATACAAGTGATAAATGTTGGAACATTGTGGGCTATCCAAAATTGCACTATAAACATGGTCAACAATCCTCTTCTCGCACTTATACACCCAGACCTATACCCCAGTTCTCTAAATGGAGTCCCAGCCACAAAACCCAACAAAAACTTGCTGCAGCAGCTCAAACAAGCCAGTATGCACCTCTGTTTTCCCCATAACAGCTTGCCCAATTAGCACAACTAATGCCACAACTGACCTGCCCACAAAAAGGTTCAGATATAAATGAAGAATTAGAGCATCATTTTTCAGAAATGCTATCCTGCAATCTTGTCAATAACTCCAACTATTCTTGGATTATAGACTCGGGCGCAACGGATCACATGACCTCAGATATCAAGGACTTATACGCACTTGTGCCTTTAATCAACTCCTCCAATATAAATCTTCCCAATGGTAATATTGTAACTATTTCTCATCGTGGAGATGTCCACCTTAATACTGGGTTGCAGCTGAAGAAAGTTCTTTGTGTACCAGCATTTCATCATAAACTTCTCTCTGTCAGGAAACTTGTAGCTGATAGTGCATGCCAGGTGCAATTCTTTGACACTCATTACTTGATCATTGACAATAGCTCTAAGAAGATAGTGGGAGTTGGCAAAGCTTATCAAGGCCTTTATTATTTGATTGATCATCTGACCGAGCAACTTCCCGCTTCCTGGCTGCAACTTGGATCTGCTTCTCATCAAGCTAATGTGTTGAATCTTGGAACTGCAGAACCTGCTACAGAATTTGATAAATGGCACTACAGGTTAGGCCATACATCCTTGTCAAAACTTAGGTTAATTCCATGTGTGCAACCTTTTGTGAACCTACCTTCGAAAGTATGTGTCACTTGTCCCATGTCGAAATTTACCAAACTGTCGTTCACTTTAAGTGATTCACATGTTGCACATGTTTTTGATCTTATCCACAAAGATATATGGGGACCTTACAAGGTCCCTACTAGAGGCAAATATAAATTTTTTCTCACCATTGTTGATGATCACACACGCAACACATGGAATTATTTGCTACAATTCAAATCTGATGCCCTTTCTGCTATTGAGATGTTTTATCAGTGGTCCCAAACACATTTTAAAAGTTCCATAAAAGTTGTTCGTTCCGATAATGCGTTAGAATTTGATGATGCTTATTGTTAAAAATTCTTTGTTGATCATGGGATATTGCACCAAACTTCATGTGTTAGAAAGCCTCAACTAAATACTCGAGTCGAGAGTAAACATAAACACATACTAGAGGTTGCTAGATCTTTGCGATATCAAGCTTCATTACCACTTGAGTACTGGGGAGAGTGCGTTATGGCTGTTGTCTATATCATAAACCGTTTGACAACACATGTTCTGAAAAATAAAACACCTTATGAGTGCTTATTTAATGAACCACCTGATTATACTATTATGAGAACCTTCGGTTGCCTAACATTTGCTAGTAATCCCACTAAAACCTCTGCTAAGTTTGCTGCAAGGGGGCTACCATGTGTCTTTTTAGGATACCCTGTACTACAAAAGGGTTATCGATTGCTTAATCTCTTTACTATGCAGACATTTGTCTCGAGGGATGCTCTATTTCATGATTTTATCTTTCCGTTTAAAAGTACTGATCCTGCTTATCTTGAAACTCTACCTGATATACAACCTAATCTTGATCCGTTAGTTTATGAAGATCTCTTCTTAGCCCCATTTACATCAGTCACTCCACCAGAAACTAAACATGTACCTAGCCCTGAAACCTCTATTGAAATCCCATCTGAAATCACTTATGAAACTGTACATCTTGATTCACCTGATCCCCCACTAAGAAGATCTTCAAGAGTTCACAACATCCCCACTTGGCATAAAGATTATGTCACCTCTTCGTCAAGGTCTTCTCAGATCAGTAATGTGGTTGTGGCCTCAGTTGCCCCTCAATTTCATTGTATGCTGTCAACTCTATCTCAAACAACATACCCCATCTACTCTAAAGATGTTGTGCAGCATCAACATTGGATAACAACTATGAACTCCGAATTGGATGCCCTTGAACAAAATCAAACTTGGGTGATCACTCCTTTGCCACCAGGACACCATGCCATTGGTTCCAAATGGATGTATAAAACAAAGTTCAACCCCTATGGCTCAATCCAAAGATACAAGGCTAGACTTGTTATTCTGGGCTGCAAACAGCAATATGGGCTTGACTATCACGAGACTTTCGCTCCAGTGGCCAAGATGACCACTGTGAGGACCCTGTTGGCAGTTGCAGCAATGCAACAATGGCACACCACACAGATGGACGTAATGAATGCCTTTTTGCACAGAGAATTACTAGAAACTGTCCATATGTCTATGCCTCAAGGCTACTCGCATCTGGGATGTATAGTGACTTTGAATCAATCTCTCAACTCTATCAAGTCGACTCCAAGAATGGTGTGCAAGCTGTAGAAAACTCTATACGGTCTGAAACAGTCACCAAGACTGTGGTTCTCCAAGTTCGCTTCACGGCTCAAAGATATGGGCTTCATTCAATCCAAAGCGGACTATAGCATGTTTGTTCTGCATTCTCTATCCACTATTACCATTGTCTTGGTATATGTCGACGATCTGCTTTTGTGAGGTAACAGTCAATGCATAATTGATGATATCAAGCATATGTTATCTCAATCTTTCAATATGAAAGATCTAGGTCCTGTCCACTATTTTTTAGGGATTGAAATTCACAGATCCCTGGATGGCTTTTTTCTATCACAGAAGAAGTATACTACTGATATACTTCAAGAATTTGGTATGCTGCACTCGAAACCTCTACAGTTGCCGATTGACATCAAGCTTAAACTCACACCTGAAGTTGGTGATCCACTATCAGACCCATCAACATACCAACGGTTGACCGGAATGCTCATTTACCTGACTATTACGCGACCTGATATCGCCTTCTTTGTGCAAATTCTAACTCAGTTTATGCAGCATCTAACTACTGTGCATATGCAGACAACTAAGAGGCTATTACGCTATTTAACTGGAACGATCTCTCAGGGTATACTCCTTACTTCGAATTCTGCTGCAGAGCTTATTGCTTACTGCGATAGTTATTGGGCCAACTGTTTAGCCACCAGAAAATCGACGTCTGGTTATTGCATATTTTTGGGATCCTCACCAGTCTCATGGAAAATGAAGAAACAAACGGTTGTGGCTAGTTCCGCTGCAGAGGTCGAATACAGAGCCATGGCTCTTACCACTTACGAAATTACTTGGTTGTCCACTCTTCTTAAGGATCTTGGTCTGCAGAATTTACCTCCTTCGATTATTCGATGTGACAACCAAGCCGCTTTAGCCATAGCTGCCAATCCTATTATGCACGAAAAAAGAAACATATTGACATAGATTGTCACTATGTTCGAGATCAGTTGAAAGATGGTTGTATTGCTACACAACATGTATCCTCTATAGACCAAGTGGCTGACATAATGACCAAGATTCTACCTGTTAAACTGCATCAGTCTCATGCTAGCAATCTAGGAGCTTCTCCACCGTCTCACTCACCAGCTTGAGGAGGAGTATTAGGAGCTGACACATCAACACTTCATCAGTGTGGAATTTTACTCTTATCTTGGACTATCACACACTAGATATTTCCTATAATGATTATCTAATATTTAGTAGCATCTTTCTGTTATTCACCTGCACCTACATGTTCCAGGTGGCAAGGTTGTTATTGTTCTTTGTCTGTTTGTACTCTTTATATCTTGTCTTTACCTTAGTGAGGTGAGGTAGACTGGATAATTATCATTTTATCAGATCTATCTTTTTCCTTTCATTGTTCTTAAGTCCATCTGCAATGTTCACATATTATTGATTTATAATCAGTCATCACTATGATATTGGCAACATATATTCGTTTTACTCTTACTTTGTATTACAGTGGTAAGGTAATTAGCCCATACCATATACTACACTAGCTCGCCAAATAGGAATGTTGTCATGATTGTCCCTGTTCAAGTATCAATCTAGATGCTGTAACTTTTCATTCTTTTTCTGTTATGTTGATTGCAGATATTATTAGTACATCTATAACCCATGTATAGTTCTCAACTTATATACATGGATGTATCAAAGTGACTTGATTTAATTTTTTATGCGGAAACTAAAATCATTCCCAAGAATCTAATTCTCAAGGATAGATAACTAAATGAAATAACTTCATAGCAAAGTTTTCGTCACAAAAGATAATTCTGACTATAAATCTGAAAAAATTTCATGAACTTTACGAGTTGCTGCAATTCTGGACAGGTTCACACCCCTTGACTAAAACTACTATAACTTTCTGTAGGAAATTCTTTTTTACAAACCGTTTTTTGCCTTAAAAACTAGATTCTGAGATCACTACAAGAAAAACGGATAAATTCGACAAGAAAAATTATGTCAAATTTAACTAAATTTGACAATATTTTGTCGAATTTCACTAAATTCGACAAAAAATGTTTTTGTCGAAAATGCTCGCGTCGAATTTAGCAAATTCTGTCGAATTTATATAAATTCAACAGACTAAATTTGACGGATTATTTTCGACAGATTAAATGCAACCAACTTTTGTCGAATTTAGTATACTAAATGCGACCGAATATAGTCGAAATTACATATTAAATTCGACCGAATTCAGTCGAATTTAATGAACACCAATTTTTTTTTAAAAAAAGCAGCAGAATCTGTTGCTCAAGAATTGTTCCATTTTTGAATACTCATTTTTTATAACAAAGCATCAATAAGTTAATGACCAACATTAATTAAAGGCTTCACCTTTAAATCAAATTGGAAGAAATACACCATTGAATTAGAACACAACAACAAACATACACATACATACACACAAGTGCAAACTAAATTGAAAGAAAGCAATAAACCTGCGGTTCTGAAACCAAACTTTGATCTGCTTAGGCTCAATATTACAAAGAATACGAATGTCAAGTTGTTGTCTTCTTGAAGAACTTGGCTTTGGACAATCAGCAAAAACACTCTTCATCTTTCTGTGCTCTTAATTTTACATTTTTGAGAACAATTCATTCGCAAGGATGGCTTTGGATGCGATCGAACTTCATTGCCACATCCGTAGCACTTGTTCTTGTTATGTTCTGGTACACCATATTCTTAACCGGAACAGCCGATTTCTGTTGTATTCACAAATCAAATGTGTGTCAAAGAATTGACTTCAGGGACTGAGGATTGAGGAACTAATTGAATGTGAGTATATGCGGTTCCTAGAAATAAAATTGACATGTTGTTTACATGGTTGTTTGCCCTTTTCACAATAGTTTTGATCTATGATAATGGGGTATTTTACATTATCCATCTCAATGTTCTCAAACTTTATATTGATTGCATTTCCTGATCCCCCCAGCAAGTTGAATAAGCATGGTGAACACATACATTTCCATATAATCTGATTTTAGTTATCATTGCATTTCTTAACCAGTTAACTTGATATGTCTTGATCCTAACACCATTTGAAGTTCCAAAGATCTTAGCTCCATCCACAATTACATCTGAAACATGAGCTTCCTAATTATCGTCTCATAAACTTCCAATGCTGAAGTTTTTACAAGGTATAGAAACGTATTAAATAGGAAAAAAAAACTTGTATCTCATATGTACACATTGATTAGAAGAAAAGTTGATACAAGGATAGATTGTAGTAAAGATATCTGTTAGGCCGAATACACAATATATAATCAAGTATACGTATAAGAATAACAATAAGAACATTGTTTATGAACAATAAACTATATGAAATTAATAACTCCTCTCTCAGTGATGTAAAATATCACAGAGAGCTGCTAGGTTACAAAAATGATAATTCACGTATTCGCATCCCTTTTAGGGTTAACCTATCTGTGTTTATATAGTACACAGCTACATACAATCTCTAATTGATATTCCTATAAATCAGCTATACAATTAATATCAATCTAGAATTGCTTCTGTCTTCTGTTCCGTTTCCTTAGCCATCTCGATATCTCTTTGCTTCTTTCCATCTTCAAAGAATATCGCTTCTATAATCTTCATTGAATAACACCGACAGCTAAGCAAACTCTGACTGTCAGAGTTTAACAAACTCTGACCAGTACTCCAGTTAAACTCTGATAGTATCCTGATACTTTAAACACTGATAAACAAACATCAGCAATTATATCTAACAATCTCCCCCAACTTGTGCATACAAAAATGTACAAGTTAACAGATAATTGATGATGTCAAAACATATAACAAATGCAGTGTTTATAAAATCACAGAGTTTATATTTTAACTTAGAACAGAAAACTTAAAAACTTACAGACTCCATTTATTTAATTTCTTCAATATCAGGTACAGTTCTGATGTAGTCCATAAGCAATCTTCTTTCAGCTCTCTCAAGCTCAGCTACCATTATCTTTTTCAGCTCCTTTAACTCTGGATCACTCTCTCCAGTTTGGTAGATAGCAGCCCTTAGAGCATAGATACTATTCTTTCTCATCTCATTTCCCAGCTTTATTATGAAGGATTTATCTGACTCAAGATTAAATTCCAACACTTTTATACCAAGATCAGTTCTGAGTCTTGCACTGTTCCTTTGCATCTCAACAAGCTTTCCATTGTAATCTCTGTACTTTGGTATGTAAGAACCAGCAGACTTTAAGCCACAAAGAGCTCTAGCTTTCACCATTCTGCTTCTTAATACCTCAGCTGCTTGATGAGTTCTTTGATTTTTGATTTTCAGTAGATACAGTACATACTCCAGCTCTTCCTTCATTTTTAATCCAATGTCAGCTTCACCTACTCTGTATACTCTGCCATCAGCCTTGAAGTATAACAGAAAATCCTTTTTCAGCCCTCTATGGTGAATTAACTGAACCGACTCTAAAGTATCAAGATTTTCTTGAGTCACACCAACACCTGGTTCAGCTAATGAAGTTTGATCCATAGGACTATTATTCACTCTCTTCTCTCTATGAGATCCTAAACCAGATTTATCTCTAGATTCTTTACCCATGATGGTTTTGCTTTGAAGAAGATTTTCATTTCCAGAAATCAGAGAATGTTGAACTGTAATTGGTTTAGCAAAAGTTCTTTGAAGTTCAGAAGATACCAAAGTATGTACAACTTGAGTAGAATCAGTGGTTGTCACAGCTTCTAATGATTTAACAACTTGAGCATTGTCAGAGGTTGATTTAGCTTTCTTCAAAATTTGTGTCTCTTCTACAAGCTTCCCTTTGCCTTTATCCAAAATAGCTTCAACTGGCCTTCTTGAATATTGTAAACTCTGTTGAGAGTTTACATTTTCTTTGATTACAATTCCTTTCTCCTTTGGCCTTAAAACCTTCTTAACTTTCTTGAATTTTCCAGTCTTCAACTTCTTCTCATGCTCTTCAGCTAGCATCTTCTCTTCAGCCTGAATATCTTCAATAGTTTCATGTTCACCATGTTCTTCCAAAAATAACTGAGCTGCAATCTCTTCATCAGTATTTGGTTGAGAAGTAAGCAATAAGCTTTTAGCTTTTGAAGAAGATTGAGCACCAGTATTTACTCTTCAAGAGTTGCAGAAGGATGTGCTTCAATATTCTCTTCAATGTCCATCTCTAGAATAGGTTCAAGAAAATCATCATTGAAAGCAGCATTATCATCAGTATTTGCTCTGGCTTTTTCAGGCACAATAGCATTTTCAGAAATATCTTCAATAACAACCTCTGGAGCTGCAGCAGTTGTAGAATCTGGAATCAATCCATCAAATAGATAAGCAGCAACCAACTTCCTTTTCTTGGTGTGGGTAGACTCATTTTCATCAGAAGCCCTATTCTCATCAGAAGTAGGTCTATTTGCCCTCTTCTTTGTCCTTGAAGTACCAATAGACTTTGGTAAATCATCAGCATTTGAAGGTTTAGCAGCCTTGACAGCCTTAAAAGCCCTATGCTTTGTTCTACCCCCAGCCTTTGGTTTTGGAGAAATAATTGAAAGAGGTTCAGTGTTTAAAGGTTGTTCAGACTCTGGTTGAGGTTGTGGTTGAGGTTGTAAAAATTGTTGGACTGAAGTAGGAAGCAACAATTCACCAACATTTCCTTTCTTAATATCCTTATTCGTCAAATCAGAGAATATTCTTTTATGCAATCTAAATGAGGGAATTACATCATCCTCAGCAATCTCAACCCCATCAACACAAGTAGAAAAGATTAACTGACAAAAACGAGCAAAATAAACTACGCTCCTATTCTCTGTCATCTTTTCTCCTATGTTATTCAAAACAAGTCTAGCAAAATCAAAATTGTTTCCATAAAGAAGAGAATACCCGATTTGCAGACTGTCAATCGGAATAGCATCCCAATTGGTACACTTCTTCCCGAACGCCCTTGTTATGCAATCAAAGAAGAAACTCCATTCCTTCCTTAAGAGCGGTCGCTTCAAATTACCTGTCCTTGCCAAAGACCCAGTGTAACCAATCTCTCTCATCATCCTTTGAAGCTCAGCATCACCAACAGAGATAGTGTATGCATTGAAATCTTCAAAACCAAGAGCATCACGAACAGTGGTTGGAGTGACCACATACTCTTGTTCATCAAACTCGAATATAATCGAAGGAGTTCCAGACTCTCCTCCATCATCATAAACGCCCGTTTCCCAGAAGGCTTTGATTTGAGGTCCAGACAGCTTTGCTGGTTCCAAAAGAGCTTGCCCAATGTCTGACTGAGCAAGAAAATTCTGGAGCAAATGAAACGCCTCCGGTGCGTTCTCAGTAGACAATGGTGCTGCATAGTTGTTAGGTACGAATTCTAGACCAACAGATTGAAACAAAGTAGTTACCATTTGAATTAGAATAGAAAATGATCAGAGTTTATGCTTGGAAAACTGTTTGAAAAATTGATGCAGAAAAGGTGTTTGTGAAAATGTGTGTGTGAAAATGTCTTGTTGATAGAGTAAGTCTGTAAAAATTGTGAACATTGTGTGTATAAGGATTAAATAAGAATTAAAACTGAAGAGTTTTAATCATTAAGACACACAGCAGGCTTACTCGTGAAGTGTGTGAGTGGGACAGTTGTCACACATGCATTAACTGACAGCACTAATCGTGGTAGTTTCCAACACGCATGCGCAGTAAAAACAGCAATAATTACTGCTATTTACACGCTTCATCATTTTCAAAAAGCATACAAACTGTTGTCAATCATACTCTCTATTTTCAAAAATAATGTTCCTCAAAAATTATGAAATGTCTGAAACACATTTATTTATTTTAATCATCAGAGATTAAAAATAAATTACCTCGGCGTAGAGTACACAGTTCATCAGTTTTTATCAATTCTCCACCTTCATTAATAATCTCTTTTCTCAAAATGCACAGTTGTGATTATTTGTGTGTGAATAGCAGAGTTTACTGAATATAAATATTTAGAGCATCTCTAAGTGCATAAAATCCACAAATTAAATCAGTAAAATCTGGTTGCCCAAACTCTCATATATATAATCTAGAACAAAATCTGATGTTATCTAAACTCTGTACCTATATATGTATTTATTTGTTTTCACCCCCTATCTAAAAATTTCTGTTTTTTTTTCTTTTCCAGTAATCAGTGGTTGGCACTAGTCACCAAAAATTTCAAATTTTAGCCCTTATTTCATACAATAAGTTCCTGAGTCTTCCTAGGCACAGCATGATCTCAAAGGAATTTGTGCATGTTTTTGCATCTTTTGCTTGGGGTGAAGTAGCAGTAACTATTTTATAAGAGTTTAGACTGACATCATTTAGCACATATACTTTATGAGAGAAAGTGCAAACAGCTAATACAGACTCAGTGTATAGGATCAATAAACTAAGAGATGCTATAAATATAGAGACAGTATCATGCTGTGAAAATTTCTGTACACATTTGAGATCAGATCATATATAACTCAAAAGGATTCATGATTACTTACTGAGAATCATGCTTCATACTATTTTCTTCATTGGTTTTTACGTTTCAGACAATACCACAATCAGAGTTTAACGTCAGAGTTTATCATCAGAGTATGCTAACAGAGTTTAACAACTTGATTTTCATGAGAGTTAACATATGCATAGAAACATGAGCAAATTATCACAGAAGAGTAAATTTTGAGTCTAACCAGTATCTCTAGTCGAAACCAGAGATCATTCCAAGTTCATTTACCAGTCTTGTAAATGTAGCTTCACTCAAAGGCTTAGTGAAAATATCTGCAAGCTGTTGTTCTGTAGACACAAAATGAAGCTCAATATTTCCTTCCTTCACATGTTCCCTGATAAAGTGATACCTTATGCTGATGTGCTTGGTCATGGAGTGCTGTACTGGATTTACTGTCATAGCAATAGCGCTTTGATTATCACAGAAAATAGGTATTTTAGAGTACCTTAACCCATAATCCAGCAACTGATTCTTCATCCATAAAATCTGTGCACAACAGCTACCAGCAGCAATATACTCTGCTTCTGCTGTGGATGTGGAAATTGATTTCTGTTTCTTGCTGTACCAAGAAACTAGTCTGTCACCTAGAAATTGACAGCTTCCACTGGTGCTCTTTCTGTCAATCTTACAGCCTGCAAAGTCTGCATCAGAGTAACCAATTAACTTAAACTCTGATTCTCTAGGATACCACAAACCCAAGGTTATGGTTCCTTTGAGATATTTGAAAATCCTCTTCACAGCTGTTAGATGAGGTTCTCTGGGATCTGCTTGAAATCTTGCACAAAG
Source organism: Heracleum sosnowskyi (assembly GCA_030848705.1). Classification (NCBI taxonomy): domain Eukaryota; kingdom Viridiplantae; phylum Streptophyta; class Magnoliopsida; order Apiales; family Apiaceae; genus Heracleum; species Heracleum sosnowskyi. The sequence continues at coordinate 126,290,535 of CM061240.1, forward strand.
GCAGGTTGCATACATAATGTCTGGTCTACTTGCAGTCAGATAAAGAAGAGACCATATCATGCCTCTGTAGTTTGTCATATCTAATGAAGCTCTTGTGTCTTTGTCTAGCTTTGTTGCAGTTGCCATAGGAGTTGTTGCAGATGAACTATCAAGCATACCAAATTTCTTGAGAAGATTTCTGGTATATTTTGCTTGATTGATAAAAATCCCATCATCTGTTTGCTTTACCTGCAAGCCTAGAAAATAACTAAGCTCTCCCATCATGCTAATTTGGTACCTGGACTGCATAAGCTTGGCAAATTTCTTACAGAGTTTATCATTAGTAGACCCAAAAATTATGTCATCAACATAGATTTGAACTAAAAGCAAATCATTACCAGAATTGTAATAGAACAAGGTTTTATCAATTATACCTCTAGTGAACCCACTTTCTAAAAAAATTGAGCCAGAGTTTCATACCATGCTCTAGGTGCCTACTTTAGTCCATAAAGTGCTTTGTCAAGCCTGTAGACATAATCTGGATACTTGGGGTCCACAAACCCTGGTGGTTGTTCAACAAACACTTCTTCTTCAAGTTTCCCATTGAGAAAAGCACTCTTCACATCCATCTGAAAGACTTTAAACTTCTTGTGAGCAGCATATGCTAGAAAAATTCTTATGGCTTCCAACCTTGCAACTGGAGCAAAGGTTTCATCATAGTCAATTCCTTCCTGCTGTGAATATCCTTTTGCCACAAGTCTAGCTTTGTTCCTTGTAATTACTCCCTCACTATCAGTCTTGTTTCTGAAAACCCACTTTGTACCAACAACAGACCTGTTCTTTGGTCTTGGTACAAGTGTCCATACTTCATTTCTTTCAAACTCATTCAATTCCTCCTGCATTGTGGTTATCCAGTTAGCATCTTGAAGAGCTTCATCCACTTTCTTAGGCTCTGTTTGAGATATGAATGCATGAAACAGACATTCATTTGCTGTAGCACTTCTTGTTTTCACACTTGCATCTGGATTTCCAATTATCAGATCAGGTGTATGAGCCTGAGTCCACTTTCTTGCTATAGATAAGTGGCTTCTTTCATCATTATTGGATTCTCCCCCTTGATCCATGCTTTCCTGATTTTCTTGTTGACCATCTGCATTCTCTGAGGCTCCCCCTGAATTGGACTGCTCAGTGTTTGAAATTTCAGAGTTTGTGTTAGATTCTTCAGCTGACTCACTTTCAGAATGTGAGTCATCATTTTGAGATGTTGCTGAAGTATCTTCATGATCCCCCTCAACTGGTTCTCTATTTTGTTCTGTCAGAGAAACTTCCTCAGTATTTACCAGTAGAGGTTCAGAGTATGCTTCAACAGAGTTTGTTGGATTTGCTTCATCAGAGTTTACGTCATCAGAGTTTAGAACTTCATTTTCAAAGCGTAGTTGATCATGATTTTCTTCATCTTCAAGTCCAGTTATTGTCTTGTCATCAAATGCATGACACATGTATAGATTCCATGATCACTTTAGTTCTCAGATTATAAACTCTGAATACTTTAGTCGACAGTGGATAGCCAACAAAAATTCCTTCATCAGCTTTTAAATCAAACTTGGTCAACTGTTCAGGATGAGTTTTCAATACAAAGCATTTGCACCCAAAAATATGAAAATATTTCAGGTTTGGTTTCTTTTTCTTCACCATCTCATATGGTGTTTTCCCATGCATGTTGATCAGTGTAGCATTTTGAGTAAAACAAGAAGTTTGAACAGCTTCTACCCAGAAATAAGTTGGCAATTTTGCTTCATCAAGCATTGTTCTGGCAGCTTCGATTAAAGTTCTGTTCTTTCTTTCAACTACACCATTCTGCTGTGGAGTCCCTGGTGCAGAAAATTCTTGCTTCACTCCTCTTTCCTTGCAAAATTCTTGCATTGTTGCATTTCTGAATTCAGTACCATTATCACTCCTGATAATTTTCACTTTATACTGTGATCCTTTATCCAGTAGCTTTACATGTTCCATCAGGGTTAAGGCAGTTTCATCCTTCTTTGCTAAAAAGTACACCCAGGTGTATCTAGTGTACTCATCAACAATGACTAAAGCATATTTCTTTCTGCCAAGAGACATTACATTCACTGGACCAAATAGATCAACATGTAGAAGATGATAAGGATCCACAACTGAAGATTCAGACTTACTCTTGAAAGATGACTTCCTTTGCTTGGCCTTTTGACAAGAATCACACAGACCATCTAAGCTGAGTATTGACTTTGGAAGTCCCCTTACAAGATCTTTTCGAATTAGCTCATTGATGTTGTTCAGATTTAGATGAGAGAGCTTCTTATGCCATTTCCAGCTCTCTTCATTAGACATTTTTGCAGACAGACACACAGCTTTTCCTTCAGAGTTTGTTACCAAACTTGCTTCATAAATATTATTCTGTCTGTGTCCAACTAGAACAACTTTCCCTGTAGATTTGCTGATAACTTCACAGTATTCAGGTTTAAAATCTACATGATAACCTCTGTCACAGATTTGACTCACAGATAGCAAGTCATGCTTGAGTCCTGGGACAAGAGCTACATTTGTGATGATGACACTTCCAAGATTGATATTGCCATATCCCAAAGTACGTCCTATGTTGCCATCTCCATAGGAAACTTTTGGGCCAGCCTTCTCCTCATAATCTGATAGCAGGGCTTTATTTCCAGTCATGTGCCCTGAACATCCACTGTCCAAGACTAGGGTGTTTTCCCTTATGCCCTATAATCACAAACAATTACTGAGAGTTAGTTTTAAGGATCCAGACTTGCTTGGATCCTTTGGATTTCTTAACATTGTTTGCTTTTGCAGCGGAATTCTTATCAACAGAGTTTAAGCTAACAGTATCAGAGTTTACACTTGCAGAATCAACTTTCACCCATTTCAAATTAGGCTTCAACTCATAATAATTATGATAAATAGCATGATAATTCTTGCAAGTATAAATAGAATGCCAAGTACTCCCACAGTGAGTGCATAAAGTCTGTGGTATAACCCTAACATAATCATTCTTTACTCCAGATTTGGAGGGTAAAGAATTAATTTCTTTGTTCTTCCTGCAGAAACTTGCAAGATGATTAGTACTACCACAATTATGACATGTTTTTCTAGGAGCATCAGTAATAGGCAAATGATTATTACTTTTATTAATGCCTACTTTTCCATTTCTGTTCTTCCTGGACACTTTCTGTTTTTCAACAGACTTTACCTCTTTGAGCTTATACTTGAATTGTTTCTCTGTCATTAAACCAACATTAACCTGTTTAACACAAGTTTTTACTGGTTCTATCTTAACAGTTTCTTTTTCAAGTATAGAGTTTAGCTTACTAGATTCAGGAACAAATTTCATAGGTGGAAGATGTGTTCTAACTTTAACTTTATCTTTAAAACTAAGTTCATCTTCCTCACAGTAACCTAACCCAACTGTATCTGTTTGAAATACTTGATCTGTGTCTTTTCCAGAGTTTGTCCAGGTTTTAATTACCTTCCTCTCTTTTTCCAAATCAGATTCTAGTTGCCTAAATTTCTTAAGCAACTCCTGTTCTACATAAACAACATCATCTCTTTCCTTTTGAACTTGTTGCATGTTAACAAGTTCTTCTTCAAGAAATTTATTTCTCTCTCTAAGCTTTAGATTCTCAGATTTAATTCTCTCATTTTCTAAAGTCTGATCTCTGTAACTAACATGTATGCTTTTAAGATAAATTCTCAATTCAGATATATTATCAGTATCATAAGCATAAGTTGTTAGGGGTACCTTATTTTTAGATGAATCAGATTCATCTTTGACAGTTTCTATGAGAGCATAGTTTACATCCTCATCTGAATCAGAAGTGTCTGCCCAGTCTCTCCCTTCAGTGATGAGTGCTTTTTCAGATTTTCCTTTCTTGCACTCTGGAGCATAGTGACCCATCTCTTTACACTTGTAGCACTGGATCTCAGACTTGTCTTTCTTCCCAGATTTGATATCCCTTCCTTCAGACTTTCTGAAACTCTTCCTTTCAGAGTTTGAATCTCTCCTAGAGAATCTCTTTCCTTTCTTGAAGTTCTTGAAACCCATCTTCTTGAAAGTCTTCACCATCAAAGCAGCCATTTGCATCATCTGTTCTTCATCATCCTCAGTTTCAGATGATTCAACAGTGTTTGAGTCATCATCAGAGTTTGATGACTCACTTTCAGAGTTTATGACCAAAGCCTTTCCCTTAGCTTTCTTCTTTGATGTCTCTTTCTTAAGAAGTTTTTCTTCAACTTTGAGAGCAACAGATTTTGTCTTCTTTCCAGATCTTTTGTTTCTTTGTTCTATCTCAAGTTCATGAGTTTTAAGCAACCCATAGATTTCATCAAGATCTGTTTCTGCAAGATCATAATTATCTCTTATTGTTGTTGCCTTTAAATCCCATCTTTTAGGTAGAGATAGTAGAAACTTGAGATTTGACTCTTCAAGATCATATTCTTTATCAACTAGAGACAAATCATTCAACAGTTTACAGAATCTATCATATGTCTCAGTCAAAGTTTCATCAGGTCTTGAGTCAAAGTGTTCATACTCCTGTGTAAGAATAGTCTTCATGTTCTTCTTTATAGCACTTGTTCCTTGACACCTGACTTCTAAAGCATCCCAAATTTCTTTGGCAGTTTTTCAGCCAATAACTCTGTTAGACATGACATTATCTAAAGCACTATGGAGAAGATGTCTAACTTTTGCATCCTTTGCAATTGATGAGATATCTTCAGGAGTCAAATCTTTCTTTTCCTTTGGAACAGTCTTTTGTTCTTGACCAGCAACAACATGAGACAGTTTAGTTGGCATATGAGGACCATCATTGATTCTATCAAGATACTCTGGATTTGTGGCTTCCAGAAACATGGTCATCTTTACCTTCCATATTGGATATTCCACTGGTCTGAGAATTGGAACCCTAATCGTCTCATATCGACTCACAGAAGTTGGTTGAACCTTCTCAGGTTTAGAACCTGCTTGACTGTTTTCAGCCATGATTATACTTGTGTTTAGATCAAAAACTGTATATATTAAATAGCCTTGGCTCTGATACCAATTGTTAGGCCGAATACACAATATATAATCAAGTATACGTATAAGAATAACAATAAGAACACTGTTTATGAACAATAAACTGTATGAAATTAATAACTCCTCTCTCAGTGATGTAAAATATCACAGAGAGCTGCTAGGTTACAAGAATGATAATTCACGTATTCGCATCCCTTTTAGGGTTAACCTATCTGTGTTTATATAGTACACAGCTACATACAATCTCTAATTGATATTCCTATAAATCAGCTATACAATTATATAATATCAATCTAGAATTGCTTCTGTCTTCTGTTCCGTTTCCTTAGCCATCTCGATATCTCTTTGCTTCTTTCCATCTTCAAAGAATATCGCTTCTAGAATCTTCATTGAATAACACCGACAGCTAAGCAAACTCTGACTGTCATAGTTTAACAAACTCTGACCAGTACTCCAGTTAAACTCTGATAGTATCCTGATACTTTAAACACTGATAAACAAACATCAGCAATTATATCTAACAATATCTGTATGTACCTGATACCATGTCCTGGTCCATAGGTTATATTTGTGATTTTCAGGTTCTGGCTGCCACTTTCGATAGAAATACAATCGTCACCTAGATTTAATAATTCGTCAAACAAAAATATCATATACGCAAACATACACACACTTGTTATCATCCATGTTCATTACACGTATACGAACGAACACACACCAGTTTGAATAACAGAGTCCGATAATTGCATGTTTTCAGTGCGGGTGATATGGACTCCATCTGTATTAGGACTATCTCCGGATGTGGTACACATTTTGTTAGGTCCTGATATGTTTGTAGAAGGGGGGTTGAATACAAACAGTACCGTTTAATCAAATTTGTATTGTTCTTGATTTAACAATTTCAATAACAAATTACTGCGGAATAAAATGAAACAAGATTCAAGTTAAATAAATTAAACTTGAAGGGTGTTACAAATCAATGTACAGATTACAGAGTTCTTGTTAAAACAAATCTAGAATAAATACGACATGAATTTATCTATTTTTGTAATAAAAGGATCGAATACTAAAAAGTAGTTCGATATAATTTCTAGGGATTATGATCCGCTAGATTGTCAAAGCAATACAAGTAATCAATTTCTAGTTGTTTGGATTGTACATTTACTGCTAGAAATTAATATCCTGATGACTTTAAAGCTTTTGACAGTTGCTTTTATTCAATGGCAGAAGTAAAGGAGTTTTATGTTTGTTTTCTTTCTTTCTGTCTCTGTGTACTTCTTTTGATCATACTTCTTCTATTTAATCAAGTCACAGACTTCTTCCACGCGCCAAAAAGCAAAACAATAGATTACTACTAGCAGTACTATCCAAAACACTTGGTAGTACTATCGGTAGTACTATCCAATTCTCTTAGTAGTACTATCGGTAGTACTATTGGAGATAGTACAACTAGTAGTAAACTGATAGTACTACTAGTACTAATTTAGAAAGTAATAAATCTGATTTAATTTATTTACTTTAATTGATTTAATAAATGAATTAGTTCTAAATGAATTAATTCATAGATTAAATAAATTAAGTTATTGACTTAAATAATTCAATTAATAAATTAATTCTTGAGAATTAATTTATAAATAAAATTACTTCAGATCTAAATTGATTAATTTAATATATGAATTAATTCTGGAATAATTAATTATTTTATAGAATAAATTAATAGAGAATCCTCTTCTATATATAATAGGAGAACATGGGGATATTTTAGGGGTATTTTGAGTAAATAAACCCCCTGTGAAATTACCATATTACCCTTATATATTATGAAATTACATGACATGTCACTACTTTTTTATCTAAAGAAAAAATTGAATAAATAATGTTTTTGTGATGGATCAAACACTTTACCTTCTCCATAGAAGACATCCTTATAACCAATGAGCTACACGATTTCTTTTGATTTTAATTTAAAATCATATTACATGAACCCACATCTTTCTATATTCAATATTTATTGTTATTTAAACTTTTGAGTAAATATAAGGGTGATTTATAAGATTTATTAAACTTAATTTTTTTAATTATGTATCATATATAACTATAAATATTACCAATCTTATAAAATTTTAATATTAAGTTTTAGAAACAATATTATGTGGTGAATTTTTATCTATCTTTTAGTTAAACAAATATTTCGTAGCTGTAACCTAACTGTAATATATTCTATTCTCTTACATAAAGGTCTTACATAAATAACATATCACATGTAGTTTATTTACATATTTATTATTTATTTATTTTTCAAACTAATGAAAATTAGTGTTAAAAAATATTTAAAAATTAGACAATAATTTAGGTATGATCGATCAGTCACTTCGAGATCGGGGAGTTTTATCCCCTCCCCGATCCCCGAACTCGCCTCGATCCTCCAGAGGCGATTATATTACTTATCCTAACAATAACCATTGTTAAATAGCACATATCGAACATGTATACATGATATTTATGATTATTCTTTTTATCTATACAAGCATAGAGTCGGTGTGATGGATGAGTGACTTTTAAGTTTGTTATCTTAATTGTATTAATATTTTATTTTACATTTATATTTACTTTTTCTGAAGATGATCTAAAATTTCAATTATTTTATTTGATTGTTGAACTCGATGTTGAATTGACTTGTGTGACTGTGTTTGAGCGTGATTAAATTGTGTTTTAAGAATTTTGTGTTTGACAATATTTTAAAAATATATTTTAATTAAATTGTTATTTTTAATAAATTAAAGTCAAGTTGCAAACGGAAAAGGACTAAAGAGCAAATATCAAAATATGAGTATCATACTGATCGACCGACTTCCAAACTATATTTTGATTAAAATTGTTGTTTTTTTATAAATTAACCTAAAATAGTAAAAATAAAAGAACTAAAGTAGGAATATCAAAATATGAGAACCATACCAATCCACGATCAAACTTTCAATGTTTCGGTCTTAATAATACATTATAAATAAATATATTAGAAGTAACTAGATTTATAATTAGATTAGATGCATTATATATATGGCACGTTTTTTGTTATTATCAAATGAATTATAAATTAATTTGATGGAAGAAAATAATAAGGTATTTGCAATTGAGTTAATATATATATATATATATATATATATATATATATAATAACTAAAAAAATCATAAATAAAAATATGAAAAACTATTTTTTGAGTTAAAATAATGTAAAATATGAGATAATAAAAATAAATAGATAGTACAGCAAAATAATTAAATGAATAATATATTCTAAAATTTTTATTAACAATTTGTGTAAAAATTAAACTGATTAAAATATATAGTCCAGTTAACAAATTTTAAAAAACCGGATATGGCATAGCATACAAGTACAAAAAAAATTATGATCAGATCATTCACATTATACACCCTGAGTTATTTAAAATTATAGGTTCCGATCAATCAAAGTATCTATATAAATTGAAGTAAGTAAATTGTAACAAGACAAAAAAATGTGCAACCATACCTAGAAAAAATCTTTAAACCACAAAGAAAAGAAATTTATGTTAATCACTATAAAATGACCCGTGCTTTAATTAGTAAAGATATTTTTCTGGATGGAGTTGTATTTTAAAAAATATAAAGGGCGAATTCATTGTCAAACCACGGACATAATTTAGAAGGCATATGAACAATTTTAACTTACGATGGTAGAAGTACAAAAAATATTTATCCATTCATAATTGATTAAATTCTCAAGTTCTGAGGTCAAAAGAGATTGTTTGTTTGGAAGAATCGAAACACGCCGAAGTGGTACCAACCGTACTTAATAATAGAAGGATTTGGCACAAGGTAGTTCCACTTAGTCAATTAGTCAATTAGCTGAATTGTTCGATGTTATGAAAGTTAGACAGGTAGAGGAAGAGAAATAAATGCAAAGAATGCTTAAAATCAAGAGGTTAAAAGAAAAGACATGAAAATGTTAGAAAGAAAGTTTTAAGAACGGAAAATGCAAGGCTAAGTAGAATATTACAAGATTTAGGAAGGCTTTTGACTAAAATCTACAATCTCATACTGCAACATCTTGAAAGCTATTTAGTTTCTACCTTGAATGTTGTTGGAGATGAGCTAAATGGATGCATCATTTTTGAAGAACTAGAAAAAAGTTTAGGATTATAAGTAGTAAAAAAAGTCATCTTCATTACGAAACATCCATATAACACTCTAATTCTATTCTATGATCCACAACAAAATTAAAAACTCACATGACTTATTAGTACTACTTGTATTACTTTTCAAATTACAAACTTCAACATATTTAAGCAAGTACAGTATAATCATACTATTAACAAGAAAAGTTTTATGAACATCAACAATATACGATCATATATCAAAATGATATTGATCGTGCGTAGTTCAATTTAAAAATACAATCTAAGCTAGCGGTCCGTGCCTTGCACGAGCTTTTATGCTAGTTAAAACTAATTCTAAGAACCACTAAAACTGATGACGAACTTTCAATGAATGACGTTGACACTCCATGTACTGTCTGGTTCATGAGTGACTAACTTTAATGATTGTTCTTCATCTTTTGACTTTAAGATGTGGTTCTTTCTCCTTCTACTTAACAAAGAATTGTAACATGTACGTTTCCCGTCACACTTCTGAAATCTCTGTCACTTTTCCTTCTACTTAACAAAGAACTGTAACCTGTACGTTTCCCGTCACACTTCTGAAATCTCTATCACTTTTAAATAGTTCCACTTAGGGCTGAGCAGAACCGAACCAGAATCGAAAAACCGAACCGAATAGTATAATTTCGGTTCGGTTCGGTTCTAATTTTCTGAAAATTCGGTCTTTTCGGTTCGGACCGAATAGACCGAAATAAATATCGGTTCGGTTCGGTTCTTTCAAAAAAAATTCGGTCCGAACCGAATAGACCGAATTTTTTTTATTTTTTATTTATATAATTTTTATAGATATAATATATTAATTTTATATGTATGTATATATTCAAAATTTTGCATGGCTTATTTTTGGTTCGTGATTTGAAGTTTGAACTATTATATATACATTTCATACTTGTATTTCATTAGCTAATATTTTTGTTTTTAGAAAAATCATATTTTTTGGCTTTTTTTGAAATAAAAAATTTTTATTTGAAAAAATTTCGGTTCTTTTATGAAAGAACCGAACCGAATAGCATTATTTCGGTTCGGTTCGGTTCCGGTCCAAAATACAATTTCGGTTCGGTTCGGTCCGGAAAAAAACGATAATTCGGTTCTCGGTCTATTCGGTTCGGTCCGGTTCTGGACCGAACCGACCGAATGCTCAGCCCTAGTTCCACTTCCTTGAATGTTTCACTGAGGCTTCATCAATAAATTGAACTTCTTTCAATGTAGAATTACTTCAAGACTGTAGATGACATTAATCTTCATTCTCTTGACAGATATTATCTTCTGAGATTCCTGTGACATTTGAATATATTATTTACTTATTACATCTTAGTTTATGTTGAGTAGAATCCTCGGTGTTTACAAATAGGCCTTGACATATGCCTCTCACATTTGATTGCAGATTATACCAATATTATACTTGACAGAATATTACTGGAGAAGCCAACAATTGTAAAATTCATGGAGATTCTGTACCTCCACATCCCAAGACTGATCATCCAAGGAACTTTACCTACTTAGCGGCAATCCTACTAAGATACTAAAGTTACTATAACAAAATGATGAACCAGATGATAAAGGTTTAATGACACATTTTACTGCCTAAGTTTCCCTAAGCAAGACTGATCTCAAACAGATCAACACAATTTACAGACCTAATTCGATTTCCCTTTCATACAAAACAACATAGTCCTTTATTTCCAATATACTCCAAAGCGTAGTAAAATAATAAAATCGAGATAAGTACGAAACGAGATAGGTAGAATAACCCTTTATATATGCCTACGTACCTTAAACAATATCATTCTTCAAGTTAACATTTCTCTTCTCTTCAAGGCCTAGTTTATCCACACACCAAACATCTCAAAACATTTCTCTTCTCTACCAAGGTTTCATGTAGATAAACCTTTTTTCCTTATGCAGGTTAGAAATGAAATACAGGGTATTCGTGAAAACAGGCAGGGTAGATTGAAAGGTTATTAGTATATCAGCATTCTACGCAAAGTACCAGCGAACAGAGGACACCCAGTTTACAATCTGAATTGTCCTGTGACAAATGTTGCTGAGATTCTTAATTTGTTGGATATAGTTGGGTTAAGGTTTGCAGAAAGTGAGAAAATGAAGAAAGGAGGAGACGAAATGCATTAGAAAGAAAGCTATTCAGCAGCTGCTTGAAAATAAGACAAGATCCAAACGGATGCATATATCACCCTCGCTCTCCTACGCAAACTATCTCAATATTAGACTCAAAATAAAATAAGAAATACAGCCTCATAAAAAAGAACATCTGTAAGAACTTCAAAGAAGTTCCATATAATTGAAAATATGGCGACATTTTCTCAATTATCGGAGAATATCTCTTCTATAATTTATAACATCACTCCATCATACACAAATAACAAAGTTAGGTTTGGATGAGTTCTTGACACAAGGAATCAGAATCGTACTTTATTGAAAGTGGTGTTTCTGTTACATGATCATTGACCAGACCTAAGAGTAATTAAAACCACAATCCAAGCCCTAATTGAAACCCTGAATGAAAGGCCCCAATTGAAACCCTAATTGAAAATGAATATACAGAAAAGTGTGTACATACCAAATAATCGGAGCAATTAACTCGAGAAAAGTGAAGAACATACCAATTAATCGGAGCCCCGATTAGTGACCTTCAAAGTGAAAACCAAATTAGATAAAGAGAGAAAACAAGAGAGGAGAAAAGAGAAAAGAGAGAGAGTTGAGAGAGAGAGAGAGAGAGGGGACAGACAGCGGGTTCTTCGAGTTGAGATCGAGAGCGAGAGTTTGAGCGGGTGAGTTAGAGATTTATTCGATGAGAGAGTGAGAGTCTGGGGGAGAGTTATTGGAGATACGAGGGACTAAAGTGTGAGAGTAGAGACAGGAAAGTATAAAAAATTTCTTCTATGTTTAAAATTTTTGGATCGGGGAAAAACTGCCGCCCTGTAAATTTTCACCTTAAATTATATTCAATTAAAGGTGGTCAAAATAATCATCTATTAAATAAAAAAAATAAATAATCTTTTGTATATTTATGTATAACTAATAATTTAAAATTTGTATTAAATTATATATAAATTTAAAATACATTATTATTATATTTTACAACGTTTTTGTTACGATGCGGTACAAGCGGGCCATTTAACTTTTTAATAATTTTTTCCCAATAGTAGAAAGAGTACCTATTAACATCTGTATGGTTGGATCGTCGAAAAAATCAATTAAAAAAATTATTCATTGAATCTGACACATGTCCCGTTCTCGGAAGTAGTAGGTTGGACTGAATTGAGTTTAATTTAATTTTTAACGGAAATTTTAGATGGAATGAACTAGTAAGAAATGCAATTAAGTCTAAAGATATTTAAATGGATCATTTTGTAAGTTATTTGATTTTAATTTTCAAATTTATAAAATGATTTCCTAGATTGTAGAATGCGAAATTATTATGAAATATTTATTTGTCGAAATAAAACTTATAACTTGGAAATAGGAAGAATATAGTTATTTTTAGCTTATATGTGTTAGTACTTTGATTTGATACATTATTTTTAATTGTATTCTAAAATTCGATTGACTCAACCGAGGACTCGGATGAGCATTCAGAACCCCCATATTCTACTCAACTATGTCGTTTATGTAAAGAACTATAAAGGTTTTTTTTTTTTCTACCCACTATAATTTATTCAAATTTTTTTATTGAATGTAATATATCATCCAAATACTTTCATATATTTTTTTTGTATTTTTTAAAACAATTAATATTTTATTTAATTTTTATAAAAGTATCAAAAAATGAAAGTTCAACATTATCTAATCATATAAAAATAATTATGTAAAATTTTTGTACAACTAAATTCTTACATGTAATAAATGTTATCCTTATATTTTTATTTATTTTTCATGATGTGTACAACTATATTTATTTTCCCTCTCTTTTTTAGGGGATTTTCATTTGGACTGCATAAAATTTTTGATCGTGGCTAAATTCGATCAAATCGAATTTAGGAGCTGGAACTAAATTCGACAGAATGCTGTCGACTATAGTTTTGAATAGTGTGAAATTTTTTGGGCGGGAAATATCCCACCTTTTACTAAATTCAAAAATATAAGGGGCAAAATTCCCCCTTTTACTAAATTCGACAACATAAAAAAATCTATTGAATTTAGTACTGAATTCGACAACATAAAAAAAATCTGTCGAATTCATTACTAAATTTGACAGAGTACAATTTCGACCGAAAACTGTCGAATTTAACCGCAGTGTATAATTTCGACTGAATCTGTCAAATTTGATTTTTGTCGAATTTGGTTTATCGAAATTAGTCTTACTTTCTTGTAGTGGATCTTTCTAACGGTATATAGTCCACTGCCCAGAACATTTCCAGTGAAAGCAAATTATTCTTCAGAGTTCAGCAATCTACAGCCTCTAGACTTCCTGTTTCGTGTTAGTTTTGCTTTCATTATCTTTTGTACTTCGTTTGCTACATTCTTTGAGCTCCAGCTTGGGGATATGGTATGATTATTCTATTTTTTTGTTTTGTCAATGATATTCAGTAGAATTATTATTTATTCATCCAACTAAAGATTTCAAATTCCTCTCAAATCACCGACAACTTACAACAAAGATGGCCAATGGGATGTACAAAATCATTTCGTTTATATTTGACTTTTGGCGTGTCAATAACATGTTCCATAAATAGGATTTGTAGCAACTATTTAACTGAGATCAACTCAAACATAGCCAGATGCCATGCCCTAAACACGCTTTAATTAAAATTTACATGTAAAGTTGATGGGATTCAAACAAGAATAACAACGTAAGTTAGGTTGTTCAGGAGTTGTTGAATGGAAAACTTACTTAAATTGAAGAGATAATTAAAACAGAATACACGCAGAGATTATAAGCTACTGGAAGTCCCTACAAAACAGGAACTACTTCAACTCTCCCTACAATATCGAAAACTGATAAAGACCTATTCTACAGCAAACACCCACATCTGTGCAACAGACTTATTCAACAAATAAAAACTAATAAATAATTATGTTTAGATTAAATAAATAATCCAACATATTCCCCCTTAATCTAAACATGATCAAGATTCTTAACACCCAGCAATTCACGCATCCTTTCAAACTTAACCACATACATGGGTTTGGTCAAGACATTTGCTCGTTGTTGTTCTGTGCTAACATGTTTAATGATTATCAGCCCTTTCTCTACGCATTCTCTAATGAAATGGTAGCGAACATCTATATGCTTACTATGACCACGAAACACCGGATTTCTTGCTAGGTCAATGGCAGATTTATTGTCGATATATATCACAACTGGTCCAGCCCGAACATCTGCAATTTGGCTAAGGAGACGATGCAACCATATTCCTTGACATGCAGTGGCTGTAGCAGCCATAAATTCAGCCTCACAGCTTGACAATGCCACACATCTCTGCTTCTGAGAAACCCAAGTAATCAATGACTCGTCCAGATAAAAATCCATGCCTCCCGTGCTTTTCCTGTCTACCATATCACCGGCCAAATCACTGTCCGAAAAACTAGACAGCATGTAATCCCCTCGACCCTTTGTGTACACCAAACCGTAGTTTAAAGTAACCTGCACGTACCTTAAAATTCTTTTGACAGCTCCTTGATGAAGCACAGTTGGCCTATCCATAAAGCGACTTACTACTCCAACTGCATATGCGATATTTGGGCGTGTGTGCACCAAATATCGCAATCCTCCTACTGTACTCTTATATTCAGTGGCATTAACGGACTTACCATTCTCATCTTTGTGCATCACCAGCTTCGGTTCCATAGGAAATTTAAACATATTACAACCAATCATGTCAGCTCTGTCTAGAACCTTTTTTGCATATGCAACCTGCTTGAGTTCGATAAAACCCTTTCCTTGCTTAACCTCTATACCGAGATAATAGCTCAATTTTCCTAGGTCTGACATTTCAAACTCTTGACTCATCTGCTTCTTGAATTGAACAATGTTGCCCACACTAGTGCCTGTAACAATCAGATCATCAACGTAAACGCCTATGATTAGTGATTCATTTCCTTCCTTCTTAGTGTACACAGTATGCTCCAAAGGACATTTAAGAAAACCAAGCTTTTCAAGGCATTTGTTTAGTTGTGTGTACCAAGCTCGTGGTGCTTGGCGAAGTCCATACAACGCTTTATATAACCTGTAAACCTTTGTCTCTTGTCCCTCTTTTATGTATCCCTCGGGTTGATTGACATAGACTTCCTCATATAGTCTGCCATTAAGGAAAGCTGATTTCACGTCTAAGTGGTGCACCTCCCACTCATTCCTGGTTGCAAGTGCTAGCAACAAACGAACTGTCTCCATCCTTGTTACAGGGGCGAAAGCCTCTTCAAAATCGATCCCGGGTTTCTGTACATACCCCTTTGCCACCAAACGTGCCTTGTGCTTCAATACCTCACCATTCGTGTCTTCTTTGACTTTATATACCCATTTCAAATCTATAGCTCGACGACCTTCAGGCAAGTCTGTCAAACCCCACGTTTCGTTTCTCTCTATAGCCTCAATTTCGCAATCCATGGCATCCTTCCAGTGTTGTTCCTTTATTGTATGGGCATAGCAGGCAGGTTCATCGATGACGATTAATAGTAACTCATCATCCAGTTCATTAGCTTGTTCCACTTCCTCAGTTTCATTGTATATGTCGCTGATGAGTCTGAAATTGCATGGAGGTTCACTTCCATCATAATTCTGGGACTGAGCAAAGCTGTTACTTGAGGTGGGTGTCACAGATTGAGGTGTGGACATGCCACCATCTTGTTGCATGTGTGTTCAGAAAAGCAACGGGCCGATGTCTTGACAAAGCCCATGACTAATGTTAAATTCGAGCAGATGCGTCAGCTACTTGGAGTTAAGAATCTGGATAAATACGTCTAGATTAAGGGGGAGTTATGTTAGATTATTTTTAATCTAAACGTATTTAATAAATTAATAAGTTTGTAGTTTATTTAAATTGTTTTGAATATGTCAGACTAGTAGTTGGGTTAGTGCAGGAGAAGTAGGAGAGGTGGACTTGTTCCAGGATAAGCTGTTAGTCATTCCTAAAATGTAGTTACCACCTTGTGTGGGTTTCTCTATTTATCTTGAATGTAAACGTTTAAGGAACACACCTGAACGTATCTTTATTGTTTATCAGTTTCAAATAAACATTTTTGTCATATTTTTGTGTCTGTTTCTACATCTGGTATCAGAGCATTATGATCGACCTGGTGACTAAACACAGCTGCTACTCAGTGAAGCCACGATGGAACCAAGTAAAGCTAAGGAGAGTTCTTTTAGTGTGAATTACCCGATGCTGACTAAAACCAACTACGCTGCATGGGCATTAAAGATGAGGGTATTCATGCAAGCCCTTGGCGTCTGGGAGGCGATAGAACCTAAAGATGTTAAAGCTGTTGTTGAAGACAAGATTGATAAGCGAGCCTTAGCTGTAGTGTATCAAGGAATCCCAGAGGAGATGCTGTTGTCAATCGCAGAGAAGAAAACGGCTAAGGATGCATTGGCTGCTATCAAAACATTATGCCTGGGAGCTGACAAGGTAAAAATTGCTAAAGCACAAACCCTGAAGAGTGAATTTGAGTCTTTGAACATGGGAGAAACAGAACAACTGGATGACTTTTATTTGAAATTGAATGGTCTGGTTACTAACATTAGAGCATTGGGAGAAACAATGGAAGAGACGTATGTGGTGAAGAAACTACTCAGGGTTGTTCCCTCAAAATTCTTGCAAATTGCATCGGCCATCGAGCAGTTTGGAAAATTAGAGGAGATGTCGGTAGAAGAAGTCATTGGCTCACTAAAGGCTCATGAAGAAAGGTTACGTGGGCAAACCGAAACAAGCCAAGGGAAACTTTTGCTGACAGCGGAAGAGTGGAAGAAAAAGGAGAGCAATGAGGAACAATTGTTATTGACTCGAGAAGAATGGTTAAAGAAAACCAGTAGAGAAGGAACTCGAGGTGCTGGAGATTATCGTGGGAAATAAGGAATTCGAGCAGGACGGGACAGGAGCAAAGTGAGATGCTTCCACTGTCAGGCTTACGGGCATTACGCTGCGGAATGTCGCAAGCCAAGGAATATGCACAAGGAGGTGAACCTTGCTAAAATTTATGAGGATGAACCAGCCCTGTTAATGGCTGAGATTGGAGAAAGGGAGACGGACACTATGCTCTTGAAGGAAGAAGCAGTGGTGCCAAAATTGCGTACAAGCAGTGATGGACAGAGGGAGTCTCAAGTGTGGTATTTGGATAACGGGGCCAGCAATCATATGACTGGCCAGCGTGGGAAATTTAAGGAACTGGATGAACGGGTAACTGGGAAGGTGAAATTCGGGGATGGATCCACGGTGAACATCAGAGGCAAAGGGATTGTTTCATTTAAGTGCAAAAATGGCGAGGAGAAAATTCTTAAAGAGGTATACTATATCCCTACACTATGAAATAATATAATTAGTCTTGGCCAATTATTGGAGGATGGGAATAGAGTAATATTAAGTGGTGATTATTTGTGGGTTTATGATGAGCAAGAAAGGTTGTTAATGAAGGTGAAGAAATCTGAGAATAGATTATATAAAATCAGCCTTGAAGATGGTGTGTCTCTGTGTTTGTTGAACAAGGCGTCGGAGGAGACAACTTGGTTGTGGCACTCAAGGTTGGGCCACGTCAATTTTCATGCAATGAACTTACTATTCACGAAGGAGTTGGCATTGGGAATACCCAGATTTGTGCAGCCCAGTAAAACCTGCAAAGGTTGTCTGATGTCCAAGCAAACCAGACGTCCGTTTCCTGACAAAGCAAATTTTATGGCCAAAACCAGGCTTGAACTTGTACATGGAGATTTGTGTGGGCCTATATCTCCACCTACATCAGCTGGTAATCGATACTTCATGCTTCTTGTGGATGACTATAGCCGGGTAATGTGGGTTTATATGCTAAAGACAAAAGATGAGGCGTTGGAGGTTTTTAAAAAATTTCGTGTATTGGTGGAAAATGGGACTGAAAACAGAGTTAAAGTGCTTAGAACCGACCGGGGTGGAGAGTTCTGTTCCAACAGTTTCAAGGAATATTGTGAAGATGCAGGCATACAAAGACACTATACAGCGCCCTATACTCCGCAACAAAATGAAGTAGTAGAGCGTCGTAACCGGACTGTAGTCGCTATGGCCAGGAGTTTTATCAAGAAAATGCAGATGCCGTCATCTTTCTGGGGGGAGGCTGTTCGTCATGCAGTCTATATTCTAAATAGATTGCCCACAAAAATCCTAACTGAGGTGACACCCTACGAGGCTTGGTCTGGTAAGACTCCCAATCTTGATCATATACGCATTTTTGGATGTTTGGCATTAATGAAAATTCCAAGTATACATACACACAAACTTGATGATCGTAGCTTGCCAGTCATTTATCTCGGCAAAGAGCCTGGTACTAAGGCGTGCATGTTGTATAATCCAAGTGAAAGAAAGGTGTATGTAAGCAGGGATGTAGTGTTTCAAGAATCTGAAGGCTGGAACTGGGATCAGGAACAACAATCAAATTGCAGTGAGAGAGATCGGGGTCTGAGTGTTTTACAGTTGATGGGCTTGGGCTGTCAGGCCCACAGAATGAAGAATCAGATAGGGTGTCAGCAACAGAGCCCATGACACCGTTACAGTCTATACAGACTCAAAGCGTGACACCTACAGATGGGTTAGGTAGCAACAACTCAGGAACTTCAAGTAACAGCGTGTCTGCAGAATCAGGGGAGAGTACTGAACCAAAAAGATTCAGGTTATTGTCAGATGTGTATAATGAGACAGAAGAGATCAAGCTGGCTGATGAACTCATGTTTCTTGGAATAGATGAGCCAACCACATATAGAGAAGCAGTCAAAGAGAAGGCATGGAAAGAAGCAATGAAAAATGAAATTGATGTAATTGAAAAGAATAAAACTTGGGTATTGAGTGATCTGCCAGAAGGTCACAAGGCTATAGGATTGAAATGGGTGTTTAAACTCAAAAAGAACACTAATGGAGACATTATCAAACATAAGGCAAGGTTGGTCGCGAAAGGCTATGTTCAAAAACAAGGTGTGGATTTTGAAGAAGTATTTGCTCCGGTCACCCGCTTGGAGACAGTCCGGTTGTTATTAGCTCTCTCTGCAAAGAATGGGTGGGAAGTACACCATCTTGATGTCAAATCTGCATTTCTGAATGGCAATCTTCAAGAAGAAGTGTATGTGATGCAGCCGGAGGGATTTGAAAAGGAAAATCAAGAGCACAATGTATACAGATTGATGAAAGCTCTATACGGACTCCGTCAAGCTCCTCGTGCGTGGTACGCTCGTTTAAATAAATATCTTTTAAGTATTGGGTTATTAAATGTCCACATGAGCATGCCGTTTATACTAGACGAGAAGGAGATGAGTCTCTCATTGTTGGTGTCTACGTCGATGACCTACTGATCACTGGTACGTCTGTCACCAATATTGTAAACTTCAAGAAACAGATGAGTAGTGAATTCGAGATGACTGATTTGGGAAAGTTGTCAAATTATCTTGGGTTAGAGGTTGATCAAAGGAAAGATTGTATCGAGATTAAACAAACGGCGTATGCTAAAACAGTACTTGAAAAGGTAGGCATGAAGGACTGTAATCCAGTGAAGTATCCATTTGACCCTAAGTCACATCTCTCTAAGGACGAGGAAGGGAAGCCAGTAAACCCTACTGAGTTTAAAAGCATTGTGGGTGGATTAAGATACTTGGTTCATACACGACCTGACATAGTGTATGCTGTTGGTATTGTGAGCCGTTACATGGAGAGACCGACAGTTTTGCATTTAAACGCTGTCAAGAGAATACTACGGTATTTGAAAGGAACGTTAGAGTTTTGGTTGGTTTATTCAAGAGGTACCGGTAACTATCTCTTGTCTCGTTTTTCTGACAGTGACATGGCTGGAAGCGTGGATGACAGAAAGAGCACAGGAGGGTTAGTATTTTATCTCAATGAAAGTTTGATCACCTGGGTGTCTCAGAAACAACGTTGCGTGGCACTGTCTTCATGCGAAGCTGAATTCATGGCTGCAACTGCAGCAGCATGTCAAGGCATTTGGCTTAGAAAGTTACTGAGTCATATCACAGATGTTGGGATTGGTCCAGTAGTAATTTATGTTTACAATAGATCTACAATCGACTTAGCCAAAAACCCAGTCTTTCATGGTCGCAGCAAGCACATTGATATACGGTTTCATTGATATACGGGCCGATGTCTTGACAAAGCCCATGACTACTGTTAAATTCGAGCAGATGCGTCAGCTACTTGGAGTTAAGAATCTGGATAAATACGTCTAGATTAAGGGGGAGTTATGTTAGATTATTTTTAATCTAAACGTATTTAATAAATTAATAAGTTTGTAGTTTATTTAAATTGTTTTGAATAAGTCAGACTAGTAGTTGGGTTAGTGCAGGAGAAGTAGGAGAGGTGGACTTGTTCCAGGATAAGCTGTTAGTCATTCCTAAAATGTAGTTACCACCTTGTGTGGGTTTCTCTATTTATCTTGAATGTAAACGTTTAAGGAACACACCTGAACGTATCTTTATTGTTTATCAGTTTCAAATAAACATTGTTGTCATATTTTTCTGTCTGTTTCTACAACAAGGCTCCAAATTACATTTTTATGTGTATCCTACTATGTTCTTGTAATGTGCCAAGCATTCTTCCTTTGACCAATTTTTGGTTTTATTCACTCGAAGTTCTGTGTATGCTGTTATACAACTCCATACCCATAGCTAATTTATGACTCATGCTAGCACGTGGACTCCAGCAACATTTTCTTTTCTCATCGCAGGGCGCGTCCTCACTCCATGTTACTATCGTAACAAAAAGGTGCATCCTTAATTATTTTCTCCTAGAAAATGCTTGTTGGGCTCAACCTTGTATAAGGGAACAAGCATTCTCAAAAAATTTGAAAATTTCACCGTCTCAATCGAGATTAGGGAATGTGTTCATGGACTACCCCTGGACTAGAAGGTAATTAATTTATCTTGTAATCTAATTTACAATGCAATAATTCAATCAACTATTGATAGAATAAGGTGCCAGTGGGTCACCAAAAAACGTCATGTTACAACATAATTGGAGAAGACGAAGTTGGAGAAGCAGGTTTTAACTGAGTTGATGGCCTTTAACGTGAAGCTTGAAAGTAATGGAAACAAACTTGTTGTGTTCATAAGAACTTGAAGCTTGACAGACAAGTTGGAATGCCTAATAAAGATGAGATTGAAGCTATTGCTCTCAAGCTAACTGAGTTGGAGAAGAGCAAACGAATGAAAATGATATCACAATTACTACAAAAATAGATCTTTACCTATTAATAATTTACTTACCAATAGGTATTGGTAGATAAATGTTATAATTTACTTACGAATATGTATTGGTAGGTAAAGTTAACATTTATCTACCAATATTTATTTGTTAAATCATTGGTAGGTAAAATGGTATGCTATTCAAAATTAATGTAAAATATAAGTAATAATTGCAGGTGAATAGTCTTGGCTGCATATATATATATTTTAGGCGAACAAAATTTTAGTTTTGTTGGTCAGCTCTTCGACCATCTCTTTGTGCTAAGTACTTTTCCACCATCTTTTATAGTTTAAGCAGAGTATATTTTTCTAAAATTCTTTTAAAAAAAAGTTAAATGAGAAAACAGCAAAAATCCTCTTTTAACCATATTTACAACAACAACAAAAATCAATTACGTGGCTCAATATACATACAAGTTTTTACGGAAACTTATAAATGGCAAGTCACAATTATTTTTGTACTAATATATTTAGCAACTCTTTTTACTTGTATCATTTATTTGTATTATTAGCCTATAACCCGTGCAAGGCACGGATCCTAAAAAATAATAAACTAAAAAATTTAATGTGAACGAAAAATATTAAAATAAAAGTAAAAATTAATATGATAAATTATAAAATGAGAAACTTAAATATTAATTGGAACGTAAAAAAATATTAAAAAATACAGACGGGGCTGATGAAGATAAATGAGGTATTATTAATATTAATTTATAATAAAATAAAATTAATAATAAGGAAATATAGAAAATCTAACATGTTTTAATTAAAAAAAGTAATTGCTCGTGAAATTTTTAGAAGTGTTTTAATTATATTACTTGTATTTATTAAAAAAATACGTTGACATGTTAAAATAAGTAAGTTTTTTTAATAAGGACAAATAGAAAGTTAACATGTTTTAATTAAAAAAAAAGTAACTGTTAGAGGCCCACATCAAGTGATCCTTGGGCCGACTGAATGACCGGATTTTATTGGGCCGACTGGAGAATCCGACCCATATGGCTAACGGTTGAACGACCGAGTCAAAGGAGAAGACACGTGGTCCATGACCGAGGCGTGGAGATAGGAAAAACGGGTAAAAGCAATGTGCAGGTTCCATTCTTCATTCATTCACAATACACACATATTTTCTCTACGTTCTATTTACCTACTTTGACGACCAGTTACTGATTCTCACACCGGAGGTGAATCGGGGGGCCCATCCCTCGCATTCTTCTTCTTCGCAGGTCCGATCGGACGTTGGTGGCAAAAACTGGTTCCAACATTTGGCGCCGTCTGTGGGAACGTATAGAGCAATTGTGCGTTGTGATTTTTTGAGATTATGTCTTCTAAACGACCGCCTGGATTCGATGGAACTCCACATCCCGGAGGTTCAATCATCACGCGGCTCATAAATCGGCAATTGAATTTTGACTCTGAGGGGGACGAAGGTCCTTTGCCGACCCCCGAAGAACAGAGGGAATTGCTCCTCAAATGGAGAGAGGAGCAGGCTGCAAAGAAGGAAAAATACAGAGGTGAAGTTCGAACGATTTCCGGGGGCACAGTGTTAGAGCGGTGCAGTAAGACCGCCTGAAAGAAATATGCCAGACAGGTCTACAACTTGTATCAGACCAATCCGGTCAGACAACCCCTGCCAATCACCTTCACAGAGGATGATTTTGAAGACGTGATATGGCCGCACGAAGATCCACTCATCATAAATCCCATTATAGGGGAGAACAAAATCTGGAGAGTGCTAGTTGATGGTGGTAGTTCGGTCAATATCCTGTATCACAGAACATACTGCAAAATGAACTTAGGAGGCGAGTAGTTGGAGCCATGTCATGAGGCACCCCTGTATGGCTTCGGAAATTAGCCCGTACCGATCGAAGGGACAATCACCCTCCCCATCGTGCTGGGCAAAGCCCCTTACACCATGGAAAAAGAACCCAAGTTCTATGTAGTGAAAGTGGATAGTCCGTACAATGGAATCCTGGGACGGCCGATCCTTAGCGCTTTTCAGGCAGTAGCTTCTGTTCCCCACCTGAAGTTGAAATTTCCAACAGAAAATGGTGTGGGGGAAATGAGAGGAGATCAGAAGGCTGCTCGAATCATCATGTTGGAAGACATTGAGAAAGACAAAGATGTCGAGATGACTGAAGGGGGGAAAAGAAAGAGGAATGAAGACGAAGGAAGCAGTCGTCAGATGATGAACATCGAGTTAGAAAAATTTGGAGCAGATTTGTCCAACCCTATAGCCGAACCGGCAACTGAGACAGAAGAAGTAGAACTGTATGTCGGGCAGTCGGGGAAAATGATCCAAATAGACAAAAACATGGAGCCTGAGTTAAAAAAGAAAGTTATTGAAGTGATCAGACAGTACCACGATGTGTTCGCGTGGGGACCGGAAGATATGCCAGGCTTAGACCCTTCGGTTGCCAAACATTGTCTTAGCGTTAACCCTGATGCAAAGCCTGTTAAGCAGAAGAAAAGGAATTTCGCCATGGAAAGGCAACAAGTCATCCAGGCCGAAGTGGAAAAGTTGCTGGAGGCTAAGTTCATTGAGGAAATTGAGTATCCGGACTGGCTGGCAAATGTGGTGGTAGTCAAGAAGTCGAACAACAAATGGATGATGTGCGTCGATTACACCGATCTGAACAAAGCCTGTCCGAAGGATCATTATCCCCTACCTAACATTGATCAGTTGATAGATGCAACCTCAGGACACCAGGTACTTAGCTTTTTAGATGCTTTTTCTGGATACCACCAAATTGCAATGAATGCCGAGGATATTCCAAAGACAGCATTCATCACCCCCAAAGGTACATATGCATACATCAAGATGCCCTTCGGGCTGAAGAATACAGGGGCAACCTTCCAGAAAATGATCAACAAAGTCTTTAAGCAACAGATCGGTCAGAACATGGAATGCTATGTGGACGATATGATCGTGAAATCCATGTTTAAAGACCATGTAGAGGACCTGAAAGAGTGTTTTGAAACACTCAGGAGAAACAATATAAAAATTAATCCAAGTAAATGCACGTTCGGAGTTGCTAGTGGCAAGTTTTTGGGGTACATGGTAAGTGCGAGAGGGATAGAGGCCAACCCTGAGAAGATCAAGGCAATGATTGATATGGAGGCACCGAAGACGATCAGGGACATTCAAAAATTAACTGGGCGATTGGCTGCTTTGAGAAGGTTTATTTCCCGATCGGCCGAGAAAGCACTACCGTTCTTCGAAGTACTCCGAGGGTCAAAAAACTTTGAATGGGGATCAGACTGCCAGAAGGCGTTTGAAGAAGTTAAAGAATATCTGGTTAAGGCACCACTCCTGATGCGACCTGATCCCAAGAAAACACTGCAACTCTACTTAGCAGTGAGTGACCGGACACTAGGGGCGGTGCTAGTTAAGGAACATGAAAAGAATCAACACCCAGTTTTCTATGTCTCACACATCCTTAAGGATGCGGAAACAAGATACCCCAATGCTGAAAAGTTCGTCTTTGGATTAGTGGTAGCATCAAGGAAACTACGCCATTACTTTCAAGGAAGAACTATGCAAGTGGTTACCGATCAACCACTGAAAAAGATACTTCAAAGACCGGAAGCTTCGGGCAGAATTGTGGCTTGGTCGGTAGGGCTAGGAGAGTATGACTTGGAATTTGTGCCCAGAACCGCCATCAAAGCCCAAGCCCTGGCCGACTTCTTGGTAGAATGTTCTTTCTCAGGGCCGAAGGACTTGGCGCCAGAGGAACATCTCATTCAGTCACCTGGAAAATGGAAGCTTTTTGTGGATGGTTCGGTCGCCAAAACGAAGTATGGGGCCGGTATGATCCTTATCAGCCCAGATGGTTTCGAGATTTATCAGGCTATCAGGTTCACCTTCCCCTTGACTAACAATGAGGCCGAATATGAAGCATTACTAGCAGGGCTCTCCTTGGCACGAAGCCTAGAGGTAAAACATGTAAGGGTATTTAGCGATTCTATGCTAGTGGTGAAGCAATTTTCTGGGGAGTATGGCCAGAAAGACCCTCGAACGAAGGCATACACAGCCAAGGTACGTGAAAGTTCACTTCATTTTGAGTCGTTTGCATTAAGCCAAGTAGCCAGAGAAAACAACAGCAGGGCAGATGTGTTGTCTAGGCTTGCCTCAGCGGAAACCCAGAGTCTAATGGGGTCGATATACCTAACCGAAGTGAAAGTCCCTTCGATCGACAAAAAACAGTGTTTGGAAATCCATCACGGAATCAATTGGATGACCCCCATCAGGGCCTTCTTGGAGAAAGGAGTATTGCCATTAGACAAAAAGGAAGCACAAAAGGTGAAATATCGGTCAGCCAGCTACACTTTAGTAGGCGGACAGTTGTTTAGACGGTCGGCTACACAGCCTCTTCTTAAATGTCTGGACCCCGAAGATCAAAGGTTAGTATTGGAAACAGTGCATGAAGGAATTTGTGGAGAGCATTTAGCAGGGCGATCACTAGCCTTCAAAATTCTCAGACAAGGATTCTTCTGGCCGACCGTAAGGGAAGACGCCAAAAACTATTCAAAGAAGTGTAGACAATGCCAGCTATTTAGCACCGTACCGAAGCAGCCCCGGAAGAAATGTCATCGATCCTCAATCCCATTCCCTTTGCCATGTGACCCTCTCCTACTGGTAAATAATCCTTTTATGTGTAAAGGAAAGACTGCATGTTTATATCATCTAGCGAATTGTTTCTTGTATAATATGATAACATTACCCTCAATTTGGGTTTGTAGAATCTCTCTGTTTTCATCTGTTTGCTGTTGATACGCATTTCGTATAAATTTAATTCAGGGACCAGCTTTGTACGTGGAAGCCCTTCTCGAGGCGCACCACATGTTTAAGATCAGGTGGCTTGAGGATCCGAGACAGTACTGAACGCGCTGGACTTTAAGTTTTATTGTTTTTATTAATTTAGCTTATATTATGTCAAGTTTTTTGTTATAATCAATACTCCATGTCAAGCAAAAAAAATCATTTAATACTCCCAAAGACCGTATTAGTTCTCTCCTTATATGCATGTCTTGAACAGATTAGTTTGACTTATATTCAAATTTAAGTTTAATTTTTTTTCAGAGAAGCACTGACTAATGTCAGGCTAAATTCGACCAAATTCAGTCAATCGATTTAACCGGTTTTCTTGTAATGACTTATTATGATATTATAAAAAAAATTATTTAAAATGAAATAAATAAACGAGCACTTGGTATATCTATGAGAATTTATTGTAAAATCAAGATTCAGCAAATGTTTCTTATCTTTGGAATTTAATGTTAGTAATACTCCTTGTTGTCGAAATGAAAATTTGAAGTCTAGATAAAGAATTTTAATCCTTACCAACAAATATGTAATTGCATTACTTGAAGCTTCCAAATTCAGTGTTTTGGTTGGTTGATAAATATAACTTCTTAATCAAATATACAAACGGAAAACAAGTGCTTAGCCAAAAAAAAAAAAAGTTTAGAAAAGAATATACAAACTGCACACAAAGCTTGTTCTTCAAACAGGTCACGGCAATATAAATCTGCGGTCAAATTTTAAAAAGGTAATTAATCGAACAATTGTAAAAAGTAAGTATTGTATATACAAATATATCATTAAAAATGTATTTAGTTATGTAATTGTAAAAAATATTTAAATGTTCGATTTAAAATTTTATCGTTGTTCATGTACAAATGTAGGTGTCTAATTTTATTGTTTATGTTAATAAACAAATAATTTGAACATGAGAAGCTGTGGAATATAAACTTTAGGTCACATCATTGGGTCACAATTAGCTGCCCGTTGCATAGCTTCATGTATTTATAAATAGAAGTAGCTAGTAGTACTGTATCACATAGAGAACATATAATTCAGAATTCCCAGCAAATATCAAAGCAATGGCTTCAGTGGGTTTATCTACTATAATGGCGATCAACTTGCTCTTGTTACTCATCACTCTTGTTTTCACGTTTTCTTTAGCTCAGAAAGGACGTACAGTTTCACCGCAATATGCCCCTGGTAAATAATTCTTATCTGTAAAGGAGCTACACATTGATCAGGCTATTGCAGGTTTACATATTTATCTTGTTTCTCCGTAACTGTAAATAACTGGTTTACCATGCATAAGCGCAGTACAAGTTAGGAATTATGCGGGGGGGATTGAACACGTGCCATATAATAATCATTTTACTCTCAGTTTGGAGTCTTTAGAATCTCTCTATTTTCATCTGTTCGTTGTTGATACGCATTTTGTATGAATTTACTATTGATAAACACACCTGATATATGCTCACAAAGATATACTTAAGATTGGAAGAGGTTTAAACTGGAAGTACGTTCTTTATTCATGCAAGCATTACAAAGATATAAAGCATAGAAAGCAGATGGTTACTACAAACCAGGAACCACCACAATAACAGACTCCTACTATCTCTCTACTACTTGTTATTCTGATCCTAAAACAATGCTTCACTAGAGACTTAATCCACACTGTTTTTTTTCATTTTATTAATTACACAAAACAAATACGTTTAGATTAGATTAAATATCCAACACATTCCCCCCTAATCTAAACATGGATCCAGACTATATTTCTGCCAAAATAGCAGACAAGTCTTCAACGCCAATAACCTTCCTCATCTCTTCGAATTTTACTCTTCCCAATGCCTTGGTCAGAATATCCGCTCTTTGTTCCTGTGTAGCCACGTACTTGACTACTAGCTTGCCTTGTTCGATGCACTCACGAATAAAGTGAAAGCGTACATCTATATGCTTGCTTCGTCCATGATTAACAGGATTTTTCATCAACTCAATTGCTGACTTATTATCCACATGAAGTACTACCGGTCCAACTTTCTGTCCACTGATTTCCTCCAGTAAACCTCGAATCCAAATGCTCTGACATGCCGCCGTTGTTGCCGCCATATACTCTGCTTCACAGGATGACAATGCTACCACCCGTTGCTTCTGAGACGTCCAAGAAATCAAGCTGTTGTTCAAATAAAAACACATCCCTCCCGTGCTTCGTCTGTCAATAACGTCTCCCGCCAGGTCGCTGTCTGTAAACCCAGATAGTATCTTCCCATTCCTCTCTCTTGCATATACCAAACCATAGTCAATGGTGCCCCTTATGTATCTCAAAATGTGCTTCACAGCCTGCTGATGTTTAATCGTCGGTTTTTCCATAAACCTGCTGGCAACTCCTACAGCAAATGAGATATCCGGCCGAGTATGAGTCAGATAACGTAGGCTTCCGACTATACATCTGTATTCAGTAGCATCAACTGATTGCCCCCCTTCATCCTTGTCAAGCTGCAGCTTGTGTTCCATCGGAAACTTTGATGCATTACAGTTCGTCATCCCAACCTTCTCCAATAACTTTAATGCGTACGCCGATTGCTTCAGAGCGATAAACGACCCTCCTTGAATCACTTCTAAACCCAGGTAGAATGACAGCAGTCCAAGGTTACTCATCTCAAATTGCAAATTCATCTGCAATTTGAAGTCTTCTACTTGACACTTATTCGAACCTGTTACCAACAAATCATCAACGTAAACTCCCACAATAACAATATCTTCACCATCAATCTTCGTATACACTGCTTGTTCATGTAAACACCTGGTAAAACCCAATTCCTTCAAACACTTGTCCAGCCTCGCATTCCATGCTCTAGGAGTCTGTCGCAACCCGTACAGCGCTTTATATAGCTTATACACTTTCATTTCTTGTCCCTTCTTTACGAAACCTTCCGGTTGAGTAACGTACACCTCTTCATTGAGCTCACCATTCAGAAACGCAGCCTTAACATCTAGATGATGAACATCCCAACCTTCCTTTGCCGAAAGAGCCAGCAATAGTCGAACTGTGTCCAAGCGAGCTACAGGTGCAAACACCTCGTTGTAATCTATTCCCTTCCGTTGCACATATCCCTTTGCCACGAGGCGTGCTTTGTGTTTTACAACATTTCCTTTAGGATCCTTCTTTAATTTGTAGACCCATTTTAATCCTATAGGTTTATGTCCTGGTGGCAAGTCTGTCAAGCTCCAAGTTTCATTCCTCTCAATCGTATCAAATTCCAGCTGCATAGCATCTTGCCACTCCTTTTCTTTTGTAGCTTCACCGAATGTTGTTGGTCCTTCGATCTTCAGAAGCATCAACTCATCAATTATATCCACAATCTCAGTCTCGTTATAGATATCGGCCAATGGTCTATACCTCCTGGGCTCACTGCTTTCTGCAGATGATGTGTCGTCTGTCCTTCTTGATGCAGCAGATTGTACAGATGAAAATTGTGAACGTTGAGGTGTCTGCAATGGTGTCATGGGTTCACTTTCTATTTCTACGATTTCATCTGCACTTCCGGATTCTCCCACCTCGACATACTGTTTCGGAAATGAGACTTCAGTTTCTCTATTCTGCTCCCACGACCATATGTCACCCTCCTGTACTACAACATCCCTGCTGACATGCAGTTTTCCGGTACTAGGATCATACAATCTGCTGCCTTTTGTTCCAGGTTCCTTGCCCAGATATACAACCATTTTCCCCCGATCATCCAGCTTCTTAACATGCACCGATGGGACTTTCATGAATGCGATACTTCCAAAAATTTTAACATGAGTCAAGTCTGGCTTCTTCCCGGTCCAAGCTTCATATGGGGTTCTTCCTTTCAAAGCTCTGGTTGGCACTCGATTGAGGATGTAAATCGAGTGCCGCACTGCTTCACCCCACAAGTACGTAGGTAGTTTTGCTCCCTTGAGAAAGCTTCTAGTCATTGCAACAACCGTTCGATTTCTCCGTTCCACCACCCCATTTTGTTGTGGGGTGTATGGGGCTGTATAGTGCCTCTGTATTCCAGCTTTCTCACAAAACATGGTGAATTCTCTCAAACAAAACTCCCCACCTCGATCGGTTCGCAAGATTCTTATTCTCTTTTCAACTCCATCCTCGACCAGGGCCTTGAATTTTTTGAATGCTTCAAATGCACTGCTCTTTTCCTTCAACATATATACCCACATTTTCTTACTAAAGTCATCAACCAATAGCAAGAAATAACTATTACCTCCAGGGGTTACGGGTGAGATGGGTCCACAGATATCCGCATGCACTAACTCCAATGCCTTCTTCGATTCATACCTACACTGAGATGGAAAAGATTGTCTGGATTGTTTGGACATCAAACACCCCTCGCATCTTTTGAGTGGTTGAGCCAACTTTGGAAGTCCGTATGCCATATTTTCTCGTGACATGAGCTCCAAAGCCTGAAAGTTAACATGCCCGAGTCGTTTGTGCCACAACACTGTATCCTCTTCCACCTTTGTGAGCAAACACGAGGCCCTACTCTCTTCAAGGCTAATTTTATAGAGTCGATTCTCCGTTCTTTTCACCTTCATTAAGAGTTTACCGCTGCTCTCATATACCCACACATAATCGCCTTCCAGAGTGACCTTGTTACCAGCTTCTGACAATTGTCCCAAACTTATGATGTTATTGCATAAGTTTGGAATGTGATACACCTCTGTCAAGGTCCTTTCTTCACCATTTTTACACTGAAATCCAACAGTTCCCTTTCCCTTGATGCTAACAGTGGAACCATCGCCAAATTTCACCTTGCCAGTCACTCGCTCGTCTAATTCTTTGAATTTCCCGCATGCTCCGGTCATGTGATTACTCACCCCGTTGTCCAAGTACCAGACCTATGACTCTCTTTGCTTATCATTACTCGCACGTAACTTTGGAATTACTGAGTCCTCCTTCAGCAGCATGGAGGCAATCTCAGTTTCTCCAACCTCGGCTAACAACAGAGCTGGTTCATCTTCTTGAATATGCGAGAAATTTGCCTCATTTTGCATATTGTCTCGCTCTCTACGAGGTTTGCGACATTCCACAGCGAAGTGCCCATATGCCTGGCAGTTGAAGCATCGCACTTTACTCCTGTCACCCCTCACCCTTACTCGTCCTTTACTGCTGTTTCGGTTTCCATTCCCGGTTTTGCTGTTTCTCTTCAGCCACTCCTCTCGAGTCAGTAGTAATTTCTCCTCAGTGCCACTTTCCCTCTTTCTCCACTCTTCTTCTGTCAAGAGCAGTTGTCCCTGGCTCGTCTCAGGGCCACCTTTCACTCGCTCCTCATGAGCTTTGAGTGAACCAACGACTTCCTCCACAGACATTGTTTCCAAACTGCCAAACTGCTCGATAGCGGAGGCGATCTGCAGGAATCTAGAAGGCACAGCTCGTAGTAGTTTTTTCACTACGTAGACTTCCTCCACTTTCTCTCCCAAAGCTCTAATATTGGTGACCAGATTGTTGAGTTTCAGATAAAATTCATCGAATTGGTCGGTGTCCTTCATGCACATAGCTTCGAACTCACATTTAAGTGTTTGTGCCTTCGCCGCTCGCACCTTATCTGCTCCCAGAGACATCGTTTTAACTGCATTCCAAGCTTCCTTGGATGTCTTTTTCTCCGCAAGTGACAGTAGGATGTCTGGGACTCCATTGTAGATGATGGCTAGTGCTCGTTTGTCGATTTTATCTTCAACCACATTTTTAGGATCCTTGGGGTCGATAGCCTCCCACACACCTTGGGCTTGCATGAATACTTTCATTTTCATAGCCCATGCCGTGTAGTTCGTTTTCGTCAGCAGTGGATAATTGAGACCAAAGGAGCTTTCCTTGGCTTTGCTTGTTTCCATCGAAAAAGATCTGACCCTGTGTTTTCCCTAAGCTCTGATACCAAGTATTGATAAACACACCTGATATATGCTCACAAAGATATACTTAAGATTGGAAGAGGTTTAAACTGGAAGTACGTTCTTTATTCATGCAAGCATTACAAAGATATAAAGCATAGAAAGCAGATGGTTACTACAAACCAGGAACCACCACAATAACAGACTCCTACTATCTCTCTACTACTTGTTATTCTGATCCTAAAACAATGCTTCACTAGAGACTTAATCCACACTGTTTTTTTCATTTTATTAATTACACAAAACAAATACGTTTAGATTAGATTAAATATCCAACATTTACTTCAGGGAGCTCTATTCATAGAAGCCATTCTCTAGGCGCACCACATGGTTAAGATGTGGCCTGAGGATCTGTCACAGTACTGAATGTACTGAAACTTTCAATTTTATATTTTAGTAATTTGGCATGTATTATATGTGTTGGGCCAAAGCCCACATGAAAAGAAAGAGCTAATATTTAGATTGTAAATAGGTCCATTTGTAACAAGACTCGGGCAAAAGCCTATTTGTAAATTAGGGTTTTTTATAGACTAAGAAAAGAGGAAAGTGATCCCCATTTGAGAATCACTATAAATATTCGCCAACCACCCACTTTGAAAGGGTTGAAAAAATAGATAAGAAAGAGGCTCTCTAGAGCGCAAAGATCATTATTAAATATACACCTTGATTCATTTACTTTGAGATATCATTTATTATTCGTTAATCGTATTAGGTCAAGTATTACACTCATCATTTGGCGCTAGAAGGAGCTTTTGTATCTTTGATTCCATCCAAAATGAATGACGATGAGCCAATCATTTTGAAGATTGTTGATACGGCTGCTGAGGTCGCAACTGTACCTCGCCAGGAGACGGTACAGCCGCCCCAGGTTCTCAAACCCAGAGAGTTGTTTCCAGCAGAAGATGATGATGTCGATGGATCTACAAGACCCACCAAAGGTGAACAGACGCTTGTGCGAGGTAAAGGCTCAATCCAAAGAAAATTATGTGGCAGTTTTATAGAATTATTATGAAGCTATGCAAGTAGAAATTGATCCTTATGATTCTTATTAAAAAAAAAAGAAATTGATCCCTATGAACAAAGTTATATACAGACTTTTATTTTTATTAAGGTACATTCTATCTCGATAAGATTTATGATAAAAAACAAATCCAGTTCGTAAATATACTTGAGTTTTCATATTAATATACATATTTTCTTAGACCATCATCAATATTATCAAATATTTACATATTTTTTAAGAGACGATGTTTACCTACAAGAAGTAGAAGAAACATTACTAACATTTTAAACCTAGTTTTTGAATAATTCGTGAGCTTGTTGTGGCAATGAAGTTGCTTTCTATAAATATACTTGTGTAACTAATTACAAATAAACAATATAAAAATTATGTTAATTATAAAGAAAATTAATTTGTATTATATTGAAGTCTTGAGCACTGCCAAATGTTATCAATTTCATAATTTATTGTACTTACAATTCAAGTTGATCAGTTTTTACAAAATTTATGACGTGTGCTATGCACGGAGTTTATGAAATACTAAACTTAAAACTTGAAATTTTATGCACACCACCACCTTTAAATTCAACAATGATGTCTCGGTTATCTGCTAAATTATCATCACAAATTAATTAATGCGACAAATTCAAAAATATTTGTAGGATCTGCACCATTGTTCTCAATTTGCAATCATACGGAGTCTATATGGTATGATATCATTTGAATTAAACCTATCTCGTACATTGTAATATATTTTGATCAATGCGTTTGCGTTCTCACGATCCAACATTTCTGAAATAGAATTAATTATTCTTGCATCTAAGGGTTCATCATGTAAGTCTGCTTTCTAATTCTTACTCCTTATCAAACATGTAGATCATGGAATAAACAGTTTTTGAGCCATCATTCGGAGAACAGAAACCCCATTTGATGATAAGTCTCCCCAAATACACTAAAAACATAAGGGTCTCCACCATGATTAAATCCATTGTGTAACTTTCCATTTCTTTCCACTTAGAGATGCAATTGAAAATGCATTTTTGTAAATCCTATTATTATTTTGATAAAGTTTACTGATCGCATTTGTCCCATCCAGTAGAGCTAGAGCTTAAAACTCAGGTGCTAAAACATGCAGCTGGGTGGATCAGAGAGTTTACAGCATATACCAACATGCACCTATATGAGTATGTATAAGTTGAGCTTATTCACACGTAAGGTGCTTATCTAATAGTGATTAATGATACTGATAATTTATTGATCTTTCTTTTTTCTTCAAACTTAACCAAGTGTTGGAGGGAGGGAAGATTATCAAATTCAATAGGTTGACTAGACCGGTTATAAGAGTAACTCCAACCCAACACTAAATCACTATAAAAGTGATTGGTACAGTGTAAAAACAACTCCAATGCAACACTAAAATGGTGACCCAAAGACACCAAATGAGTTTTGGGTCATCAAATTTGGTGACAAAAGTACATTTGGTGATCTTTTGATACCAAATTTGGTGACTTTCAAAATTTCTACTATACCCTTATATTTGTTAATAAAACAAATTTTTTCTTGTCCTATTGAACTTCTTTCTTTTGTATTTTTGAACTTTAGATTTATTAAGAATATAAAAATGAGAAAAAGATAGAATATTCCATTTTTTATGTAAAAAATTTCTTTTAGTGTCAAGTATAGTGTCAATTGGATTGGAGTACATTTTATGGATAGTGTCATTTTGACACAGTGACACTATTTTGGTGTCTTGAATTGGAGATGTTCTAAGTAATAGTTGATTATCTCTATATCATGATAAGTATAAAACTTTTAGTTGTATTGTTGTAGCTTACTTGGCGTAAAAATTACCAACACCATTCTGAAAGTTCAAGTATCTTGATGGTTCTATATTCTTCACCTTGTGCTTAACTAATGGTTGTAGGGGATATTACCGCAGTTGGGCGGGTTATTAAGTTGAATATATGTCTTATGTGACTCCTAGTTTAGTATTAGATGTCCCTATCAGATGTTCATGTCATTTTATAGAAGGAAAACTGAACTAATATGATTTATTTAAAATTATTTTATTTAAAATATAATATTAATCTATTAATATAGGAATAAATTTGTATTTTAGTTTTGAACAACACAAAAGTTATTTTATTTTATAAAAATAAAAAGTAAATTTAAAAAAGTTAAAACAGTTATTTGATACAATTTTCATATTTTTTTAAACACAAGCATCCAACTTGTATTTAACAAGATTCAAATTGTCAATATATAATATAATATTCTTGACCATTGATTTAATTTAAATTCCATGATGCTAATTCTTTACTGATTAGTAATAAGAACAAGTTCACCACT
This sequence comes from Heracleum sosnowskyi, assembly GCA_030848705.1. Classification (NCBI taxonomy): domain Eukaryota; kingdom Viridiplantae; phylum Streptophyta; class Magnoliopsida; order Apiales; family Apiaceae; genus Heracleum; species Heracleum sosnowskyi. Next base: position 126,326,238 of record CM061240.1, read on the forward strand.
TGAGTAGATGCCGGAGCCACTGAAACCATTTCTTGATCTTAACTAATACTTTATCAGTCAATGCTGTAGACTGTAGTACTGCTTTCAGAAAGTGCGGGAGCCCTGACTTTTCTTCACAAGTCCCTTTCCAATATCTCCGTATTCACATATACACGTTCTAAAATCGTATCATGATTAAGAACTACCAAATTTCGTAAAAATAGGGCTTAAACAGAAAGACTAAGGCTCCGTTCACTTCGCATGGAATGATGAGGGAATGGAATGTGAAAGGAAAGTAATGATCATTCCATTCTTGTGTTCACTTGTCAAATTTTTTTTGGACGGAATGAAATGAAAAATAGAAATAATAATTTTATAATTTCAACCGATTGAGTAAAATTTATTTTAATTGAAAATAACAAACACTACTAGAAAAACTAGATTAGACATCACACATTAGACATCGGCCGGAAAAGTCACTGATGTTAAAAGTATCTCTTACATCGGAAATTCTAAAACTGATGTCTAATAGTTAACTACACATCGCTTCCATGAGTAAACGATGTCTAAACCCCATTTAAAAAAAAAGTAAACCCGCGCCTTTCCCCATTTTTCTTTTTCCCCGGCAAAATCTCCCCCTTAGCTAAATTTCAGATCCCGCTTTCTTTTTCCCCCTTAAACTAAAAACATAAAAATAAAAAAAACATACTACCCCCCCCAATCAAAAGCGTACTACCCCCCACCCCCAAAAACATACCCCTTTCAACAAACCCCCGCCGATTCCTTCAAGAACCCTAACCCCTCCTTTCAACAAACCCCTAATTAGCCTATGTAATTCTTCGATTCCTTTTAATATTAGTTCAATTTTATCAACACTCTTCAATATTGCTTCGATTTTTATAAACCCATTTTCGATTTTATAACCTAATTCTTCGATTTGTTCGTTTTTTAGATCTGGAGCTTGGAGCTTTGCTTTCCCCCTAATTATAACTTCAATATTGCTTGGAGTTTGTTCTCACTCTTGCAGTTTACCCCTAATTGCTCGATTTGGTACCCCTTTTCTTTTTCTTTTTTTTTTTTGATTTTATTTCCTATTTTTGATTGTATTTGCTTTTTGATTGGATTTGCTCAACTGCATGTATTTGCTGAACTGCATGTGTTTGTATATTTACAACTTTTTTTGATGTGTTTGTGTTTTTGTATAGCATGTGTTTATGTATTTGCCAATGCCATCCGTTCATCCTCAAATATTGTCTTCCGATGGCTCTTTCATATCATATAAAATTTAATTAGCACTTCGACATAATCTGGAGATTTCTTTTTATTGCAGGAAGAGTTTCAGTTGGCATTGTTCAAGACAAACAAGAAAGAGAGCTTGTTTGCTGATCGGGTAATTTGATTTTTACTTGATACACATATTGAATTTAGTCAATTTTACCATTAGACAGCAAACTGGACATCTTTTTTAATTGAATTTTTGGATTACTGTGTGAGACTATTTTCTTCCAAAACAGTGAAAATGAAATGGAAAACATACACAAATATTTGCATTGGCTCAAAAGCTAAGAAAAAGATTGGACTAAAGAATGATTCAGATTGTCTCTGATAGAAACAATTTGAGTGCTGCCATCTTTTGACTGCTCATTTACTGTAGGTTTTCGACTTGTTTGATACGAAACACAATGGTATTCTGGGTTTTGAAGAGTTTGCTCGTGCACTCTCTGTATTTCATCCAAATGCTCCTATCGACGATAAAATCGAGTGTATGTCAAAACCCTGTATCAACATGCTCTGCATCTTGTTGTGAAATTATACTTTTAATTGTGCTTACGATCTAGACAATTTCATTTTGTTGCAGTTTCGTTTCAACTATATGATCTCAAGCAACAAGGTTTTATCGAGAGGCAAGAGGTATAGTTTTGACATAGAGCAACAACAACCTGATGAAAAGCCTAAGCTTAAGTAATATACTCAAAAGTTGTGTATTGAAAATGAATAGGTTTTTAATTAAATTCACTTTACTAAACTCTATTTTCATCACGTGCACCCACCGTAGATTGTTGTTCTGAACTATATTATCGGGTTTGTATCTTATTATGTATGTCAATAATATTATTGGTAACAGTCTGACATTTGAATGATTTTATCTTTAAAAACTTTATTTCAAGTGAAGATCTTAAGTGCATGACATATTCCCATTGGGCAAATGTTGTATGTGCACTGACTATTTCAATGACTGTTATCACTTTCTTTTTTTTGTTGAAGGCGGAGTGTGTTATTTATATATTGACGTAGAGGGTAAAGTCAAATTTGTTTGAGTAATCTTACATTGATTTATTTCTATGATCTAATGTCTACATTTCCTTTGACATAGCTTAGCTTTTTAGTTGCCTCACTTTGTTCTATATCTGAAACAGGTTCTAAATTTCCTGAATGATGTTTTTGACACACTTCTGAAGGCGCTATCAGACTCCTCTGATGAGGTAATATATCTTTCTGCTGCTTCTATGTCCTGCAGATAGCTTGCTTGTTTTTTCAAGTTGTCAGTTCAATTCCAGTTTTAGTCATTCATCACATGTTGTATACTGTTATCTTTAGTCGCCTTCCAGCTCCGCCAATATCTTCAGCTAGCTATAGGATTTATCACTACCAGTCTGCAGGACTAAAAAACAAAGCAGCATTCAGCCATAGAATGCTGTTTATAGCTATCTATCCATAAATCAAGGCTGGATGACAGTTTGGACCCTGAAGTGTACACATATGAACGCATGATTTTTTTTTATATGTTTCTTTTCCTAATAATGAACATTAAATATATTTTTTTTGCTAAATGAACATTAAATTTTTAATTGCACGTTTCCAATTATGTCACTTTTTAGGTGCGTTCTGTTGAGTATATAGTGCCTGATATGTTTAATTTGTTTAATATTCAAATATTGAATGCGGCTGGAACTGACTTATTTCTTGCCCTGTATGCTTCATGGTGTCATTCACCCATGGCAATAATTAGTCTCTGTTTATTATCTCAGGCAAGAGTTGAAAACTTTTTAGCATTTTTTATTTCCTGTATATGTAGTTTTGTGTGTCACTGTTCTGACCATTTCTGGTTCATGGTACTGATGCTCTGTTGTTGGCATTTATCTACAGGCTTATCAGCATGTAAGTTCTGTCATTCAGTCTCTGGCTGAAGAGGATGTCAGTGTCAAGTTCTTGGTTCAGCTGGACAAATTAGTAAACCTGATGGAGACTCCAATATTTGCATTTCTTAGGTTGCAGGTGCTTTTGCTTAACTTACTTTTCAAATTTCTAAATGAAATTGCCCGGATTTACTACTTCTCTGGTCTTTCTCTAATTTTTTCTTACCTTCTGTTTTATTTACAATGCTTCTGTTTGTTGGCACCAGTAAGTTACCTGCTCCAGACTTGAGAAATTAAGAACCTTGGGAAATATGTGTCAACATGCACAATTGACAATTATCTTTAAGAAAACCAACCAAAAAAATTTGTGAGTTGGTGGACTGTGGTCGCTATTTTTGGAGATTTTCTTTTCACACATCACAGATGCAATGATTTTTCCTTGATACTTGTTTCCCTTGTTTAAGGTGAGGGGGTGTAGTCCATGTTTAAACCGATCATGTACTTGCAGATACTCCTTAAATACAATGAAACTGCAGATAAAATGTGAATAACAAGTTACTCTTCACTGGAATCAGGAAAGTGGTACTATCACAGACATTACATTTGGCTTTATCTGACTAACTTTGATTTCTCAATCGTTATTTCATTAAGCAGATGCAACATCAGAGGAGATTCAATATTGTTTATCGAGAGGTATGTAGCAACTTCTTGTGTTTGATGCCACTAGTTTATATGATTAAGTGATGAACCCCAACCCCAACTTTCTCCAAATGACTGAATCAGTTGAAAAAGGAAATTTTGCTTTAAAACTAGAGATTTTTTTCAGTACATGTATTCTTGAAGGCTGGAAAGATTCAATTGTCGCTCTGCAGACTACTGGAAGGTTGTCGGAGTGGTCAGAAAACCTTGGAATCATTAGAAGGTGCATCGATTCTATTGTGGACAAAATACTCACACCACCGTCGAAGGTGAGCTAATTGGCATTGCTTTCCACACTTCTTCTCAGTGGTAACAGAAATGTTGTTTATTCTAATCTGCAATCTAAGGTCTGATTGCATAGAGAATTTCTGCAGGTCACATGGCCCTACACTTATACCAGACTAGGGTATTCAGGAAAGAGGCACCAAAGTGTCCCCAAGGATTGGTGGACTGAGGACATAAGTGAAGTTGACATAGATTTGTCGTAGTTGGAAGTATGACTTTGATATTTTGATGAATTGTATTTTGGATGAATTAGATGGTATCGGTATTATTATGGATGATTCGGATTATGTAGTATGAATTGGATAATGTACTAGTTGGTTGATTGGTTTTTATATTTGACTTTGGTATATATTGGTCTTTTGATTTTGATATTTGGTTTGGTTTTTTGATTTTGGTCATTTGGTATTTTGGTTTTTGGGAAAGTCATATAAACAGGGCAGCCACATCTTAACAAAACAGAACTTACATCACTTTTCCAAAAAACCGATGTTAAATATGACAAATATAGACACCAGTTTCGTGAATGAGCTCATGCAAAGGGTACGATAGACATCAGCTCCAACTGCATAGACATCAGTTAGATATAAGAAACCGATGTAAATCAGATAAACAGACATCAGTTTATATAGAGAACCGATGTTAAATGTTAACGTGGACATCAGTTCATAAACAAATTTTGAGGGTTTTTTTCTCTTTTCCTTTTACATGTCATGTGTTCAAGATTATATAAATCTTATATTAAAACAAGATTCACATTGTTGTGATGACATATTTTCAATAATTTGAAGTAACAACATTAGTTTTGATAAATAACCGATGTCTAAGATGCCTACAGACATCGGCTAAAAACCGATGTCTAATACCCCTACCTTTCTCTACACATGCAAAGACATCGCTTCTCTGTTGGGTTTAATATTAAATTTGTCTTAGTTATTTGTTTTATTTTCTGCTGAGTTGAATAAGTCTAGGTGGTCATTGCTTATTCTTAGGGTTGGTTGAATAACGTATGTAGTCAGAGATTATTTAGGAGCTTTTGTTGGCCCATAAGCCCAGTTCCTTGTTTCTAGGTGTTTAGTTGTTTTCCTTTCCTTTATATGTTTTGTATTGCAGAAGGAATAAAATCAATACGTTGGCTTGAAATATACTGTGTTGTTCTTTCCATATTAAACATAAATCATTATATCAGTACTTGTATGTTTGTTTTTAAATCAAGAATTGGTATCAGAGCGGGTGTGGGAAGAATAATAGCGTTAGTATATATCAAAATCTTCAGTATCAATGGAGGTAAACAAGCAGAAAGGAGGTTCGTTTGGATTGAGTTATCCGATGTTGACAAAAGGGAACTACACTGCTTGGTCTATGAAAATGAAGGTGTTTATGCAAGCCCATGGAGTTTGGGAAGCAGTGGAGCCTAGTGATCCCAAGGTGGCAGTAGAGGGAAAAACTGACAAAGTTGCTTTGGCAATGATGTATCAAGCGATTCCGGAGGATTTACTGCTGGCTATTGCTGATAAGAAAACGGCAAAGGGTGCCTGGGAGGCAATCAAGACAATGAGCCAGGGAGCAGAAAGGGTCAAGAAGGCCAGGGTGCAAACTCTGAAAGCAGAGTTTGAAGCTTTAAATATGAAGGACACAGACATGTTAGATGAGTTCTACATGAAGTTGAATGGTATCGTGTCCAACATAAGAGCACTGGGTGAAGTGGTGGAGGAAGCGTATGTTGTTAAAAAATTATTGCGAGCAGTCCCCATGAAGTTTTTACAAATTGCATCCACACTGGAGCAATTCGGAAATCTGGACACCATGTCAGTGGAGGAAGTGATAGGCTCACTTAAAGCTCATGAAGAGAGGTTGAAGGGCACAAACGAACCCAGTAGTGAGCAGCTAATGTTAACCGAGGATGAATGGATCAAACGGGAACAGGATGATGGTAAATTGTTGTTAACCCGTGAAGAATGGCTTAAGAGATCAAGCCGGGGGGTGCAGCTGGAGCTTCAGGGATGAAAGGTAGAGGTGTGCAAGATAAGAGTCGGGTCAAGTGTTTCAATTGTTTTGGGTATGGCCACTTTGCAGCTGAATGTCGCAGACCAAGGAGAATAAAAGAACACAAACAAGAGGCCAACTTGATTCAAATGGATGATGAGCCTGCACTGCTCTTGGCCAAGCATGAGAAAACTGTGGCAAACAATGTTGAAATCGATGAACGAGGACTACAGCCAAAACTGCTAAAAGTAAATGATGAAGAAAAATGGGAGTCCAACGTGTGGTACTTGGACAATGGTGCAAGCAACCATATGTCAGGGCATAGATCAAAGTTCAATGAGTTGGACGAGGCGGTCACAGGCAAGGTAAAATTTGGGGATGGCTCAACGGTGGAAATCAAAGGGAGAGGCACTATAAATCTTAAATGCAAGAACGGAGAAGAAAGACTACTTCGAGAGGTATATTTTATTCCCAGCTTACGTAGCAATATCATTAGTTTGGGACAATTGTCCGAGGAGGGTAATAGAGTTATACTTCATGGAGAGTACTTAAAAGTTTATGATGAGCACCAGAGGTTACTTATGAATGTTAAAAGGTCCTCAAATAGATTGTATCGAATTATCATTGAGTCCGGGAAGTCAATGTGCTTACTGTCAAAACTGGAGGATCCGTCATGGTTGTGGCATGCTCGCTTGGGGCATGTGAACTTTCCTGCAATGGTAATGATGCACAAGCAGCGAATGGTGATCGGTATGCCAAGGGTACAGCAACCAAAGGAAGTGTGTGGGGGATGTTTGATGTCAAAACAGACCAGGAGACCATTTCCATCAAAATCTACTTTTAATGCCACAAGATTCTTGGAACTAGTACATGGCGACATCTGTGGTCCTATATCGCCCAGCACCTCCGCAGGTAATCGATACTTTCTATTGCTGGTTGATGATCTCACTAGGTTCATGTGGGTTTTTATGTTGAAAAATAAAAATGAAGCGTTTGTTACCTTTAAAAATTTTCAAGCAAAAGTCGAGAATAGGACAAACGAAAAAATTGGTGTGTTTAGAACGGATCGTGGTGGTGAATTTATGTCTAATGATTTCAAAGTGTACTGCGAAGACAAGGGAATAGAGAGGCATTTTACAGCACCGTACACGCCTCAACAAAACGGCGTAGTTGAACGCAGGAATCGTACGGTGGTTGAAATGGCGAGAAGCTTCTTGAAGCATGCTAACCTTCCGTCTACAATGTGGGCAGAGGCAGTTAGGCATTCAATCTACATTTTGAATCGAGTACCTACCAGGGCACTCACTGGGAAAACTCCATATGAAGCACTAAAGGGAAAGAAACCGAATCTCAGTTATGTTCGAGTTTTTGGGTGTATTGTGCACATGAAAGTTCCTGGTTTCAATCAAAAGAAGTTGGACAATAGAAGCATGATAGCTGTAAACCTCGGAAAGGAGCCTGGCACCAAGGCATATAGGTTGTACAACCCAGTGAGCAGACGCATACTTGTCAGTCGAGATGTAAAGTTTGAAGAAGGAAAATACTGGAAATGGGAAGATCAATTGCCAAGAGATGAAATTCAACAAGGGAATTTTGAAGTTCCAGATGTGCATTGTTGCGAGGAGAATGAAGTCACAGATTACAGGGGAGACATGTCGGATACTAATGATCAAGATCAAATGGAAACGCCATCACAGGGACAGAGGCATGGTGTTAACAGTGAACAGTATGATGACAGTCACACTCCCAGAAAATTCAGGAACCTGGTGGAGGTGTATGAGAATGCTGAGGTAGTCGAAGAAGAAGACGAGCTGTTACTCATGGGGATTGATGAACCAAGCTCATATAATCATGCAAAAGGAAGCAAAGATTGGAGACAAGCGATGCAAAATGAGATTGACTCTATAGAAAAAAATAATACGTGGGAGTTAACTAGTTTGCCACCAGGAAATAAGGTCATAGGTTTGAAATGGATATACAAGTTGAAGAAAGATGCGGAAGGAAACATTGTAAAATACAAGGCTCGTCTTGTAGCAAAAGGGTATGTGCAAGAGAAGGGAGTGGACTTCGACGAGATTTTTGCTCCTGTTACGCGATTAGAGACAGTGCGATTGCTTCTTGCATTAGCAGCTAAAAACTCATGGCAGGTACATCACTTGGATGTCAAGACGGCATTTCTAAATGGGGATTTGAAAGAAGATGTGTATGTCTCCCAGCCTGAAGGGTTTGTTAAGTCAGGAAAGGAAGGTTATGTTTACAAATTATTCAAGGCTCTGTACGGCTTACGACAGGCACCACGGGCGTGGTAGGTTTGTAAGGTGTCCATACGAGCATGGTGTATATGTAAAGCGAAAGGGGAATGAATCTCTAATAGTTGGTGTCTATGTGGATGACTTACTTGTAACCGGTACAAACAGCAGAGTAATTCAAGAATTCAAGGATCAGATGAGCAACAATTTTGAAATGAGTGATATGGGAAAGCTATCATATTACCTTGGTATTGAGGTGAAACAGAATGATGATGTTATAGAATTGAAGCAAACTGGGTATGCAAAGAAGGTATTAGAAAAATCAGGAATGGCTGAATGTAACCCGTGTAAATATCCAATGGATCCAAAGGAAGTTATCACCAAGGATGAGGGAGGAAAAACAGTTGATGCAACACACTTTAAGAGTTTGGTTGGAGGACTTAGATATTTAGTACACACGCGTCCGGATATTGCATATGCTGTGGGTGTGATTAGCAGACACATGGAAAGGCCAACTGTGATGCATCTTAACGCAGCAAAACGCATTCTGAGATACATACAAGGCACGCTGAATTTCGGACTTGTATATACAAAAGATGGTGGAAATAATGTGATAACTGGATACTCTGATAGTGACTTGGCAGGTAACTTGGATGATCGACGAAGTACTGGGGCAATGGTCTTCTATTTGAACGAATGTTTGGTAACATGGGTGTCACAAAAACAACGAAGTGTTGCTTTATCCTCCTGTGAAGCAGAATATATGGCTGCTGCAGCATCTGCGTGCCAAGGGATTTGGTTAAGGAACGTTATGATGCAGATTACAGGCGAACATATGGATCCAGTAGTTATTTATGTTGATAATAGGTCGGCAATAGACTTGGCAAAGAATCCCGTCTTTCACAAGCGAAGCAAACACATCGACATACGGTTTCATTTTATCAGGGAGTGCATTGAGCGTGGTGAAGTTATTGTCAAACATATTAGTGGAGAAAATCAGCGAGCAGACATACTAACTAAAGCATTGGTGACAGTGAAGTTTGAGCGTATGAGGAAGCTTCTGGGCATGAAGGAGTTAATCAGACAAGTTTAACATTACAGGGGAGATTGTTGGGTTTAATATTAAATTTGTCTTAGTTATTTGTTTTATTTTCTGCTGAGTTGAATAAGTCTAGGTGGTCATTGCTTATTCTTAGGGTTGGTTGAATAACGTATGTAGTCAGAGATTATTTAGGAGCTTTTGTTGGCCCATAAGCCCAGTTCCTTGTTTCTAGGTGTTTAGTTGTTTTCCTTTCCTTTATATGTTTTGTATTGCAGAAGGAATAAAATCAATACGTTGGCTTGAAATATACTGTGTTGTTCTTTCCATATTAAACATAAATCATTATATCAGTACTTGTATGTTTGTTTTTAAATCAAGATTCTCTTTATCAATAGACATCGGTTTTTAGCCGATGTCTATTGCTGTTTTTCTAGTAGTGAAATTTTCATTTTGTACAGTTTATTCAGTTTTGTACTAATTTTTAGCTTTAGAAAATGACACCTTGCTACCTTGACTCAAATTATTTTAATAAGTTTAACCGATTTTTTGTTTTTTTAATTGAAAAATTAAAAAGAAATTGATTATTCAGAAAAATAATTACAATTAACTAGAAGCAAGATAGAACAAATGGTAAGCCTCAAATGGAAATTCATCATTTTAAACATGTAAATAAGACTAGTAATATTTGGGGGATAACAAGCAACAATTGTAACAAGTATAAAAAACAAGTCTAAAGTTTCATGATTTAAACAGAAAGACTAAGTATTGTCTCTGGACATAGAAATTCTTCGTCTCTACATATGACAGACATTTTTCCTCCAGGTGCATGTTTGCATATTATATATCATAGTAGAATCCGGTGAGAACGAAGGTTAATTAAGTTTGTAATCAGGATGGAGCCAGAATCTTTTAGATCGCGGGGCAAATGTACTTTAAGTTATATATACAAAAAATATATTAACATTTATACATATTTTTATTGATTAGAAAAATATCGATTTGTAAATATACTTGGTTTTCATATTAATATACGCATTTTCTTAAACCATCATAAATTTTATCAGAAATTTACATATTTTTAAGAGGCAAAGTTTACTTATCAGAATTAGAAAAAATTTCTTATATTTTAAATCAATATTTTAAAAAATATCCCCAGTGGAAGACGCCACAGCTATTCATTATAAATGAACTTGTTTTTAATAAGAAATAGTTATGTAATTACAATAGACGAAATGAAAATTATCTTAACTAGAAGAAAATTATTTTTTATTATAATTTAGTAATAAAAGCACCTAAAGATTACTTTTTTTTTTCTTGTCATGAAACACACCCAAAGATTAAATGACAACTCTATGATTTGTTGGGTTCAATATATCAAACTAATCATTTTTTACAAATTTGATTCAATATAGTTATGCAAATATATTATTAAAATATTCAGTTTTTAACAATTTTTTAATGTTCGTAGGATGTCCTACGAAATTACAAATTAGGCTGATAACATCACTGTGAAGAATTTGCTGTGGGTTAAAAATGATGCTGATGTCTAACATTGGAAAAATTTAGCAACTAAGTTTTTGATTGCTTTGTGAAGTATCTAGCATTTTAAACCAATTATTTAATCACTGCTACTAAAAACTTTTAAACAATGGTCGTACTTTTATATTTGATCAACATTAGTAATTTTAATAATAATAGTAATATTTGCAAAACCACCCAAAAGTTACAAAGTTACAAATTTTGAATCAAGTGGTGTATAGTGATTTGTATTAAAAATATTAAAAGCATGAAATGGATTTAGTTATCCATAAAAATTAAAAAATTATTAAAAGCACAATTAGTATATGAAATTCTTTTCAACCACCAGCGCTCAGTTGGACAGAAAGTGTTTTATATATGCTGTATATTCTAGTACTTATTAATCCCAACACAAGCAACATAGAAAGGATTTTTTATTATCTTGCAAGATGGAACTAGTTATTAATTAAAGGAGAAACAAAATTAACTGCTTGCCATGCAATGGTTGGACTGATAATTGATATTCTAATAAAATCAATAGAAATACCTCGCCCAGAAAATTTAGTATCAGCAGTTGAAGATGATGAAGAAAGTATGAACGGTAGACTGATTAGTAACAAGAGCATGTTGATCACTAGAATAAATGCAGAAATTGAAGCCATCTCTTGGTCTTATATTCTATGAAAATCTCTACAAATATAAATGTGTACACATATAGAAGATGGGTTATATAGACTTCCATACATGAAATTGTACTCTCACTTTCCTCAAAGTGGTTATTCTACCATGGCCTACCACGGAAATAAATGTGGAAAAAGAACCAGCAACTTGCAATTAATTAAAGGTCCCTTCGCCTATCACGACTTTTGAAAGGAGACCACGGTTTTGGTCTTTTTAGCTCGGTGCGTAGTGGTTGAAGTTTTATACTTTAACTGGCATAATAACTATCCGGTGCGAGTTACGGGTCATTTTCGCATTGTATAAAAATATGTCGTATTTAGTATTAAAATATGTCGTATTTAGTATTAAAAATATGTCGCATTGTATAAGCTAGTATATATATATAGGCAATTGCTCCATGAAGAACCATCTTATATAAAAAACAAAAAACAATAAAGAACACCATAGAATCTTACATAAATTGCATGTTTATTCTAATTTTCTCACCAAAAAAGGTTTATTACGAATAAAAATAGAATCTAACAAAAAATTAGAATCAAATAAAATATGATTACATGTAATTTCATTATAATAAATATATATAGAAGATTCTGTACTGGATTCTATACTGGATTATATGTAATGTTTAATTTTTAAATTTAGATAAGATTCTACGTTAAATTCGATATGTTAGGCTTAATTGTTGTTCAATTTTATGATTCTAATAATCCCAAAAAGTTAATTACTTACAAACAAAGATTCATTTTTAAATTTAAAAAAATATATGAAAAAATTATGAATCTCTTTTTGAATATATATATATATATATAATTAAAATTGAAATTAATAACAGAATTTAATGTAAATATTGTCAAGAATTTTTTGAACTTGAACCGGGTGGTTCTCAAGTCGGTATTTATTCAATGTAGACTTATTTGCAAATGCTCCTTTGGTCTGAGAGTGTTCATGATTTTGGAAAAAAAATTACTCAGGTTAATTACTCAAGATTGTTTTCTACAATTATTGGACGATATGGATTTTATAATATGTTATACTAAAATATTCCCGTATAATAAGAAACTAGCTGATAAAGCCGCGATTCGCGGCGGCGTTATAATTTTTTTAGAAAAACTCTATTTATAAAATTACAACAATCAATCATTTTTCCCTAATAAGCCGTCCTCCCGTTAAACATATTATCCTTGTTAAGATCGAAATCGCAAATTTTATACATTGAATACTTGTTTCATATATTAATTTTCTTATTAAACACAAGCAACATAGAAAGGATTTTTTATTATCATGCAAGATGGAACTAGTTATTAATTAAAGGAGAAACAAAATAACTGCTTGCCATGCATTATAGAGCTGTTCGTGAACAAGCTCGAGCTCGGCTCGTTAAGGGCTCGAGCTCGAGCTCAAACATAAAAATTTGTTCGTTAAGAAAACGAGCTCGAGCCGAGCTATTAGTGAGCTCGACTCGAGCTTGGCTCGAGCTCGACTCGAGCTCGTTCGGCTCGATAAAGCTCAAAAAAATTAAGATATATTCGATTTATTTTTATATTATTTGTTAATATTTTAAATTAATTTTGTAGTTTATAGTATGTGTATTTTAGGTTTATTGAGAATTGATCGGGAAATTGGGTTCGGTTTCGACAAAAAATGTTTTAGTTCGTTGGGCTAAGAAAAATTGGGCTTTATTATCTATTAAATTGTAAGTTTTAATGAGCTCGGCTCGACTCGGCTCGGCTCGACTCGGCTCGGCTCGACTCGGCTCGTTTTTGTTCGATAAAAGCTCGTGTTCGGCTCGTTAGTTAACGAGCTCGAGCTCGAACACGAATTTTGTGCGATAAGAAAGCTCGGCTCGGCTCGACTCGTCAGAGAAAAAAGTAAAGCTCGGCTCGTTTACATCAAAGCTCGGCTCGAGTCGGTTCGTGAACAGCCCTACCATGCAATGGTTGGACTGGTAATTGATATTCTAATACAATCAAGAGAAAATTTTAAATCTGCAGTTGAAGATGGTGAAGAAAGTATGAACGGTAGACTGATTAGTAACAAGAGCATGTTGATCACTAGAATAAATGCAGAAATTGAAGCCATCTCTTGGTCTTATATTCTATGAAAATCTCTACAAATATAAATGTGTACACATATAGAAGATGGGTTATACAGACTTCCATACATGAAATTGTACTCTCACTTTCCTCAAAGTGGTTATTCTACCATTGGCCTACCACGGAAATAAATGTGGAAAAAGAACCAGCAACTTGCAATGCAATTAATTAAAGGTCCCTTCGCCTATCACGACTTTTGAAAGGAGACCAGGGTTTTGGCTTTTTTAGCTCTGTGTAGGGCTTGAAGTTTCATACTTTAATTTTGGATTAAATTTATATATATAGGTCATTACTCCATGATCATAGAATCTTACATAAATTGCATGTTGATTCTAATTTTCTCACCAAAAAAGGTTTATTACGAATAAAAATAGAATCTAACAAAAAATTAGAATCAAATAAAACATGATTACATGTAATTTCATTGTGATAAGTATATACTGGATTCTATACTAGATTATATGTAATGTTTAATTTTTAAATTTAGATGAGATTATACGTTAAATTCGATATGTTAGGCTTAATTGTTGTTCAATTGTATGATTCTAATTTTAAAAAATCAATTTTTATGAAAAATAAAGTGTTTATGATGGTGTTCTTTATTGTTCTTTATCTAACGTGTTCTTTTTAGAGTGCAACTATATATATATAATTAAAATGAAAATCAATAACAGAATTTAATGTAAATATTGTTAAGAATGTTTTGAACTTGAACTGGGTGGTTCTCAAGTCGGTATTTATTCAATGTAGACTTATTTGCAAATGCTCCTTCGGTCTGAGAGTGTTCATGATTTTGGAAAAAAAATTACCCAGGTTAATTACTCAAGATTGTTTTCTACAATTATTGGACGATATGGATTTTATAATATGTTATACTAAAATATTCCCGTATAATAAGAAATTGATCAGCTAATGAAGAAAAGATCGAGGAGATAAAATCTCTTATGTATCTGCTACAAATTAATCCACATGTCGTCTTATTGTAACTAAATATATATGTATATGTATATAGATAATAAACTGAATAAAAGAGACACAAGAATTCAATACGTTGGATTGATTTTATTCAACAGCCAAAAACAACAATATAAAGTCTGAGTACAAGAATAAAAGGGAAAGAGCTAAAAACCAGGAACTACTAAACCAACTAAGACCTAAACAAACTCCACTACTTGTAGCTTGACTGAGACCAATTCAAACAGCTAACAGAACATCCAGTCAGCTTCAGACAAGATCATACACCTTGGCTTTATTAAAAACTGCTACAAATAAAAATACGAAATATGTTTGAGATTATAAATGCAACAAATCCCCCCTTAATCTCAAACATTGCCAGACAGCTTCTTGATGCCCAGAAAGTCACGCATCTGCTCAAACATGACAGTCGCCAATGCCTTTGTCAAACAATCAGCTCGCTGTTTATTACTACTCACATGTTTCACAATTATGTCACCACGTTCAACACATTCTCGAATGAAATGGTATCGAACGTCTATATGTTTACTCCTTCCATGAAAAACCGGATTTTTCGCCAAGTCAATCGCTGATTTGTTGTCAATATATAATGTGACTGGACCCACATCTCTAGCAGTGATTTGATTCAGAACATTACGTAGCCAGATGCCTTGACAAGCCGCTGCTGTTGCCACCATGAACTCAGCCTCACACGAAGACAAAGCCACACATCTTTGTTTCTGTGACACCCATAAGATCAGATTTTCGTTAAGATAATATGACATGCCACCGGTACTTCTTCTGTCATCAATGCTGCCTCCCATATCACTGTCAGAGAAACCAGTGATGAAATTATTACCGCTGCTACTTGTGTAAACCAAGCCAAATTGTATAGTCCCTTTAATGTATCTCATAATCCTTTTAGCAGCATTCAAGTGAAGCGTAGTTGGTCGTTCCATATAGCGACTTATGATACCCACAGAATAAGTTATATCAGGACGAGTATTCACCAGGTAACGAAGTCCCCCAACCAAACTTTTGAACATAGTTGTATCGACAGCCTTTCCCTGCTCATCTTTGGAATTATATTCCTTAGGATCCATAGGAAATTTAGTAGGATTACAGCCTCCCATACCAGCCTTCTCGAGAATCTTTGTGGCATAACCCGACTGTTTCAATTTAATACAGTGATCGCCTTGTTCCACTTCTATACCGAGATAGTAACTCAGTTTGCCAAGATCTGTCATTTCGAATTTTTTCCCCATCTGTTTCTTGAACTCTCCAATTGACTCGACTCTTGCCCCTGTGATCAAGATGTCATCCACGTAAACAACAATTATCAAGCATTGATCTCCTTCACCCTTAGTGTATACAGCATTTTCATAAGGACAGCGTTTGAAACCAAGATCTGTCAAACATTGATTCAGCTTGGCGTACCACGCCCGGGGAGCCTGGCGTAACGCGTACAATGCCTTCCTTAATTTGTACACCAAGTGTTCTTTCCCTTCCTTTTCATATCCATCAGGTTGAGCGACAAAAACATTTTCTTTCACTTCACCGTTCAGAAATGCCGTCTTAACATCCATGTGATGTACCTGCCATTTATTTTTCGCTGTCAAAGCCAGTAACAATCTCACCGTCTCAAGTCGTGTAACAGGAGCATACACCTCATCAAAATCTATTCCATGTTCTTGCGTGTACCCCTTTGCCACTAGACGAGCCTTGTACTTGACAATATTTCCCTCAGCGTCCTTCTTTAACTTAAAAATCCACTTTAACCCAATCACTTTCTCCCCAGGTGGCAATTCAGTAAGACTCCAAGTGTTATTTTTCTCGATGGACTCCAATTCTGCAGTCATGGCTCTCTTCCAATTTCGATCCTTTGAGGCTTCACGAAAGTTTGCTGGTTCTTCTACTCCCATCAAATGCAACTCCTCTTCAGTAATCACTTCTTCCGTATCATTATAAACATCAAGAAGAGATCTGATCTTCTTAGGTTCTCCGCTGTCATCGTAATCTTCTGGATTCAATCTTGACTCTGTGGTGTTGGTCTGAGGCGTATCAGACGTCTGTTCTTCACCCTCAGATACTGCAGAATTATCAACATGTGATTCACTATCTTTCTGGTGCATCGTCGGTTCCAGGACATCAAAAAATATTTCACAACTAACATCACTTTCACCTAGATTCTCCCATGGCCACGACTTGGCCTCTTCAAACACAACATCTTTGCTGACACAAACCTGTCATTCAACTGGATTGTAAAGCCTATATGCATTAGACCCCGGTTCCTTTCCCAAGTTAACAACACAAACACTTCTGTCATCCAACTTCTTTACTTTCTGACTCGGTATCTTCATGTGAGCCTTGCAACCGAACACTCTAATGTGACTTATATCAGGTTTTATTCCAGACCAAGCTTCATATGGAGTCAATCCCGTCAAAGCTCGAGTTTGAAGTCGATTTAGAACATAGATAGTGTGTCTTACTGCCTCTCCCCATAGTATTGCAGGCAAGTTCATTTCTTTCAAGTAACTCCTAGCCATCTCCATCATCGTTCGATTCCTTCTTTCAACTACCCCGTTCTGCTGCGGAGTGTACGGTGCTGTGTATTGTCGAGCAATTCCAACTTGTTCACAATATTCCTTGAACTCCTTAGACATAAACTCACCTCCCCGATCGGTTCTGAAAGTTTTGATTCTTCTTTCATCTCCATCTTCTACTAAGGCTCGAAATTTCTTGAAAGCAGCAAAAGCTTCGCCCTTCGACTTTAACAAGTATGCCCACATAACTCGACTGAAGTCATCCACCAACAAAAAAACATACCTATTCCCAGATGCAGTCACAGGATTAATTGGCCCACAAAGATCTCCGTGCATAAGTTCCAGTCGTTTATTAGCACTGAAACTCGCAGAAGTTGGAGTAGATTTGCGGGTTTGCTTTGACATGAGGCAACCTGTGCACACTTCTCTTGGTTGTGCCACTCGAGGCAAACCCTTTACCATATTCTCTTTAAACATTAGTGACAATGCCTGGTAATTAAGTCGTTATTCCAGCAATCTCCAATTTTGTGTTGTTACGAAATTCCTCCAAGAACATTTGACGCTAGAAGGTGGAAATTCATTTTATTATCTGTGGAGGACAGATAATTTATTCTATACACAACAAAGGATTTTTTAATTTTAAATTGACAAGTAATCAGGGCATCGACGACAGCAAAACGGCGACATAATGGTGGTGGCACACAGTAGTCAGCCGCGGAATAAATAAATAAAAAAATTGGGAGAACATATAGCAACATCGGTTGAAGGCAACAGACCAAAAAAAAGCAAAGAGAAAGAATGGCCATGTATTTGCTTTGGGACTCGCGCAATGAACACAAACATGAAACAAAGTTAGGAACGCTCAAATATGAGATTTAACATGGAGCGGACCATGGGATATTGGGATTGAAGCAGCACCACACCCGGACGCACAACAAAAAATAATAATTGGGTAGCTCTTGAATATTACAATGCCAATTTTCAGAACCCAGTAAAAAAAAAAGATAAGTTTTTTACTTCTTGTTTTTATTTTTTCTGTACTTTCAATATACTGCACAAATATTATGTCATGACGCATACAAAAGTTGTTTTTAATATTTTTACAGAAAAAATATTTATTGTTCAAAAATTCTTGCAAGTCGTATTTTATTACACTCGTAAAATTATTGCAATTTGGAAAATATCGTACGAGATATTTATTTTAGAGAATTGTGGATATTTTATAATCCCGTACGAACTGCATATCCCAAAAAAAATAAAATTATGCGAGACGCATAATTTTTGAAGAAAATTCTTACCAAAGACATTATTTTTAAAGAAAATATATATCGCGACATTCTTAAATGGCATATTTATTTCATTTTTCGACTGCGTGTAATATATTTTTCATATATCGTCGCGATAATACATATATGTCAAAAATATTTCAAATTTGCGAGCTTAAATTGTCAAGTAAGGTAGCATGGGCAAGCTATAAGTCCCGCATGACTACACCCTTGTAAAAAGGACTCAGCGACCCTATGGATTGAAAGTCTTGCTCTCTCAGGAGAGTTCAGGGACAAACTTATATTCACTAAATGGATATTTCTTGGTAGGCACTTGACATTCTTACAATCACGGGAAGAAATGTGAAGATGCCGCGAGATTGTAGGAAAACGTGTGGGGCCGAACGTGATATGGGCTGAAAGCCCGACATTTGAAATTGGGTAACTTATTAAAGCCTCAGCTCGGGGGCTCACGGATGAACGAATACACATCCTTATATGGACAATGATTTTTGAAAAGCGTGCACGCCAATTCGGGCTATATACAGAACGCCAAGGTCCTAACTTGACAATGAGACCGCAAGGGATTTCAAAAAGATATTATATATACTCGCACTTTTGAAACCTTGGCAAAAAATATATATCCAATTTTGGTCGTCGCATGGTCTACTACTTGTAACATCGTACTGATTGTGGGCACCTAGTGCTCTATATTGTTTATGGACCTATTATTTTTAGCTGTTTCAGCGACCGAAGAAATTTGGAAGATTGAAGATTTTTAGTTTTCCACTGCAGCAAGCTACAATGAAGAACTGGGGGCTTGTTGTAATGCCACATTTTGGTATAGTCCAAATTTCTCCGGTTAATAATTATTAATTCAGATTAATAATTAATTGATTAACCACTAAGTTTTATCTTCTCCCTGAAACGAGGAAAAAATCAATCTCAATCAACGAATTATGAAAAATATCTCCAAACGATATCTTTTAAATCAGGAAGATATCACAACTCCAAGCTAATGCAAGATAAAATCTGTAATTACCCACATTAACAAAGTTTATCCCTAAAGTCTCTCATGGATAAAACACAATTGCACAGAACTGCGTCGGCTTGATCCAATATAAATTGGTACGCAGGCATCTTGGCAAAATGGATCCGATATACGAGACCAATCGAGACACCTCCCAAGTCGAGCCCTTAAACATCTAAAAATCTCAAATCTCCCTATTGTCATAAGTCATTATTCCAGTAACCTCCAATTTTGTGTTCTTACGAAATTCCTACAACAAGACGAAGAATTCGTTTTATTGCATTCTGATGTAACATTGTGGGCCTTTCCACGTAACATTTATCATGTGTGCATAAATGAAATTTAGACAAATTGATATACTACTTAAATGGAGGTGATATAATAGAAAGCAAGAAATACTTCTGGAAATCCAAAGGCAGCTATGAAATTTGTAGAATATAATTGAGCGCGGGTTGAATAAATATTACCCTAAAACTGTTGCAGCTGTACATGCAATTGAACTTTAATTAATATATTTTTCCTAACGTCACGGACATAATATATTTTTTCTCTAGATAATATAATAAACTTGATAAATTAATTTATCTTTGATCCTAAGGGTCTATTTGTTAAATTTGAACAGTTTTTTTTAATCATTAAAAATTTTGAACTATTAAAAATCTGAATGCTGAACAAATAATACTGTTTGTTAAAAAAAACTAATTTTCTAAATGATATTTTATTTATCTTTTTGTCATCAAATGAAAAATAAAATAATTTATATAGGGTGGCTAAATAATATTAAAAAATTATTACATCTTTCCAAGTCAAAATTATATTTTAAATAGATCATAAACAAAATATAAAAATATATATATATAGTTAGTGCTATTCTCAACAGACTAAACGTTTACAAAAGAAATTTTGTATGTTTATTAATTAGATAAATAATTATTATATAATAAATGATTGATAAATTTTATCTAAACTTTTAAGTTGTTATAAAAATATAAATGTTTTATGGTGTTAGTTGAATAAATATTATTTATACAATAAAAACTAGTACATATTTGTGTTGAAGAACGTGGATTTTATAAAAATAAAAAAGAAATGCCAATATATGATATATATTGCAAAATTAGGGATATGAAATAAAGAAGCAAAGTAACACAATACATTTCTGGCTCGAACCATTCGGTTGATATTTAGAGGTGGACTTGTCGAGCAAATATTTGAGTCGTCCAGATTTTCAAAACACAAATCAAACGATCTGAGCAACAAAAAAATGATTTCTTCGGTTCATCTAGTTCGTCCCGAAACAAATGAGGCCTAAGTCTTTAAAAAGGTTTAACTTAAGTAAGTGATAACATGACGCCGGATGTTATACATATAGTTAGGAAATAAGGTGTACTCTAAAAAAAATTAACATTATTGTATTCAAACATGGTACGCTTGTCATAAAAACTACTCCCTCCGTCCCAGTGAATTATATACACTGAGATTGGGCACGTAAACGAAGAAAAGATATAAAAAATGAGTAAAATTAGATGAAAAGTGAGTAAAGTGGTGGGACCTATCAATATTTAATAATAGATTTGAGATAGTGGAGAAAGTAGTGGGTGTAATAGTGATTTATATTGTTATAGAATAGAGATAGTGGAGAAAGTAGTGGGTGTAATAGTGTTTTATATTATTAAAAGTTACTATTTTTGGAATGTATAGAAATGAATGGTACGTCCCAAAATGGAAAGTTTATAGAAATGAATGGGACGGAGGGAGTAGTAATTATGTATGAGATTTAAGATTTTATATTAAATCTATATACTAAATAAGGTTTGTGTTTCATGCAGTCTCGAGTTAACACTACAAGAAAACAAGGGTAAATTTGACCGATTAAATTTGACCGATCTTAATTTGACCGAATTCAGTCAAATTTAAGGTCAACATATATTAATAAATGGTCAAATTTAAATTTGACCACAAGTGGTCAAATTTAATTTCGGTCAAATTTTATCGGTCAAATTTAGTATTTTTTTCACGTGAAAAAGAAGGAGGGAAACTTCCCGCCTAAAAGTTAAAAATTTCAGGTCTTAAATTTGACCAACGGCAGTCAAATTTAATCGCGGTCAAATTTAAGTTTATGCAGCAAATTTCCCGCCGAAACTACCCTAAAATATTTGAATTCAATTTATAAATTTGACTAAAAATGGTCAAATTTGATCCCCGTTAGGCGGCAATTCAAAATTTTTCAAATTTCAAAATTTTGAAATTTTCGGTCAAATTTAATCGGTCAAATTTAAGCGGTCAATTTTAGTCGGTCAAATTTAACATAAATTTGACCGATTTTGCTAAATTTGACTAGCCTAAAAATGACCGACAAAATTCGGTCAAATTTAACCAAATATGACCGCTGGCAGTCAAATTTAGTTAAATATGACCGAAATTTTTCGGTCAAATTTAGCCGTTTTTCTAGTAGAAAGTAAAATCAATAAGAGAGAAAAGAAATTGAGCCGTGCCTATAATTTCCTTGTGTAAAAGAAAATTAAGAAAGTTGTTTCTTTGTTTTGTGTTAAATAAATTAATAAACAATATATTTGAAAAATATATTATCCATCTCCTGCATGTACAAGCGCAAGGTTTAGAAATGGCTACCATGCATGCATACCACCTCTACTCTAGTGATCAACTTTCTCGTCAATCGACAGTCTTGTATTCTTAGAGGCCATTTGTTTATAGCTGATTAGTACTGAAACCAGATTACAGCTGACCGATTCTGATGATCATATCATTTGTTTACACTTTATTTCCTTTTGAATGGTTCATATGTAACTGAATCATTCATGTTTAAAATTCTCGATGACCGGTCCAAGAAGCCTAACACATGTTATCCACTTCGTAATTTCATTTCCCGGTTACGTATTAATTATTGTCTTTACTACGCGCATGTTTGGCAACGAGTTTATAAGTCGACTTTATATTTTTACCTTTGTGTTTTTAAATATTTTTTTAATTTAAAATGCAAATGTTGAAATCATTGTATTTAATAATTATTTTTCAAATTTAATTTAGCAAACTCTTAACTAACTTATAAGTAAATTTATCCAAACACCCGTATAACTTATAAGAATCCATTAACTTATCACTTATAAATCACTTACTTATTTTAAGTTATAAGTCAACTTTTTTGTCATATCACACGTACTACATGTGCACACACCACATTTCTTTTAAATAGGAGTTTAATATATTATATGTTTCGCAACTCTTAAAACTTTTATTTGAATGATATTTAATCTATTTACTGTTGTATTTAAGATATATGTTATTTAAGTTGCAATTATAAATTTACAAAAATAGTAAATAATAACATTTAAGAAAATTATAATTCATTTTAATTTATGTTATTCAATATGACATTTCCTACCCATGCGAAAGCCTATGTCGAATTTTAATAAATTACTGAAAATCTATATAATTAATAAAATTATTAAATTATGTATTTGCAAAGAATTGAACGATAAAGTATTTAATACACAAATACTATTAAATTTTATAGTTATAGATAATCGAATTCGGGACAAAATTAAAATAAATAAATACATCTAAAATAATTACGTAGTTGTAAGAAATCGAACTTGAGTTTAGTGTTAACCAGATTTGGTATTTTGATACTATTGCCCTTCATTTCAAAAAAATAAATTTTTATTAATAAAGAGTATAGATTATAATGTAAAAATCGTACAGTATTTGTAATTTTGGGATGGTTCAGAAAAATATGCAGCAAACGATTTTATTCGTTCAGGATTCAGAATTATTAATCATTCAAAAATTTGAATTATTCAAATATGTTTATTCAGATTTAACAAATGGAACCTTAGTTTATACTCTCTTCATCCTACTGAATTGTATACACTGAATTGTATACATGACAGATGGGCTCGGCACACATTTTAATACTCCTAAAAAATATATTTTTATAAATTATTTTTTATTTTTTTTCTGAATTAAATTTTTTATTCAAATAAAAAATAATTTAAAAATAAGTTATAGAATTATATTTTATATACAACTTAAAATGTGTGCCAAACAGTGAAAAAAAATTGTATATAAATAAATGAGATGGAGGGAGTATATTTCAATCAACTAGAAAATAACCCTTGCTAAGCACCCGCCACAGTAATTTTTTCTGAAATTTTGTTTTATTGATAGTATTTTTTCAATATATTATCAATTATATTATTTAATTTTGGCTTAATATTGTTTATAATTACATTAGATTTTCATAAAATTAATTACTGGATTTTACAAATATTATTATTATTATTCAGTTTAATATAAAAACTTTACATGTTATCTCTTTACGGCATAACGAAATCTCAATGAAGTGTGGAGTAGTATCTACTGAAATTGTTAGAAGGTTGTTGAAAGTAGAGCATTGAACAAAATAAAAATTATTTAAAAACAACATAAAATTCTATTACGTGAAATAAGAGTTTAAGGTATATAAATTTATTATATGAAATAGGAGTTTAGTCTGTAATAATTCTACTATTTGAAATAGGAGTTTAGGTATAATATAATATATTTTAAATTAAATAATTATATTTTAAAAAACAAATAAGGGGTGAAACCAAAAAAGCGGGAACCAAAAAATGTGCAAACCAGATTTTGTAGAATATTAAAAGGGGTTTCCCTAATTAATAAAAACTAGACGATAACCGGTGCGAAACACGGACCTAGTTAATTTATAGAAAAAATTAAATTATTTATATAATATAAATCTATAACCTTTATTAATAAGCGAAATCCATTTTTAACGGTATTTTATTAAAATTGCACATATTTAAGCTTGATCAAATATGAAACTAAGTATTATACTCAAAATATACTCGAGAGAGTTGGGAAGAAAACGACATCTAAAGTGTTAAGGGTGGGTAGATGCTTAATACAAAGGTAGGTTAAGATAACCAATTTAGGGGTATAAAATAGATTGAGATTTGTATCTTAATTTAAGTAATTATAATCGGGTCTAGTGTTTGATCTGATTGTGACGTTGATGGGTACAAATATAATATAATATATTTGGTACAATAACAATACTAAAATATATTTAAAGACCATCCGTTTGGTGCCAGATTTGTTGCAGGAGTGCCGATTTCCTTTTTGATGTATTATTGCAGACTCTGGTTGATTAATGAAAAGCTTTTATTTTCAATATATATAGGTCATGTTTGAAAGTTAGAGGTTTGAGAGAAAATTAGAAGTTTGAGCCAAATTAGATGTTTGACCATTTGAAATCTCTAATATTAGTGTTAGGTAGTTAGCAGATTGAAATATATTTTTTGACTCAAAAAGCTAATTTTCAAAAGCTACTTTGAGTAGTTTTTTCAATTAGATGGTTGTGTTGTGTCTAGTTGATATACAAACAGCTAATTACCAAACAGTTTTATATAAAACAGCTAATTGAATCCGCTAGTAAAAATAACTAACTCAATGCGCTAGTCAAAACAGCTAACTCAATCAGATAATTGGGTGATCTGATGTGATGCTGATAAGTATAAAAATAATATAATATATTTTAGTACAATAATAATATTATAATATATTTTAGGTTAATATTATTTTAACAACATATAATATTCTATGTTAGATAAGATTTCTACGTGAAATAAGATTTTATGGGTGAAACAAAAAAAAGTGTGAACCAAATTTGGTGTCGTACTATTAGAAAGAGGTTTCACTTATTAATAAAGGTTATAGATTAGAGATTATATTTTTAAGAAAAATAAATTAAAAAACGCAAATTATGAGTGAAACCAAAAAAGTGCGAACCAAATTTGGTACATGTCAAAACGGGTTTCACTTACCCTTCACATTTTCTCTCAACACTTCATCTTCAACTACTCGCAATAGTTTCGTATAATTTACCGTTTCGTTTTAAAACCGGACATGTCACCTGTGCATCATACACCATTGCGATTGCATACACCATTATACTATTAACGAGGCTTGTTCTTAAAAGAGGCCACGGTGTAGTTTTTTAATTATTATTAACAATAAAAAAATGTATCACATGAAATGGACAAAAAGTTTGGCAAATTTCACAGATTTCAAACTTTGAAAGAAGCTCTTTGGAATAAAAGTCATAATATATACATAAAAGTCATAAATCTTAGTAGAAAAAAGATAGACAAGAGGAATTGTTATTTATATAAATATCTTGCGATAGATTAGAGTTAAGAGTACTCCAGCTTCATCTACCTAACATCAACCATCTAATGGCTTCGGTGATCAACTTGTTCTTGTTACTCATCACTCTCGTCTTCACATTTTCTTTAGCACAGAAAGGATCATCAGTTCGATGGCCACGTCCCATAGGTAAATAATTCTCTAATTTGGTTTCTATTAGTCTAATTACAACTGACTTTATACATTAAACACATAATAACTATAACTAATTTATATTATTAACAACAATGTGATCAATTTCAATTCCACCGTCCGGTAATTGTCTCGCTAACACTACTAGCATTACCATCAATTTGAGTCTCTAGCGAGAATCCCCCTACTTTTCATATGTTTGTTGTTGAAATGGATATGGTGTAAATTTAATTTGGAGTCTGTAGAATCTCTCTATTTTTCATCTGTTTGGTATGAATTTACTTCAGGGAGCTCTGTAGTAAGAAGCCATTCTCCGGGCGCACCACATGGTTAATTAAGAGGTGGCTTGAATGTAATTTGGCGTGTACTATGTCAGTTCCCGTGTACTAGTATTTCTACTAGTATTTCCATCAATTTTAGTCTCTAGCGAGAATCCCCCTGCTTTTCATATGTTTGTTGTTGAAATGGATATGGTGTAAATTTAATTTGCAGGGTGCAGCAGCTCTGTACAAGGAAGCAAACCTAAATGCGCACCACATGGTTAAGCAGTAGCTTGGGATCGTCCCGAGTGTGCGGAACTTTAAAGTCATATGTAGCAGTAATTTCGTATGTATTATGTCAAATATCGTGTAATAATTTGTACTCCATTTGAGCAATCTTATGCGTACTATCACATCTTCACGGTTAAATGGTGTTAGTTTCAACTTTATTTTCGAAAAATTGTAAACTAACAATTAGTATTTCTACGAGAATGTCCCTTCAACACATCGTTCAGTATATTAAATATGAAATATCAACCCTCAAAATAAAAATATGAAAATATGAAGTCTAACAGAAGTTTGAGCAGAAATCGTTTTTAAAGCCGTCAGCAACCTACACCATTGTGATCTGCGTACGTGATTCATCATAACAGAAGTTTGAGCTGCGTCAACAGAAAAGAGGCAGTGCGGTTGAGGGAAGTCATTCTAAACATCCGCATTGCTAAAGTAGTAGTGTGAGATTCTTAAATAATTTCCTTTTATTGATCCTCATTGCAAAGTAAGAGGATATATAACAAGGATTTTTACTTAATAAATTGAATACATTACAAGTATATATTTATTTTTGGGAACGAGTTTTGAGGAGGGCAGCGTTGGGGGAGGGTGTTCCGGATGATCGCACAATATCCCGAAAATATAGGATCCTTAAAAATTTTACTCCTTGTTTGTACATATTTAACAAAAAAAAAAGTTGGTTACACTACAAGAAAACAGGACAAAACCGACCGAATAAAACCGACCAACACAAATTTGGGGTTTTGAAACCGACCGACTATCAGTCGGTCGGTTATGACTGTAGATTATAGAAAAACGGCATCGTTTTTGATGATGTGGCGCACACAAAAGCGATCAATGTTCGTCGGTCGGTTATACGGCTGACATGGCAACCACATAACCGACCGTTACTGTCAGTTGTCAATTAAAAATATCAAAATCTGAATTATTTGTGTACTGCGATTTGATCTGAATTATTAAAGTCATAACCGACCGACGGCGGTCGGTTATGTCCTTCTACTTTATTTTAATTTTAGCTTAAAATACTCATTTCTTCAAATGAAAAAGACATAGAAGAGAAAGATAGAAGAAAAAAGAAGAAGAGTATTGAAGAAAACAAAGAGAAGAAGTGATACATATTATATAATTAATGTAAGTTTTCTTTTATCTATATTTATATTTAATTATGATTACATTTTTTTTTATAATGCAATGTATATATATGTATGTGTTTTTATAGTTGAATATGAATGTTAAATCATTTGTTTACATATATTAATTCATGTAGATGGCAAATATGGATAGAAGTTGGATAGGTAATCAAGTACAAAGTGATAAAATTTCTTTAACTCCCGAATATAGGAATGGTGTAGAGATATTTTTAAATTTTGCAAAGAATCAAGGAGTGGAGGAAGGTGGTTTGATGAAATGTCCTTGTAAGCGTTGTAAGAATTTGAATTGGTTAGACATTGATGAAATTAGATTTCATTTGTTATCTAAAGGAATGCTTGAAGGTTATATTGTGTGGACATCACACGGTGAAAAAGTTGAGGAAAGAAATGAGAGTCGAAAATCACATCGTCGTAGTCATCGGGAACCTCCGAGGGTAGAAGAACCGATAGATTTTAATGCTATGTTACATGATTTTGCCGGTGCAAATTATGAATTTTATGACACCACGGATACGGGAACTAGTAATGTAGAAGAAGCTCCAAATGATAGTGCTAAAAAATTCTATGAATTGATTGTTGAAAATGGAGTTCCCATTTATCCGGGAAATACAAAGTATACAAGATTGAGCATGACCGCAAAATTATTAGAATTCAAAAACTATTCAAATTGTAGTAATAAAGCTTTTGATAGTTTGCTTGAACTTCTTGCGGATGTGTTACCAAAGAAGCACACTTTGCCCGAAACTAATTATGAAATGAAAAAGATTATGAAGGGTTTGAGGGTTGAATATGAAAAAATTGATATGTGCGAGAATGATTGCATGTTATTTTATGGAGATGACAAGGATAAAGTTGTATGTGATATATGTGGTAAAGATCGTTATCGGGATGTTTCGAGGAAAAATGGTAAAAAAATACCAAAAAAAATCTTAAGACATTTTTCTTTGATTCCTCGACTACAACGCTTGTACATGTCGGCGCATACATCCAATCATATGAGATTTTACAAGAATCGAGATGTGAAAGAGGGAGAGATTATTCATCCCGCGGATGGAGATGAATGGAAAAATTTTGACAGTCATTTTCCATCATTTGCTAGTGAGATTCGTAATATAAGGCTTGGCCTTGCAACCGATGGTTTCAACCCATTTGGCCCTACCAGAAAGAAAACATATAGTGTATGGCCCGTGGTGGTTGTTGTCTATAATCTTCCCCCCTCAATGTGTATGAAAAGGCCTTATATGTTTATGACCGATATAATTCCGGGTCCAAATAGCATTGGAAAGGATATTAACGTTTGTCTAAGGCCTCTCATTGATGAATTGAAGATATTGTGGAATACCGGAGTGGAAACATATGACCAATCTTTAAAGCAAATTTTTACAATGCGAGCGGCTCTTATGTGGACTATTAGTGACTTTCCCGCTATGAGTATGATAAGTGGGTGGTCGGGTAAAGGAAAAATGGGATGTCAAGTGTGTGGTGGAAGTGTACAAGGGTTTCAATTAAAACATTCTGGAAAATGTAGTTTTTATGGCATGAACCGAATATTTCTTGATCCAAATGATCCATTACGCGAAAAAAGTTTTTTGTTTGATAATGAGGAAAGAAGATTGTTTCGTGGTCGTTTGTCCGGAGAGGGTGTAAAGGAGTTGCTTGACGGTATAATTTTTCCACCACCCGGAAAGACTAATGCCAAGTTAAGGAGTGCCGGTTATGGGGAAGAGCATCATTGGACTCATGTTCCAATTTTTTATGAACTCCCTTATTGGTCATCACATAATTTACGACATTCCATTGATATCATGCATACCGAAAAAAATGTCTTTGAAAACATTTTTTTTACTATTGTGAATGCGGCAAAGTCAAAGGATCACAAGAAAGCAAGGCTGGATTGCAAACACTTTGATGTGTTGCATCATTTGTGGATTGATGAAAATGGAAAAATGCCAAAAGCACCGTATTCCTTAAATAAAAAACAACTTAAACTTTTGTGCCATTGGATTTACTCATTGAAACTTCCATACGGTTATTCTTCCAATGTATCTCGTTGTTGTAATGTTGATGAGTGTAAATTTTTTGGATTCAAATCACATGATTGTCATATCTTTCTTCAAAAATTGTTGCCTCTTGCAATTCGTGAGCTTCTACCAACGCCTATTGTGGATGCCTTGACGACAATTTCAAATTTTTTTCAAGATTTATGCTCATCCGTTGTGACAAGAACCGATTTGGACCTAATGGCGAAATCGGTTATTAGAGCTTTGTGCTTGTTGGAAACAATTTTTCCTCAAACTTGGTTTGATTCGATGGAACACTTGGTTGTACATTTAGCGGAAGAAATTAAACTAGCTGGGCCCGCTTATTGGCATTGGATGTATCCAATTGAGCGTTTGTTGGAAAAATTAAAACAAAAAGTCGGTAATAAAGCAAGAGTTGAGGGTTCAATTGCCGAACGATATATGGAAGAAGAGGCTCTTAATTTTTGTTCTCTTTATTTTGCCTCCAATTCGGTTCATAATAAAGTGCGTCGTAACGAAGTTTTGTTTGATGACCAAAATTCTGATAAATTAGAAGTTTTTAGATATCCAATTGAATGTCCCGGAAAAGAAAGAGCAAGATATATGGATGATGATGAACGATTGCTTGCAGAAGAATATGTTCTTTTAAACTCTCCCGAAGTTCAACCTTACCTAAAGTACATATATCTTATCCTAATTTAGTGATATGGTCATATTTGCATTAGTTTATGTTTTTTAACATGTTTCTATTGTTTCTCTACTCTTATATTTTAGAAGGTATCAAAATCACGTTATGAGACAACGCCCGGAGACAACTCCTCAAGATTTAGATCGTATTGTTAAGACTCGATTTAAAACTTGGCTTAAAAAAAGGTATTTGTTACATTTAGTAAGCTTTAAATCTCCATTTTGATTTTATCATTACATGTTTTATTAATTTTTTTGTAACTAGGTTAAGAATGATGAGATAGAGGGACCTCGTTTTAAGGACTTGCTTGAAGGACCATCACTAAGAGTCATGACTTTTGAGACTTGTCGAGTTAATGGATATAAATTTTCAACGACATCCGCATCCGGTTCCGGTATTGTTGTCAAAGGCACTTCACATGAAAATAATCTTGATTATTATGGTCAACTTCAAGAAATTATGAGACTTGCTTATGATGGATACAATCATGTATATGTGTTCAAGTGTATATGGTTTGACAGTATCGGTGATGGTGTGAGGATGGATAAAAATCGAGTGGTGACGATTGATATAACTTCAAGATTGAGGTCTAATGAGATTTTTATTTTAGCTAGTCAAGCATCTCAAATATATTATGCTCCAAGTGTATTGAATCCACGAAGCAATATATATACGGTGGTCAAATCAAAAAGTCGTCCAATTGATGAATCTATCGTTGTACAAAATGATATTGAGGATGCCTTTCAAGAAGAAAGATCTAATGCCGGAAGCTTTTCACTCTTTGTTGATTTTGCACAATATGGCCCATTCATTCGACATGAAAATCAAGAAGAAGAAGAAGAAGACGATGACGTAGAGGACAAAAATGAGGATGAAGCAGAGGAAGATGAAGAGGAGGAAGAAGAAAGAGGAGGTGACGATGATGATGATGAAGACGATGATGGTTTTGACGAAATTGAATAATGTTGTTTGTAATTTGAACTTCTAATGAATAATCAATTTTTATTAGTTGTATTGGGCAATATGAAGGATTAATTGTTATTGGTTGTAACGGAAATGTGAATGATGAATTGTTATTGCTTTTTACCAAAAACTATCCACAAAACCGACCACTGTGATACATAACCGACCATTTTTTACCATAAACTACCCAGAAAACCGACCACGGTGACACAAAACCGACCGTTTTATACCATAAGCTACCCAGAAAACCGACCACTGTGACACAAAACCGACCAAATTTTACCATAAGCTACCCAGAAAACCGACCGTGTTCATCATTTAACGGTCGGTTTTGAGACGGTCGGTTTTGCCAATTAACAAACTTCTGTTGAAAAACCGACCAAATGTGCACATTTGACCGTGGTCGGTTATGAGTTAATCAGTCAACGTTTTATAATGTTTTACCATAAGCTACCCAGAAAACCGACCACTGTGGAACAAAACCGACCAAATTTTACCATAAGCTACCCAGAAAACCGACCGTGTTCATCATTGGACGGTCGGTTATGAGACGGTCGGTTTTGCCAATTAACAAACTTCTGTTGAAAAACCGACCAAAAGTGCACATTTGACCACGGTCGGTTATGATTTAATCAGTCAACGTTTTATAATGTTTTAAATATATAAAATATATAAAATTCTTAAAAATTTATGTAAAATATTTTACACTCGATTATTATTATTAATGTACTAGTAAGTTTAAAACCAAATATTTTTTACCGGTTGCTTGAATTATGATTGAAATTATATTTAAAAATGAAAAAATAATACATTTAATTTTGAATTTGATTAAAATTAAAATTTTTTATATAATAGAATATTAACATAAACCGATATCATGGAAATTAATTTCATATGATTTTAAGAATGTTTAAAAATATTATAAACATAATATTATGTTGAACAATAGCTATTCAAATGCACATATCGCTTATTAGGTATGCACTTTCAGTTGAATGTAACCGTCGATTAACATGACATAGAAAATTAAAATATTATTTTAATAATCCAACCGTACGGATGTTAACAACACCGAAAAATATATTTATACACAAACAATTAGCCTATTTTATTGATTACAAATGTGTTTTTATAATAAATATATGAAAATATCACCTAAAATCGAGAAACAATTAAAATAAAATTAAAATTACATGATCTACATGATCCAACCGTACCGATGTTTAGAATCAATTTCATTTGATCTATGTACGAAAAATTAGGGCATGTAATTAATTATAATTATCTTTTTAAGGTTTATTTAATTTTAGCGGTTTCTAGGGTTCACAAAAACCAACCATTAGGGTTTCTAGGGTTGACTAAAACCGACCGAATAGTTATAAAACCGACCACCTGTTTTTTTGGCGGAAATATTTTCGCGAAAAATTAAAAAACCCGCCCTTAACTAAACGACGACGTTTTGCATGCGTCACAAAGCCCGATGACAAAACCGACCGATAGGACGGTCGGTTTTAAGGTGGGTATAAATAAAAAAAAACTGCTCGATTCTCTCTTTTATACTTTCATCCCATAAAATCTCTCTTCTCTCTACTCTCTCTACTCTCTCAGTTGTCTCTCTCTACAATGGCAAAATCTTTACTCCGTTCATCTCGATTCCGTGCAAAGACTCCGGTCCGGGCAACTCCGTTCCATTCATCTTCTCGATTTCGTTCATCTTCTCGAGCTTCTCAACTTGATGTAAGTTTAATTCCGTTTATATATGTTGTTTAATTCGATATATGCTTGTATTTGTTTATACAACTCCATTTATATGCTTGTATTTGTTTGTGATTTTTGGTCCATTTTAATTCAATTATTTGCTTGTACTAATTTTTGCAAGGTTTAATTCTATTCAATTCGTGTATAAATGTATTTGCTTGTATGTCGTTGTATTTGTTTGTATTTTGTTTGTTTTCGTGTATTTGTTTTGTTTTTTTGATCGATTTAAGGTTTGAATTTGTATTTGATTTAAGGTTTGAATTCGGATGATATTTATGGATTTGGTTGAAAACATGATGTTGTGATGGTTATTTACTATTTTTCCATGCACGTATCGGTCGGTTATGATATTAACGTATGTTATGTACGTGTTTGTTTTTTACATTTTAGGGGCTCTTTAGTATTTTTGGATTGAAATATTCATGATTTGCTAATTTTCTTTCAAAACATGAAGTTCTTATATAAAGATAGAGAAACGTTCGACTAACTTGTAGCTTTATTCTTTTTTTGCATGTATGTATCGGTTGGTTATGATATTAATACATGTCATGTCACTTATGTATGTGTGTGTTTGATTTTTTCATTTTAGGGGCTATTTGATTGGCTAGTGATTATAGTATTGATTGGAATGGTTGTATTGATGATGGCGAGAAAAGGGAAAGGCAAGGAAGTTGAAAAAGACAAAGGAAAGGGTAAAGGTAAAAAATCAAACAATGGAAAGGGAAAGGGCAAGAGTAAGAGTAAGGCAAAGGAAAAGAGCACCTTGGCCTTGCGTGATGAGCCAACAGATTCGGACCACGATTCCGACCCAACAAATGAAGAGGAACATGTGTATCGATTGAGGAAACCACGATCGCATTCAAGTGGAATTGCCGGAGCTACAAAACCACTTAAACCGACACGTATCAATATCTCCGATGGACAGTAAGTCTAATTTTATTTATTTGTCCTAGTATAGTGAGTTGTTTAATAGTTTTGTTTTTACTAGTTTCGTACTTTGTCTCATTTTTTAATTGTGCATCGATAATGAATATACATATTTATATGAGTCTTATAACCAACGTTAAGTAGCTCATTTGGTATTTGAGTTATTAATGAAAAAATACTATTAGGGGTACTAATTGAATTATTAATAGAAAGAATACTAATATTTGAGTCCTAGAATTTCTATCTCTACTTGAAAGAATATCGAAGATACAAAATTTTGGATTCAATTAGGGAGCTCTAGATTTTGTATACTAGAATCATACATAGTGTTCATGTATTTTGTGTTAATAATTTAATTTGTTTTATATAGTATTGAAGATAATACGGCAAAAAAGACTTTACTTGGGATGATTCGTGAGAAATGGCCGATGGGTCATTACACTTTTAGTGACATCGACGCGGCTTATCCAAAATGGTTGGAGCAAAGGACTAATGAGTTTTTTGTAAGTAATACAATGTTAATTTTTATTATGTTTGTTTTTTTATTTGGTTATGAACTTGATTTGATTATGAATTTGACCCTATCACTTGTTCCTATTTTATAGGATTTTTATAGGCATCAAAGGGGACAAAGTCGTTCACAATCAAGAAGGATTGTTGAAGATCACATAAAGAAAACAATAAAAAGGACTATGAATGAGCTTAAGAAGAGAGTGGAGACAAAGGTCAAGGAGACCGGGGTTTCAAGTTTGTCGTTAAGGCCCCCGTATTGGTCCCTTGTGTTTTGGAAGGATCTTTTGAATTATTGGGAGACGAATGAAGGGCACTTGCATAGGGCAAAGGTTGGAGCTTCAAACCGCGGAAATGTTGAAAGGTTGCATAGTGCCGGTGCTCGATCATTCAACACCGTGAGAGAGGGTAATAATATTTAAATATGTACACACACACAAAGTTATTTCATTTTATAATGATATTAATATACTAATATAAGTTGTTTTATATTTGGAAGGAAATGACAAGGCAAAGCCGTAAGCCTCCAACTAGGCTTGAGGTGTGGGATAAATGTCACAAGAAAGTTGGCTCCGATCCAAATAACCCCCAATACACTACTCCGGGCGCCATGCGCATTGCGGTGATCTCAATTTTTTGTTTTTTTCACCTTTATTATAAGCGTAAAAAAAGTTTATTTGTTCTAATAAAACTTGAAAAATGTGTAGGAACGATATGCCGCTATTCTTGATCGTATGCCGGTGGAGATAACTCAAACGGGTGAACGAGATGAGCCTTGGGATTGGTGGATGGAAGCAACGGGGGTTCCCGAAGGTGAAAAACCTAAAAAGAACTATGTCGTCGGGTTCCCCACTCTTCGAGCTAGTGATCTTCTTCCTACACTTGCCACGCGCTATAGGGATTCCACCCGAGGTGAAGCCGGCTCATCTTCATCCGCTCCAAGACAACGTGAAATCCTCCCCGACAATGTGTATTTGTCGATTGTTAGAAATGTGCTCATGGAGATCCGCGCCAATCCTCATCGATTCGCTCGTCCGCTATCCGATGAAGAGATAGCCACCTTTGCACGCACCGCCCTTGAAGCCTCCGATCCATCCGCCAATCCAAATCAAAGGCTTCAATGGAATAATCTCATTGGAGGCGAGATTGTAACGATTGTCGGGACTTTGATTGAAGATATCCTCCAAAAAACTGAAGCGCGTGTCCAAGAGGTAATAACTACCTCCCATTTTTTTATTTATGTCCATTAGAAAAGGTTCTTGCATTTTAATTTATTTATATGTGTATAGGCGGAGCGGCTTGCCTTGGAGGAAGAAAAGGATTATACGGATATAGATGAGGTTTCCGACGTGGAGGGCGGGGGCAATGAAGATGGCGGGGGCAATGAAGATGACGGAGGCAATGAAGACTCCGATGTGTCTTTATCGGAGTAATTAATTATGTTCTGTTTTAAGTGAATTTTAAGTATGAACTTAGTGTTTGCGGCTTAAACATTCTATGCTTTAATTTGGTTGTGTACTTCTGTGTCAGATTATATATATCTAACTTAACATTTGCATGGTTGGTGTTAACATTCTATGATTATATTAGTTGGCGTATTGTTATTTGGTTGGATGTTAGACTTGGTTGATAATTGATCGTTAATGGATGTTGAATGGATGTTGAATGGATGTTGAATGGATGTTGATTGGATGTTTGTTGGTATATTGATAAATATAGTGTGCACAGCTGCACTGGTACTGCAATTTTGCAGATTTTTTTTTTAAAAAACAACATAACCGACCGTCAAAGTAAATAACCGACCGTTTTTTACCACTAAAAATGCATAAAACCGACCACTGTGACACAAAACCGACCATATGTTACCATAAGCTACCCAGAAAACCGACCACTGTGACACAAAACTGACAATGTTTTACCAGGGTGGTCGGTTATGAGACGGTCGGTTATGTAACACGGTCGGTTATCAGACGGTCGGTTGTGCCAATTAACAAACTTCTGTTGAAAAACCGACCAAATGTGCACATTTGACTACAGTCGGTTTTATTCTTGGTCAAACTTTTCTTGGGGGTCATAACCGACCGACCTCGGTCGGTGTTTTATTGCTGACCTGGTGCCACGTATGGACACGTGTGGCAAAGAGGACCCACTTTGAATAAAATGTGAAGTCACATAACCGACCGTCAAGAGTGGTCAGTTACGACCTTAAACCTGACCAATTCAGCATAACCGACCAGGGCTTAACCGACCATTGTAGTCGGTCGGTTTTAAAATTCGAAGTAGACATAACCGACCGAATTACAACATAACCGACCCATTTGTGTGGTCGGTTTTGTCCTGTTTCCTTGTAGTGTTAATTACTAAATCTGAGTGCATTTCCTGTTTACAATATTCTTCAAAAATAAACTTCATTTAAAATAAAATAATTTAAATTTATATTGAAGTACAATCAAAGGCCGAATATTCACGAGATTTCGCACAAAGTCCCGAAACTTTTTACTACGCCCGTGTACAGGAATAAAATGATCGTGTGTTTTTCCAAAAAATAAATTGCCAAACTAATAGATTATTGACCATTTTCAGCACAAATATATACTGTATGTCTGTATCTAAGAATACACTTGTGAGTTGCGAACCTACCAACAGTGTCTAAACCAATGGCTCGCTGAATCTCTGATTAAAGCAGCAGCCAACACCAGGGCTCAAAACATGCTCAGCAACCCAAACCTACAAAATTATCGCTCACATACCGGAGTAACCACTTAACGAAAAAAGAACTTGAGTGTGACCAATTAGTATAATCATGCCTTGGGAAAAACTTTAAAGAAAAAATATACCTATATTTAAATTAAAATACACGATGTTTAAGCTTATGGCCTGTACATATATACCAAACAAAACGAGGAGGCCCAAACCTTTATGAGTTTCACCTTTATATAGGTGTATTTTCTGGACATTCGAGCCTGTACCCTATCAAACCGTTCCAGGTCCAACCAACAGGTGACAGGTAAATCCAACTAACTAACTGAGCCACAATATCATATTGGTGGTCCTTCAATCTAGAATGCGGAAAAAATTCCTTACACCCCCAAAAATCGAACCTTAAAGGCTTTGATTAATAACCGGTACTCAAAAGGAAATAATTTGACAAATTTCACATAATTCAAACTTGACTGACTTCACCCGGCCCCTTAAGACCGTATACTTTATTGACGACCACAGCCCTAAAAATCTCACCACGAACTCTTTTCAAAATGATTGCATCAACAGAATTTCCTTTAGGTATAGTTTTCAGTGTTACAATAAGTAACACTTATTTTAATAAACAATTTTAATATTTACAATTCATTTTGGTTTTTCACAAATTATTTAGGTGAGGTGATATAATTTATATTTATAAAAGGAGTTGAATATAATAGGTCATAGCATGTCGTCATTATGAGTGTTCACGAATCGAGCCGAGTTTCTCTGACGAACCGAGCTTTACTTTTTTCTCTGACGAACCGAGTCGAGCCGAACTTTCTTATCACACAAAATTCGTGTTCGAGCTCGTTAAATAACGAGCCGAACACGAGCTTTTATCGAACAAAAACGAGTCGAGCCGAGCTCATTAGAACTTACAATTTTTATAGATAAAAAAGCCCAATTTTTCTTGGCCCAACGAATTAAAACATTTTTTTTTGGAAACCCAACCCAATTTCCCAATCAATTCTCACTAAACCTAAAATCCACGTACTATAAATTGAAAATTTAATTTAAAATATTAGAAAATACAACAAATAATATAAAAATATGTCGAATATATCTTAATTTTTTCGAGTTTTATCGAGCCGAACGAGTTCGAGTCGAGCTCACTAATAGCTCGGCTCGAGCTCGTTTTCTTAACGAACAATTTTTTGTATTCGAGTGCGAGCTCGAGTTCTTAACGGACCGAGCCGAGTCGAGCCCTAACGATCCGAGCTCGAGCTTGTTCACAAACACAGCCCTAGTCGTCACAAGCTAATCGTAGCAAAATATTGATTTTTCAACTGGTTTTTTGTAGTGAACATAGAAAGAAGACATTCATTAAATTTAAACTTCACGCGTAAGGACTAAAGTCAATTACATGAAAGTCAAGATACCAGAATAGATATTTAAAGTTGATTATTTGAACGTAGAGGACCAATTAATTCAATTCCACAGTCCGGTAATATCCCACAATATCCCGAAAATATAGGATCCTTAAAAATTTTACTCCTTGTTTGTACATATTTAACAAAAAAAAAAGTTAGTTAATTACTTAATCTGAGTGCATTTCTTGTTTACAATATTCTTCAAAAATAAACTTCATTTAAAATAAAATAATTTAAATTTATATCGAAGTACAATCAAAGGCCGAATATTCACGAGATTTCGCACAAAGTCCCGAAGCTTTTTACCACGCCCGTGTACAGGAATAAAAAGATCATGTGTTTTTCCAAAAAATAAATTGCCAATTAATAGATTATTGACCATTTTCAGCACAAATCTATAACCTTTATTAATAAGCGAAACCCCTTTTAACATTGTACCAAATTTGGTTCGCACTTTTTTTGGTTTCACCCCTAATTTTTTTAAAATAAATATCTATTTTAAAATAAATTATATTATACCCTAAACTCCTATTTATTGTAGTAGAATTATTATATCATAAACTCCTATTTCACGTAGTAAAACTTTATGTTGTTTTTAAATTATTTTTGTTTTGTTCAATGCTCTATTTCCAATCTTCTAACAATTCTATTATTATTTTGACTTTTTCGCCTTACAAAAAATTATAATTTATTTTTGACTTTTCGTCTTGCACATACAAGCAATTAAAAGTCTACATGATAAAAGGTTATCTTTCTTCTTTGTCACTTCTTTGTCATGTGTTATATACATATGTCAATATTATCGGTGATCGCATACACCAGATAGTTAAGCCATAAAATTTAAACATTCGTATAAAGTTTTTTTTGAAAGTATAAATTTACTACACACTTGCTACTTCAATGTTCGACTCATATATTATATATTATTATGTTCTTTTTAAATTAAAAAAATAATAACTATCTAATCTAAATAGATTATATTATTATTGTAATCTAAACTCCTATTTCATGTAAAATTCTAATTTTTTTCAAAAAAATTTAATTCTCTGTCGTTTTGAAATTAAAAAAAAATTATCTAATCTAAAATAGATTATATTGTTGTTTTACCATAAACTCTTATTTTACGTAAAAGTCTATGTTATTTTTAATAATAATAATAATCTAATTTAAATCTACAATAAATTATATTATTATTCTACGAATATATTATATTGTTATTAAATTATATTACTATTGTACCAAAATATATTATATTATTATATTTTATATCATGTAATAGATATTATCCCATGCTGGAGGAGTTACAGTGCATGTTTGGGGTATCTTAAAAAAGTTGACTATACGTTAAAATGAATAAGTGTCATATAAGTGATAAGAGGATCAATTCTTAAGTGTTTGGATAAATTTACTTATAAGTTAGTGTTGGTTCTCGTGTATTGCAGAAGGGGGGGATGAATGCAATACTGATAAAATTCAATCTCAATTTCAACAACCAAAACTAAGATTTAAAGTTATCAATAATATGTATGCATTCACAAACAGTATAATCGAAAGACAGGATTAACAAAATAAATGTTTTTTTCAAGACACTTACTTGTCTTCGTTACATTTCTAGAATGAATTGATAGTCTAAGTATAAACTAATCCTATCACTGTCAACACGGGTTTATGAAGCTGCTGTCATTATCAAGTGGCAGCTTCTTACAGATTGCCTACCCATGTGACATTCCTAAATTGCTAACATGTCAGATATACATTACAAAGAAAGCAACCTAGATTCATTCTATTTCCAGCCAAAACAATTTAGCAAATAGAGACTTGACCTTGCTCTTTGAATTGATTCGCTTTTGTTTTGTAGTGCTTGAAGCTTCTGTCGTAGTCTTGCAGACTTGGTGCAGCTTAGGGATACTGCAACACGCCTGTTTCTTGAACATTGAAACTGTCACAGGATTTGACTGAGAAGATACCTAGGTTGACAGTAGGTCTTGTGTTGACAGTATCTTTCTCTCCACTCATGACAGTAGCTGTGTCCATGACAGCAACATTTCCAATGTCCTTGACAGCAACTGAGGCTGTGACAACATCTTCCTGAAGGTAAGATGCTCCTTGGAGTTCAGACAAAGTGTTGGCTATTTCATTTTCTGATAGAATACCACTTTGCCCTTGCTCAGTGTTTGGAGGAGTGGTGTCCATTTCACTTTGAGAAATGGGTTCTTGTGGACCACTAGATGGGGGGCTCATCCATGATTGGAGATGGATGATCAAAACCTGAAGGGTTGGGACTGTCCCCTTCTCTAGGTTGTGGAGAAGAAATAAAAGAATGTGTAGGGAAGGAAGAAGGTGAAAGTGTAGCAGAGAGTGGGGGCTGATTCACAGGAGAAACATGTGAATCATCAAAAGGAATAGAGAAATCCTCACTGTGCCCTAACTCACTGTGTGTTTCTTCAAGTGGGGGTTCCTCAGGTTGTGAACCATGAGATTGTGCAGACTCTGTACAGGGTGCCTTGGGAGACATGCCAATTTCAATAGATGCACCTTGTTGAGTAGGCACATCTAGGGAGGTGTTTGAATCCCTTTCAATAACCACAGTTTGTTGAGAAACTACAGCTTGGCTAGCAGTGGTTTTAGTCCTCCTAGCTCTCTTCTTCTTAGGATCAGGGGGAACCACTGGGGGTTCTGGTTGACTACCTTCCTTATTTGCTGCACAAGGTGCATTGTCTCCCTCTTGACTAACAGAGCTACCACCAACATCAGCTTCTAAGGGCCTTTTTCTGGATTCTTGCAAGGCTTCTCTTTGGGCTTTGGGAAGTCTAGAGGGCCTACGCTGAGTGTATGGTGTTGAATGTGGGTTAACTGAATTTGGGTCTAATTCAGTTTCATTCTCAAGAGTGAAAGAGTCATAACCAGAGGGTAATGGAAAATCAAGGTTGGACACTTGATCAACCATATGCTGAGTGAAACAAAGTGGAATATGTGCATTGAGATTCTGTGAAGATAACAGTGTGTGTGTGTGTTCTTTTTCAAAACTGAGCAAGCCTCTAAACGAGGGGCATCATTATTAAAATCACAGAATGAGTTAATGCACATCATAAGAAAGCGAGGGTAGATAGATACCTTCTTACCTATGGCAGCCCTGAGGTGTGCCATGAGGAGAGCTCCAACATTCACCTTGTATCCATGGACAGGAGAATGTTTCAGTTTCTTGATGTAGGAGGGTATTCCATTCCAGCCTGTGGACTTGGTAGAGAACACCTTGACCATGACATCAAAAATCATACTCCACTCCTTTCGCAGATGCTTCCTATCCATTTCACCAGACGGATACCATTTGGTTGTTCCCTCTTCGAGAATAGGGCCTGCATACCCAATCTTCAAGAAGAGCTTCTTGAGAGAGTCATCATTAGCAAGTTCAGCAAAATTTCTGCCTTCTTGAAGTGTAATTCCAAGAGCAGTGTTGATGACCTCAGCTGTAAGAATGTAGTGTTGCCCATTGATTGTGAATTGAATAGATGGGTTCTCACCCTCCGTTTGAGCAACAGCAGTTTGCCAAAATGCCTCAATTCTGTCTAAGTCGAGAATGGGGTTGAGGTAATGGCAGAACCGAGATAGGACTTGTTCAGGAAAAACACTAGTCCTTTGAAACCTTCACCAGCATCATTTGGGGAAAAGATGCCAGCAAAGTTTGTTTGAGAGAGAGTCTGTTTGGGTGCCATGAAGATTTCAAGAAAAGAAGAAAGTAAGAAAGTAGCTTTTTGCTTGAAGAAAAGTATTTTGCCTTGAGTTCGATGAGAGTGATATGTCTGAGTAACTGGGGAATAAATAGAGGTATCTCAAACGTTGTGCACAAAAAGTGGAATTAAAGAACGTGTCTTAACCCACTCTTATAACACGTGAGTTACTGCCCGTTATTCACTGTCAAACGTGGGGTGAATATCCAATTCCAACGGTCCACTATTATTGACAGTAACCTGTGCGCTAGAAACAATCTGTCAGTAATAAGAGGTGGTGACAGTAGGTTATGCACGACAGAAACTATTGCGCAAAAACATGTTGTCACCGTTAAGCGTTTGAATGACAGTATCTATTAAAAGTCTTGACAGAAAGTTTTTCCCTGCTGTCAAGAAGGTTGCTGTCAAGAAACACAAGACAGTATCCTTCTT
Source organism: Heracleum sosnowskyi (assembly GCA_030848705.1). Lineage (NCBI taxonomy): Eukaryota > Viridiplantae > Streptophyta > Magnoliopsida > Apiales > Apiaceae > Heracleum > Heracleum sosnowskyi. Next base: position 126,368,900 of record CM061240.1, read on the forward strand.
AATGACAGTAACTTAGATGGGAAATTGTTTCTGTCATGAACTTTCTAGAATGCTGTATTCATAAACTTAACCTAAAATTAACAGATTATGGATTTAGCAATGTAATCTTTTGAACACAGATACTATGCAGTTAACACAGACAAAACAAAAACTCAATAACCACACAAACAAGAAACTTTTATTGTTATTAATAAAATCATTTAAATACAGCATTGAGTACATCATTTTATGATTTTATCAACTAGTTCTAAAAGTTCTTCCTTAATCTCCTCTTCAGTGCGACCTTCTTCCTTGAGAAGTGCCTGAAATTCTTCTTCCTATTTTGCACATTTCTCTTCTTCCTTGGCTTGAAGGGCATCAGCCTCTTCATATTCCTTCTCAAGTTTGTCCTCAAGAGTGTCAAAGAGGGCGAATGGAGGGTTCACACCAAGTTTTAGGCTTGCACTCAATACCTACTTTGTTTTCCATGATTTACTTTAAAACTGAGAGCAGACTGGTGAAGCCTAAGGTTAATTTATAGGCAAAACCCGTCTAAGGATTAAAGTCTAATGGTCAACAGTTAGAGTACCCATACAACTACCACATAAGTAATTAATGGTCGTGTCCTCCTTTAAACCTATGGATTTATGCAAAAAGGTGTGAAAGTCCAATGGAACATATATTTATCTCTCAAACTTAGCAAATAACCACATTAATGTCATACAGGGTCTAAAAGTATGAGACTGGCACAAAATACAGACATGTAAAGTCAAATCAACACATGCTGTCACATAACAGACATAGACCAAGTAGACAGTAACTTCTCTTGACAGCAGGTTTGAAGTTGTTGTCATGAGCTTCAAAAAAAATTTGAAAGTGCAGAAAAACTTGGTAAATTAACATACCAGATTCAGCATTCCCAATTCACTTACCAACCTATTGAAGGTTGCTTCATCCAATGGCTTAGTGAAGATGTCAGCAAGTTGCTTGTCAGTTGGGACATAGATCAGCTTCACATTTCCTTGTTCAACATGCTCTCTGATAAAGTGATGTCTTATATCAATGTGCTTTGTCCTAGAGTGTTGAACTGGATTATCTGAAATGGCTATGGCAGTAGTGTTGTCACAGTAAATGGGAATGTCTCTTAACACTAGACCATAATCCAGAAGTTGATTCTTCATCCATAGAATTTGTGCACAGTAACTGCCTGCAGCAATATACTCAGCTTCTGCAGTTGAGGTAGAAACTGAATGCTGCTTCTTGCTAAACCATGAGACCAATCTTCCACCAAGAAATTGACAGCTACCAGTAGTACTCTTTCTGTCAATCTTGCATCCAGCATAGTCTGAGTCTGAGTAACCAATTAGATCAAATCCAGTATTCTTAGGATACCAAAGGCCTAGGTTAGGAGTGCCTTTTAAGTATCTAAAGATTCTCTTGATGGCTACTAAGTGTGACTCCTTTGGATCACTTTGAAACCTTGCACAGAGACATGTAGCAAACATGATGTCAGGTCTGCTAGCTGTCAGATATAGGAGAGATCCTACCATGCCTCTATAGGTGCTTGAGTCAACTTTCTTTCCTTTAGGGTCAAGATCCAGACTAGTTGATGTGGACATTGGTGTCTTTGCAGGTGATGAATCTTCCAAGTTGAACTTTTTGAGAAGTTCCTTGATGTATTTAGCTTGACAAATGAAGATTCCATCAGGTTGTTGAAGAATTTGTAATCCCAGAAAGAATGACAATTCTCCCATCATACTCATCTCATATTTGCTACTCATGAGAGAGGAAAACTTCTCACACAGCTTCTCATTTGTAGAACCAAAAATGATGTCATCCACATAGATTTGTACCAGAATGATGTCCTTGCCATGGTGTTTGTAGAAAAGTGTCTTGTCCACAACTCCTCTAGTAAACTGATTTTCCAAAAGAAAAGTGGAAAGTGTGTCATACCATGCCCTGGGTGCTTGCTTTAGTCCATACAAAGCCTTGAAGAGTTTGTATACAAAGTCATACAGTTCAGCATCCTCAAACCCTGGTGGCTGTTCAACATACACTTCTTCTTCCAACTCTCCATTTAGGAAGGCACTTTTGACATCCATCTGAAATACTTTGAAGTTGCAGTGTGCAGTATAGGCTAGAAAGATTCTTATAGCTTCAAGTCTCGCAACAGGTGCAAATGTCTCATCATAATCTATTCCTTCCTGTTGACAGTAACCTTTAGCCACTAGCCTTGCTTTGTTTCTTGTCACTAATCCATTTTCATCAAGCTTGTTTCTGAAAACCCATTTGGTCTCAATGACTGACTTTCCCTTAGGTATTGGAACCAACTTCCATACATTGTTTCTTTCAAACTGATTTAGCTCTTCTTGCATGGCTATCACCCAGTCAGAATCCAACAATGCTTCATCAGTTGTCTTGGGTTCCATTTGAGACAGGAAGCATGAAAACATGCTGTCAGCAGAGACTTTGTTCCTTGTCCTCACTCCAGAAGTAGGGTCACCAATGATAAGGTCATTTGTGTGATCCTTGTTCCACTTGGTGATTCTGGGCAAGCTACTTGATTGTACAGGAACAGTTACTTCAGTTTGTTGAGTTGAATGCTCACCAATTCCATTGTCTTCACCATGTTCTTCATTGTCTCCAGAGTCATCATTGTTATGAATGTTAGAAGTTATGGTCTGAGACTGAGCTGGAGTTTGGTTGACAGTAATGGTATTGACAGTATCTTTGTCAACTTCAACAATTTGAGTGAAGCTAGGTTCTTCATCAACAATTTCCTCAGCTTCCAAGTATCCTTGATTCTCAAATCTGAATGTCTGCATCTTTCCTTCTTCATGCAGTCCTGGAAACTTGGTTTCATCAAATGTGACATTTACACTCTCTTCAATAATCCTGTGTTCCGTAACATAAACTCTGTAGGCAGTCCTTTCTGTGCTGTAACCCATGAATAGTCCTTCAAATGCCTTAGTGTCAAATTTTCCTTTCTTCTCATGGTTATCCTTCATCATAAAACATTTGCTCCCAAACACATGAAAATATTTGACAGTAGGTTTCTTCCCAGTTAGCAGACAGTAAGGTGTACTTGCATGAGTTTTGTTAATCATTGTTCTGTTTTGAGTATAACAAGCTGTGTTGATAGCTTCAGCCCAGAAATATGTTGGCAGTTTGGCATCATGCAACATAGTTCTAGCTGCTTCAATGAGAGTCCTGTTCTTTCTTTCTACAACTCCATTCTGCTGTGGAGTCCTTGCAGCAGAGAATTGTTGTACAATCCCTTCATCTTTACAGAAATTTCCAAGTGTTGCATTTCTGAATTCTGTACCATTGTCACTCCTCAAGATTTGGACTTTTGAGTTTGGAGTTCTATCAAGAACTCTGACTTGATCAATAATCACTTGAGCAGCTTCATCTTTGGATTCAAGAAACTTCACCCAAGTGTACCTTGAGTAATCATCCACCATTACTAAGGCATATCTCTTTTTGGCCATAGATGGTACATTGACTGGTCCAAAAAGATCCATGTGAATCAACTTGAGTGCTTCTATGTTGGTGTTCATTTGCTTGGACTTGTGCACAGCTCTCCTTAGTTTGCCCATTTGACAATCTTCACACAGTCCTTCTTGACAGAATTCCTGTTGGGGCAAGCCTCTCACTAACTCCTTCTTCATTAACATATTCATTGTCTTGAAGTTGAGATGTGAGAGCTTCCTGTGCCAGAGCATACTGTCACCAACAGTTGCTTTACTGTAGAAACAGTAAACTTTATCCTTCTTTGTTGAGTTTAAGTCAGCAACAAACAAGCTTCCTTTTCTAACCCCTTTTAGAGAGAGGCTTCCATCCTTCTTGTGATAGATGTTACACAGCATCATATCAAAATCAACCTTGAATCCCCTGTCACTGAATTGGCTGACACTGATTAGATTGTGCTTCAATCCATCCACAAGAGCAATATCTTCAATGACAACATTTCCAATTTCCAAACAGCCATATCCCACTGTGTAACCCTTGCTGTTGTCTCCAAAGGTTATGATTGGGCCAGCTTTCTCTATATAGTGTGATAGCAGGGCTTTATCACCTGTCATGTGTCTTGAGCAACCACTGTCAATAATCCACATGACTTGACCTTTCTTCTTGCCCTGACTTGAAGATGTTGATGTTACTTCATCAGTGCTAGCCATGAGAGCTAGGTTGACATATTCTTCTTCTTCTTCATCATCAGACTCATCCCAACACTTTCCTTCAGCTACATAAGCTCTACCTTGATTCTTCTTAAAGTATCCACCAGTTCCTTTCTCAAACCTTTGAACCTGTTTGGGTCTTTTACATTCAGTAGCAAAGTGACCAGGTTCACCACAGTTGTAACACTTGAACTTTGACCTATCCACAAATCCAGTCTTGTATCCTCCCTTGGTTGAACTTCCCACAGCAGCCTTTGATGAACTTCCCTTGTTGAACTTGGATGCTTGGCCTTGGGGCCTGAATGACCTATCCTTCTTGAACCTAAAGTTCTTGAACTTTTTGGCCATGTAAGCCATAGTAGGGTTGTCCATGCTTTCCAGTTCTTCCATTGTGTAGAAGTCTTCATCTTCCACATCCTTGAGTTATAGTACTACTTTCTCATCATCTTCAACAACCTCTTCTATCTTCAAGGATTGTGCAGGGGTTGGTTGAGTGATTTGTAGTACTTCACTCGGTTGTGTGATCCTTGGCACATGTGCTACTAGGGCACTTGACATATTAGCCATCTTGTTCCTTGTTCCACTTTGTATGGCTCTCTTTTGAAAGAGTTCAAGTTCATAAGATTTCAGAATGCCATAAAGTGTCTCAAAGGTTATATTGTTGAGATCTCTTCCTTCTCGTATGGCTGTTGTCTTGTGTTCAAGGTGATGAGGCAGTGTAAGCAGGAACTTGACATTCAATTCTTTTCTGTCATAGTACTTGCCATGTATCTGTAGTTCAGTTAAGAGCTTACTGAACCTTTCAAACATGGAAGTTAAGTCTTCACCAGGCTTAGCCATGAATGCCTCATATTGTGATATCAGTATTTGCCTTTGATTGCCCTTAACTTCTTCACTTCCTTCACATAGTAAAGCTAACCTGATCCACATCTCCTTGGCAGATGTGCAGCTTATCACACTTCCACACATGGCTTTATCCAACGTAAGAGAGTCGAGCAAGATGAGTTGCAAGTGATCATCTAGCACCATTTTCTCCTTCTCAGGTTCCAAAATTTCTGAGGGATCTTTGGGAACCCAATGTGCAGGAATGACTTCACCATTTACTGTTGTGGCTTCAATTTCCTTTCTTGGAATGAAAGGACCATTCTCGAGAATACCTGGGTATAGTGGATTCGTAGCTTTGATAAACAACAAGATCTTTCTTTTCCAAATGCTGTAGTTCACTTTATCAAAAGCTGGGATCTTGATACTGTTTGATTTCTGCATTGTCGTCGTGATCTCAGATATGTATGTTAATCTGTTTGCTCTGATACCAGTTGTTGGTCCTCGTGTATTGCAGAAGGGGGGGGGGATGAATGCAATACTGATAAAATTCAATCTCAATTTCAACAACCAAAACTAAGATTTAATGTTATCAATAATATGTATGCATTCACAAACAGTATAATCGAAAGACAGGATTCACAAAATAAATGTTTTATTTATTTTGCAAAGTGGTGCTACAACCTAAAGAGAAAATTCTTGAGCTTCGGTTTTTCTTCAAGACACTTACTTGTCTTCGTTACATTTCTAGAATGAATTGATAGTCTAAGTATAAACTAATCCTATCACTGTCAACACGGGTTTGTGAAGCTGCTGTCATTATTAAGTGGCAGCTTCTTACAGATTGCCTACCCATGTGACATTCCTAAATTGCTAACATGTCAGATATACATTACAAATAAAGCAACCTAGATTCATTCTATTTCCAGCCAAAACAATTTAGCAAATAGAGACTTGACCTTGCTCTTTGAATTGATTCGCTTTTGTTTTGTAGTGCTTGAAGCTTCTGTCGTAGTCTTGCAGACTTGGTGCAGCTTAGGGATACTGCAACACGCCTGTTTCTTGAACATTGAAACTGTCACGGGATTTGACTGAGAAGATACCTAGAACAAGGATCTTTCTCGAGACAGTTACTTTTGCCGCAAAGCTTGCTATCACAGGAATGTTCTTTTGGTGACAGTATGAGTTCCCCGCATAGAGTGCTGTCGAGGTTTCCAAACTTGCTGTCGAGGGCTAAAGTTGCTGTCGCGTAGTCTTCCGCCAATGTTGTTGTCAGAGTGAATATGCTGTCGTGACTTGCAACATTCTGTCTTCTTGTAATCTTATTGTCAATGCTTATGACAGTAACCTTTATTCATGCTGTCATCTAATATGCATTCTTTGAGGCTTGAACACACCAAGTGAACTTCTTCCAAATTACACAATTAAAATAACATTGCATACTGATTACAAGAACATACTTTGGCTGTGACAGTATGTTCTACTTAATTTAAAAAATTAAGTATATACAAAGTTAAGTTGTTTCTATGCTATCACCCACAAATCCCGACAATCTCCCCCAATTTGTTTTTATGGATAATAACAACAAATTTACAATATATGCTGACAACTTAACTAACAAGATCAGACTGGATTAAGAATTTTCACTTAGCTTGAGATTTCCTCTTCTGTCTTGTTACATCCTCTCTTTTGAGAGCTTCTACCAAGAAGCCTCTTAGACCTTCTACAAGAGAGATTTCAGCAGGTGTGACTGCAACATCTTCTATTTCTTCAATTATCTTCTTGATAGTAGGAGAGATAAGAGAACTAGCATCCCTGAGGTTCAGCCATTGCTCTTGATCAAATGGATAGCTTCTGAAGTGGAGTTCTTCATGAATGAGCTTGAACCTACTTCCAGGATAAGCATTGAGAGACATCCTCCAACAATTAGTTACAAATTTGCTAATTTTCATTTTAAAAATAATTATTAAATACAATGAGCTAAATACATATATTTTAAATTAAAAAAATATTTAAAAACACAGATGTAAAAATAAGAAGTATTGAAAGACAAAGAAATCAAGCAATAAGTCGATAAGTCAAGGGAAATGTACGTTGTTACTAACATTCAACTTATGAACATATAAGTTATAAGTTGGGTTAGCAAACACCCTACATAAGCTATTATGAGATTATAAGCTATAAGTTGACTTTTATTTAGGTTGCCATACCGGCCCACAATAAGATCACAACATAAGCAAACTATAATACGTGTAATTTGTAGTTTAGGGCATCTGAAGTTTGTATTTTTATTGTAGTTCTAATTCTTTTATAATCTTAGTGTCTTCGTGAATTGAACTTAAAATATGAAACACCAACGAATATGATTGTAGGTCGTCATTACCGATGAAGTGATTATTGTCCATCACCAAAGTACAAAAAAAGTTACTAATCGAATACAAGTTGTGGACAGGTAAATTTACTTTTTAGCATGCCAAGTTTTTGTTAATACAAGTTGTGTAGAAGTAAATTCACTTTTCAGCATGCCAAGTTGTTCCCATCTGCATGCGAATCAATTTCATAGAAAAGGTTCGAATATTTACATCACCAATCACAAGTGCATAAATTGAATGTAATTAAATTTGTCCAGTTATATTTATTCTTTATTCATGACTAGCCTTATTATGTTTAAATAGTCCCAAATGAATTTAACTCTATATATCATGTACGGTTAGTTAATTCAATTCATGAATAGGCTTAAAATATTTAAATCATCCATACTTTGTACGATATTGAGCTAATTTCTTAGGCCCCTATATTTTTTCGTTTTAGCTATATATGCCTTTATAATTGGAAGACAAAAGGTGTGCATACAAAAAAAAGATATCGTCAAACAAGAGATCCTGAAAATATTGAGCAGTGAGATGAATGTAATGATTAAATTCACAAAAAAATTATGTCCTAGGTATTACTATCAAAAGTTTTTTTTTCTTAATTTTTAGAATTATTCGATTCAGATAATGATCTCTTGTGTTTTACGTATAAATAAAAAGTTGTTTCTAGAAATAAAATACTCAACTGGATATCAATCTTCTAAATTTTAGCCCATGCTGTATATACAAAATTTTAATTATATATACATAGTTTACACTATATTTGACCGATTTCTTAGTCCCGTTATAATTATCCCTTACAGTTACGCCTTCAAAATTGGAATTGTAAAGATCTGTCGGAAGAGAAAGATATCGTCAAACAAGAGATTCTTAAACTATTGAACAATTGAATAAATATAATGAGAAACATCTCAAACAATATATGACACATGTAATGGTGACGAAGTTTTTTTTGTTTATTTTTATATTATTTTTCAATTCAACTAATGACATCTTACATTTCTATATAAGAGAAGGTTGTTTATGAAAAAAAAAAATTCAATTGAATGGGAATCTTTTGGATCTATATACAGGTTGGTGTTTCAGTTTTAAAATTAATTTGATTTTAATTACGTTTTCTATATAATAAAAAAGCTATTTCTAGAAATAAAGAAAATCAACTGGATGGAAATCTTCTAAATCTTATCCCAGGTTGAATAAACAAAATTTTAATTATATGTATACATACATAGTCTATACTACATTTGGCTAATTTGTTATTACCCATATAATTATCCCTTATAACTACGCTTCCAAAATTGGAAGTTAAAATATCTGCTGGAATAAAAAGATGTCATCAAACAAGAAATTCTGAATTAATGAACAGCGAAATTAACATAATGAGATACGTCGAAATAGATATATGGCACATGTATTGGTGACGTAATTTCTGTTACTTATATATATATATATAATTATTCAAAAATTACAACTATTAATCTCTTTGTTTTCTATATAATAGAAAGTTGTTGCTGAAAATAAAGAAATTCATTTGGATGAGAATCTTTTGGATCTAAACACAAGTTGGTGTTTTAGATTTTAAAATGATTTTGCTTTCCATATTGAAATATAAATAATCTACCATTAACATTTCATTTGATAGTGCTACACAATTAATTAAGATTCTGTTATGCTATGCTATGCTGTAAAGGTATAACATATAATTCTTTTACAATTAACTGAATAATAATAATAATATTTTTAAAATATTTATAAAATTCAGTAACTAATTTCGTGAAAATATAATGTAATTGTAAATAATTTTAAGTCAAAATTTAAAATAACATAATTGATAATATTAATTAAAAAATACTATAAATAAAATAAATTTCCAAAAATAATCACTCGCCGTGCTTCGCACGGGTTATATATATCTAAAAATACACTTGTGAGTTGCGTCTGCGAACCTACCAACAGTGTTTAAACCAATGGCTCGCTCAATCTCTGATTAAAGAAGCAGCCAACACCAGGGCTCAAAACATGTTCAGCAACCCAAACTTACAAAATTATCGCTTACATACCGGAGTTAACTACTTAACGAAAAAAGAACTCGAGTGTGACCAATTAGTATAATCATGCCTTGGGAAAAACTTTAAAGAAAAAATATACCTAAATTTAAATTAAAATACACGATGTTTAAGTTTATGGCCTGTACATATATATCAAACAAAACGAGGAGGCCCAAATCTTTATGAGTTTCACGTATATACAGGTGTATTTTCCGGTGTATTTTCCGGACATTCTAGCCGATAATACCCCAGACAGCCTCAGGTTCATCATGTGACACGTAATACGGATTAACTGAGTGACAAGACCATATTGGTGGCACTTCAACCTAGAGTGCGGGAAAAATTCTCCACATTCCACGAATCGAACCTTGAATGATGTTTTTATCAATAACCAGTATTCTCACCAACTCAACTAGGTATAGAATGGCAAAAAGAAAAATCAGACAAATTTCACATAATTCAAACTTGACTGACTTCACCGGCCCCTACGTATACTTTATTGACGACCAAAGCCCTAAAAATCTCACCACAACCTCTTTTCAAAACGAATGCATGGACAGAATTTCCTTTAGACATAGTTTTCAGTGTTACAATAAGTTTATAAAATTACTCTTTTACTTAACAAAACAATTTTAATATTTATAATTCATTTTGGCTTTTCCCAAATTATTTAGGTGATATAATTTGTATTTATAAAAGGAGTTGAATATAATAGGTTATAGCATGTCCTCACAAGCTGTCCGTAGCAAAATATTGATTTTTCAACTGATTTTTTGTAGTGAACATAGAAAGAAGACATTCATTAAATTTAAAATTCACGCGTAAGGACTAAAGTCAATTACATGAAAGTCAAGAAACGAGAATAGATATTTAAAGTTTGATGTTGATACGCATTTGGTATGAATTTACTTCAGGGAACTCTATACATAGAAGCCATTCTCCGGGCGCACCACATGGTTAATTAAGAGGTGGCTTGAGGATCTGAGACACAATAGTACTGAATATAATTTGGCGTGTACTATGTCAGTTCTCGTGTGTAATGGTAAGTACTCCATGTTAAGTAATACAGGTCACGAGAAATGCTTTGTTGTATCTTCTCATGCAAGTACTCATTTTCATGATTCAATATTCCATGAAAATTTATGTGCTTTGTTAATTGAAGATTGTAAGAAGTAAGTAAATAGGTGATCACGAATTTATTATCTATTTTACTTGTTACATGTATTTTAAAATTCATAAGCTATTTCTTAAAAAAAAAAATCAAATTTAATGTAAAATGTAAAACTGTATTTTGATATTTAATTTAAAATCTATAACCTTTATTAATAAGTGAAACCCCCTTTTAACATTGACCAAATTTGGTCCGCACCTTTTTTTAGTTTCATATTTTTTTTGGTTTCACTCCTAATTTATTTATTTATATTTTAAATTATCTAATTTAAAATATAATATATAATACCATAATCTTAACTCAAAGTGAAATCTCCTTTTAACATTGTACATATATTTTAAATTATCTAATTTAAAATAGAATATATAATACTCTAACCTTAACTCAAAGTGAAGTCCCTTTTTAACATTGTATCAAATTTGATTGGCACTTTTTTTTGGTTTCACCCCTAATCTATAACTTTTATAACTTTTATTAATAGCATATTATCTTTTTCAGCTGAAACACAATTATTTATTTTATATTTTCTAACTAAAATACTTCATCTTCTAAACATAACACATGCAAAATAAATATATAGTAGAATTAATTTTTTTATAACATTTAATTTAAATAAGATAATTAATAAAATATAAAAGTAATGGTATATTAAAATTAATCATTTATTCTTGAATTTGGGGATCTTTATACAGTTATATTCAGATTTTCTTTGCTGTTCTTCTCACCACTCTGATTTATCTCTACTGTGTCTGCAAGTCAGTCTTCCCCCATTTTTTAATTACTATGGTCAAATAAATGTATAAAACGCGACACTAATTGTCCCACATTAGGATATAATTGTGCCTTTTGCTAATCTCTTTTTGACGAGAGGTAATTACTATGGATATAGTTGTTCATTTGTTTCCACTAAAGTAATGTAATTGTAGATGATGGAAGCCAAATTCACTTTCCAATTTCCACAGATGGGAGAACAGGGTGATTCATGGGAACTTACCTAAAAGGCGATTCACTTGGTGTTCTTGAAAATAACTGAAGCTCTTATGGTAATTCAAAAATAATTTAACAGTCCAGTTGTAAAATTTATGGTACTAGAAATTAGAAAACTAAACCACAATCGGCTTCTTGAAATTAGAAATTACAGTTCTGATATTTCTAAGCAGAATACAGAAAGCAAGGACACCATCTAAACCAAAATCACATCACTTGTCGTCATGCTTTCCATTATTCCAGGAAATCGACAAATTTGCTCAATTGAAGTGGTATAGATAGAATTTGTAGTCAATGTCTTGAAAGTTTGTGAAAACTCCTGAGATAAAGTAATCATAGCAGGCCGGAGTTAGGGATTGGAGCTCAAACATGCCAATGCTTGTTTCAAAACAAGAACAATGTCATGTTCTTGTTGTCTTGTGGGACGAGGAAATCATAGCACAAGTAAAGTGAAATTGGTGAGAAGTGCACCTTAAAAAAAGTTTGTGGAGCGACGTGCTTCATGTGGTGTTGGTGAGAAGTGCATTAATAAAATTATTGTTTGGTGATGAGAAGTGCATCAGGGAAAAAAAATGGAAGAGAAAACTTAATTTTATTATTTTTTATTTTTTGTAAATTTGAATCAATGGAGGATGTTGGATATCTATAATTCAAATTTAAAATAAAAATTAGTTATGTTTAAGTTTTTAATAAATCCTAATGTTTAGGAAATAGTTGAAGATTTTAATGGAGATTTAAGTTGTTGTTTAGTTTAGTGATAATTAAGGTTACCTTATAAAATTCTAACATGCAAGTCAGTCTTCCCCCATTTTTTAATTACTATGGTCAAATGAACATATATAAAACACGATAATTGTCCCCTTTTCACTAAATTAGGACATAATTCTGCCTTCTCTTTTTGACGAGAGCTAGCTAGAAAGTTCTCCATTTGTTTCCACAAAAGTAATGTAATTGTAGGTGATGGAAGACCGTACACCAAATTAACTTTGCAGAAAGAAAACATAGGCATGATTAACATTGTTTCTTTGCAGAGCCTCAAAAGAAAGTTCTTTCTGTGACTTTGATGAATATGATCGATTTTTCTTGTAAAACTCATTCATATAATTCCAACAAATCATTCAACATTCCACTTTGACTGCATTTTGGAGATGTGAGTGACGAGAGGAAGTCCCCTGGATGGCTTCCCATAATCACTTCAAGTGACACCACTCCGAAGCTATACACATTTTTCATTTACAACCATCGTGTATGCAAGCTCTATACAATTATAAAAAAAAAAAAATTTAAGAAATATAATTTATAGCAGCAAGAAAAAGTAATTTTGGAATAAAAACTGTAACATGGTGACAAAAACGGATAACGTGGAGCAATATAATTGTAAGTGCCTGCAACCATAATTTGATTGGATGAATCAGGGTCTAGCAACCTTGATGCACCAAAGTCAGCAACAAATGCCTCAATTTTAGAGTTCAAAAGTATGTTGTTACTTGATATGTCACTATGAACTATAGGTGGCGAGCAGTCGTGGTGCATGTAAGATAAAGCAAGTGCTATACCTTTCACAATGTCCACCCTCTTACTCCAATCCAATTTAATGGCATGGGCATCATCTCTCAGAGCGCAAAATAAACTTCCCTTCTCCATATACTTGTAAACAAGTAACATGCATTGATTGTGTAAGCAGAAACCATAGAGATTCACAATATTCTTGTGCCTTATACTCGACAAAATGTGCACTTCATTTTTAAAACTTCTGTCAAATGCTGGCAACTCTGCTTCCAAGCGATGAAGTTTTTTAAGCGCTATAGTTTTACCACTCGGTAGCCGGGCTTCATATACAATGCCATTAATGATTGATATAGTAGATCTAAGAAATGCAGACATGACAGAATATGAGCTGAAAGCAGAGCACAACTATATTATCATTTCATTCCTATCCTAAATGGATGGAGCCTCTCATAGGTGGTCCACAATGTGCAGCTGGTTGGTGGAGGGAAAGTGGTCCAGGAGAATGAGTCCAAGAGAGAGACAGGCTGTAGAGGAGACATGGAGGAATGGGGCAACACTGCTGACTTGGAAAATAGATGATACTTCAATACTCCCCTGCAAGCTGAGCAGGATCTCGAGAGGATGCTCCAAGCTTGTGAAGAAGGTAATGATGTTGTTTTACTGATAGAGGTTTTGTAAGGAGGTCTGTAATATGCTCAGACGATGAGACATGGCTGGTTGTCATGGAGGTCTCTTATGAAGTGACAGTCAACTTCCACGTGTTTGGTACGCTCGTGAAGGACAGGATTGGCTGCAATTGATAAGGCTGCAAGGTTATCACATTTCAGATCAGTTGGAGGCAAATCTTTAAGTCCCATATCTTTGAGAAGAGCTTGAAGCCAGGACACTTCGCAAACAGTTAGAGCCATAGCACGGTATTCCGCTTCAGCCGTGGATCTTGCAACCACATTTTGTTTCTTAGCCTTCCAACTGATGGGAGAGTTCCCCAGCAATATGCAGAACCCAGATGTTGAACGTCTTGTGACAGGGCAATTAGCCCAATCACTGTCGCTGTATGCTTGAAGTGAGGCTGCAGAGCTCGTAGCAAGGAGTATTCCTTGTCCAGGGTTTGCAAGAAGATATCTCAACAGTGGTCTAGCAGTTTGCATATGCACACTTGTTGGGTGATGCATGTACTGACTGAGAACGTGAACAGGAAATGCAATATCTGGTCTTGTCACTGTGAGATAGATTAGCTTTCTAATGAGGCGTTGATATGGATGAGGGTTTTGAATCACAGTTCCTTTGTAAGGAGTTAACTTAAGATGGGTGTCCATGGGAACTTTTAAAGGTGTAGCATTTGACAACCCATATTCCTTAAGTAAATCCAAGGTGTATTTCTTCTGAGAGACAAAGAACCCAGTAGGAGAACGTGATATCTCAAGCCCTAGAAAGTAGTTTACAGGCCCTAAGTCCTTCATGTGGAATTTTGCCGAGAGAAGGGTCTTGATCTCTTGAATTGCAGATGTAGAGTCACCACATATCAGAATATCATCTACGTAAACCAGTATAAGAGTGATAGATGTTGCAGTGTGTTTGAAAAACAGACTATGATCAGTTTGTGACTGAGTATAGGACATACCAAGCAAGATAGATGACAACTTACTAAACCACTATCGCGGTGCCTGTTTGAGCCTGTAGAGGGACTTGAGCAACTTGCAGACAAACTCAACCATGGTAGTTGCTGAAGTATTCACAGTAATTCTCGAACCGAAGCCTGTGTAGCCTGGGGGGAATTTCATGTACACATGTTCATCCAAATCACCATTTAAAAAAGCATTGCTTACATCCATTTGTGCAGTGTGCCACTCTCGAATGGCTGCAACAGCAAGCAAGGCATGAATAGTGGTTAGCTTAGCAACCGGGGCGAAGGTCTCTGAGTAGTCAATCCCATATATTTGTTTACAACCAAGGATTACAAGTCGTGACTTATAACGTTCTATGGAACCATCAGGTGAGTATTTTGTTTTATATAACCATTTGCAGTCTATAGATTTTTTACCAGGAGGCAAAGTGGTTATGCACCAGGTGTTGTTTTCCTCCAGGGATTGAAGCTCTTGGTTCATGGCTTCAACCCAGTGAGTGTGTTGAACAGCTTGGGTGAAACTAATAGGATCGGGAGTGACAGTTAAAGTGGCTAGAAAGCAATGAAAGGCTGGTGGTATCTCATAATCAATGACTTGAGTGAGATTAGCTGTAGAGGTGTTGTGTACATAGTCGTTTAACCAGTTTGGTTGTTTATGAGTTCTACTAGATTTTCTGACCTGTGGTGGGGAAGGTGTTGGAGCAGGTGAAGTGTTTGAGGTATTTGGGGTTGTGTCGATGGCTTCTGTGGTGTCAAACACCAGATCATCATATAGACTTTCTTTAGGAGACTGATGGGGTAATGTGACAGGTGTAGGTTTCATATAGTTATTTTCACTAGATGGGTCATAAGGGAAGACTGTTTCTGTAAAAGTGACATCACGTGAAACAAACATTGTTTTCGTGGTTAGGTTTAAGAGTCTATAGCCTTTTTGAGAAACAGGGTAACCTAGGAATACACATGGAACACCCCTTGCTTTGAATTTATCAGCATTATTATCAGGATTCGATGCAAAAGCAAGACACCCAAACACTTTAAGTAATTCATACTCAGGCTCTTTATTGAAAAGACATTTGAAAGGGGATTGATTACCTAGTACAGGAGTTGGCAGACGGTTGATGAGATAAACAGCTGTCATTATGCACTCCCCCCACATAGACAAAGGTAATTTAGCTTGGAACCTTAGACAACGAGCCATTTCCAATATTGTTCTGTGACGACGCTCAACTCTAGCATTCTGTTGAGGACGACCAACACATGATGTTTGATGCAGAGTGCCATTCTCAGCATAAAAAGCTCTGCACTTAGGATCAGAAAACTCTGAGGCATTGTCAGTACGTAGATGTAAAACACATTTGTTGAAATGATTCTTGACATACATGTAGAATAGTTTCAATGTATCAAGGAAGTCAGACTTGTGTTGCATCAAGAAGACCCAAGTGAACCTGGTACAGTCATCAACAACTGTTAAGAAATACTTGTAGTGACCTCTAGTTGAAACCTTGTAAGGCCCCCACGTATCAAGATGAACCAGTTCAAAAGGATTAGCTGCTTGACTGGTGCTCAGATCATAGGGCAGTTTAGAGAACTTTGACAGAGGGCAAGTCACACAGATTTGAGAGCTAGGTTGCACCTTTGACTTCAAAAAATGTACATGTTTGAGCTTAGATAAGGGTGCATGACCCAGCCTATGATGCCACAGAGTGTACTGGTTGATTGCTGCAGTACTAAGGTTTGCACATAGAGGCTCAGCAAGAGAGTTGTCTACCAGGTAATATAGCCCATTGTGCAACTTTCCAGTAGCTTTAACAACTTTAGTAGTAGAGTCTACTATCTCACATGTGTCAGGTTGAAAGTTGACTATACACTTGTTGTCTTGTGCAAGTCTATGAATGGATAGAAGATTATGCTTGAATTGTGGCACATACAGAACTTTCTTGAGAACTAAACCATTCTTGAGATTGACATCTCCAATGTGTGTGATCCTTGTTGTATCTCCAGTTGGTAGCTTAATAATGAGTTCAGACTTTGCAGAGTGCACATTAATCAGAGTACTTAGATTTGAAGTCATGTGATCATTGGCGCCAGAATCTATAATCCAAGTGTCTTTGTGTACATTTGACCCATTGAGAGTGACCATACCAGAAAAGCAATTTTCCATTTCATCTTCTGTTTCATATCCTTTAACTGCTGGCACATTAGCATTAGCAGTAGGTAGCAATTTTAAAATTTGTTGTAACTGTTGAGGAGTGAACATCACATCAGATTTATCACTATCAGCACAAGTCAAGGCATTATGTGCCTGATGCCCAGTTTTATTTGATTGCCATTTGCTTGAACTCTGGCCCCCTTTTTGGTTCATTTGGTTTGGTCTTTTATATTTATGGTGCCACCTGGGGTAGCCTACAACCGACCAACATTTTTCACCAGTGTGACCCTTTCCTCCACAGGCATGACAATTAATAACTTTAGCTTCAACATGACTTTTACTAAACATAGCAGACAGTTCAACCTCACTGTGATTCAACACTATACTTTGAGATTCCTCTTGTTGTACAGCAGCATAAGCAGTTTCAACAGTTGGCAAAGGATTTAGCATTAAAAATTGACTCCTAATAGCTGAGTAGCAGTCATCAAGACCATTTAAAAACTGAAAAAGCTTTGCTTCAGCCTTTTGTTTCTCTAAAGTAGTTAACAGTGTGGTAACATCATCAGCTACAGTGACTACAGTGGGTAATGTGTTCATAGAATCGATTTCCTCCCACAAGCTACTGAGAGTAGTAAAATAATCATTTAGCTTAGACCTATTTTGTTTAAGTCCATAAAGATCTTTACTGAGCTTATATTTTCTTGACCCATTGCTTAACATAAATCGTTTTTTCTAGATGCTTCCAGATCTCACAAGCAGAATTTATGAACAAAATAGACTGTTTAATATTATCTGAGACATTACTATGAAGCCAGGATATTACCAAATCATTGCAGGTGTCCCATTGAGCTGCTTGTGCCTCATCAGTAATGCTCCGAGTAACAGTCCCAGTTACAAACCCAAGTTTCCTTTTTGAAGATAGCTGAATCTCAAAGGACCTCTTCCATGACCTGTAGTCATTGGTTCCTTGCAGCTTGGTCACACTTAGAGATAATGGACCATCAGATGGATGAAGGAAAAGTGGATTTTGCATATCTGCATACGTGATTCGAGCTTGAGTGGTCATTGTCAAAAGGTGTATTCAAGGAACAAAAACCTCACATTTACAGATCTGTTATAGAACAACAGCTTTCAAGGAATGAATGTATGAGAAATGTGCAGAGATAAAATACTCAAGAAAATCAGTTCATGAACTGCATTACTAGCTTTGATACCATAATGATTGATATAGTAGATCTAAGAAATGCAGACATGACAGAATATGAGCTGAAAGCAGAGCACAACTATATTATCATTTCATTCCTATCCTGAATGGATGGAGCCTCTCATAGTTATATAGCTACAGACAGAATATGCTAACAACCATAAATCCAACGTTCAGAAATAAACCAAAACAAAATGCAATAACAGAAAATAAGGATAGGTGGTCCACAGTGTGCAGCTGGTTGGTCGAGGGAAAGTGGTCCAGGAGAATGAGTCCAAGAGAGAGACAGGCTGTAGAGGAGACATGGAGGAATGGGGCAACACTGCTGACTTGGAAAATAGATGATACTTCAATAGCCATAGCATCCATTCTAATGCAGCTCCTGATATCAAAACTATGTGTTGCTCTTATAATGTCCTCATATGCAATGATTCCGTCAAAGTTTCATACTGAACACATATCACCATCACATGTAAATTTTACTGATTAACGGAGTATTGTGTAATTCAGTGGCATGACTCTACTACCCAAACAAATTTGTATTCCACTATTCCTGTATTTTAACAAATTTGCAGCTCCTCGTTTATTGAGAGAAAAAAAGTAATTTGGGAGTAATTTTACTCCAATCCAATTCCATGGCATGGGCATCATCTCACAACACACTATTTTTTCTAATCTGCTATTCGTAATATCTAAAGAGGATTTGCAGAAAATAGGAAGCTAAAATGCATTGACCTAATTTAGAGAAGAGAAGAGCATGTTTTCAGAGATATTCTATTCTGCTAAGCTGCCATACAGAGAAAAACAGGTTACCAAAGATATTAAGAATTGCAAGGCAAATGATGAGTAACCATCTCTAAGTACTCACTGCCCATGTTATAAAAACTAACTTCATACATCTATACTCTTTAAATTGCAAGGCAAAACAATGTGAAAATGGCGCGCCGTACCAAAGTACCAAAGTTTTACTTTAAATTCAATAGTTTCATCGAGCGTTAGATTCTTTGCGTAGATTTATTTATTTACTTTAATTTTTTTAGCTTTATGCACAGTTCGATTGTCTATAACTACATAATTAAATAGTTATTTATTTATTATATATTTTTATCATTCAATTCTCGAGAAATACATTTTTAAATAATATTTATTAATACTAATATTTTAATGTCGACTTATGCTCGGCCCGTGCCAAGCACGGGTTATAAGCTAGTATAAATAATAAAGCAGATAATAAAATTGGAACGAAGAGAATAACAAAATATTTAGTCCATTGTATTTTGTTGAGGCGGTTTTTTTTTAAGTGCTACAATAGTTAACCGGACGAATTCAATCACTAATGCAGAAATATAATCACACAAGTCTCCAAAGAAATGAGCAACAATGACAAACAAAGCTGATACAATTATTTAATTTTGATATCGACTATAAAAAAATATACCTAAATGAGTAAATCATCTAAATCCCACCGTAAAAACGTACGAATCAGCTTCAGATTGAAAACAAGCAACACCTGTGTGAAAACTCACCAAAATTTTATTTTTGGATAGAAGGATCGAACACTCCACCTCTCTCTACCTCCTCTTAGAGAGAGGGGAGTACTAACCATTGAAAGCCTTAGTTGTCGCTTTCCTCTTTGCTTCCAACAATAGCAGGACAGAAGAGACCATCCACCTATCTAACTGTTGAATAATATTATAATATAATAGTATAAAATCTTGTTGGGACTTTTATTTGACACCTTAAGATTTTAGAACGACTTATTATTTAACATGTTATCAGAGCTGTTTTAAAGCGACCGGTTACTTAACACTAACATTTCGTTGGAATTTGTTTTCTGGTTTCTATTGTGCTTTCTAGCTAAGTGCAACGGTGAAAAATAATTATTGTCTTTCTCCCTAATTAAGCAAATGTAGTTTGGCCGAATCCCAAATAGATTTATCTTTTCACTCCGCGGTTGATCATGCACGTTATTTTCCCTACTCGTCGATTAAAATAATCATTGATCAGTCAACTTGTTTGGTCGAAAGAATATACATGCAGTATCTATCTTTACCTGATAATCTTTTTTTACCATAATCCATTTCATGGTGTAACGTTTTACATCAAAAATCCACCTACACGCACAGTAATGTATCTACTACACTTTTAGTTAAAACCTGGTCTAAAAGGTAATTTCTTTGGTCTACATCTTTTTGTTGTTTTTGTGTAGGAAAATTATTTTCATCTATTTGTTGTTCATACGTATTTGATGTAAATTTAATTAACTTTTAGGTTGTAGTTATGTTCGTGGAAGCTCTTCTGTAAAGTTTATACATTGGAGAACAATAAGTGAAAACTACATCACAAATTGTAAGTATATGTACATTTCTGTGTATCTACCCGTGCTGGAGAATCATGCCGTAGAATTATAAAAATTGCAATTTAAGTCACCTTCGATAGTTATGTACACACAAATCTGTTTTTAATATCATCAGTGTACTTCTTAGGTATCTTTAATTAACTTGCGATATTACAAATTTGGAAAATTAACATTCGAGTCTTCATTGAAAAAAATTAACTGAAAGTTTATTGTTACAAATTTACCATGTTTGTGTTAGGATCGCATCCACTATAGATCAACGTTAATCAAACACAATAACAAACACGAAAGTAAAGAACACAACAATTTAACGTGGAAACCCCTCAAGGGAGGGTAAAACCACAAATCCACTATGAACGTATTACAAGATTGGAGTCGCTCCCTCACTCAACACTCTTGAATACAATCACCTCACCTTGATTACAAAAGCTCTTTCTTGTGTATCACACACAACTCTCTAACTTTTGCAATACTTCAAAACCCATACAAATATCTATATTTATAGGCACCACAAATATTCTAATCCTAATATATCTCAATTCTATTTGTGACAATTACCATCTTTTCTTATCTTGGATAGAAATCTTCCACAATTCTTATCTCTACCAGAATAAGACTTTCCTCAATTATCACAAATTAGAATACTGCTCATAATAGGATTCTTAACTTATTTAGGGATTCGGGGCGGACCCCAACAAATCCTCCCACGGCTCGAATTCCCTAATACCTCAACCGATACCGAGAATCTTACATTTTTCTCGGTCTTCATCGTTGTTGCTCCACCATCTAAACAATAGATGTTCTTCTTATGCATCATCCCTTGTAGAATCAAGTTTCTTCCTTTATACACCTTGCAACTTCGCCCTTGTCCAACGAATCTGTACCCACGTGATGCCAACACACTCAAAGATAACACATTCTTTGATGCATCTGGTACATATCTCACATTGAGAGCTTTCTTGATCGTACCATCATGGAGTTTAAGACGAACAGTTCCAACTCCTTGAATCTTCATCTTCTCATCATTCCCCACAATAATATTACCAAGACTTTCATCAGTGCATAAGGTCTCAAACATCGCTCGATCCCTACATATATGCATAGAAGCAGCAGAGTCCATCACCCATTCTGATTTATTCTTCACCGAACCAGGAACGGTATCCTTATTCGCCATCAAAAACTCTCCCTCATCGATTACAAGTGTAGAGTCCGCATCATCAACTTTGTTCTTTCCCTTCATCTGCTTAAAGGACTTCACATCTTCTTTAAAGCTTGGACAGAACATCTGCATATGACCCGTTTTACCACAATAATAGCACTCAACAGTGCTCATATCCCTCTTACTCGGCCGAGATTTACTTCTTCCTTGCAGGTCATTGCGGTTGCGTCTCCTTCTTTCAGCACTTTCGACAGCTAAAACTGCCCCACTTTGAGAAACAGCATCCTCTGTCATCCTCTCATTATCTCTTAACGCCTTTAACACATCATCAAGCGTAAGAGTTGTCCTCCCTAATAAAAGCGTTTGCTTAAAATACTTGAAGGACTTCGGCAACGATGACAACAACACCAAAGCTTGTTCCTCGTCTTTCATCGGCTCATCAACATTAGCCAGATGACATACTAGCTGATTAAAACAACTAATGTGATCATGGAGACTACTTTCTTCATCCAATTTTAAAGAGTACAACTCCATCTTCAAATTAAGTCTGTTGGTCAACGACTTCGAAGCGTATACGCTTGCTAACTTGTCCCATATCTCCTTCGGTGTCGACTCCTTCAACACGTTATATCTCACACCGGGTGCAAGTGCTAGCCTGATTGTACTCGCCGCTCTCTTCTGGATCTTCGCCCAATCTGCATCACTCATCTCTTTTGGCTTTGCCTTCTCCAAGGCATCATCAAGTCCTTGTTGAATTAACACATCCTTGACGGTTAACTGCCACATAGTGAAATCCGTCTTTCCATCATACTTGGGTGCATCAATCCTCAACGACTTTAGATCTTCCATCAAGCCAAGAAAAGATCGACTCACGACCAACTATCCACACGCAAACAGTCAACTTCGGACACCAGAAATCACACCCTCCTGAACCCAAAATCCGATCTGCACCGTTCAGATTTTAGATATTGATGTAACACATCTACTGTCCGAAAATCAGGACGATCCAACCACGGATGACCTCCCAATCGTCAATTCTTCAACAGCTGCGCAGACCAGAAAATTCCTGCGAATTTTCATAATTACTTCGTGATTGCCTTCTCTTTAACGTCGGATCTACTTCTCGAACCCAAGCTCTTGATACCAGTTTGTTAGGATCGCATCCACTATAGATTAACATTAATCAAACACAATAACAAACACGAAAGTAAACAACACAACAATTTAACGTGGAAACCCCTAAAGGGAGGGTAAAACCACAAATCCACTATGAACGTATTACAAGATTCGAGTCGCTCCCTCACTCAACACTCTTGAATACAATCACCTCACCTTGATTACAAAAGCTCTTTCTTGTGTATCGCACACAACTCTCTAACTTTTGCAATACTTCAAAACCCCTACAAATATCTATATTTATATGCACCACAAATATTCTAATCCTAATATATCTCAATTCTATTTGTGACAATTACCATCTTTTCTTATCTTGGATAGAAATCTTTCACAATTCTTATCTCTACCAGAATAAGACTTTCCTCAATTATCACAAATTAGAATACTGCTCATAATTAGATTCTTAACTTATTTAGGGATTCGGGGCGGACCCCAACAGTTTGTAACTTACATCCGAATATCATATTCTTTTAGAAAAATGTCCGAGGTCCCAAATTGATCATTCTTTTATGTTACAAATTACATTATCGAATGTTGTACTAATTAGTTCCAGTTTTCTCTGTGATTCTTGTGCCCACAAACGAACATACTACTATATTAGAAACACTAACTTGATCAATCTTCCTTCAATAATTGCTCCACATCTATCAACCTCTATATACATGTTCTGCTGCATCAATTCGAACAAAATTTTGTCACGCATTACAGAAACTCCTGCTAGCACTAGCTACAGATAATAACAAGTCATTATCTTTCAATTTACGTGTTAAATGGATGAAGGAGAATCAGAATCCCGTCACCGCGTAGAAATCCCTCAATCAAAACCATGGTCCAAGTCACTACAATCATCACTTAAGGAGACATTCTTTCCTGATGATCCATTCAGACAATTAAAAAACAAACCTATTTCCCGAAATATTGTACTAGGATTACAATATTTCATTCCAATCCTCGAATGGGGTCCTCGTTATAGTTTTGAATTCCTTAGAGCTGATCTACTAGCCGGAATCACTATTGTTAGTCTCGCTGTTCCACAGGGAATCAACTATGCCAGCTTGGCCAACATACCGCCCGTTATTGGACTTTGTAAGTTTCAAATATCATGCACAATACACACACGACATTAACCAATGATTTCGTTTTCACCCGGGTAAGTTATGCTAATTGATGAACCAATGTTATCATGAAATGCAGATTCTAGTTTTGTCCCACCTATAGTATACGCCATGCTGGGAAGTTCGAAAGACGTGGCAGTTGGTCCAGTTGCAGTTGGTTCACTTCTCATAGCTTCCATGTTAGGGAAGGAAGTCAGCCCTACCGAGAATCCTAAGCTCTACGTAGACTTGGTTTTTACTGCTATCTTCTTTGCTGGAGTTTTTGAAGATGCTCTAGGTTTCTTAAGGTTATACAATTCTGACGCTCATGGCTCTCCATTCTAATCCCTAATTTCAACTATTGCTATTAGCTATAGAGTAATTAGCAGTTTGCACCCCTTTACTTTGGGCGTTTTTTCGATTTGGTCCTGAATAATGTTCAGTAGTATAATGCACCCCTGTGTTTAATTGTCGCTTCGATTTGCACCCTCTTGACCACTTCCGTTAATTTTGACCGTCAACAGAGAACAAACAAAATGACCAAGACAAGCTCCCTATCATCGACTTCTTTTCTTGACGAAATAGCTGACTACATAAACAAGCACTTAAGACGCTATAAAACGGACCAGTGCTATGACGAACACTTACAAGCTAGTACAATGAAATCAGACTTTTTTCGCTGCTCTTTTTCGCAGAAGATCCATCTGGTTTATCAACTGAGTACTTTGGCACCCACCAGACTCTTAAGCTTTTGTCAAGGCCTCCACTATAAAGTATAAAACCACCTCCAACACTACTAGGTGATGCTTGCAAACACCTGACTGGCCCTTCATGACCCCTTATTACCCCAACTCGAAACAGCCCACCATTTATCTCTTTTTTCCAAATCCCAATACTATTATCAGCTGAACCACTACACAAAATCTCCCCCTCAAACACAAACACAACACAGCTATTTCATGTGCCTTCACCTCACAAACACCTACCCAACTATCCAAACTCTCATTCCCTAACCACCCCATCACATATCCATCCGATCCCTCACCGTAAACCATCTTCCCATCCTCCGAAACAATCACAGAATTAAACGAAACATCCTTGTGACACAGATGTATATAATGAAGAAAAATTAGCATTTGAGATATAAATTAAGTGATATATGTGATAGGATATATATACTGATGATATATATCGATTATAGCCATTGAGGGTACCAAATTCCAGATTTATCCTCGTCCATGTTAAATTTAACGGAAGTGGTCAAGAGGGTGCAAATCGAAGCGACAATTAAACATAGGGGTGCATTCTGCTACAGAACATTATTCAGGACCAAATCGAAAAAACGCCCAAAATAAAGGGGTGCAAACTGCTAATTACTCTTAGCTATATTACATAGTACATATGACATGACTGTGTATTGTTAATTCACATGAATAGATCTAAGAAATATTTGTCCCTAAAATCATAACTGAAAATTTAGACCACGAGATAATATTCATGCATGTTATTACTAATTACAAATTAATCCGAGCCAGTTTATTTATTAATATTAACTATAGTATGCATATCATTTTAAAAAAATGATGTGACAACCTGCAAGGGCTACTTCAAAACAGAGAAAATGTTATATTTATTTTATTTTCAAGTTTTATAAAATAAAAAGTAAACAATAAAACAATTTAATTACTAGTAGTGACACTTGAACTATTTTCACCCATATGGTACAAGACTACTAGCTAGGATAGTGGGTTCGACCCCTTTTGCACATTTTACTGGTAAAAGTTGATTCTTTCATATCTTTTACTTGATTTGCTATCAAGTTTTTACTTGTTTGCTTCTGGGGAGTATTCAGAACACAAGTTTGCTCCTGATGATGAAATATAATGAAACAATAAATAGTTTCCAGAAAAATATGTTGAATGGTTTCTATTCAAACGTTAATCACACTAAGAAAATTTTACAATGCTATATATATATATATGTAATCTTACAGTCTATGGCTTCTTGTTAATTTATTAACAACTATAGTCTATGGCCTCCATTGATAGGAGATATTCTTTATTGATCTAAGGCGTCGGTTGTCCACATTAACCGACGCTTTTAACACTTTTATGCGTCGGTTCTACGAATGCCGACGCAATAGAGGACTTCTAGCGTCGGTCATTGTAACACCGACGCATTAAGTGCACTTTTTAGTGTCGCTGTTATGAAACCGACACTATAGAGTGATTTGTTAGTGTCGTCCTTTGGGGAACCGACCCTGTAGAGTGCATTTTTGGTGTCGGTCCGGTGAAACCGACGCTATAGACTATGTTCTTTACAAAAAATTAATCACTTTAGTAGAGTTTCGAACCCCTGACCATCTACAATCCAATATTTATATTTCCCTCTCCTAACCAATTGTGCTGGGTTTGTTTTGGTGTATTTTGTTGATTGAATTATTTATGTAGTAAGAAATTGACACGAGATTTTTGGACTTTGAGTGACCTATTTTAATATTCTCATTACACAATAATAAATAATATTTTAATATTCTCATTACACAATAATAAATAATATTTTAATATTCTCATTACACAATAATAAATAATGTGCATTGAATTTTTTCTTAAAGATACGTTTGACATTGCGACTTTTTGCTAAAAAAAGGGCCAAAAAACTGTTCAGTAAATTCTACAAGCAACTTTTCTGAAAATAAATTTGGCTTAAAAGTTATTTAATTTTAGAAAAAGCAGGCCTCCTATTTTTTTTATTTTAAAAAAGCTGATTTTCAACTTTTAAAAATTAAGAAGTTTTTTTAAAAATTATGAAATTACGAAATAAAATGGATTTTAATTAAAAACAATTAAACCATTATTTGAGATAAATAATTATATTTTATTATCCGTAAAACATTTTTAAAAAATTTTAAACTGAATAATCTTTTTTTCTAAATATACTTTTATAATCATGAAATATAAACTAAATAAATATACTAGTTTCTAGCACAGAAAAAGATGAAAAAGTTTGTAGCGGCAAAAAGACGGTTTTTTTTTTCTTTTAGTCTTTAGACCGCTCTTTTTTTTGCCTGGACATATTTTCCTTTGCACTCTCAGTCTCAGAGGTTAGCACTTCTCTCTCTCTCTCTCGCGTGTTCCGACTACGTCAGTTACCCTCTCTCTATCTTTCTCTCTTTCTCATTTGTGTTCCCGACTACTTCAATCGCCGACTCTGGACTTCTTGGACTTACAATTTTTTCGGTTCTGGGGCATCTTCAATTAGGGCTTAGGTTTGGGTTCAAATAGGTTCTAAATTAAGAGTTCAAATTGATTAATTTATTATTTTATGTTTTATCTCTTTATCTCAGGGCTGAATTGGGTTCTCTTCGATTTGAATTAGGGCTGATTTGGGTTCAAAATTAGGGCCTCTGCAACTTGGTTTGAGGGCTTCGATTTATAGGTATTCCTCTTTCTATTTGGTTATATTGTTTTTCATTTTCGATTTGTTTTGTGTTTATGTATGAGCAGAAGGAGAAATATTTGCAAGTTATATCTGTAGAGTTGTTCTAGATGAAGTTATCAGTCATGTTATTGCAGACTGTATTGCCTCAAAGAAAGCATACAAGTAACAGAAGGTTGAAGTTATCAATCAGAATGTGAATACAGGGTCTGCAAGTACAAACATGGTAATACATATGTGCTTTAGATATATTAAAAGTTAAAACTTCT
This sequence comes from Heracleum sosnowskyi, assembly GCA_030848705.1. Classification (NCBI taxonomy): domain Eukaryota; kingdom Viridiplantae; phylum Streptophyta; class Magnoliopsida; order Apiales; family Apiaceae; genus Heracleum; species Heracleum sosnowskyi. The sequence goes on from CM061240.1 coordinate 126,396,441, forward strand.
ATTTTATTCCTATTTTGCTCTTTATTATCACAGTGAAGAAGCATGACGACATTTATAGTGGGAGTTAAATTTAAAAACCTATTGTTTTTGATATATCAGTGGCATATCTAGTTTTAACGTTTACCTATATTTTTTTCCTGATTCTATGTAGTAAAAGTAAACACAACAATAATAAAATAACGAATTTGATCATCAAGCTATAGAAAGATAGAAAGTTTGATTTCTAATACAGGGAAACAACTTTGACAATCCTATAATCTTTTATTCTTTATATCTGTAAAATATCTAAAGACAAGTTTATTTATATAAATAAAGAAGTTCTGGCATTAAGTGTGTTGCAAGCTTTAAATAGCCTTTACATATATGTTTTATCGCCAAGAAGGAACATCAATTACAGAGAAACGGCTGTGGAATTATGAATAATTTTTTGGAATGAAATAAAGTGATCCTTCTGAATGATTTTTTCATTCTGGAAACATGTTCCCTTCTGTATGTATTATACAATTAAACATAAACAAGTATAGTTGAAGAGGAACTCATTAAAAGTTCTGATACACAGTGTAGTTACTAAGAACTTGTCCATTAGAAAATCAAAGGCAAGCTGACATTTTGCTATATTGCTCTTTGTTGCTTTGTATTAATAGAGTGAATCTTGTTCCGCAAACGTCGTGGTTACTAGTTCACATGAAAAGGCATTATCCGATTGTGTTTCTGAGCACACTCTCCCAGCAAGCAGAAGTCCAATCAGCACTTTATCTAGCATGAAGTCTGTTGGAAGTGCAGATAATTTTTTGGATGCTTGTGCTATTATCTATCGGATGCTGTTTGATTCGTCTATGCAAGTCGTATGGAATGCTGGCTTTCATGATCCTATAGTGGAATTCTCTTCAGCTTGGAGGACGAAATTGTGGCTTGGCCATAGTGCTGCCCTTGGACAGAAGAATTCAATAAAGCAATATGAGGGAGAAGTAGAGAAAGTGCATTTTGTAGCTGTAAGTTATTTACATTGCTACTCTGCTTCTTTTCCTTGGCTTTTTTCTTGATTTATGTTCAGTGAAGATTTTGTACATCAGCTTATTCATACAATAGAGTTTGTGCTTGGAGCAGTTTCCTTCGTTTGTGGGCCCTCAGGTATGAGACAAGAAACATAATAGTTCTGCTTCTGCACTTAAGGGGCTTAATATTCTAATCAAGTGTATGCAAAAATTGAAAACTTGTACTTTTAACGCACACTAAGGTTAAAACTTATACACACAAGATGAAAGTTATCTTGAACTCCTAACAGTTTATCAGATAAGATCAAATATCACTCAAACATGTGCACATGCACACACATCTAAACATAGATTAGTACTTGTAGTTGTAGTTATGAAGATATAGTACTGTATATTGATTCTTCTTTAAAACTTTGCAGCCTTGCCCATTCTGAATTGTCTAGTGTGTTCTATGAGTGGTAAGGCATCAGATTTTTCCTTACTAATTTGTAATGTACAATATAATACAGTAACTCTCTTCTTTTACTTGTTGAGTACAAAACATAACCCTACTTCAACAGATTTGCCAGCTGATTAGTACTTATGATTTACTATTGCTATTAATTTAGTAAAATGTGATATATGAATTACGTATATAATTTGGTATAGATGCAAGCATATATGGATTTGAAAAGATTCATCTTTTGTGCAGGGATTATTTGTCACCATTTAATATAATGGTCAACTATCCACATATGGTTGTGATGGGAACTGGACTTGCTTTTGGGTTTCTTGTGGTAAGCTATATGCTTCCAACAGGATCACATATTCATCAAGAATTCAGCTTTGAGCTTGTTCAGATCGAGGTAAAGTTTATATTACTTGGATAATATGTTCAATTATTATATGCTATTTTAACATATGTAAAATTTCCATTAATGTGTTCTAGCCAATTGGAGGAGACAACCAACAGGAGCAGAGACAACTTCAGAACAACCTTTCTCAATCAGTTCACAAAGTCCGTGCTCAGACTTCTCCAAGTATGAAGAACTGGCTGCTAAATGGATTCAAAAGGGATACACTTGTACGATCCGTTTCTCGTGGGAATTATAAATTTAAAAATAGTTTTTGATGTTTAATTGTAATCAGTAGTTCTTTAGATTTTTTTATCTATTGTATGTGAAGTTGCTATTATATATTCTAGTTTATTTTCAAGTAAGCTGAGTTTTTTTTATATCAGTTTTTGTTTGATTGATTGTCTTTCAGTGTTCTTATAGATAGTAGATTGTGCATTTCTTTATATTATGCATGAAAATTTGAATAGTATTATGGGTAAAAAAACCCAAAAATAATTAGATAAATTAGTGGGAATAGTAAACCAATTTTTTTTAAAAAAAAATTACTTTAGGCGTCGGTTATCAAATAGGCGATGCAAATAACAATGACTATATGCGTCGGTTTTTCTGACAACCGACACTAATGTCAGTACCAATAGCGTCGGCATTCTAGATAACCGACGCTAATGTTAGTACCAATAGCGTCGGCATTCCAGACAACCGACGCTAATGTCAGTACCAATAGCGTCGGCATTCCACACAACCGACGCTAATGTCAGGACCAATAGCGTCGGTTATTGTACATTCTGCGTTGGTTGTTTGACCGACGCCAAAGAGGTTTTAGCGACGCTGTTTTGACCGACGCTGTAGGCATATACCTATAGCGTCCCCTACATATACTACGCCTTTTAACCGACGCTATAGCTCTTTTTGACCGATGCTATAGGCCCATTCTGTACTAGTGGAATAAATGATTTTTGGAATGGTCACCGAACATTTCCGCCAAAAATGGCACGAAAAATTTGAATTTCCCTCGCACATCAAAACCTACCATTGTTGGTAGGTTTTGATATCTTAATAAAATAATAAAAAATAAATAAAATTAGGGGAGAATGTGTTTTTATTATATTTTTTGTTATCGGTTATCATGTTTTTTGTTAATAAAACTCTACGGACATAAAGATCTACTCATTTTAGTAGTGGAGGATAAAAATTAGTTGATTTAAACTCACATTCTTATGTTTTTATGTTATTCACTAAAACATAATTATTTCGAAAAAAAAATAAAAATACAAAGAAATATTGATAAATTAAATTTTTTTTGATGAAACGTCATTTTGTAGTTTGAGGAATGTAAGGGAAAAAATTTAGACAAAAAAGAATTACCAAAAGTTAAAGTCGTTTAGAAAATGAAAGAGTGTCGGTGTTCGAATATTGAGTTAGAGTTTATACTCATATTTTTACGTGTTGTCTAGGGTTACATTTTTCAATTTTTTTTTAAAAAAATTCAACGATCTTACTTTACAGATGATTAAATATATTGATTTCTTAGATGTATGTAAAATTTTAGATTTTTTTAATATAAACTCCTATATTTTTATAACGAATCTATCTATCAAAATTATAATTTACAAAATTGATTTGGGGTATGATATTTAAAAGTTACAGCTGTTGTATTGCAAAAGCGTTATTGGTGCAGTGGTTTGGCAGTTAGTCATTCTCGGGGAGGGGAGGGGTTCGATTCTGCACAACCCAATTTTTTTAGCAATTTCCGCCAAAAATGGCACGAAAAATTTCGCACGTCAAAACCTACCATTGTTGGTAGGTTTTGATATCTTAATAAAATAATAAAAAATAAATAAAATTACGGAAGAATGTGTTTTTATTATATTTTTTGTTATCGGTTATCATGTTTTTTGTTAATCAAACTCTACGGACATAAAAATCTACTAATTTTAGTAGTGGAGGATAAAAATTAGTTGATTTAAACTTACATTCTTATGTTTTTATGTTATTCGCTAAAACATAATTATTTCGAAAAAAAAATTAAAAATACAAAGACGTATTGATAAATTAAATTATTTTAGATGAAACGTCGTTTTGTAGTTTGAGGAAGGTAAGGAAAAAAATTTAGACAAAAAAGAATTACCAAAAGTTAAAGTCGTTTAGAAAACAAAAGAGTGTCGGTGTTCGAATATTGAGTTAGAGTTTATACTCATATTTTTAGGGGTTGTCTAGGGTTACATTTTTCAATTTTTTTTTAAAAAAATTCAACGATCTAACCTTACGGATGATTAAATAAATTGATTTCTTACATGTATGTAAAATTTTAGATTTTTTTTAATTTAAACTCCTATATTTTTATAACGAATCTATCTATCAAAATTATAATTTGCAAAATTGATTTGGGGTATGATATATAAAAGTTACATTTGTTGTAATGCAAAAGCGTTGTTGGTGCAGTGGTTTGGCAGTTAGTCATTCTCGGGGAGGGGAGGGGTTCGATTTTGCACAACCCAATTTTTTTGGCAATTTCCGCCAAAAATGGCACGAAAAATTTGAATTTCCCTCGCACATCAAAACCTACCATTGTTGGTAGGTTTTGATGTCTTAATAAAATAATAAAAAATAAATAAAATTAGGAGAGAATGTGTTTTTATTATATTTTTTGTTATCGGTTATCATGTTTTTTGTTAATCAAACTCTACGGACATAAAGATCTACTCATTTTAGTAGTGGAGGATAAACATTAGTTGATTTAAACTTACATTCTTATGTTTTTATGTTATTCGCTAAAACATAATTATTTCGAAAAAAAATTTAAAAATACAAAGACATATTGATAAATTAAATTTTTTTAGATGAAACGTTGTTTTGTAGTTTGAGGAAGGTAAGGAAAAACATTTAGACAAAAAAGAATTACCAAAAGTTAAAGTCGTTTAGAAAATGAAAGAGTGTCGGTGTTCGAATATTGAGTTAGAGTTTATACTCATATTTTTAGGGGTTGTCTAGGGTTACATTTTTTGATTTTTTTTTTTAAATTCAACGATCTAACCTTACGGATGATTAAATATATCGATTTCTTAGATGTATGTAAAATTTTAGATTTTTTTAATTTAAACTCCTATATTTTTATAACGAATCTATCTATGAAAATTATAATTTACAAAATTGATTTGGGGTATGATATATAAAAGTTACAGCTGTTTTAATGCAAAAGCTTTGTTGGTGTAGTGGTTTGGCACTTCGTTATTGTTCACGAAGGCAGGGGTTCGATTCTCCTCAATCCATTTTTTTGGCAATTTCCGCCAAAAATGGCACAAAAAATTGAAGTTACCGCCTCCACTCACCACAACTGATTAAAATTAAAATTAAAAGAATAATTCCCCCACAACTGATTTACCCTAATTTCCCCCACTCTCCACTCAGTTGCCTCCACTCTCTCCTCTTCACTCTCGTATCATCATTTTACCATCTCGTACCATCTCCTAGCATCTCTTCGATATCATCTTCTTTTAGTAAGCCTTAGATTACTCTTCTTTTAGTATTTTCATTTTCTTTTAGTATTATGTTTTGAAACCCCTTTTTGATTCGTTTTTATATGAATATGTGTTTATATGATCGTTTGTATGCATATGTAGCATCAATTTACTGTTTATTGATCAATTTTAAGCAATATGTTGTGTTTATTCATCTATCGGGTGTTAAATAGGGTTTATATTCATGTTAAATAGGGGTTTTTGCTTGGTATACATGTTGGACATGGGGTTTTGCTTAATATACATTCTATAAACTATGGGTTATCAAGAATTACGGGTTTCCATCATTTTAAGTTTCAAAAAGTTCTGTTATTGGTTATACAGGGGGTTTTGCTTGCTTTTTTATTCATTTTGACATGTTTTGTTTATCAGGGTTTGATATAATTGGTATTACGTATGTGAGTATGTATGCATATCTTTGTTTGTGGTGTACGTAAATGCGTATATGCGTATATTTTAGGTTTTACAAGGGATTTTCATGCTTTTCATTCTGTTTCATGGTACAAATTTGATAAAACAATGCTTTATAAATGGGGTTTATGCTTTATTATGTTTTAATGTTTAACTTGATTGAAAATCTTGTTTTGAACCGATGATAGTCGTAGTATGGCTTTATAGATGCTTGTGGTGCACGTAAACCTCTGTTGGCTTGATTGTTTAATTATGTTGTTGAAGTTGTAGGTTTTTGTACTTGGCAGATAGATGTTAAGTAATTATATTTTGAATGGACTGATCAGTAGGCCGTTTTGTCTAGGTTTTGATGTACTTAAACTACTAGCGAGTTAGAACGGTCGTAAAATATTTGGTATTTGAATGTGTGTGATGTTTTATGGATAAGTTGAAATGAATTTTATGTGCGCTCTGTTTTTTGGTAACTTTTTATAGTTATCAAGTTTAATTTTTGTATTCAGATACAATTATTTTATAGTGTGAAGTAATGAAAATTAATTGTCTATTGATTGATTTTCTTATAGGGTTACCTAATGACGAAAGTAAGAGCGGATAACAAGGGTAAGGGTAAAGTTGTTGATAAGGGCAAAGGTAAAGCTATTCAAACGGAACCTACGTACAAAGAAAGGCAGGAAAAGCAAGAAAAGCAAGACAACTTCCGTGAATGAGATTAGTAAATCGAAGATTAGTAAATCCAAGAGTAAATCAAAGAGAGTTCAGCCTCGCAAAGCCAAAGCGAAATCAACTGCGGCTCGTGCTAAAGCCAAAACTGTAGCGATAAGACAATCTTATCCCCGATGTATGACACGGGCAGAGATAGTTGAATGGAGGGGGCCAAGAAAGCGTGCAAACTCTGCTGGACTTTTTGGTTCTACACCCCCATCAGTTCCGATACGTATTGATATTTCAAATGGAGTGTAAGTTTATAGTTATACATATATAGTTCTATTTGTATAAAATCATTTACTGACAATAATTCTATTTTGTAGCATCATGCATAATAAAGCAAAAAAGACACTTCTGGGCATTGTTCGCGCGTTCTGGCTAGTAGGAGCTTACACATGGACTGATATTAATGATAAGTATCCTGACTGGGTTGAGAAAAAAGTGATTGAAGAATTCTATGTATGTGTTTTACATATGATTGATTTGTTGTACTTTCGCTTGATGATTATTTAATTTTTTTTAACATTGCATTCTAAATTAATTGTAGAAATTTTATCGCCATCAAAGGGGTCAAAGTCGTAGGGGATCTATGAGGACTATAGCTGGGCATGTCAAGGCGTTGATTAAGAGAACAGTGCATGAAGAGAAAGATCGGGCTTTCGCAAAGTCGAAGAAGCTGAAAAAGCCGCTGTTAGACTTAAAACCTAGCTACTTCAATGATCTGGTTTGGGAAGGGATGATTGTACGCTGGTACTCAGAAGACCACCAGCATCTAGCTGAAGTAGGTGTAGAAAATCGGAAGAAGGTGGTCACGTTGCACAGCGCGGGTTCGAAATCTTTTCAGGAAGTGGAGAAGGTAACATATTTTACATATACTTTTACTGTTCTTTCATATTTTACACTTATTTTAATACATATTTTTACTGTTATTGTTCTTACTTAAGCATTATTGTAAATTAATACATAATTTTATTGTTCTTACTTATAAAGATTAATTGCATACTAATTATTCTCATTTGTTAGATTTTAACTGATGAGAAGCATGGTGTTCCGCCAACCAGCCTCGAAGTGTGGGATAGAACACACACAAAGAAAGGCAAAGAAGTTGATGAAAATGGCCAGCGTGTTTACACATCTGAGGCTGCAAAGAATATTGCGGTATTATTATTTTTTTTTTATCTCAATTTAACACATATATTCGTGGGATGTTTTAGTTGGTTTATGTTTTGTAATTCACTACTGCTCTCGAATTCACTACTGAGTCTAAGTTTGAGCAAAGTTGTGCTGTTGAATTTCGTACTTGTTTTGTAATTTAATTTGATTTTCTTTTCTTCTCACTGCCAATTATTTATATTGTCTACCGATTGCTGACTCCGGTGTGTTCACATTGCTGACTCCATTTTTTTAAATAACTGTATTTTTTTAAAAGTTACATGATATGTTTAAATGTATACATGTATGATTTCCAAGAATATTTGCCAAATTATTAATGTCTACTAATTGATGTATTTAATTATTATAGTTGAAGTATGCGAAGATACTCGAAGAGAATGGCTTTGATCCTACTCAACCCGATAAGACTGCTGAGCCATTTCAGTGGTGGTTGATGGCCACAGTGTTAGTGTTAGTGCCCTAGAGACAATGTGATTGTGCTTCTAGGAAATACTTTTGTTAATTAATGATTATGTTCTATCGATTATTCTACATTAATTTATTATGTCTTTATTTACTGCGATATAAATATTAGTATAATAAATGTCCTTGGAACATACAACACGTATTCTATATCTTTAAGTATGTGACTTAAAAATGAGATTATAAGAATAGTGTTTATATTCCTAAATATCCCTAATCGAGCATTGTAAGTTTGGGACAACTATAATGCATAAAGATTAGTATGTTTGTTGACAGATGACCACATCTCATTGGTCATTGGTATAGTGATACTAAAGTCAAGAACATAGGTGCATGTAATATTCTACATGGCACTGGATAGACCCACAGTGAGATTCTTCATGTTTTATAAAGTCATAAGAAAGACTCACAGTGATAGTGGTGTAATGATCCTCTGACTTGAGATCATTATATTTCTATACGATGATTAATGTACTTTGACTACATTAAAAGTTACCTTTGACCGGGTAATGATAAAAGTGTACATCGGGTATATTATGAGTCGTATGAGAAATATGAATGATAGATAAAGGATTTAACCCTCCTATAATTAGGAGAGATATTATTGGCCTCTTGATTGAGTGAGACTATGAAATGCATGGCCATGCTCAAATACTGATTTGTTTTTAATAGTCTACTCATTGATCAAGGAAACCCGGATTAAATTATGAAGAGGATGACAATGAACATGCCTCGAGTTTAATCTATAATATATGGTTAAAGGGATTATATTACATGGAAACATTTATCATGAAAGGTTTAATTGAATCACTGATTTAATTATTATTTAATTGGGTAGCAATGATGTATTACTAGATGCCGCTCATTGTTTATAATTTTATTGAAGAATAAAATTATTGCCAATTAAATAATAACCTATAGGGTCACACACAAAGAACGCCTAAAGGAAGAATTAATATAAATTACGAATTTAAATTAATTAATTATAATTCAAATATTATTATATATTAATTAAGTTGGACTTAATTAATTGAATGATATAAGATTTGAATTTTAAAGATATGCTTTTCTAAATTAATTAAGTTTGACTTAATTAGTTATTTAAATAATGGATTAAAAAAACCTATATGGTCTAGGTTTTATGAAACCTACATGGGCTAGGTTTAATTCATAATGGGCCTTCTCTTACCCATCATATAAATAGAATATGATGGGCTCTTTTAGGGTGAAGCAAGTGCTAAAAACGTTTTTGATAAGAACCCTAATTATAGAGGCAAAAGAGAGAGGCAAGAAGAAGAAGCATATCTCGGTTTTGGTGGCTAGTACCTCCGTCCTTGGCGAGATCGTTTGACGATTCTTGAAGGTGTTTGTGTGGATACCGTAGAGGCGTATATCGAGAAGGTATCGCTGTGATTCAAGCTTGAACCTCCATTAATGGCTAATCGAAAAGCTTCTTTAAGGTAAAACACTATCCCGAATTAAAATATCTCTTTTTCGCATGGATCCTGGTTTGGGTTTCGATTTTATTTTGGTTTTAAAGTTATTTTTTTCGCTGCGTTTGTGCCTCGAAACCAACAATGGTATCAAAGCTACTTGCGAAAAGTTTTAATTCGTTATGTGTTTTAAAAGTTTTTGATATATACATGTTTGTATATGATTTGCCATGTTTTCGTTGCTATACAATCCATGTATATATGTGTATATATGTTTCTGAATATTTGATATTCATATGGATTGAATAATCATGTGATGATTGGATATATTGCTTATGTATATATGATATATATTGTTCTTGTTATGGAGATTGTATACGATGCGATTTCTGAACGATCTGAACAGGTTTGGTGAAATCTGTGTCCATTATCCGAATTGAGCAAACGATATATGTTTTCTGACTGGAATCGGGCCACTGAGAAAGACTGACAAAGTCAGGTTCTCGTCTGTAAGCCATTTGATGTCGTTACAGGCCCCAAAACAGCGAGTCAAGTGTTTCTGATTTAAATTTGTATTTTGATTATGCGTTATATGTTCTATGATTTGATCATGATGAATATATGATATTCATATGGATTGTATAATCATGAGATGATTGTATATATTGTTGTATGTATATGATACATGTTTTGTTTTTATTACAAGAATCGTATTCGATACGAATTCTGAAACAGTTGTCGCAGATTTGCTGAAATCTGTATCAAGTGTCTGATTTACGCAAACGATATGTGTTTTCCGACTGAAAACGAGCGTCTGAACAAAACTGATAGCATAGCTATCATCGACTCATCTGTAAGGCGTTTGACACCGTTCAGTGCATGAAAAAGGCGATTTATTGTTTTCAGAATTTGATTCTGATTTTCTGATTTTTGCGGTATATGATTTCTTTGATTGGATCATCTGAAATATGATATGGTATAACATGATTAGATAATATGACATGTTATTTAATTGTTACTTGAGCATGGTGCTGGTTATGGCCTTAAGACCCGTTGTTTAATGGTTTATGGTTTTGGTTTTATAAATACGACTTGCATGTCGTTTTCTTCATTCTTGCAATTGTTTAACCTCGAATGTAAATCGAGTTTTATTATGTAAGTACATTAGTATAGGTTCGATTCAATTGTTCAATGTAATGTACTTGAAGATTGAAGGACGATCCAAGAGGAGGTGCATTCAAGGGAACAAGGAGAATGAAGACATGTAATTGTATTTATGTATTTCCACCATAGATTGACCTTGATCCTTTCATTAGCTTGAAAGGATCATATAGGATAAAGGCCATAACCAAGCACGTTTACATATTGCACTTTACATATTGATGTATGATTGTATGTGTAGGATACAATGTGATGCATGCTTTAATTAGATTAATCATGTATTAATGTATGTATTAGATACATCACCCATGCCATGCCTGCTAAACAAGATAAAATCTGTAACGATTCAAGATTTTAAAATTGAACAAAACGAACATGAGATTCCTGTGTTTATGAAACACGGAAATAAGTATGAATTTCCAATTTTTTGATATGGGGCGATTTTGACAAAAATACAAGCAGCGCTTGTAAGCAAGGTGGATTTTAAGTGAGACCACTGTGACTCCTCCGCTGGACTGGAAATCAAACCATTGATGAATTTTGAATTGAAGTACTTAGTTCAAGGAAAAATTGGGAATCTCTTGATGATGGGATCATGGTCGTTTTAATAACTAAACCCCTTAACAAAATATTAAGTTTTAATCGGATGCTTTCCAATGAATGAACACTCATCGAATCCTAGATCGATAAGGGGAAGGGCTGTCAGTGGCAGGGGACTCCTATCTATCGTGGTGAGATGCGACGAATATAAACGGTTATATTCGGTCGTTGTATCATTGGGTCTAACTTAACTGAGTCGTCATAATAAGGTGAAAATAAACGGTTATATTCAACTATTATGAACTTAGAAGCATAGAGTTTGGTTAAAAATCTATTAGATAGATAAGATCAATCGTTGTTCGCCAAACTATCCAAGAATTATATGTGATATAATTGACAACTGTTGTCTACCTAAATAATCATTTTTTAAGGACTTCCAGTGGTTGACTTAGAACATGACCAAATATGGATCTTGGCTCACTAGAAAGAATTATGCGATATACTTTCCGAATTGATAGTAAGGGCTATTAATTTGATAAAAATAGTGGGAGATATATATATTTTGAATATATATGAATAATCACTTGAACATAAATTAATAATACCGTAGACTGATTATTTTATGCATTTTAACATTGTAGAAATTCTAAATGACAAACAACTCAAATAACTTCTCCGTGCGATCAGTCCTTGAGAAGGACAAGTTGACAGGAACAAACTTCCTTGATAAGCAAAGGAATTTGAGGATTGTCCTCAGGCAAGAGCGAAAGCTCTATGTCATTGATATTCCACGCCCTGGACCTCTACCTGTAGGTGCATCGGTCGATGATCGAATTTCTTATCAGAAGCATATCGATGATGACAATGATGTTACTTGTCTGATGCTTGAGACTATGAATCCTGAGCTTCAGAAACAGCATGAGCAAATGGTTGCTTATATTATGATTGAGCACCTTAAACGTATGTTTGAAGGACAGGGTCGTCAAGAGAGGTTTGATACAAGCAAAGCCTTGTTTGCAAAGGCAAAAGCAAAGGGTGATTGTCACTATTGCAAGAAGCCGGGTCACTGAAAGAGAAACTGTCAAAATTACTTGGAGGATATGAAGAAACTGAAGGGTGTTCAGATTTCTGACCCAGGTATTTATGTTATAGAAGTCAATCTATCTACTTCTACATCATGGGTATTAGATACTGGATGTGGTTCTCACATTTGTATAAATGTGTAGGAACTTCGAAGTAGTAGGACTTTGACTGTAGGAGTAGTCGACCTACGCGTTGGCAATGGAGCAAAGGTTGCTGCACTGGCTGTAGGGACTTATCATTTATCGTTGCCCACTGGGCTTATTTTAGAACTTGAGAACTATTTTTACGTGCCTGCAATTTGCAGAAACATTATTTCCGTTTCTTGTTTGGACAAGATTGGTTTTTCGTTTTTGATTCAGAACAATGGTTGTTCCTTTTCATTGAATAATGTTACCTATGGGGTTGCACGTTTGTTTAATGGTTTATATGTTCTTGATCTTGATACTCCTGTCTATAATATAAATAATAAACGTCTTAAGACAAATGACTCAAATCAAACATACCTCTGGCACTGTCGTTTAGGCTATATAAATGAGAATCGCATTTCCAAGTTACATAGAGATGGATACTTGGATAAGTTTGATTTTGAATCATACGAAGAATGTGAACCGTGTCTCATTGGCAAAATGACTAAAGCTCCTTTTACCGGACAAGGTGAGAGAGCCACCAAACGATTGGAATTGATACATAGTGATGTATGTGGTCCAATGCGTACGATGGCAAGAGGTGGCTTTTACTATTTCATAACTTTTACTGATGATTTTAGTAGATACGGATATGTGTATCTTTTGAAGAACAAATCCGAATCGTTTGAAAAATTCAAAGAGTATAAGGCCGAAGTAGAAAAGCAAATAGGCGAAAGTATAAAAGCTCTACGATCTGATCGTGGAGGAGAATACTTAAGCTTGGAATTCAAGAATTTCTTAAAGGAGTGTGGTATTGTATCACAACTCACTCCTCTTGGAACACCACAATGGAATGGGGTGTCTGAGAGGAGAAATCGTACTTTGTTGGACATGGTGCGATCATTGATGAGTCAAGCGGATCTTCCAATTTGTTTCTGGGGTTACGCCCTAGAGACGGCTGCACAAACACTAAACCGAGTTCCTTCTAATCGGTTCAAAAGATACCATATGAGATATGGACTGAGAAACGTCTTAGCATGTCCTTTATGAAAGTATGGGGATGTGAAGCGTTTGTAAAACGTTTAGTCTCTGATAAGCTAGGACCAAAATCAGATAAATGTAATTTTGTGGGATACCCAATTGAAACAAAAAGAGGTATTATTTCTATAAACCTCCAGAGAACAAAGTGTTTGTTGCTCGAACGGCTGTGTTTCTAGAGAGAGAACTACTTTCCAAGAAAAACAGTGGGAGGATAATAGATCTCGATGAGGATCGAGAACCACAAGATAACGTTGAACCAGAGCTGGAACATCAGCAGAATGTGACTCAAGATGTTGAGAACAATACTGCTCAAGAAACACAGGTTGTTCGTAGATCTAGTAGGATTCGCCATGAGTCAGAGAGATATTATGGATTTCTCCTGACTCAAAGTGGCGATGTGATGCTTGTAGATGATGATGAGCCTCTCACCTATAAGGATGCTATGAATAGTCTAGATTCCGAGAGATGGCTGGAGGCCATGAAATCTGAGATGGATTCCATGTATGAAAACCAAGTATGGACTTTGGTTGAACCACCTGATGGGGTAAAACCCATAGAGTGCAAGTGGGTTTTCAAAAGGAAAACTGACATGGATGGTAATTTACAGACCTATAAAGCAAGACTGGTGGCGAAGGGTTTCAAGCAAATTCATGGTATTGACTATGATGAAACTTTCTCACCAGTGGCTATGGTCAAATCCATCAGGATTTTGCTTGCGATAGCAGCTTATTATGACTATGAAATTTGGAAAATGGATGTTAAGACCGCTTTCTTAAATGGGAGCTTAGAAGAGGATGTGTACATGACACAACCTCAGGGTTTTGTTGATCCAAGGTTTGCCAAAATGGTCTGTAAGTTGCGACGATCCATTTATGGATTGAAGCAGGCTTCGAGGAGATGGAACATTCGTTTTGATGAAACAGTCAAAGAGTTTGGCTTCATTCAAAATCAGGATGAGCCATGTGTTTATAAGAAGGTTAGTGGGAGCCATGTGGCATTCCTAGTATTATATGTAGATGACATATTACTAATAGGGAATGACATTCCTTCTCTAAAGACTATGAAGACTTGGTTGGGAAAAAGTTTCTCGATGAAAGACTTAGGCGATGCTACCTGTATCTTAGGGATCAGGATCTATAGAGATAGATCTAGAAGATTAATCGGTTTAAGTAAGAGTACATACATTGACAAAGTGTTGCATCGTTTAGGGATGCAAGAGGCAAAAAGGGGCTATGTCCCATTGTCTCATGGGATAGTAATCTCAAAAGAAAACTGTCCTAGATCATCAGATGAAAAGGACCGTATGTGTAAAGTACCATATGCTTCGGCAATTGGTTCTATAAAGTATGCAATGATATGTACTCGTCCTGATGTTTCGTATGCTTTAAGCATGACGAGCAGATACCAGTCTAATCCCGGTGAGAGTCACTGGACAGCTGTCAAGAATATTCTTAAGTACCTTAAACGGACTAAAGATTCATTCTTGATATACGGAGGAGATGAGAAGCTAGTTGTAAAAGGTTACACCGATGCTAGTTTTCAGACAGATAGGGATGTTACTATGTCTCAGTCTGGATTCATGTTTTGTCTAAATAGAGGTGTTGTAAGTTCGAAAGGTTCGAATATACACATATGTAAAGTGCAAACTAATGATAATGTTGCGGACCCACTGACTAAGGCTTTGTTGCAGCAGAAGCACGAATGTCACACTAGTTCCATGGGTATTAGATACATGGGTGATTGGCTCTAGTGCAAGTGGGAGATTGTTAGTGTTAGTGCCCTAGAGACAATGTGATTGTGCTTCTAGGAAATACTTTTGTTAATTAATGATTATGTTCTATCGATTATTCTACATTAATTTATTATGTCTTTATTTACTGCGATATAAATATTAGTATAATAAATGTCCTTGGAACATACAACACGTATTCTATATCTTTAAGTATGTGACTTAAAAATGAGATTATAAGAATAGTGTTTATATTCCTAAATATCCCTAATCGAGCATTGTAAGTTTGGGACAACTATAATGCATAAAGATTAGTATGTTTGTTGACAGATGACC
The DNA here is from genome assembly GCA_030848705.1 of Heracleum sosnowskyi. Classification (NCBI taxonomy): domain Eukaryota; kingdom Viridiplantae; phylum Streptophyta; class Magnoliopsida; order Apiales; family Apiaceae; genus Heracleum; species Heracleum sosnowskyi. The sequence continues at coordinate 126,411,989 of CM061240.1, forward strand.
ACATCTCATTGGTCATTGGTATAGTGATACTAAAGTCAAGAACATAGGTGCATGTAATATTCTACATGGCACTGGATAGACCCACAGTGAGATTCTTCATGTTTTATAAAGTCATAAGAAAGACTCACAGTGATAGTGGTGTAATGATCCTCTGACTTGAGATCATTATATTTCTATACGATGATTAATGTACTTTGACTACATTAAAAGTTACCTTTGACCGGGTAATGATAAAAGTGTACATCGGGTATATTATGAGTCGTATGAGAAATATGAATGATAGATAAAGGATTTAACCCTCCTATAATTAGGAGAGATATTATTGGCCTCTTGATTGAGTGAGACTATGAAATGCATGGCCATGCTCAAATACTGATTTGTTTTTAATAGTCTACTCATTGATCAAGGAAACCCGGATTAAATTATGAAGAGGATGACAATGAACATGCCTCGAGTTTAATCTATAATATATGGTTAAAGGGATTATATTACATGGAAACATTTATCATGAAAGGTTTAATTGAATCACTGATTTAATTATTATTTAATTGGGTAGCAATGATGTATTACTAGATGCCGCTCATTGTTTATAATTTTATTGAAGAATAAAATTATTGCCAATTAAATAATAACCTATAGGGTCACACACAAAGAACGCCTAAAGGAAGAATTAATATAAATTACGAATTTAAATTAATTAATTATAATTCAAATATTATTATATATTAATTAAGTTGGACTTAATTAATTGAATGATATAAGATTTGAATTTTAAAGATATGCTTTTCTAAATTAATTAAGTTTGACTTAATTAGTTATTTAAATAATGGATTAAAAAAACCTATATGGTCTAGGTTTTATGAAACCTACATGGGCTAGGTTTAATTCATAATGGGCCTTCTCTTACCCATCATATAAATAGAATATGATGGGCTCTTTTAGGGTGAAGCAAGTGCTAAAAACGTTTTTGATAAGAACCCTAATTATAGAGGCAAAAGAGAGAGGCAAGAAGAAGAAGCATATCTCGGTTTTGGTGGCTAGTACCTCCGTCCTTGGCGAGATCGTTTGACGATTCTTGAAGGTGTTTGTGTGGATACCGTAGAGGCGTATATCGAGAAGGTATCGCTGTGATTCAAGCTTGAACCTCCATTAATGGCTAATCGAAAAGCTTCTTTAAGGTAAAACACTATCCCGAATTAAAATATCTCTTTTTCGCATGGATCCTGGTTTGGGTTTCGATTTTATTTTGGTTTTAAAGTTATTTTTTTCGCTGCGTTTGTGCCTCGAAACCAACACACAGAACCTATCCGTGCAGAGAAGATGAATAAAAATCGGTTTATTGGTTATCCGAGAATTCCATCCCGCAAACTAATTAAAGACTTGTCTGTTCAGTTTGATGAAGAAGGGGAGAATATGGCTGAAACTTCAGCAGCAGGTGCAGCTCGTAATAGCAGTAAAATCCCGAGGAAGATATTCGCGGATGTGGTTGGCGGGGTCATTGAGATCCTTAAAAATGATCCATCCCACTATCAACGACAACTTAATGGAGATGAAATTGAAAATCTTGCTCGAGCTGCTATGGATCTTAGTGACCCGACAAACCGCACTCAGTTCTCTCAGTTCATTTCAAAAGAAGTGCTTTATCTTGTGGCAGACCTTGTGGACGATATGTACATAAGGTATCAAGCCAAGGCAGAAGAGGTAAATTCCTTCAATAATTTTATGTCTTTATTATTATTTTACCTTGATGTGTATGTCTCTTGTGTGACCCCGACACGTCACTTGCCACGAGGTTGACATGTCATGCCACGTGTCACATGTGGGGTCACTGCCACATCATTTTGTGGGGTCACATTTAACCCCGGTCAAGGACTATTTCCTACCAACCAAATCCTACCAACGCATATCCTACCAACTCAAGGGGCACCAAATTGGTAGGTTTTATAACAGAAGCACATAAAAATAGCTATTTCCTACCAAGCAATTCCTACCACCTTCAGTATTTCCTACTAGTTAAAACCTACTGCATTCATCAATTCTGGAAAATGTTACGAAGACGGTAGGAAATGCTATGAAGACGGTAGGAAATGTTATGAAGACAGTAGAAAATGCTTTGAAGGTGGTAGGAATTACTAGACAATTGTTTCAAAAAAATAAAGCTTTCATTACTTCCCTATCTAACAAATTGCTCGAATCATTATAAAAAAAATAGATCGATATCTAATTCACAAGTATACAACCATAACAAATAATCAAACATTCATTGTATATGAAAATTCAAACATTCCTTACACATAAATCATAATATTCAAAATTAGAAGTTGTTCTTATGGAACAAAACTACAAATCAAAAATTATTTATAAGGCTTAATTAATTATCTTCAGAATCTTCATCTTTTTCGTTTGGATCTTCATGTTATTTTCTTCACAATCATTTTCTCTATTTCCACATCATTGTCTTTGGATCTTCATCAAGTACCTAAAATTTACATAAAAAGCAAGAATTAGTATTAAGAATTATTAGCTAATTAAATAACAAAATAAGCATGAAGATAAAATTACTTAAATAAGCAAAAAGAAGAAGAACAAAGTGAATGATATGTGAAATTGATTTGAAGAAGATAAAGATATAGAGAAGAAGATGAAAGAGAGGGAAGAAAATTGAAGTGAAATGAGAAAAATAAATAAATGATTGTATTTTTGAATATTTTTAAAAATCATATACCTATTAACATATTTTTGAAACAAGGAGACAGAATACATATTTATCTTGTTGCCACTGATTAGATTACATAATTATAACAATGTGTTGATAATTACACCAAAAATCAAATGATATCAGAATTGAGAAAAGTCGTAAGCACAAATTAATTTAACCATAGATAATAATACATCATAGCAGTATGAGGCAATTAACATAAGAAATTGATTTAATTGTTTTGAAGAAAAAACACTGAAAATCTTTCGGAAAAGCTAATTCATACACAAACAGATACTTGAATCGATCTCTTAAATCATATACCTGAATTGAGAATACAGATATAGAGTAGATTAATTACCTCCCTGAATTGAGAAAGGTAAAGGATAGTGCACACATCAACAGGAGAGGGATATATAATTCACAGGTTTTTTGGGATTCAGGGTAAAGTGCACGTCAGATAATAATTCATTAAGTTACGGTTGTATATAAACACTAGGACTCGCATGTTTCCTTATAATTCATCCTCTTTCTCTTAATTCCATCTTTCATCATGTTTAAGTTTGACTTTTTAAAATCAAATCAATATATGTTTAAGTAATAAGAAGACGAAAATATTTTTGAATTTTTCGTTTGGACGCAATTTTTAAATTTTTCGTAAAATTGTAGCTTATTTCCTACCGATAATGGTAGGTTATGATTCTCAGCGAAATTTTTGAATTTTTGGTTTGGGCGCAATTTTTGAATTTTAAGTTTTAGGCGCAATTTTTGAATTTTTCGTAAAATTGTAGCTTATTTCCTACCGATAATGGTAGGTTATGATTCTCAGCGAAAATTTTAAATTTTTGGTTTGGGCGCAATTTTTGAATTTTTAGTTTTAGGCGCAATTTTTGAATTTTTCAGGAAATTGTAGCTTATTTCCTACCGATAATGGTAAGTTATGATTCCCAGCAAAATTTTTGAATTTTTGGTTTGGGCGCAATTTTTGAATTTTTAGTTTTATGCGCAATTTTTGAATTTTTCGTGAAATTGTAGCTTATTTCCTACCGATAATGGTAGGGTATAGGTTTTGACACAATTTTTTTTTAAAAAAAAATAAACATAATAATTTTTTTAAATAATATTTTCGACGATCGAAACGTAATGATAATTTAGATCTATTAATTTATTTCAGAGGGCAAATGAGTTTTTACCGTAATTATTTTTCTTTTCTTATTTTAATTACATTCTTTTTTAGTTGTGCGCGGTAATTTCAAGTTTTTGATAAAACAATTTGGCGGAAATTGCCAAAAAAATTGGGTTGTGTGGATTTAAACAACTACCCTCTCTAAGAATAACCAAGTGCATAACCACTACACCAACATCGTTTTTTGTAGTAAATATGGAATTTACTCATATATTATATTTTAGTTCAAGTTTTGTAAATTATAAGTTTGATAGATAGATTAATTATAAAAATATAGGAGCTTAAATTAAAAAATTCTAAAATTTTACATACAGCTAATAAATCAAAATATTTAATCATCCGTAAGGTTAGATCGTTGAAAAAAAAATCAAAAAAATCAAAAAGTGTAACCCTAAACAACCCCTAAAAAGGGAAATTCAATTTTTTCATAAAATTTTAGGCGATTAAAATTTTGGATTGCACGGATTCAAAATCGTGCCCTCTCCAATAATAACCAAGTGAACAACCACTGCGTCAAACAAGCTTTTTATACTAAATCAGCAAATAATTGATATATGATATTCCAATTCAAGTTTTGTAAAGTACAAGTTTAATAAATAGATTTATTATAAAAATATAAGAGTTTAAATTAAAAAAATCCAATATTTTGTATAAAACTAAGAAATCAACATATTTAATCATCGGTAAGGTTGGATTGTTGAAAAAAAAAATAGAAATCAAAAAGTGTAACCCTAGACAACCCCTAAAATATGAGTATAAACTCTAACTCAATTTTCTAACACTCTTTCATTTTCTAAACGATTTTAACTTTTTGTAATTCCTTTTTGTCTAAATTTTTTTCCTTACATTCATCAAACTACAAAACGACGTTTCATATAAAAAAATTTAATTTATCCATACGTCTTTATATTTTTAATTTGTTTTCGATATAATTAGGTTTTAACGAATAACATAAAACATAAGAATATAAGTTTAAATCAACTAATTTTTATCCTCCACTACTAAAATGAGTAGATCTTTATGTCCGTAGAGTTTGATTAACAAAAAACATGATAACCGATCTACAAAAAATATAATAAAAACACTTTATACCCTAATTTTATTTTATTATTCGATCAAAACCTATCATTATTGGTAGGAAAGCTGTACACAAATGGGCCGATTTGTTTGGGTCGAAAGGTGGTGGGGGTCCAAAATTCGTCAGTGACCATTTCCTACCATATATGGTAGGAAATGGCCTTGGCAGAATGAAAATAATTCTTATTAAAAAAAATATTTATTACTTTAAAATATGATAGGGACGATGATGTGGATGGTGGGGTACCATCACGAATAAAACCTACCAGATTTGGTAGGTTTTATTTTCCTACCATATATGATAGGAAATGACCATGACAAAATGAAAAAATTTCTTATTTTAAAAAAATTATTTATTACTTAAATTATGATATGGCTGATGATGTGGATGGTGGGGTACCATCACCAATAAAACCTACCGGATTTGGTAGGTTTTAGTTTCCTACCATATATGGTAAGAAATGACCACAACATATTGAAAATATTTTTTATTTTATAAAAAATGTTTATTACTTAAAAATATGACAAAGTTGATGATTAGGATGATGGGGTCTTATCTTTGTGAAAATGCAGGCAAAACCTACCCATGTTGGTAGGTTTTATTTTTCTACCAACAATCCGTAGGAATTGGTCCTCACTTTTACAGAAATCGGGCCCCACACGTACCATTTCCTACCATATTCGTCGTCGGTAGGAAATGAGGGGTCAATTCCTACCAAGTTTTTTTGGTAAGATTTATATGGTAGGAAAAGACCGTTTTTGGTGTAGTGCATATTGGATCTTTTTTTCCACAATAGATTAATATCCTCTTCCTCTGTGATTGTAATGTAGGAAAGCAGCCACAAATGTATTCAAGAATTCCACACATACTACCAACACTATAAGTTCATGGTAGATTTTTCTAGCTACCATAGTATAACTCTGGTTAAATTTGCTAGCCACGAACAAGAAATGGCTAGGGCGACTGCCTCTATCGTAGTGATGATCAATTCACTCTTGTTACTCATCATCAGTCTTGTCCTCATTTTTTCTTTATCTTCTTCAACTGCTGATGCCAAATATTCCGCACGGCGAGGTACTATCTCTCATAGTTGTGATGGAAGTAGACATTGATCAGTCTAGCTAGTATCGAAACTGTTTCTCCTGTATAACAAATTATCCTTATATGTAAAGTCTTATGAAATTCCCCACTGTATATCATATCAGGGGCGGAACCAATAAGGAGGGCTAACATAGGTTGAAGCCCCCGCTAAGCAGAAAATATTAATAGAGAATTTTTTTTCAAACCCCGAATTTTAGTTAAAAGTCAGCACAAATTCCGTTTTAAGCCCGAACAAACATCTCAAAACGAGAGCAATAATCCATATTAGCCCCCGCTGTTCTGAAATCGTGGTTCTGCCACTATGTACTAGATTTTAATACTTATATCTTTAAATTTAGTTATGTTTAAACATGCAGGTTTGTACCAGTGATATATAAACTGTCTTCTAACTAAAATATCAAATATTTTATAGTTTAGCATATATTATTATGCACTTATATGATTTCAAACTGGTTCTTAAAACCTTTAGAGTTTCAAGATTTCTTAAAATAATTATGCACTTACTTTCCATATTATTATGCACTTACTTTGCATATGATTTCATAAGAAATATATAATTATCATTGCAATTGCAGGTCTGTATGCTGGTGAAGTGCACGGAAGTCAGTCTCGACCAGCTGGGCATGGCAAGAAATAGATTTTATGAGTATATATATATAGGTCTACTCTCTCCACATATTTCTTGTCTAATTCATAGGCTAAGTTTAATTATTATTGTTGAATTTAAAAATTTGGTAGGTCTCTAGCATGGGAAGCTGATGATCGTTATATATGGAAGTTGGCTCTGGTCTTCTGCGTGTTTGTATTGGTAGTCCAGCGATCAAGCCTCTTGTGGCCTTGATACAAGACTATGATGTGCCGACTGGTAGTGGTTGGTTACTTATGTTGTTTTATTTATAAATATAAAGATCCGAAACACATAGTTTAAGAAACTTGAGTGATTATTGAAAATTTCCATTGATCAAGCATTCACATCACTTCCCCCTTCCCCATCCTCACATTCTTACTAAAAATAGTAATTCTCTAAATTTATTTATCATCTAAAAATTTACTACATCTCATTCCCTATTTCTATCTTTATATTTTTTTAATTACTTCTCTCTCTCACCTCTATTTACAACTTTAACTAGCACTACAAGAAAAACTGAAACAGACAACACTTATCAGACAACGGTCGGCAGTAAAAGCATTGTTTGAAATTTTCACACAACGGTTTTTGTTTTTGCAAAATCTGTCTGTTGTCTGAAAGAACTTCCACAACGGTTTCTAAAACCATTGTCTATTAGAAGGAGTAAAGCAGAGGCTTTACACAACGGACATGATATCGTTTGTTGATCCTGCTGTCACTGGCTCTAAAAATTGTGGTACAGCAGGGGAGAGGTCGCATAATCTTGCTGAACGGTTCAAGACTGCCAAACCAGGCCAGCTCTTTCTTTTGCCATATAATAATATGTGAGTAATTGTATTTCTAATTTAATTTTCACCGTCTATGTTATTAATATCAAAATGGGCATCTCAGTCGTAACAAATATTATTTTTTGGACTTGTATTACTTTCAAATATGCATTTCTTCACTACCAAAGAAAAATAATTTTATTACATGTTTAAGTGCTAATAATTGACTTATAATATTATACCTAATTTACAATATATATGTTTCTGACGGGGTCATTGTAGGAACCATTGGGCGCTCACCGCTGTTAATCCCGAGTCACAATTAGTCTACCACATGGACCCATTGAAGCGTCGAATTGCAGGCGAAGAATGGACAGAAGTGGTTGACAAGTGAGTGTGATAGTATTATTTCTGTTCTTTATATTAATGAGAAATGTCGTAACACTACTAGAAATATAGCAATAGACATCGGCTAAAAACCGATGTCTTTCTAAACAACCAACCGATGTCTACGCGGGTGTTGTTAAATGTCCCAGTGTTTAGACATCGGTTTTTGACTGATGTCTATTAGATAAAACCACATCGTTTACATAACAAATTCTGATGTCATTGGCACAAATTCATCACAAACGTATATTATTAACACTTCAATATTGATTTGTTATCAAGGTTAGATCCTCTTGAACAAACGACACACAAGTTAAAAATAAATATTGACATCGAATGATGTATTAAAAATGATGTCTAATAAGGGAATTAACATCGGTTTGATATGTTACTCTGATGTCAAAAGCCTTTAAGACATCTATTTCGTATAGACACTGATGTAATAGATATTAAAGACATCGGTTTTTTTGCTGTATAATTTTTGAGTGTCCATTTAACATCGGTTTCTTTAATTGTTGTCGATGTTGAATGGTCCTTTTAACATCAGTTTTTGAAGTTGTTGCAATGTTATATGTCCCATTTAATTTCGGTTTTCTGGTTTGATTTTTACGTACACAGTTCATTTAACATCGATTTTTGAGTGTACACTGATGTCTTTGTTACTTTAGAAATTGGTTAAGTTTGGTTTCCACATCGGTTTTAACAGTACAAAATTATAGCTGTGATGTTAATTTACATTGCCCCTGATTACCAATTCAATACTAATTCAACAAAAATTGCATCGCAAAGCTAATTACCAATGCAACAAAACTTGCATCGCAAAGCTAATTATCAAATTCAAAATGGATTCACAAACAATTCAAAGTTACCTAACATGTTGCAACCAAAAACATTCTAGTAGCCATAAACTACATTGCCAAAAGTACCAGATATTCCAACCAAATTATCAAAAGTACCGAAAACTCTGGATGTCAGATGATAGTAAATCATTTTTAACTTCAGAAGAATCAGTTTCCACTACATGCAATTGTGACTCTAATCTGAATTCAGACCGATCTCTTGGAGCAATAGTATCCTTACTGGTGGATGCTGCTTTTGTTGGAGTATGGGATTGTGAGAATTCTCTGTAGTCTGTGTCTCTGTGCTGTAGTCCTTGAGTTTCTATCTTCAGTGACAATTTATCAGAACATAATTCCTGAACTTTACTTTCTACACGAACATGTGAATCTCTTTCTGGATTAATGACACAGGATTGTCTCCTAGAATCAACTGACGCATTCCCCTGAGAAGCATTTAAATTTGTGAGTTGGAATCTAACAAATACACAAGAAAACAAAAAGGCTAAGCTCCTAAGCTCACGCGTACAATGCAGGCTTCAGATAATGTTACCAGTTTGGGAGTGGCAGTGTTAAAGACTTTCGACTTCAGTGCTAACAGAAATTACTTGAGAAAGTAACTGGTGCATTTAAGCCTGGAGTTCTAACAGCGCTAATGGGAGTTACTGGGGCCGTAAAAACCACACTACTGGATGTTCTATCGGGAAGGAAAACAGGAGGGCATATTGAAGGTGATATTAGGATTTCATGATTCCCAAAGAGACAAGACACTTTTGCTCGAATATCTGGATACTGTGAACAGAATGATATTCACTCACCTCAAGTTACAGTTCACGAGTCTTTAATTTACTCTGCCTTCCTTCGGCTACCTACAGAAGTAAGCAAGGAAGAAAAGATGGTAAGACACACTGATTTGATGTCACAGTTCTAACACAAAACAAGATAGAAATTTGAAGATTACACTAACTTTATTTTCTGATTTTGAAAGATGTTTGTAGATGAAGTAATCAATCTGGTAGAACTAGACAATCTAAAGGACGCATTTGTAGGCCTTCCAGGGATCACTGGTTTGTCAACGGAACAGAGGAAGAGATTGACAATAGCTGTGGAGCTTGTTGCTAATCCCTCGATCATATTTATGGATGAACCGACTTCTGGTCTTGATGCAAGAGCAGCAGCAATTGCACTTCTCCTCCATCCATATGACATTTTGTCCTCGATATACTCAAGAGGCTCCAAACTCACGCTCTTGCACTTCTCCTCCATCCATCGTGTAATCTGTTACACTGCTACTAACCAGGTGTCCATGCATTAGTATATCTATCACAATACCATCAACAACCTGCAAAGGCTCACGACCCTGCAAAGGAAGACACAAATTGATATTGGGCAACCCAGACTTACATCAATGAGATAACATAGGATATAATACAAGCCACATGTGTGGATGCAGATAAGTTTGCCTAGCTAAAGTTCAGCATTTTGTTCTTCTTCAGTTACAGATGTCAATGGCTCCACCACTGGTGGTATACAGTCCACCTTATACCGAAGAACCTAATCCAAGAAACATAATCAAATCACAAGCATTATCTCCAACTCCAATAGATAAGCCTAGCAAAAAGAATATATTAACTTCTAATGTTGTTACTGTCTATCCAACAATTTTATTATCCTCATAACTGATGACACATTTAGTTTAATTATGTGATCATTACAATTGTTGTGGGTGACAGAAATCTTCTGGGATGCTTCATCACCAGTCTCTCCAGGCACATGTCCTGCACCATTACAAAATCCATTGCCCTGCCTCTGACTCAAGGGAACCTGTATACATGTACATAAGTCTACTTCTAAGAGTGAAAATTCTCATGCAATTATCTGCAGACTCTAATTGTAACTATGAACCAAGTCATATCTATCTATACTTCAAAGAAACAGAGGGCCAACATATTTTGCAGTATTAGAACACTCACCTGCCAATAGATACTCTCAGCAAGGTGTTTCTGCTTAGCCTGATTTTCTATCATCCTTTGATACTCTAAAGTTTCTTCGAGCTTTCTTACTTCTGCTTCAACTTCGAGATTCCTGCATTCAAGTTCTTCTTCCTTATAACCCAAGTCAACACCACTCCCACCAACAACGGGTTCATGGTCAAGATGGCCTTCATGGCATTCCAATGACACAGGGCTGCGGCCACACAAAAATTGAAGATGAAGCAATGGTTATCTCCTCACCCTTTCTAATTGGCTTGATATTCCTAATACCTATTCTCGGACCATATCTTTCCCATCCTACATTGCATATAACACATGGAAAAATAGTCATTACTCTTCACTAACAACAAAAATTTCACTGATTCACAAATATTCAAATTCTATAATTAAAAAAAAAAATCACCAACCACCATCACTTTCATATACGCTGCCACCAGAGCCTCCTCCATCCACAGAAGCAGCAGTAATGAGCATTCCAGTTCCAAATTCATCATTAAATCCCGAAAACCGATAACAAGCATTAGGACATCAGCTATGATTAATCCACGAAAACGCAGCATCATAAACAGCAATTCCAACCGTAACTCCATTCTCATCCTTTAATTAGTAAGATAACCAAATAAAGTACCCACGTTTAACAATCAAAAACAAAAAAACACAAAAAAACCAGCCATAAATTAAAAAAGAATCACACAAAGAAAATATCCAGTTAAAGTAAACAAGCATACAAAACATAAAAGTATACATTTAACAAAAAACAACGAAATCAAAATCAAAAAACAAAAAACATCGCTTAACAGAGCTGTAAGTATACATGCAAAATCAAGGATGCTTACATCGAAAGTCAAAGCCAACTCTAAGCTCCAGATGATCTGTAAAAGAAATTAACCCGATTAACCCAATTAGAAATCAAAAATTGAAAAAGAAATTAACCCAATTAGGTCGATTCCTTTTTCCCTTGGTTCGGTTCTTCAATTAGGGTTTCAATTTATGGATTAGGGTTTCAATTTGTGGATTAGGGTATCAATTTGTGGTTACAGAGACGGTGAGTGATGGAGAGAGAGACGGCTGCGAGAGAGAGTGAGGAGTGAGTGAAAAGTGAGAGAGGGTGAGTGTTGACCGTGTGAGAAAAGGGGGGAAATTGGGGGGATAGAAATTTGGTTAAGGGGGGCGGGGGAATATTTTGGGATATAAGAGGGAACATATTTTATTAAAGGGGGAAAGTGTGGTATACGGGAATTTTTTAATTTTTTGAAAACTAGAATCCACACCGGCTATTATTTGAACCAATGTCTAAAACGCGCTTTAACATCGCTTTAGAAAATACCGATGTTGAAATACCATTTAACATCGGTGGCTTTTGTAACCGATGTTAAAACACCGATGTTGTATCTACTTTTTCTAGTAGTGTAATGCGAATTTATATTTTTTTTGTAGTGCCATTAATCTTTACAAGGATGCTGGGAAGAAGATTGCGAAGAAGAAGATCATATGGGAGAATCTTGCGGTATAATTATTTCTTGGCCGCCCGTTATTCTTATATTAGTTTCTCGGATATATGTATGGATATATATCTGTAATTGTTGCTTCATATATGAGTTAATATTTATATAAATATTTTTCAGGGTGTTCCTCTCCAATCCGGGACCAAGGACTGTGGTCTGTTTATCATGCGATATATGAAGGAAATATGTCTTGATAAGGAGCTCAAATTTGTTTCAAAGGTATAAAATTTTTAATTTTGTCATCTTTTGTGTTCTTCTTTTCTATGTTGAAATCTGGTGATAATATAGTTTAATCTTTCAGTGGCTACGGAGGGGCAGCTTATCCTATGGAGTCGATGATCTCAATGAAATCAGGATCGAGTGGGCGAAGTACTTCATGAAGCACGAGACTTCTTAGGTTCTTTGCACATTTAGTAACCACGCACCGCAAATTTTCCGATGCACATGTATTTTTGGGAGTTGCGCAGTATATATAACGACTAACTGATATGCTATGGACATGTAATGGCGTAACTATTTAACTTAAGTGAAGGTTTCAGTCTCTACTTTTGGGGTATGTGCATCCGAAAATCTGATGTTGTTGAACATATTTAACTTAATTAGTTCATGAATTTTACTTGGTTGGATGTGTTGGTTGTAATGGTTTATTGAACACGATGGAATGGAATGGCTGTTTGTTTTGGTTTTAGTTTGGCTTCTTTATATTGCCAGTTTGGTTTCTTTATATTGCCAGTTTGGTTTTTTAATTTTGTTATATAAAACCATTGTCTCTTGTTATTTTAGGTAATTGGACTATAATGAAAACTGTTGTCAAGCATTGTACTAGGCAATGTGTTGAATTTTCTATGAAACCATTGTCTATTAAGCTAGGTAAACCATTGTCGTAAACACTTTAGACAACAGTTTTTTGTCCAATACCGTTGTCTATCAAAATCAGAAACAAGTGTTTTAGAAACAAAAACTGTTGTGGTTCTGCTAATGTTCCAACATGTTTGTCTTTTTAAACCATTGCCTAACAGCTTTCAGACAATATGTATTTAAAGAAAACAATTGTGCAAGTCAAGAATAGACAACAGTTTTTAGAAAGGAAACCATTGTGTTAAACTATTAAGACAATGGGGTTGTTCTACTAAAACCGTCGTAAATATTTAGATCACACAACACTCTTTTGGAAAATAAAGCCTTGTCTGAAAATTAAAATAACAACATTTTCTAGTTAATAAACAATTGTTGATTTATTTGTCAGACAATGGTTTCTACAACAACCGTTGTTGTTCACGCGTTTCAGACAACGTTTTCTAAGACCAAAACCGTTGTCTGTAGGGAATCAGACAACGGACGCGTCCGTTGTCTGAGCTGCGTAACAGACGGCATCTCAATAGACAACGGTTTTCTAGGGCATCAGACAACGGGCAAAAAGCCTTGTCTGATTCAATTATTCTTGTAGTGTAGTTAACTACTCCCTCCGTCCCATTTATATTGTCCAGAGACCAAAATCCACATATTTAGAAATCAAACAAAAATTACCAATTTTTAGCTCAAATATTAGCATATTTGTAAAATTGAACAAACTTAACATCCATTTTACCATAATTAGCTAATGTGACCAATTATTTTGGGACAAATAAATATAGAATTGTGACCAATATAAACCGGATGGAGGGAGTATATTATTTTATCATTTCTCACTTTACTTAGCACATAAAAAGGTATAAAATATAAAATGGAGTATGAATAGTAAGTCCCCAAATTTGGGGACTCATTTCTTGATCCCAAAACTTACCCTAAAATGGGAATCAGATGTAGATGACATTTTTTGCTATAACTCATAATTTCCTCAAAATATAGGTGACCTTATCTATCATGCCACTGCAAAAAATTGGGCTAAATTCGACTAAAAATATTCCGTCGAATTTAATTAAACTCGACTGTTTTTTATCGAGTTTAACTAAATTCGACAGAAAATATTATTGTCGAATATGACCTTGTCGCATTTAACATGCTAAATTCGACCGAATTTGGTCGAAAAATAAATTCGACCAAATATTTCAAAATTTTCAAAATTTTGAATATTGGCGCCCGAAGTGCATTAAATTCGACAAAATGTGGTCGAATTTAGTATGTTAAATGCGACGAACTATAGTCGAAATTACATATTAAATTCGACCAAATTCGGTGTCAAATTTAATGAACACCAGTTTTTTTTTTTTTAAAAGCAGCATAATCTGCTGCTTAGGAAATGTACTAGTTTGTACCCATTTTCTGCAACACATTACTAGCTTCTGGATATTAACAAGATAATACATAAAACAATAAAGGGTAGAATATTTTTTTTTACTAAGTTTAAAATTATATAAATCAATAATGTTGAACTAAAGATACAACAATTTTTACTCTTTTTGAAACACATTAAAAATCAAACACTATAAAATCAGTCTACCCAAATAATATTCCAATGTAATGAAAATCAAAGAAATAACATAACTTGTTGAGTCTATAATTTTAATTAAGTAATTCTTCTGTTATTTCGCTTTTAAGTTGCCGGAAACGAACTCGCCGGAGGTGGTGGAGATGAACACGCCGAAAGTGGTGGAGATGAACTGGCCGGAATTAGTTGAGGTTGAACTCGCCAAATATTAGAAACATAATTAAAGGATTGATATGTATTGTTTTAAATGTAGGGAAAATTAGTATTTATGTATATAAATAGATTTGTATGTTTGTTAGAGAGGAAGAATGGAAAAAAGTATAAAATAATGTTTATGAGAGAATATGAATGGATGAAAAATATAAAAGAGAACGAGATGAGTGTAATTTATTTAATGGTTAGGATGAAACATAATAGGAAACAAATGGATGGTTTAGATTGAATGCAAATAGCAATCCACGTGCTTACTTCTCAGCCACTCCAAGTGTGACACGTGGCATCAAAAAATTGGTTTATTCTGAATTTTACTAAATTCAACTGCTATTGGTCGAATTTACAATTCAACTAAATTCTGTTGCATTTGTAGCACGGGTAAATTCGACAAAATGTAGTCGAATTTAAATAAGTTCAACCAAAATCTGTCGAATTAACAAATTCAACTAAAAAAGGTCAAACTTTACTTATATGACCAAATCAAGTCGAATTTAGTGTTTAATTCGACAGACCAGGATTTCATGTCGAATTTATTGTGAAAAATATAAGAAAATTGCTATATTTTTTAAGAAATAAATATTGAAATTAATTGAATTTTTGCATATGCTTTTAAATTGTTAAAATCTTTACATTCGTACGGTTGGATTACTTAAATTAATTTTTTTATAAATTAAAAACTCCAACCCTAAGTCATATCCAAACCCTAAACCCTATATTTTTACCCCACTATCTCGTTGATGTAACGACTTATAAAGATTTTTTTAATTTATTCAATATTATTTTCTCAACGAATTATAATGAATATGATACGTCTTCAAGGTACTCTCATAATTGTTTTGTATTTTTTAAAACTAATTACATATTTATCTATTTTTTTGAAAGTGTTTAATAAATAAAAATTCAACTTTGTCCAATCATATTAATATTTTTTTTGTACATACTAAATTTGTACGTATGATGAATGATATCCTTGTATTTATTGATATTTTTTTAGAATATATATACACATTTACATATTTAGTAATGATTTTCCAAATTTTGCGAACAAAATATTTTGACTGAGTTTTGTCACATTTATAAATTCGACGAAAGTCTGCTGAAAATAGTTTTGAATAGTTTGAATTTTTTGGATGGCAATAATCCCGCCTTTTACTAAATTCAAAAAATAATGGCGGTAAAATTCTCTCAAAAACTAGAAGTTAAATTCGACAGAATTCGATCGAAACTGGATTTCTGAAATTAATATGTTGGCGGGATGCTTCCCTCCTTTTTTTGGCGGGTTTTCAATTCGACAATACAAAAAAATCTGTCGAATTTAGTACTAAATGCGACATAACAATTTCGACAGAATTCATTTGCGACAAAAAAGTGTCGAAGTTTGCCGCATTCCGGTAGTTCAACTGAAAGTTGTCGAATTTGAATAATCGAATTTAGCCTTAATTTCTTATAGTGTGCCATAACTTAGAGATTCCTTTGTCAATACCAAGAAATCAAGATAGGTTTTGATTTTGGAGAGTGACATAAAATTGGTTATTTCAAGCAATTTCAACTCTAGCAATGATTTTTCTTTGACAAGTAACACATCATGGCACGGAAACAGATGTCATACCCCTTGTTCATAATGTGACCAACACTAAGTAAATTATTTTTTTATCCGAGAACACAATAAACTTCAGACAATTTTTCAATTTTCCCTTGTTATCTATATAGTATATGGGGCAAGCCACCTATTATGAAAGATATTATCTATAGAGAAGTCTAAGTGACTCTCCCTCTTACTTATACAGATTAGCAACAAATAATTTTTTCTAGTCTCGGGGAGTAGTACATACACCTCACCAAGCCAGTGAATACATACGTCATTTATAAAAGCTTATCGTGCTATAAGCCATGAGAATGCATTTTATTATTACAGTCATTATAATCTGGCTCAAGCAGTCATGGGATAAAGCCTTCAAGCTTCTTGAATATGTAATTAGTTCTTTTAAAGGATCAACTATTATTTATAAGAATAAGCTTGGATGATCAACTCAATTGTTTTTCGAAGACCCAAAGAGAATTGGAAATGTCCCAACATTATGGATTCTCGCTTGGAAGTCACGCCTTGGAAACCGGAGACAATGTCAAATTCTGTTCTTTATAAATCCATGTAACATCCTTGATATTACAAGGACTTGGGGGGTAGTTGTTATACCCGAAATTTGACTAAGGAAAGAATGAGTTTGACAATCCTAATATCCGGATATTTCAGAAACTGATACCCATTTTGGGCGCACCATCAGTATAAAGAATGAAGATTTACTGAAAACTTATTATTGAAGAACTTGGTTCATCAATCTATATGTTGAAGGCCCGATTCTGTATTCCAATAAGTTATCCTTATTGGGGGATCATGGGTAATTAAGCTTGTCGATACGCTCTTGGGGTCTAGTCCTGTATTTTAGCAAGTTATCCTTGTTAGGGGATGATGATACACCCTGCATGACATTAACTTTGGAGAATTTGCCATGTAGTCGAGTGGGTTATTCTCATTTGGGGGTAAGGATCCGTTCGTGCATTTGAAGTCATGACTTTTCCCTGCAACTAATGACTGATGTAATAGTTGGTAGCGGTTGATATTAGCTCCAATGGTTAGGGCTAATATTGTATCCGTGAAGTCACAGTCGTAGTTGAGTCTTGGGGTCATTGGGTTAGACTTCATCATATGGGCTCTGCTAAGTGGGCTTTTGCACTTGTCATGGGTTGGTAACACCGACCTAACTTTGTGGGCGTTGGGTTTAGTAAGCGCAACCCTAGCCCATAAGGTTTCTTGTTTTCCAAAAACTACGTGAGGCTTGATCCCCTATAAATTCGGGGCACGTAAGCACGTTGTAAGGGAAAGAAGTTGAGATATCTACCAACAACCCCCTCCTTACGATCTCATCCACCAAAAAACCCTAAAATTACTAACCCACATCTCAATTCCAACAATAGACCTCCGAATTTTGTTATTACCAAATTCCTCCATTAACAGAGATAAAGAAAAGAAACTTCTTTATTTTCTTTAATGTCTGCTTTCCATCTGAATGCAAATCAAAGTTCTATATTATGAATGCGGTGCTCATTAATTTGATCATACATTCTATCCAACGTGGTACGTACTTGCTTATGTTGAGATTTCAGATTAAATATCTCAAATGGGAAAGTACATCCCTTCCGTCTATTCCTATTCTCAAATGGGAAGGCCAATAAACCTCTACTGGGGATGCCCATCAACTTTGTGGGTTCGATCTCAAATCCATCTACTTCCCCTAAGGGAAGAGCATTTTAAAATATAAAATTGTGATTTTATAAAACTAAAATGCATACTTAATTACAAATTTGTTTCCAAATATTAAAGAGTTCAACAGTTCATAGAAATTTATGCCATTCTTAATTAATTAACAAATTACAATAGTAAGAGCATCTCCAATGCAAGATAACTCTTAGTTATACTAAATGGCACATGTTATAAATAAATTGTAAAAAGATTAGCACTTTAACTCACCAAAATCCTTAACAAATATATATGATCTCTCCCCATCGTTTTCCTCCACTAACCACAGAGGAAGAAAAAAGAAACTGGGAGGTCAGTTCCTTGAATTATAAGGAATTACTTGTTCTCAAATGGTGGAAATTAGGCTAGGTACACTAGTCAAATAAATCATATTTCATGACGTCTATGTCAGATACGTTGATTTTTCGGAGGGCATTTTGCATGTTGTGGAATAAAAACTGTGCTTGCGAATTTAATGCTAGGGTTAGAGAGTTTCGAGCTTTAATGGTTGTTCTCGTGTTTTGTGACTAAATCGGTCCTCACAAGATGCCTACGTATCTCAATTCGTTATTGAGAATCAAGTCAAAACCGTAGTTCTTGGTTTTGCCATCGAGGCTATGGTGGTAGGGGCACACCAAGGACGTAGTGACTTGGATGTCCTTATTCGAGGATGAAGTCTAAAACGTAGTTCTTGGTGTTACCCTCGGGGCTATGGCGGCAGGGGCACACCAAGGACGTAGTGACTTGTATGTCCTTATTCGAGGATGAAGTCTAAAACGTAGTTCTTAGATGAGGGGTCAGACCCTTTATATAGGCGTTTAGAAGCCTAATGCATAAATATTGATTTCGTTGAAGGTTAAATCTTATCCTTGACGGTGGATAAGTATTATCACTTACTTTAACGATAAATCTTATACTTGACAGTGGATAAGTATTATCACTTACTTGAAGGATAAATTTTATCCTTGACTGTGGATAAAGATTTATTCTAGATCCTTTCTTGTAGGAGTTGTTTCCATATCATAACGGGCTTGTAATGAAACAAGCCCACTTGTATTAGAACAAGCCTGTATTGGACGTCTCCTAATACATGTTGTACTTCTAGCCCAAATATTAATTACGAAATTAATATTTAATTAGAATTTCAGGCCTTATTAATGGGCCTTATTTATGGACCAGCTAGCTTTAATTAATGCAATATTAATTATGTATTTGGAGTTATTTTTAGTCCATATCACTTGTTTTTATAAACTCTCTATTGTTGAAATATAATTCCTCGTAGTCAATTTCTTTAACTACTCACAATTGAATTATCTTTTTTCGAATATAACATTGATGAGTGCCGTGTAGGACAATGCACCTCTAAGTCCGTTATGGTTCCTTTTTCAACATGATCAATTTCCTCTGTGAATTATGATAGTGTAGGAAACCCGACAGAAACCTAGTTTATACTACGGTACTATGTAAATATGATTGGCTCTTCTTGGTATCCAACATTTTATATTAATGCAAGGTAGTTACCATTTCTATTTAACTCTTGTTAAATTTGGTAGCTAAGAACAAGAAATGGCTAGGGTGACTGCATCTATTATAGTGATCGAGTACTTGCTCTTGTTACTCATCATCAGTCTTCTCCTCATACTTTCTTCATCATCTTCAACCGTTGATGCCAAATATTTTAAAATTTTAATAGCATTTCCCTAAAATTTTAATAGTATTTCCCTAAAATTTTAATGGAAGTAGACATTGATCGAATACTCCAACCATTGTCTGACATGTATTCATATACCTAAGTCGATTACTTTATGTTTAAACAGGGTTTGTACGAACTTCGAACGATAAGTGTCTTCCCGCAAACAAATAATACGTTTTTAGCATTTTCTTTTTATGTTTGCAGTTGTTATTTATTATTACTAGAAGATAACTAAGCACGTGATTTTTTTTTAAATTTGTTTTATTTATAGTATATTCATATTAATATTATCAATTATATTATTTTAGATTTTGAATTAATATTGTTTACAATTATATTTTTTTCAAGAAATTAATTATTGAATTTTACAAATATTTTACTCATGAAAATATTATTATTATTCAGTTCAATATAAAAACTTTATATGTTATTCGGCATAACGAAATCTCAATGAAGTGTGGAACATTATTAATCGGAATGTCAATGATAGATTATTTTTATTTCAATATCAAAAGCAAAATTATTTTAAAATCTAAAACATCAACCTGTGTTTAGATCCAAAAGATTGTGATCCAACTGAATTTCTTTATTTTCAGCAATAACTTTCTATTATATAGAAAACGTAAGAGATTAATAATTGAATTTTTTTAATATATATATATATATATATATATAATAAGGTTACAGAGAGAACCATTATATCAAGAGAACCCAGAGAACCCTTCTAAGATCGTTGATATACTATAATATAATTAATGAATCTTAATAAAACACTTAAGATAGGTTCTATATATATATATATATATATATATTGGTTCTCTCTTGAGCCTAACCCTATATATATATATAATATTAAGCAAAAGAAACTAGGCCATTAATAGTTGTGCCATATATATTTTTCCACGTTTCTCATTACGTCTCTTCCAGCTCATTAGTTCAGAATCACTTGTAATATCTTTCTCTTCTAACAAATTTTTTAACTTCGAATTTTGAAAGCGTAGTTATAAGGAATAATTATAAGGGTATTAACAAATCAGCCAAATATAGTATAAACTATGTACATATAATTAAATTTTGTTTATACAACCTAAGATAATATCTAAAAGATTCTCATCCAGTTGAGTTTCTTTATTTTTAGAAACAGATTTTTATATTATATAAAAACTGTAATTAAAATCAAATTAATTTTAAAACTGAAACACCAACTTATATATAGATCCAAAAGATTCCCATCCAATTGAATTTCTTTATTTGCAGCAACAACTTTCTATTATATAGAAACATAAGAGATCATTTGTTGAATTGAAAAATTATATAAAATTAAACAAAGAAAAAACTTCGTCACCAATACATGAGCGATATATTTTTTGCAACGTTTCTCATTATGTTTAATCTGTTGTCCAGTAATTTCATAATCTCTTGTTTGACGATATTTTTATCTCCCGGCAGATCTTTACAAATTTCAATTTTGAAGGCGTAACTATAAGGGATAATTATAAGAGGACTAATAAATCGGTCAAATATAGTGTGTGTATATATATGTAATTAAAATTTTGTATATACAATCTGGGCTAAAATCTAGAAGATAGATATCTAGTTGAGTTTCTTTATTTTTTAAAAACAGTTTTTTATTTATACATAAAACACAAGAGATAATAATCTAAATCGAATCTAATTCTAAAAATTAAGAAAAACAAAACTTTGATAGTAATACCTGGGGAATATAGTTTTTGCAAATTTGATCATTACGTTCATCTCTTGCTCAATAGTTTCAAAATCTCTTGTTTGACTTTTTTTTATATGCAGACCTTTTGTCTTCCAATTGTAAAGGCATAGGTAGAAGGAAAAATTATAAGGGGATCAAGAAATTAGCTCAATAACGTACAAAGTATGCATGATGTAAATATTGTAAGCAATTAACTAATCGTACAAAATATATATAGTTAAATTTACTTGGGAGTATCTACATATAATAAGGCTAGTGATGATCAAAGAATAAATATATGATCACAACTTGGCAAAGTAAATTTACCTTGATATGCTGAAAAGTAAATTTACATGTCCACGACTTGTATTCGATTAGTAACTATTCTTTGTACATTAGTGATCGACAATGATCACTTCATCCGTAAAAATGACCTATATTCATATTTGTGGGTGTTTCATATTTTAAGTGCAATTCACCAATACACTAAGGTTATAAAAGAATTAGAAGTACAATAAGAATATAAATTTTAGGTGGCCTAAACTTCAAACTACAACCACTTTAGTTTCCTCTCTGATCTTATTGTAACTCCTCGAGCATGAGATATATGATATATGATATAATATAATAATATAATATATTTTGGTATAATAGTAATGTAATTTTATAACAATATAATATATATTCGGACAATAATATATAATACAATTTATTTTAGATTTAGATTAGATTATTATTATTTTTAAAAACAACATAGAATTTTATATGAGATAAGAGTTTAGGGAAAACAACAATATAATCAATTTAAGATTAGATAACTATATTTTTTTAAAATTTAAAAACAACATAAAATTAGTTTTTTCTTAGAAAAAAACATAGAATTTTACATGAAATAGGAGTTTAGAGTACAATAATAATATAATCTATTTAGATTCGATAATTGTTATCTTTTTAATTTAAAAACAACATAAAATTCTACAATAAATATGAGTTTAAGGTATAATAATAATAAGAATATATGATTTATGAGTCAAAAATTGAAGCGGCAAGTATGTAGTAAGTTTATTGTTTTCATAAAAAAAAGTTGATACCGATGTTTAAATTTGATGGCGTAAGTGTCCATTGTATATACGATCACACATATAATATTGATTTATGTATATTAGTGTTATAATAATGACAAAAAAGTGACAAAGAAGAAAAATAACTTTTTATCATGCAGACGTGAATATTAATGATTTAATTGCTTGTATCTAAAAGACGAAAATTCAAAAAAATAATAAAATTGTTTGTAAGACAAAAAGTCAAAAATAATAATAGAATTGTTAGAAGATCGGTGAAAGTTAAGCATTGAACAAAACAAAAATAATTTAAAAACAACATAAAATTCTACTACGTGAAATATGAGTTTAGCATATAATAATTCTACTATATGAAATAGGAGTTTAGGGTATAATATAATCTATTTGAAATTAGATAATTATATTTAAAATATATATATAAATTAGGGGTGAAATCAAAAAAAAGTTCAAACAAAAAAAAGTGCATAATATTGACATATGTACGTATATTAGTGTTTTGACAATGACAAAGAAGTGACAAAGAAGAAAAGTAACCTTTTATCATGCAACTTGAATATTAATGATTTAATTGCTTGTATCTTCAAGAGGAAAAGTCAACAAAATAAAAAAATTGTTTGTAAGACGAAATAGTCAAAAATAATAATAGAATTGTTAGAAGATCGGTGAAAGTAGAGCATTCAACAAAACAAAAATAATTAAAAAATAACATAAAATTCTACTACATGAAATAGGAGTTTAGGATGTAATAATTCTACTACATGAAATATGATTTTAGGTTATAATATAATTGATTTTAAATTAGATAATTATATTTATTTTAAAAAAAATTAGGGGTGAAACCAAAAAAAAAATGTGAACAAAAAAAGTGCGAACCAAATTTTGGTACAATGTTAAAAAGGGATTTCGCTTATTAATAAAGATTATAGATGCACCTAATTCGTAAAAAATAACAGATTGGTTCTTGCAATCATACTGATTAGATTTTGATAAAATTATAATTGCAATTGTAGGTCTGGACTGCATTGGTGGTGGCTGGAGTCGATCTCCCCTGGGTTCACATGAGAAGAAATGTAAGAGAAAGTGAGAAAGCAAACCGAAACTTGTGAGAATGTAGGAGTAGTGGCGTGAATTAACACTCCCCTAAAGTTGAATTTGCCCCGCTACGTACACACGGACTCTTAGCAATCAACCTCCAGGGTTACACGACCTCTATTTCTTTGATGTAGTACAAAGAAATAGATTGAAATCACTCTTGATCATTGCCCAAAAAGACATACTTAGATATATAAGAGAATACTTTTTTTGTATGTCCAAAAGTGAAGGTAGAGACCCCTTTTTATATACGGGTGAAAATGTAGTAACTCCAAGAGTAGTGAAAAGTCATAGGTCAAAAATAAATGAGGGAGGTGAAATGTAAAAGATCCCAAATTGAAGAGTCTCAAAATGAAAAGTCTCAAAATCAAGAGTCTCACACAAAAAAAATTATTTTTACTTTTGAAGCAAATTATTATTTGGAATAATATTTATTATAATTCCAACATTCCCCCACATGATTCAAAACAAAAAATAGTTTAAGAAATTTTATGGGCAACAGATAATCAGTTTCATTAGCATCAATGTCTTGTGGACTTGAATTGATACCGAGTGCATACAAATATGCCTCACATCCATGTTAGGTGAAAATCTCCTGAACCTATGATGGTAGTTAACAATAACACATTTTCGCACTTAAACCTTTCTCAAATCAAGAAGTGATTTCGCGATTTATGTTATAAGAATGCCCCACAATTTTTCCTGGATTTTCGTGAATGCTCTTGAGGTCCTTCGCCTAAAGGACTTTCATAGGGGGTTGGGCATAGCCCCCACATTCACAAAGGTAAGTCCATCAAGTTTGTATTGTCTCAAACCACCTTTTTCTTAAGCAATGAACTTATTAAGAGCATTAGCTCATCCTAAAACATATGACAATAAATAAAATATACTACATCACTTTTATTAATAGGAACGGTAGTAGTATACATAAACATGAGATCTTTTGTGATTTCGTTTGACCCATTGAACTTAGACAAACCTAAGATGGGTATCCATCACAATTTACTCCACAATAGGCTTTAAACACATTCCGAGTGCTGACTCCAACACTATTTTTCTACAAAGGCCTTTGGTGAGAGGATCTGTTATATTCCTCTCCGATTTTACAAACTCAAGTGATATCACATTATTTCTGATCAGACTTCTAACTATAGCATGCCTCAAGCGAATATGTCTTTTCTTCCCATTGTAGACTTGATTATTCGCTAGTCCCATTGCATCTTGTGAGTCACACTGCATTGAAATTGATGGAGCTGGTTTCCCCCATAAGGGGATATCAGCAAGTAAACACCTTAGACATTCGGCTTCTTGTCCTGCCAACTTAATGCAATGAATTCAGATTCCTGTGTGGATTTAGCATGACAAGTTTGTTTTGAAGATTTCCAAGATATGACAGCTCCAGCAAGAGTAGAAACATAACCACTAGTAGAGTGAATCTCATCATTATCTGACACCCAATTTGCATCACAATATCCTTCCAAAACACATGGAGTTCTTTGATAAATCAAACCCCAATTGATGGTGCCTTTTAAATACTTCAATAATCTAATCAAAGCGCCCCAATGATCACGGTTAGGATTGTGAGTATATCTACTCAGTCTGCTAACAACATATGCTATATCAGGTCTGGTATGGTTCATTAAGAACATCACACTTCCAATTATCTTGGCATATTCTTCTTGAGAAACCCTGCTACCTTTATTCTTTTTCAAATGAATACTAGGATCATATGGAGTTTTCACAGGAGTACAATCAAATTGATTAAATTTCTTTAAAATTTTCTCAATATAATGAGACTGATTTAAAGATAACCCAAATGAATTCCTAGTAATCTTTATGCCAAGAATCACATATGCCTCTCCAAAATCTTTCATATCAAAACAGGAACTTAGGAAGGTCTTGGTTGCATTTACTACATCTAAATTAGTACCAAAGATTAACATATCACCCACATATAGACATATGATCACACAACCAAATTGATCAAATTTAGAATAAACACAAGCATCCGAATCATTTACCTGGAAGCCATTAGAGGTGATGGTTTGATGAAATTTTTCATACCATTCCTTGGGTGCTTGTTTAAGACCATATAATGATCTTATAAGCCTGCATACCTTGTCTTCATGTCCAGGAACAAAACATCCCTCTGGTTGTTTCATATATATCTCTTCATCCAAATCACCATTCAAAAAGACAGTCTTTACATCCATTTGATGCACAACACGGTTATGAATGGATGCAAGAGCTACTAAGGCTCTAATGGTAGCAACATTAGTCACGGGAGAGTAAGTATCAAAGAAATCAATACCTTTCTTTTGTCGATGTCCTCCAACCACGAGCCTGGCTTTGTATTTTTCAATTGATCCATCAGCTTTATATTTCTGTTTCAATATCCACTTGCTTCCCAACACTTTACAACCTCTAGGAAGATCACATAAAACCCAAGTGTTATTGTTCATAATGGACTCTATTTCACTATTGATGGCTTCCAACTAAAAGTTAGAGTCAATTGATCTGATGGCCTCCTTGTAGGTTTTAGGATCTTCTTCAAGAATGAAAGCATTTATTACCTCTTCCTCTCCCAAAAAATCTTTTTAAATAAATAAATTAGTAATAAAGTCAGGTCCAAAACTAGTCTCAACTCTAGCTCTTTTACTCCTTCGAGGCTCAAGAATCTCACCCGATGATGTAATATTATGGTGTGATATAGATGAAGAAGATGTAGGAGCTAAACATGGTTGCACATGAACCTTCATTGGAAATATATGCTCAAAAAATTCAACATCTCGTGACTCTTTAAATGAACCAAAACCAGATGCATCCTTAAGAATGAGTCTATATGCAGAACCATTAAAACCAACAAAAATACCATCTACAGTTTTGGGCCCAATCTTACTTCTTTGAAAATCTGGGAGCCCTATTTTTCCCAAACACCCCCACACTTTGAGGTAACTCAAGTTGGGCTCGAAACCTTTCCATAATTCACAAGGAGTTTTATCTAATTTTTTATGAGGCACACGATTCAGCACATAACAAGCATAAAGAATAGCTTCACCCCACATATTAATAGGCATTCCTGAACTAATAAGCATATCATTCATCATGTCTTTTAGAGTTCTATTTTTTCATTCAGCTATTCCATTTTGTTCAGGAGTATATGGTGTGTTATTCCCAAATGACCTAACAGAATTGTAGAAGGGGGGGTTGAATACAATTCTTGATATTTTCTTAAACTTAAAACAATGATAAAATAAAACTGAACTGAATAAACAAAAACACAAGATATAAATAATTCAGTTGGATTGTTTGATGATCCAACTGAAGTGTTTTTATTGCGGAAATAATCTGTGATACAAAAGTACACAGCTGCTCAGTTACAGAGTTGTAGAGAAGAATGCTCTCAAAGATAGCTAATACAAACTATTTGTTTTTCTTCTTTTTTTTCTTTCTAACTGCTACACTTGGTTATATATTCCCAAGTTTACAATACTATTTTTGGCTACTCTAAAGTACACTAAAGATAACCGCCAATAGTTTGCTTTTCATCCCTTTGTCCAGTGGTCCTTGGAGATCCTTGCTTTTGTCTTCATGCTTATTATGATCACTCCCAAGAGCCCAATTGGAAACTGGGATGTTTCCTTATTCCCCATGTCCATTTTAATGGTTTCCAATGCAAAGTACACTTCCACATCACCTTTAGATCTGTTCAGTAAACTGTCACTATCACTTTGTCAACTATTCAGAAAAGCAATAATGATTCGTTGATAGCAGGGAGATGTGTTTCGTTGATAGCTTTATTCTCCATTTCGTTGATGAGTAAACTTCATTTCGTTGATGAGTAAACTTCATTCCGTTGATGGTGTATCCTTGTTCCGTTGATAGAGTAATCTTCATACCGTTGACATGTCTTCACTTAGGCAAAATTACAAGGCATGATATACTTACAATTAACCAACCTATTTTGCCTATCTAGTACTTAGTCAACATGACTTAGGAAACCTATCTAATACATACATCAAATGCATATCAAACTGTGAAGTATTGTACAGTGCAATTGCTACAACACTCATTCCGTTGATGAGCTTCCTGTCAACGAAACACTGCAAAGCATGCCATTTCGTTGACAGTTACAAAATAACTTAATACAAAATCTACTAAGTGTTTTTACAATTATCATCAAGAATCAACATATTCCTAACAATCTCCCCCAATTTATGACTGATAGAATAACAGCCATAAATCAAGAGCCTTGATGATAACAAAAACACTCAGACATATTACCCATGATAAAAGTAAAAATTGCATTGAGCTTCATAAAGTTTTAGACATAAACAAGACTTACAAGACTAATGCCCAAATGTGCTCCTCTAGACTGAGCAAATGATTCATCTTGGTCTTCTTTGAGGCATAGTCTTCTTCCCTCTCCTAGAGTTGTTCTCCTCAATCTGGACCTGTAGCCTTCTGTAAAAGATCTTCTCTTCTTCATCTTGATCACCAAGCTTGGATTGCATGAACCTTAGAGTTTGATTAGATGCCTTATCCAGCTGGTCTTCCATCCTGAAGAACCTTCTACAGTTGTCCTTGTCCTTAAATTCCATCATCCAGTAAGGTTGAAGATGGATCTTCTTTCCTGTTGAGGGCACTCTTAGCATCCTGGGAAGAGCCTCAGGCTTGTTCCAGCTAGCCTTTATTTGACATATCTTGGAGACCACCTCAGACTTGGCTGTTTTGGTGAAGCCAAAGTCTTTCTTCAAGCATCTAAACACTGTGAGTAGTGTTTGGTAGTCTTCTCCTAAAATTCTGTAGAGAGGCCATATTTGTTCTCTACCACCCTTGTATGTGAAAACCAATCTTTCAGGTAACTTTTGAGAAGCTGCAATGCCCCTTACTTCCACCAGGTTGTCTAAATCAAGATGTAAGCTGGATTCTTCCCTGATGTCAGCAATGTACATGCAGTCCTCTGGATTTGTAGGGGGTTTCTGAGATTGTGGCTTCCTCACAAATACTGGCTTTGCCTTGACAGCCCTTTTCTTTGTCTTCATTGGTTGATCCTTTTCAAATAGGAACTTTGGAAAATAGGCTTCATCAAATTCAATAGGCTCCTCCTTTGGCATGATTGGTTGATCATGAAAGTTGACAGGGTGTGCAGGGTCACAGGCCAACTTTCCTCCAATAGGTAGGTCAATAGGAATTTGATGTGCACTTGTTGTGGAAGGGGCTTGAGCAGTGTCCAGAGAGTCCTCTTTTTCAAAGTTCAGATTCCTCTTAGCTCTAGCCTTTGGTTGCCTTACACTTTTCCTTGCTGGTTCAGCTTCATTAGCTCCATCCTTGGCTTTTTCTTCCTGAAAGGTCTCTTCATCTTCAAGTGCTTGAGCAACTGCCAATGCTTGCATTGCTGCCCTTTCAGATTCTTCAGCCTTGGCCTTTGCAAAATTTGGGTGACCAACCCAAATGCAGATTTCCTTGCTGTCCCTGTAGATGATGGCCCTTTGATTCCTTATGCTTGGATGATTGCTTTCCTTGCTCTCAATGATCAGCTTCCCTAGGACTTTGAACTCATCTGGCTTTGGAGCAGGATAAAATATCCTTTCAATGTTCTTGCCTTTGGGTTTGGCAGGTGATATTGGAGACATCCCTCTTGCATCCACATTCTTAAAGCATGAAGATTGACCCTTCTCATTTCTTGAATCTTGAAAGATTCCATGCTGAAGGGGCTCTATAGCATAAGAGCTCTTGAACTGTGGCTCCATTTGTACAATCACCATTGCATTTGTTGATGGCTGATCTGTCTTTGAAGATTCAGTAATGTTCTTGAACCTTGCTTCTATGTTGGACCAGTGATCTTTGATTTGTTCTGCAAGTTTCATCCTCATAGAAGCTTCCTGGATCAGGTCAATACTATCCTTATTCTTCTTTCCAAACTCCCCCATTGCTAGTGGCTCCTGTGGCAGTGAAATGGCTGGGACCAACACCTTTGTGATTTGAATGTTTAGCTCCTTAGATTTCTCCCCCTTTTTGTTAGCATCAAGAGAGATGACTGGGAGTCCTTGAGCTGCCACTAGCTGAGTGAGTAGCTGAGTTTGCTTCTCCTGTTCCTTCTGCATTTGAGAAAGTGTAGCTTCCACCTTGTCCACTCTTGTAGAGAGAGTTTTCAAGGATGTAGCCACCTCAGGTTCCTTAGAGAAAAACCTGGTCATCTTGGACACAGTGAGAAGAGGGAGCTTTTCATCGATCATCCTGTAGTTAGCATCCCTGAGATTGCTAATGGAGTCCTTGATTTCTGTAGCCTCAATCCTTGTCTGCATCATTTGTAGCCTTTGAATTTCCAGAGAATCCATGATGGCCTTGTAGAATTTCTTGTCCCTTGCATTTGCAGACTCATGAGCTAGATAGGCCTCATTGTACTGCCTTGAGATAGCAGCATCTAGAGTGACTCTTCCATGCATACCCTGAGAAAGCCAGCCTGGTGTAGGAGGCACCACAGAAGTCCCAGTCTGTGAAGTGGTGGCCACCTGTAGATTATCACCATAGCTGTCCTCATCATCAGAAAACTCAAAGTCTCCACTTGCTGCAGCTCCTGGAGGTAGATTGGTCAAGGCATCCTTTGCTCTTTGCATTGATGCAGTAGTATGAATTAAGTTGAGTGACCTTTCTGCCTCCACATTGCCCTGTTGAGCCATAACTTGATAGGCTGGCACAGGATGAGTAAAGGTCTCAGGATCCAGGGAAATACTATCCAGAGTTTGTTGATAAAGCTCTTGGAAAGTAAGTTCCCTTTCTCCCTCACTGACCTCCATTAACTCATTAGCAATGGCTGCTTCCACCCTTATTGCTCCTGTAGTCCCTTCTCTCTCTCCACTCTTTTCTTGCATCATGGGCTCCCCATGGCTCACACCTCTCACACCCTCACCTTCACCTACTAAGGTGGTACTCTCAAACTCTCCTTTTGCCTGGCTGGAAGAAATAGCCAGCCTCTCACTCTCATTCTCTCCTTTTGCCTGGCTGCAAGCCAGCCTCTCAATTTCACTCCCTTTCAAACCTAAAAGTGTCTCAACTACCACCAGGTCATCTACACTAGTTGTGGAAACAACTTGATTTTCAGTACAAGGTGTAGAATGACCTATCAACGAAATGGTAGTGTGAACTGTCAACGGTATAGGTACCGTTGATGGAGAAACACTTGTCAACGAAAGAGGCTGTTTCGTTGATGAAGTCAATAAAGCATTTTGAGAAAGTGAAATTACAGTAGAATCTGTGGTGATTGATTTGAGATTGGGGTCCACAGATTCTCTTGCAGTTTCAGAAAAACTTGGTTGATGGCCCAACAAATCACTTAATAAGTGATGACCATCAGCTTCAGAGTGGGGCTTCTCCAAGATTAGAGTTGGAGAATCAGGAAAAGATGTATGGATCATGTCCACATCTAAAGATTGAGTTGGTGAATTGGATGGAGATAAATCAAGATTAATGTTTAGAGAGTGGGACTGTAACCCCAGAGTAATAATAGGGGTTACATCAACCTGAATTTGAGAAACTGGAAGTGTTGCTTCCAGTGTGTGTGCACCCTGTGAACCCTTGGTCTTTTGCTTCACTCTCCTTTGGTATTGGGAAAATGTAGACTGTGGGCTTGAAGTGTCCCTTACCCTTTTGGACTGTGCTCTAGGTGGAGAGCTTGTTTCAATAATCACATCCTTTTGGGAGGATGCAATTAGACTTGTGTTTAAATCCATTTTACTCATTGTGCCTTGTTGGGAAGACACAATGGGGCTAGGCTGGGAAACACTTACCTCACCTTCCTTATTCTTGGGGTTTCTTTGATTTTCACCCCTCCCCTCACCTCTCACAACTCCAGACTCACTCCCCTTAGGTTGTGTGGTAGTTTTTACAACAGGTGCCTTTTGAGAAGCACCTGAGGTTGGCTTGGAGGATTTCTTTGATTTTGATTTAGTTGCTGGGGCAGGAGCCTGTTGGGTCACAGCTACAGACTCCATAGCAACAAGGTTGGAGGAGACAATAGAAGTAACAGCTATACTAATAGGGATAGTAGTAGTTACCTCAATGATTGGCAGATACACCACTGGAACATCACCATTGTAGTTCAGCCTCAGTATGTCTGTCAATACTCTCTTTTCTTATACAAAGCACTCAAACCTGGCATTAGGGTTAGAGATAACTAATGGTGCTGGACTAACATGATTAGCCAGCATCATCAGAAACCTTGCATAATAGATATTTTTCTTCCTATTTGCCCTATCACCCAACTTAGCACCAATTTCATAAATAAGTTGGGTGCTAAAGTTGTAATATCTATCATTTAGAAGCATGGTTAGGAGAATTAACATAGAATTAGTTAATGCATCAAAATTACTAATCTTTCCAGAAAAGACCTTAATGAATGCATCAGCTAAATAACTGTATTCCCTAACCAAACCTCTCCTAATTATTCTACCCAGATTATCAGTAGGCAAAGAGTAGTTTATAGAATTTAGCATGGTAGTTATTTCAGTGTTAGTAGGCAAAGCATCACAGTTATTATCAGGAATATGTAAACATGCTTGCAAAACATCAGAATTAACTATGTACTCATTACCTTGAAGAGTGAATTGCAGTGTGCCGTTTGTTCCACTATACTCACATGAGGTCCAAATCTCCTCGATTACTTCATTGTAGAGTGGTGTAGAGTGAAACATCGCATAGCTCAACTTACAGTTCCTCATGAAATCCATCATTTTGAAAAAGATGCTGTTCGGACTCTCCTTAACGACAAATGGAATGGAATTGTTCTTCTCATAGATGAACCCACCAGCAGACATAAGCTTGACTATGGGTGCCATTGTTGAGTGAGGAAAAGCTTCGAGCTGTATTGCTTGTTAGAGAGAAGAAGCTAGAAAAACTTTTGGAATTTTTGAGAACAGGTAGAAATGAAATAAAGAAATTAAAATTTCTTAAATACTTCCCCAAAAATTCTCAGAAATTAAGTCCAATAATTAATCTAAATTACCTGATTGGCTTAAAAAGTAACCGTTAGAATTAAATATTACCACGATTTATGCTTACAGGGGTGTATGTATAGATCGTGATAAAGAACGTGAAATTTCAACGGTTCAGATTAAAAAGCGCTACATCAACGAATCAGGATTGGGCGGTTAAAGTCCAGTCTTATTTCATTGATAAAGCTGCGTTTCGTTGATATAAAAGAGCTATCAACGAAACACCCAGAAAAATGCTAAGACTGTCAACGAAATGGTGCGTTTCGTTGACATAGTAATTTTGACTTAGACAAAATTTCACCTTTTCCTGAGAAAATCAATTCACAGAAAAATTATAGCAAGTTCCTGGCTGCATTATGACTTGCAAATATCTCAAAAATAATTAAGAGAAATTTAGCATACCTAGCTCACTTACTAATCTTGAGAATGTTGATTCATCAAGTGGCTTGGTAAAGATGTCTGCAAGTTGTTGTTCACTTGGAACAAAATGTAACTCCACAGTACCATTCATAACATGTTCTCTAATGAAATGGTACTTGATGTCAATGTGCTTGGTTCTTGAATGCTGCACTGGATTCTCAGTAATGGCAATGGCACTAGTGTTGTCACAGAAAATAGGAATTTTCTCAACTCTTAATCCATAATCAAGTAATTGATTTTTCATCCATAAAATCTGTACACAACAACTTCCAGCTGCAATATACTCAGCCTCAGCTGTGGAGGTGGAAACTGAGTTTTGTTTCTTGCTGAACCATGACACAAGCTTGTTTCCTAAGAATTGACAGGTGCCTGTTGTGCTTTTCCTGTCAATTTTACATCCTGCATAATCTGTATCTGAATAACCAATTAGTTCAAAACCAGATTCTCTAGGATACCAAATGCCAAGGTTTGGTGTTCCCTTGAGATATCTGAAAATCCTTTTAATAGCAACTAAATGGGATTCTCTAGGATCAGCCTGAAATCTAGCACATAGACATGTAGCAAACATAATATCAGGTCTACTAGCTGTTAAATACAAAAGTGAGCCTACCATGCCTCTGTAACTTGAAATGTCCACAGATTTTTCCTTAGTATTCAATTCAAGTTTGGTGGCAGTGGGCATGGGAGTTTTGGCAGGAGAGCATTCCATTAAGTTAAATTTCTTTAATAAATCATGAATATATTTTGTTTGACTAATGAAAATGCCTTCATTAACTTGCTTCACTTGAAGACCAAGAAAGTAAGTTAATTCTCCCATCATGCTCATTTCATATTTACTTTGCATAAGCTTGGCAAACTTTTGACAAAGTTTCACATCTGTAGACCCAAAGATTATGTCATCTACATAAATTTGAACAAGTATAGTAGAGCCATTCACAATCCTGTGAAAAAGAGTTTTATCTACAGTACCTCTAGTGAAATGATTCTCAAGAAGAAACTGTGAGAGTGTGTCATACCAGGCTCTAGGTGCTTGTTTCAAACCATAGAGTGCTTTGAGGAGGAAGTATACATATTCTGGAAAATCATCATCTTCAAAACCAGGAGGTTGACTTACATAGACCTCCTCTTCCAAAATCAATTCCTTCTTCCTGTGAGTAGCCTTTTGCAACTAGTCTTGCTTTGTTCCTTGTGACTATGCCATTTTCATCCATCTTGTTTCTGAACACCCATTTTGTGCCTATTACACTCCTGTCCTTAGGCTTGGGCACCAGCTTCCAAACATTGTTCCTTTCAAATTGGTTTAGCTCTTCTTGCATAGCCAAAACCCAATCTGGATCTAGAAGTGCATCCTCAACTTTCTTTGGCTCATCTTGAGACAGAAAGCTGCTATATAGACATTCTTCTTGAGTTGCTCTTCTAGTTTGGACTTTTGAAGAAACATCACCTATAATAAGTTCAAAGGGATGATCTTTAGTCCATTTTCTTGAGGGAGGTAGATTTGCTCTTGACGAGGTAGCTTCATGATCATGATTGCCTTGATTGGATATTTGTCCTTGAGAAACTCCCCCTGAGTTTGTTGTCCCTAAATGATCACTTCTTGAGACATTTCTATGACCTTCAACGGTATGACTGTTTTGGCTGTCAACGAAACGCTCATTTTGACTGTCAACGAAACCACCATCTTGACTGTCAACGAAATGACCATTTGGTCTACTAGCAGCTATTCTTTTCAATCTTAATGCAGCAATTTCATCTTCACTGCTGCTCTCATCTGTGCTAGATACAACAACTTTAGGTTGTTTCTCAGTAGTCTTAACATGACTCATTCGATCTCCTTCCTCATTCTCAAAAGAGAGACTTTCATGGAAACCTTCATCACAGAGACCTTGAATTTTGAGATCATCAAAAAAAACATGTACAGATTCCATAACAATGTTGGTTCTGAGATTATAGACTCTGTAAGCTTTCCCTGCTGCATATCCCACAAATATTGCTTCATCTGCCTTTGCTTCAAATTTCCCCAAATGCTTAGCTTGATTTCTCAGAACAAAGCACTTGCATCCAAAGACATGAAGAAAATCCAATAGTGGCTTCTTTCTTTTGAGTAGTTGATAAGGGGTCATTCCCTTGGCCTGATTAATCAAAGAAATATTCTGAGTGAAGCAAGCTGTGTTAACTGCCTCAGCCCAAAAATAAGTTGGTAACTTTGATTCATCTAGCATTGTCCTGGCAGCTTCAATAAGTGTTCTGTTTTTCCTTTCAACTACACCATTTTGCTGTGGTGTCCTTGCTGCTGAAAACTCATGCATAATACCATTTTCTTCACAGAACATCTTCATGCTTGAATTCTTGAATTCTGTCCCATTGTCACTCCTGATCCTTCTTACTTTCAAGTCAGGATGATTGTTTACCATCTTGATGTGATTGATAATGATTTCACTTGCCTCATCTTTAGAATGTAAAAAGAAGGTCCAAGTAAATCTAGAAAAATCATCAACAATCACAAGACAATATTTCTTCTTTGAAATAGACATGACATTTACAGGGCCAAACAGATCCATATGAAGTAACTCAAGCTGATGGACAATTGATGACTCTGTCTTGCTTTTGAATGATGCCTTCTTTTGTTTCCCTTTTTGACAGGCATCACACAAACCATCCTTGGAAAACTCCACCTGTGGAATTCCTCTAGCAAGATCCTTCCTTACCAAATCATTCATAACCTTGAAATTCAGATGAGATAATTTCTTGTGCCATAGCCAACTTTCATCCTTGCTTGCTTTGCTGAAAAGACAAGTGATGGTGTCTGGACTTGTGCTACTAAAGTCAGCAATGTACACATTTCCTCTTCTGAATCCAGTCATTACCACATTGTTGTTTCCTCCTTTAGAAACAACACAGGCTTCTTTAGAAAAAGTAACTAAAAATCCTTTGTCACAAAGTTGACTGATACTAAGCAAATTGTGCTTAAGACCATCCACCAATGCAACCTCATCTATGATGACATTCTCTTTTGAAATCAAGCCATATCCCTTTGTGTAGCCTTTGCTGTCATCTCCAAAAGCAATACAAGGGCCAGCTCTTTCCTGAAACTCTGTGAGCAGGGTAGAATCACCAGTCATGTGTCTTGAACAACCACTATCCAAGTACCAAAGATTCTTTTTGTCTCCCTGCACACAATAGAACCAAATCAAGTCGATTTTGGTACCCAAGTTTCCTTGGGTCCTGTTTTGTTAGCCTTTGCTTTTCTTTTTACATCATTTTTCACCTTGGGCTCAGATTGATTTAAATCAACTTTTACTCTTGGTGTTGATTTCTGATTGTTGCTCACATTTTCATTTACAGCATTCATATTTGAAGGAACACACATATTATTCATATTCCATGGCATTTGTGGCATACTAAACATATTCATGTATGGATTAGGCACAAATGATATGTTAGCATATGGATTCTGAAATTGTGCACATGGAGCAAACATGTTAGGCATAACAGGCATTGTAGGCATAAGATTATTTATTGCAGGCTTGGGAATTTTCACATTAGCAGTTTTCTTAACAGATTTGCAGTTAGTAGATAGATGACTAACACTTCCACAATTGACACAAGTCTTTCTAGGAGCATATTTATCAGGTGTGTAATTGTTGTGTTTGTTAATTCCTACTTTGCCATTCCTGTTATTCCTTTTATTTCCCTTAGCCTCAATTTGAACATTCTCTATTTTATCTTTCAATTGCTTGTTGGACAAGTGACCTACATTAGCTCTCTCAACAGGCTTCTCAACTTTCTTTGATTTACTAGACTCACCTTGAACAAAGTTCTTGGTGACAGGACCATACTTATTATTAAGTCTAGTGAGTTCATCTTTTCTTTTCTCTGTCAACGAAACACCCTGATCGGTTGATGGTTCATGTGTCAACGGAACATCGCATTCCGTTGACATATCAACCTTCAACAAATGATCATTATTGTTTGTTGACTCTGTTTCTGAATCTAAGGCTTCACAAGCATACCCTAGTTTCTCTTTGTTCTTTTTCCATGATTGTTCACAGAAAGATTCCATACCTTGAACATTAATGATGTTGGTAGCAACATTCCTGGCATCTTTCCATTTAGCAATCACACTCTGTTCTATTTCTAGTTGTGTCTTAAGAATTTCTTCCCTTTGTAACACGTTCTCAAGTTCCTTCTTAGCATCCCTACTAACACATCTCATTTCCTCAAATTCAATGAGCTGTGCTTCTAACATTGCATTCCTATCACTTAAGAGCAAATTAGTCTCTTTAATTCTTGAATTCTCTTTGGTAAGTGATTTAAGAGTAACACGTAAATTATATAATACAGTAGACATTTCATTTACTGCACTATCGCATTCCTCTTTAGAAAGCTCAGAAAGATTAGTAATTGTTACCTGGTTGCTTGAGGAGCTTGCTTCCTGCTCATGATTGTTAGCCATAAGAGCCAAGTTGACATATTCAACATCATCATCAGAATCTTCACCATTACCAGCCCAATCATACTCCTGAGTCATGAAAGCCTTTTCCTTTTGCTTGAGAAGTTCAAAGTATTTCTTTTTATAATCAACAGGCTCAAATTTCCTGTTGCTCTTCTCAATCTTGGGTTTTCTGCAGTCTCCAGCAAAGTGACCAAGCATTCCACAATTTAAACATTTAGATTTAGACTTTTCAATCCAGTTACTTTTGTTAGGTTGAAAGTCTCTCCTTGGTGGCCTTGCTTCTGAGTTTCTCTTGAACTTGAACTTAGAGAATTTTCTTGACAGAAAAGCAATGTGTTCATCAATCTCATCTAAGTCATCCAAGTTGGCTGGTTCTGGTTCTTCTTCTTCTGTCATCTTACCTTTACCCTTGCTGACATCACTTCTACAACTAGCTCGACTAGTTGTGGCCTTTGCAGCTTCTTCAGTGTCATCTTCCAGTTGGTTCACAGATGCAATCAATGCAATGGATCCACCCTTCTTCTGTACCTTTTCAATTTCCTCATCTTGCTCCATTTCCAGCTCATAAGTCTTCAATGTTCCATACAGCCTTTCAAGAGTGTAATCTTTGTACTCTTGAGTGTTTCTTAGAGAAACAGTCATAGGCTTCCATTCTTTTGGAAGAGCTCTTAGAAATTTAAGGTTTGAGTCCTTAGTTTGGTAGATTCTCCCATACAACTTTAATCCATTCAGAAGCTTTTGAAACCTACTAAACGTGTCATTTAGGGTTTCACCAGCTTTAAAGTGAAAGTGCTCATATTGTTGTATAAGGAGTTGCATTTTGTTCTCCCTTACTTGCTCAGTTCCTTCACATAGTGTTCTGACAGTGTCCCATACTTCTTTGGAGGTTGTACAGTTTATGACATTATCAAACATCTCTTGCTCCAAACTATTAAACAGAATGTTCATGGTTCTCTTATCTTTATGGATTTCTGTAAGATCTTCAATAGTCCATTCTGAGACAAGTTTTGGAATTTCTACGTCAGGAGCATCATCTGGCACTCCAATTCTAGATGCAAACTTCATGGGAACGTGTGGACCTTTCTCAATGCAGTCTACATATCTCTCATCCATAGACATGAGATGTAAATGCATCTTTACTTTCCAGTGAAAGTAATTGTCTTTATCAAGAACTGGTATCTTCACACCTGCATCCTTCTTCACCATGGTTTCTGTTTTGGTCTTGATCTTTAAACTTCTTGTATGTTAGAAGCTCGCTCTGATACCAATTGTTATTCCCAAATGACCTAACAGAATTGTAGAAGGGGGGGGTTGAATACAATTCTTGATATTTTCTTAAACTTAAAACAATGATAAAATAAAACTGAACTGAAT
The DNA here is from genome assembly GCA_030848705.1 of Heracleum sosnowskyi. NCBI lineage: Eukaryota > Viridiplantae > Streptophyta > Magnoliopsida > Apiales > Apiaceae > Heracleum > Heracleum sosnowskyi. The sequence goes on from CM061240.1 coordinate 126,450,920, forward strand.
AAACAAAAACACAAGATATAAATAATTCAGTTGGATTGTTTGATGATCCAACTGAAGTGTTTTTATTGCGGAAATAATCTGTGATACAAAAGTACACAGCTGCTCAGTTACAGAGTTGTAGAGAAGAATGCTCTCAAAGATAGCTAATACAAACTATTTGTTTTTCTTCTTTTTTTTCTTTCTAACTGCTACACTTGGTTATATATTCCCAAGTTTACAATACTATTTTTGGCTACTCTAAAGTACACTAAAGATAACCGCCAATAGTTTGCTTTTCATCCCTTTGTCCAGTGGTCCTTGGAGATCCTTGCTTTTGTCTTCATGCTTATTATGATCACTCCCAAGAGCCCAATTGGAAACTGGGATGTTTCCTTATTCCCCATGTCCATTTTAATGGTTTCCAATGCAAAGTACACTTCCACATCACCTTTAGATCTGTTCAGTAAACTGTCACTATCACTTTGTCAACTATTCAGAAAAGCAATAATGATTCGTTGATAGCAGGGAGATGTGTTTCGTTGATAGCTTTATTCTCCATTTCGTTGATGAGTAAACTTCATTTCGTTGATGAGTAAACTTCATTCCGTTGATGGTGTATCCTTGTTCCGTTGATAGAGTAATCTTCATACCGTTGACATGTCTTCACTTAGGCAAAATTACAAGGCATGATATACTTACAATTAACCAACCTATTTTGCCTATCTAGTACTTAGTCAACATGACTTAGGAAACCTATCTAATACATACATCAAATGCATATCAAACTGTGAAGTATTGTACAGTGCAATTGCTACAACACTCATTCCGTTGATGAGCTTCCTGTCAACGAAACACTGCAAAGCATGCCATTTCGTTGACAGTTACAAAATAACTTAATACAAAATCTACTAAGTGTTTTTACAATTATCATCAAGAATCAAAATATTCCTAACATGGTGTTGTAACCTCATGTATAATACCATTAACTTCACAAAATTTCTTTAGGGTTGTTCCATCATATTCTCCACCTCTATCTGTTCTTAACCTTTTTATTTTCGTACTTAATTGATTTTCAACTTCAGCCTTATAAATAAGAAAGTTTTCTTCGGCCTCATCTTTTGTACTCAACAAGTAAAGCTTGGTGTATCGAGAAAAATCATCTACAAAAGTAATGTAATAGCGCTTGCCTCCTCTACTCACGGAGTTCCTAAAATCACCCAAGTCACTATGAATTAATTCAAGCAACGCCGATGACCTATTCCCAATTTTATTAAAGGCCTTTTTAGGGTGTTTTGCTTCTACACACACTTCACATTTATCAAAAGATGTATTACTGAATTTGGGTATCAGACTAAGTTGTTTGAGCCTTTTAACTGAAGCAACATTTACGTGACTAGTCTAGCATGCCATAATGAAACAGATTTAGCAATATAAACAGAAGCCGTAGAATTTTTATTATCAGTCACAATGTCAAGTACAAACAGCCCTCCATTCACTACTACAGATTTTAACTTGCATAGCGTTTATTTTTTAGCTTGCATAGCGCTTTTAAGCGCTATGTAAGCCAGTGTTATGCAAGTTCAATTCACTTGCATAACACTTTCTTTGGCGCTCTCCAAGTACATTACTTCAATAACATTTTTAGAAGTGCTATGTAAGTAAGTGTTAGACAAGTGCATTACTATTTAAATAGCACTTTTACAAACGATATTCAAGTTCCATCTTTTTTTTTAAAAAAAATTATTATTTTTACTGCCAATTTTTTAACCTGTAATATTCACAAAAAAATTAAAATCATAAATACAATAACTATTGATAATGCCAATCAAAATCCCAAACTCAAATTACTTCGCATAATTGAAAGAAGTTCTCAAAATCAACTTCCATGAGCAAAATCACACTTACAGATTAGATCTTTCTCATTTATTCGTACAATAATAATAAACCTAAAGTATAACTTGCTTAGCAAAAAAAAACCTAAAGTATAACATTTACAAATTACAATAAAACATAAAAGTATACTCCATTAACAATTTTCCTTGAGGAACCGGATTGTACAAATATCTTGCCCAATTATTCTTGTCATGCACATGCATTTTCAAGAAGCTCATGTTATCGTTCATGATCAGTAAAAAAAATCCAAAAAAACTGTAGTAAATGAGTTAATTTATTTTCATTTTAGTTCTTTTTTTATCACCTTGCATAGGGTTTTTTAAAGAACGTTGTGTAAGTAGTATCCTTGCATAGCACATACAAGAAAACGCTATGTAAGTAGCGTCTCCTAAGTTTAAATTTGTAGTAGTGATTACAAACACCTTTGCCCATAAAATCACCATTTTTAGAAAGAACAAGATTATCAGATCAAAGGTTAATTTGATACCAGCTTTGTTTAATAAAGCTCCAGAAATACGGTTTCTACGGATATCAGGGAAATAAAACATTCTGTAAAGCAATAGTTTTTCCAGAAGTAAGTTTAAGAGAAACTTTTCCTTTACCAGCTTTAAAGATCGATGTTTTATAAAAATTCTAAAATTTGTGTTGTCATTAATAAATTAAAAAACTTTTAATATTAAAATTTTAACTTTGGGTGAAAATCCTTCCAAAAGATATATGTCTTTTATATTTTATAAAAATTCTTATCCTATTCTATTTAAAAGTCAATTTAAAAGTCCACGACCCTGGTACTAAAATATTTTATGAATTTATAATCTATAATACCATAATATCATTCAAATTTTTTATTTTGTTTTTGTGCGTTTCACTTGCTCCCCATCAGAGCCACCCAGCCCTCCCAAGTCTGCAACCCAACGCTGAGAACTTTATGATAGTCAAATTTTATATCATGATCGAGTAACTTTATTTATTTGACGTAATTTTTGTTGAGGGTTAAGAAAAATTCTAGAAAATCCAAAAATATTAGAAAACAGATTTATTCAAAATTAAAAATATTGAATTTTTCTTCTTTTTTTATTGTGAAAAACTGTGTATGGTGATCGATGTTCTAGAATATTAGTTTTAAATATTTAATAATATAATGATAAGAGTGATAATCAGTAACATTAATCATCGTATTTTTTTAAAATTTTAAAGGAAAATTTATTATTATGTAATATAAAACTAGAATAATACGTTACGTGTTTAACATCAACTCCAAGTATAGAAGTAGAACAGTGAAAACACTTGTGAAACCGTTATGATATGAAACACCACTTTGCAAATTTATAGGCGAGCACTAACTTGACATGTCAGCATATACACAATCAAAGATTAGATGTAAAAGTTAAAAACTTCACAAATTTTGGGCGATTAGACTTTCCCTCTCGTTTAAAACTCCAAAAGCCGGGCTTGTTAATTATATTTATCGACAAAAATGAAAAAATTATCATTTACCTACCAATATTTTTTACAATTAATTATTGGCAAGTATAGATAATATTTAGCTACCAATATATAATGGTAGGTAGATTATTAGTAGATAAAGATCAAATTTCTTGTAGTGTACGAAGAAAGCTATGGAAACTATTATGGAAGAGTAGAAGAAGTTCTAAAACTCATCTATCACAATGGGCATGAAGTCATCGTTTTCAAATGTCATTGGTTTGATCACACGACACATGTTAAAGTTGATAGACACCGAATGACTATCGTGGATGTGAAATCAAAACTAAGTGCCGAAGACGTGTTTGTGTTGGCTAGCCAAGCCCATCAAGTGTACTATGCAACAAATATTTCAAATGTAAAATCATCATGGTACACGATTCTAACAACAAAGAGACGAGAAGTTGATGAAAGTGTGTCAACTAAAGAAAATACCAAAATCAATGACGATGCTTTCCAAAATGAAGTGTCAAATGCTTCATCATCACACGTTGAAAGAGTTGTTATTCGTGATCCTTTTAATTTGTTTTGTTGACTTGACAATGTTTGAAAATGATCATTCAATACATTACGAGGAAGAAGAAAGTCAAAAGAATAAGGGAGACGAAAACGAAGATGATGACAAAGAAGAAAATGAAGATGATGAAATAAGTGATAATGATGATTTAGTGTAATTCTAAATTGAATTTGTATTCAATGAATTATTTCTTATTTATTTAAATTTTAAATGTTGAATTTATTCTAATTTTTATGAATTAGGAAAGTAGAATTGTGTTGTTATTTGTAGTATTTGATTTTAGCTCGCAGGGACAGGGGATCGGCTGGAAGCAATAGCTACTACCTCAAAAAAAATATTGTATATTAACTTCGACTAAAAAAAAGCCGAACAAACTGCACGGCTAAGTTCGAATGTATGCGGTCGTAAGCTTAATTCGACCGTTTATTGTCAATAATGTTTAAATATATATACACAATTACCCCATTTTCATTTTTATCTCTCTCATTTTCTCTCAAATCAAAATTAGGGTTTTCATTCGCCGACAATGATGGAATCTGAAATCGTACCGCAGAATTCGATTGATACTCAAATCGGACAACTGAATTCGACCGATACTCAAATTGAACATCAGAATACTCAGAAGAAACGAAAGATTGACCTCGTTAAGTTCACGCAGGTATGTGTCTCTTCGTTATGTTTGGTTGGAATTATGGGTTTCTTTGTATGAATTTAGGGTTTTTTTTTAAATTAGGGTTTATGTTTGGTTGGAATTAGGGGTTTCTTTGTATGAATTTAGGGTTTGTTTAAAATTAGGGTTTATGTTTTGTTGGAATTAGGGGTGTGCTTGTTTGTTTACTGTGAATTGAATTTTGGTTGTGTATTTTTTATGCTAAAACCAGGGTTGAGTACCAGAAGATTTTTTTGCCTATTCGAACTACTACTAATACTTTGAGTACCAGAAGATTTTTTTGCCTGTCAAGAAAATTATGAGTTGCTCTGTAGGTGCAATGGGCCGGTCCTAATTCACGGAAGGGTAAGTCGAGCAAGGGCAAGGGGAGCAAGAAGGTTATAGTCAGTGAAGGGTGTGGTGAAGAAAGTTTTGTGGAACCTGAATTCACCGAGTGAATCAAATATGAGAGGAAACGACGCAGCTGTAGTGAAGGTCGTTACTCAAAAAAAACCACCCATCGATGCGAGACCAACAATGCATTTTGTTAAACCGAAAACGTAAGTTAGTGTCTAAAGTATCTTACTAGGACATTTTTTATTAAATTTACTGGTTGTTCATTTTCTCACGTCTAAACTCATGTTAAAAAATTTCTTTGACAGTATTATAGAGCCTGAAGCCAAGCACACTTTGCAACACATTGTTCGAATCAGATGGGATGAAAATAAAATCAATACCAAGGGATCAAATCGTGAAGGTTTTTACGACGGTTGTATCCAAAAGTTTCAGGTTATTAAATACAATATGTGTTAAGTTCTAATTTTTTTTTTACTTTTGTTTTACTAAAAGTACATATTTAACTAACTGTTTATAAAAATATTTATTTATTTCAGAAAATTCTATATTAGTCAAATATGCCCTTATAAAATTTACTCTTCTCACTCAAATGTTCCCTGTTATTTTGTGTCATATTCTCATAAACAATTAGAAAAGTTTGCTAATTGTGCTAGGTGTCATTGTAATTAAATACATTTGTATGTTAATACAAATGTAATTTGGTTTTATTTTGTGTCATATTATCATAAACAATTAGCAAAGTTTGCTAATTGTGCAAGGTGTCATTGTAGTTAAATACTATTTTATGTTAATACAAATGCAATTTGATTTTGCAGGAATACTATAAGTACCCCGATGGATATGAAATACCACGAGGGGATAGGATTGTGAGAGCTCATTTGAAGAAAAATTTTAAGCAATATCTTGTTGCAGAGAAGAGCCGATTGATTAAACAACTGAGAGAGTTAATGAAGATAGGATACACCGATTCCGAGATTGATCTTGAACTTCTGAAACCTCACTACTACTCCCAACGTGCTTAAAATTCCATCCTCGAGTATTGGGGAACAATTTTGTTTGAAACAAGGTCAGTACATGGGCAGAAAGCCCGGAAGATGGTGGAATTTACCCCCCGTACGGGGGCCATATCTTATGATAAGCGACGAGAGGTAATTTTCTGACTTGTATTAATACCATGTATTTTTTTAGCTTATTTATGTTGATTAATTTTCTTGAAATTGGGAGTTTTAGGAACACAAAAAAAATTGAACTAGTAGGATATTGTATAAAGTGGTCATTCCCAAACTGGTGTAGCTTTTATTCAATCTTTAACTAACCTCTAATTTAGAAATTAGCTACTTTGTACAATCTTTCTGATTTTTTCTTCTAAAATTGTGTTTAAAGTTGTATTGATTGAATGCGTGTATATATATCCTATTTATGATAAGTTACAAGGTTTTCTCGAAAATCGGAGAAAATATCTAGGGTGACCGTGTGAATTTTACAGGACATAGATGTTGAAAGAGAGGCAAAAGGAGAGATGTCTATCCTCGATGATGAATTTATGGGTTTGGTGTACGATCCTTGTGAACCTGCTGTGATAGAGCTGCAGGTAAATAAATTTGTAACTCATGGTCCATTTCTTTTTTGGTAAAGATAGAATTTGGCATATTGGCTGCTTCAGGTATTTTATTTCTAATTAAAAATTGCAACAACATCTTCTGTAATGATTTTACAATTATCCTTGATAATTAAAGTTTAGAGACTTAGGGTTCGAAGATATATAGGATTAGGAATATAGACACATCCAATCATCTATCAAAATAGCATTTAAAATTGAAATTTACAATTTTATCCTTTAAAAGTTAACGTCCGTTTGTGAGATTTAACAGAATGCTATAAACTGCTTTAAAAATAATTGTTTAGCTACTCATATGGCATGTTATATAATTGAACCATTTGTGTAAAAGAATTATAGTTCAAGCCACTAAAATGTAGTTAAGTCCTTTTTTTATGTATTTATTTTTTTCATGGGTTTTTTTTATTTATGTGTGATCTTCTGCATATGTGTTCCATTTTGCCTGAAATTTGAATTTTAAGATGCTTATTACATTTATATATTGTTTTGAGCTGTTTTTCGTTACAACTTGTGTATTGCAGGAAAAAGTGAGAAAAGTGAGGTCTGAATTGACACATGAGGAGGAGTCTACTGATGAGCCACCATCCCCCTCTACCCAAATGGAACTTTACAAAAAGAAGGACCTCATCGCGACAATGCAAGCTAGGCCGCCGAATAGGGGAAGGGTCCTCCTTCATCCCCAAAGCACGGTGGGAGAGCTTCTCGGAGCACGAGAAGCAGCACAATGGGTCAGCTCCAAGGAAAAGACATTCCCTCATGATAATGCTATTGCTGATGAAATTTATTCGAGGATGTCGACGATCTTAGATGATGTGAGGCAGATGGTGTGTTCCCTCCCTATGCGTGAAGTGAAGAAATCTGATTTGGATGAGCGTGTGCGTAACTTAGCTGCTGCTGCACTTCCAGACCCGAGCCAACATTCATTGCAGTCGCATTATGTGCGGGCTGCAACTGGTCTGCTTCGCCAAATCTTGAAGGACAATGATAAGGTCATTGCAGAGGTAATTTTCTTTCTTTATTTAATTTATTTTCTGAAACAAATGTGAGCTGTAAACTAGTAATACATGCTTAAGTTACGCTCTTAAAGTTATACATTCACTAGCAGATACATTAAAACACATTTTTATTATAATGGAACAAGATTAAAATATATGCTTAAGTACGCAAATTAGTTTCTTATAGGACTGGGGTATCTTGTCTACATGCTTTCTATAAGGCTACATTGCAACATGATTTTCATTTTTAAAGGTCTCAGATTTTTAAATTCTTTTAGCACTGAAGAGTAGTAGCTAAAAACAATTCTTGCTCCTGTGCTAGAAAAGAGAAAAACAAACTGAGGCTAAATATTCTTAGAAAAAAATGCAGGATCCGTTAGAAATATAATATGGACCTTATTTATTTAAAAATTGGGCCTCTTTAAGAAAATGGTTCTGTGTGATCTCGCTATCCCGCTACAAAGACCGGCCCATGATTGCTTATTCCATATATGCTTGTATTGTTCCAGTAGTGTTAGTTTAATGCCATATATGCTTGTATTATTTTTCTACATTACAGTTGTTTTAACGGTTATAATACATGTAGGAGAACCTGTCAGAGAAGGCTTTGTTGGTGCACGATGCAGGAAATGATGAAGCAGCAAACTACAATAAAGAAGACGTAGATGAGGATGCACACATGTTTTCTTTGTCTTAGACCAGGATGCTACGTTTTATGAACTGATCCCCTTTTGGTAAATTATGAATTGTCCCCTTTTGGCATGAACTTATATGAACTTATGACAATTTGGTGCATGTAACTGTCCTCCTCTTGAGAACAATCTGGTATATGTAACTGGCACTTTATTATTTAAATATAACGTTTTGGTATTTGTTATTTTCATGTTGTTTTGGAGAGTAAATGTTTGTTGTTGTTTGGTATGTATGCTGGTATTGATATATGGCTACAGGGGTCACTAAATGGTAACAGGAGATCACCGAATGGTAATGATATACTAATTATTTCTTGTACAATTTAATCAATCGAAATTGGCCGAATCTAATAGCAAAGGGTATGTTAAATTCGACCAACATAATTAGTCGAAAATAACTTAAAATAAAAAATGGTCGAAATTAATTAAAAACCATAACAAGTCGAAAATATACAACCGACAAAAGAGAGTCGAAAATATATTATAACAACTAAAGGTCGAAAATATATTTAAAACCAAAAAGCGTCGAAATTAATTTTTAAAACCAAAAACAGTCGAAAATAAGGTATGACTTTATTCAGTCGAAAATAAAACATGACCCTATACGGTCGAATTTAATTTATAATTGTTTGAGGTCGAAAATACGATGCGACTTAATACGGTCGAATTTAGTGGCTTGGGCGAGATTTTCAAATTTCAACCGAAAATTTCAAACCTGGAGTGAAAATTTTGGGCATCTCAAATTTGACTGTGTTTGGTCGAATTTATAGGATCGAATTTAAGAGTATATGGTCGAAAATAGGTAGTCGAAAATAACTAATTTCGATTGTTCTTAGCAATTTCGACCAAGGTAAAAATGACATTTTCAATTTTGGTCAAAATTAGCTAAATTCGACCGTTTCCGGTGGAAAGAAACTAATTTCGACCATTTTTATAAGGTCGAATTTACCCGAAATTTTTGTAGTGATACTTTTTGCATATAATCTTTAATTTTGATAATTTTCACATGTGTAAAGTTCTATTAATCAAAAATAATAATTAAAATAAGTAGAAATTCAAACTCTAATCCATATCCTAAGCTCGAAATTTAACCCTAACCCCCAATCAAAATAAATAAAAATTCAAACTCTAATCCATATCCTAAACACTTAATGTGAACCCTAACCCCATTTCATAAGAACAATCCTTTTCTCCTCTTATTATTTCCCAAAAAATATTGGGCCCCATGTGTCAACCTGTTATATTCATATATAATATTTTGCATATTTTCAACTTTATTTGAAGCTTGTTTAACTTTTCTAAAAATATCAACTAATTGATAATTGAAGAAATTTTTGTAATATTTGAAATTCATTTCAAATTAGGTAACTCTTGTGTAAGTATCCTATAATTAATTCATAACTAACTCATTGTGATAAATTATTATTTTTCTTCTAGTTTGCGATGGTTACCAGATTCTACCATATATATATAAAAAAAAAAGATGCAAGCATATTTAGGAAAATATATCCAATTTCTTGGATTATTGATTTTATATTTTTACATAATATTCATTTTACAATATTTAAAATTCCTTTTTTAAAAGGAATTTTTTTTGCAAAGCAGATCAAATTATATCTCAAATTCTGTTGTAACAACAAAAATCATTTTGTACATTATGATACAGCTAGTTATATGGTTTTTTATCATTAGTATGGGACTGCTCTTACAAATACACAAAAAAGCAGTGTCCCTTTGTTGTGCTTTCCACAAATAACTAACCTTTCGCCCCTACCTCGTCTCGCCGACAGAGGACAAAGCCGTATCCTCCTCATCTTCACAGCAGCAGGCATGGCGTCTCGGACTCACCGATGCATTCCACAACATCTCTTCTGCCCTCTCAGCCTTTTCTTTCCAAACTTCCGCCTGCGAATTGTAATGCGCTACCTGCTCTTCTAACTCTAAATTTCTCCTCCTACTATTGTCCAATTCTGTGTTTTTTCTGTTTATCACCTCATTCGTAGATGCCAACTTTTGTTGAAGTGAAGAGATTGTATTCTTCATACTAGCCATTTCCATGTCTTTCTCCCTACATATGGTGGAGGCTCGATTGTCTGCTTGCTTCACTAAATCATTGTATGTGTTATTCAAGTACTTCTTGCAAGATTCTCTGATCGTATTATACTGCATGCATCATATAAAATATAACTATATGTTACAACAATATTCTAAGAACTAGCTTACACACATTCACACATATCTATATACAAACAGACCTGAGAGTTTAAAAATTTGTCAAAGAGATCTTCTGGTGTTTCCAGTGGCACTGATTGCACATTGGTTTCGTCGTAATGACCACTGTTTATCAAACTCTTTCCATCATGACTCGGATGAGTAGGAAAGAGTTCAAGCGCCACTCTTTTGCTGCTACTTCCAACTTTGTCCTCGGTGCTTTTTCTCTTGCCAGAAGCCACAGCATTTCTGGCTGCAGTCACAAAAATAAATGAAAAAAAAATATCAAATATCGTACTTTACACTAATTTTGGTGTTATATATTGTCACACATATTTAGTGTATATCTGTGTGAGCTGGCGTGTTTGTATTCATAATATATTGAACGGCAGTAAGGTTTCCAAATTATCTGAATGAAATTCCACTAAAATGTTGAAATAAAAATATTTTACCGATCTCAAAATATATTGACAAGAATAAAATAAAATAAAATATATTATGGAGGCATCTGTCAAATATTTATATTTGACACAATTTATTCCAGAAACTAGGGTAGCAATTTATTTCATAACAAACTAGGTAACAATTCTATGAATTTCACCAATTAGGGTAACAATTCCATCAATTATTACTTTCAAAAATTAGTTAGCCAGACAATTTTAAGCCCTAATTATATTTTCACAAATATAACTTCTTAGGGTAGGGATACCATTTAATTACATCTTGTTCTCGTTGTTCTCGCATGAATTAAGCAGATATACTAATTAGGTTTGGTTTTAATTTCTATCGAACAAAAATAAATTGATATAAGCTAAGATGCACAAAATTAAAAATATTGTATGTAATTCTTCTTGGGTAGGATTTGAATTTGTACTTTTGAATCAAGAGTAATGTTAAGAAATCATAAAATATTTTCACAAAACAATGCTACATAAAGAAATGAAGAATTTTAATTGGAGGAGCCCTTGTGATTGTACTTTATTTATTTATTGTAAAATTTTAAATTTTGTAAATTTTGTGGAAACTTCCTTAGCATTTTTCTTTAATCATTAAACTAGGTTAGTGAGCCGCGCTTCGCAACGGCATTAGAATATATTTGTTAAGAAAAAGAATATTAGAATAAAAATTGTGAAATAAATATCTACAAAATTATTTAAATTATCAAATAAAATATATTCTGTAAAATTTGCATTTGGGTAAGTAATATTATAAATTATTTACATATTCTTTTTGTTTATAGAGTTTGATTTTTTATTTTTTTGGACCGATACCATTGCCAGATATATATTTAAAAAATTATATTGATAAAATCAATATAAACATATAATATTACTTATATTTATAGTATTATTAGAAAAGATAATATTATAACATGATAGTTTGAATTTTAACTTATATAATATTATTACTTATATATTACTCTAATTATTACTGCATGAAAATACCTGAGAGTATGTTAGTGTCATTAATACGTGCATCAATCATATTCGGACATATGAACTGAAAGAACAATAAAAAAACAATTAACAGTTATATTAAAATTAATATAATGCATAACTTACTAATTTGTGACAATTTTGAGATCTCTTTTTTTCCAACTGCTTTTGACAACTTCAATGCCACCCAAGTAGGTTAAACATCCCACAACATCTAAATCAACATAGAAAAAATAATATTAGAACATGATAGTTTGAATTATAAATTATATAATAGTATTACTTATATATTACTCTAATATATTACTGCATCAAAAACCCGAGAGTATGTTGGTGTCATTAATACGTGCATCAATCATATCCGGACATATGAACTGAAATCCATGCAGTGATATGTTGACGATGCCTTCTTCCAATCTCTTAGGCAACGTTATGCGTATGAAGAATAATTTAGACCTGTGTGATAGTGGTCTATGTTTCCTGTACTTGAAACAACTTTCAGATTTTTGATGTTGTACACAGAGCCTTCCTCTAAAAGATCTTTGAACCGAGAGACCAGAATCTTCGGGATCATGGATCAAATTTTCCTGTCATACAACATATCTTAGAAAAGTTAATAACATCATATAATTTGACAAACTAATAAGTTATAAGTATATTGATGTATTAACCTTTTCATCGATCAAAATCATGTCAAGACTGATCAGTTCTTCAGTATTTGGATTGACAGATTCCCACATTCTACACACTCATACTCTTATCATCCAGGTATAGTTGCTGTCGCATCCAACATAGTGTAAGCCATAGTTGTATTGATTGTAAATATGGTTGTAAAAATTTGAAGCTATGTAAAAAAGTTTAGGTGTAGATTTTTTGTTATGAATGGCCTTTAATTTATAGGTGTTTGTAAGGTGAATAATATGGAAATCCATTATATTTAAAAGTCAAAAAGTATTATAAAATAAAAGTTCTATAAATTTTAAAAATAATAAAAGAAAGTTTTATCAAGTTTGAAAATAATAAAAGAAAGTTTTATCAAGTTTGAAAATAATAAAAGAAAGTTCTATCAAGATTGAAAATAATAAAAGAGAAAATTACAATTATTAACATAAGATCCTGAAAATTCGGAAGTTGTAATTTGCTAAATCAAAGAAAGTTCTATAAAGTTTGAAAATAATAAAAGAAAGTTCTATCAAGCCTACAAATTCGAAAATAATAAGGAAGTTGTAATTTTCTAAATCAAAGAAAGTTCTATCAAGTCCTACAAATTAGAAAATAATAAGGAAGTTGTAATTTTCTAAATCAAAGAAATTTTCTAAATCAAAGAAAGTTCTATCAAGTCCTACAAATTCGAAAATAATAAGGAAGTTGTAATTTTCTAAATCAAATAAAGTTCTATCAAGTTTGAAAATAATAAAAGAAAGTTCTATCAAGCCTACAAATTCGAAAATAATAAGGAAGTTGTAATTTTCTAAATCAAAGAAAGTTCTATCAAGTCCTGCAAATTCGAAAATAATAAGGAAGTTGTAATTTTCTAAATCAAAGAAAGTTCTATCAAGTTTGAAAATAATAAAATAAAGTTCTATCAAGTTTGAAAATAATAAAAGTGTAATTTTCAATTTCCTTCCTACAAAATCGAAAATAATAAAGGAAGTTGTAATAAAGGAAATTGTAATTATTAAAATTAAAAATTGTGAAAAATTGAGAAAATTAGAAAAATAGAACGGAGCGATTCTAGAGCGCCACCTCACCGCCCCGTCTTCTCCTTTATATAATACTAGTCGACTAAGCCGCGCTTTGCAGCGGCCCTTTAAATATTTTGTAAAATTTTAAATATTAACTATTTAAGAAAAAATATATAAAATGTATACTATTATATAATAATCATTTCATTGAAAATTTTGATTTTCAGGTTTTTCAGTATTCTGGTTTTCGGTCATTTTAATTTATAAATAATATGATTAATAGGATATTGCCTTTTCTAACCAAAACATATCATTTTTTAAATTAAAAAAGCACTATCTTTTATAAGCACACATATAAATACTAATTATGTTATATTTTTCAATCATTGAAAACATGTTACCTTTTAATTAAAACTAACTATCTTTTATAATGACATCTAAAAATACTAATTATATTATATCTTTCAATCATTAATGTTAACTTTTTAAATTAACATTTTACCTTTTTATTAACAATATTACGTTTCAAAAACACACCTAAAGATACAAATTGTACAATATCTTTAAATCATTAATACCTTACGCGAAATTTTTCAATAGTTAATAATATATATAACTTATTAATACATCCAAATATATCTTTTAATTTTTTAATTAATTAATTATATTAAAAAAACTCGTACATGGTACGACTATATGTTAGTATATATAAATAGTGAACATAATATTTTACAAAATAACATACATAAATAATAAAATAAAATACTAACATATTTTTATGCCGATTTGTATCATATTTTCTTTAGACGACATCCGTTATACTAAATACATATAAAAAGATACTAAAAATATGTAGTAATATATATGTAAGTATTAACCACCATTTAATTATTCAACCATTCGCATTATCACAAAATTATCTTTATATCCTCTACGACTTTATATGTCGATTTTGTATCATATTTCTTGAGCCGACGCTCGTTGAATAAATACATATAAACAGAAAATACTAATAATATATGCAATACTAAAATTTAAATATTAACCTTTTTGAAAATTTGACTATAACTCTTTTTCGAGAATTATTTGAACTCGATGATCTTTTTTTAAAACTTCGGATGAATTTTTTGGTGTTTGTGTTGAATCAATATTATTTTTAAAATTTTTAAATTAATTTTTTTCAATAATTTTTTCATTTTTTCCAATATTTTATTTGTTAAATTATTAAAGCACGGTCAGAATAAGGTATAAAGTATGGCCACCGATTTGTTAATCTGAATGTTTAGCCACTATTTTGAAACTTGGTAGAAAGTTTAACCATCGATTTGCAATTTTCAAACTTTAGCCACCATTTTGGAACTCGGTGCAAACTTTGGCACCAAAATGCATCAAAATATTTCTTAAACATCCATAAACTTTATATACTGATTTTGTGTCATACTTTTTTGAGCGGACGCCCATTGCACTAAATACATATAAATTAAAAATATTAAAATTAAGCAATAATAAAACATCAAGTACTAACCACCGTTTCAAACTTCAACTATTCTTTAATCACAAAATTACAAATTTCTTAATTATTCTTAGATGTCATAATAAAACTTTTTAGAAATTAAAATATACATACAGTTATCATTAATATGCAATGTTATTAATGCACACGGGTTATCATAAAATCTTCAAATTTGTGACGTAAAACTATTTGTATTATCACAAAATTACAAATTTCTTAAATATTCTTAGACGTCATAATAAACAATTTTAGAAATAAAAATATACAAACAATAATCATTAATATGCAATGTTATTAATGCACACAGGTTATCATAAAATTCTCAAATTTGTAACGTGAGAAAAACTAATCAGTATGCCATGATTTTATTGGCAATTTAAGATATAATAAAGATTAAATTATAATTATAATTATAATATAAAGATCTAATAAAGATTAAATCATAAATATGATTGTAATATAACGTTATAATAAAGATTAAATTAAAAAAAATGATTTTTGTATATTTATTGTCTTTCCTATAAATTCAAATCTAAGTAAGATAATTTAATTTTATTGAATTAAAATAGAGAAACTCTAGAAAAATAGATTAAAACTTAAATAGGATTTACTTTAGTTGAGAAAAAAAATATTTTTGTTTAATTAAATTTTAAATAAGATTGAATTTTATATATTACTGTCTTCGCCAAAAATTTGAATTGAATTAAAATAGTGAAACTCTAGAAAAATTGTTTAAAACTTGAATATGATCTAATAGTTGAGAAAAAAAGGTAATATTTGTTTGATTAAATTTTAAATAAGGAATGTCTTCCCTAAAATTATATCATGTTAAACATGTTTTCTCTATCATTAAATTTATTGGTTCAGCTCGTTAAACATGTGTTTACTCAATAACGATTTCTCGTTGTTACTGAATCAAAATAGATAACAAACTAATTTACTAAATAAATTATATCATTTAGTAATTAATTTTATTATATCTGAAATTTAATTTAAATCATCCTTTGCATAGTAAAATAACAATATAATAAAAGATATGTGTGTGTAATGATATTGACTGATATTTAATTTTCAAATTTTCAAAATTTGACTTAAATAGAAAAGTTATGAGAATACTAAAATGGTAAATTTAGTTTCGTAATAAAAAATTGAATATTGAAATTATATACTTAGTTTTCTCCATTAGTAAATTTTTTAAAGGCAATAAAATAAAAATTATATATTTTGTTTTCTTCATTAATGAAGATTTAAAATACAATTGAGATATTTCCTAATATTTAATATGAATAATTCAAAAATTCGAGAAAATTGTATAAAAAAAAGATTGAGGTGATTTGAGGACCCAACTCTTCTCCATGATATTTTTCAAAATTTTAAGCTTTGACTTACATATAAAATTTAGAAGAATATTAATATAATATATTTAGTTTTAAAATAAATAAATAAACATAATTATAATATATTTATATTTATATTATAATATATTTCTATTTATATTTATATATTTATATTTATTATATATTTATATTAATATATATATATATAATATATATATATATATATGTTTAATTAAGTTCTATACATGACTAATTTTTATATTTTTCAAATTCGAACGTAAATTAATAAATTCAATTATATTTAATTAAAATTGAGGAGCTCTGATTACATATTTTGATTAGGTTTATAATTTTTAGAGAACTTGTGTTTTATAATAAGAGTTATAAAAGAAAAAATTTAAAGGTTTTGAATTATTTCCAGAGAATTTGTCTTTTATAAGTAGTAGTAGTTAGAGAAGGAAATATTAAAAGTTTTCAATTTTTTTCTCTAAAAGATAGGAGCTAAATAAGCAAATTTTGATTTTAATTATTTAAATAAGAGGAGCTTTAGAAAAATATATAAATATGAATCGAGCGATTTTAGAGGTTCTAAAAAAATGATGGACAATTACCTTTTCAAATTTTAAATAAACAACCTTTTCTACACAAAATTTATTAGCAACAGTATTATAAATTTTAATAGGTTTCAAGCTAGTAATAAATAAGTATTATATTTTCTACAATTTAAGAGCTAAAAAAGTAAATTTCAATTTATAATATTTAAAATATAGGAGATCTAGAAAATTAGATAAATATGAATCTATTCATAATGGAAAAATGATTGTATATCTATACTATCTAATTACCCTCACTAATTTTTAAAAAGATATTATTAATTATTAATATTATCTTTAACCAATTATCTATTTGACTAAAATACCTTACTTTTCTTATTTTTCTATGTTAGCCTCAAAAGTTAACTAAAACATGTTAGGTTTTTTATTTTTACTTACTAAAACCCATACTTTACCAAAAATATCAAGAATAAACCCTTAATTATTTATTTTAAAACCAATTTTAGTTTTATTTTTACTTACTAAAGATCGTCTTTTTCCAAAAATATCACCGGTAAACCTTAAATTAATTATTTTTTAAGCCTATTTTAGTGATTTTAATTTTTTTTAAAAGATTAACTATTTTAAGATGTTTACTTGTTTCTTTTAACTAAAGCAATTAATAAATGTTATAACGTAAATAATTAAAGAAACAACTATTAAAAACAATATCTATATCGCACGAGTTTGAAGCTTATATAATAATAAAATTTGATTAGGTTTATAATTTTTTGTCAACTTAAAAAGGAAGAAAATTCAATTTTTAATATTAAAATAGAGGAAAGATTGTATATATAATAATAATAAATTTTGATTAGGTTTATAATTTTATGACAACTTACATATAATAAGTATTACATTTTCAACAATTTAGGAGCTAAAAAAGAAAATTTCAATTTTTAATATTTAAAATAGAGGAAAGATTATATTTATAGAGTAATAATAAAATTTGATTAGGTTTATAATTTTATGCCAACTTGTATCTAATAAATATTACCTTTTCTACAATTTAGGAGGTAAAAAAGGAAATTTCAATTTTTAATATTTAAAATAGAGGAAAGATTGTATAATATAATAATAAGAAATTTTGATTAGGTTTATAATTTTATGTCAACTTACCTCTAATAAGTATTATCTTTTCTATAATTTAGGAGCTAAAAAGTAACTTTCAAATTTTAATATTTAAAATAGAAGAACTCTAGAAATTAAATAAATATAATTGTATTTAAAATGGAGAAAAGATTGTATATATAATAATAAAATTATTATTATAAATTATTTAAATTTAACTAATTGCATGTTGTGTTTTAGTTCTACTTATGGTTACATCAAACTCAATTTT
This sequence comes from Heracleum sosnowskyi, assembly GCA_030848705.1. Taxonomy (NCBI): domain Eukaryota; kingdom Viridiplantae; phylum Streptophyta; class Magnoliopsida; order Apiales; family Apiaceae; genus Heracleum; species Heracleum sosnowskyi. The sequence goes on from CM061240.1 coordinate 126,469,222, forward strand.
TTACACTCCACGCAACCTTCTTTTCAAGCTTTATTTTTTAAACTGTCAGCCCTCAAAAACCACCTGCAGGTAAAAGTTAAAACTTATAACAAATAATGCATACTCATCGTTATAAATTGTACCAAAAAAGAAACAATTTCAACGCATACATCAACTAAAAAAATAATAATATAATAATTAAAAATATAAGTTTCATTAAAAAAATTGATTTAAATAATTGACATTAATGTTTGTTAATGTTGAGGATAAGAGGTTACGAAGGTCAGTAGTATTTGCATGGTCTTCTTTTTTGTTGTTTGGATTGTAGTAGTCAAAATTTTCTACTACCCAGTCTTGTAGCTTTATCTGTTACAACCTACAACTTGAATGAATCTGCTGAGAAAAAATTAAAAACAACTTAAAAAGACAAATTATCACAGGGTTATTCCATTGTAAGTGTGATAATCATTAGGCAGATTATCAAACTCACGCTCAACACAATAAAACTTAAAGAAACAGTTGATTCTATATAAAAAGATAAAGATAAATAATTAAGAAAGTTGAGATAAAATGATAACATTTGTTTGATTAAAGTTTTAATAGGATTGATTTTTATATATTTATTGTCTTTCCTGAAAATTTGAATGTAAATAATGAATGTATTCTCTACAAATTCGAATGTAAATAAGGAATGTTAATCTTTATTTTAATTATAGTAGAATATATTTTAATTATTAAAAAATCTTTTATTATAATAAAAAAATAATACAATTTAACTGAAATCAATCCCATAGAAGAGCCTAGCTTAAGAAATTAACTACAAAAAAAAAGATACTGATTTCATAACAAAAAAAATAACGTATCAAAGGCTAAATATAAAAATAAAATCAAACGAAACTATAATTAATTAAAGAAGTTAGCTTAACAAATCAACTACACGTATAAAAATTAATCTCATAACAAAAAAAGAACCAATCAAAAGCTAAATATAAAAATAAAATCAAATGAAACTATAATTAACTTAATAAATCAACTATAAAAGAAAATCAAACTAAATACAAAAGTAAAATTAAACAAAACTATAATTAACTTATGAAATCAAGCAGAAAAGAAAATCAATCCTCATAATCACAAAAAAAATATTAAAAAAAAACCTATCAAAAGCTAGATACAAAATCAAAATTAAACAAAACTATAGCTCAAAAAAATCATACAAAAATAGCAAAAATTGACACATTTACCTTGTTGAACTCTTTTACACCTGACACAGCCCTAATAAAAAATATAACAATAATATAATCGAATACTAAATTCGATGGTGTGTACCACTAAGTATACGCTGGATGTTTTAAAATCAAATTAATTGATCCTGCATAATAACATGATGAACACAGTTAGTTTTCAATGCATAGAAAAAAGAGCATGATCAAAAGCCAACAAAAAAAATGGACAAAACACGGATAAAAGATATGAAAAGAAGTGTAGGAGGACAAATTTGCAGAGCCGATTTATATATACACATCAATAGATTTAAAAGAGGTAATGTTTTCTAAAATAATCAAATTGCTTATATAAAACGGAAAATTTTGTAAAAATATTTCCTTACCTAAAAATTAGAATCTTAAAAGCGGAAAATTTGATATTAGTTGAGATAAAAATTTCAGAATTTCCTTTTTATATATAAAGATTTAAACTTAAATTAGAATAGAATTTAAGTTAGTTGAGAAAAAAAGTAATATTTGTTTAATTAAATTTAAAAAAAAAAGGTTTTGACTTTCTTTTCTAAAAAATAGTACTTAAAAAAGGAAGTTTTATAAATTAGAGGTTGTACTTACCTTTTATACTATGGTTTATTTTATATAACTTAAAAAAGATTTTGACTTTCTTTTCTACAAAAAATAGAACTTAAAAAAGGAAGTTTAATTTTTAAGTATTTAAAATTGAGAAGCTCTAGAAAATTAGAAAAATATGAATCGAGGCTCCTGGGGGTTTTCCTTTATATATATAAAAGAAGTATATATATTGATTTGTTTTTTAACATGGTCAATAATCTAATCCTAATCAACCAAATCTTGGCTTCAAAATTTGTACCCTGAACTTATATTTCATTCAAATCAGGTGGATCTTTACCAAAATATTTCAAAGCACAATTTTATTGTCTTATTTAATTTTTTCCCCTGTAATATATTTTAATGCAAAGGTGTGTAAATTTATCATGTAATTTTAATATTTGAATGTAAGTTTTACATTTTCACGAAAGTCTATTCACAACGGGAAACAATTCAAAAATGATGTCTTGTACTTGTAGCATTAATTTCATAAGTTACATTGTTTTAATTTATTGGACTTTTCGAATTTTTTATTACAAATATATAATTTTTTGAAAAACAGGTCAATATATAATACCTATTGTTCAATAATAAAGTATGTATAATAGGGAAGAATACCGGGTCAAGAAACCCATTGAAACCCATTGTAAAATTTTATTTTGTTCATGAATAATTGAACCACTAAATTATTAAAGTTGTACCACCTAAAACTAAATATTAAATATGGGATATAATGCACTGTTCAAAATGAAAGATAAGCTTTCAGGAGCAATCTGGAAGTTGAAGAGGGAGGGGGTAATTAAAAGTTGAACACCTTATCTTAAAAGTATGTTTAATTTGTCTTAACGCCTTATTTTTTTTTAAACTTTTTAGTGATTTGATATACAGCTGTTTTGTATTAAATTACTCCCTCTCTCCCACTAATTTTATTGGTCAAAATTGAATAAACTAATTTGACTAAATTTCAAAATAATTGTATTAAATTACTCCCTCTCTCCCACTGATTTTATTGGTCAAAATTGAATAAACTTTAACTAATTTTCAAAATAATTTGACATACATTTTTAAAAATAACAAATTTGTATGCTATAATTGATTATCTATATTTTTAAAAATATGTTTTTCACCAATTATATTTAACATACGATATACGTAATTTAAATTACAAAATTGGCCATTTTAATTAATAAAAGTCAAACAAGCTAGTTTGAATGGGACCAAACAGAGAGTATATTGAAAAATAATAAATTGAGTTATTAGGTCTAAAATAGATCTTTGCAAATGTAATATAATACCGTTAATGTTCAGTATACAAATTTTAACTTTTAATAACATCAAATAAATCATTTTAATTTGCTAAATTAAATGAATCATATGCAGTTAAAAAATTATTTGCAGTCAATGAGCACTAATACTTTAACGGAGTAACATGCATCAAACATGTTGCCGTGCAAATATTATACATTTGAAAGCTCCATGTTTTCAAGTTGGATTAGCACGAGTGGAACCTAGACAATGCATATTATATATTTGAATTTTCTTTTTGTAAATTAACCTTCTTCAAAGAGTTTAGATGCTAATATCAATATATAGGGTCTTGCTAAGTGAGAACCATTTTATAATGAGAACTAAGATCTAATTTTAGCCATCCAAATTTATTATATTTTTTTATTTTCACAGTACATTTATCATTCCCAATTATTTGTCTCTCCTAACCATTGTCTTTCTCATTTTATTGCCGATCACCGTCACTTCATTGCCATCTCTCCAATTGATTTATTAACATTCTATAATCTCAACTCTTCCCGTTTATACATATACATACATATATACATATAATTTGTTGTTTATGTGATTTGTGTGACATATTAATCTTTTCGAGTTTGTTGCCAGATCTGAAATCTTCGTTAAAATGTAGACGATTGGTGATTACGTCCTTGCCAGAGGTGTGCAAACGAAATATCAGAAGACTATTTAGTATTAGGATTCTTATGAGTTTAATTCGAGTTTTGTTGATTTATGGTGAGTGAGTGTTTGATCGTTTATTTTAAGTTTTTGATGATCTCGCGATTAAGTTAGGGATTCTGGGTTTTTTGACATGAGGTGAAACGGTGGCCGGTGATTTGTTGGTTGTGACGGTTTACTAGTGGTGACAATTTGATGGTTATGGTGGTGATTAGTGGAGACACTGTGATGATCATCGTGATGTTGTTAATTTTGAATTGGTAAGTAATGTTTGATGTGGTGATTTTTAATGTTGGTTTTGCCTTTAGGATCTACATAGCCTCTCCACTAGATCCAATGATTTTTGTTCGAAGTTTAGTGATTTTTCACAATTTTGTAATTCTGTAATGTTGAGAGTGTGGTGACAGGTTGTGGTGATTACTGATTACTAGTAATGGTTATTGTATTTAAAACGTGATGATTTTGTAATGGATCTTGGTGGCTTAAATATGGTGGTGGGGTGATGGTTTAGGGCGTTGATATCGGTGATGGTCGTGGCAACACTTATGGTCTGAAACGTAATGATTTTTTTTTAATGTTTGAATTTGGTGTTTTCGTTGAGATATTGGTGATTTATAAGTGGCCGAAAGTGCTGAGGATTCGAGAAGATCTGGTGGATTTTTTTTGTGGTGGTGATTTTTTGTTTTTCGATGGTGATTTTTTGTTTTCTGGTGGTGGTCGGAGGTTACCGCAGTGTGGCGATTTTTTGTTTTTCGGTGATAATTTTTTGGGTTCACAATAGGTCGTCGGAGATGATGACCGAAGTTAGTGGTGGCCAGAAATGGAGGTTCCCCACAGCCGGAGGTGGTTGATGGGTGGGGATGATGAAATATTAAAATGTTAATAAAATTTAATGAATGGTAGGAGATTAATATAAGGTATATTAATGAATTGCTAATATTAAATCTTATATCTCACCAATAGTAGAGCTTCTCAATGGAGAGCTACCCTCAATAAATTTTTTTTAAAAATTGAGGGTCATTAATGATCAAAAGTAAATATTTTGTGCGGTCATAACATCTCCAAATTACATATATTATATTATTAGTTATGTACTGTAATATTTTATTTTTGAAATTCCATCTAAGCGTAAATTGAATTTTAAAATTTACTAATATTTAGTTTCAAATATTTGAAAAATCTTTCTTTTATAAAGAAAAATTCTTTGTATATAATTCAAATAATATAATATAGATCTCAAATTCTATTGTAAAAACAAAAATCATTTGTACAGCAAGATATATCGATTTCAACATTAGTATGGGACTTTGGTCTTACAAATACACAAAAGCCTCTGTTGGCTTTCCACAGTTCAATTCTCCCTCGTCTCCCCCATGGACGACAAAGCGGTATCCTCCGCATCTTCACAGCAGCAAGGGGCCTGGCGTCTAGGACCAAATGAGGCATTCCACAACATCTCTTCGCCTTCTCCACCTTTACTTTCCAAATTTCTACCTGAGATTTGTATTGCTCTACCTGTTCTTCTAGTTCTATATTTCTCCTCCTAATATTGTCCAATTCTGTGTTTTTTTGGTCTATCACCTCATTCTTAGATGCCAACTTTTCTTGGAAACAAGAGATCATATTTTTCAAATCAGCCATTTCCAGGTCTTTCTCCCTACATATCGTGGAGGCTCTATGTTCAGCTTGCCTCGCTAAATCATTGTATTTGTTGTTCAAGTACTGCTTGCAAGTTACTCTCATTGTATCATACTGCATGCATCATCATGTACAAAATAATTACTATATGTTACAATAATATTGTAAGAACTAGGCTATACACACATGCAGAAATAACTATATATACCAACACACCTGAGATTTTAAAAATCTGTAAAACGGATCTTCTGGTGTTTCCCGTGGTACCGATTGCACACTGGTTTCGTAAGGACCACAGTTTGGAAAACTTGTACCCGACTGATTTTTAAGGCCAACATTTGCATCATGATTCGGATGAGTAGGAATGAGTTCAAGCGCCACTCTTTTACTGCTACTTCCAACTTCGTCGCCAGTGATTTTTCTCTTGCCAGAAGCCACATGAGCAGCATTGCCGGCTGCAGTAACAAATAAATGGAAAAAATGTCAAATATCAGACTTTACATATCTATTTTTTGTTATGTCACACTAATTTAAATGTTAATATGTCAGACAAATCCAAAGTGTATATCTGTGTGTATTCAAAATGTCACTAACCTCTAGTGTTGTTGGACGACGACGACATTGTTTACAGGGATGTAATGTGTGTTTACAGGAAAATGTTGGCGTGAGGAGGTGAAAGTGATGTAATGTAATATCCCGTAATTTTTATGAAAAAAAAAGGATTAAAATTTGATAAATAATATGATTTAATAATTAAATTAGACTAATGGACCTAAAACATGGATCAGATTTGGATACAGTTAAGTTGTAGGTCTGGAGTTAGGGTTTTGTATCGTTATATAAACATTATGTTCTCTTCTCCATCTTTGTAATCAAAATTCGTAGGGCTTGTATCTACACAAATCAGCAGTCTTGTAAAATTCGTAGAATATTCATCGTAAGTCGGAATTTGATGATTCTGGACTTTTCGGAAAGCTCTTTGAATTTTCTCCAACCTTTGTTTCACAAAGTGTTTCCAGATTATGCTCTGAACTGTTCTTAAAATCATAAAACACAAACTGAACTCGTTTTTCAGTTTCTGTTCAAATTCAGTTTTATTCAATTCCCAATTCGTTATAAGTCCGATTCTGATGAGTCTTAACTTTTCGGAAAGGTCTTTTCGTTCTCTACAACTTTCGTCCTTTGAGTTTTTCAAGAAAACATCGTTTAGAGGGTCAAAAAGGTTAAATACAGTTCTGGTCAGAAATGTGTACGTGCATAGGATGATTTGATTCTTGATTTTTCGTGTTGAGGTAAGTTTCCGATTGATTGATATATTATTTTCGAAACTATGTGTTGTGTGTGTGTTTTGATTATATAAACTTGGGCTTAGTGATGATATATTTTGATGTGATGTGTATTATTGTATGTGTTATGTGTAAACAATAGTCTTGGAATTTTAATTTGTGCCATGGTTTGTGAAAATATCGAATAAGAATAAGGACCGAGTCACTGGGTTATAGTGACAGTTTTCTGAAAATTTAGGGCCGTTATCACCGGATTGTAGTGGTCATGGCATGAATTGTGGGTTCAGGTTATTGTTTTTGTTGTTATGTGGTATCGTATTTATCGAATAAGAATAAGAATATGTGAATCGAAAGTTATGTATTGTGTATCGTTATTGTATCGTATTGAATATCGTATTATCTTGTATGTATACATGTTATTTGCCCGACTAGTTGGATCGATTGGTTTCTTGCTGGGCTGTATAGCTCATTCCTTACAATTTTCAGGTTCGAGTTAAGATCGAGTTGGATAGCATTGGAGTTCGAGGATCTTAGGTTCAGAATAGATTGGTTTTTGGATTATCATTAGCTGTGCTTTTGTAATTGTTAGCTTTGTAATATAACTTTTGTCACGCTTCCGTCTGTAATGTACTTTATTTAAGTTTTGAATTTAGATTTAATAGTCCGAAAAGTCTGGCTGTTACAGTTGGTATCCAGAGCAGGCTGTCCTTCAGAGTGTGTTAGGTATGTGACTAGTACATTCCCTAGGATGCGATCCTTTAGAGTCGTTTAGAACTTGACTTTTGGAATAGACGTGTCACAAACTTTTGAGTATAAGATTATTGTGAATTTGGGGACCAAATTCTTTTTAAGGAGGGTAGTATGTAATATCCCGTAATTTTTAGGAAAAAAAAAGGATTAAAATTTGATAAATAATATGATTTAATAATTAAATTAGACTAATGGACCTAAAACATGGATCAGATTTGGATACAGTTAAGTTGTAGGTCTGGAGTTAGGGTTTTGTATCGTTATATAAACATTATGTTCTCTTCTCCATCTTTGTAATCAAAATTCGTAGGGCTTGTATCTACACAAATCAGCAGTCTTGTAAAATTCGTAGAATATTCATCGTAAGTCGGAATTTGATGATTCTGGACTTTTCGGAAAGCTCTTTGAATTTTCTCCAACCTTTGTTTCACAAAGTGTTTCCAGATTATGCTCTGAACTGTTCTTAAAATCATAAAACACAAACTGAACTCGTTTTTCAGTTTCTGTTCAAATTCAGTTTTATTCAATTCCCGATTCGTTATAAGTCCGATTCTGATGAGTCTTAACTTTTCGGAAAGGTCTTTTCGTTCTCTACAACTTTCGTCCTTTGAGTTTTCCAAGAAAACATCGTTTAGAGGGTCAAAAAGGTTAAATACAGTTCTGGTCAGAAATGTGTACGTGCATATGATGATTTGATTCTTGATTTTTCGTGTTGAGGTAAGTTTCCGATTGATTGATATATTATTTTCGAAACTATGTGTTGTGTGTGTGTTTTGATTATATAAACTTGGGCTTAGTGATGATATATTTTGATGTGATGTGTATTATTGTATGTGTTATGTGTAAACAATAGTCTTGGAATTTTGATTTGTGCCATGGTTTGTGAAAATATCGAATAAGAATAAGGACCGAGTCACTGGGTTATAGTGACAGTTTTCTGAAAATTTAGGGCCGTTATCACCGGATTGTAGTGGTCATGGCATGAATTGTGGGTTCAGGTTATTGTTTTTGTTGTTATGTGGTATCGTATTTATCGAATAAGAATAAGAATATGTGAATCGAAAGTTATGTATTGTGTATCGTTATTGTATCGTATTGAATATCGTATTATCTTGTATGTATACATGTTATTTGCCCGACTAGTTGGATCTATTGGTTTCTTGCTGGGCTGTATAGCTCATTCCTTACAATTTTCAGGTTCGAGTTAAGATCGAGTTGGATAGCATTGGAGTTCGAGGATCTTAGGTTCAGAATAGATTGGTTTTTGGATTATCATTAGCTGTGCTTTTGTAATTGTTAGCTTTGTAATATAACTTTTGTCACGCTTCCGTCTGTAATGTACTTTATTTAAGTTTTGAATTTAGATTTAATAGTCCGAAAAGTCTGGCTGTTACAGTTGGTATCCAGAGCAGGCTGTCCTTCAGAGTGTGTTAGGTATGGGACTAGTACATTCCCTAGGATGCGATCCTTTAGAGTCGTTTAGAACTTGACTTTTGGAATAGACGTGTCACAAACTTTTGAGTATAAGATTATTGTGAATTTGGGGACCAAATTCTTTTTAAGGAGGGTAGTATGTAATATCCCGTAATTTTTAGGAAAAAAAAAGGATTAAAATTTGATAAATAATATGATTTAATAATTAAATTAGACTAATGGACCTAAAACATGGATCAGATTTGGATACAGTTAAGTTGTAGGTCTGGAGTTAGGGTTTTGTATCGTTATATAAACATTATGTTCTCTTCTCCATCTTTGTAATCAAAATTCGTAGGGCTTGTATCTACACAAATCAGCAGTCTTGTAAAATTCGTAGAATATTCATCGTAAGTCGGAATTTGATGATTCTGGACTTTTCGGAAAGCTCTTTGAATTTTCTCCAACCTTTGTTTCACAAAGTGTTTCCAGATTATGCTCTGAACTGTTCTTAAAATCATAAAACACAAACTGAACTCGTTTTTCAGTTTCTGTTCAAATTCAGTTTTATTCAATTCCCGATTCGTTATAAGTCCGATTCTGATGAGTCTTAACTTTTCGGAAAGGTCTTTTCGTTCTCTACAACTTTCGTCCTTTGAGTTTTTCAAGAAAACATCGTTTAGAGGGTCAAAAAGGTTAAATACAGTTCTGGTCAGAAATGTGTACGTGCTTAGGATGATTTGATTCTTGATTTTTCGTGTTGAGGTAAGTTTCCGATTGATTGATATATTATTTTCGAAACTATGTGTTGTGTGTGTGTTTTGATTATATAAACTTGGGCTTAGTGATGATATATTTTGATGTGATGTGTATTATTGTATGTGTTATGTGTAAACAATAGTCTTGGAATTTTGATTTGTGCCATGGTTTGTGAAAATATCGAATAAGAATAAGGACCGAGTCACTGGGTTATAGTGACAGTTTTCTGAAAATTTAGGGCCGTTATCACCGGATTGTAGTGGTCATGGCATGAATTGTGGGTTCAGGTTATTGTTTTTGTTGTTATGTGGTATCGTATTTATCGAATAAGAATAAGAATATGTGAATCGAAAGTTATGTATTGTGTATCGTTATTGTATCGTATTGAATATCGTATTATCTTGTATGTATACATGTTATTTGCCCGACTAGTTGGATCGATTGGTTTCTTGCTGGGCTGTATAGCTCATTCCTTACAATTTTCAGGTTCGAGTTAAGATCGAGTTGGATAGCATTGGAGTTCGAGGATCTTAGGTTCAGAATAGATTGGTTTTTGGATTATCATTAGCTGTGCTTTTGTAATTGTTAGCTTTGTAATATAACTTTTGTCACGCTTCCGTCTGTAATGTACTTTATTTAAGTTTTGAATTTAGATTTAATAGTCCGAAAAGTCTGGCTGTTACAGTTGGTATGGTATCCAGAGCAGGCTGTCCTTCAGAGTGTGTTAGGTATGTGACTAGTACATTCCCTAGGATGCGATCCTTTAGAGTCGTTTAGAACTTGACTTTTGGAATAGACGTGTCACAAACTTTTGAGTATAAGATTATTGTGAATTTGGGGACCAAATTCTTTTTAAGGAGGGTAGTATGTAATATCCCGTAATTTTTAGGAAAAAAAAAGGATTAAAATTTGATAAATAATATGATTTAATAATTAAATTAGACTAATGGACCTAAAACATGGATCAGATTTGGATACAGTTAAGTTGTAGGTCTGGAGTTAGGGTTTTGTATCGTTATATAAACATTATGTTCTCTTCTCCATCTTTGTAATCAAAATTCGTAGGGCTTGTATCTACACAAATCAGCAGTCTTGTAAAATTCGTAGAATATTCATCGTAAGTCGGAATTTGATGATTCTGGACTTTTCGGAAAGCTCTTTGAATTTTCTCCAACCTTTGTTTCACAAAGTGTTTCCAGATTATGCTCTGAACTGTTCTTAAAATCATAAAACACAAACTGAACTCGTTTTTCAGTTTCTGTTCAAATTCAGTTTTATTCAATTCCCGATTCGTTATAAGTCCGATTCTGATGAGTCTTAACTTTTCGGAAAGGTCTTTTCGTTCTCTACAACTTTCGTCCTTTGAGTTTTTCAAGAAAACATCGTTTAGAGGGTCAAAAAGGTTAAATACAGTTCTGGTCAGAAATGTGTACGTGCTTAGGATGATTTGATTCTTGATTTTTCGTGTTGAGGTAAGTTTCCGATTGATTGATATATTATTTTCGAAACTATGTGTTGTGTGTGTGTTTTGATTATATAAACTTGGGCTTAGTGATGATATATTTTGATGTGATGTGTATTATTGTATGTGTTATGTGTAAACAATAGTCTTGGAATTTTGATTTGTGCCATGGTTTGTGAAAATATCGAATAAGAATAAGGACCGAGTCACTGGGTTATAGTGACAGTTTTCTGAAAATTTAGGGCCGTTATCACCGGATTGTAGTGGTCATGGCATGAATTGTGGGTTCAGGTTATTGTTTTTGTTGTTATGTGGTATCGTATTTATCGAATAAGAATAAGAATATGTGAATCGAAAGTTATGTATTGTGTATCGTTATTGTATCGTATTGAATATCGTATTATCTTGTATGTATACATGTTATTTGCCCGACTAGTTGGATCGATTGGTTTCTTGCTGGGCTGTATAGCTCATTCCTTACAATTTTCAGGTTCGAGTTAAGATCGAGTTGGATAGCATTGGAGTTCGAGGATCTTAGGTTCAGAATAGATTGGTTTTTGGATTATCATTAGCTGTGCTTTTGTAATTGTTAGCTTTGTAATATAACTTTTGTCACGCTTCCGTCTGTAATGTACTTTATTTAAGTTTTGAATTTAGATTTAATAGTCCGAAAAGTCGGGCTGTTACATGTAAGAACACCGAACAGATAGATGAATGCTATACAATAAGTGTGTGTGTGTAAGTGGGAAATTAGTGAAGAGACGCAGCTGTTGGTTGAAAAGACGCATCCGTGCCTTGGAATTTTTATTCTAGGGTTTCACTAAAATTTTTGTTTTAGGGTTTCACTGAAAGGTTGGTTTTTTTTTTAATTCAAAACTTAACTTTTTTTTTAAATATGAAATTGTCTCGCTCTCCATCAACGAGGAAAGTGCCGAAGAAATGTGGCTGCAAAAGAATGCGTAAAATGGGGGGAAATTTTAAATATCATCGATTTCAAAATTCATTGCTGGAGCATTGGTCGAATTTATGTATTCGGCCAAATTTAACCCCCACAAACTAGGTTAATAGTAATATATTGAACCCCGACGAAGCATTCGTATTCAACACGTTCATTTTGTTATGCCACGTTTTGACATAGTCCAAATTTCTCCGTTTGATAATTATTAATTGCTTAACCACTAAATAATATCATCTTCCTGAAATGAGTAAAGAATCAATCTCAATCGACGAATAACGGAAAATATCTCCAAATGATATTATTCAAATCATGGAAAGAAATGCGGAGATGCCGCGAGATTATAGGAAAACGTGTGAAGACCAGACTATTTATGGGAATGTGATGTGGATGGATAAATCCGGACTATTTATGGGAACGTGATGTGGATGGATAAATCCTGACTATTTATGGGATTGGACTGAATGAGCTTATCCAATGACTTGTTTTCCAAGAACTACGTGAGGCTTGATCCCTATATAAGGGTACGTAGCCACCTTGTATGATACGGCAATTGACACTCGGGAAAGAGGAAGAGAAAGAACCCATTCTCTATTCAATTTCTGATGAGTCATCATACGAGCTCAGCCCCCACACATCCAAAAATTCCAAATTCCCCTATTTTCATAATTCCAAAAATTCCAAAAATTCCAAATTCCAAATTCCAAAAATTCCAAATTCCAAAAATTCCAGCAATCTCCGATTTGTGTTGTTACGAAATTCCTCCAACAACAATTGGCGCTAGAAGGAGGGGATTATTTTTTGATTGTGGAGGACAATCAAATCATTTACATCATACGCAAGGAGGGTTATTATGGATCTGGAGCTGCTTTAATGGAGGAGCAGAACGGTAGAGGCGGTGGTTCGTTCGTGGTTGTATTAAAAATTAAGATAAGTTTTCTTATGATTTTGTCCGTACAAATAAGTTATCTTATAAAATTCGTAGTAAATTTAACACATGTCAGATTTTGATGATTTTTTATGATCCGGAAAGCTTTTGCGATTTCCTACAACTTTCGTTCTTGGTGTTTTCTGATATTATGTTTCGATCTATTTTCGAAATCACAAAACATAATCAGATCTCGTTTTTCAGTATTGAGAAGTTAATCAGCAGATATTTTATTTGATTCCCGATTCATTATAAGTCCGTTTCTGACGAGTCATATATCATCGGAAAGCTCTTTTAGTTTTCTACAACTTTCATGTTTTGTGTGTTTCAAGAAAACATCGTTTACAGGGTCAGAAAGGTTAAAAACAGATCTGGACAGAATCTGAATCATGGAGATGTTAAAGAATTGTGATGCAATATTTGTAGCACATGATTTGATTACTTCACTAGCTCGTGCATGGACAAAAACAAGTGTGGAAGGTCTTTATCTGATAAGGGTAATCTTTTTGAAAGCTCTTTTTTTCAAGGAGGATTAATATTGAAGACCCTACTGTCAGAGAAGAGTCCATGAATAAAATTACATTATTGAAGGCCCATTGGTAGATGGATATTTCTTGGTTGGCACAGGACATTCCTACAATCACGGGAAGAAATGCGGAGATGCCGCGATATTGTAGGAAAATGTGTGGGACCGGACGTGATATGGTTGGCACGAGACGTTCCTACAATCACGGGAAGAAATGCGGAGATGCCGCGAGATTGTAGGAAAACGTGTGGGACCGGATATGATATGGGCTATAAGCCTGACATTTGAAATTGGGTATCTTATTAAAGCCTCAGCTCGCGGGCTCGCGGATGAACGAAAACATATCCGTATGTGGGCAATGACTTTTGAAAAGCCTGTACGCCAATTCGGACTACATACAAAACGCCAAGCGACCGAAGAAATTTGGAAGCTTGAAAATTTTTTAGTTCTCCACTGCAGCAAGCTACACTGAAGAACTGGGGGCTTGTTGTTATGCCACATTTTGGCATAGTCCAAATTTCTCCGTTTAATAATTATTAATTCAGATTAATAATTAATTGCTTAACCACTAAATAATATCCTCTCCCTGAAATGAGGAAAAAAATCAATCTCAATCGACGAATAACGAAAAATATCTCCGAACGATATTATTCAAATCATGGAAAGAAATGCGGAGATGCCGCGAGATTATAGGAAAACGTGTGAAGACCAGACTATTTATGGGAATGTGATGTGGATGGATAAATCCGGACTATTTATGGGAACGTGATGTGGATGGATTGATCCTGACTATTTATGGGATTGGACTGAATGAGCTTATCCAATGACTTGTTTTCCAAGAACTACGTGAGGCTTGATCCCTATATAAGGGTACATAGGCACCTTGTATGATACAGCAATTGACACTCGGGAAAGAGGAAGAGAAAGAACCCATTCTCTATTCAATTTCTGAGGAGTCATCATACGAGCTCAGCCCCCAAACATCCAAAAATTCCAAATTCCCCTATTTTCATAATTCGTTATTCCACCAATCTCCGATTTGTGTTGTTACGAAATTCCTCCAACAACACATTTCAAAGTGTACGAATAAAATTAACATAAAAATAAAATTCTATCACTAGATCATCTATCGAATTTACGTATTTGGCCAAATTTAAGACCACGAACTAGGGTAATAATTAGACGAATAATATTTTTCACGGACAAAAGTAATAATTTCATGAATTATTAATTACACGGATTAATTGGGCAAATGAATTTGTGCCATAATTTTCATAGAGAAACAAACTTATAATAAATAAGTTTTTATTTACTTTCTAACGGTACAATTGGGTTCTTAAATCTGATTTTATTATAACCAATAATCTAACCGTAATCAATCAAATCCCAACCTCTTCTTGTCGCCTCCCTTGTCGCCTGTATCAGCCTCTTCTTCTTCAGAGTCAGAACCAGAACCAGAGTGAGTAGCTGCAGAATCAATGTCGGCTGTCTGACCAGGGGGGGAGGAATGCCCTAGATCCAGAATCTTGTCGTCCTCATCCATGTCATCCTCTCCAGCCAAAGCCACCTCTAAAGGGGTAGGAGCATAAGGGCTCGGGAAATCAGAAAGGGTGAGTGATCCAGGAATCTTCTCCAGAACTTCAGCTAAGGCACCATCCCATCCCTTAGTAAACTGAACTGGAAAGAGAAGCTCGTCATGCTTACCAATTAATTCCTTGTACTCCTGAGAGTCAAGGTACTCATCGATAAAATCATCTTTGGTCTTCCTTAGCTCAACCAGCTCAGCTTGGGAATCAGCTAACTCCTTCTCCCTCCTAGCCAAAGTAGCCCTGAGAGAGCCAACTTCCTCTTGAGACTTCTCAAACTTGCCTTGGTTGGCCTCGGAAGATGAGCGCCAAGCCTTGGCTTGAAAGAGAGCCCCTTGGAAGTTAGCATTAGCCTGCAAACAAAGTACAAGTCAAAAAAGAAACTTGTAACATATTAAATAAATTACAAAGAAAAAAAAGAGTAAAAGCTTACAGCAGCTATAGCTTGAGAGCCTGCATGCTCCACTCCCTCAATGGTAGAGTTGGAGACAAAGTCCTTGTAATCACAAGGAGTGAGAGAGTGATAAGACCACTCAGTAGCATGTTTGGACACCCCAACGACTGTGTCCTTCTTCCTGATACCCCAGTTGGGGCGCCAAACAGAGCTCTTGGCTGATAGAGGAGCCTCAACCTCCTCAACTGTGTACTCATGAGGCCTCAAAAAGGCCGGGACACTCGAAGCTGCTCGAGGGTCCTTTCCTCCCAAACGAGCCCTCTTCATCCTTGTAGTTTCTCCATCTAAGGGCTCGTTGGTCTTATTTATAAAGGTCGCAGCTGTAAAAACACAGAAAAAAGAAACAATGGGTATAAGAAAATCTTAGATAAATAAAAGAAAGTATGGAATGAGAGTTACCCACTACGCCATAGATGGCCGGATGCAACACACACCTACTGTTACCTTAGACACGATTTCTGTTGCATCAGGCCAAAGGTAACGCACTTTTACCATTTCATCCGCCAATGTTACCTTTGACATAAAATGCAACGCTTTCCTTCTCAATGGTAACACAGGGTAAAGTATTACATTAGGCCCATAGAGTAACACTAAATCAAACAAATGCAACACAAGAACGGTGTTACCTCAGCCAAACTAGGTGCCACGTGTATGCCACGTCACATGTGGCCCCACAAAATTGCCATGTCACCAGGTGCCACGTCACATGTGGGGTCCACATGTGGGGCCCACATAATTGCCATGTCACTTGGTGCCACGTCACTTGTAGGGCCCACATGTGGGGGGCTTATAAAATTGCCACGTCACTTGTGGGTCCCACTGTGCCACGTCACCAGTAGGTCCCACTTTAGTACCGCGTCACTGGTGGACCCCACATTCTATTGCAACACTAAATCTTTAGCTAATGAAACACTAGATAATGTTATGAATAGCTAATGTAACACTAATTCTATGTACTAGGGCAACAGAAAATGAAATATTGCAACATTAGTAACAATAGCATTTGCAACACTTAAATTCAAAAAATTTCAAGACCTGGTTGATACATATATCAATCCTTTTACAAAATAAACCAACCAATTCATAATACAGAATTTGTCACTCATCAATACAATACTGACCTTCTACATTCATCCACCACTTAACCAAAATATAATCAAACTCCTTCCGTCATCCACCACTTAACCAAAATATATTCCAAGTACCAACTCCCTAATGCTACTACTGATTGTAAGAAAAAACAATTGCTAAAAGGTAGTACAGGCAGTCAATGGAGTACCATTTCATCATCTTCGCTCGAACTTGGTTCCATATGCCACAACCATTAAAGGCTCGTTCTCACTCTTCAGCTTCCGATAATTCAGATGCCATAGAGACAAGGGTTTTCAATGTCGTTGAGAGCATGTTCTCAAGAGCATAAATCCTTGAATTTCTGGCACCAGGTGACATTGCCTGAGGACAATCACTGGATAGAAAATACAAACCAGGTTATTGGGGTATATTGGTATCAATTTCAGAAGTATACATTAACATCAATAAAAATACAATAGATATGTAAAAGGGAAAAAAAGGGAATCTGGCACAGAAAGATTATTTTTTATGGCAATAAAATTTCAGACTTATTGATTGTACTTTGTAATTCTTCCTTCAGTTTTGCCACTTCCTTAGCCATTTTAGCCCTCCTAAAAATCAGAGAATTTTTCAGCAAAATTAGAGTTTTATGGACTACATAAAAAACCACTAAAGAATATTGTTGAAGTAAACAAAAAAATAGGAGAATAATTACAGAATCTAAAATTTATATCACAGCTTTTGCATATGTAAAAGTTTACAGGTTGTAATTTATTCTCAGTATTCCAAGAACAGATGACATGTACATACTAGATAGAACAGAACCAATATGCAAGTAGTAAGCCGCTCTCAATAAACCAAATATTTTTTTAAAGTTGCATATTACTTATACGAGTGCATTCGTGTCTAAATATGTTTCTAACTGTAACATGAAAAGACATATTGCATCCAAATGACTACCAGTGCTAGCAAACTTTACTAAATCATATAAAACACTAGCACCAGCACCTTTGAACAGAGATTTAACACCCTCATTCTTCAATATCTGAGTGAATGCATCTAGGGAACTCTTGTAATAAACCAATTAATACAAATCTAAAAGAAAACTAAACTTGGAGTACTATACAATGACAAATACAGACGGAAGCGTGACAAAGGTTCAATTACAAAAACTATCTATTACAAAAGCGCAGCTAACGGTGATCCAAAATCCAATCTATTACAAACCTAAGATCTTCGAACTTCAATGCTATCCAATTCGATCTTACACCGAACCTGAAAATTGTAAGGAATGAGCCATACAGCCCAGCAAGAAACCAATCGATCCAACTAGTCGGGCAAATAACATGTATACATACAAGATAATGTGATATTCGATACGATACAATAACGATACACAATACATAGTTTCGATTCACATATTCTTATTCGATAAATACGATACCACATAACAATAATAACTCGAAACCCAAAATTCATGGCACGACCACTACAACTCGGTGACAACGGTCCTAAATTTTCAGAAAATTGTCACTATAACCAGGTGACTCGGCCCTTATTCTTACTAGTATTTATGCCCGCCATGCTGGGCTTTTTTTTTGTTAGAAATGAAATATCTTATATTTGTAATTGTTTGTTTGATTTGAAATTTAAGCACAACATGAAAAGCATAGAATAATAGTCCCATACAATAATAGCATTCCGTTTGAAAATTTCAACATAAACAAAGTTGACTGAAAACAATTGTTTATTTTAATCTATATAACTTTGTTTCTGCCAACAATGTCCTTGCTTTTGTTTGCTTCCGCTGCCTAAGTTGGTTTGAGTCCGACATTCCTTGCAGATGATATGTAGATGAAGTTGCCTGTATTGAATATTGTTTGAATAATGAACAAAACCATGTAATTATAAAATTATGTAAATAACTTACCTGTGAACTTGATGGCTGGATTTCACATGATGTTTGAATTATTTGATCTCCCGGTTGAACAAATCCATTGCATATGTTTGTAGCTAAGTACAGTTGATAGTGATGAACGACGTTAACTTCCTTGATTCTTAGTTGTACTGTGTAATCTCTTTTCGCAAGTAATTTTAGACATGGTGGAAAATGTTCCCTTTTGTTTTATTGTTATACATTGAGAATTAGAATTTTGTAAAGTATGATTAAATATAATCTAATATAAATTGTAACAAAATTAGCACCTCGTTGATAATGTCTCGAGCTCTTTTTCCCAATAATGTTCGAACTTCTCTATCTCCTAGTATAATATCCATTGTTCCGGTTGCATCATAAGCGACGACATTAATGGTGTACCTATATTTTTAAGGAATTTCATATAGAAGATAAAGTAATATACATTAATACAAATTTTGATATTTTAGAAATCACCTTTTTTCAGGATGTGGCACTGTTCTGGGACAGTGTTTGCAAACATGTATTCGCTCTATAAATTCTGTGGGATGATACCTGTATCGTCCACGTACTTGAACATTACTTGTGTGAAGACTTTAGCCTACAGATTATAGATTGAATAATGAAACAACTCATGAATTCATAACTGTTTAGATAAACCAATTGTACACATACTCACATCTATATATTCTTTAGACAGACCTGTTCAATTTTAATAGTGAATTTTGTAAGAGAAGTAGAAAGTGCAAAAGATTGATTTTGTAATAGTCATCAGTTTTACCTCTTCCTAAGGTGAAGGACGCTGTGATGATTGTAGTTTAGGTAGATTGTTGTTGGGGCAACATTTGAGATTTCTACTTCTCGTGTTTCATTATAGAAATGATGGTATTAGAAAGCAACATATTCTGTGTATGTAACAATATAAATTTGAGATATTATATACCATTCCATTGCCCGATTTTCCCCGCTGATATTATGATGATCACTGGTTTCTTCACCTGGTCATTCATTCCATTTTCAAATTGTACAGCAAAATCCTCCCAAAAAGTAACCTTTATGTTTGAACTGGTGCATGAAATTTTAGTTAATCTGTATTTCTGTTGGTTAGTGGAATAAAAAATTATAGAAAGAATATCCGCAAAAACTTCCATCCGTTATGGTCATTTTGGTTTGTTTTTGGTTGCGAAGTTCTCTAAAATCCTTTTTCTTGATTATACCAACAACATCTAATTGCAAAAGTGAATAAAACTATAAAATTTGCAATCTACAGTCATTAAGGAAGTGTAGAAAGTAATTGCTTACCTGCCAAGTAAGTTTTTTGATTTGATAAACTGTTAATTTCATTGTGGTCGACGAAATCAAAAAAGATTATTGGTATAGTTGTTCCGTTGTCCTCCAGGTCTTCTACTTCTGTATCCCTTGAGAAGATCAACTGCTTGTCATTACGTAGGCATCTATAAATATCTGTTGGTTTATATGGTTGAACTATAAAGTTCTTAATGTTGTGTACATTTCCCACTGTAATCTTCTCCTCTAGTTTTTCAAAACATAATCCTGGAATGAAAGCATGAATTCTATTTTTCTGCAAAGATCATAGTTTTATATTCCATCAAGTTGAGTGTACCATGCTTAAGTTAAAATAATATGAAAAAATTAAAAATATGGATAGACTAATGTACCATGTTGTCGATAAGAATGATGTTGAACCCTTTGAAGACTTCTCCTGTTCTTGTAGATCCTCTCCATTTTTTTATGACTCTAACTTTGATTTTGTAGTCATATCTTCCTGGTCTTAGAGAAGCTATTGTGTCAAATTTGTTGTTTGACATATTTGTAATATGATTGTGTTACAGATTTGCAGTTTGGCAATTGTAACTCTCATTGTAAGAAGCTTGATGGTTTTGGACATGTTTATATTTGTCACAACAAACTGATGGTGCATTTAAAGCCTATGGTAATGTTGGAAATAGTGTTGATGTCATAATTTAATATACTTCAAGTGATTGTAAGTTTACTCAAGTTGCAGAAAGCAGAATTAGTTGTTTACATTTAAGATTACAGATTAATATTTTCGAATTCGGCAGGTTACATAAAAGCTAGAAAACATTTAAAACTATGTAGTTTGTACTTGTTCAGCCGCTTAGATTTGTTCCAACAACACCTACTTCTGCAATGAATGATTTCAACAGATTATATTTATCTTGAATTTCTGAAAATTTATAAAAAAAATATCTTATCCAAATATTTCTAACCTTTTCTTTCTTGATATTTTTCAAACCTTTTAGTTCAACGTCATCATTAGCATCAAAGAGAACGGGCTGAACATTTGTTCTTGCTCTTTTTTTCGTATTTGATGAGTTGCCGGTTTGAGGTGTTTCATTGTTGATATACTCTTCTTCTAAATCCTAAATTTACATATGAATATTATTAAAAAATTGGAAATATTTCTCATTACAAAAAAAAAGTACCAAGGCTTACTTTCAATTGTGAATCATCCTGAATTTCCATCTTAATTTTTTCATGTGGATCAAAGGTATCTGTTATGTCATGACTTTCCATGATCTCCTTAGCTTCATAAACAGTTGATCCTTTGTTCAAATTGTCTTGAGTTATTTGCAGTGTGATGGTGTATTTTTGATTCACAAATGTTCTTAGTATCTCCGGGAAATTTTCCTCATCCTCTTCCTATGTTTTTTAACTTTTGTCAGAATGATTTGTTTAGTCTAATGTATGGCAGAAATATAATATATGGTGCAGAATTTGGACGTACCTTTAAGCAATCAAAATGAATATCTACCACCGTTTTGTCAATAAATCTGGTAACTTCTGAATTAGGGAAAATGACTACCATTGATCCGGTTTGGTCTGAACAAATTGTGCACAATCTAAACCTGTCAAAATGTTTTTTTAAGTTCATTCCAATTATTTCGTTATACATTTAAGTGAGAGTAGGCAAACTTTAATAAAAATTAAACCTTTTTTCCGGGTAAGGAAAAATTCTTGGGCATTTTGTACAGCTATAGATTCCTTTGTCACGTATAATTTCAATTTCACAATCAATACACTGAGCATAGTACCATTTTGATTTTTCATCCAGTTTCTTCACTGTTACCTGACAAATAACCATTGTCTGCAGCAAAATTGTCTATTACAAACAAATTTATTAAGCGAATTATAATAAAAATTAGATTTCAGAACTCACATCTTTAAAATCATTTTTTTAATTTCTGATTTGTTTCACTGTACTACTAGAAATAGTGCAATAGACATCAGTTATAAACTGATGTCTGATAATTTTCCAACCGATGTCTTCGTGGGTGTAGAGAAAAGTCATACCCTTTTACATCGGTTTTCGACCGATGTCTAAAAATATCTAAAACATCAGTTTTATGTAAGTAACCGATGTTTTAAATGGTCTTAGACATCGGCCATGAACCGATGTAAAAGACAAGGACTTTTCTCTACACCGACAAAGACATCAGTTGAATTTTTCTTCACATCAGTTTCTAGTTGATGTCTAAAATCTTTAACATCAGCTTTGATGTAATACAATACTGATGTCTTTGTTTAAACATTTTCATGCTCTAATCATGTATATAAGCACCAAAAAATAGCAAAAACAAAAATAACCCCAAGCTATCATATATAAATAACCAAAACTTTGATTATCATTACCAAAACAATTCGAAAGATTCCACTATAACAACGATGAAACTGAAAACATAATTCTCAAAGCTACTACATCATCAAGTCAAAATGCCATTACATTACTAGTCATTTACATGAGATCTTTTATAAACTCGAGTCTCCTAACGCACCACATCAAACTCCTTCCGCGGGTTAGACTTTTGGCTCTTGCACATCCACTACAAAGTGTCAAACACAGATAAAAATTAGGTCTAACATTTATCATTCAATTTATTTAAAGTATACTAATTGTAGGAACATTTTTACAAAGGACATGTAACATAATTAAAAATTTAATGACAAGAAAAAAAAGTAAGATACAAAGATAAAGTGATTAACTATTGAAGTATTTTACTTACGACCTTTTAAACAACTTCATTTTTAACTCTTAGAGAGTATTTTCTTGAAGTTTGAGCTGAGACATACCAAATTGAACTATAGATTGTATAAATTTAAATATTTCACTATCAAATTAGTGGATCAACGTACAATACATACCAAATAAAGTTTTAGCCTTCTTCAATTATTAATTTTGTTATCTCAACTGCATTACCTAATAGACAATGTGACGAGGTGATCAAGAAAATAGATAATACTAAATCAAATAGTACCAAACTATACCAAAACAAAATAATGTATCTTGTTTGCTAATTACAATATAGAAACATACAATCAGAAAGAGTATGAAGAAAATACACCAAACAGTTGCAATATAATAAAGAAGTTAAAGTTAGCTACAAATAAAAAAAAATGGAGGAAAAGGGGATTAGTATAAGTATTACCTGTCCACCAAGTTCCTTCACCAGTTTAAAAGTTTTTTTTATTGAAAAATTGATATGATGCGGTTTATTAACAATCCTGCTCATTTGTCAATGCTCATTTGTCAAGTCTAAAAACGACACAAAAATAAAGAAACGAAAAAAATAAAATTAGAGTCAAATCCTCAAATGCATATATGATTATGAATTCATGTTTAAATAATTAAATTCACCAACCTGGAACTTGAGTGTTTCTGCAGTTTCTTGCAGTTTCTGTTCTGACCTAAACAACAATAAGTTGTGATACATAGAACATATAAAACTCGAATTACCAAGACTACGAGAATTATATAGAAAAACTAACAAAATGCATTGCATACATACTCTGTTTCTATTTGTTCTGACTAACTAATGTTTTATATTCCTTCATCTTCTCTTAGTATAATTTCATTTCGTTATATGCAAATACGTGCAAAATACTTTTCATATGGTTATGGCCAAGCCCAACAGCTAGAATTTGTGTAGTTGGCTAGCATTTGCCAAAGCATGTGTGTGCCTAAGCTACCGTACATGTCTTCATTTCTAAGTTCTAGTTATGTTGAAGATCACATGGAAAGGTTTAAGCTATTAGCAAAACTAGATGTATTATATAGACGAACTACATTAACATGCTTCATGATGTAAAAGAAACTAACCTAATTTGACTTTAGAAGTAGAATAAAACTTGAAATTCTTGTATAAGCTAAAAGGTGGACCAACTTCATGCTAGACTTTAGAAAATCTGAGGAACAAAAGAAGAACATTCTCCAACTTACAACCTCAGTTCTGGAACAAACAGGACATTCTCCAAAAGAGTTACAAGGTTCGACCTGAGAAAACCAGTTGACGCTTTCTTGGTATGGTCGAAGAATTGTGGTTTCTGGGGCTGGAGAAATTAAAGAAGTTACAGGAGGAATCTTTTCCTCCTCTAAAACTTTACTGACATTCTTCGCTAAAATGGAATCAAGTACAATAACTATTTCATCAAAAGAAGGTCTATTCTGAGGATTTGTGTCCCAGCATCTTTCTATCATTGACAGTATTCTTTGTGGCACACCCGACTCATGTCCTGCAAGAACAGGTCTCAATCCTTCAGATGCCACCGCTGCTGTAAGTTGTTGCTCTGTATAATTCATTTCCAGCACAGTGTGGGCCTGCCAGCATTAAATTATTATTTGAAACAAGTCACCGGGATCACAGAAAAGCAGTGATTGTGAGCGAAAGCCTTAAGGACTACTAATCATACACAGCATTTTGTTACCTTATCCACTGTAATTATTCGTAAATCCTACATACTCGGGTGTGATAAACTTGAGAGCAAATTTTCAAGTTTCTACAGCACCGAGAGCAATTACTAAGATAAAGACATTATATCTAATAACAAAAAACAGAGGGAAAATTGGAGACTAACATGTGCTTCTGCTCGAAGATCAGTGTATGGGACGACACCACTAAAAAGCTCACTGCAATAAAGTGTAAAATTGCATGTTCACATGGGAGTGAAATTTAAAGGGAAATAGTTTATTTTGATCTTCTTCAAAATCATGGATTATTATGATGATTTTTTGAAAATTTGGAATCCTGTTTTGATACAAATTGTATTAATTGTGTTACTCAAACAAATATAAGAGAGTTGAAAGAATTAATAAAAACACATTACTTGATTCAAAGACAGATGGACAAGCATTTCAAACAATATTTGTACTGTTGCCTGAAGGTATTGAAATAAGGGTTCCAGGAACACATGGTGTAGTGTGTGTATAGAGAGTAACACTGACAAATGCCAACGACGAATGCTGCACCTATGGACTATTATTTACTTTTGCAAAACAGGTACTACCTATTAGTAACACTGATAACCTAGTTGCTCAGATATAAAATGAAAAACTGTATTTAGGAATCAGGTACTACCTCAATCATTATATCAATCTGAGAATTCGCAATCAACGTATTCTTTGCCTGCTAAAATTTAAAAGCTTAACATAAACAGAACATATCCTTATTCATTCTAATCAATTTCAAAACGGTAAAAAAAACAAGGACAACCAAACATGAGCTAAATTATCTCGGTTCGACAAAAATGGCTCAATAACAGAAGGAACAGTTAATACAAAAGCAGAACCAGTCAATGATGCATCAATATCACCAAGAATTTGCTTAGCTATTGCAGGATCAAACAAAGAACTAGGCACTAACATTCCAGAAACTGATAATGTTGTTTTTCCAGAGCTAAACAATCACAAATATCACAACATACAATCAAAACAATATCAAGATGAAAAAAAAGTCAAATATGCAAATCGACTAAAGCTAACAACTTTACAGACACACTTACTTGTAATGGTGAAAAGCATGTCTTCTCATTTTCAGACCCTTTGGGTCCTGAAATTTGTTACAATAATCAAAACCCAGATGTCATAAGTAAAAATATACACAAAATATTGTATATTTGTATTAAATATTAAATTTTGAGCTAGTTATATGTGTGTGTATGATAGAAGTGCTTACAGGGCCTTGAACTCTGACCATGACAAATCGATGATGAAGACCCAATTGAAGATGATGAAGACTTGATCTTTGTCAAATCGATTTGCCAATTAACGATTTGAAGTGATGTGGGATTCGATTTGAACGATTGAGGTTATGAATTGAAGGTTACAAATTGAGTTGAGAGTGAAAGAAAGAGAGAAAGAGGGTTGAAAAATAGCTAGGGTTCTTCAGAGTTCGAGAGAGGTGAGGTCGAGTGAGGAGGGTATGGAGTGTTTTCAGTTATTGTTTTAATTAAATTATATTTTTACTTTTGTCTGAATAATAAGGGAAGAGGGTTACAGCAGCCAAAAAAACGGGGGGAAGAATAATTGGCTAAGTGGGGAAATCGTATTGGGCAAAAAAATTGATAAAGGGGGAAAGTATTAGCGGGCACTAATATTTTTTTAAAGACAATGTTTAGACATCGGTTCAAATGTAATCCGATGTTGTAACTATACAAAGACATCAGTTATTTCTAAACTGATGTTAATAAAGATCTTTTACATCGGTGGCACCATCAACCGATGTTATATGGGCGATGTCTATTGACAGTTTTCTAGTAGTAAGAACTTTTTTGGGTATGTCCTCATCAGTGTTTGATATATCCAAAGATGGATGTTTCTCCCACATGTTCATTATGAAGAGTTAAAATGCAACCAAAAAAAATTTCTTAGATCAGGTAATTATTTTCTTACTTTTCCTTCAACTCTACCAGACTGTAGTGGTTTGGGTTAATGAAAACCCTTGTAGCTGGGTAATTTGTTAAGTTTGGTGCTCCTACAAATCAAAGTACATTTCAGTTATTACAATTTAAACTGAAATAATATAAAATAATAAATCACCTGACATTACCTTTGTATCGACCAACTTTAGCACATGAGATAATAACAAATATATCTCGGACATCCATTTTTTTAAAAGCTTCTTCAATTTCTATTGCAAAAGCGTCAAAAAAAATCACTTTCACTCTAAATCTGAAAAAAATGTTAACTTGGCAATGAATAAATTATAAAAAAAAATTACTTTCAAATACATGTAAAATCTTTGAACTAACCTTCCGTCTGAGAGGTCAAACTTCAGCCTGATAGTTTCCTGATTATTTTTAGTTGTTCTAATAATTTCTTGAAGATTTTCAACCTTGCCGACCATGTCTAATATAAATTGTAATGTTATTGAGAGGAATAATTTTGAGGAAATAAATTTCTAAAGTTTATTTTGAGGAAATAAATTGCTAGTTTTTCAACTTCCTCCATGTAGAACAAATCAAATGCGTAATCATCTATTTGTAAGCCTTCGTTCTCATCTTTCTCAATTTTTGTGTGAGTTGTAAAATAAATATGGTGTTCATTTCTAACTGGCCTGAATATCTCATCACCGACATATTTCTTAACTTTAAAATTTGACAAACAATAAATTTTACCAACAACTAATTTCTCAAACAAATCTTCAAAATATTTTTTGCTCGCGAAACCATGAATTCTTGAGTTCTACAGGACAATGGAACATAAAATAAGTCGGAAATTCATCCAATTAAAAACTTATAAGGAATAATAAGTTTGTTTCATAAAAGTATACAGAATCATCAATGAAGATCATATTTATCCCATAATATTCCTGCCTTTGTCTGTTTATTCCCTTCCAAAAAGATTGCAATCTAACTCGAGTTTGCCAGTTGTAAGTTGAGCTATTCAAGTTTTTGATGCTTTCATACTTGTTCAGTTCCATTACTGTCAAGCATGTACATATGATTTATTACAATTTGTAACAGATAAACAATAAATATATGTCCAAATCTATTATATTGAAGGTATTAAAGTTTTGTCAGAGGTTTATTTACCTCTTCTGAAGATGACTCTTCCCTCTTTCGCAGAATTCAATTCGGTTGTTGTTAGTTGGCTTCAATCTTCTCTTTGCTCTCCTCTTTACTCTTGTGTTCAGATCTCGGTTTGATAATAGATACTTAGGCTTATATTTTAGTAGGTAATGTTCACTTTGTTCTGTTTTCTTGTAGATAGTGTACACGTTTAATAAAGAACAGTGTTGATGGATGCATTGGCATTTGTGCAAAAAGATCCAGTAGTAGCCTTATTTATTAAATTTTGTTTTCATTCTTCTATTTATTCTAAGTCACCCTTTTAATTGGTAGCTATTCAATTTATTATTTGACAGTTTTATGAAGTGACATTGTACAAAGAAATTTAATAACTTTTTTTATTTTAATATTGTACAAAGATACCCCATAATTTTTCGAACAAATGTTAATAGAAATTTAAAATAACAATTCATCACTTCATAACATCATGAATTATCAGGTCTATTTGTATTATATTCTTAAAATATAAAATACAAACATTAAATTTAAGTATTTTTTTCAAACATTATATTATAAACATAGCACTTTTTTTGCCACCACGATCGAACCTGCTCTCTTACGTAGTTGGCTGTAACCTGTAAGAATGTATGAAAAATACGACGACTTGTACATTTGTTGTGTGACATGAATAATGGTCGGTTAAAATCTGAGCTTAAAGAGAAAGTGTTCCAGAATGGACTTGTAGTCGTGTAGTACTTGTTAATTGTGTCACAAATGGACGGTTAATAACAAATGGACGTGTATTTTCTATGTGTCCTTATTATTAATATTATTTTATTATAAAATAATATTAATAATACCTCATTTATCTTCCTCGGCCTCATTTGTATTTTTTTTATATTTTTTTATGTTCCAATGAATATTTAAGTTTCTCATTTTATAATTAATCATATTAATTTTTAATTTTATTTTAATATTTTCCTTTCACATTAAATTTTTGAGTTTATTATTTTTAAGGCCCGTGCCTTGCACGGGTTATAGGCTAGTATTATTAATTTATTAATTAGAAAAAGTATCGAAAACCAAAAATTAACTGAAAACCGAAAACCAAAATTTCAATGTTTCGGCTTTAATAATATAGTATAGATATCCCGATGATCCAAACATTTTTTTAGTTTGTGATAATAAAAGTAAACAAGTTATTTGACTAGTACTTTTGTTAAGTTTTTGTTTGATCTTTCCATTTCAATTTTTTTTTAATATTTTTCGAAAATCCAACAGCGGGAATGTCATTATATTTAATTTTTATTTTTAAAATATATTTATTTAAAAAATTAAAATTAATTATTATTATTATAAGTTTATACAAAATAAATATGTATTTTCAACGATAAAGCGACCGTGTTATAGTGCCAGGCTGCCAGCTAACAATGAAAAATTATATGTATTTTGTAGTCTCCTCCCGAATCAACATAATATTTTGTTTAATTTTGACAATAATATTTCAATTCCCGGGGTCATAAACGACGACGTATAGTATTAGAACGCAGTCGTTCTCTCGCCTCTCTTTGCTTTTTCACATTAAACCCTATACTTCTTCCCTTGTTTTCTTACTTTTCGTTATAGCCTTCTCTCCCCTACCGCCTGTATCAGAAAGGGCTTCAATTAGGGTTTCTCATTTTCTTCTCTTTATTAAGAGATTGGCTTTTTGGATTTTGCTTCAAATCTTCGGCGATTGATTGACACTTGGTCAGGTAATTGTTTTTGTTTGATTCATCTCGATTTTAGATAGGGATTGTTTGCCTTGTTAGTCTTGGATTCGATTTCAGATAAATCTCCATGGTATTGGCACCTGTGTGGAGGCTTTAGAAGCTACTGGTAAGCGTTTGTCGGACTTTGCTGATAAGTTAGGGCTCCCATTTGAATTTTCCCCAGTTGCTGATAAAGTCGGAAATCTAGATCCCGAAAGAATTAACGTGAGTAAAAAGGAGGCAGTTGCGGTTCACTGGTTGCAGCATTCACTCTATGATGTTACAGGCTCCGATGCAAACACGCTTTGGCTCTTGCAAAGGTAATTTACTAATTTAAGAACTCAAACATTGGTATTATACCTTCAATCCAATTCTTGTCTGCATTTTGTACGAGTGAACATTGAATAAATCTATATGTTTAAGTTCTTCATAGTTGACTATTCCAGATTCTATTGATATCAATATATAACTTCCACGTATACTTAATGTTGTGGGAGGCCTTAGATGGAGGCCTCTCGCTTTGAGGGACGGAAAGTTTTGTTAATTAATATTTGAGGGTGCACTCCTGACTTTGTAAATTACTTCAAACTGGAGTAATGTGGGTAAAATGCTCCCAATTACGAAGTGGCAACGTTTAGCATCAGAAACTGGAGTAGTAAATATCACTTATTCAAGTGGTGTGTGTATTTTCCGCAGGTTGGCCCCAAAAGTAGTGACAGTGGTAGAGCAAGACCTGAGTCACACAGCCGATTCCTTCTTGGGAAGGTTTGTGGAGGCCATACATTACTTCTCTGCATTGTTTGACTCACTCGGGGCAAGCTATGGGGAGGAAAGCGAGGAGAGGCATGTGGTGGAGCAGCAGCTGCTGTCGAGGGAGATAAAGAACGTGCTAGCTGTGGGGGGTCCTTCAAGGAGTGGCAGTGGCGAGTTGAGATTCAACAACTGGAGGGAGAAGCTTCAACAATCTGGATTTAAGGGAATCTCTTTGGCTGGGAATGCTGCCGCACATGCCACTCTCTTGCTTGGGATGTTCCCTTCTGATGGTTACACCTTGGTTGAGGATAACGACACTCTCAAACTTGGTTGGAAAGATCTTTGCTTGCTCACAGCTTCTGCTTGGAAACCATTCTATAACTAACTATTATCATTTAGCAGTGGGGACTGTGGTGAAAGTCAAGCCCGACGAAGACTGTGATATGAGTTTTATGTCAGTGTAGTGTTGTCTCTAGAGGCAGTCCTCTAATTACTCTAATTAATAGTTGAGTCTTAATGTTTATAAATTTTAGTTGGCTTGTGGATGTTTGTAACATGATCTAAGTTTGGTAGGATGATTTAAATTAATTTATGTTGACGAGTATGGATTTATGATAATATTTATGTATGTAACTTTGGTACCTTTATATTTGGATTCTCTTAATTGCGTGGTTGTTGTTACAAACTTTCATGTTTGATTATGCTCTTGTATTGGCAGATTGTGTGGCATTGGATTGTTTGTAGATTGGGATTTAATTTGGAAGCCAAAAATGGCTGGAACCTGAAAAAGCAACATATTTCTGCTTCTGGTCAGTCGAACTTATGACGAATTTCTGGGTAACTTACGACGGATGTTCATCTTTTTTTAGTTGAACTTATGACGAATTTCTAGGTAACTTATGACGGATGTTCATCTTTTTTTATTATTTCCGCGAATAAAATATTGGTAGCAGGTGGGCCCTTTCTTTAACTTCCGACAGATTTTCCGTCGTAAAATATGAATTTATGACGATAAATTCCGTCGTAAGTTCATTTATTAATTTAATGCAGAAGGTGGGTTCCACACAGGAACTTATGACGAAAATGATACTTATGACGAAAACTATACTTATGACGAAACTGTTATTTATGACGAAAATGCGAACTTAAGACTTGAGCAATTATGACGGAAATTTTCCGTCGTAATTGAGGCAATTGCGACGATTTCAGTGTAAAATTTCCGTCATAATTGCCCATTTTTCTTGTAGTGTCCTAGATAGCAATTAGCAATTTAATAAAAAAAATATAATCTCATATCCTCGCTTTTCTTTTGTGATGATTGAAATGTTTATTAGAGCGCGATAGCATTGGAATCAAGTCCCAGAGATGTACATACATAAACATAAGATTATACTTTTGTTAAATTATAATACATAAACATGATTGATCCATTAACGAAAAAGAGAACCCTGCTTCCGTCACCACCATAAGCTTCCCTTGCCACAGCACCCCCATCAACTTACTAAATACTTTTATTTAAATTTTGGCCATCAGATCCTACTTCCGTCCGTGAGGACCCTTTGGAGATCTACTTTCGAAAACTGGAAACTCAGTCCTAGCTAGCAACCGACTCCCTAAATGTCAACAAATCTGTAAGTAACATATATAATTGTGAGAACCAATTTGCGCTATTTAAGACGAATCAAGTGGTGTATAGTGATTTGTACTGGTATAAAAAAAATATTAAAAGCATGAAATGGATTTAGTTAATTATGCATACAAATTAAAAAATTATTAAAAGCATCAAACGTAAAATTATCGTTTGGCACAATTAGTATATGAAATTCTTTTCAACCATCAGCGCGCAGTTGGACAGAAAGTGTGTTATGCTGTATATTCTAGCACTTATTAATCCTAACACAAGCAACATAGAAAGGATTTTTAATTATCTTGCAAGATGGAACTAGTTATTAATTAAAGGAGAAACAAAATAACTGGTTTCCATGCAATGGTTGGACTGGTAATTGATATTCCAATACAATCAAGAGAAATACCTCACCTAGAAAATTTAGTATCAGCAGTCGAAGATGATGAAGAAAGTATGAACGGTAGACTGATTAGTAACAAGAGCATGTTGATCAGTAGAATAAATGCAGAAATTGAAGCCATCTCTTGGTCTTATATTCTATGAAAATCTCTACAAATATAAATGTGTACACATATAGAAGATGGGTTATATAGACTTCCATACATGAAATTGTACTCTCACTTTCCTCAAAGTGGTTATTCTACCATGGCCTACCACGGAAATAAATGTGGAAAAAGAACCAGCAACTTGCAATTAATTAAAGGTCCCTTCGCCTATCACGACTTTTGAAAGGAGACCGGGGTTTGGCCTTTTTAGCTCTGTGTGTAGTGGTTGAAGTTTCATACTTTAATTTCGGATTAAATATATATATATACACGTCATTACTCCATGAAAAATACATCATAAAATCTTACATAAATTGCATTTTGATTCTAATTTTCTCACCAAAAAAGGTTTATTACGAATAAAAATAGAATCTAACAAAAAATTAGAATCAAATAACATGTGATTTCATTGTGATAAATATATATACAAGATTCTGTACTGGATTCTATACTGGATTATATGTAATGTTTAATTTTTAAATTTAGATGAGATTCTACGTTAAATTCGATATGTTAGGCTTAATCGTTGTTCAATTTTATGATTCTAATTTTAAAAAATCAATTTTTATGAAAAATAAAGTTTTTATGATGGTGTTCTTTATTGTTTTTTATATAAGGTGTTCTTATTAGAGTACAACTCTATATATATATATATATACTAGCTTAAAACCCGTGCGATGCACGGATTGTTAATTGTTATTTTATTATTATTTTTTAATTGTATTTGTTAAAAAAATAATTAGGCATGTAAAAATAGCTAAACACTTTTAATTAATAAAAAACATTAAAACAGATTTTAAAATAAATAAGTAAGGGTTTGCTCGTTATATTTTTGGAAAAAAGGGGTTTTAGTATGGAAAAATAAAAAATGTAACATATATTTAGTTTTAAAAGGTAAATGTCCGTGATATTTTTGGAAAATGAGGTTTTAAAATTTAATAATTTAAATTATTTAAAATTGTTTTAAAATAAATAAGTAAAGGGTTTGTCCGTGATATTTTTAGAAAAAATAATGGATTTTAGTGAGAAAAATAGAAAAAATAAATTGAAAAAGACAATTTCCCGTGATATATTTAGAAAATGAGGGACTTTGTTAGAAAAAATTTATAATGTGTTTTAGCTGAAAAGGTAATTGGTTATAAATAGGTATTTGATTATTTATATTTTAATATTTTTAGTAATTGCATTTGTTAAGAAAAATAAGTAGGCATGTTAAAATAAGTAAACTTTTTAAAAAATAATTATAATATTATATTTAAAAATAAATAACTAAAAGTTTGTCCATGATATTTTTGGAAAATGAGGGGTTTTAGCATGAAAAAATAGAAAAACTAACATGTTTTAGTTAAAAATGTAATTGTCCGTGATAGATTTGAAAAAGTAGGGGAATTTGTTAGAAAAAATTAAAAAAATAATGTATTTTAGGTGAAAAAGGTAATTGGTTATAAATAGGTAATATTATTATTTAATAATATGTTTCTATAAATAAGTAAGGTTAATTAAGTAAAAACACGAATTTAAAAAAGGGCAATTAAGTAAAATCACAACGTACCATACCGACCGACCAAACTTTTAATGTTTCGTCTATTATATAATAGTATTGATATATATATATATATATATATATATATATATATATATATATCTATACTATATTATTAAAGACGAAACATTAAAAGTTTTGGTTAGTCGGTCGGTCGGTCGGTATTTGGGTCGGGCCTATCTATAATCAATTTATTTATAACCAATTATTTTTTTTCAGCTAAAACACATTACCTATTTTATATATTTTTCTAACCAAAACAACTTATCTTCTAAAAATAAAATAGGTAATAAATATATATAAAATGGTAATATTATTACATATTTATAACTGATTACCTAACACATGGAAAATAAATATGTAATGGTAATATTGTTATATATAATTATTAATAAATAACCACTTACCCTTTTCAACTAAACACATAACTTTTTTTATTTTTTTATAACTTAAACAACTAATTTTCTAAAAATAACACGAACAACATATATATAAAAAGGTAATATAATTTTATATTTTTTCAGCTAAAACACATTACCTATTATATATATTTTTTAACCAAAACAACTGATTTTCTAAAAATAAAATAGGTAACCTATATATAAAATGGTAATATTATTAAATATTTATAATTAATTACCTTTTTCAGCAAAAACACATTATTTGTTCTACATTTTCTAACTAAAACAACTCATCTTCTAAACATAACACATGGAAAATAAATATGTAATGGTAATATTATTATATATAATTATTAATAAATAATCACTTACCCTTTTTAGCTAAAGCAAATAACCTTTTTTATTTTTTTCTAAATTAAACAACTAATTTTCTAAAAGTAACAGGTGCAACATATATATAAAAAGCTAATATAATTTTATATTTTCTAATTTAAACAACTAATTTTCTAAAAGTAACATGGACAACATATATATAAATGTAATATTATTTTATATAATTATTAATAAGTAACTAACTGCCTTTTTAAGAACATTGTCTTTTGTATATTTTTTTAGGTAAAACAACTCATATTCAAATTAAAAATAACACTGACAAAATATATATATAATGACAATATTTTTATATTAAACTTATAAAATCCGGGTTTAATATAAGTTTTTTATAACATACAATTTAAATAAGATAATTAATAAAAAAAATAAAAGTAATATCATATGTTAGAAGAAACTCGGTACATTACATAACACATATTTTGTTATTTGCACTTTAGTCACATTTAAATTTTTTAAGAGCAAATAAATACATACATACCGTTAGATCTATTATTTAAAAATATTTTATATTTTAATATCTAAAATACTACTAAAGATTACGTCAACAATTTATTAAATTAAATTATTTATATTATTAATAAAATATTAAAGAAACCCGTGCATCGCACGGGATATAAGCTAGTATATATATATATATATACTAGCTTATATCACGTGCGATGCACGGTCTTCTTTAATATTTTCTTATTTTTAATTTAGATTTTAGTTATTATATATAATTTGATAAAATTTTAATATATATATATATAAATCTAACAATATGATATTTAAATTTAATATATTATTGACGTAATCAATAGTAGTATTTTAGATATTAAAATATAAAATATTTTAAAATAACAGATCTAATGATTCGTATTTTTTTACTCTTAAAAATCTAAAAAGGGACTCAAGTGCAAATCTCAAAATATGTGCTTGTTCAATATACCGAGTTTATTTGAATATACTATTACTTTTATTTTCATTAATTATCTCGTTTAAATTGAATGTTAAAAAAATTATAATAAACATGAATTTCATAAGTTTAATATAATAATATTACCAATATATCTATCTTTTGCCCGTGTTATTTTTAATTTGAACATGAGTTGTTTCAGTTAAAAAATATAAAACAGATAATATCCTTAAAAAGACAATTAGTTACTTATTAACAATTATATAAAATTATATTAATTTTTTTATATATACGTCGTCTGCATTACTTTTAGAAAATTAGTTGTTTAAGTTAGAAAATATAAAAGAGGTAATTTGTTTTAGCTGAAAAGAATAACTTGTTATTTATTAATATTTATATAAAACAATATTACCATTGTATATTTATTTTGCATGTATTATATTTAGAAGATAAGTTGTTTTAGTTAGAAAATATAAAACACATAATATGTTTTAGTTATCGGTTATAAATATATAATAATATTACCATTTTATATATATATTGTCCGTCTTATTTTTAGAAAATGATTTGTTTTAGTTAAATAGATATATGAAATAGGTAATATGTTTTAGCTGAAAAAGGTAATTGGTTATCAATAACTTGGTTTCCAGATATGTGTCCTATTTATAAGATGAGTTGTTTTAGGTAAAAAATATAAAAATAATGTGTTTTAGCTAAAAAAGGTAATCGGTTATAAATAAATAATAATATTACCATATTATATATATATTGCCCTTTTATTTTTAGAAGATAAGTTGGTTTAGTTTAAAAAAAATATAAAATAGGTAATGTAGTGAAAAAAAGGTAATTGATTATTAATAAATTGATTATAGATAGGCCCGTGAATCGGCCCAAATACCGACCGACCGACCGACGACCGACCAAAACTTTTAATGTTTCGTCTTTAATAATATAGTATAGATAGATATATATATATAATTAAAATGAAAATCAATAACAGAATTTAATGTAAATATTGTCAAGAATGTTTTGAACTTGAACTGGGTGGTTCTCAAGTCGGTATTTATTCAATGTAGACTTATTTGCAAATGCTCCTTCGGTCTGAGAGTGTTCATGATTTTGGAAAAAAAATTACTCAGGTTAATTACTCAAGATTGTTTTCTACAATTATTGGACGATATGGATTTTATAATATGTTATACTAAAATATTCCCGTATAATAAGAAATTGATCAGCTAATGAAGAAAAGATCGAGGAGATAAAATCTCTTATGTATCTGCTACAAATTAATCCACATGTCGTCTTTCATGCATCTTTTCTTTTTCCTACTAATTTGATGACTGAATTATCTATTCGACATCTCTAATATCCGGCTAAACGTGGTCATGCTTTTTTATGTGATATTTTTAGGAGTTATATGTAGTTTTATATTATTCTAATTTTGTGGTTGCCCCAACGCCTAGTGAAAGTTAATCTAGTTATCTTCTATATATCTTTCTTTCAACAACTTTAATCCTTGGCTCACTCTTTCCTGTGCCAACATAAGAACAATATATGCAGTCCTCCTAGCAAATAATTAGATAGGCTATAAGAGGAGCAGTACAAACTAAAGTTCGTTGATTAATGGAATTTTTAAAAAAATGCCAAAATTAATCATTAATTAAACAATTAAAATTGAAATTTATTAATATTACCTGAAACTTTAGCAACCTACAAGAAATTAAAGGGTGAAGAATGATAACTCCAGATCCCGATCTAGGACCTTCCCGGCCGATCCCACGCCTGGAAGCGGAGTCGCTGCGGTTGGGACTCTGCAAAACAACACTGGAGGGGGGTTTGGACCCTGGCGGCGCCTCCGGCGTGAGAATAAGTAACGGCTTTGGAAAGGGAGATAGGAATATAGAGAAATCTAAATATGGAGGGTGTGTGTATAGGTTAGGTGTGTAAAAGAGAATCTAACCCCTACACCTTTCCTCCTTGGTCTATATATAGGCCCAGGATTAGGGTTTAGGGGTTGTACCTGCAATCATGAGCGTTGAATCCTAGGTAGGTAGGACACCTGGGTGATGTTGATGGATTGCACGTGTCCAGGTGAAGGATTGTGGCATCGTGTGCCAAGCTCCTGCTGGCGTGTGGTTTAAATAGGAAATAATTATCCCAATCATTAGGAATCTTTACGTGTCGTCACCAGGTGTGGCCATCAGTCATGACCTAACCACGTCATGTACCAATGTGTAGTCTTCATGTGAGTTATTGCCTTTGTCGCCAGGGATAGATTAAACTTTGGGATTGAGCCGTATTCTAATTGCGGGTTCGGGTTTGTAGGTGTGTCCGGGCTCCAACTTGAGTTCGGACCTGTTGATGAACTAGGACTCCAATATGAGTTCGGATTTGTAAGTGAGCCATGACTCCCATATGAGCTCGGATCAATAGGTGAGCCCTGACTCAAGGTATGAATCTAGACTACCTGGTGAGCCATGACTTAAATATGAATCCGGGTTCGAGAGTGGTCCGGGGACCTGTATAGGTCCGGGCTAACATAGCCTATCATTTGCCCCCCACTCCCTTATGCAGATTTTCTGGATGGGGGAGTATTAACTCCTAAATAGGTAGCTTGGACGAATTTATTGGCTTGATTGTTGCCCCCCAACCCGGATTGTTATCAAAGGTGGCAATCCGGGGTTGAGAGTTATCCTTGATTCTTTCTCAAGTCCAAAGCTGTGAAGCTTTGGGTGACTTGGAAAAAATTTCTGGCTTGATTGTTGCCCCCCAACCCGGATTGTTATCAAAGGTGGCAATCCGGGGTTGAGAGTTATCCTTGATTCTTTCTCAAGTCCAAAGCTGTGAAGCTTTGGGTGACTTGGAAAAAATTTCTGGCTTGGTTGTTGCCCCCCAACCCGGATTGTTATCAAAGGTGGTAATCCGGGATTGAGAGTTATACTTGATTCTTTCTCAAGTCCAAAGCTGTGAAGCTTTGGGTGACTTAGAAAAAATTTCTGGCTTGATTGTTGCCCCCCAACCCGGATTGTTATCACAGGTGGCAATCCGGGGTTGAGAGTTATCCTTGATTCTTTCTCAAGTCCAAAGCTGTGAAGCTTTGGGTGACTTGGAAAAAATTTCTGGCTTGATTGTTGCCCCCCAACCCGGATTGTTATCAAAGGTGGCAATCCGGGGTTGAGAGTTATCCTTGATTCTTTCTCAAGTCCAAAGCTGTGAAGCTTTGGGTGACTTGGAAAAAATTTCTGGCTTGATTGTTGCCCCCCAAACCGGATTGTTATCAAAGCTGGCAATCCGGGGTTTAGAGTTGTAGTCCGGGCTCGGATTGAATTCTGCGACACTGGAATTTGAATCGATTTCTGAGTATTTTCCCCCTTTTATTTCAAAAAGACGATATGTCACTTTATCTTGGAAGCTGCGCCCAACCGCTGTCAGTAATTATTGTACCGTTTCTTTCGATTTTTCACTTTTCTTTTTGTCTTTCTGTATTCTTGCCCACCAATTAGTTCGTTCCAGCTGTCCTTTTAGGGGTTATATTTTAACCCTCTATAAAAGCTTTCTTTTAACCTTCTTACTTGCTTTTACTCTGCCTGAACATTTCTCTCTCCCTTTTTCTGCTTATTTTTCCGGCGAATTTGTTGCTAATCACGCGAAGCCACAGAATCATCCTGATCTTTGTAAGTATTTTGATTTATTCCGCTTTTCACTTCGCATCTCTTCTACTTTGTTAGTTTCTATTCCGTGTTTGCCCCCTTACCTGAAATATTTGGACCCCGATTTGGGGGTTTTGAAAAGCTTTTGGTTTTGTGCGATATTGGTTCTTGGTTGTCTGTATATTGGCTTGTGTGAGTTTGTTTTGTCGTGATTTTGGTTTTATGTATTGGGAATATACTGATTTTGCGGTTTTTCCATTTCTGGGTTTTGTTCTGTTCTTGGTGTTCTTGATTTGGGGATTGTATAAGTTATGAATATTGTGGTTTTTGATCTTGTGTGATGTTTGTGTCATTTTGCCTTTGTGTTTCTGTGGTTTAGATTTGTAGACGAATCCGGGTTTGGTATTTCATGTTTAGTGTTTATGTGCCAGTCCGGATTAGCTATAACTTTTTTGTTTTTGGGGATCGTCCGGACTAGCTTCCTATACTTGGTTTACTGTATCGTAACAAACATTAACATGTATGCAAAATCATGTAATATTCGAAGGATAAATTGAATAAACTAACCATAGTCAATCCGGATTCTTAATAGGTGTGTATGGTTCGGATAGCGAAGCGTGCCAACAGGGTGTGTGTTCCACTTTCTGAAAGACATAGTAGTAATTCATTCTTCTCTTGTACGTCTTCATCTTCATCTAGCCAAGATCAGTATCTTGAACTTGTAGATTTAGATTGGTGTATAATGTCGACTAGCTCGGACCCCCCAGTAGTAACTCAGCTAAACGAAAGGGTTTTAGCCCCTGGCCGAGGTCTTATAACTTCGTTAGGATTTTACCACGATACTAACTATATGTTTGTTAAGAAACCCTCTGATTATGATCATAATCCATATTATCAAAACCTCTTTAATCACTATACAACAACCATGGTGCCAATGGGATACCCGGGCCTATTAATAAAGAAGCTATGGACCGGGCTTTCAACGAGCTTGTTGTTGGCCGGGCTCCTAATCCACTAAAAGCACCCTTTGTTGATCTCCCACGAGAGGAAATGGACGTTGCCATCCGGACTGCTTTCCAACTTGGTCCTGAGATTGAATGGAGATGGCCCGGACCCAATGAGCATATATATGACCGAGGTGATGATGGGTATGTGGGTGTTTGGTTGGAACATCTTCGGTCCGGTTGGAATCCCTAAACCCACAACTTTGTAAAACACCTTTTTAAATATGAGTACGAGATATCCATTATGCAAGTGACTCCAAATGGAATCAAATGGGTTATTTGGTTCTTGGCTTGTTGTGAAAAGTCCGAATATATCCCTACCTTTAGACTTTTCCATCAACTCTTCCAATTAGTTCGGTCTAATAAGAAACCCCTTTATGAGCTCAGATTTCGTGCTAAGGAGTGTGGTTTCCCATCCGGATCTGCCCAGCCTGTAATTCAACAAAGCACCTTGAAGGGTTGGTCCGGGGAGGTTCTAATGTTGAAAGGCTGGGATCTTGGTGGTATGCCCCACATTGTTTTGGATAAAGAGGCCAAGGTTTTCGAAACAGTTAAGTTGACAGGTTCAGCTTTGAGAAGAATCCGTAAGTTCTGTGGGAGTCTTGGGTTTCAATGTACCCGGGATACTTTTATGGACCATAAGAAACTCTTTGAGTTAGGATGTAAGTTTGGCTGTTTTTTTTTATGAATCTGTATTCTTACTTTTTGTAGCCCGGGCCAAATGTTTAACTTCTTTTTGCTTCATTTCAGGCTTCCCCCACTATAACCCAAGGTTGGAGGATATCATGTCACACAACACCTATTCCCTGGCTCTAAGGAAACTTTCTGGAGTTCATGACAGGGTGAAGAAGGCTGGTGAGGGGTCCGGTTCAAGTGCTTTGAAAGAGGGCGGTGCAGAGTCTGCTGCTCCGGGCTTCAACCACCCCGCCCCTAATACTGAAGCTATCGATGTGGAGAACCTTGGTACTCCTGAAGACCGGACCACTAAGAAAAGGAGAATTAGTGTTGGCCGGAAACCCCCCTCTAGACCCCGAATAGTTGTGGAGAAAATCACCTCTGATGACAAAGGTAAAGGTGCTGATGGACAACCGGTCCTAGTTGGAACTTGTGATTTGAAGAAGCTTGCCAGTTTGGCATCTGAAATCCCCACGGACGAAGATATCGACGAAATGAAACAATCCGGGGTTATAGCTGTTCTGAAGCGTGCCATTGGACACTGGGGTCATGTAAGTATAGTTTTTCCTTATGAATTTGAGTTGTTAATGTTCGTGTCACTAAAAATTTTATTCGCAGTCCGGGGCGTTGATCAGTGGTGCTGCCACAGTTTTTGTTCATGAATTGGAAAGCTTGAATCAAGAGTTGAAGGAGCAGAAGGACCGGAATCAAAGCCTGGAAAATGAGTTGTCCTCTTTGAAGACGACTTATGAGAGTAAGGTTGCCGATCTAAGCTCCGAGGTTGCTAACTTAAAGGCCCAAGTCACGAGCGCTACAGAGGAGTCCGGGGCTATGAAAGATAAATATGATGACCTGCAGGCTGAGCTTAACAAGTCAAAGGAGGAGATAATCGCTGAGTTTCAGAAATCTGCCGCTTATGACCAAGCCATTGCTGATGCCGGTGCTCCTGAGATTTTCCGGACCTTTGTTGTTGCTGAAAAGCATCTGAAGACTGATCCGGGCGCTTGCTGGGAGACTTTCATAGACCACTTTGTTGCGGCCAAGAAGGACATTGAAGATGGCCTTGGGGAGCCCCTGCCTTTTGACGGTCCGAATCCATTTATCATTCCAGCAGGATCGGATTCTCCTCAGCCATCCAAATGAACTAATCACATCCCGGAATAACCTGGTGCAACTGTGTTTGCCTGTTGGGGTTGAATTCCCATGTAACTGTTACTTTTCCGTTTGACTTTCTCTTTTAACATTGGAAGTGTTTCTGGGTTGTACGGACAACCCGGGCTTCTATCTTTATTATGACCTTTGGTAATATATTTTGCTTTTTCTTTCCTTGCTCTCTTAAACGTTCCATGTTTGCGTACATATTTTGAATTTTCATGTGTTAGGAGCCCGGCCTCATAGCTTAGTCCGGGCCGGGATTATATATTTTTGTACTTAGGAACATTTCCTAAGTTTATTATTGCCTATGGCTGGTAACCCTGGCCACATTATTTGCCTATGGCTCCGAGCCAGGGTTGTTAGATTGCTTATTGCTGGGAGCCCGGCCTCATAGCTTAGTCCGGGCCGGGATTATATATTTTTGTATTTAGGAACATTTCCTAAGTTTATGATTGCCTATGGCTGGTAACCCTGGCCACGTTATTTGCCTATGGCTCCGAGCCAGGGTTGTTAGATTGCTTATTGCTGGGAGCCCGGCCTCATAGCTTAGTCCGGGCCAGGCTTATATATTTTTGTACTTAGGAACATTTCCTAAGTTTATGATTGCCTATGGCTGGTAACCCTGGCCACGTTATTTGCCTATGGCTCCGAGCCAGGGTTGTTAGATTGCTTATTGCTGGGAGCCCGGCCTCATAGCTTAGTCCGGGCCGGGCTTATATATTTTTGTACTTAGGAACATTTCCTAAGTTTATGATTGCCTATGGCTGGTAACCCTGGCCACATTATTTGCCTATGGCTCCGGGCCAGGGTTGTTAGATTGCTTATTGCTGGGAGCCCGGCCTCATAGCTTAGTCCGGGCCGGGCTTATATATTTTTGTACTTAGGAACATTTCCTAAGTTTATTATTGCCTATGGCTGGTAACCCTGGCCACATTATTTGCCTATGGCTCCGAGCCAGGGTTGTTAGATTGCTTATTGCTGGGAGCCCGGCCTCATAGCTTAGTCCGGGCCGGGATTATATATTTTTGTACTTAGGAACATTTCCTAAGTTTATGATTGCCTATGGCTGGTAACCCTGGCCACATTATTTGCCTATGGCTCCGGGCCAGGGTTGTTAGATTGCTTATTGCTGGGAGCCCGGCCTCATAGCTTAGTCCGGGCCGGGCTTATATACTTTTGTACTTAGGAACATTTCCTAAGTTTATGATTGCCTATGGCTGGTAACCCTGGCCACATTATTTGCCTATGGCTCCGGGCCAGGGTTGTTAGATTGCTTATTGCTGGGATCCCGGCCTCATAGCTTAGTCTGGGCCGGGCTTATATACTTTTGTACTTAGGAACATTTCCTAAGTTTATGATTGCCTATGGCTGGTAACCCTGGCCACATTATTTGCCTATGGCTCCGGACCAGGGTTGTTAGATTGCTTATTGCTGGGAGCCCGGCCTCATAGCTTAGTCCGGGCCGGGCTTATATATTTTGGTACCTAGGAATAGTTCCTAAGTTTATGAGTGCCTATGGCTGGTAACCCTGGCCACATTATTTGCCTACGGCTCCGGGCCAGGGTTGTTAGGTTGCTTATTGCTGGGAGCCCGGCCTCATAGTTTAGTCCAGGCCGGGCTTATATATATTTGTACTTAGGAATATTTCCTAAGTTTATGATTGCCTATGGCTGGTAACCCTGGCCACATTATTTGCCTATGGCTCCGGGCCAGGGTTGTTAGCTTGCGTATTGCTGGGGACCCTGGCTACATTGTTTGCCAGGGTTATTACAAGAAGTTGAATTTTGCTGTAAGTTAAAAAATACATGATAATATGAAAACAAAACAAAACAACGAGACCG
This sequence comes from Heracleum sosnowskyi, assembly GCA_030848705.1. NCBI lineage: Eukaryota > Viridiplantae > Streptophyta > Magnoliopsida > Apiales > Apiaceae > Heracleum > Heracleum sosnowskyi. The sequence goes on from CM061240.1 coordinate 126,512,797, forward strand.
GTTTTATTTATAGAAAAATCAGGAATACAAAGCTCTTATTCTAATCTGGGCTTTTGGGAGCTCCTTATTCTTTATCCGGTCGCTGCAATCTTCTTACTGGTAGAATTTTCGGAGTCTAAGGCCATGCCAAGTATTGGGGACCTCAGAACCATCCATATGAACCAACTTGTATGTTCCAGGCCGGAGTACCTCCCTTATCTTGTAGGGCCCTTCCCATTTTGGCATGAGCTTGCCAGTATTAGTGGGGTCAGACGCCTCCGTATCGCGAAGGACCAGGTCTCCAACTTGAAAGTTCTTAACCCGGGCCTTCTTCCCAAAGTACTCTCTAGTTTTTTCCTTGTATTTTTCCATCCTCTCAATAGCTTGATCCCGGACTTCGTCAATCAAAATCAAGTTAGTCTGCAACCCTTCTTCATTAGCCACTTCTTCAAAATTTATCGCTCGGTGGGAGGGATTCCCAACTTCAATTGGTAATAAAGCTTCAGTGCCGTAAGCAAGTTTGAACGGGGTTTCGCCAGTGCTAGTCCGGGGACTAGTCCTGTATGCCCATAACACATTTGGCAACTCCTCAGGCCACTTATTCTTGCTTTCTTGTAACCTCTTCTCAATTCCTCTAAGCAAAATCCAGTTTGTAACTTCAACTTGGCCGTTCCCTCTTGGGTATGCAACAGATGATTTTTTATGCTTGATTCCTCTTTCTTTCAGGTAGGCTTCGAACTCGGACCCCACAAATTGTGGCCCGTTGTCAGAAACTAGAACCATTGGTAGCCCGAACCTCATCAGTATATTGTCCATAAACCGGATGCAATCTTGTTGGTTGATTGTTCTCATTGCCTTAGCTTCAGCCCACTTGGTCATGTAATCAATTGCCACCAGCAAATATCTCAGGTCGCCTTTAGCCCGGGGAAACGGGCCCATGATATCAATACCCCAAACTGCAAACGGGATAGGAGACAGGACTGAGGATGGTAAGACCGGGCTCTGTCGTGGTACATTACTGAACAGTTGGCACTTCTTACACTTTTTCACGAAATCCACAGCATCATTGTGTATTGCCGGCCAGTAGTAACCTTGTCTGATAATCTTGTGTGCCAGGGCTTTGGCAGCCATATGGTCACCACATATGCCTTTATGGACTTCTTCTAAACAATATGTAGCTTCTACCGGACCAACGCACTTCAGAATTGGTGCAGAGTAAGTCCGGCGATAAAGCGCTCCATCTTCCAGAAAGAATTTAGCATCCTTGGCCTTCAACCTTTGAGCTTGGTTCTTGTCGGAAGGGAGTTCTCCTCTGTCCAGATATACGACTATGGGAGTCATCCAACTAGTCTGGTCGTCTATCTCCATTATTTCTTCCTTCTCAATTGTGGGTTTTTCCAATTCTTCAAAATAGACCGAACTATCCAATTCTGCTGAATTTTGGACTAGTTTGGATAGCATATCAGCCTCAGTGTTATCTTCTCTATCCACTTGGATTATTTCAAATTGTGGTATCACAGCTAGGTGTCCTTGAACCAGGGCTTGGTACCTTCCCAAAATTGGGTCTTTGGCGACATAATCTCCAGTTATTTGCTTGACCACTATTTGGGAATCGCTGAAAATCCTTAGCTTTTTCACTCTCAGGTTTCGGGCTAGACGGAGTCCGGCCAAAATAGCTTCATACTCCGCCTGATTGTTTGTTGCTTGGAATTGAAAACCGATTGCTTGCTTTATCTTAAAACCGTCCGGGCTCTTGAGTACAAGTCCGGCTCCCGATCTCTCGCTTGTTGATGATCCGTCTACATGCAACATCCAGGTTTCATGATCATGTGTGGGCTCTTCCCCGGGTTCTGTCTCCATTGAAGTGTGAACAGGCTCGGGAAAAGAACATTCCACAATAAAATCGGCTAGAACCTGGGCCTTGATTGATGTTCTTGGGACAAAGGTGAGGGAGAATTGGCTTAACTCAACAGCCCAGTTAACCAATCTTCCCGAGATATCAGGTTTGTGAATGATTTTCCTGAGTGGTTGATCAGTGATTACTTTAATCTCTCTCCCTTGGAAATAATGTCTCAATTTGCGAGATGCAGTGACCAAAGCGAAAGCAAATTTTTCAAGGTTCGGATAACGTGTCTCAGCATCCTTAAGAACTTGGCTCACATAGTAGACTGGTTTCTGCTGGCCTTCATGATCCCGGATTAGGGCTGCTCCAACAGCCAGGCTTCCTGCAGAGAGATAGAGGCTAAGTGGCTCTCCAGGTTCTGGTTTGGTCAAGACTGGTGGTTTGGCTAGGTATTCTTTTATTGATTCAAAAGAGCTTTGGCACTCCGAACTCCAAATAATCTCCTTTTTCTTCTGAGCTCCTTTAAGCAGTGTAAAGAAAGGTAAGCAGCGCTCAGCAAGTTTAGGGATGAACCTTCTTAAAGCCGCCAGGGACCCGGCTAGCTTCTGTATGTCCCTCTGAGTCCGGGGTTCCTTCATTTCTCTTATGGCCTTGATCTTTTCCGGGTTAGCTTCAATTCCTCTTTGACTAATCATGAATCCCAAAAAATTTCCAGCCTCCACCCCGAAAGTGCATTTCTCCGGGTTCAGCTTCATCTCTTGCTTCCTTAGGTTGTCAAAACATTCCTTCAAGTCAGCAATGTGGTTCTGAACTTTGGTGGATTTTGTTATCATGTCGTCAACGTAGGATTCCAGGTTTCTTCCTAGCTGACTCTTGAATATTTCCACCATAGCTCTCTGGTATGTGGATCCAGCATTCCTTAGTCCGAATGGCATGAGTTTGTAGGCATAAACAGCCCGGTGTGTGATGAATGCAGTCTTGGCTATATCCGTCGGGTTCATTTTAATTTGATTATAGCCAGAGAAAGCATCCATGAAGCTCAGCATGACATGCCCGGCTGTTGCGTCTATAAGCTGGTCGATACTTGGAAGTGGGTAAGGGTCTTTTGGACAGGCAGCATTTAGATCAGTGTAGTCCACACACATTCGCCACTTTCCATTTGGTTTCTTGACTAAGACTACGTTCGCAAGCCATTCCGGATATTTTATTTCACAAATTATATCGGCTTTGAGAAGTTTTTCAACCTCTTCATCGATTGCCTTTTGTCTTTCTGGGGCAAAGGTTCTCCTTTTCTGCTTTACTGGCTTCTTTCTAGGATCCACATCTAAACTGTACATAGCAACTGAATCCTGGAGTCCGGGCATGTCGTCCGGGCTCCAAGCGAAAACGTCTGCATACTCCCGGAGTAACTCAGTTAACTCCTTCTTGAATACGGTGTCCAGCCCGGTTCCAATTTTAACCTTCCTCTCAGGGTTTCCTTCTTCTAACTCAATGGTTTCTAGCTCAACAGCAGCTTCCACTTTTCCCATCTCTGATTTTGAAACATATTGTTGAACCCGGGCTTGCACCACCTGGTCAAGGTAAGTCTGGGCTGATGTATTTTCTATGTTTTGGACTTCCTTGCCGGATTCTTTTTTCTGGTTGTACCTGTGCTTCTTTCTGCTGATGTTCTTCTGGTAAGCATTTGCCTTTCTTTTGTTTTCCGGGTCAGTTTCAGCCATGACCAAAGCCTGACCATAGCATCGGCTAGCCATTTCGAAATCTCCCCGGACTTCGCCAATTCCTCCGGGTATAGGAAACTTGAACTTTAGATGGGGGTTGATGTTACAGCTTGGAGTTTTGTCAAGGCTGGCCTCCCCAAAATAACATTATAGGAGGAGGGGGTGTTTATGATATAGAATTTAACCAGGTTGCTAACCTGCTTCGGGAAAGTGCCAAATAGTACTGGGAGATATAGAGTTCCCTGGATTGGAACCAAATTGTTCCCGAATCCATAGAGTGGGTCTTCTCTACAGTCATTCATCTTCACACTCCTCAGCTGCATTCGATCCATTGTGTGTTTGAACAAAATGTTGACAGAAGAGCCGTTATCAACCAGGACTCTTCTGACCTCATTATCAGCAATATCCAGCGTCACCACAAGTGCTTCATTGTGATTTGGGTTTATTCCTTCGAAGTCATCCTTACTAAAGCTTATGATCTGCTCGGGGCAAGATTGTACCATCATTACCTCATCCCCTGAGTCCGGGCTCCGTGGGGGTGAATTGGACCCTCCCATAACAACATTGACAACATTCTTGTCTTTTCCGGATCCTTCTCCTCGATCAGCAACTCTCCGGGCTACATACTGCCCCATGTTGCCTTTTTTGATTTGGTCTTCCACAAAGAATTTCAGAGAGAGACAATTTTCGGTTGTATGCCCATGGGTTTCATGGTAGTCACAATGTTTGTGAACTGACCGGTTTTCTAGGGCTGTGAGCATTGGTTTGGGAGGGTAATAGAATGGTTTATCTCGTACTTCTTTCAGAATATCCACGCGAGCCCGGTTGAGGGGAGTCCAAGAGGGTTCGGGTCTGGGCTCACGCTTGGGTTTCGGCTGTCCGGACTCATCTTGTTGCCAGGAGTCCGGGGGTGGTGCTGGTAGTGCAAGCTGAGAGCTTTGGATATAGTTGCTCTGCCTGTTGGGTTTTAATTTTTTATCCTGATGGCTGTAGTTGTTTTTTGGTGGATCTTGAGTCAGGGTTGGAGATAGGCCCTGTCTGGTCATCCTCATTGCTTGTAGCACATCGGTTTCTTTGATGAACCTGGAAGCCATTGCATAGGCTGCCGCCAGGCTCTTTGTGAATGAGATCAAGAACATACCTCTCGTTGTTATCCGGATCCAGGTTTCTTCGAAAAATTGTCAGAGCCTCTCGCTCGTCCAGGTTGGTGATATTGTTAATAGCTTCTTGAAATCTTTTCATATATGCAGAAAGGGCTTCCCCCCGGGCTTGCCTGACTGTCTCAAGATGGCACATGTGCATCTCATGAGTCTTGTTTGCCCGGAAGCGCTTGAGGAAAGTGTCACGGAACTGCTTCCAGCTGTGGATACTGCGAGATGGGATCCGGCTGAACCACCTCTGAGCCCCGGACTTGAGTGTGGAAGCAAAGAACCTGCACTTTGTTAGATCGTTGTAACAGTAAATCATGGCTATTTGCTCAAAATAATTAACATGTTCTTCGGGATCATCTAAACCATTGAAGGAGTCAAAGTTATAATGCTTAATGTTTCTCTGCCTTGGTGTTGCTTCCAAGGAATAGCTAAATGGTGTGAGTGTGTCTCCAATGTCCAGCCCAGAGTCTTGACCGACTTTTCTTTGTAGCTCCTGTATCATATTCAACAGGTCCTCTCTAGGTTCATCCTCGTCTGAGATTATTTCTGGGCTTGGAGCCCGGGTTCTCCTCTTTTCAGTATTTTTGCCTAGGATCCGGGCCTCCTCCTCCTGTATTCTTTTCTGGACCCTTAGATCGAGTCTAGCTTGCTCCTCTGCCTGAATTTGTTCTCTCATCTCGGCCAGCCTCTTAAGCTTTTCGGCCTCATCATCATGGTTCTGACTGCGAGATCGGTGAGATCTCCTTTCAGTGTCTTTGTTCTTTTCCCCAATCCGGTCAAAGACGGACCTAGAGCGGTGGGATCTTTCAGGGTTATGGGAGTTCTCGCACTGGTCCTGCTCTTTGTTCCTGGTTTGATTGTACAGCCGAATTGCTTCTGCCACCTGTTCACCAGTTAAGTGTTCCATCTGTCCGGGCTCGATAGCAAGATCAGTATATTTATATTTGTTTACTTCAATGTTTACCCGGGCGTCTCCTGGTCGGATCACCTGAGAGGCCAAAGGCAGGACTGGAGGTAAATGGTGACCGGCCTGACCAGTGACCGGGATGTTCGTGTCCGGGGCTGGGGTTGGGTTACTTGGGGTATGTCTATTTGTGCTCCTACTACCACGAGCCATGATTCACACAAACAGATGTATATGGTTTTTTATTGCAAAAAATTTAACAAAGTAATCTAGGTTTTTCTTGGGGTTGGGTGACAATGTATGCACGTAATTTTGGGCTATTAATCTCAGTAAACAAGGAAACTAGGTTTTTTTTTGGAATAGATCTAATCACAAGCAATGTAGATCTAAGAGAAGGCTAAAGTATGTAAGCAGGGCTAACAAGATCTGGGCTAAATAAGGCTAAAGCACATGCATACATGGTAAAAATAGGCTAAAGAGTTCATTTTTTCGGTTAAAAAGAGAAGGTTGGTTTAGATCTTACTGGGTTTGAAGGTGGTGAGACTAGCGGCACCGTGACCGCAAGGTGGTAATCCCCTCCTTCTAGCGCCAAATGATAACTCCAGATCCCGATCTAGGACCTTCCCGGCCGATCCCACGCCTGGAAGCGGTGTCGCTGCGGTTGGGACTCTGCAAAACAACACCGGAGGGGGGTTTGGACCCTGGCGGCGCCTCCGGCGTGAGAATAAGTAACGGCTTTGGAAAGGGAGATAGGAATATAGAGAAATCTAAATATGGAGGGTGTGTGTATAGGTTAGGTGTGTAAAAGAGAATCTAACCCCTACACATTTCCTCCTTGGTCTATATATAGGCCCAGGATTAGGGTTTAGGGGTTGTACCTGCAATCATGAGCGTTGAATCCTAGGTAGGTAGGACACCTGGGTGATGTTGATGGATTGCACGTGTCCAGGTGAAGGATTGTGGCATCGTGTGCCAAGCTCCTGCTGGCGTGTGGTTTAAATAGGAAATAATTATCCCAATCATTAGGAATCTTTACGTGTCGTCACCAGGTGTGGCCATCAGTCATGACCTAACCACGTCATGTACCAATGTGTAGTCTTCATGTGAGTTATTGCCTTTGTCGCCAGGGATAGATTAAACTTTGGGATTGAGCCGTATTCTAATTGCGGGTTCGGGTTTGTAGGTGTGTCCGGGCTCCAACTTGAGTTCGGACCTGTTGATGAACTAGGACTCCAATATGAGTTCGGATTTGTAAGTGAGCCATGACTCCCATATGAGCTCGGATCAATAGGTGAGCCCTGACTCAAGGTATGAATCTAGACTACCTGGTGAGCCATGACTTAAATATGAATCCGGGTTCGAGAGTGGTCCGGGGACCTGTATAGGTCCGGGCTAACATAGCCTATCAAAGAAGATAATAAAAAGTAACAGAAGATTACAAGAATGAAAGAAAAAGAACAATACAGGGGCACGAACACCAACAAAGAAGACACATAGCAGAAGAGAACACCAACAAAGAAGACAAGTACGGGAATAAGCAAAAGACGTTTTTTTAGAAACCAAACTTTAAAAAAAGATATATTTGAAAGAATTAACTGAAGAGCGTACTTTTGTAATTAAGATTCAAAACATGGTATATGACACAATTTCCCTTGATTAATTTGTTAACTTAATCAACAAAAAAGTATAATTTCTTATAACAAAAAAGTATAACTCCAGATCCTCCATTGTTTAAGATGCTTTTGCACAATCCTCCTTTTTCTTTTGTGATGATTGAAATGTGTATTAGCACCATCAACATACTAAATAATTTTATCTGGATTTTGGCCATAATAATTATTTATAGCCTACCAATATATATCTCATACTTCCGTTCATGCGAACCATTTGGAGAATGACTTCCGTTAACTACACTGGGCTTCACACCTCCAAATTGCAATAAATCTGTATGTTTCATAATTAAGAAAACTATTCCAAAATTTGGTACAAATTAAGTACTGGTGCACATTAATGATACATACCAACATAAAAAAAATGTTAAAAACATCAAATGGATAAAGTATATATGTATCAACATGCACCTACTTTTTAATATAAAATGGAGAACTTTTAAAGACCTAATCATAAAGTAGTTGTTAGAAATAAAAGAAAGAAATATAGAGGAACCACTACACCAAAAATTGGCTTTTCCTACCAACTATTTCCTACTGAAATATTTCCTACCGAAATATTTCCTACCGAGTATTTCCTACCAATTTTCAGGTCAAAGGGTCATTTTCTACCGTCCCCGCATACGGTAGGAAATGACCCATGGGACCCACCCATTTCCTACCGTCGACGGTAGGAAATGGGTCATGTGAACCCACAATGCCACGTCAAAATTGTCAGCGTGTCTGGCAACGAAGAAACGACGTCGTTTTGCACGACCTATTTCCTACCGACGTTTAATGGTAGGAAATGGTGTTCTCATTTCCTACCGAGGTTGGTAGAAAATAGTCGTGGTGGGTCCCACATGCCACGTTGGTTGTTGTCAGCGTGTTTGACAAGGATCAAAACGACGTCGTTTTGTTACCCATTTCCTACCGCCTCCTATGCGGTAGGAAATGGGTCGTCTATTCACCACACCAAAGACAACGTGTCATCCTTTGATTGGTTTACATGCCACGTGGCCATTTCCTACCGCTTATCGGTTGGAAATGAGCTGTAACGAAAAATTAAATCTTATCTACATTTACACTGCCTTCTGATTTAAAACCTATCGCCATACATCATTTCCTACCATCGAACATTTATAAATTAATTATTTAATAATTACAAAAATTAAAAAAAAAAAAATCATATCGTAAATACATCTTGAAATGCCATTTTCTTATAAAATTATAATGTATGCAAAAAATTAGACTTTTTTAACTTCATTTGCCATGAATTTATATTGAAAATGTTTACTCAGCTTCCATCGTAGAATCAACTACTGTCTCTTGCTTCGAACTCTTCCATCTTACAGTACCTCTATTTAGACAAAACACAAACCCAGATTGAGACACAGTATCGTCTCTGTTTGTTTAGAAACTAGCATCGGTGTAACCTTTTACAACTAGCTTCTCATTTCCTCCATATACTAAGAATGAATCTGTTGCCCAGTAATTAACAATTGTAGAAGGGGGGTTGAATACAATTGTATAAGATTCTCGACTTAATAAACACAAATATGAATTAATAACAGCTTTATTAATTCTAGTATAAAACTGTTACAAAACTCTCTCAAGAAATTCTGATGTTCTTGAAAGCTTCTAGGTTACAATGATACTCGTGTAAACTATTACAATATGCAAAACCTAAACTGTGTTTATATACTACGCAGATACTCAATCAACTATAAGATATGTTTAAATCAATTACAAACTATATTGATACATATCTAAACCGACAGCTGCATTCCTATAAACTAGGAACTGACAAATCAATCTTCCTTATTTTCTGGACTTGATAGTTATCTTGAAGTAATACTGATCAGCTTCCAGTTCTGATGATAATCTTGATCACAGTCCTGATAGCAATCCTGATACTAACGCTAATGCAATACTGATGACGTCAGCACCTCCTGATCAGTAGTCCAGATACTGATGATCATTGAATCATAATCTAACAATTTCCCCCAATCTCATACTTTGTAAATAAAGTATAGATTCCTACTATTTTATGAGTATAAGGTATTAATTTATTGACTAAATTTTTAATAAACAATTATTCTCTCAAATTGACTTACATTTTTCGTTAATATATACACTAATAATATGCGGGTATTTCCTGTAAATCTTATTCTTTAAATATCGATAATGGGTTAGTGATATATGATATTTTTCTGTAAATTTTTTAAAAACTTGATGTTATTAATATAACATTATAAATTATTATTTACTAAATAAATTGTCACCAATTAATAATCTAATTAATCAATTCAATTAATTATCAATTATCCGATTTTAAATACATCTTCCCGACTACTAGCGATTTACGTCCTTTAGACTCCTATACTGTGTGTATAGTATGTGTATATAGTGAGAGAAAGAAAAAGAAAGTAGGAGAGAGTCTGACGGAGACTGTCCTTTTTGTCACCCTACACTTTGTTGAAAATTTCCCGCAAAATTCTTACAAACCATACTCATGCTCATGCACCATCCCTCTCTTTTTTTAGTAAATTTTGTAACTCTGCATTCATCTATTTTCTTCATAACTACTTCAACCTGAGTTCAATAATTACAATAATACAAACTAAAATTACTATTATCTACACATATATATTGTATTTTTCACAAAAATAAATTTTCTTGTACAAATCTTTCAGATTTCTTGTTCAACATTTGAAAATCCAGATTGTGAGTTACATTTCATGTTGAAAAGTAGGTGGATTTTGAAAAACTTGCATTGAAACATTGCTTGTGTACCTATTAAATTCCAACATTTTTTGCATGTCAAATTTTAGAGAAACAAAGATCATGCACATGATTGCATTTGATGTGTGTGTTAGTTTTCCAAAGAAAAAAGTTTTAGCTTTTTGAAGATTAATATTGGTTGCCATAAGTATCTTTATGCATAACTTCTTTTTCTTTTATACCTAGTTGATCCCTTCTTTTCCATGAAACCAAGTGTGATTGGGCACATTAGCACATACTATACATGTGAGAGTGTGTGTGTGTGTGGATCTTTTTCTCAATTATTGATTCCTTTTTTTGGTTCTTTAACTTTCATTCATTTCTTGATTAAATTGGTTTCTTTTTCAGCCTGTTGAATTTCTTGGGATTTAAGCTTTGAGTTGATCGGCTTCAAATTCTTTCTGGGGATCTTTTGTTTGGTGTGTTGTTTATTTTTTGGGATTTGTTTTGGTCTTCTGGGCTGTTTTTCTTGGAGTAGCTGCACTTATCACTGCAAAGCTTCAATCTTTTCTCTTAATTTGTAGTTGGTCAGTGAAAAGATTCAATCTTTCTCTTAATTTGAGTTGGGTTGATTAAAATTTTGTGTTTTGAGATTTGAGAAGTTAGGTTAGTTCGAAGTTGTATAGTTGTCGAAAAATGGCTCGTAAAAAAAGGAGGATACGTTTAAGCAAGATCTATACATTTAAATGCAAAAGAGCAAGGGCAAAAGCTGATCATAATCGCATTGGTGGACCTGGATTTGCAAGAGTAGTGTTTTGTAATGAACCTACTAGCTTTGAGTCTACAAGCAGAGGTTATGCAGATAATTATGTTAAAACTACAAAATATAGTCCTGCAACTTTTGTGCCAAAGTCTTTGTTTGAACAATTCAGGAGGGTTGCCAATTTTTTCTTTCTTGTTACTGCCATCGTGTCATTTACGCCAATTGCCCCTTATTCTGCTGCTAGTTCCGTGCTGCCTCTGTCTGTTGTGATTGGGGCAACCATGTTAAAAGAAGGTTTTGAAGATTTTCGGAGAAAACAGCAGGTATAAATGCCAACTGCATTTCCATTAGTGTTCATCTTAAATTTATCTATCTGGTTTTTGCTTTTCATTTTTTGTTGGATTGGTATGTTGAGATTTGTCTAGTTGGATGGTTGTTAATTGGTAGCACTAAGCTGAGAAAATGTACATAGTTGTCCAGCTTCAGCTTTAAAGAGTTTATTTGAGTCGTTTATTTAAACCATGTTTTAGTCCAAGGTATTCTTTTACAGCACTGGTGGTTGATCATGTGTTACAGATGATATAGTTGGTTTGAAGTATGGAAATTTAAGGAGCTTTCACAAATCACAATATTTTGCGAAAATATTGAGCATAGTACAGTATGGTATACATAATTATTAGAACTTTTAATATGCCTTAAAGTTTGATTTCACATCCGTTTTACATCTAGAGAGTTCGTTAGACATGGACTTGATGAACTTTGCAATATAGCAGATAGAGGGTTCGTTAGACATGGACTTGATGAACTTTGCAATATAGCAGATTAAGGACATTAATAATTTGATATTGAACCAGATATTAGATTTTGCTTGCCTGATCCTATTTGTAGAGATATATTTGTTAAGCTAACATACACTTCGATATGCTCGGTCCAAACCTCATCATTCGATATGCTCAATGAAAGGTTTGAAGCCAAAACAAGACGGTATAAGACATAAAAGACTTATGCAAATGTCAAGTTAGCCTCGAATAAGGCAAAATCATCGTAAATGTGTAGGTCGCTCCACACTTTACACCAAAACGATATTCGTGAAACACTAGTGTATATTAAAATCCCATAAAAGGGTAGTAAGTCCCAGGTAAGGGATAAAAAGACCCCAAGTCTCGAAAAAGACCGGTAGAACTTCTATGAAATTCTAGTGCATTATCATAGAAGTTGGGGGGCAAATGATATGGGTTAAAAATAACCCGAAAGACATAATTAATATTGCATTAATTAAACCTAGCTGGTCCATAAATAAGGCCAATTAATAAGGTCTGAAACTCTAATTTCGTAATTAATATTTGGGCTAGAAGTACAACCTGTATTAAGAAACGTCCAATACAGACTTGTTCTAATACGAGTGGGCTTGTTTCAATACAAGTCCATTATGATATGGAAACAACTCCTACAAGGAAGGATCTAGAATTTATCTCTATTCACCGTCAAGGATAAGACTTATCCTTCAAGAAAGTCAATACTTATCCACCGTCAAAGATAAGACTTATCCTTCAAGAAAGTCAATATTTATCCACCGTCAAAGATAAGATTTATCCTTCAAAGAAATCAATACTTATCCATTAGGCTTCTAAACGCCTATATAAAGGGTCTGACCCCTCATCTCAGAACTACATTTTGGACACAGCTCCATACGTCATCTACTACATTTTGGACACAACTCCATACGTCATCTACAACGTTTTAGACTTCATACTCGAATAAGGACATACAAGTCACTACGTTCTTGGTGTGCCCATGCCGCCATAGCCCCGAGGGCAACACCAAGAACTACGTTTTCTGGCTTGATTCTCAGCACTGATTGAGATACGTAGGCATCTTGTGAGGACCGATTTAGTCACGAAACACAAGAGCAGCCATTAAAGCTCGAAAGCTCTTAAACCCTAGCAATTAATTTACAAGTACGTTTTTTAATCCATAACACTATTAAAATATATATGTATTTATGAATTTTTTGACTAGATGATATATATCATTAAAATATATATTATTTTAACTTTAGTGAATATTCATTTATGTTTACGTAGGGATTTTAAAGATTTCAATAAAATTTATTTATTAATGCATTTAGCAAGATTATTCATTTACCCCATTGCGATTGCATACACCATTATACTATTAACGAGGCTTGTTCTTAAAAGAGGTCACGGTGTACTTTTTTATTATTAACAATAAAAAAATGTATCACATGAAATGGATAAAAAGTTTGGCAAATTTCCCAGATTTCAAACTTGACGTCTTCACCTCCACAAGCTCTTTCCGAAAGAAGCCGAATGTGAAAGGAGCTATGATCTCCGATAAAAGTCATAATGTATACTCTATATTAAAAGCAGAAACCCCTTCTTAATGGTATGTCATGTATACCGCGGTATACATATAATTATTAATTTAATTAGTTTAATATAATTGATTTAATTTCAAATTAACTATTATATATTAAATTAAAAATTAATCTCTTTACACTACAAGGAAACAGGACAAAACTGACCACTGCATATGGTCGGTTATAACTTCAATTGGATATCTAAAAACTTCTAATTTATCAGAATTTTGTACATCAAACAAAACTTCGTTACGACGTACTTTATTATGAACCGAATCGGAGGCAAAATAAAGAGAACAAAAATTAAGAGCCTCTTCTTCCATATATCGTTCGGCAATTGAACCCTCAACTCTTGCTTTATTACCGACCTTTTGTTTTAATTTTCCCAACAAACGCTCAATTGGATACATCCAATGCCAATAAGCCGGCCCGGCTAGTTTGATTTCTTCCGCTAAATGTACAACCAAGTGTTCCATCGAATCAAACCAAGTTTGAGGAAAAATTGTTTTCAACAAACACAAATAGGGACTCCATTTTTAACAATTAACTCATATACTTTATATTGCCCGGATAAATAGGGACTCCATTTTCAACAATTAACTCATAGAATTTTTTAGCACTATCATTTGGAGCTTCTTCTACATTACTAGTTCCCGTATCCGTGTTGTCATAATATTCATAATTTGCACCGGCAAAATCATGTAACATAGCATTAAAATCAACCGGTTTTTCCACCCTTGGAGGTTCCCGATGACTACGATGATGTGATTTTCGACTCTCATTTCTTTGCACAACTTCTTCACCGTGCGATGTCCACACCGTATAACCTTCAAGCATCCCTTTAGATAGCAAATGAAATCTAATTTCATCAATGTCTAACCAATTCAAATTCTTACAAATCTTACAAGGACACTTCATTTTACCATCCTCCTCCACATTTTTCTCCTTTGCAAAATTTAAAAAAACCTCTACACCATTTCTATATTCGGGAGTTAAAGAAATTTTATCACTTTGTATTTGATTACCTATCCAACTTCTATCCATATTTGCCATCTACATGATATATGCAAACAAATAATTTAACATTCACATATAATTGTAAAAACACATACATATATACATTGAATTATAAACAAATATATGTAATCATAATTAAATACAAAATAGAAAAAAGAAAACTTACATTATATGATTTGTATCACTTCTTCTATTTGTTTTCTTCAATTCTCTTCTTCTTTTTTCTCTTCTCTTTCTTTTCTATGTTTTGTTTCACTTGAAGAAATGAGTGTTTTAACAATAAAGTAACGTGACATAACCGACCGACGGCGGTCGGTTATAACTTCTCGGTAAAACGACGTCGTTTTACCTTGCCACAGTACAAAATAATTCAAATTTAAATATTTTTAATTCATTTTCGGGCCTACTGTCAGTAACGGTCGGTTTTAACGTTGACATGTCAGCACTAAAACCGACCGTTATTATGTGGTCGGTTTTGACTCTGCCACATCAGCCAAAACGATGCCGTTTTGTTTGAAACTACAGTGATAACCGTCCGACTGACAGTCGGTCGGTTTTGGTACCTCCCGTTTTGTGGCGGTCGGTTTTATACGGTCGGTTTTGTCCTGTTTCCTTGTAGTGTTACTAAAACTAAAAATCTCTATTAATGGTGTGGTATGTCATGTAGATATACTTAATTAGTTTTAAAAATAAGCAGAAATCTCTTCTTAATGGTATGGTATGTCATGTATACCGCGGTATACATATAATTATTAATTTAATATAATTGATTTAATTTCAAATTGACTATTATTAAATTAAAAATTAAGCTCTTTACTAAAACTAGAAACCCCTATTAATGATGTGGTATGTCATGTAAATATGCTTAATTAGTTTTAAACATATTGTTAATATAAAAACAAATCTATACTTTTTAAAATCATAACTCCCGGTATGATATGTCATGTATACTACGATATACACATATAATTATTAGTTTAATAGATAATTAGTTTAATTAAAAATTAATATAATTATTACTATTAAATTAAATTAATTGCCAACAATAGTCAAGTTACATACTAGAAATCTACCGCCATCGGTTTTGAATTGATATCGGGAGGGGTAAATGCTGAAGTATCATACTTATGTACTAAAAGTAAACTCCAACAAAAATACTACTCCCTATGTCCCAACCATTTCTTTACACTTTTCTTTTTGGGATGTTACTCTCAATTCTTTACATCAAATTGACTATTATTAAATTAAAAATTAATCTCTTTACTAAAACTAGAAACCCCTGTTAATGGTGTGGTATATCACGTAGATATGCTTAATTAGTTTTAAAAATATTGTTAATATAAAAACTAATCTATACTTTTTAAAATCATAACTCCCTAGGATATGTCATGTATACTACGATATACACATATAATTATTAGTTTAATTCAAAATTAATATAATTATTACTATTAAATTAAATTAATTGTCAAAAATAGTCAAGTTACATACTAGAAATCTATTAGCAACGTTTTTGAATTGATATGGGGAGGGGTAAATCCTGAAGTATCATACTTATGTACTAAAAGTAAACTTCAACAAAAATACTATTTCCTCTGTCCCAACTATTTTTTTTACACTTTCCTTTTTGGGATGTCCCTTTCAATTCTTTACATTTCTAAACTTTCCAAAATTAGTAAACATTTATAATATAAAAATCAACTACTTCCACTATTTTCCACCACTATCCTCACTTTATACATTAAATATTGATTGACCCCACCACTTTACCCATTGTTTGTACTTTTTTCAACTATTTATTATTTTTTCTTAACTTACATGTCCAACCCAAATGTAAACAAATGGGTGGGACGGAGGGAGTACATTGTTTCCGTACAATGCTTTTTTGCTCGTACAAAAATTTAATACGCATAATGATATGTTGGTAACCGATAAACTTAAGAAATCTATACTCTATATTAAAAGCAGAAACCCCCTCTTATGGTAGGCCATGTATACCGCAATGTACATATAATTATTAATTTAATTAGCTTAATATAATTGATTTAATTTCATATTAATTATTATTTAATTAAAAATTAATCTCTGAATTTAAAGCAGAAACCCCCTCTTAATAGTATGGTATGACATATATACCGCGATATACACATAATTATTAACTTAATTATTTTTTAAAATATTGTTAGCTTAATTCCAAATTTATTTAATTATTGTTATTAAAATATAAACTAATCTATACTTTTTAAAAACATAACCCCCTCTTAAAGGTATGATATGTTATGTATACTGCGGTATACACATATAATTATTAGTTTAATGCGTAATTAGTTTAATTCAAAATAAATATAATTATCATTATAAGATTAAATTAATTGCCAACAATAGCAAAGTTGTATACTAGAACTCTACAAACAATTTGGTGTTTGAATTGATATCGGAGGATTGTTTGAACTGATATCGGGAGGGGTAAATATCATAGTTAAACACTTAAAACATTATGTACTAAAACGAAACTCAATCACAAATATTACAGTGGTCTCATATAATACTTTTTTGCTACTAAAAAGTTTTAATACGCATAATGGTAAGTTGGTAACGGATAAACTTATAAAACAAATTACGTGAGAGTAAAAAATGGAATTTAAACATCATCCATTAACATTACCTATACACTGGACCATGAACACCCACCAACACACAAGAAGCATTTCTTTATTAGTAAAATAATAATTATTTTAATAAGAATAATTAATTTCTATTTTCAAATTTGTAAAAAATTGCATAATAAAAATTTATAATACAATTAATAAAAAAAATTGATTACTAAAATTAATATAAAATAGCATAATAATACAATTAATATATACGCAATATTTATAACTATTATCTTTTATATTATAAGTTATACAATAACTCTGTATTAATATAATTAATATCTTTCTTACTATTACGATACTATTACGGATGCGTATTTCATCCGTTCGATCTCGATATGTTCCCCACCTCAATCGGGTCGGGAATTTGGGGAATTGTTCGGGTTCGAGCGGGAATGGCCAGATATATAGAAATAATTTGGAAACTTCTTTTCATTTAAACACAATAGTACTAAAACTCAGGTTTGATTTTTTTTTGCTACTACATAATTATACAAGTTATTTATTTATTAAATTTAATTTCTTTGATTTCACCGGGATTCGATTATCATAACTTTTTAATTAAATAGTCTTTATTTATTAAAGAATTTCATTTAAATTTCACATTGAATTCTACAAATAAACATATTTAAATTAATAATGTAATTACTATCTCTCTTACTATTACGGATGTGTATTTCATCTGCTCCATCTCGATATGTTTCCCACCTCAATCGGGTCAGGAATTTGGGGAATTGTACGGGTTCGAGCAGGAATGGAAGATATATAGAAATAATTTGGAAACTTCTTTTCATTGAAACACAATAGTACTAAAACTCGGGTTCGATTTTCTGTTGCTACTACATAATTATACAAGTTATTTATTTATTAAATTTAACTTCTTTGATTTCACCGGGATTCGATTATCATAATTATTTAATTAAATAGTCTTTATTTATTATAGACTTTCATTTAAATTTCACATTGAATTCTACAAATCAACATATTTAAATTAATATTTATTAATTATTTTTATACTAAATATTCAAATTTTATTTTAATAATTTAATTTTTATTCTCGATCCGGGGTTATAGGCTAGTATATACATAAAAGTCAAGTGTATAAATGTGAACGTAATAAATATGATGAGGAACGCCGACTAAGAAGAGGAATTCTTATTTATATAAATATCTTGCGATAGATTAGAGTTAAGAGTACTCCAGCTTCATCTACCTAACATCAACCATCTAATGGCTTCGGTGGGTGTATCTACTACAGTGGTGATCAACTTGTTCTTGTTACTCATCACTCTTCTCTTCACATTTTCTTTAGCACAGAAAGGATCATCAGTTCCGCGGCCAGGTCCCAATGGTAAATAATTCTCTAATTTGGTTTCTATTAGTCTAATTACAACTGACTTTATACATTAAACACATAATAACTATAATTAATTTATATTATTAACAACAATGTGATTTAATATTATATTAGAATTTTTCAAGTTTATATTTAATACATATAATTTTACAGAACACAATATCTTTTTATAGAACTTATGTGCTGTAATTATAAATATAAATACAAAACTTGAGTAATTGTACACAACACAATATATTTTTACAGAACTTAAGTGAATATAGATACAAAACTTGAATAATTATACAAAACACAAAATTTCACAAGTTAGTTTTAAACTTATATTCTTATTAATTATAAAGAAAACACTTTTTAGAATTCTTTAGCACGGAAAGGATCAATTCCACCGTCCGGTAATTGTCTCGCTAACACTACTAGTATTACCATCAATTTGAGTCTCTAGCGAGAATCCCCCTACTTTTCATATGTTTGTTGTTGAAATGGATACGGTGTAAATTTAATTTGCAGGGTGCAGCTATTATGTAAAAGGAAGAGAACCTAGATGCGCATCACATGGTTAAGCAGTAGCTTGAGATCGTACCGAGTGTGCGGAACTTTAAAGTCATGATATGTACCAGTAATTTCGTATGTATTATGTCAAATATCGTGTAATAATTTGTACTCCATTTAAGCAATCTTATGCGTACTATCACATCTTCATGCTTAAATGGTGTTAGTTTCAACTTTATTTTCGAAAAATTGTAAACTAACAATTAGTATTTCTACGAGAATGTCCCTTCAACACATCGTTCAGTATATTAAATATGAAATATCAACCCTCAAAATAAAAATATGAAAATATGAAGTCTAACAGAAGTTTGAGCAGAAATCGTTTTTAAAGCCGTCAGCAACCTACACCATTGTGATCTGCGTACGTGATTCATCATAACAGAAGTTTGAGCTGCGTCAACAGAAAAGAGGCAGTGCGGTTGAGGGAAGTCATTCTAAACATCCGCAGTGCTAAAGTAGTAATGTGAGATTCTGAAATAATTTCCTTTTATTGATCCTCATTGCAAAGTAAGAGGATATATAACAAGGATTTTTACTTAATAAATTGAATACATTACAAGTATATATTTATTTTTGGGAACGAGTTTTGAGGAGGGCAGCGTTGGGGAGGGAGTTTGGGATGATCGCATAATTTCCGAAAATATAGGACCCTTAAAAATTTTACTCCTTGTTTGTACATATTTAACAAAAAAAAAGCTGGTTACTTAATCTGAGTGCATTTCCTGTTTACAATATTCTTTAAAAATAAACTTCATTTAAAATAAAATAATTTAAATTTATATCGAAGTCAAAGGCCGAATATTCACAGAGATTTCGCACAAAGTCCAGAAACTTTTAACTACGCCCGTGTACAGGAATAAAAAGATCGTGTGTTTTTCCAAAAAATAATTTGCCAAACTAATAGATTATTGACCATTTTCAGCACAAATATATATCTAAGAATACACTTGTGAGTTGCGAACCTATCAACAGTGTCTAAACCAATGGCTTGCCGGATATTACGACAGATTGTTGTGTCAGTCGTAAGTATTTGCAACAAATTGAACTATCCATCGTAAAATAAACGCAACATTCCGTTGTAAATATTATGTTACAAAAGTCCATATTTGTTGTAGTGCGCTGAATCTCTGATTAAAGAAGCGGCCAACACCAGGGCTCAAAACATGCTCAGCAACCCAAACCTACAAAATTTTCGCAACGAAAAAAGAACTTGAGTGTGACCAATTAGTATAATCATGCCTTGGGAAAAACTTTAAAGAAAAAATATACCTATATTTAAATTAAAATACACGATGTTTAAGCTTATGGCCTGTACATATATACCAAACAAAACGAGGAGGCCCAAATCTTTACGAGTTTCACGTATATATAGGTGTATTTTCCGAACATTCCAGTTAAAACGAGATCACCTCTGACATGTAAATCGGATTAACTGAACCACAAGATCATATTAGCGGTCCTTCAACCTAGAGTGCCGGAAAAATTCCCCTCGCTTTCAGAAATCGAACCTTAAATACTTTGATCAATAATAACTAGTATTCTCAACAACTCACTTATACATAGAACGACAAAAAGAAAAATTAGACAAATTTCACATAATTCAAACTTGACTGACTTCACCCCGGTCCCTTAAGACCGTATACTTTATTGACGACCAAAGCCCTAAAAATCTCAGCACAAACTCTTTTCAAAACGAATGCATGGACAGAATTTCCGTCAGATATAGTTTTCAGTGTTACAATAAGTTTATAAAATTACTCTTTTACTTAAAAATACAATTTTAATATTTATAATTCATTTTGGCTTTTCACAAATTATTTAGGTGATATAATTTGTATTTATAAAAGGAGTTGAATATAATAGGTCACAGCATGTCCTCACAAAAGCTGTCCGTAGCAAAATATTGTTTTTTCAACTGATTTTTTGTAGTGAACATAGAAAGAAGACATTCATTAAATTTAAACTTCACGCTTAAGGACTAAAGTCAATTACATGAACGTCAAGAAACGAGAATAGATATTTAAAGTTTGATGCTGATACGCATTTGGTATGAATTTACTTCAGGGAACTCTATACATAGAAGCCATTCTCCGGGCGCACCACATGGTTAATTAAGAGGTGGCTTGAGGATCTCAGACACAATAGTACTGAATGTAATTTGGCGTGTACTATGTCAGTTCTCGTGTGCAAAATATATATTGTACTCCATGTCAAGTAATACAGGTCACGAGAAATGCTTTGTTGTATCTTCTCATGCAAGTACTCATTTTCATGATTCAATATTCCATGAAAATATAAATGCCTTATTAATTGAAGATTGTAAGAAGTAAGAAAATAGGTGATTACAAATTTATTATCTATTTTACTTGTTACATGTATTTTAAAATTCATAAACTATTTCTTAAAAAAATTTAAATCAAATTTAAAGTAAAATGTAAAACTGTATTTTGATATTTAATTTAAAATATAAATAATAAAGCAGATAATAAAATTGGAACGAAGAGAATAACAAAATATGTAGTCGGTTGTATTTTGTTGAGGCGGTTTTTTTTGAAGTGCTACAATAGTTAACCGTGGTAATTGTTGGCATTTATAACGATTTCAATGCAAAAAAACCGTCGTAATTGACCCAAATTGTTGTAGTGCAAAGCTTAATTACCAAAAAAACACAAAAGAAAATGTGGGATACGACCAATTAGTATATATATATGATCATGTTTAGAAAAATATTTAAGATATAATACCTATATAATACCTATATATTTGAAGTCTAGATAAAGAATTTTAATCCTTACCAACAATTATGTAATTGCATTACTTGAAGCTTCCAAATTTAGTGTTTTGTTTGGTTGATAAATATAACTTCTCAATCAAATATACAAACGGAAAACAAGTGCTTAGCCAAAAAAAAAAAAAAAAAGTTTAGAAAAGAATATACAAACTGCACACAAGGCTTGTTCTTCAAACAGGCCACGGCAATATAAATATGCGGTCAAATTTTAAAAAGGTAATTAATCGAACAATTGTAAAAAGTAAGTATTGTATGTACAAATATATCATTAAAAATGTATTTAGTTATGTAATTATAAAAAATATTTAAATGTTCGATTTAAAATTTTATCCCTGTTCATGTACAAATGTATGTGTCTAATTTTATTCTTTACGTTAATAAACAAATAATTTGAACATGAGAAGCCGTGGAATATAAACTTTTGGTCACATCATTGGGTCACAAGCTGCCCGTTGCATAGCTTCGTGTATTTATAAATAGAAATAGCCGTGTAGTACTGTATCACATAGAGAACATATAATTCAGAATTCCCAGCAAATATCAAATCAATGGCTTCAGTGGGTGTATCTACTATAATGGTGATCAACTTGCTCTTGTTACTCATCACTCTTGTTTTCACGTTTTCTTTAGCTCAGAAAGGACGAACAGTTTCACCGCAATATGTCCCCGGTAAATAATTCTTATCTGTAAAGGAGCTACACATTGATCAGGCTATTGCATGTTTACATATTTATCTTGTTTCTCCGTAACTGT
Organism: Heracleum sosnowskyi; assembly: GCA_030848705.1. Classification (NCBI taxonomy): domain Eukaryota; kingdom Viridiplantae; phylum Streptophyta; class Magnoliopsida; order Apiales; family Apiaceae; genus Heracleum; species Heracleum sosnowskyi. The sequence continues at coordinate 126,535,032 of CM061240.1, forward strand.
AAATAACTGGTTTACCATGCATAAGCGCAGTACAAGTTAGGAATTATGGAGGGGGAATTGAACACGTGCCATATTATAATCATTTTACTCTCAGTTTTGAGTCTGTAGAATCTCTCTATTTTCATCTGTTCGTTGTTGATACGCATTTTGTATGAATTTACTTCAGGGAGCTCTATTCATAGAAGTCATTCTCTAGGCGCACCACATGGTTATGGTTAAGATGTGGCTTGAGGATCTGTGACAGTACTGAATGTACTGAAACTTTGAATTTTATATTTTAGTAATTTGGCATGTATTATGTTGGAATATAGTCTAAACAAAAGGAATAAAATGTTGCCGTTAGTTTGCATTTTGAATAAGTCTTGGGTTTGTTTCAGGTTTACTAGGAATGTTTGAATAAGTAAAAGAGAGGTGGAGTCATTGTAGGAGAGGTGGAGTCTTTGTAGGAATATGTTGCTGTTTTTTAGCAGTAGAATAGTTAGTAGTCTTTTAAATAACTTATGTATTTCATTCTGCTTGTTTCATCAGAAATATCAGTAAGCTTTTGCGTTTTGTTTCATCTACTTTGTTTACTACAGGCGTTAATATATATATATTAGAGTGTGTGTACATTGGTTTAGTTTCTCCACGTGGTATCAGAGCAAGGTTCGATGAATGCCAAAGTGGATGCCAAAGCCAACGAGAAGTAAGGAAACAACAGAGATGGAAACAACGAAAAGCAAAGAAGGCGCGATAGGTCTGAGTTACCCGATGCTAACCAGAAGTAACTACACGGCGTGGTCCTTAAAAATGAAAGTTGTTATGCAGGCACTTGGACTGTGGGTAGCAGTGGAATCCAAGGATGATAAAACGACGGTAGAGGAGAAAACGGATAAAATGGCTCTGGCAGCCATTTTTCAAAGTATCCCTGAGGATTTGTTGATGACACTTGCAACAAAAGAAACGGCCAAAGATGCTTGGGACGCCCTGAAGACACTTTGTCTGGGAGCTGATCGGGTTAAAAAGGCGAAAATTCAGACTTTGAAAGCTAACTTCGAGTCCTTGAAGATGAAGGACAGTGAACTGATAGACGATTTCTGCTTAAGGATGAACAGTCTGGTGACGAACATTCGCACCCTGGGTGAGACGATAGAAGAGGCTTATGTGGTGAAAAAACTTCTCCGTGCAGTACCTTGCAAGTTTTTACAAATCACTTCAACAATTGAGCAGTTTAGTGATTTGGACAAAATGACTGTGGAGGAAGCAATTGGGTCACTGAAGGCTCATGAGGAAAGACTGCAAGGTGAAACCGAGACCAGTGGTGGAAAGCTCCTGTTAACACGGGAAGAATGGCGAAAACAAGAAGACAGTGATGATCATCTTTTGCTCACTAAGGAGGAATGGGCAAGGAGGTCGGGAAAAACGGGTACAGATGGGTCTCAGAAAAGTAAAGGAACCTACCAAGGAGGACGTGGAGGACGAGATAGGAGTAAGGTGAGGTGCTGGAACTGTCAAACTTACGGACATTATGCTTCAGAATGTCGTAAGCCATGCCAAGCCTATAGTTCGGAGAAAGAGAAGGGGCCAGAGGTAAATTTGGCACAGATACAAGATGATGAGCATGCGCTCCTTATGGTGAAATGTGAGGAGAAAGAAGTTAAGTTGTTACTCAACGAAGGAGACATGGTTCCAAGACTAAATCAGAATGAAGGAAAGAAAGTCGAGTCTAATGTCTGGTACTTGGACAACGGGGCGAGTAACCATATGACGGGTCAGCACTCTAAGTTTTTGGAATTAGATGAAAGCGTAACAGGACAAGTCAGGTTTGGGGATGGATCTAAAGTGGATATCAAAGGTAAAGGTTCGATTTTATTCAAATGCAAGAATGGGGAGGAGGTGATTTTTCGAGAGGTATACTATATTCCCACTTTGTGTAATAATATAATAAGTCTGGGTCAATTGTCGGAAAATGGGAATAAAGTTATCCTAAAAGGTGATTACTTGTGGGTTTATGACACACAACAAAGATTACTCATGAAGGTTAAGAGGTCGATTAATAGGCTGTATAAGCTCATTCTTGAAACAGGAGAATCGAAATGTTTGATGTCAGAAAAGGAGGATTCGACGTGGTTATGGCATACACGCCTTGGGCATGTAAACTTCCAAGCTATGATGTTATTGTCTACAAATGGAATGGCACACGGAATTCCTCAGATGGTTCAGCCTAAAGATATCTGTACGGGGTGTCTTCTAGCTAAACAAACAAGAAAGTCGTTCCCTAGGCAAGCGAACTATGCTTCACAACGAACCTTAGAATTGATCCATGGAGACTTATGTGGTCCTATCACACCAGCCACGTCAGCCGGTAACAGGTATTTCCTTCTTTTAGTGGATGATTACAGTCGAATTATGTGGATATTTATGTTAAAGAGTAAGGATAAAGCACTGGAAGCATTTGTTAAGTTTCGAACTCAAGTTGAAAAGAACTCAGTTAATAAGATACAGACTTTGAGAACTGACAGAGGAGGCGAATTCTGTTCAAAGAATTTCATATCTTACTGTGAAGACTCAGGCATCTCTCGACATTTTACTGCCCCATATTCTCCGCAGCAAAACGGGGTAGTGGAAAGACGAAACAGGACAGTGGTAGCAATGATTAGAAGTCTTTTGAAGGAACGACAGTTGCCATCTAAATTCTGGGGTGAAGCTGCCCGACATGCTGTTTACCTGCTTAATCGACTTCCAACACGAGCCGTATCCGGGAAAACTCCTTATGAAGCTTGGACGGGAAGGAAACCAGATATCAGCCACATTCGAGTCTTTGGGTGTGTGGCACACATGAAACTTCCCAGTGCACATACGACAAAGCTTGACGATCGCAGCAAGAAGACTATACATCTTGGTAAAGAACCGGGCACTAAGGCGTACAGACTTTATGCACCTGATTCTGACACTATTCATGTAAGCAGGGATGTAGTATTTGAAGAAAGTAAAAGCTGGTCATGGGAGTCCCAAGGAGAGATACAAAGTTCTGGAAATATGTTTACAGTGTTTGGACTTCAAAGTGCAGAAGAAGCAAGAATTATCGAGGAACCAGTCACCCCAAGTAACAATCGTATGAGCAGCTCAGATGAACAATATACAGAGTCTATACCATCAGTCCAGTCACAGACAGACTCCATGAATGAGAGTATCACACACTCCCATAGTGGTTCGAGTGAAAGCACTGAGCCAAGAAACTTTCGAAGACTAGACGAGATTTATGATGAAACAGACGAGATTGAGCTAGTGGAAAAGCTGATGTTATTGGAAGAACCAGTAAAATATAGTGAAGCAGCCACGGAAAAGGCATGGAATGATGCCATGAAGGCCGAGATCGACGCCATAGAAAGAAATGGCACTTGGAAACTTGTGGAGTTACCACCAGGCCACAAAGCAATAGGTTTAAAGTGGGTATATAAACTCAAACGAGATTCAAATGGACAGATTGTCAAGTACAAAGCGCGACTGGTCGCAAAGGGCTATGTACAGAAACATGGGATTGATTACGAAGAAGTGTTCGCTCCAGTCACTCGTTTAGAAACTGTGAGATTGTTGTTGGCCCTCGCAGCTAAAAACGGGTGGGAAGTTCATCATTTGGATGTTAAATCGGCGTTTCTGAATGGAGATCTACAAGAGACGGTGTACGTATGCCAACCGGAGGGATTTGTAAAGAGGAATCAAGAGCACCTGGTCTATCAGTTAGTCAAGGCCTTGTATGGATTGCGTCAGGCACCTCGGGCCTGGTACACGAAATTAAACAAGTGCTTGGAACGGTTGGGTTTTGTTAAATGCCCGTACGAACACGCCGTTTACACCAAGAAGGGGACTGCTGGTTCATTAATTGTTGGTGTCTACGTCGATGATTTGCTAGTTACAGGGACAAGTACTTCGGTGATAAATGAATTCAAGTTGCAGATGAATAAGACGTTCGAGATGAGTGATCTTGGTAAACTCTCGTACTATCTTGGTATTGAAGTAACTCAAGGAAAGGATTACACGGAGCTTAAACAAACAGCGTACGCCAGAAAATTGCTTGAAAGAGGTGGTATGGCTGACTGCAACCCTGTGAGGTATCCGATGGAGCCAAATGTACAACTTAGGAAGGACGAAAATGGCAAGGCTGTTGATCCCACTCAGTTTAAAAGTCTGGTAGGAGGACTGAGATATCTTGTTCATACGCGACATGATATTGCTTTTTCCGTTGGGATAGTTAGTAGATACATGGAGCGACCAACTATACTTCATCAGAATGCGGTCAAACGAATATTAAGATATGTGAAGGGAACTCTTCAGCATGGCTTGGTATACTCAAAGGGTTCTGGAAATTATTTGTTGTCGGGTTATTCCGATAGTGACTTAGCTGGGAATGTCGAGGATAGGAAAAGTACAGGGGGGATGGCTTTCTACCTAGATGAAAGCTTAATTACTTGGGTATCACAGAAGCAGCGGTGTGTGGCATTGAGTTCATGTGAAGCCGAGTTTATGGCAGCTACTGCTGCAGCTTGTCAAGGGGTGTGGCTGCGTAACTTGCTTAGTCAGTTAACCAATACGAAAGCTGAGCCTGTGACCATCTATGTCGACAACAAGTCTGCTATCGACTTAGCGAAGAACCCAGTGTTTCATGGGCGTAGTAAGCATATTGATATCCGTTACCATTTCATACGTGAATGTGTGGAGCGAGGAGAAATAGTGATCAAGCATGTAAGGACGGAAGAACAAAGAGCAGATGTCTTAACCAAAGCCATGGCCACTGTCAAGTTCGAGAGAATGTGTGCTTTGCTGGGTGTTAAGAAACTGAAGAAGGAAGTTTAGACTAAGGGGGAACATGTTGGAATATAGTCTAAACAAAAGGAATAAAATGTTGCCGTTAGTTTGCATTTTGAATAAGTCTTGGGTTTGTTTCAGGTTTACTAGGAATGTTTGAATAAGTAAAAGAGAGGTGGAGTCATTGTAGGAGAGGTGGAGTCTTTGTAGGAATATGTTGCTGTTTTTTAGCAGTAGAATAGTTAGTAGTCTTTTAAATAACTTATGTATTTCATTCTGCTTGTTTCATCAGAAATATCAATAAGCTTTTGCGTTTTGTTTCATCTACTTTGTTTACTACAGGCGTTAATATATATATATTAGAGTGTGTGTACATTGGTTTAGTTTCTACATATTATATCTGTAGCCCAATATGGAAAGAAAGAGCTAATATTTAGATTGTAAATAAGCTCATTTGTAATAAGACTGGGGCAAAAGCCTATTTGTAAATTAGGGAATCACTATAAATCTCTCCCAATCACCCACTTTGAAAGGGTTGAAAAAATAGATAAGAAAGAGGCTCTCTCTAGAGTGTAAAGATCATTATTAAATATACACCTTGATTCATTTCCTTTGAGATATCATTTATTATTCGTTAATCGTATTAGGTCAAGTATTACACTCATCATTTGGTGAAGGAGCTTTTTATCTTTGATTCCATCCAAAATGAATGACGATGAGCCAATCATTTGGAAGATTGTTGATACGGCTGAGGTCGCAACTGTACCTCGCCAGCCGCCCCCGATTCTCAAACCCAGGGAGTTGTTTCCAGCAGAAGATGATGATGTCGGTGGATCTACAAGACCCACCAAAGGTGAACAGACGCTTGTGCGAGGTAAAGGCAAGCCCGACAAACGGATGAGGATCACCACGGCCGCAGGAAAGAAAGTCTTATCGAGCAACGCACGATTGCATCAGCAAAAATTAAGAAAGAAACATAATATGCACCCTCAGAATCGAGGGCCACATGACCGCGCGGGATCTGACGAGGAACTTCTTGTTAGATCAGGATTCAATGATCATCAGGATCTGGACTACTGATCAGGATTAAGATACTGACGTCATCAGGATTGCATATCGTCAGTATCAGGATTGCTATCAGGACTGAGAAAAATAAGGAAAGTTGATTTGTCGGTTCCTAGTTTATAGGAATGATGTTGTCGGTTAGGATATGTATCAATATAGTTTGTAATTGATTTAAACATATCATATAATTGATAGAGTATTTGTGTAGTATATAAACACAGTTTAGGTTTTGCATATTGTAATCGCATACACGAGTATTCTTGTAACCTAGAAGCTTTCAAGAACATCAGAATTTTTTGAGAGAGTTTTGTAACAGTTTTATATCAGAATTAATAAAGCTGTTATTATTTTCATATTTGTGTTTATTAGTCGTGAATCTTATATAATTGTATTCAACCCCCCTTCTACAATTGTTAATTACTGGGCAACAATTGGTATCAGAGCAAAGTGATTTAATCTAAATCAAAAACGATGTAAGATGTCGACAACCAAGTATCACTACACCATAAATGACCTATGAGAACATATTTTTCACGGATGTTGCTAGATAATGTTACATTAGCTATCTACTTTTGGCCTACTAAGACATTGTTTTTTTTTTGTTAGCTTAGCTAGTAATGTGATGTTACTCTAGCTTAAAATTGTTGTATGTTAGTAACATGCATGATATGTTACCTTAGATCACTAATAAAACAATTTCTAATTTCTTAACTAAAAATTGAATAATCATCTAACAATTAAATTTTTTTAAATTAATTCCTTTTTATAAAAAACAAGAGTTAACCAAATAAATAAGTTATAATTTATAAATTTAAAGGTAATTATTTAATATTATTTTTCAGGCTATAGAAATTTATTAAATTCAAAATGGACAATTTTAAAAAATTGAAAATACAAAACAATTGTGACATAAATTTAATACGATGTTGACATACGATTAAAAAAATAATAAAATTTAATAAATTTAAAATTTTAATAAAAAATTTAAATCTAAAAATGTAAATGTACATAAGAATTTATCTTAAAAGTACTTAAAAGATTTTTCTTAGAAAATCGTAAGAATTTTTCTGCTGAATGAACTATTGTTTTTAAATATTAATTAAGATATTTACTATTTATTTAAAAAAAATTAAAAAAAAAAAAGAAGAACCCTTATGTAACACAGATATCGATGAGATGTTGAGAGCGGCAATTTTTTGCCCAAAAACCGCCCAAATTTTCACCCCAATTTTTTTCCAACTCCTCGTACTCTCTAACTTTCTCTCTCAGTACACCTCTCTCTATCTTTCACTCTGGCTCCTACTTTCTCTCACTTTGGCATCTTCAAATTCAATTACAAATTACAGCTCTTCGGTGTAGGCTTTGGTTCATCAAATTAGGGCTTTCGTTCTTCGAATTAGGGTTTTGGTTCTTCATTTTGAGTTCAATTACTTATATATGTTCACTTAAACTTCATCTAATCAAGCTTCATATTTGATTTCAGGCTTTCTTCTGTTGGGTTTTGCATTTCAAGGCTTTGATTTAAGGTCTCTTTCTCTGTCCTCCCCTCTCTCTCCGAATTTTTATTTTCGATTTTGAGTGTATTTTCGATTTTAGGGCTTATTTTTTCATTTTCGTCTTTCATTTTTTATTTATATGAGGCTATAATTTTGAGTCATAAACTGATGTGAATTTCAAAAATTGTAAATGGCCAAGTTGCTATATTTTTGGCACTATAAATGGTACTGCGAAGGAAGCCTCATGTTATAATTAGTCTCTTTCCAAATTTGCAAGAAAGTTCAAAATATAAAGGACTTGATAAGTTTCCGCTGTTGGCATGGATAGTAGCTCAGGTCAGTCAATAACAATGAACTTCACACTATCAAGGATTGTTTATTAGGGAAGAGATTACGCCACAGTCTATTTGTTTGTGTTCAGTTGGACTTTTCATGTGCAGGCCTGTCAAAGAGATCTTGCTGTAGGTTTGTACACTTGGCCGCAGTCTAATAACTTTGCTTTTTTTGAATCCAGTGGTACATAGTCTGAAGTTCATGTGGTGTGGTAATTATTGATCACAACTTTCGACTTTTTGTAATTTAGTGTCTTTTTAGTATGAGATATATAATCTTGTGCTACTCTATCTATATTAAGTTTGTTTCTCAGTTAAGTGCTTTGTCTATTGTGTGTATAATATATTGATTAATATGTTAATGCTACCTCCATCCAACAAGTTGACATAGTTCTTATAAGCTGAATCACTAAACTATGTGGCAGGTATGCTGATTTGCTTTTGGGAGAATAAGCACTATAAAACCAGGCTAGCTCATGGAGGTCTAAAAGAGGTATAGTTCACAGTTTTAGTAATGCATGCAAGTGTGAAGTTTGGGTATAAAAACTGTACTCTGTACTGAACTTTATTTCTTATTTAAAAGAAATTTATTTAGAGAAGGAAAACAAACAGCCAGAGGTCTGAAAGTGTATCCTAAACTGAGAATTTAAAATGTTCTCTGAAAGCGCAAGAATGCACCTGAAATTCAAACTTTTGTGATGATGAATAAAGCGGAATGACTAGATGATGGCCTCGGTTCTCTTGCTGCAGCTTCTGGTGAAGCCCTTAGGTTGGGATTTGGAGATTCGATTGCTCTCTCTGCTGAGACAGGGCAGGGTATGGTGGAACTTTATGAAGCTCTTATGCCATTGCTTGAGGATTATATGGTTCAACTTCTAAATGGTGAGCCACTAGTCCCTATGTTCTCAGTGGAAATGAATTGTCTTCATTGATTGTCAAACTTCTTGGTATTAGTTTTTGTCCATGCCAAGTATCTTCTGTTGGTGCTTGTAAATTCCCCATATTTTCTACTTGATATCCATTTGACACACTGAATTGTATGTTTTAGGTCTTGAAGCGTGGGCTTCAGGTCATCTTGAAGATTTTGGGCAGCTTATATCAGCCTTTGGTTTAAGCTCTATCCAAAACTATGAATGTGTTCTATGTAAAATTGGTGGTGTACGGTGATAAATCTAATGATTTTCCTCCTATCCTCTGAACAAATAGTAAGTGGTCTTTAACATACTGTATTTATGTTGTTTCATGCTTTGTTATCACTGCGATTTGCGGCCGCACAAAAGCTGCATGCATGCTTCAAGGTACCATCTTAGATTTACATTCTTTCACCTACTTCTTTATTATTATTATTATTATTATTATTATTATTATTATTATTATTATTGTTATTTTTTAACATTTTTCTTGAATTCCATTACTTATTACAATGTTAAGGGCTGAACAAGAAATATTCAGGGGACTACTATTACTAGTACTTGTTTGGTCTTGAATTACAATACCTGGGTTGCTTGTTGTATGTAACAGCTGGGAATTCCAACGTCAAAAATATATGATGCACCTACATCTGGTTCAGGCTGGAGCAACACCCGGACTAACTGTTATGGTGAAGTTGGAACACCAAGGGATAGCAGATCAGTCTTTCGTAATCTGATGAAAAAAAGGCCGGCAATACTCCCTGCCTTAAAGCTATAGAAGATATTATATTTTTTTATCAACGTTTTTTATTGTTAAGTATGGATGTGAACTAGTTAGTTTTATTAAGTTTGTGAAATATTACTATGTTGTTGACTCTGTAGTAGTGAATTTGTTTAGAATGTTTGATGTGTTTTTGGGAGTTGGTTTAGTATGTTTAGATTATGGATTTTATTGGATGCATAATATATGTGCACGTTATTTCAAAAAACATTTGGTAAATATGTTACATTAGCTAATGGAAATGATGCTAAATAAAAGCCAATATTGCAAAAAGTGGACTAAAAAGTGGGCCCCACAGTGGGTCTCAAGGTGGGCCTCATAGCGGGGCCCATCTTTTAAAAAAAAAATTGAAAGTCTAAGGTAACATATATATTAAGTTACTGTAGAACTTATTTTCGTTACTATAGCATGCTGTTGTAACATAAAACTGCATGTTACACTAGGGATTAATGATGTTACCTTAGACATCTAAGGCAACATGGAAAAACCTATCATCGAAAAAATGTTAGCTTAGCTACTAGATGGGCCTAAAGTAACATATCGGCTACCTGTTGTAACTTTATTTTTTTGTTACAATAGGCTGTTTATGGTGTAGTGTATGAAAGCATGAAGATTCCCATCCTGAAGAAAACTGAATACCCTACATGGAGGGTAAAGATGTTGATGTACCTAGAAGCCACAGATCCTGATTATCTGGACAGGATTCGTGATGGGCCATATATCCCTACGAGAATTGTTGGTCAAACAGATACTGTACCTGAACACTACGTGGTCAAGTTGAAAAGTGATCAGTGGACTCCAGAAGAAAAGGCTCATGTTCTCAGGGATGCTAACGTAAAGAATATTCTGCATAATAGTCTTGATGCTGTCATGTCTAACAGGGTGATTGCATGCAAGTCTGCAAAGGAAATTTGGGACACCTTGGAAACTCAATGCCAAGGATCTGCATCTGTCAAGAAGAACAGAAGGTCTCTACTGATCCAAGAATATGAACAATTCGATGCAAGACCTGATGAGAGCCTTACTGACATGTATGATAGATTCCTGACACTGCTGAACAATCTATCTCTAGTTGGCAAATAGTATGTAACTGAAGACTCAAACACCAAGTTTCTGAGAGCTTTACCTGAAGATTGGGATACTCAAACCTCAATTATTAGGCATCAGTATGATCTAAACACTGTGTCTCTTGATGAGGTTTATGGAATGCTGATAACCTATGAACTTGAGGTTCAACAAAGAAAGAACAAGAGAAGCAGCAAGGCAAAGTCTGTAGCCTTGAATGCTGGAAAAAAATCAAAAGGAAAAGCTATGGAGGTCTCTAGAAGAAGGACAAGAGTGGTGGAGTCAGATCCTGATGACTCATCATCAGATACTGATGGCAATCCTGATGCCAATAATGATGATAATTCTACTGACTCTGACATTGAGGAAATGGTTGCTATGATAGTCAAGGGCTTCAAGAAGATGAAGTTCAGAAAGGTTAGAAGACAAGGCAATTTCCAGAAAAAGACCTTCAATCCTGACAAGGAAAGATACAACAAGAAGGACATCAAGAGTGGCAAATTTGACAAGTCAAATATAAGGTGCTACAAGTGTAATGGAATGGGGCACTTTTCAACTGAGTGCAAAAAGGTTAAAGCACTCATCACATCAAGCAGAGATTATATGGACTCTTCCTCAGAATCTGATACTGAGGTAGTCAACTATGCCCTGATGGCCAATACTGATGAGACTGTTGTTCCTGATGAAAATGTATCAAGTACTGTTTTTGATTTTGATACAAATAATGTCTCTGAATTAAGATGTTTTCTAAAGTCATTGCATATTAGCTTTAGAAGTCAATCTGCTGAAAATGCTAGGATCTTATTTCAGATGTCTGAATTTAGGAAAAAAAATGAGCATCTAGAAGCTGAATTTTCTTTTATGCAGGAAGTACAAAAAGAGTGTGATAATGCTAAGCACATGAAACTTGAAATGCAATTTAAATGTACTTATCTTGAAAAAGAACTTGAATATGCTAATGAGAAAATCAGAACCTGGACACATTCTGGAAGAAAATTTCATGAAATCAATACTTCTAAGAACTGGAAAGAATGTCCAGGGTACAAGTCAGAAGAAGATAAGAAATTGAAAAAGAAAGTTGTTATTGATGACACAGTTAGTCCAAAGACCTACAGACATGTTATAGATAAAACCAAATATAAGATTAAACTTGTTGATTTTGTATTTGGTAAAGATCCCAATTCAACTTTTGGAAAAGGATCTACTTCTGCACAATCTTCCATAGATGCTAAGTCTAAACCTGTCAAGTGTAAAAGAAGTAAGAATGTAAGTCTATTGTCTAATAAACAACTTAGGGACAAAGTTTGTGATGAAACAGGTAGACAAAAGTCACCTACTATTAAAAGAAACAGCAATGATAAAATTGGGATTAATAAAGCGAATAATTATAAGTTTATCCCAAATACACCAAGAAAATGTTGTTTTACATGTGGTAACTCTAATCATCTTGCTATTGATTGCAGGAAGAGTAAAAAGAAAGTCACTGAAATTTCTAGGTCTGATGTTAGTAATAGATCAATATTTTATAAACCACAGAATTCGTGTTTCATCGTGGTAGTAAATGGCATTCTATTTATACTTTATCTCCATTTCGGTTCCTTTTTACTATTCTTAAACTCTGTGCTCATGTCAAATGTTAAGAATCAAATGAGACGGAAGGGGTACATCATGACTCCCTAGGACTATATATATATATATATATATATATATACAAGACTCAGCTCCATGTGAAAGCAGTGCTACAATATTGACTGATTAAATACAACTGCTAGCTAAGCTCAAGAAATGGCTTCAGTGGCTGCTGCAACTACTTCAGTGGTGAACCTGTTCTTGTTACTGATCAGTATTTTCTTCCTAATATCTTTGTTTCAATCAGTTTGTCATCACAATCCATCGTCTCCACCAGTTGATGCTACATATTCTGTACAGCGCTTTCTTCTTGATCCGCAAGGTATTATTATCTTCCTAATACTAATATTGCCATCAATTGATATATATTAATACTGATATCACTGCAAGATACTAATATTTCGTCGGTGGAAGTCCTTCTCCGCCTGGTCCGTCATATAGTCCTGTTCCTCCGGGTGGGAATGGGTAGTGTATACGCTATATATCTTGCAAGTAAAACTGTAGTAAAATAGATACGTAGTTGATGTAACTCTGCGAGTGCTCAAAAATTGTTATTGCAATATTCTATATAAATGAAAGTTTTGGAGCAAAACGGTTATGTAATATTCCTGGGAATGACTCCTGCATGCAGTATGTTATATCTGAAATATAATAATATCAGTTGTAGCCTTGAAAAAAATTCACAAAATATCATTTGACACATTCGCATTTGTAATAATTAAATTAAAAGAAAGTGAATCTCTTGTATTCAAATTTACTATATTACTTAAAAAATTATATAAGACATGTCACGTCATTTTGAAATTTAATTTTTGGATTCAAATTTGGACTTCTAACACTAGTCTTACAACAATCATATAGCTTTATGGAGAATCATTGAAATATCAAAATTAAGATATTACACCTCCTAGTGAAAATGCATCCTTGTAAAGTGACAGAACCGGATATGAGTTTATTAACTCGCCAGCATATGGTTCAAGAATTCTGTCGTAAACCTCTCGGTTTAGAAAATATTTTACCCACGAATAAAAAACACTATATCATGTAATTTGAAATGACTTTTGCGAAAGAAATTTGGGTTCCCTGTTATCATCTATTATTGGTCTATCTATTACATTTTCTGAATGAATGGGTCGCTGATTAAACTAGCACTCACTACCAAATATTATAAAGGTTTTGATTAGGTACAATATATTTTGTTTTTCTTTTTTACAAATTACTTGGAAAATAAACAAATAATTTGTATATATAAAAGGAGTTGGATTTGAATTTTAGGTCACAGCATGTCGTCACAAGCTGTCTGTCGCAACGTATTGTTTTCTAGACTGATTTTTGCTTAGAAAGGGAATACTACTTTTCAATGAAATCTAATTAAACTTTACGCCCAAGGACTAAAGAGCTGCGATCTCATATAAAATACATAAAAGTCTAAGATACCAAAATCATACTCCTTCCGTTCCAAAAAGAAATAGTCACTTCTTTTTGCACCCATATCAATAGATTTGGTTGAGATATTTGTAAATAATATTTTTTTGATTTTTTTTGTTTTGTAAAAAAAATATAGATTCTATATTTTTATACAAAACAAAAAAAGATTAAAAATATTATTTGTAAATACCTCGTCCCAGCACATTGAAATGGGTGAAAAAATCAAAGGGTCATAATTTATGGAACGGAGGTAGCTTGTAATTTGATGAACGTGATTAATTTCAAAAAGATTGCATGAACAGAATTTCCTAATAGGTATAGTTTTAGTTTCAATGTTCACATTAAGTTTGTTAGAACTCATTCACTTGAAAACAAAGTTTTTATCATGTACAATTTCATTTCAGTTTTTTTCATAAAGTGTCGAAGAAATAAACAAATAATTGAATAACTAGAAGCAGTTGAATATAAACTTTAGGTCACAGCATTGCGTCACAAGTAGTCTACTTTTCATTTAGGTGTAAGGACCAAGGAGATGCGGTCTCCTATCAACTCCATAATACATAGTATAAGTCACAAGCTGTCCGTAGCAAAATATTGATTTTTCAACTGATTTTTTGTAGTGAACATAGAAAGAAGACATTCATTAAATTTAAACTTCACGCGTAAGGACTAAAGTCAATTACATGAAAGTCAAGATACCAGAATAGATATTTAAAGTTGATTATTTGAACGTGATTAGATATTCATTTATATAAATGAAATGCAGCTTCATATATTTATAAATAGAACTAGTAGTACTCTATCACATAGAGAACATCATAATTCCCAGCAACTATCAAAGTAATGGCTTCAGTGGGTGGATCAACTACAATGGTGATCAACTTGCTCCTGTTACTCATCACTCTTCTCTCCACTTTTTCATTAGCTCAGAGAGGACATACAATTTCACTGCAATCTGTCGGTGGTAAATAATTCTCTAACTTGTAAAAGAATTAGTTATTATTATAACAACTGCATGTTCACGTTATTTGTCTTGTTATTTAACTGTAGTCTGTAAGTAATTAACTAGTTTACCATGCATAAGCGCAGTACAATTTAGGAATTATGGAGGGAAATTAAACACGTTCCATATTATAATAGTATTACTTGTTACATGTATTTTAAAATTCATAAACTATTTCTTAAAAAAAATTTAAAACAAATTATATACTATTATATAATAAAAGTAAGAGGAAAAATATGTAATTTGAAATGATTTTTGTTAAAGATATTTGGGTTCCCTGTTATATACTATTATATAATAAAAGTAAGAGGAAAAATATTGACTGATTAAATACAACTGCTGGCTAAGCTCAAGAAATGGCTTCAGTGGCTGCTGCAACTACTTCAGTGGTGAACCTGTTCTTGTTACTAATTAGTATTCTCTTCATAATATCTTTGTTTCAATCAGTTTGTCATCACAATCCATCATCTCCACCAGTTGATGCTACTTATTCTGTACGTCGCTTTCTTCAGCAAGGTATTATTATCTTCCTAATACTAATATTGCCATCAATTGATATATATTAATACTGATATCACTGCAAGATGCAGGTTTCACTGGTAGACGTCCTTCTCCGCGTGCTCCGTCATATAGTTATGTTCCTCCGGCTCCGGGTGTGAATGGGTAGAATATATGCTATATATCTTGCAAGTAAAACTGTAGTAAAATAGATGTACTAATGAATATATAATTAGTACAGGTATACGTAGTTGATGTAACTCTGCCAGTGCCCAAAAATTGTTATTGCAATATTCTATATAAATGAAAGTTTTAGAGCAAAACGGTTATGTAATATTCCTGGGATTTTATTCAGATATAAATGACTGCTACATGCAGTATGTTATATCTGAAATATAATATCAGTTCTAACTTTGCAAAAAAAATTCACAAAATATCATTTGACACATTCGCATTTGTAAAAATTAAATTAAAAGGAAGTGAATCTCTTGTATTCAAATTTACGGTATTACTTAAAAAATTATATAAGACATGTCACGTTATTTTGGAATTTAATTTTTGGATTCAAATTTGGACTTCTAACACTACTCTTACAACAATCATATAGCTTTATGGAGAATCATTGAAATATCAAAATTAAGATATTACACCTCCTAGTGAAAATGCATCCTTGCAAAGTGACAGCATATGGTTCAAGAATTCTGTCGTAAAAAACACTATATCATGTAATTTGAAATGACTTTTGCGAAAGAAATTTGGTATAGTGTTTGCGAAAGAAATTTGCAAACACTATATCATGTAATTTGAAATTTGTTATTGCTCCTCCTCGCACTTTAGTCGAAGCCTAGAAGATTTGTCCTTCACAAATTTGGTCGCTACCTACCAAATTATTATTTTGTAACCACGAGAGAAATTTGACCTTATTGACACTGATGCATTAACATTACAAGAAGATATAAAGCTTAATTACCAAAAAAATACAAAAGAAAATCTGGGATACGACCAATTAGTATATATATATGATCTGTTTAGAAAAAATATTTAAGATATAATACCTATATTAAATTGAAAGTTAAAGATGTTTAAGCTAATGATTTTTTCTCTAGGATTTCCTTTAGGTATAGTTTTCAAATGTTCACATTATGTTTATAAAACTCTTTTACTTGGAATAAAAAAAAGGTTTTGATTATGTACAATATATTTCATTTTTCTTTTTTACAAATTATTTGGAAAATAAACAAATAATTTGTATATATAAAAGGAGTTGGATTTGAATTTTAGGTCACAGCATGCGGTCACAAGCTGTCTGTCGCAACATATTGTTTTCTGACTGATTTTTGCGAAGAAAGGGAATACTACTTTTCAATGAAATTTAATTAAACTTTACGCCCAAGGACTAAAGAGCTGCGGTCTTATATAAAATACATAAAAGTCTAAGATACCACAATCATACTCTCTCCAAAAGAATTAATTACTTCTTTTTACACGCATATCAATAGACTCGGCCGAGATATCTCTAAATAATAATTTTTCAATTTTTTTATTTTGTATAAAAATATAGATTCGATACTTTTATACAAAACAAAAAAAGATTAAAAATATTATTTGTAAATACATTCTCCGAGAACATTGAAATGCGTGACTAATGTCCGGCTAAATTCGATCAAATTCAGTCGATCCATTTAACCGATTTTCTTATAATGAGTACTTTAAATTTTTTTTATTTAAAATGATATAAATAAACGAACATTTGGTATATCTATGAGAATTTATTGTAAAATCAAGATTCAGCAAATGTTACCTATCTTTGGAATTTAATGTTAGTAATACTCCTTGTTGTCGAAATGAAAATTTGAAGTCTAGATAAAGAATTTTAATCCTTACCAACAATTATGTAATTGCATTACTTGAAGCTTCCAAATTTAGTGTTTTGTTTGGTTCATGTACAAATGTATGTGTCTAATTTTATTGTTTACGTTAATAAACAAATAATTTGAACATGAGAAGCTGTGGAATATAAACTTTAGGTCACATCATTGGGTCACAAGCTGCCCGTTGCATAGCTTCGTGTATTTATAAATAGAAGTAGGCTAGTAGTACTGCATCACATAGAGAACATATAATTCAGAATTCCCAGCAAATATCAAAGCAATGGCTTCAGTGGGTGTATCTACTATAATGGTGATCAACTTGCTCTTGTTACTCATCACTCTTGTTTTCACGTTTTCTTTAGCTCAGAAAGGACGTACAGTTTCACCGCAATATGTCCCTGGTAAATAATTCTTATCTGTAAAGGAGCTACACATTGATCAGGCTATTGCATGTTTACATATTTATCTTGTTTCTCCGTAACTGTAAATAACTGGTTTACCATGCATAAGCGCAATACAAGTTAGGAATTATGGAGGGGGGATTGAATACGTGCCATATTATAATCATTTTACTCTCAGTTTGGAGTCTGTAGAATCTCTCTGTTTTCATCTGTTCGTTGTTGATACGCATTTTGTATGAATTTACTTCAGAGAGCTCTATTCATAGAAGCCATTCTCTAGGCGCACCACATGTTTAAGATGTGGCTTGAGGATATGTGACAGTACTGAATGTTACGTAAACTTTCAATTTTATATTTTAGTAATTTGGCATGTATTATATCTGTTGGGTCAAAGCCCACATGGAAAGAAGGAGCTAATATTTAGATTGTAAATAGGCCCATTTATACTAGGGCAAAAGCCTATTTGTAAATTAGGGTTTCTTATAGACTAAGAAAAGAGGAAGTGGTCCTCACTTGAGAACCACTATAAATATTCCCCAACCACCCACTTTGAAAGGGTTGAAAAAATAGATAAGAAAGAGGTTCTCTCTAGAGTGTAAAGATCATTATTAAATATACACCTTGATTCATTTACTTTGAGATATCATTTATTATTCGTTAATCGTATTAGGTCAAGTATTACACTCATCATTTGGCGCTATAAATAGATTTTTTTATATTTGATTCCATCCAAAATGAATGATGATGAGATAGTCGTTTCGAAGATTGTTGATACGGCTGAGGTCGCAACCGTACCTCGCCAGGAGACGGTACAGCCGCCCCCGGTTCTCAAACCCAAGGAGTTGTTTCCAGCAGAAGATGATGATGTCGGTGGATCTACAACACCCACCAAAGGTGAATAGACGCTTGTGCGAGGTAAAGTCAAGCCCGACAAACGGATGAGGATCACCACGACCGCAGGGAAGAAAGTCTTGTCGAGCGACGCACGCTTGCATCTACAGAAATTAAGAAAGCAACATAATATGCACCCTCAGAATCGAGGGCCAGATGACCTCGCGGGATCCGACGAGGAATTTCTCCACCTCGAAGAGCAGAAGAGATTGCTCGAGGCTCGTCTTGAGAAACATCGCGAGATTCATCGTCTTCAACTTGAGCTTCAGCAGACGTCAATATCTGCCCACAATGAGGACTCTCAACTACATCCAAATAACGAGTATGCATGACGATGACTATGAGCTGGACGATGAGGCGTCCACCAAATCCCAGTATTCTAGACCCCCACCGAAAAGATGACAGACTTCGATTGTGAGTGAAGCTTCGTGGCGAAGTGAATCAAGCGAATCATTCCGCCCTCAAGACATTGCTAAAATGCAAAATGATCTCGCTATGTGTCAGGACTATATCAAAACTCATTCAGGGCAAGTCCTCTCCAATGAAAGCCCCTTGTCGAGGTCAATTGAGATAGGCAGGATCGACAGAACTTTAAAAACACCAGCCTTGGATCACTTTGACGGATCTTCGGACCCTACTGGATTTCTCAATACATTTGATGGGAGAATGGCTTTCTTTAGACATTCCGAGGTCGCGAGGTGTCAGTTACTGCACATGGATTTGTTTGGTCCAGTTAATGTAATGTCTATGTCAAAGGAATAATATGCCCTTTTGATCGTCGATGACTATTTTAAATACACATGGGTTTTATTCCTACATTTCAAGGATGAAACACCACAGATGGTGATTGATCATGTTAAAGTGATTGAGCTGGATTCTAAGTTTCTAGTTAGAATAATAAGGTCAGATGATGGAACTGAATTCAAGAATGCAGTTTTAAATGACTTTTGTGCCAACAAAGGGATAACAAGACAATTCCCAGCCCCTAGAACTCCTCAACAAAATGGAGTGGTAGAAAGTAAGAATCGTACTTTGATTGAAGCTGCAATGAGAATGCTAAGTGAATCAAGACTTCTTATGTACTTCTAGTCTGAAGCTGTCAACACTGCATGTTATACTCAGAATCGAACCTTAATCAACAAGGACTTAATGAAGACACCTTATGAGATTATGAATGACAAGAAACCAACAGTCAAATACTTTCATGTATTTGGTGTTAAATGCTTTGTGCTTAAAGATGGAGATGTTCGACGTGGCAAGTTTGAGGCCAAAGAAATATGAAGCTATCTTTGTTGGTTACTCGAGAAGATTTTACAGGGTGTATTTAATTGATCAACACCAAGTGAAAGAAAGTGTCAATGTTATATTTGATGACACTAAACTCCCAAGTATCCAAACAGAAAATCGATCTAAGAAATTGAAGTTTGATAACTTGTCAGATTCAGAATCAGATGATGAGAATCCACCTGAGATTGTTGTTGGTGATAACGATGACAATGATGATAATGATCATGGTGGTGGTGGAGGAAACACTGGTAATAATGTAGATACCACTAAAACTGGAGAAGAATCACCAAGACAATCTGGCAACAACTTAGGGGAGAAAATGAGGGGTTAACTAGTCATTCACAACACCGTAATGAATTTTAAGGCGAATCATCAAGATCAAATCTTCCAAGACAAACAATTTGGAATAGAGCTCATCCTTTTGAGCTGATTATTGGTGATCTAAGTGTTGGAGTTAAGTGCTACTCAGAATGAATGTCATTATTCAGGGTTTCTTTCTGAAATGGAACAAAAGAAGATTGAGGAAGCACTGGGTGATCCTGATTGGCTGATTGTTATACAAAATGAACTCAATCAATTTGAACAACAACAGGTTTGGAAGCCGGTACCTAAACCAAAGAACAAGAAAGTAGTTGGTACTCGGTGGGTATTCAGAAACAAATTAGATGAAGATGACATAGTAACAAGAAACAAAGCAAGACTGGTTACTCAAGGGTATTCACAAGCTGAAGGCATTGATTATGATGAAACCTATGCACCAGTGGCTAGGCTTGAGGCCATCAGGATGTTCTTAGCATTTGCAGCATACTCAAATTTTAAGAGTGCATTCCTGAATGGTGAGCTAGATGAAGAGGTATATGTAGAACAGCCCCCTGCCTTTGAAAATCAAGATTTGTTGGACTTTGTCTACTACTTGTTCAAGGCTATCTATGGTCTCAAACAAACCCCGAGAAAATGGTATGACACTCTTTCTGGTTTTCTTATTGAGAATGGTTTTATTAGAGGTGTCATAGACAAAACTCTCTTTTCTAAAAAGCTTAAAGATGATATGATTTTTGTCCAAGTCTATGTGGATGACATCATATTTGGGTCTACTAATGATAATCTCTGCAAGAGATTTGATAAGCTAATGCAGAATAAGTTTGAGATGAGTCTGATGGGAGAGCTGAAATTCTTTCTTGGATTACAAGTAAATCAAAGGTTAGATGGTTTATTTATTTGTCAATCCAAGTATCTCAAAGAACTCCTCAAGAAATATAACATGGAGTATTTAGCATCAGTAAGAACTCCATCATCTACAGCTGTCAAGCTTGGAGCTTGTCAAAATTCTATCAAGGTAGATGTTACAAGCTACATATATATGATTAGCTCATTACTCTATCTTACTGCAATTAGACCTGATATTATGTATGTTACATGCTTATGTGCAAGGTTCCAAGCGGATCCTAGAGATTTACATTTCGTTGCTGTAAAAAGAATCTTGAGATATCTTAAGGGTACACCTAATCTAGGTATCTGGTACACTAAAGAATCTGGTTTTAACCTTGTTGGATTTACAGATTCAGATTATGCTGGTAGTGTTGTTGATAGGAAAAACACCTCTGGGAGTTATCAATTCCTAGGCAATAGATTGATTTCCTGGTATAGCAAGAAACAACAAATAGTTTCCAATTCAACAGTAGAAGCTGAATATATTGTTGTGCTCGGATCTTATGGATAAGGAATCAATTAAAGGACTACGACTTTGTATTGAACAAAATTCATATTTTGTGTGACAATACAAGTGTCATAGCAATCTTCAACAACCTTGTTCAGCACTCGAGGACAAAGCACATTGACATCAGGTATCATTTTATCCGAGAACATGTCATGAATGGTACTGTGGAGTTATATTTTGTACCCATAGAGGAACAAACTGTAGACATCTTTACTAAATCTCTTGATGAATCCACATTTACCAGGTTAGTTGATAAATTGGTTATGTTAAATAGTTTTAATGATTAATCATGTCTCTACTTGTTGTTTGTTCTTAATTAAAATATTTTCTCATGTGTATAATTACTGGTTGTTATTGTCATGCCTTGTTTAATTTATTAGCTTCCTAATTTGAGTATTTTTAAATAATTTATTTTCTCTAAAAATATGTTTCTCAATTTTTTCTGTTAAAATTTTAGAGAAATTCATTTTTATTGAAAATTTACTAATTTGAAAATATTTAGATTTATTGTACAAATTTTTCTATATTTTTCTGCATTTTTCTGCAAATTAATTGCATTTTTCTATAAATTATTTGCACTTT
The DNA here is from genome assembly GCA_030848705.1 of Heracleum sosnowskyi. Taxonomy (NCBI): domain Eukaryota; kingdom Viridiplantae; phylum Streptophyta; class Magnoliopsida; order Apiales; family Apiaceae; genus Heracleum; species Heracleum sosnowskyi. Next base: position 126,556,774 of record CM061240.1, read on the forward strand.
TCGCAAATATATGATTTTTTATTGACTTTTAGTAGTTTAATGACTATCTGTAGGAGTTTTCGAAAGTCATACTAGTAGTCATGACAGTTGTGTGTGTATATATATATATATATATATATATATATATATATATATATATATATATATATATATATTATATTGTTTACATATTTTATATCTATTTTATTAAATAGTCCTCAGTATTTATACTGGAATGACTATTGGTATGACTTTCCTATAGTCATACTGATAGTCATAACAGATATATATTATATATATTTATATTTAATTTTTTTATAGTCATTTCAGTAGTTGAAATGATATGACTATCGGCATGACTATCCCATAGTCATGCTAGTTATATATATATATACACATTAATATTATTTTCTATTTTTATTTATAGTCATATTAGACTTTTGTACTTGTATGACTATGGGCATGACTATCTCAGTCATACCGATAGTCATTCCAGCTATTATGTATATATATATATATATATATATATATATATATAATCAAGTTCTATGAAGACCATATTTAATTGGAGACTTGGAGACCATTTACGTTCTGCAACCTAAATAATGTGTAGAACATACTTTACATAACAAAATCATTGTCAAATTAGATACTTGTAGTATAAAATCATCATCAAATTGAATATTTTTGTAAATCATGCATGTTATACTTGTAGAACATTGTCATGCATATTACCCCATTATAAATATTCTGCAAATAAGATATGTGCATAATATCTTTGTAGAACTAAAATTACAATCAAATTGGATATTTTATAGACCATATATGTTATGTTTACTAAATATTACTCTACATATTATTTTTATAGAACATTTTATGAATGTATTTTAGTTACAGAACATATATGGTCTCCAAGTCTTCAACTAAATATGGTCTTCATAGAACTTTTCTCTATATATATATATATATATATATATATATATATATATATATATATATATATATATATATATATATATATATGGTAAGGTTCTACGGAGAACCTTCTTATTAAGAGACTCAAGAGACTAAATCTTAGCCATCCAAATAATAAATCTTTAATAAAAAAATAGAATACAATAGTTAATGGCATTAGTGTAATTATGTCTAATGATCAAGGACAATTTATATGGGTTATAACGATCAGTATACATAAGGAAAGATTCTATGCTTTTAAATTTGACTGAATAACTGGATTTTGCTATGTTTGGAAATGAATCTGTGATTGATTAATTCACGCCTTTTTGTTTAGATATCACGGATTACATGATCTTTAGTTTTCATAAACCCTAGAACCAAAAAACTAAGAAAACTGGAGATAAGAAAAACGGTATTGATCAAATATTGGTGATGTCGATGTTGAACTTAATTATATATATAATTCATCAAACTATATTGGAACGCCTAATAGAATCTTTGTCTTATGTTTTGCAGGTTTGATCTAGAATCCTTATCAAGTACAGGTGTTGGTAGGATACTTTAAGAAGAAAGTCAAATAGCAAGGTATAAACCAAAACTTTTTACAGAATTTATATCTCATCTTACAAAAAACTAGAAAAAATGGATCAAAGTGATTGGTTTTCGTTCAATATTTTCAGGATCTTGTTTCTATGCGAAAGCCAACCTCGTGGTTCTTTATCCAATGAACCTAAGAATTCAGTTAACTACTCTCCAACTTGATTCCTAATGATGTTAAGATTCATTAAGGTACTTTTTGTAAGATTCACTAAGTTGTTGAGTTAAGATTTATTAAAGTGTTCCATTAACGTGTTAAGTTTCAGTACCGTGTTTTATAGGATATAGAGTACGCTGATATCCTTAATTATGTTCTCATAAAATCTCCTTTGTGTTTTGTGAATGATCCTATTTTAATTAAATTTAGATTCTTCTTACACATAGGACTCTTATGGTGTGAGAAATCACTTGCTCAACTTCTAACATTTGTACTTTTATTTGTCTAAAATTTTTCTATGCTTTACAATAAGGTTCAATTAAGTGTTGTTTTAATTATATAACTTATATGTTTGTGTGAGCATGTTATACTAACAAAATCCTCTTGAATGTGTATACTGTTTATCTAGATCAGGAGTCACCCATTTATTATGAGCTTGTAACTGGAATTATAGGATGAACACGGAGGACAACATTAAACGCCTCTAATAACAAAAAGAAGATGATAATGCATGCTTAAGGCTGATGATGAATATACAAAGGCCTCAAAGTACTATAATAATCGTGTCAGGTATATAAAGTATGAAACCACGTTTGGAGAAGAGGAGACAAAGCACGCCAATGTTGAGTATACAACAACGAAAGCTAAACCCAAAGCGAATAAACAAGAACAAGAAAATAAACGACAATCACACAAGACAAAGATTTACGTGGTTCGGAAATTCCTACTCCACAAGCCGCACTAATTTTGTATTGATCTCTCACAACTATGTTGTGTTCTGTTGTGTTCTGATGTGTTGGTGTTTTACAATTACTTGAGACTATTTATAAGAGAAAAAACTAGGCCTAAAACTAATCAGAGTCTAATTCTGAAATTCTGCAATTACTAACTCTAATTAGAATTCAGATCTGGAAATTCTAACTCAAATCAGAAACCAATTCTGAAACCTGTTAGACTCCACAAACCCAACAATCTCCCACTTGGAGTCTGACCACATCTTCTCTTCACTCTTGTAAATCTAGTAACACCCAATACTTAGATCAATAACTCTAACTAGTGCAGCGCCTTCTCATCAATCAATTCTGAAGGCCAGTTGAAGCTATGAAAAGCTTCAACTTTTCATTGGTAACCACCTTAGTCAACATATCTGCAGGATTCTTTGAACCAAGGATTTTTTTTAAGGACAAAGTACCATTGCTAATCAACTCCCTCGTAAAGTGATATCTCAGCTGAATATGCTTCGTCCTAGCATGAAACACAGGATTCTTCGCAAGATGAATGGCACTCTGACTGTCGCTATACAAAGCACTGTCCGCCTGTTTCTTGCCCAACTCTTCAAGAAAATTCTTCAACCAAATCATCTCCTTGCCTGCTTCAGAGATAGCCATATATTCTGCTTCTGTGGTTGAAAGAGCAACACTCTTTTGAAGTCGAGACATCCAACTAACTGCTGTGCCACCCAAAGTGAAAATATATCCCGTAGTACTTTTTCTTGTATCCAAGCATCCACCCAAATCTGCATCAGAGAACCCTTCCAAGATAACATCTTTCTTACTGAAACATAATACAAACTTGGATGTGCCTTTCAAGTAGCGTAACAACCACTTGACTGCTTCCCAATGCTCTTTTCTTGGATTAGACATGAACCTGCTAACAACTCCCACTACATGAGCAATGTCTGGCCTTGTACACACCATAGCATACATCAAACTGCCAACTGCAGATGAATACGGAACTTTAGCCATATTTTTCTTGCCTTCATCCGTTTTAGGTGACTGCTTCTTCGTGAGATTAAAGTGAGTTGCCAACGGTGTACTTCTGGTCTTCGCATCCTGGACACAGAATTTCTGCAATAATTTCTCAATATACTTCTCTTGAGATAATTTCAAAGTACCTTCAGATCTATCCCTTATGATGCTCATACCAAGTATCTGTTTTGCTGCACCCATATCTTTCATCTCAAACTCTTCAGACATCTGTCTCTTTAGCCTGTTGATTTCCCTCATGTTTGATCCTGCTATCAACATGTCATCAACATACAACAACAATATGATATAAGATGAATCAAATTGTTTAAAGTAACAACAATGATCCATAGCACTCCTCGTGTACCCATTCTTCATCATAAAGCTGTCAAACTTCAAGTACCATTGTCTTGGTGCTTGCTTCAAACCATACAAGCTTTTTATAAGCTTGCAAACCAAGTTTTCTTTCCCAGCTACCTGAAATCCCTTTGGCTGAACCATGTAGATGTCTTCCTCAAGATCACCATGTAAGAACGCGGTCTTAACATCTAGTTGCTCTAGATGTAACTCCTCTGCAGCCACAATGCTTAGCACAAGTCTAACTGTAGTCATTTTAACAACCGGAGAAAATATATCAGTATAGTCAATACCCTTTTTCTGTTGATATCCCTTGGCTACTAGCCTTGACTTGTACCTTTTGCGGCCATCTGGTTCTTCTTTGATCCTGAACACCCACTTATTTTGTAAAGCCTTCTTTCCTGCTGGTAATTCTGTTAAAGACCAAGTCTCATTCTTCTCAAGAGAATTCATCTCTTCTTCCATGGCTGATTTCCACTTAACTGAATCATCCACCTGAACTGCCTCTGAATAACACTGAGGTTCTCCGTCCTCGGTTAATAACATGTAATATGCTGAAGGAGAAAATCTTTGTGGCGGCCTCACAATTCTGCTAGATCTTCTTACCTCAGCCTGTGGAGTAACTGAACCTGTCTCATCAGCATTCCCAGAACTCCCACTATTTCCTGCAAGATCTTCTTCAGTAATATCTTCAAGCACCGCTTTCTCTTTTTCTGATTGTTCCTTTGTAAACTCAGAATCAACTGCAAGCTTATCCTTGTACACCGCATTTTCATTAAAAGTAACATCTCTACTTCTAACGACCTTCTTCGTCAGTTCATCCCAGAAACGGTAACCCATATCATCTGAGCCATAACCAATGAAGATACACTTCTTTGCTTTCGGATCAAGCTTGTCTCTGTCTGAATCTTTAACACGCACATAAGAAACACAACCAAAAACTCGCAAGTGTGAAAGATTTACCTCTTTTTCCTGCCACTCTTCTTCAGGAATCTTGAACCCCAAAGGAACTGAAGGTCCTCTGTTTATGAGATACGCTGATGTGCTAACTGCATCTACCCAAAAAGTCTTCGGTAACCCTGCATGTAACCTCATACTCTTGGCCCTCTCATTCAAGGTTCTATTCATGCGCTCTGCAACACCATTCTGTTGTGGTGTCTCTGGAATAGTTTTAATCATTCTAATCCCATATTCTGCGCAATAGCTTTTAAACTCATCACTACTATACTCACCACCATTATCTGACATCAAACTCTTAACCTTCAAACCGGTCTGGTTTTCAACCTCAGTCTTCCACTTCTTGAAAGTATCAAACACATCTGATTTTTTCTTCAAAAAATAAATCCATACCTTTCTCGTGGAATCATCAATGAAAGTGACATAGTAGCGCGATCCTCCCAACGACGCAACTGTTGCTGGACCATATATATCTGTATGAACTTGCTCTAACTTCTTAGCCTTCGGGGTCCTCCCTGATTTTACAAAAGTAACTCGTTTCTGCTTTCCAAGAACACATGGCTCACAGAACCCAACTTCCACATTCTTCAGCTCTGGAATCTTCCCCTTCGAAGTTAACAGCTTCATACCCTTTTCACTCATATGACCAAGTCTTTGGTGCCACAAAGTTGAAGACCCAATCTCATCAGCAACTGCATTTGCTTCATAGCTAGATTGTTCAACTATGTACAAAGTCCCCTTCTTTTCTCCACAAGCAACAACTAGATTCCCCTTTATAACCTTCCACTGTCCATTTCCGAAAGAAACTCGATACCCTTCCTTATCTAACTGACTCACAGATATCAACATCTTCTTAAGTCCGGGAATGTACCTTACATCTTTCAACATCCAGCTAGTCCCCAAAGAGGTCTTGAGATTAATATCTCCCATGCCCGCTATATCCAAAGTCTCATCATCAGCAAGACGGACTTTACCAAAATTTCTAAGTCTGAAATTTAACATCAAATCCTTGCAAGGGGTCGCATGGAATGATGCACCAGAATCCATAACCCATGATTCAACCGAACATTCAACACAACAAATCAAAGCATCGTCACTCACCACTTCTTCAACTACATTAGCTGAATTATCCTCTTTCTTTTTTCCTTTAGGAGCTGCCGGAGCCGTACACTGATTTCTGAAGTGACCCTACTTCTGACAATTCCAACAAACAATCTCCTTGCGATCTTTGGATTGTCCTCTTTTCTGTGACTTCGATCTACTACGCCCCTGATTCTGCCCCCTCTCGGACTTTCTGCCTCTGCTCCCTGTACTCAATAGGGAACCTGGCGACTCTCCTGAGTTTCTTCTACGAATATCTTCTCCAAGAATTGAATCTCGAACTCCATTAAAAGTCATCTTACCGCTCCCAGATGAATTACTAATAGCAGTGACAAATCCTGACCAACTGTCAGGTAACGAGGATACCAACAACAAGGCTTGTACTTCATCATCAAATTTAATATCCACTGATGCCAATCTTGACAGGATAGAATTAAATTCATTCACATGATCAGCAACACAATCACCTTCATTCAATCTCGCGGCAAACAACAAACGACACAAATACACCTTATTCGAAGCAGATGGCTTCTCATACATATTTGTTAACGCCTTGATCAATCCATAAGTTGTCGTTTCCTTGACGATATTGTATGCAACGTTCTTTGCCAAAGTCAATCTGACAACACCCAGAGCCTGCCTATCCAATAGCTTCCATTCAGTCTCATCCATTGAATTTGGCTTCTTCTCCTCTAGCGGTTGATATAGTTTTTTCTGATACAAATAATCTTCGATTTGCATCTTCCAATATCCAAAATCTTTGCCATCAAATTTGTCGATCTTTACTTTCCCTTCTTCAGTCATCGCTCCCACTCGCCTAAAAAACCTAGGCTCTTGATACCAGTGGTTGAGTATACAACAACGAAAGCAAAACCCAAAGCGAATAAATAAGAACAAGAAAATAAACAACAATCACACAAGACAAAGATTTACGTGGTTGGGAAATTCCTACTCCACAAGCCGCACTAATTTTGTATTGATCTCTCTCAACTATGTTGTGTTCTGATGTGTTGGTGTTTTACAATTAGATGAGACTATTTATAAGAGAAAAAACTGGGCCTAAAACTAATCAGAGTCTAATTCTAAAATTCTGCAATTACTAACTCTAATTAGAATTCAGATCTGGAAATTCTAACTCAAATCAGAAACCAATTCTGAAACCTGTTAGACTCCACAAACCGAACAACCAAGACATTGAAGGTGACTTGCAATCTCAATAATGCATCTTGAAAACTGAAAAGGATCTTAAAGAAGCAGGGAATCTCCTGCTTACATCAACCTTATTGATCTAGATTTGGTAGAGTATGATATCAAAAAGTTCTTGAAATTGATCTTACAAGTAGGGATGTGAAGCTTGAGTACAAGGTTGTGAAGGAGAAAGTTGGGAATATGTTTAGCAACATGAAAGTTGGTGCATTTTGATGATAGCTTCTAATGAAGCACAACTGCAAACTTCAAGGCATAAATGGATCGTAAGGGAGTTTCTTATTTTGATATGTTTTGTCTAAAATTTATTGAGTATTCCTAGAAAATAAAATTTATGATTTTTTTGGGTTCTCATAGGTGTTCTTATAGTAATTTAAAATTTTAATGTGTTAAGAAAATACAAAAAATGAAAATTTAAAAAAAATGATAATTCTAAGTTTTTTATAAGAAAAACAAATATGAAGACTCAACAGTATTTTTTTTTAAAAAGTCCAAACTCTAAATTTAATATAAAAAAATGAATACGCCAATTTTTATAAAAAATAAGTATTTTAAACTATACATTATTCAGAATATTACTCTTAACCAATTAAGAGAATCTGGTAAAAATTTAAATTTTTACATATTTTGTAAAAAGTACAATAGTGAATTTTATTATATTAAAATAACATACAATTTTAAAATCTACTGTGAAACACTTAACTGCATATTAATAAAATCTTAATGTGCCTTTTGCTTAACAACAATTGAAAAATAAAATCTCTATTTACTAAATAATATTAAAACAATATTAAAATGTTAAAAAACCTCAAAATATTAAAATATTAAGATAAATTGTACTAAAACACTTAATATAATCTCGTAGTTTTTTTTTGTTTTGTAAAGGAGTATACTAAATTTCATTTTTCCAAAATAAGATATTTTCTAAAAATTACTCTAAAACATTTAAACGAATTTTTAAGATATTGTTAGTACATATTTTTTGTGATATATAAATTTTAGAAATTCATCTACAATGGTAAAAAAAATTAAATTTTTATATATTTTGCAAAAATAGAATAGTGAATTTCATAAAATTATAATAAGATACATCCTCAAAATCTAGTATGAGATACTTAACTAGAATCTTAATAAAATCTTAAAGTACCTTACATTTAAAAATAATTGAAAAAAATATTATCTTTATTTATTAATAATCTTAGAAAGTAATATGTTCACTTATTTAATAAATAAAAATACTTAAACCCCTAAAATATTAAAAATATTCTACTAAAACACTTAAGAGAATCTCGTAAAAAAATGCATACTTTTTAATTTTTGTAAATGATCAGAATGAATTTCATTTTTTTTCAAAAGTCCAAACTCTAAATCTAATATAAAAGAATGAATACGCCAATTTTTATAAAAAAAAATCAAATATTTTAAACTGTACATAATATTACTCTTTTTAGGTATTCTCAAAATCAATTTTATAATGGGTGAGATTCCATTAAGTGTTTTGTATCAAAATATTAAATATTTTAATTTTAATTTTACTTTTTCTTTTGTAAATGTTATAAGTTAATGTGAGATTATCTTAAGTTATTGTACATCAATTTAATAATTATTCTAGTTTTATTTGATAAGATTCTCCTGTTATATTTATTTGATAAAATTCTTTATTGGAACAAGATTTTCTTACGTGTTGAACCTCAATATATTGGTTTTTTGGGTGCCCTTTTAGTTTGTATTATAACCACTAAAATCTCATAATGCGTGTATATCTAAATATTAACTATTTTATTTTGTTCAATTTTTTTTCGAAAGAAATAAATTCCAAGATTGTTGTAAGTGTTGTGTATGGATATATTTGTTATTTTAGTGTTATTTGATAAGATAATATTCTCTTGAATGTTGTAAATTTTTATATCTATTGAAAAAAAATACTCCTTATTATTATATAATAATTTCAGAATATGAATAATTTTTTTTATATTGTGCATGAAAGTAAAGATTGTACATATTTTTTAAAGATTGTGCTAAATGTTTTCAAAGTTCAATTGAAAAGATCATATAATCTTTAAAAAAACATATTAAAAAACATAAAGGATTATCTTTTTTTTTTAAAAGGAGATCATTTTAAGAATATGATTTACTAATAGATTACAAGTTTGTTCTTTACAGATAGAGTAATCTGCATATCATTTTAAGAATATGATCATTTTAAGAACGATTACAAGTTTGTTCTTTACAGATAGAGTAATCTGCATAGAACGCTTCGAAGAAGCATAGTTTTCAAATCCTAACAATTTCTTCGAAATGAGAATCATTCCAGGATTATCATTGTGATGTAAAAGTAATGGATGTGAATTATTATCGATTGATTGTTTGAAGATGATGCATTTGCATTTGTCATATTATCATGATCGGTTAAAATAGCAGTAGTATAGGATTGATAGCGCGACATTCAACATGAAACAAACATCTCGACAACCAACAAAACGAGATCGTACAAGAACAAATCAAATCAGATGAGTCGAATTGAACAAGAACACTCAATCAGATCAACACAATCAACAAGGTAGTTGGAAAACGAAACTTTATAGTTCACCGGAGATTCAGTTCGCCGGAGAGAGATCGAAGAAGACATCGAAACCATCTAAAGTTTATACATTGAAGAACGATTCAAGTGAAAACTACATCACAGACGGTAACTATATGTACATTTACACTACACCAAAAACGGCCTTTTCCTACCACGAAAATGGTAGGTTTTGGGGGTCAATCGGTAGGAATTGGTGTCAATTCCTACCATTCGACATGGTAGGAATTTCTCAGGTCGGAATTGGTGATGGTAGGAATTGGTGGTCTGTTTCTTAAACGGCCCCACATGCCAAATGGCTGTCCATGTGGCGAGCCACATCAACAGCCACATCGACGGCCACATGGCGGTGGATCCCGACACGTCACTTGCCACGAGGTTGACATGTCATGCCACGTGTCACGAGTGGGGGTCACTGCCACGTCATTTTGTGGGGTCACATTTGACCCTGGTCAAGGACTATTTCCTACCAACCAAATCCTACCAACACATTTCCTACCAACTCAAGAGGCACCAAAATGGTAGGTTTTATAACAGAAGCACATAAAAATAGCTATTTCCTACCAAGCAATTCCTACCACCTTCAGTAATTCCTACTAGTTAAAACCTACCGCATTCATCAATTCTGGAAAATGTTAGGAAGACGGTAGGAAATGCTATGAAGACGGTAGGAAATCTTATGAAGACAGTAGAAAATGCTTTGAAGGTGGTAGGAATTACTAGACAATTGTTTCAAAAAAAATAAAGCTTTCATTACTTCCCCTATCTAACAAATTGCTCAAATCATTATAAAAAAATAAATCGATATCTAATTCACAAGTATACAACCATAACAAATAATCAAACATTCATTGTATATGAAAATTCAAACATTCCTTACACATAAATCATAATATTCAAAATTAGAAGTTGTTCTTATGGACCAAAACTACAAATCAAAAATTATTTACAAGGCTTAATTAATTATCTTCAAAATCTTCATCTTTTTCGTTTGGATCTTCATGTTATTTTCTTCACAATCATTTTCTCTATTTCCACATCATTGTCTTTGGATCTTCATCAAGTACCTAAAATTTACATAAAAAGCAAGAATTAGTATTAAGAATTATTAGCTAATTTACAAAGTGAATGATATGTGAAATTGATTTGAAGAAGATAAAGATATAGAGAAGAAGATGAAGAGAGGGAAGAAAATTGAAGTGAAATGAGAAAAAAAAAATGATTGTATTATAAGTAATAAGAAGAGGAAAATATTTTTGAATTTTTCGTTTGGGCGCAATTTTTAAATTTTTCGTAAAATTGTAGCTTATTTCCTACCGATAATGGTAGGTTATGATTCTCAGCGAAATTTTTGAATTTTTGGTTTGGGCGCAATTTTTGAATTTTAAGTTTTAGGCGCAATTTTTGAATTTTTCGTAAAATTGTAGCTTATTTCCTACCGATAATGGTAGGTTATGATTCTCAGCGAAAATTTTGAATTTTTGGTTTGGGCGCAATTTTTGAATTTTTAGTTTTAGGCGCAATTTTTGAATTTTTCGGGAAATTGTAGCTTATTTCCTACCGATAATGGTAGGTTATGATTCTCAGCAAAATTTTTGAATTTTTGGTTTGGGCGCAATTTTTGAATTTTTAGTTTTAGGCGCAATTTTTGAATTTTTCGTGAAATTGTAGCTTATTTTCTACCGATAATGGTAGGGTATAGGTTTTGGCACAATTTTTAAAAAACAAAATAAACATAATAATTTTTTTAAATAATATTTTCGATGATCGAAACGTAATGATAATTTAGATCTATTAATTTATTTCAGAGGGTAAATGAGTTTTTACCCTAATTTTTTTCTTTTATTATTTTAATTATATTCTTTTTTAGTTGTGCGCGGTAATTTCAAGTTTTTGGTAAAAATTGCCAAAAAAATTGGGTTGTGTGGATTTAAACAACTGTCCTCTCTAAGAATAACCAAGTGTACTGCACTAACATCGTTTTTTGTACTAAATATGCAATTTATTCATATATCATATTTTAGTTCAAGTTTTGTAAATTATAAGTTTGATAGATAGATTAATTATAAAAATATAGGAGCTTAAATTAAAAAATTCTAAAATTTTACATACAGCTAAGAAATCAAAATATTTAATCATCCGTAAGGTTAGATCGTTGAAAAAAATATATAAAAAAATCAAAAAGTGTAACCCTAAACAACCCCTAAAAAGGGAAATTAAATTTTTTCGTAAAATTTTATGCGATTAAAATTTTGGATTGCACGGAATTAAACTCGTGCCCTCTCCAATAAAAACCAAGTGAACAACCACTGCGCCAAACAAGCTTTTTATACTAAATCAGCAAATAATTGATATATGATATTCCAATTCAAGTTTTGTAAAGTACAAGTTTAATAAATAGATTTATTATAAAAATATAAGAGTTTAAATTAAAAAAATCCAATATTTTGTATAAAACTAAGAAATCAACATATTTAATCATCGTTGAAAATAAATAAATAGAAATCAAAAAGTGTAAACCTAGACAACCCCTAAAACATGAGTATAAACTCTAACTCAATTTTCTAACACTCTTTCATTTTCTAAACGATTTTAACTTTTTGTAATTCCTTTTTGTCTAAATTTTTTTCCTTACATTCATCAAACTACAAAACGACGTTTCATATAAAAAAAATTAATTTATCCATACGTCTTTATATTTTTAATTTTTTTTCGATATAATTAGGTTTTAACGAATAACATAAGTACCTAAATATGTAAGTTTAATTCAACTAATTTTTATCCTCCACTACTAAAATGAGTAAATCTTTATGTCCGTAGAGTTTGATTAACAAAAAATATGATAACCGATCAACAAAAAATATAATATAAACACATTCTCCATTAATTTTATTTTGTATTATTTTATTAATCGATTAAAACCTACCATTGATGTGCGCGGGAAATTCAACTTTTCTGTGAAATTTTTGGCGGAAAAGCAAAAAGTTGGTGGGGGTCCAAAATTCGTCAGTGACTATTTTCTACCATATATGGTAGGAAATGGCCTTGACAGAATGAAAATATTTCGTATTTTAAAAAAAATGTTTATTACTTTAAAATATAATTGGGACGATGATGTGGATGGTGGGGTACCATCACCAATAAAACCTACCAGATTTGGTAGGTTTTATTTTCCTACCATATATGGTAGGAAATGACCATGACAGAATTAAAAAATTTATTATTTTTAAAAAATTATTTATTACTTAAATTATGATATGGCTGATGATGTGGATGGTGGGGTACCATCAAGAATAAAACCTACCAGATTTGGTAGGTTTTAGTTTCCTACCATATATGGTAGGAAATGACCACTGTATATTGAAAATATTTTTTATTTTATAAAAATTGTTTATTACTTAAAAATATGACAAGGCCGATGATTAAGATGGTGGGGTCTTAACTTTGTGAAAATGCAGGCAAAACCTACCGATGTTGGTAGGTTTTATTTTCCTACCAACAATCGGTAGGAATTGGTCCGCGCTTTTACAGATTTCGGGCCCCACACGGACCATTTCCTACCATATTCGTCGTCGGTAGGAAATGGGGGGTCAATTCCTACCAAGTTTTTTTGGTATGATTTATATGGTAGGAAAAAGCCGTTTTTGGTGTAGTGTTATGTGTATCTACACTGATATGGGCTAAAAATAACCCTAAAGACATTATTAATGATACATTAATTATGTCTAAATTGGTCCATAAGTTAGGCTCAATTAATAAGACCCAAAAACTCAATTAATTGTTAAATTCGTAATTAATTAAAAGGCCGATTATACAGTCAATTAAATGTGTCCAAAATCTTACCTACATCTACTAGAAGTAGTCTTGAACGACACCAAACTTTAAAAGGAGTCAGCCTCCTACAAGCTAGGATTTATAGTCCTGATCTAAGAAGATGACTTGGCCTCCAAGTCACCTAATTCTACCCTAAATCTAAGGCTCTCCATGCCTATATAAAGGACCTGATCCTTCACATCAGAACTACGTTTTTTTGCTTGATTCTCAATAACGAATTGAGATACGTAGGCATCCTGTGAGGACCGATTTAGTCACGAAACACGAGAACAGTCATTCAAGCTCGAAAGCTCTCAAACCCTAAGCATTAATTACACCCTAGTTTTTATTCCACAACATTTGGCGCCATCTATAGAAAACTACGAACATCAACCATGGCGAATACACGGATAACAAGTCGAGAAACTCAAACATCTGAGGGGCTACCCTTAACTTCTGAAACAACGACCCATGGTTCGGGATCTCAACCTCCTCCCACCACAGGAGAAGAAGGGGTAAATATCCCCATCACCACTAGTCAAGGACCAGAAATCCCAATCTCATATCAAGGGACGAATCCCCTGGAGATGGTGGTTCATGGATCGCATCCTCATACTCAAAAGACTACTCTCCAAATACCAATCACAACCTCTCCACTGCTTCTGAATGCACCACGTGGTCTTCAACTACATACCACAGATCTTCCCCAATAAGGAAACCAAACTCTTGGAATGCCTACTCATGGTATGCCACCGCGACCTACAGTTGGGAGTAATGGTGTCAATCCAACATACCACGAAGCATATGTGCCTCCATAAATTCAAGGCCTAGGGCCCATAAACCCTCAAGTTCAAACTCGAACTCAACAAACCCCATTGATTCAAGACTTCTCCGGCCCCTATACCGAGGATGAGAATTATACAACTGAAGATGAGAGGGATGTTGCCCCGAGAAGGAGACGTTCCTCCCAAGGAAATCAGGAACAACTACAAGCTACCAAGGATAAAATTACGGCATATGAAGCTGAGGCTGCTAGACTCAAGAAAGTATTGGCTGAAGAAGAAGCTAAAACACGAACGTAATCTACCGGGACTGGGAGAATCCCATTGATCAACTTAGACCCTACACCGAGAAAGTCAAGAAGGGCTGAGGCCCTAAAAGGTGATCCAACTGAGTTGTTGCCCTTGGGAGATCCGGATGATCCCATACCCCCTTTTACAAAGGATATTATGAAGGTTCATATATCCAGGAAGTTCAAGATGCCAACCATCAAGGCTTATGATGGAACGGGAGATCCTGCCAATCATGTAAGAACTTTCTCCAATGCATTACTGTTGCAGCCCACTAATGATGCAGTCGAGTGCAGAGCATTTCCACAAACCCTAGTGGGCATGAATCAATGTTGGTACAGTTGTCTCCCTCTTAACTCTATTGAGTCTTTTAAGGAATTGAGCAAAGCGTTTGTCAATCAATTTGTTAGTGGAAGAGTGCATGAGAAAAGTTCTGCATCCCTTATGGGAATCCAGCAGGGTAAGAATAAATCATTGAGGGACTACATAAATCGATTTACTAGGGAAGCCTTGAAGGTCCCGGATCTGGAGGACAAGGTAGCTACGATAGCCCTACAACAAGGAACCACTAATGACCACTTTAAAAGGTCTTTGGCAAAACACCCACCCGAAAGCATGTTGAAACTACAATATAGGGCTGTGAAGTATATCAAAACTGAAGAAAGGCATGAGAAAATATGAACCCGCTGCTGAGGGAAATGGAAATAGGAAAAAGAAAGGAAACTCAAAAGTATGACGTTAGGGACAAATATCCTAGGACAGCAAAAGATTCCGACTCTCCACAAAAAAAACAACTTTGGATCCAGATTCAATGAATATGCAAGGTTGAACACCTCAGGAAGTCAAATTCTAATGGATATTGAGAAGGAAGAAAAAGTGTTGACTGAAGACAAAACTGACTATAGTCAAATTTGCACTATTGATCGGTTTTACAGCAGAAGGATTGTCAAATGGCATAACCGACCACCTCATAACAGACCACTATATGATGAATAGGGTCGGTTATGTCGGTTTCCTAATGGTAAAAATTGGTCGGTTATATGCTCAATCGGTCGGTTATCTAGGTTTAAAAAAAACTGCAACAGATACAGTAGCTTCAGTACCATTCCCTCTTGTACCATCCAATCGAAATACCAAACAATCATTTTCCATTCAATTCACAAACAAGTATCAAGATCATACTCTGCAAATCAAGTAGAAAAATCATAATCAACAAATCAAGTACTAAAATAATTCACACGCACACTTCATAACATATTAATAATCGGAAAGTTATACAAACCAAATCCAAATCCGATATTATCGTATAAACAGTACATCCAACCAACCAAAATAAATTAGAAGTGATTACAACATATCCAAAGTCATTACAAGCAAATTCACATTTAAAGTTCATAGAAAGTAAACCATATATACTCCGAAAAAGACATAAGAGAATCGGATCCACCATCCCCATCTGGTCCATTGCCCCCGCCATTTTCATTGCCACCATTCTCCACGTCCAAAACCTCCTCCACATCTGTATAATCTTTTTCTTCCTCCAAGGCAAGCCAATCCGCTTCCTATGCATATAAAAAATAATTAAAATGAAAGAATATATATTCCAATGGACACAAATAAAAAATGGTAGGTAATTATTACCGCTTCGACACACGCTTTAGTTTTTTGGAGGATATCTTCAATCTCAGTCCCGACAATATCTTCAACTAAAGAGCACCTAAAATGTAAAAAGAAAACACATAAATAAGTACATAACAAGCTAATGAGTGTCCGACCAATACGTGCATACAAAAAAAGAATAAAACCATAAGTTAATCGAAATTTTCTATATATCTAAATCACAAGTTCATGTTTTGCAAGAAAGTGAATCATAAATATTACACATTATACAAATTGAATCCATAAATCCAATTCAAATACATCAAAGAGCCGTTAAAATTTATTAAACAAAAATTAAAGCAAATTAAATCCATCAACCCTATCCAATTACAACCCTTAAATCAAATTAAATAGAAACAATTATCTCTGTATCAACATAGACAAATCAACATACAAAAAAAGAATAAAACCACAAGTTAATCGAAATTTTCTATCTCTATATCACAAGTTCATGTTTTGCAAGCAAATGAATAAAAAATATTACACATTATACAAATCGAATCCATAAATCCAAATACATCAAAAAGACCCTAAATTGATAATAAAAAAAAATATTAAAGCAAATTAAATCCATCAATCCTATCCAAATCAAATTAAAGAAAAACAAATATCTCTATATCAACATAGAAAAATTAAAACCATAAACAAATAATCGAAACCATGAGTTGTCGACCAATACGTGCATACAAAAAAGAATAAAACCACAAGTTAGTCGAAATTTTCTTTATCTTTATATCACAAGTTCATGTTTTGCAAGAAAATTAATCATAAATATTACACATTATACAAATCGAATCCATAAATCCCATCCAAATACATCAAAGAGCCCCTTAAATTTATAAGACAAAAATTAAACCAAATTAAATCGATCAGTCCTATCCAATTACAACCTTTAAATGGAATTAAAGAAACAAATATCTCTATATCAACATAGACAAATCGAAACCATAACCAAATAATGGAAACCATGAGTTGTCGGCCAATACGTGTATACAAAAAAAGAAAGAATAAACCCACAAGTTAATCGAAATTTTCTATATCTCTATATCACAAGTTCATGTTTTGCAAGCAAATGAATCATAAATATTACACATTATACAAATCGAATCCATAAATCCAATTCAAATACATCAAAGAGCCCCTAAAATTTATAAAACAAAAATTAAAGCAAATTAAATCCATCAATCCTATCCAATTACAACCCTTAAATCAAATTAAATACAAACAAATATCTCTGTATCAACATAGACAAGTCAAAACCATAAACAAATAATCCAAATCATGAGTTATCGACCAATACGTGCATGCAAAAAAAGAATAAAACGACAAGTTAATCAAAATTTTCTATATCTCTATATCACAAGTTCATGATTTGCAAGCAAATGAATCATAAAAATTACACAGTATACAAATCGAATTCATAAATCCAATCCAAATACATCAAAGAGCCCCTAAAATTTATAAAACAAAAATTAAAGCAAATTAAATCCATCAATCATATCCAATTACAACCCTTAAATCGAATAAATAGAAACAAATATATGTATATCAACATAGACAAATCAAAACCATAACCAAATAATCAAAACCATGAGTTGTCCACCAATACGTGCATACAAAAAAAGAATAAAACCACAAGTTAATCAGACTTTATAATATGTTATACAAAAATATTCCCGTACAATAAGAAATTGATCAGCTAATGAAGAAAAGATCCCGGAGATAAAATCTTTTATGTATCTGCTACAAATTAATTCATATGTCGTCTTTCATGCATCTTTCTTTTATGTATCTGCTACAAATTAATCCATATGTCGTCTTTTTCATGCATCTTTTCTTTTTCCTGCTAATTTGATGAGTGAATTATCTATTCAACATCTCTAATATATGGCTAAACGTGTTCATGCTTTTTTATGTTATATTTTTACGAGTTACATGTAGTTTTTAACTGTAGACACTACAAGAAAGTAAGGTTAATTTCGACAAACCAAATTCGACAGAAACTAAATTCGACAGAACTCCGTCGAAATTATACACTGCGGCTAAATTCGACAGTTTTCGGCCGAAAATGCATTCTGTCGAAATTGATATGTCGAATTTAGTACTAAATTCGACAGATTTTTTTATGTTGTCGAATTCAATACTAAATTCGACAGATTTTTTTATGTTGTCGAATTTAGTAAAAGGTGGGAATATTGCCGCCAAAATTTTTCATACTATTCAAAACTATATTCGACAGAGTTCCGTTGGTTCATACAGTTGGTTCCAACCTTTATTAATAAATTTAAGGTGTATCTGCATCATTGCTTGCATTGTGTTCCAACCTTTTTTATCCTTGTCGAATCGACCATTTTACAACTGAGTCCTAGATTCTCAGCCAAGCTCAACAAAGCCCTTCACTGTTGAAGTACATTGAAGTACATTAAGCTGACCAAACTTAACTGGAAATAATATAGTCTGTTCTTTTGTCTGCTAATTAATCATATCTTCACCTTGAGAGTACTATATCAAATTCTTTCTCTCTTTTTTATTCTTATATATTTGCTTAATCATCGTATACTAGATTAAACATGTAAAGTAACTTGATCTTTTTTACGCAATGTCTAAAACTTTAAATTGATGCAGACTTGCAGCGTGCTTACTTGCAGCTAAGAGAAAACTGGATGACATATTACAATGATAACATTACTTATCGCAGAAAATTGGATCAATTCTTGAGCAGCAAATTCTGCTGCTTATTTTTTAAAAACTGGTGTTCATTAAATTTGACCGAATTTGATCGAATTTAATATGTAATTTCGACTGTGTTCTGTCGCATTTAGCATACTAAATTCGATCATATTTGGTCGAATTTAATGCACTACGGGCGCCAAAATTTGAAAATTTAAATTTTTAGAGGAATTTGAAATTTTGAAAATTTTGAAATATTCGGCTAAATTCGACAAAACATCTGTCGAATTTAATCTGTCGAAAATAATCCGTCGAATTTAATATGTCGAATTTACATAAATTCGACAGAATTTGCTAAATTCGACGCGAGCATTTTCGACAAACACATTTTCTGTCGAATTTAGTTAAATTCAACAAAATTCCGTCGAATTTAGTTAAATAGTTGTTAATTTATAACATGCGATGCGGATTGTTTAAATAGTTGTTAATTTATTATTTATGTTTGTGTATAATATTTTTATTAGTTAGATATTAAATAAATTTGTTAAAAAAACTAAGTAGATCTCTAAATATAATTTTATTGCAATTTATAATTATAATAATAAGACATGTTAAAAATAATAAATAACATTTCAGAATAAATAGGACTATTTAAATAAGATTTTTAAATAATTAGGCCTACTTTTAAAATAATTAGAGTAATTTGTGGTAATTAATTATAATATATTATACTAATTAAAAATAATATGCTTTATTAGTATATTATACAATATATTATTATAATTGATGTTTAATAATTATTCTTAAATAAATATTTTTAGAGATGTACTAAAATATTTTTAAATAAATAAGCCTTAAGTTGGTCCTAGTATATCGACTTATAAAGTCTCATCATACAACCTAAATAAATAGGTTTAGGAGATGCGTTGTAATTAACATAGTTAATTATAAATATATAAATATGTTAGCTATTAAATGAACAAATTAAAGAACCACTAAACAAACTACTAATAAAATTTTATTTTGCAAGTGTTATTTTTAAATATTTTCTTACTTAATTTTTAATTTTTTAATTTTAATTTGTGTTAGTTATATATAAGATACAGTTGATCTATTATATTTTGAAGATAAAAAAAGTATAATACTACATATTTGACGAAATTTTATCTTTATTTATATTTTTAAAATTAATATTATAAATAATAAATTTAATATGTTGTCTTATTTGCTTTTATATTTTGATGATTAATTTATGCATTCATTTGCTATATTAAATTGTTAAAAAAATTATAATGAATATTTATTTCACTCGACATGATTTAATAATTTGTAGGACTCTCATTATCTAATTTTTCAGTGTCGTATACGAGGTAACTAACAATTATATATATGTAGTCTCTGAAAATTAAAAAAAAAAAGAGAGAAATTTTAGTTAGAAAATATATAAAAAAATATACTATTTGACTAATAAAGATAATCAGTTAATTATTGGTATTTATAATATTATTATATTATTTTATGCTGCTAAATGAAATAGCCCGTGATATTTTTGAGGTTTTAGTTATGAGACATGTTAGTTAGAAAATATTAAAAATAATATTCACTTTGGCAAAAAAAATCTAATCGGTTAGTTATTAATAATTATAATATTATTATTTTATTTTATTAAATAGAACTGTTCGTGAATGCTACTAAATGAAATAGTCCGTGTATATTTTTTGAGGTTTTAGTTATCAGACATATTAGTTACAAAATATAAAAAGAATATATATTTTTGCAAAAAAAACTTATCGGTTAGTTATTAGTAATTATAATATTATTATTTTATTCTATTAAATAGAACTGCCCGTGATATTTTTAAAAAATAAGAGGTTTTAGTTTGGAAAAATAAAAAAACTGTAGAAATTTTGGTTATGAAATACGTTTTGGCTAATAAAAGTAATTGGATAAATGGAATTGCCCCCGATATTTTTGAGGTTTTAGTTAGGAGAAAACTTAGTTAAAAAATATAAAAAAGAATATACGTTTTGGGAAAAAAAATTAATCGGTTAGTCATTAGTAATTATAATATTATTATTTTATTTTATTAAATTGAACTGTTGGTGATATTTTTGGAAAATGAGAGGTTTATTTTTGGAAAATGAGAGATTTTAGTTAGGAAAAATAGAAAAATAGAAATTTTAGTTAGAAAATATAAAAAAGAATTTACAATTTGGCTAAAAAAGGTAATGAGTTAGTTATTAGCAATTATAACTTTATTATGTTATTTTATTAAATGAAACTGTCTCTGATATTTTTGGGAAATGAGATGTTTTACTTAAGAAAAATTAGAAAATATATTCTATATAATAATTTTAATATTTTATCTAACGGTTCTCATCGATTTGATCAAAAATATTTAACGGCTATGAATTGAGTGACCAAACTACAAAAATGAGGACCAGACTACAAAACTTTCAATGTTTCGTCTTTAATATAATAGTATATATATATATTTTCTAAATTTGTGATTTTTAGGTATTCTCGAAATCAATTTTTAAATGGTCAGTTGAGATTCTATTAAATGTTTTATATCAAAATATTAACTATTTTATTTTTTATTTTAATTTTTTTTTGAAAATGATATAAATTGTAAGATTATCTTAAGTGTTGTACATCGATTTAATAATTATTCTAGTTTTAAAAATATTAAAATATATTATTTAAAAAGGATATAAGTTTCAAATACACTTCGGAATCTCAAAAATAATAATTAGAACAAAATAATCTTATATTCTACAAAACACCTTAAAGAACCTAAAAAATTGTAAGTTTTAAAATTATGCCTAAAAAGAAATAATACATTGAAAGAAATTCCGAAGAAAATCAATGATCATATGTTGGATACAAAATTCATAATATATAATTTGTCAAATAAAATAAAAAATATATAACATAATAAATTAAGACTTTATTAATTTTCAAAACTCCTTGATGAGCCTAAAAGGTGTTGAATAAATATATTTTTACACCAATATTCTTTACTAATATGTTGCTGACACTAGTTATGTATGAGATTTTTTTAGATATAACTCATTTGCATACCTGGAATCAATATTTTAAAATTTGAATTTTAAATATGTCAATCAATATTTGCCTCTTTTAAAGATTGTGCTAAATGTTTTCAAAGTTCAATTGAAAAGATCATATAATCTTTAAAAAAACATATTAAAAAACATAAAGGATTATCTTTTTTTTTTAAAAGGAGATCATTTTAAGAATATGATTTACTAATAGATTACAAGTTTGTTCTTTACAGATAGAGTAATCTGCATATCATTTTAAGAATATGATCATTTTAAGAACGATTACAAGTTTGTTCTTTACAGATAGAGTAATCTGCATAGAACGCTTCGAAGAAGCATAGTTTTCAAATCCTAACAATTTCTTCGAAATGAGAATCATTCCAGGATTATCATTGTGATGTAAATGTAATGGATGTGAATTATTATCGATTGATTGTTTGAAGATGATGCATTTCCATTTGTCATATTATCATGATCGGTTAAAATAGCAGTAGTATAGGATTGATAGCGCGACATTCAACATGAAACAAACATCTCGACAACCAACAAAACGAGATCGTACAAGAACAAATCAAATCAGATGAGTCGAATTGAACAAGAACACTCAATGAGATCAACACAATCAACAAGGTAGTTGGAAAACGAAACTTTATAGTTCACCGGAGAGAGATCGAAGAAGACATCGAAACCATCTAAAGTTTATACATTGAAGAACGATTCAAGTGAAAACTACATCACAGACGGTAACTATATGTACATTTACACTACACCAAAAACGGCCTTTTCCTACCACGAAAATGGTAGGTTTTGGGGGTCAATCGGTAGGAATTGGTGTCAATTCCTACCATTCGACATGGTAGGAATTGCTCAGGTCGGAATTGGTGATGGTAGGAATTGGTGGTTTGTTTCTTAAACGGCCCCACATGCCAAATGGCTGTCCATGTGGCGAGCCACATCAACAGCCACATCGACGGCCACATGGCGGTGGATCCCGACACGTCACTTGCCACGAGGTTGACATGTCATGCCACGTGTCACGAGTGGGGGTCACTGCCACGTCATTTTGTGGGGTCACATTTGACCCTGGTCAAGGACTATTTCCTACCAACCAAATCCTACCAACACATTTCCTACCAACTCAAGAGGCACCAAAATGGTAGGTTTTATAACAGAAGCACATAAAAATAGCTATTTCCTACCAAGCAATTCCTACCACCTTCAGTAATTTCTACTAGTTAAAACCTACCGCATTCATCAATTCTGGAAAATGTTAGGAAGACGGTAGGAAATGCTATGAAGACGGTAGGAAATCTTATGAAGACAATAGAAAATGCTTTGAAGGTGGTAGGAATTACTAGACAATTGTTTCAAAAAAAATAAAGCTTTCATTACTTCCCCTATCTAACAAATTGCTCAAATCATTATAAAAAAATAAATCGATATCTAATTCACAAGTATACAACCATAACAAATAATCAAACATTCATTGTATATGAAAATTCAAACATTCCTTACACATAAATCATAATATTCAAAATTAGAAGTTGTTCTTATGGACCAAAACTACAAATCAAAAATTATTTACAAGGCTTAATTAATTATCTTCAAAATCTTCATCTTTTTCGTTTGGATCTTCATGTTATTTTCTTCACAATCATTTTCTCTATTTCCACATCATTGTCTTTGGATCTTCATCAAGTACCTAAAATTTACATAAAAAGCAAGAATTAGTATTAAGAATTATTAGCTAATTTACAAAGTGAATGATATGTGAAATTGATTTGAAGAAGATAAAGATATAGAGAAGAAGATGAAGAGAGGGAAGAAAATTGAAGTGAAATGAGAAAAAAAAATGATTGTATTATAAGTAATAAGAAGAGGAAAATATTTTTGAATTTTTCGTTTGGGCGCAATTTTTAAATTTTTCATAAAATTGTAGCTTATTTCCTACCGATAATGGTAGGTTATGATTCTCAGCGAAATTTTTGAATTTTTGGTTTGGGCGCAATTTTTGAATTTTAAGTTTTAGGCGCAATTTTTGAATTTTTCGTAAAATTGTAGCTTATTTCCTACCGATAATGGTAGGTTATGATTCTCAGCGAAAATTTTGAATTTTTGGTTTGGGCGCAATTTTTGAATTTTTAGTTTTAGGCGCAATTTTTGAATTTTTCGGGAAATTGTAGCTTATTTCCTACCGATAATGGTAGGTTATGATTCTCAGCAAAATTTTTGAATTTTTGGTTTGGGCGCAATTTTTGAATTTTTAGTTTTAGGCGCAATTTTTGAATTTTTCGTGAAATTGTAGCTTATTTCCTACCGATAATGGTAGGGTATAGGTTTTGGCCCAATTTTTAAAAAACAAAATAAACATAATAATTTTTTTAAATAATATTTTCGACGATCGAAACGTAATGATAATTTAGATCTATTAATTTATTTCACAGGGTAAATGAGTTTTTACCCTAATTGTTTTCTTTTATTATTTTAATTATATTCTTTTTTAGTTGTGCGCGGTAATTTCAAGTTTTTGGTAAAAATTTTGGCGGAAATTGCCAAAAAAATTGGGTTGTGTGGATTTAAACAACTGTCCTCTCTAAGAATAACCAAGTGCATAACCACTGCACCAACATCGTTTTTTGTACTAAATATGCAATTTATTCATATATCATATTTTAGTTCAAGTTTTATAAATTATAAGTTTGATAGATAGATTAATTATAAAAATATAGGAGCTTAAATTAAAAAATTCTAAAATTTTACATACAGCTAAGAAATCAAAATATTTAATCATCTGTAAGGTTAGATCGTTGAAAAAATATATAAAAAAATCAAAAAGTGTAACCCTAAACAACCCCTAAAAAGGGAAATTAAATTTTTTCGTAAAATTTTAGGCGATTAAAATTTTGGATTGCACGGAATTAAACTCGTGCTCTCTCCAATAAAAACCAAGTGAACAACCACTGCGCCAAACAAGCTTTTTATACTAAATCAACAAATAATTGATATATGATATTCCAATTCAAGTTTTGTAAAGTACAAGTTTAATAAATAGATTTATTATAAAAATATAAGAGTTTAAATTAAAAAAATCCAATATTTTGTATAAAACTAAGAAATCAACATATTTAATCATCAGTAAGGTTGGATCGTTGAAAATAAATAAATAGAAATCAAAAAGTGTAAGCCTAGACAACCCCTAAAACATAAGTATAAACTCTAACTCAATTTTCTAACACTCTTTCATTTTCTAAACGATTTTAACTTTTTGTAATTCCTTTTTGTCTAAATTTTTTTCCTTACATTCATCAAACTACAAAACGACGTTTCATATAAAAAAAATTAATTTATCCATACGTCTTGATATTTTTAATTTTTTTTCGATATAATTAGGTTTTAACGAATAACATAAGTACCTAAATATGTAAGTTTAATTCAACTAATTTTTATCCTCCACTACTAAAATGAGTAAATCTTTATGTCCCTAGAGTTTGATTAACAAAAAATATGATAACCGATCAACAAAAAATATAATATAAACACATTCTCCATTAATTTTATTTTGTATTATTTTATTAATCGATTAAAACCTACCATTGATGTGCGCGGGAAATTCAACTTTTCTGTGAAATTTTTGGCGGAAAAGCAAAAAGTTGGTGGGGGTCCAAAATTCGTCAGTGACTATTTTCTACCATATATGGTAGGAAATGGCCTTGACAGAATGAAAATATTTCGTATTTAAAAAAAATGTTTATTACTTTAAAATATAATTGGGACGATGATGTGGATGGTGGGGTACCATCACCAATAAAACCTACCAGATTTGGTAGGTTTTATTTTCCTACCATATATGGTAGGAAATGACCATGACAGAATTAAAAATTTTATTATTTTTAAAAAATTATTTATTACTTAAATTATGATATGGCTGATGATGTGGATGGTGGGGTACCATCAAGAATAAAACCTACCAGATTTGGTAGGTTTTAGTTTCCTACCATATATGGTAGGAAATGACCACTGTATATTGAAAATATTTTTTATTTTATAAAAATGGTTTATTACTTAAAAATATGACAAGGCCGATGATTAGGATGGTGGGGTCTTAACTTTGTGAAAATGCAGGCAAAACCTACCGATGTTGGTAGGTTTTATTTTCCTACCAACAATCGGTAGGAATTGGTCCGCGCTTTTACAGATTTCGGGCCCCACACGGACCATTTCCTACCATATTCGTCGTCGGTAGGAAATGGGGGGTCAATTCCTACCAAGTTTTTTTGGTATGATTTATATGGTAGGAAAAAGCCGTTTTTGGTGTAGTGTTATGTGTATCTACACTGATATGGGCTAAAAATAACCCTAAAGACATTATTAATGATACATTAATTATGTCTAAATTGGTCCATAAGTTAGGCTCAATTAATAAGACCCAAAAACTCAATTAATTGTTAAATTCGTAATTAATTAAAAGGCCGATTATACAGTCAATTAAATGTGTCCAAAATCTTACCTACATCTACTAGAAGTAGTCTTGAACGACACCAAACTTTAAAAGGAGTCAGCCTCCTACAAGCTAGGATTTATAGTCCTGATCTAAGAAGATGACTTGGCCTCCAAGTCACCTAATTCTACCCTAAATCTAAGGCTCTCCATGCCTATATAAAGGACCTGATCCTTCACATCAGAACTACGTTTTTTTGCTTGATTCTCAATAACGAATTGAGATACGTAGGCATCCTGTGAGGACCGATTTAGTCACGAAACACGAGAACAGTCATTCAAGCTCGAAAGCTCTCAAACCCTAAGCATTAATTACACCCTAGTTTTTATTCCACAACATTTGGCGCCATCTATAGAAAACTACGAACATCAACCATGGCGAATACACGGATAACAAGTCGAGAAACTCAAACATCTGAGGGGCTACCCTTAACTTCTGAAACAACGACCCATGGTTCGGGATCTCAACCTCCTCCCACCACAGGAGAAGAAGGGGTGAATATCCCCATCACCACTAGTCAAGGACCAGAAATCCCAATCTCATATCAAGGGACGAATCCCCTGGAGATGGTGGTTCATGGATCGCATCCTCATACTCAAAAGACTACTCTCCAAATACCAATCACAACCTCTCCACTGCTTCTGAATGCACCACGTGGTCTTCAACTACATACCACAGATCTTCCCCAATAAGGAAACCAAACTCTTGGAATGCCTACTCATGTTATGCCACCGCGACCTACAGTTGGGAGTAATGGTGTCAATCCAACATACCACGAAGCATATGTGCCTCCATAAATTCAAGGCCTAGGGCCCATAAACCCTCAAGTTCAAACTCGAACTCAACAAACCCCATTGATTCAAGACTTCTCCGGCCCCTATACCGAGGATGAGAATTATACAACTGAAGATGAGAGGGATGTTGCCCCGAGAAGGAGACGTTCCTCCCAAGGAAATCAGGAACAACTACAAGCTACCAAGGATAAAATTACGGCATATGAAGCTGAGGCTGCTAGACTCAAGAAAGTATTGGCTGAAGAATAAGCTAAAACACGAACGTAATCTACCGGGACTGGGAGAATCCCATTGATCAACTTAGACCCTACACCGAGAAAGTCAAGAAGGGCTGAGGCCCTAAAAGGTGATCCAACTGAGTTGTTGCCCTTGGGAGATCCGGATGATCCCATACCCCCTTTTACAAAGGATATTATGAAGGTTCATATATCCAGGAAGTTCAAGATGCCAACCATCAAGGCTTATGATGGAACGGGAGATCCTGCCAATCATGTAAGAACTTTCTCCAATGCATTACTATTACAGCCCACTAATGATGCAGTCGAGTGCAGAGCATTTCCACAAACCCTAGTGGGCATGAATCAATGTTGGTACAGTTGTCTCCCTCTTAACTCTATTGAGTCTTTTAAGGAATTGAGCAAAGCGTTTGTCAATCAATTTGTTAGTGGAAGAGTGCATGAGAAAAGTTCTGCATCCCTTATGGGAATCCAGCAGGGTAAGAATAAATCATTGAGGGACTACATAAATCGATTTACTAGGGAAGCCTTGAAGGTCCCGGATCTGGAGGACAAGGTAGCTACGATAGCCCTACAACAAGGAACCACTAATGACCACTTTAAAAGGTCTTTGGAAAAACACCCACCCGAAAGCATGTTGAAACTACAATATAGGGCTGTGAAGTATATCAAAACTGAAGAAAGGCATGAGAAAATATGAACCCGCTGCTGAGGGAAATGGAAATAGGAAAAAGAAAGGAAACTCAAAAGTATGACGTTAGGGACAAATATCCTAGGACAGCAAAAGATTCCGACTCTCCACAAAAAAAACAACTTTGGATCCAGATTCAATGAATATGCAAGGTTGAACACCTCAGGAAGTCAAATTCTAATGGATATTGAGAAGGAAGAAAAAGTGTTGACTGAAGACAAAACTGACTATAGTCAAATTTGCACTATTGATCGGTTTTACAGCAGAAGGATTGTCAAATGGCATAACCGACCACCTCATAACAGACCACTATATGATGAATAGGGTCGGTTATGTCGGTTTCCTAATGGTAAAAATTGGTCGGTTATATGCTCAATCGGTCGGTTATCTAGGTTTAAAAAAAACTGCAACAGATACAGTAGCTTCAGTACCATTCCCTCTTGTACCATCCAATCGAAATACCAAACAATCATTTTCCATTCAATTCACAAACAAGTATCAAGATCATACTCTGCAAATCAAGTAGAAAAATCATAATCAACAAATCAAGTACTAAAATAATTCACACGCACACTTCATAACATATTAATAATCGGAAAGTTATACAAACCAAATCCAAATCCGATATTATCGTATAAACAGTACATCCAACCAACTAAAATAAATTAGAAGTGATTACAACATATCCAAAGTCATTACAAGCAAATTCACATTTAAAGTTCATAGAAAGTAAACCATATATACTCCGAAAAAGACATAGGAGAATCGGATCCACCATCCCCATCTGGTCCATTGCCCCCGCCATTTTCATTGCCACCATTCTCCACGTCCAAAACCTCCTCCACATCTGTATAATCTTTTTCTTCCTCCAAGGCAAGCCAATCCGCTTCCTATGCATATAAAAAATAATTAAAATGAAAGAATATATATTCCAATGGACACAAATAAAAAATGGTAGGTAATTATTACCGCTTCGACACACGCTTTAGTTTTTTGGAGGATATCTTCAATCTCAGTCCCGACAATATCTTCAACTAAAGAGCACCTAAAATGTAAAAAGCAAACACATAAATAAGTACATAACAAGCTAATGAGTGTCCGACCAATACGTGCATACAAAAAAAGAATAAAACCATAAGTTAATCGAAATTTTCTATATATCTAAATCACAAGTTCATGTTTTGCAAGAAAGTGAATCATAAATATTACACATTATACAAATTGAATCCATAAATCCAATTCAAATACATCAAAGAGCCGTTAAAATTTATTAAACAAAAATTAAAGCAAATTAAATCCATCAACCCTATCCAATTACAACCCTTAAATCAAATTAAATAGAAACAATTATCTCTGTATCAACATAGACAATTATCCCCATAGTATGATTGTTTCACATCTCGTGATGCACGATCATTACCTCTACCAAATTCTGTTGATGAAGCTTCTACAGAAACGCCACTGTTCTGCATAGTGCTCTTAGCATCTTGACGTTGTGTATAGAAAGTATACCCATTCACATCATAACTTTCATAAGATCTCACAGGCATGTCAGGGCCATATGCCAACCATTTTAATGTATTGGAAACAACATCAGGCCTTTGAGACAATTGAGACATCACTCGTTCTTTGAACCATCGACCAAATGAACGATTGTGTTCATTCGTAACCCACTTTCCACTCTTTAAAGGATGCATCTGGCGAATCAGGGCTATGTGTTCTTTTAAGTAAGGATCTACTTCAGTCATGTGTTGTAGGACAAATAGATGGGCTCTGTCGCACAACTCAGCACTAGGGGAGATCATTTTACTTCCCAATGTACCATGACCTTCAAGTCTTCCCTCGTGGCGAGATTTGGGAATTCCAATAGGATCAACAGTCGCTAAATACTCAGTGCAAAATTCAATAGTCTCTTCAATAGAATATCCTTCAATTATGCTACCTTCTGGCCGGTACCGATTCCTTACATATGCTTTCAGGGTACACAAGAATCTCTCGAAAGGATACATCTGCCGCAAATGTAACGGACCACATAGTTTAATCTCTCTCACCAGGTGAATAACTAAATGTACCATAATGTCAAAGAATGCAGATGTAAAATACATTTCAAATTCGCAAAGTGTCACTATAATATCAGATTGCAATGTATCCAACATTATAGGATCAATCACCTTGCTGCATATAGCATTGAAGAAGAAGCATAATTTTGTAATGACTATTCTCACATGCTTTGGCAATATCCCTCGAATGGCAATCGGTAATAGATGTTGCATTAACACATGACAATCATGTGACTTCAACCCCACCAATTTCAAATCTTTCATCGACACAAACCCTTTAATGTTAGAAGAATATCCAGATGGAACCTTAACACCTGATAAACACTCACAAAAGCTAAGTTTCTCCTTCCTAGACAGAGTAAAACAGGCCGGAGGCAAATATGAACGTTTTCCCGAGACTTGTGGTGCTAATTCTGTACGTATTCCCATTTCTTGCATGTCTAGTCTAGCTTTGATCCCATCCTTTGTCTTTCCAGGTATATTCAACAATGTCCCAATAATGCTTTCACAAACATTTTTCTCAATATGCATAAAATCAAGACAATGTCTAACCTGCAAGTGTTCCCAATATGGAAGATTCCAAAAAATAGATTTCTTCTTCCAAATTTTGCTTTGGCCGGGCTTTTTATAAAGCTTCCCTAGCACAACATCAATATCTTTGACCCGTTCAAAAACTTGCCTTCCAGATAAAGGCAAAGGAGCAACTCGAGACTCAATATTTCCATCGAAAGACTTTCTTTTTTTCCGATAAGGGTGATTAGGAGGAAGAAATGCTCGATGACCCATATATACATTTTTTCTGCAATTGTTTAAGCGTAGATCCATTGTACCCTCTTCACAAATTGGACATGCTTTAGCTCCTTTAATGGTGTACCCTGAAAGGTTTCCATAGGCAGGAAAATCACTAATTGTGCAAAATATCATGGCACGCAAAGTGAAATCAGACTGACTGTACGCATCATAAACCGTCACACCTTCATCCCACAAAAGTTTTAAGTCTTCAATAAGGGGCTGAAGATAAACATCTATGTTATTCCCCGCTTCCCTAGGACCGGAGATTAGTAATGTCAACATTATGTACTTGCGCTTCATGCACAACCATGGAGGCAAATTATAAACCGTTAAAAGAACTGGCCACGTGCTATGGTTAGAGCTCATAGTGCGATATGGATTCATGCCATCTGCACACAATCCAAGTCGTAGATTTCTAGGTTCCTCGCCAAATTCAGGAAACTTTCCATCAATGGTTCTCCATTGTGGCGAGTCACCAGGGTGTCTGAGCATCCCATCAGATTTTCTCCCTTCAACATGCCATCTAAGAAGCTTTGCATCTTTTGAACTCGCAAAAAGACGTCTGAATCGCTGCACTATAGGTAGATACCACATTACCTTAGCAGGAGGCCTTTTCTTATCCTGTTTAGAAGTATGATTGATTTGTCGCCTGTATCGAGATGCTCCACACTTGGGACACATGTCTAAATCTTCATGCTCATTTCGGAACAACACACAGTCATTTGGACAAGCATGTATCTTTTTTACATTCATGCCCATGGGACACAGTATCTTCTTCGCCTCGTAGGTAGAATTAGGGAGCTCGTTACTCGTAGGAAGTATTTCTCCTAAAAGTTGAAGCATCTCAGTGAAACTCTTGTCACTCCAGTTATGCTTTACTTTTAGCTTACACAACTTCAAGGTTGTTGACAACCTAGTAAATTGATCCTTGCACCCATGATACAGAAGTTTCTTGGAATCATCAACCAAACTATTAAGGATGTCTGGTTGGTTCATGAAATGATCTTCCATATCTTGTATCATCTCTTGTACCCTGTCATTCTCCATATCTTCTTCATCATTCTTTTCCATACTATCTTCCTCCCTTCCACGTTTTGTACCTGAGGTCCTCGTAGAGTCTAGTCCTTCACCATGCCAGATCCACTTCTCATAACCCTCCTTAAAACCACGACGAAAAAGATGATCCCGCACTGTATCAACACTACGATACTTTTTAAAATTATTACAATCACGACATGGACATAAGATCATTTGTTCTTTTCCCTCTTCCTTATGCTTCTTTTCTAGGTATAGCATGGCATAAGTAATGAAATCTTCAACACCTTTAATATAATCGGCCGTTGCACGTGGAATTTTGTACATCCATGTATGTCGATCCATCATTTATTACTACAAAAATGGAATAAAGTGAAGATTTAAATTACCGGAAAGATTTTTATTAGCCATGTGCATGTGTTTTAGAACATTATTGTGACGTGGCTGCAAAAGGATGAACATGTACCTTAAAAAAATCAAAATCTCTTCATCCTATATTGAGATTATTTAATTATCTATTATGATCATCACTTTGAAATTCAGCTATCTTTATATATTATGCAATATATAAAGAATTAGAAATAATAACCTATATTATGATATTATAGTTATCCAATTTTTTTATTTTTAATTAATTTTAAACCGGTACCTACACGTATAATATCTGATTATCAATTTGTGCATTATATAACTTTTTATTAAATTAAACTTCAACAGAACCACTCATAAAGGCTCAGATTAAACTTGATGTAACTAATAAAATGTTGCTTCACAATTCTTGCAGGTACCGTGGAAAAAGGATGAGGATAGACTACTTTATTGTTTCAGACACTCTTAAGGACAGAATTGTTGCATGCGAGATGCACGGACAGGGGATTGAGTTGCAGGGTAATATAGATTTTATAGTTTATATAGTAAATATACTTTAAATCTTTAAACTAATACTGATTAATATTCGTCAAAATTGTCACTGCACCATGGCGCCGGGTGTTGGTAAGGAGCTCCAGGACGCCATCACAATAAGGCAACCCGAGGCAATAATGGCGATCGCTGTATATATTTATAAGCATATAAATAATCTCACATATGTTCTTTACAAAAATTTTGTATAGCTTGATTGCTATCAACATATTAAGTATTTAACATTTATATGGATACAGTTGAAAAATCTAGTATCATACAAATAAAAATATATCATTTTCTCATGTTAAATTGTTTAATTATGATTCTATTTTATTTTAATATTATAATTAGAAATTAAATTCAAAAAATTAGATCTGGGAAGGGAAAACAATTCTGAGTCGGAGAATATGGCGAGCAGGAAGCCATGTTTTCTTTTTGCGCCAGGATGCCATAACGTCCTCGCCCTGGCAAGGATGCCATGCGTCATCCCTTGGCAACAGTTATCCAATTCACTGATAGATAGGAGTATAAGATAAAAGCCATCCTCTTTTCTTGTGCAATGTGATATTGCTAAGCCATCTGGTAGGCAACGACTAAGACAATAACACATGCCTCAGACATGTGTCTTTACAAAATACCAGTAACTATATGTCAATATTGTGGAGTCAGTGTTACTTGATCGAATAGTTTAGTTAATAAATGGATATATGGTAGCCAATCAATTGATTTCTAAGCAGTCTCCCGGAGGAGTTTGCAACTGCGGTCTGCAGTGTAATTTTAAATTGCCTTTTTCATTGCCATTTACGTCTGTGCTGCCGTCTGTTCAAATATATTTCTGTTAAATTTTGATTAGGTTAAATTGTATGCAGGTTTTTATGGAAGTGACCACTGCCCTGTATCCCTCGAGGGCAACACTGCCATGGTTGCAACAAATTATCACTTAGTACATACTTTCCAGATTATCACTTAGTATTAGTATTAGTATCCAAATTATCAAGGCTCAGATCTATAAAAACAGAGGGCAACACTGCCATGGTTGCAACAAATTGCATAACAGCAAACACAGAGATGGTATTAGTTATAGATCAATGTTTAACAGCAAGAAGGTTTCATGAATTCGGCCAAAAATTGCACATTAAATTTTAAAAAACCTACAAATTTATATATTAAATTAATACCCTTTACAAACACAAGATTAAGAACTATAGTAAATCTAATCTGATTATGCTACACCGAAAACAATAAAATTAAAGAAAATAACAACAACCCAAATTCATATTGTTTGTAACAGAATTAAAATTAGGAAAATTTATTTGTAAAAAAAAAATATGAGAGGGAGTAGGAGAGAAGGAGAGAGAGAGAGAGAGAGAGAGAGAGAGAGAGAGAGAGAGAGAGAGAGAGAGAGAGAGAGAGAGAGAGAGATTACCAACGCGAGAGAGAGAGAGCAACCAGATAGGAGAGCAGCTGTGGTGTCAATGCAATCGAACCCAATTGTAAAGCTATATAATAGTGTGTATATATAAACAATCCGATTCTTCAAGAGTGTATATATAAACAATCCAATTCTCCAAACCTTAATTATAAAGTATAAATCAAGAGTGAATAACAGTTGAAATTTCTTAATTGAAATCAGTGAGGAGGTTTTAGGGTTAGTCGAAAGAGAAAGGGGGTTGGTTGAATTGGGGTTTTAGAGTAAAAATGACTGAGAGTACTAAATAGTCTATTAAATTGTTTTTTTTTATTTTAATAAAATTATTATATACGTCGGATTAGAGAAAGCCGTCATATATTATCGATTTTATATGTCGCGTATTAAAAACACCGACGTATATGTGCAGCAATTTTATATGTCGGGTGCAAAAATTCGACGTAAATTTAAATTTTATTCATCGGTTAAAATCAAACCGACGTATATGTCCACCATATACATCGCTTTTTTATGAACCGACGTAAAAAGTCACCCACGCAGGGTAATATACATCGCCTTTTTAGGAATCCGACGTATAAAGCATATATATACATCGCCTACTGGCGGAACCGACGTATATAAGTATTTTATACGTCGCCTTTGGATAGAACCGACGTATAATAGGCGACGTAAAAGATCATTTTTGTACTAGTGATTGCCGCCAAAATTTTTCATACTATTCAAAACTATATTCGACAGAGTTCCGTTGGTTCATACAGTTGGTTCCAACCTTTATTAATAAATTTAAGGTGTATCTGCATCATTGCTTGCATTGTGTTCCAACCTTTTTTATCCTTGTCGAATCGACCATTTTACAACTGAGTCCTAGATTCTCAGCCAAGCTCAACAAAGCCCTTCACTGTTGAAGTACATTAAGCTGACCAAACTTAACTGGAAATAATATAGTCTGTTCTTTTGTCTGCTAATTAATCATATCTTCACCTTGAGAGTACTATATCAAATTCTTTCTCTCTTTTTTATTCTTATATATTTGCTTAATCATCGTATACTAGATTAAACATGTAAAGTAACTTGATCTTTTTTACGCAATGTCTAAAACTTTAAATTGATGCAGACTTGCAGCGTGCTTACTTGTAGCTAAGAGAAAACTGGATGACATATTACAATGATAACATTACTTATCGCAGAAAATTGGATCAATTCTTGAGCAGCAAATTCTGCTGCTTATTTTTTAAAAACTGGTGTTCATTAAATTTGACCGAATTTGATCGAATTTAATATGTAATTTCGACTGTGTTCTGTCGCATTTAGCATACTAAATTCGATCACATTTGGTCGAATTTAATGCACTACGGGCGCCAAAATTTGAAAATTTAAATTTTTAGCGGAATTTGAAATTTTGAAAATTTTGAAATATTCGGCTAAATTCGACAAAACATCTGTCGAATTTAATCTGTCGAAAATAATCCGTCGAATTTAATATGTCGAATTTACATAAATTCGACAGAATTTACTAAATTCGACGCGAGCATTTTCGACAAACACATTTTCTGTCGAATTTAGTTAAATTCAACAAAATTCCGTCGAATTTAGTTAAATTCGACAAAAAATTTCTTGTCGAATTTAGCCGTTTTTCTTGTAGTGAGAGCTTTTAAATACTAATTTCTGTTCATATTTTCGTGTATCCACCACTGCAACAAGAACACAAACAACACAGAATTTACTTTGCTAAATCTTTACTTTGATTCTCTCTGGCTCAATTATATTATATACGTGACATATGTTAGAGAGTCTATAGTTTGAGTTTATTACATTAATCAATTGTATTGTTCAAGGTGTAATTTGTTTGTTGCTTGATAAGTTGGCTCAGTAACATAGGATTTGGTGAATTGTGCTGGAGAAGTATACTGGGGTTAGTATAGCTTAGAGGACAACTGTGTAAAGGTGGTATATTATTGTATATTCTCTTACCAAGTTGGTAACGGATCATGACATAGAGGATATTAGGAGATTACGGTCGGACCTGGCTAAAAGATTTATGTGTTCTTTACTTTTATGCACATTATTTTCTTCAGGTACATTCAGCTTACTGCATAAATTGAACTTTGATGGGTAAAATTGAATATAGTTAGCTATTTACACCTATTCACCCCACACTTTCAGTTATTATTTAATTATTTTATATTAATTTTTTTATTAATTAGATTTTTTTTATAAATACTTAAGGTTAGAGATATTATTTTTATTAGCATGTGTAATTATAATGATTAGACTTGTTAAAATCTAAAATAAATAATTGTAGCCATTCAAATATATTTAAAATAAATAGATTTATCAAACGGTCCAAGTAAACTAATGGTTTTAAAATAAACACGTAAATTCAAATAAATAAGTTTTAGAGATATATTAAAGTATATAGAAAATAAAAAAGAACGTAAAGATTGGTTTATAGTGTCGCATTTGAGGTCAATGATAATTATATTGATGTCGTATTTGATGATTTTAAAAATAGAGAAATTTTAGTTAAAAAATATAAAAAAGAACTCTATGTGATGATACTCTAAAAAAGGTAATCAGTTAGTTATTATTAATTATAATATTATAATTTATGTTATAAATTGCTTGTGATATTTTTGGAAGATAAGAGGTTTTAGTTAGGAAAAATAAAAAAGTAGAAATTTTTGTTAGAAAATATGAAAAGGAATATACCATGTGGTTAAAAAAGGTAATCGCTTAGTTATTAACAATTTTAATATTATTTAATTTTACTAAATGGAACTATAGTGATATTTTTGAAAATTGAGATGTTTTTGTTAGAATAAATTCTAGTTAAAAAGTATAAAAAAGATTATACGCTTTGGTTAAAAAAAAGGTAATTTGTTAGTTATTAGTAATTATAATATTATTGTTTTATTTTATTAAATTGAATTGCTCGTGATATTTTTTTAAAAATGAGAGGTTTTAGTTAGAAAAAATAAAAATGTAGAAATTTTAGTTAGCAAATATAAAAAAGAATATACGCTTTGGCTAAAAAAGGTAATCAGTTAGTTATTAGCAATTTTCATATTATTTTATTTTATTAAATGAAACTGTGTGTGATATTTTTGGAAAATGAGATGTTTTAGTTTTGAAAAAATAGAAAAGGTACTCTATGTAATAATTTTTAGTATTTTATTCAACGATTCGATTTGAACATAAAAATGTAACAACCGAAAAATTTTAATATTCCGTTTTTAATATAATAGTATAGATATTGGCATGTCCAATTTTTTTACGAGTAAAAATGAGGTGGTGGAGATGTTTTAATTGAATATTCATATTAATGCACATGTGTTCAATTTATTTATTATTAATGCCAATGTGGCATTTTGGAAAAAAATTTGAAATTTTTATTTGGTTCCTAGCATTTATTTTACACCTTAAACATTACTAGTTACGTGTTCCCATATTACTTTTTACTCACTTATATTATCTATTTGTTTACATTTCAATTAAGTGAAGTTGAGAAAAAACATAAGCAAAATGGTGAAAAAATAAATAAGAAATTAAGGTGAATAAAAGGAGTGAAAATAATTTGTTTATTACTCTTGTAAACTTTAGAAATTTGAAGAATAAAGAGGGTATTCCAAAAAATATATCATGTAGCTAGAGAAAACATGAACATTTCAAATATTTATTAGAACAGAATAGCATTGAAGATAATAAATTAACAAGACAGAATATATGAAAGAGTTCCACCTAAATGCTTAGCCTGATGAACAAGAAAATAAACAAAACAAACATACTAAAGACCTCTAGGCTTCATACAAAAATAACACATGAACTGTTTATCATAAACTGATCTCGATACCTGACCCAGAATATCTATTATCAGCAGTTGAAGTTGATGAAGAAAGTATGAAGTGAAGACTGATGAGTAACAAGAGCACGTTAATCACTAGAATAGCTGCAGTCACCCTTGCCATTTCTTGTTCTTGGTATTACATGTGATTACCATCTATTTATATTCTAATTGGTACTAGATGTGATTAATTACCATGGCCTACCATGAAAATATATGTAGAAAAAGGAACCAACTTGGACTTAGAGGTCCCTTGACCGCAAAATCTAGTGAGTTTATAAACTAGTCGTCTACATTTTTTTTTTGTCCAACTAATATGATGACGAGTGGATTAGTTATTCAACAACTCTAATCCTTAGCTCAAGTTTTCATGTTGCTCATCATAATAAATCAGTAAATGAATTTCATTGAAGTAATTAAGAGAAATATTGTAATTCTCAAAATTATTCCAAAAACGTTTCTAAATATTTAGATGGTATGAGCTGATTGGATGTAACTTTTAATAATGAAAGAATAATTTATGTATTATATGGGAATATACTAATTGAAAAATGACACTTTGCATTCACGTACAATTTTATGAATTATTTAGGATCCTAACACTGCTCAATAATTAATTCGAATAGCAAGTGTAATTTCGAATAGATGGCTAAATAACTAAACATTTACTTTTTAATACACAAATCCAAATAAATTTGTGTTGATTATAATTAAACAATTTTTATAATGATTGAGTTTAAGCATTTCGTTTGAGAGTGCTAAAGTATTTAATTTATGATACTTAAACACAAGCATGTATATTATGTACTGCTCTTTATATGAAATGATGCGATGCGAGTAATTCTGGTATGGAGTTTCTTCTTCTTTTTTTGAGTGAAAGTTAAAATTTATTGAGCATCATATTTCAAAACATCAAGGAGAAAGTGAGGGGGAACAACACCCCATTCTTGGCCAGACTTAGAATCAACTGCTCTGGCTAATACATGAGCAACTTGATTGGTGGACCTTCACAAGGAACTTACAATCACTTTTAATCAACCCAACCATAGAATCTGACTCTTGTTGATTCTGAATAGAATAGACTAAAAGTTGTGAGTCGGACTCAAATAGTATATCCTTGTGGCCCCGGTCTTTCAACCAGCTGAGCGCTTCTCGGCAACTTAAGGCTTCGTCAGTTAATGGATCCTAGGTATAATTCAAAGCACCATTCTTGGCAGCAAGCATAAAGCCAACATAATCGCATATCACTAATCCATATCCAGCTTTATTTCTATTTGGGAAAACGGAAGCATCTATGTTAAATTTTATCCTACTTTCTGCTGGGGTGTCCATCTGTCAAACATTGTATGTGTTTGAAACTTTACAATTAGTCCAGAGAGCTTGAGTTTGATTCCATTCCTTAAAGAACGTAATTGTGATATTAAAAAGTACTAGTGTCGGGGATTACGATTATTCCATAATGTCCAGCATAACATAGCAGCCATGTTGATGTCTTCTTTATTCTTATTTCGGATAATATAGTTCCAAAATTCGAAGGAACTCACAAACAAGCTACCACTACACCAAAAATGTTCTTTTCCTACCATATAAATCTTACCAAAAAAAATTGGTAGGAATTGACCCCCCATTTCCTACCGACAACGAATATGGTAGAAAATGGTCCGTGTGGGGCCCGATTTCTGTAAAAGCGAGGACCAATTTCTACCGATTGTTGGTAGGAAATTAAAACTTACCATTTGCACATGGTAGGAAATAGTCCTTGACCGGGGTCAAAAGTAACCCCACAAAATGACGTGGCAGTCGGCCCTATGTGACAAATGGCATGCCATGTCAACATCGTGGAACCACATTTATTTGACGTGGCGAGTGACGTGTTGGGGTCCACCGCCATGTGGCCGGTGATGTGGCTCGCCACATGGACAACCATTTGGCATGTGGGACCTTTTAAGAAACAAGCCACCAATTCCTACCATCACCATTTCCGACCTGAGCAATTCTCACCATGTCGAATGGTAGGAATTGACCCCAATTCCTACCAATTTACCCCCAAAACCTACCATTTTCGTGGTGGGTTTTGGCCATTTTTGGTGTAGTGTACTAAGATCTGCCACATTCGACATGCTCCAAACAGATTTAGCCACAGAACATGCGACAAAAGACATGGTATTCATCCTACACATTAGATGAGAAGAGCGGACAAAAAACATTTATCTGGACATGTCTTTGATATAGTGCTGCCAGCGTAGGTAAACAGTGACTCAGAGGGCGCCAAATTAGGTTCTTCACTTTTGGAGGGACAACTAAATTCCAGATACTATTCCATATAGTTGTATCAACATTAGTTGTTAAAGATCTGGACAACTCCATTTGTCTTCAATAACCACTTTTTACTATGTATTTCCCATTTTTTTCCCACCTCCATGTCCACCTATCATGAACCACTCTCCTACTAAGTGGGATCTGTTTTATTAGTTATCTATCTCTACTCGAAAATAAGAACAACAGAATATCATCATCCCACATGTGACTCTCATGCATGTCCTTTTAATATTGCCACGGACGTTGTTTCAAGCCCTGACGTATCTCAGGATTCAACATAAGGATTAATAGCATCTGAGAGCCATGGTTCATTCCATATGTTTATAGTTTCTTATGTACCAACCAGACGACAAGTTCCATCTTTCACCAAGTCACGTGAAGCCAATATACTCCTCCAAATGAAACTCGGATTAATATTCAACTTTGCTTCAAAAAAGCGAGAATGAGGGTAATATCTTGCCTTGTACAGTCGTGCCACTACGGAGTTGTTACATGTTAAGAGACGCCACCCTTGTTTTGCCACAAGAGAGATATTAAAACAGTGGAGTTTCCAGAATCCCATTCCCCCATGAGACTTCGGACTACATAATAGGTCCCATGATTTCCACCTAATCCCTTTACTTTCTTCCCCATTCGTCCCCCACCAAAATGAGTTCATCATCCTTTCTATCTCCGCACATAACATCTCAGGTAGAAGAAACAAGCTCATTGCATATGGTGGCATAGACTGAATAACAGATTTCAGCAACACTTCTTTACCTGCCCTGGATAAGGAATTTGATTTCCAATTCTGAATCTTAGTTCTTATGCAGTCTTTGATATAGCTGAAAATTTTCACTTTGCTTCTTCCAATCCATGATGGAAGCTCTAGATACTGTTATTCCCAAATGACCTAACAGAATTGTAGAAGGGGGGTTGAATACAATTTTGATATTTCTTGAACTTAAAAACAACTTATAAATAAAATTGAACTTAAAGTAAAAATCACAAGCACATTAATAATTTCAGTTGGATTGTTTGATGATCCAACTGAAGTGATTTTTATTGCGGAAATAATCTGTGATACAAAAGTACACAGCTGCTCAGTTACAAGGTTTGTAGAGAAGATTGCTCTCAAAGATAGCTAATACAAACTATTTGTTTTTCTTCTCTCTTTCTAAAGTAACTGCTACACTTGGTTATATATTCCCAAGTTTACAACCCTATTTTTGGCTACACTAAAAGTACAATGAGTAACCGCCAATAGTTTGCTTTTCATCCCTTTGTCCAGTGGTCCTTGGAGATCCTTGCTTTTGTCTTCATGCTTATTATGATCACTTCCAAGACCCAATTGGAAACTGGGATGTTTCCTTATTCCCCATGTCCATTTTAATGGTTTCCAATGCAAAGTACACTTCCACATCACCTTTTAGATCTGTACAGTGCAA
Source organism: Heracleum sosnowskyi (assembly GCA_030848705.1). Lineage (NCBI taxonomy): Eukaryota > Viridiplantae > Streptophyta > Magnoliopsida > Apiales > Apiaceae > Heracleum > Heracleum sosnowskyi. Next base: position 126,598,713 of record CM061240.1, read on the forward strand.
TTGTTACATCACTCATTTCGTTGATGAGCTTCCTGTCAACGGAATGCTGCAAAGCATGCCATTTCGTTGACAGCTACAAAATAACTTTACACAAATTCTATTAAGTGTTTTATGTTTATCATCAAGAACAACATATTCCTAACAAATACTTTCCCTGCAATAGATTCATTGTTACACCAAAACAAGCTCTTAATTCTTGACGAGTGTTAGAAGAGCAATTTTTGCTGAAAGAGATTGCAGACTTATTAAATTTATTTGCTAACCAGATGGTAGTTCATATTGATGCAGATAGTACTTTATGACCTCACTCTCTGCTTTGGTTGCTTTAAAGAACAAGTAACTATCATCGACAAAAAACAAGTGGGAGATCGGAGGTGCAGATCTTGCAACCCTACAACCATGAATTAACCCCCTATTTTCCAGCTTTGACAAAGACATTGATAAGCCCTCTGCGCAAATTAAAAATAGGTACGGGGAGATAGGATCTCCCTGTCTGAGACCCCGTTGAGGTTTGATAGGCCCCACTACATCCCCGTCATGAACAATGTGATATCTTGCTTTGCAAACGCATTGCATAACCATATTACCCACCTGGTTGAGAAACCAAGTTTGTACATCATCTACCTCAAAAATTTCCATTCTAATCGATCATATGCCTTGGACATATCCATCTTGAGGGCTGCATATCCTACTTTACCCTGCGTTTTCCTGTGAAGGTAATAATTAAGTTCAAATACCAGCATTACATTATCTAAAATGAACCTTCCTGGAAATAAAGGCACTCTGAGACTCTGAGATGATTGTAGGCAAAACATATTTCAATCTATTTCCGATAACTTTGAAAATAATTTTGTAGATAATATTACATAATACTATAGGACGTAGATCAGACACCTTCTCTACGTTAGCTTTCTTGGGGATTAAAACCAAAGTGGTGTCATTTATGTCATCTGGAAGATCTCCAGAACTGAGCCATTGAAGGCATGAATTGGTTACATGATTACCTACCACATCCCAATACTTTTGATAAAAATACGGGTTAAAACTATAAAGACTTGGGGTTTTGTTTGGGTGCATTGAAAAAACAACATTTTTTATCTCATTATGAGTAAAAGGACTCAGTAAATTATCATTTTGAGCCGCAGAGATCTGTGACTCCACATTATTTACTATATTGTCAGTATTGCTTTCTTTTGTTTTAAACAGATTAGTGAGGTAATGATGTAAAACCATATCCAAACCTGAGCTCCAGTCCTTCCATTCCCCATTATCATCTTTAAGTTTCTTGACTTGATTTTTTTTTCTTACGACTAGTAGCAGCCTGATGAAAATATTTAGAGTTGGAATCACCTGATTTTAACCGAAAATATTTGGAGTTGGAATCACCTGAGTTTAACCATAATTGTTTCGAGCATTGTCACCGGTAATCTTCCTGTTTGAAAGCAAAGTGTTAAATTTTACATCTTGTATTCAAAAATTGTGTCTGGGAATGAGTATCCATCTTGTTCTTTAAGCGTTTAAGACAAATTTGACATTTTTTGATTTTATCCCGAAATTGGGTTCGCATTTGCTCGCCCCACATCACAAGAATCTCACTACAACACCGTAGGCGGCCCTGAATATCCACCAGATTATTGCCCTCCCAGCCTTTGATTACTTGATCTCGACAACCTTACTCACACGCCCATGAGTTTTCAAACCGAAACTTTTTTACCCATCTCGTAACATTTTGATTTAGAGACAAGAACAATGCTGTGTGGGCAGAACAAGGAGCATCCTCATTTATTACAGTAGCTGAAGAAAACATAGAATGCCAAGTTGATGATGCTAGAGTTCTATCCCGTTTTTCTTCGAAAAAATTATTGAATCCCCTCCCCTTCTCCCATGTAAATCCGTGTCCAATCATCTTTACTTCATTACAATCACCGATAATAACCCAAGGTAAGGGTGACAGATTACACAAGTTTCTTATAAGGTTCCAAGAATCACGAGTTATATGTTTTGATGATTCGATATATTACACCTAATGTTATAACATTCATAGGCATGAAACACAAACCAAATTATTTTTATCTTTCACTCCAAAAAAAGGAGAAATGTTAAAGAGTGATCAGGGTAAGATTCGCAAAGCTACAAATGATATTAATTATAATTGAGATATATAACATACTGCATGTAGCACTGATTTATCTGTATACAATCCCAGGAATATTACTATCTGCATCTCTTGGCCACTACCAGAGTTGCATCAACTACTACGTACTAATGTATGCATTAGTACTTTTATTTTGCAAATGTATGCATTAGTACTTTTATTTTGCAAAATTACCGATTCTCACACTACTACAGTATTACTTGCAAGAGAGCATATACTCTACCCATGTCCACCTGGACCGTTTGGAGAGTGGCTTCCGTGGACTTCTGTAGCTGGAAGGAGAAAGCGACGTACAGAATAAATAGCATCAACTGGGGAAGATGATGGATTGTGATGACAAATTGATTGAAACAAAGATATTATGAAGAGAACACTGATTAGCAATAAGAACAAGTTCACCACTTGAGTAGATGCTGGAGCCACTGAAACCATTTCTTGATCTTAACTACTACTTTATCAGTCAATGCTGTAGACTGTAGTACTGCTTTCATATGAGATCTGAGTCTAGTATAATATATAGTCATGAAATCATATAGATTTATGGTCATTTATTTAGACACGTAAACTGCGAGGAAGTGCGGGAGGACAAATTAGGAACCGACACAAATTGGGAGCCCTGAGACTTTTCTTCAGATGTCCCTTTCCAACATCTCCGTATATATACATGTTCTAAAATCGTATCATGATTAAGAACTACCAAATTTCGTAAAAATAGGGCTTAAACAGAAAGACTAAGTATTGTCTCTGGACATAGAAATTCTTCGTCTCTACATATGACAGACATTTTTCCTCCAGGTGCATGCTTGCATATTATATATCATAGTAGAATCCGGTGAGAACGAAGGTTAATTAAGTTTGTAATCAGGATGGAGCCAGAATCTTTTAGATCGCGGGGCAAATGTACTTTAAGTTATATATACAAAAAATATATTAACATTTATACATTTTTTATTGATTAGAAAAATATCGATTTGTAAATATACTTGGTTTTCATATTAATATACGCATTTTCTTAAACCATCATAAATTTTATCAGAAATTTACATATTTTTTAAGAGCCAGAGTTTACTTATCAGAATTAGAAAACATTAGTTATATTTTAAATCAATATTTTAAAAATATCCCTAGTGGAAGACGCCACAGATATTCATTAAAAATGAACTTGTTTTTAATAAGAAATAGTTATGTAATTACAATAGACGAAATGAAAATTATCTTAACTAGAAGAAAATTAATTTTTATTATAATTTAGTAATAAACGCACCCAAATATTACTTTTTTTTTTCTTGTCATGAAACACACCCAAAGATTAAATGACAACTCTATGATTTGTTGGGTTCCAATATATCAAGTTAATCAATTTTTACAAATTTAATTCAATATAGTTTTGAAAATATATTATTAAAATATTCAGTTTTTAACCATTTTTTAATGTAGTAGGATGTCCTACTAACCATGCATGAAAATAGAAATTACAAATTAGGCTGATAACATCACTGTCAAGAATTTGCTGTGGGTTAAAAATGATGCTGATGTGGGAAATTTATCAACTAAGTTTTTGATTAACATTAGCGAAATTTAGCAACTAAGTTTTTGATTCACTACAAGAAAGTAAGGCTAAATTCGACAGAATAAATTCGACAGACACCAAATTCGACAGATATCAGCTGAAAATTAAGACTACGGCTAAATTCGACACAATTCTGTCGCAATTAGTACTAAATTCGACAGAAATTTTTATTATGTCGCATTTTCAATACTAAATTCGACAGAATTGTTTGTACTGTCGAAATTAGAACCCACCAAAAAAAAGCGGGAACAATCCCACCAAAAATATTAATTTCAGATTTCAAACTTCGACCGAATTCTGTCGAATTTAACATTTTCAATACTAAATTCGACAGAATTGTTTGTACTGTCGAAATTAGAACCCACCAAAAAAAAGCGGGAACAATCCCACCAAAAATATTAATTTCAGATTTCAAACTTCGACCGAATTCTGTCGAATTTAACTTTTAGTTTTTGTGGGAATATTGCCGCCAAAATTTTTCAGACCGTTCAAAACTATATTCGACAGTTTTTAGTCGCATTTATAAAAGTGACAGAATTCCGTCGAAGGTTTATTTTTGCAATTTTAAAAAAAAACGTTATTAAATAATTAAATGTGAATAAATAGCATGAAAAAAAATCAATAATTAATTGATAATAAATTAATAATTAATTTTTAATTGAAAATAATATGAAAAAACGTGGGCCCCACAAGTGGGCCCCACAAAATTTTATAATTTTCAATTAAAAATTAATTAATAAAAAATTTTTAATTAAAAATAATATTATGATAGTGGGCCCTACTAATTTTTCTAATTTTCAATTAAAAATTAATAAAACAATTAATGAATAATTAATTAGTAATTAATTTTTAATTCAAAATAATATTGAAAAACGTGGGACCCATGAGTGCCCTAAACCCTAAACCCTAAACCCTAAACCCGAACCCTAAACCCGAATAATTTTTTAATTGATTTATTCGACGATCCAACCGTACGGATGTTAATCGGTACTCATTCTAGGGTTGGGAAAAATTAATCAAAAAATATGAATGTCCGGTTATGCCGCATCTTTCCAGAAACGTTGGAATAGTACTGTTTCGAGGAACTGGACATGTCTCAAATTTACTGAATAATTTTTTCAATTGATTTTTTCGACGATCCAACCGTACGGATGTTAATAGGTAGTCATTCTAGTGTTGGGAAAAAATAAAAAAAAATATAAATGTCCGGTTATGCCGCATCTTTCCAGAAATCTCCAACCGTACTAATTGATTTAGTAGTTTCCTACTAAAATCTCCAACCAAATTAATTTTTTATCTTTTGAAAATTTGGGAATATCATTAAATTATATATATGTTGACATCCGTACGGTTGGATCGTCGAGAAATAATTTTAAAAAAATAGAAACAACAATCCGTGACAAAACAGTAGTTACGAGTACTAGTCAATATAGTAGTAATCTACTAAGATCTCTGACCAAATTAATTTTTTAATTTTTAAAAATTTGGGAATATCATTAAATTAGATATATCTTGACATCCGTACGGTTGGATCGTCGAGAAATAATTTTCAAAAAATAGAAACAACAATCCGTGACAAAACAGTAGTTACGAGTATTAGTCAATATAATAATGATCTACTAAGATCTGTGGCCAAATTAATTTTTTATCTTTTGAAAATTTGGGAATAATATTAAATTAGATTTATATTGACATCCGTACGGTTGGATCGTCGAGAAATATTTTTTAAAAAATAGAAATAATAATTTGTAACAAAGCACTAGTTACGAGTATTAGTCAATATAATATATTTATTTTACTCTATATTAGGAATAGAAAATTATAAATTCTGTTTGATAACATGTGTCAATGTGTTATTGGTGGACAACATAGCACATGGATTGTGCTTCTTTAATCAATTTCTAACCCTTGATTAAAACAAAAAAAACACCATCCAACGATTCATATTCTCCCCCCCACCCCACCCCACCCCACCCCACCCCACATATACATATACATATACATATACATATACATAATATTTAATCTCTCTCTCTCTCTCTCTCTCTCCCTCCACCCCCCCCCCCCCCCCCCCGCGCCTGCCTCCCTCCCCCCTGCCTCCCTCCCCCCCTCCTGCCTCCCTTCCCCCGCACATATACATATACATATACATAATATTTAATCTTCAAAAATTCACATCTCTCAATCTATTCATCCAAAATTAGTGATTTATATATGTATGTATTCTACAAATCAAGCTCTATACATTGATATAAATATTTTTTGATTTTTATCAAATATTTTTCTGGGTAATATTTGAAGTTTAATTCGGGTTGGAGGTTTGATGAAGTTTTTGATGATTTTGAGGCTGCAAGATTGTATGTTGGTGCTTGTTTATGCTTAGTTATTAATTTCATAATTTTCCGGGCACTTTTTATTTCGCCGGAAAATTCTTGAGGTGGCCGGAATTAACAATTATAATTTTTTTTTGATTTTCAATTTTGACTATTGTATATATCGTCGGATGCTTGGATACATATATTAAATTGAGAATTTTTCAGATTTGTTTTGACTCATCGGAAAATGTTCGGTTTACCGGAATATGGGTTTTAGTTTTCGTTTTTAAATTATGTTTAGGTGAATATTTAGATCGTTGGATTTATCTACTGATATGTTAATTTGGTAATTTTTGGAGATGTTTTTGGTTCACCGGAACAGTAACTCCGGCAGAAGAAGCAGCAGAAGCTGCTGTTTTTTTTTAAATTCCGGCACTTTAAATTCGATCAGATTTGGTCGAATTTAGCATTTTAAATTCGACCAGATTTGGTCGAATTTAGCACTTCAGGCGGCAAAATTTTAAAAATTTGAATTTTTCACCAAAATTTAAAATTTTCAAAATTTTGAAATTTGGCGCCTGAAGTGCTAATTTCGACCAAATTTGGTCGAATTTAACAATATCAATTTTGACCAAAGTTAGTCGAATTTAGCATACTAAATTCGACCGATTTACTAAATTCGACGCGAGCATTTTCGACAAACACATTTTCTGTCGAATTTAGTTAAATTCGACAAAATTCCGTCGAATTTAATTAAATTCGACAGAATTTTTCTTGTCGAATTTAGCCGTTTTTCTTGTAGTGATTGCTTTGTAAATTATGTAGCATTTTAAACCAATTATTTAGTCACGGTTACTAAAAACTTTTAAACAGTGGTCATACTTTTATATTTTATCAACATTAGTAATTTTAATAATAATAATAATATTTGCAAAACCACCCAAAATTTTGACATCTTAAAAGTTACAAATTCCGCCTTCTCATATCATGTTTTACATAAATATGTAGGAAAAACATGGGCATTTCAAATATGCTTTCATTCCATGTCTTGCAATTCAAACATATTTAACAAAAGTATAATCTCATATAGCAAAAGCAACTCCTAGATAGCAATTAACAATTTAACAAAAAAAATAATCTCACATCCTCCCTTCTCTTTTGTGATGATTGAAATGTTTATTAGAGCACGATAGCATTGGAATCAAGTCCTAGAACTACAGATGTACATACATAAAAGATACTCCCTCCGTCCGTGAGGACCCTTTGGAGATCTACTTCCGAAAACTGGTAAATGTTTAGGAATCGGCCTCCTAATTTGCAACAAATCTGTAAGTAACATATTTGTGAGAACCAATTTGCGCGATTTAAGACGAATCAAGTGGTTTATAGTTTTTTGTACTGCTATAAAAAGCATGAAATGGATTTAGTTATCCATACAAATTAAAAAAAATTTAAAAGCATCAAACGTAAAATTATCGTTTGGCACAATTAGTATATGAAATTCTTTTCAACCACAGCTCGCAGTTGGACAGAAAGTGTTTTATGCTGTATATTCTAGCACTTATTAATCCTAACCAGTGTTCCAAAAATCGGCGATTAATCGAGATTAATCGTCGATTAATCGCTAGACAGTGGGTCACCGAACTGATTAAGCGAAAATCGGTCAATTAATCATTTTTTCAGAAAAACCGTCAAAAATCGGCTGAATCGGTCAAAAATCGGATTAATCGGTCAAAAATCGGATTAATCGGTCAAAAATCGGGTTAATTATTAAAAAATAATTAGAATTAAAAAAATTATAAAAAATTTAAAAGGTAGAAACTTGATTAAACAATAGAAAAAAAACATTATTTTTGTACATATAACTATAATTTTAGATGTCTAAATCATAAATTCTCTTAATTTTTTCTCAAAAAATTGATCTCTAATTGAAAAGTTAAACATTCAAAATTTTATTTATTACAATTATATAATATTTTTAACATATTTGCATAAATATATGATAATAACATATGTTTAGTTGAAATAATGAAACAATTATATATATGAATATAATTATATATAAAAAATATTATTAAATTTATTCCGATTAATCCCTGATTATCCGATTAATTTCTGGATGGTGTCTTTACCGATTAACTCTGATTCCCGCTTTTTATCCTAACACAAGCAACATATAAAGGATTTTTTATTATCTTGCAAGATGGAACTAGTTATTAATTAAAGGAGAAACAAAATAACTGCTTGCCATGCAATGGTTGGAATGATAATTGATATTCTAATACAATCAAGAGAAATACCTCGCCCAGAAAATTTAGTATCAGCAGTTGAAGATGATGAAGAAAGTATGAACGGTAGACTGATCAGTAACAAGAGCATGTTGATCACTAGAATAAATGCAGCAATTGAAGCCATCTCTTGGTCTTAAAATGAAAATCAATAACAGAATTTAAGATTAACATACATTAATAAATGTTCAGAATTAAATTTGCTCGTCGGCCGTCAAATTTAACTTGGTCAAATTTAATAGTTCTTCGCACGAAAAAAGGAGAGAAATTTCCCGCCTAAGAGGTAAAAATTTCAAATCTTAAATATGACCGATGACAGTCAAATTTAATCACGGTTAAATTTAAATTTAGGCAGCAAATTTCATTCCAAAACTATCCTAAAATATTTGAATGTAGAGCGTGAGAGCTGCCTCAGTGGAAACGAGGCCTAGCGTTGATCCAAAGGGTCACGGGTTCGAACCTCACCCGCCCCCTGCGTGTAGCCGTGTTGGAGAGACAGTGGAACTTTGACCAAATATTTGAATGTAATTTTGACCAAAAGCACTAAAATATATATATTTGATATAAATTTAAAATTTTCAAAAATATAAAATAAATACTTTATCATTTTTTAAAATTATGAAAAAATTTTATAGTATTCAAAATAACAAGAACTACATGTTAAAAATTTTACGAGACACTTAACAAATTTTTAAATTTAAAAATGGTCAAAATTTGTTAATTTTTCGTATATTTAAGAAGTTTGAATATTGTTAATAAATGCTTACTAATTTTTAAAAATTACAAATAATTTTTGGGGTAGTGTTACAACATTTTATGTACATTAAAAAATGTAAGAGATAATAAAGGTGTTTGAGTAACAATGTGATACATAGTTCAAATTATTCGTTTAAATATGCATAGTTTAGGATATGAATTTAGGGGTTAAGAATTTAGTGACTAGGGTTAGTAATTTTGTGTTATTCAAATTATAATTTGAACGATCCACCGTATTGATGCAAACAATCAAATGATTATAAGTTTTGCATAATAATTATTATAACAAATTGAAATTTTATCATCCTCATAAAATTGACCATTTTCGGTCATATTTATAAATTTAACTGATGGTAGTCAAATTTAAATACAAATTTGATCGCAAACCCTAATCAGACAAATTTACTAAATTGACTGAAACCAGACAAATTTATAAATTTGACCAAAGGCAGTCAAATTTAATGTCATGTCAGCGATCCGCATGAAACACATCAAACGATCCAGATTATAAAACCAAAATTACAATCCAATGGTGCAGATTTATTATTACAACAAACCCATCTCCTATATATACACTCATTACATACATACATATATTATTCATTATCTCCTCCCTCTCTTCATCGCTTCTTCCACCATCTCTCTCTCCTTTCCACCCACACATACAAAAATATATATATACACACACACATCTATATGTATACACCCATATATTTATACTTATTTATTTATCTTTTTTTTTACAAATCAACTTGTGGAATGATATTTTCGGTGATAAAAACAATTCCGACAATAAAACAACTTCGGCGGTCAAATGTCAAGCAAAATATCTCCGATGTCCATTTTCATTTTCGGTCAAATTTATAAATTTGACCAACAACGGTCAAATTCGATAAACATTAGGGGCCAAATTCAAAAAAATTCAAATTTCAAAATTTTAAAAATTTCGGTCAAATTACAGTTCCAACATAATATTCTTCGTAGATGTGCCTTGATACTATTAAACCCGTCAAAAAGTACTATTATTATTTTTTTCTTTTAGATGTCATTGTTGTTGAACCAATATACTCGCACATCGATGGATATTAATTAATTTTCAATCATTTAATAAATACCATCACCGTAGGTCTATCACGTCGAAGTGATTTTCACCATATAAGTGCATTATATTTTTGTATCCCTCGAATTGCTTTGATATTGGCAACATATATTCGTTTTACTCTTACTTTGTATTACATGTGGAATCTGAACTGAGAATACTAACACACAAAATGTAATAGATATGAGTATATGGAAAAATAAAGTCTTTTATTAACTTCTTACTCGTGGAGAGAAATACAACCAAAATATAAAGAGAATTGAAAACAAATGTTTCCTACAAACTAGCAACTAGCTCCTAGAAAACCTCCACCACTCCTACTATCCTACAAATACTGAAACAAACTCTAAGACTAATTGTTTGCTGCTTAGACACGTTGTCAGCTAAGATTTATTCAAAATAAAACATAAAACCAAATTTAAATTACCAATAAATACCCCCTTAATCTAAATTTGGTTTGATCAGCCCGCTGCTCGCCTGTTCCAATGTGTTTGATCACCACTTCTCCTCGTTCAACACACTCCCGAATGAAATGGTAGCGAATATCGATATGCTTACTCCTCCCATGGAATACCGGGTTCTTAACCAAATCAATTGCTGATTTGTTATCAATATATAGAGTCACATGACCTAGATTTTCCTCAGTCAGTTTACTCAGTAGATTACGCAGCCATATACCTTGACATGCAGCGGCGGTAGCTGCCATGAACTCAGCTTCACAAGATGATAACGCCACACATAGCTGCTTCTGGGACACCCATGTAATCAAACTATCATTCAGATAAAATGCCATACCTCCCGTACTCTTTCGATCATCAATTGTTCCAGCCAAATCACTGTCAGAATATCCCGACAACATATTATTACTGCTTCCTCTTGAATATATCAAACCATATTTCAACGTCCCCTTTAAGTAGCGTAGTATTCTTTTCACAGCACTCCAATGCATCTCAGTCGGTCGTTCCATGTAGCGACTCACAATCCCAACAGCATACGCTATATCTGGCCGAGTGTGCACCAAATATCGCAAACCACCCACAACACTTTTGTATGCAGTTGGATCCACAGGCTTCCCTGACTCATCCTTGTGTAGCTGTAATGTTGGTACCATAGGATATTTCGTAGGTTTGCATTCGCCCATGCCACTCTTCTCTAAGACTTTCTTCGCATAAGATGTCTGCTTCAGCTCTACATAGTCTCTCAATTGCATAACCTCTATGCCAAGGTAGTGCGAAAGCTTTCCCAAATTGTTCATATCAAACTTCTTGTTCATCTGCTCCTTAAAATCGTTGACGAGTGATACACTCGTGCCAGTTACCAATAAATCATCTACGTACACGCCAATTATCAACATCTCTGATCCTTCTCGTTTGATATACACTGCATGCTCATATGGACACTTAGTGAAACCCAAATTCTCTAAACATTTATTTAACTTAGCATACCATGCCCGTGGCGCTTGACGGAGTCCGTACAACGCCTTCACCAACTTGTAAACCAGCTGTTCTTTTCCCTGCTTCACAAACCCTTCTGGCTGCATTACATACACGTCTTCCTGTAAATCCCCATTCAGAAATGCTGATTTAACATCAAGGTGGTGTACTTCCCATCCATAATTCGCTGCTAGTGCTAACAACAACCTGACAGTCTCCAAGCGTGTGACTGGTGCAAATGCTTCCTCAAAATCGACACCTTGCTTCTGTACGTATCCTTTAGCGACAAGTCTCGCCTTATACTTCACAATATCCCCTTCTGTGTTTTTTTTAGCTTATAGACCCATTTCAATCTGATCGGTTTGTGGCCAGGAGGTAGCTCTACCAACTTTCAGGTATTGTTCCTTTCGATAGCCTCTATTTCGACCTTCATAGCATCTTTCCAAGATTTTTCTTGAGCGGCAAGACTATATGTGGCTGGTTCCTCAATACCCAGAACCAATAATTCTTCTTCAATTTCTATTTCTTCAGAAGTTTCATAAATGTCTCTCATTGATCTGAAACGTTTTGGTGTACTACTTTGATCTGTTCCTTCTGGACTATCTTCACCGGACCGTGGCGATGCAGGTGACTGAACAGGTGTTATAGGCTCCTCCATTTCACTTCCATCCGTAGACTGTGCATAACCATCTGCAACCGTGAACTGCCCACCTTCGTTGTTGGTAGCAATAGATGTATCTCCAGCTGTCAGCGTATTCCAGGACCAGGACTTTGACTCCACAAACACCACATCTCTGCTGATATACACCCTCTTCTCCTTTGGGTCATACAAGCGATGGGCTTTCGTTCCAGGCTCCCTTCCCAAATAGACAACATATTTGCTACGATCGTCTAATTTTTTTGTGTAGACATGTGGTACCTTCATGAATGCACAGCAACCAAAAATCCTAATGTGGTGAATATCAGGTTTTGAACCAAACCAGGCCTCATACGGTGTACAATCTGAGAGTGCACGCGTTGGCAATATGTTAAGCATATACATAGAGTGTCGTATTGCTTCACCCCAAAACTCCGATGGGACTTGTTTTTCTTTTAAAAGACTCCTTGCCATTTCCACAACAGTTCTATTCCTGCGTTTCACTACCCCATTTTGTTGGGGGGAGTATGGAGCTGTGTAATGTCGAACAATGCCAGCTTCTTCACAGAACTTTGTAAACTCTGAGGAACAAAATTTTCCACCTCTGTCCGTACGCAGTGTCTTGACCTTGTCTTCGGACCCATTCTCAACAAGTATTTTGAATTTCTTAAATTCCTCAAATGCTTCATCCTTAGTTGATAAAAAATAAACCCACATCATACGACTAAAGTCATCAACTAAGAGTAGAAAATACCTCTTTCCAGATGGTGTTGGTGGTGAAATGGGTCCACATAAATCGCCATGTACCAATTCCAGTGGTTTGCTCGACACATAGTTTGACTGAACCGGAAATGGTTGCCTTATCTGCTTGGCCATTAGACATCCCTTGCATGCTTCCTTAGGCTGTATTAGTTTTGGTAAACCCACAACCATTTCATTCTTTTTCATGAGACTCATTGCATTAAAATTCACATGTCCCAGACGTGAATTCCATAACCATGTATCCTCCTCTGATTTTGTAAGTAGACAAACAGCCTGGGATTCCTCAAGCAATATCTTATATAACCGATTTGCAGACTTCTTGACTTTCATCAACAATGATTCATTCTTGTCGTATATCCACAAGTATTCTCCACGCATCATCACCTTATTTCCTTCTTCTGCCATCTGCCCAAGGCTGATAATATTGGTGCAAAGGTGTGGGATATAGAACACATTGTTGAACACTCTGTCTTCTCCATTTTTATATTTAAACGAGATTGATCCTTTACCTTTGATGCAAACAGTTGACCGATCACCAAACTTCACCTCTCCTGTGACACCTTCATCCAAGTCTAAGAATTTAAACTTATCCCCAGTCATGTGATTACTAGCCCCGTTATCCAAGTACCATAACTGTGATGGTTTCTTCTCCTTCAAATTCATCTCCAACTTTGGCGTAACCTTCTCTTCATTCAACAGAAACAGCTTAGCTTTGGTCTTAGTTAACTCGACCATCAATATTGCAGGCTCATCATCCATGATTCGTACCAGGTTTGCCTCTGATTTCTGGTTCCTTTCTCGCCTTGGTCTCTTACACTCTGAGGCATAATGTCCCAAAACGTTGCAGTTATAACACCTCACTTCATTTCTGTCACGACCAACACCTTGACGTGACCCATCATCTGACCTGTTTTGGTAGCCACGTCCACTTCGTCGTGTGAAACTTGATTGCCCATCTGAATTCTTTTGTTTCTGTTTCCTCCACTCCTCTCGAGTGTACAAGAGTTTCTCTTCTTCTTTTTCTTGCTTAATCCATTCCTCTCCTGACAGCAGTAACTGTTGTCCAGCAGGTTCACTTTGCCCTTTCATTCTCTCTTCGTGGGCTTGAAGAGAGCCGATTGTTTCTTCAACTGACATGTTCTCTAAATCTCCAAACTGCTCTATTGTTGAAGCAATTTGGAGAAATTTAGACGGAACTGCTCGGAGCAGTTTTTTAACGACATACGATTCTTTTAGTTCTTCACCCAAGGCTCGAATGGTAGATACCAGCCCATTCAGTTTCATGTAGAACTCATAAAGTTGCTCGATGTCTCCCATTCGTAACGACTCAAACTCTACTTTGAGCGTCTGTATCTTGGCTTTCTTTACACGATCTGCTCCTTGACACAAGGTTTTGATGGCTTCCCAGCCCTCCTTTGCCGTTTTCTTCTCAGAGATTGATAATAACATTTCCTCAGGTATACCTTGGTAGATCATGGCCAAAGCAACCTTGTCGATTTTCTCTTCCACTACTGCCTTTTCATCACTTGTCTCGACAGCAATCCACACTCCCTGAGCCTGCATAAACACCTTCATCTTCAGTGTCCATGCTGTGTAGTTACTCTTTGTAAACGTTGGGTAGCTTAACCCAAAAGAACTGCTCTTTCCCTTTCCCCGATCCATCTCTCTGTCAGCTGTGGTCACCTTAGTTTCCTAAGCTCTGATACCAAATGTGGAATCTGAACTGAGAATACTAACACACAAAATGTAATAGATATGAGTATATGGAAAAATAAAGTCTTTTATTAACTTCTTACTCCTGGAGAGAAATACAACCAAAATATAAAGAGAATTGAAAACAAATGTTTCCTACAAACTAGCAACTAGCTCCTAGAAAACCTCCACCACTCCTACTATCCTACAAATACTGAAACAAACTCTAAGACTAATTCTTTGCTGCTTAGACACGTTGTCAGCTAAGATTTATTCAAAATAAAACATAAAACCAAATTTAAATTACCAACATTACACTGGTAAGGCTCATACCATATACTACACTAGCTCGCCAAATAGGAATGTTGTCATGACTGTCCATGTTCAAGTATCAATCTAGATGCCACAACTTGTCATTCTTATTCTGTTATGTTGATCGCAGATATTATTATTACATCTATAACCCTTGTATAGTTCTCAACTTATATACATGGATGTATCAAAGTGACTTGATTTAATTTTTTATGCGGATACTAAAATCATTCCCAAGAATCTAATTCTCAAGGTTAGATAGCTATATGAAATAACTTCATAGCAAAGTTTTCGTCACAAAAGATAATTCTGACTATAAATCTGAAAAAAATTCATGAACTTTACGAGTTGCTGCAATTCTGGACAGGTTCACATCCCTTGACTAAAACTGCTATAACTTTCTGTAGGAAATTCTTTTTTACAAACCGTTTTTTGCCTAAAACACTAGATTCCGAGATCTTTCTAACTGTATATAGTCCACTGCCCAGAAAATTTCCAGTGAAAGCAGTTTATTCTTCAAAGTTCAGCATTCTGCAGCCTCTAGACTTCCTGCTTCGTGTTAGCTTTGCTTTCATTATCTTTTGTACTTCGTTTGCTACATTATTTGAGCTCCGGCTTGGGATATGGTATGATTATTCTATTTTTTGTTTTGTCAATGATATTCAGTAGAATTATTATTTATTCATCCAACTTAAAGATTTCAAATTCCTCTCAAATCACCGATAACTTACAACAAAGCTGGTCAATGGGATGTACAAAATCATTTCGTTTATATTTAGCTTATGGTGTGTCAATAACATGTTCCTTAAATAGGATTTGTAGTAACTATTTAACTGAGATCAACTCAAACATAGCCAGATGCCATGCCCTAAACACGCTTTAATTAAAATTTACATGTAAAGTTTTATTATTCACATATGTTTTTAGCTTTAAAAACCTTATAACGATTTTTCTCTATAATGAGAGGTGATCCTTACAACCCCAGCAAACTAACTAGAACAACCATCATGTTTTATGACGAGGTGATATTACTCTTGGCGTGCCAACAATGATGCCTTGGGTATCCAATATTATTTGTCAATCTGAAAACCAGATAAGGGACCTCTTGTTCGTATAACTTCCTGTTCATGCATATCATTTTGGCACGCCAAAACCTGATAACAATCTCACAGGACTCTCTCACACTTAAGCATATAAATGAACATATAAGCTGTATGAATAAATATTAAACTGAGAAAACAAAAGCTTCGATCTATTTTATTAGAATGCTCGGAACAAGATTAAGTACTAAAGCAAAGGAAATACAAAGCAAACAAACTCCTACAAACTAGGACACCAGAAAGCTGAAAGAACTCCTGATAAGACTCCACTACTTCAACTACTGAACTACTTATTCAAATGCCTACAAACCCTCATAGCCGTTGCAGACCAAATCAATAAAACTAAAGTATTCAGACAAGGAGTTTTGATTAATCCAACAAACACCCCCTTAATCTAAACTCCTTTATTTAGATTCTTCACACCAAGTAAGTTACGCATCCGTTCAAACTTCACAATAGACATAGCCTTAGTTAACACATCTGCACGCTGCTCTCCTGTGTTGATATGTTTCAAGATGATTTCACCACGCTCCACACATTCCCTTATAAAATGATAACGAATGTCGATGTGTTTGGACCTTCCATGAAAAACAGAATTCTTTGCTAAATCTATAGCTGATTTGTTATCGACATACAACACCACTGGACCAATTCGACTACCAGTAACCTCGCCCAATAAGTTTCTCAACCAAATTCCTTGGCATGCTGCTGCGGTGGCTGCCATGAACTCAGCCTCGCAAGAGGATAAAGCCACGCATTTCTGTTTTTGTGAAATCCACGTTATGACACTCTCATTCAAGTAGAAGACGATCCCAGTGGTGCTTTTCCTATCCTCAATATTTCCACCCAAATCACTGTCCGAGAACCCCGTTATAGCACCGTTAGCACTACTTTCCGAATATATCAAGCCATAACTCAAAGTACCTTTAACATATCTCATTATCTTCTTAGCTGCGTTCATATGCATTACCGTTGGTTTTTCCATATAACGACTGATGATCCCTACTGCATATGAGATGTCCGGACGAGTGTGAACAAGATAACGAAGACCACCCACTAAGCTTTTATATTCAGTTGGATTTACGGTCTCACCTCCTTCATCCTTTGTGATCAGAATTTTAGGTTCCATCGGGAACTTTGTTGGGTTGCAGTCCCCCATTCCCACCTTTTCAAGAATCTTCTTTGCGTAGGCTTCTTGCTTTATTTCCACATAGCCATTCTGCTGATTCACTTCCAAACCCAGATAGTAGGAAAGGTGTCCCAAATCACTCATCTCAAAATGCTCCATCATCTGTGCCTTGAACTTCTGTATGACAGCCCAACTTGTTCCGGTCACCAAAAGGTCGTCGACGTACACTGCCACTATTAAGACTTCACTTGCAATTCTTTTAGTATACACTGCATGTTCGTAGGGACATCGAACCAGACCCATACTCTCTAAACACTTTCTCAGCTTCGAGTACCACGCTCTGGGAGCCTGGCGCAAACCATATAAAGCTTTATGCAATTTATAAACAAAATGCTCCTTACCAGCTTTTTCGAATCCCTCTGGTTGTGATACGTATACCTCCTCCTGTAGATCCCCATTGAGGAATGCCGACTTAACGTCCAAATGATGTACAGTCCATCCATTCTTTGCTGACAATGCTAGAAGTAAACGAACTGTTTCTAAACGAGTTACTGGAGCGAAGATTTCCTCGTAGTCCACTCCATATTGTTGGACATAACCCTTTGCCACTAATCTGGCCTTATGCTTCACTATTTCTCCTTTAGTATCCTTCTTTAATTTGAACACCCATTTTAAATCAATCGCCTTTTTCCCCGGTGGCAATTGAGTCAGACTCCATGTTTTGTTTCGTTCTATTGCCTCCAGTTCTTGTTCCATGGCTCTTCTCCACTCACCTTTCTGTGCAGCTTGAGTGTAGTTCATTGGCTCGTCTACCCCCATGAGCATTAGTTCTTCTGGCACTTCGACTTCACTTGTGTCTCTATAAACTTCACTCAGTCGTCTGAATTTTACTGGCTCACTGTCATCACTGTCTTCACCTGTGCTTACTGCATTTGAACTTTGCTCAGATGTTGGAGTCTGAACCTCTTCAAAACTGTCTTGAACTTGCGACTCTGTGTCTTCACTAGCTGCCAGACTCTCCTCTGTTTCAGTATCCTCCATATTTGAGTTACTTCCTTCATAACCAAACACTGTCAGTTGATTCCCTTGACTGTTCGCTTCATCTTTCTGTTCATGAGCCACCTCCCAGTTCCATATTTTCTTCTCATCAAAAATCACATCTCGGCTCACATACACTTTCTTTGTTACAGGATCGTAGACTCTATACGCCTTAGTGCCAGGCTCTTTCCCAAGATTGACCACCCTTCTGCTGCGATCGTCCAACTTCGTGGTTTGAACACTAGGTATCTTCATATACGAGACACATCCAAACACTTTAATGAATTCCAGATTTGGTTTCCTACCAGTCCAAGCTTCGTAAGGTGTTTTTTCTGATAAGGCACGGGTGGGTAGGCGATTCAAAACGTAGACTGAATGTCGTACTGCCTCGCCCCACAGATATGACGGCAAGTTCATAGTTTTTAGAAGACTCCTGGTCATGGCCACAATCGTACGATTACGTCTCTCTACCACGCCATTCTGTTGAGGCGTGTATGGAGCTGTAAACTGACGGTATATACCAGCCTCTTCACAGTATTCATTAAATTGCTGAGAACAAAATTCTCCTCCCCTGTCTGTACGCAGTGCTTTTACCTTCACATTCAAGCCCTTTTCAACCTGATTTTTAAACCGTTTGAAAGCAGCAAAAGCTTCATCTTTCATCCTCAACAAGAACACCCACATAGCCCTACTAAAATCATCCACCAACAATAAAAAATATTTGTTTCCAGCAGGTGTTTCGGGTGTTAGAGGTCCACACAAATCTCCATGGATTAGTTCTAAAACTTCAGCTGCTCGGAACTTGGATTGTGCAGGAAAACTCTTTCTGACTTGCTTTGACATCATACAACCCGAACATATTTCTGTTGGTTGGATTAACTTTGGCATTCCTTCAACCATTTTGTTTCTTGTCATTAGATGTAAAGCTTGAAAATTTACGTGACCAAGGCGTGTGTGCCACAACCATGCCTCCTCATCCGTTTTTGACAGTAAACAACCATTAAAGCAATCTTCACTAACTGTGTCAACGAGAATTTTATACAACCTATTTTGTGACCTCCTTACTTTCATAAGTAAATTCTCGTTTTTATCATAGACCCAAAGAAATTCACCATGCATAATGACTCGATTCCCTTCCTCAGATAATTGACCAAGACTCAATATATTGTTACATAAACTAGGGATATAATATACCTCTTGGAACAATTTTTCCTCCCCGTTTTTGCACTTGAACGAGATTGATCCTTTTCCTTTGATCTCTACATTTGATCCATCACCGAAGCGTACCTGACCCGTTACTGTCTCATCCAAGACTTTGAATTTCGATCTCTCCCCCGTCATATGATTACTCGCCCCATTGTCTAAATACCACACATTTGAAGCTTCGTTTTTCTTGACGACCCCTGGTTTCAGCCTTGGATTCACGTTTTCTTCGTTTAACAGGACCTTGTTCTCAACGGGGAGGAAAAATTGTTCCAAGAGGTATATTATATCCATCACCGAAGCGTACCTGACCCGTTACTGTCTCATCCAAGACTTTGAATTTCGATCTCTCCCCCGTCATATGATTACTCGCCCCATTGTCTAAATACCACACATTTGAAGCTTCGTTTTTCTTGACGACCCCTGGTTTCAGCCTTGGATTCACGTTTTCTTCGTTTAACAGGACCTTGTTCTCTCGTCCTTCCACCATTAGTAGAGCAGGCTCATCGTCCTGAGTTTGTACCATGTTTGCCTCCAAGCGTAACTCCTTTTCTTTCTTGAGCTTTCTACACTCAGCCGCATAGTGTCCATAGGCCAAACAATTGAAACATCGAACTTTGCTCTTGTCTCTGCTACCTCGATTAATGTCTTTTGCCCTGTATTCACCAGGACCTCCTCTATTTCTCGAGTTTGATCTCCTCTGCCATTCTTCCTTTGTGAACAGCAACTGTCCTTCATCTTTTTCTCTTTTCAACCATTCCTCCTCAGTGAGTAATAGTTGTTGTCCTCCAGGTTCACTCTGACCTTTCAGACGTTCCTCATGGGCCTTCAAAGACCCAACAGCTTCCTCGACGGACATCTTTTCCAAGTCTCCAAACTGTTCAATAGTGGATGCGATTTGCAGGAACTTCGTAGGCACTGCTCTAAGCAGTTTCTTCACTACGTATCCTTCATCAACTGTTTCACCCAGAACTCGTATATTTGCCACCAAGCCATTTAACTTAACACAAAAATCATCAAGTTTCTCACTGTCTTTCATTTTCAGTGATTCGAAATCGGCTTTCAGGGTCTGTATCTTGGCTTTCTTTACTCTGTCAGCTCCAAGACACATTGTTTTTATAGCTATCCATGCCTCCTTCGCTGTTGTCTTTTCCGATATAGATAATAGTATATCTTCGGGTATGCCTTGGTAAATGGCTGCGAGTGCAATCTTATCTGTTCTTTCCTCCACTTTGGACGTTGAACCTCCGGTTTCTTTGGTTTCGATGGCTTCCCACACCCCATGAGCCTGCATAAACACCTTCATTTTTATTGCCCATGTCGTGTAGTTGCCTCGTGTCAACATCGGATAACTGAGACCAACCCCTTCTCTTGTTTTGCTCATCTCTGTTTTGTTTGTTGCCATTGTGTCCTTCCTGGACATATACTTTGTCATACACCGTATATGTATTTTATAGGCTCTGATACCAGAATGATAACAATCTCACAGGACTCTCTCACACTTAAGCATATAAATGAACATATAAGCTGTATGAATAAATATTAAACTGAGAAAACAAAAGCTTCGATCTATTTTATTAGAATGCTCGGAACAAGATTAAGTACTAAAGCAAAGGAAATACAAAGCAAACAAACTCCTACAAACTAGGACACCAGAAAGCTGAAAGAACTCCTGATAAGACTCCACTACTTCAACTACTGAACTACTTATTCAAATGCCTACAAACCCTCATAGCCGTTGCAGACCAAATCAATAAAACTAAAGTATTCAGACAAGGAGTTTTGATTAATCCAACAAAACCAACACTTAGTAACCAATTCATATCCATACTTGTAAAAGAAAAATGTCGATCTTGCGTACTCCAACAGAGCTACTCAACTTACCAAGTTGAATTTTAAACCTTGAAATCACACTGACTACTCCATGTCATATTATCACATTTTGCTATGTTATTTCTCTCTTGACACACGTAGCCGAAAAAATTTAGTCATATATAATATTCGAGGGGTTTCTCCTATTGTTGTCCGAAAAACACTTGATTTTTTCTTCAATGTTGAACACAAGTCCCCATCAACGATGTCGTTTTTGATTTATCCACTGTTAAAACCGACCAACTTGACCTACGGTCGGTTTTAATCACCCCGTTTTTATTCGGTCGGTTTTAAGTGGTCGATTTTAAACTGTTTTCTTGTAGTGTTGCTAACACTACAAGAAAACAAGGGTAAATTTGACCGACTAAAAATGACCGCGGCTAAATCTGACCGCCGGCGGTCATATTTAAGGTCAACCTCAGTTGATTACCGGTCAGTCTTAAATTTGACCGCCGTCGGTCATATTTAATGTCGGTCATATTTAGTCGGTCATTTTTAGCACTCGAGACCCACAAAAAATTGGTGGGAAAATTCCCGCCAAGGACAAAAATTTGCTTGAGATTAATTTGACCAACATCGGTCACATTTAATGTCGGTCATATTTAGTTAGTCATTTTTACTACATAGTGCCCCAAAAAAAAAGAGGGAAATTTCCCACCAAGTAGCCAAAATTTGCTAAAGTATAAATTTGACCGTCGGCGGTCAAATTTAAAGCCGGGTTTTGGCGCCAAAACTCCCTCCAATTCTCAACCAAAATAATTGGAAAATAAATTTAATCGAATTTTTTTAAAAATTTAACATAAATACTTAAACAATTTTTTTAATTCCAAAAAAAATAATGGAGTACCCCAATGACAAAAACTACATGTAAAAAATTATTTTGTGCACTAAACATATATATATTTGGGAAGAAATTAATAAACGTTGATGCTATATTTATTCAAGAAATTTTCAAAAAATAAATAAATAGTTACTAACTTTTAAAATTCACAATTAATTTATATATTTAGAGTGACAACATAGTCTACACACTAAAAATTGATAGATATTAAAATAATTATCATTTCAAAATAATCTCGGCAATACGTTATATTGTTCAAATTTTTTGATGAAATACGTGGTTTGAGATTTGAATTTAGGGGTTAGGCGGTTAACGTCTAGGGTTACTAGTTTCGTAATATTTAATTAATAATTTGAACGATCTAACCGTACGGATGTTTACCTTTTTACTTTTGAAGAGCCTATGCAAAAAAATTATTTAATAATAAACATTGCATCCTAATTATTATAATGAAAGAAAATTTTATCAACTTCATCAATTTGACCACTGTTAGTCATATTTAGTATTTTTGACCACTTTTGGTCAAATTTATATAAATTCAAATTTTTCAAAAATATAAAATAAATACTTGATCATTTTTTAAAATTATGAAAAAAATATTAGAGTATTCACAATAATAAAAAAATACGTTAAAAATTATATGTGGCACTTAATAAATTTTTAAATTTGAAAATGTTAAAAAATTATTGATTTTTCATAGATTTAAAAAGTTTGAATATTGTTAATAAATGCTCACTAATTTTTAAAAATTACAAATATTTTTATGGGCGTATTGTGACAACATTTTATGTACATTAAAAAATGTAAGAGATAATAATAATGTTTGAGTAACAATATGATTCATAATTCAAATTATTCCTTGAAATATGCATGGTTTAGGATCTGAATTTAGGGGTTAAGCATTTACTGACTAGGGTTAGTAATTTTGTGTTATTCAAATTAAAATTTGAACGATCCAACCGTATGGATGTTAACTTTATTAAATTTCAAGAGTTCATGCAAAAAATCAAATTATTATAAGTTTTGCATAATAATTATTATAACAAATTGAATTTTTATCATCTTTATAAAATTGGCCATTTTCAGTCACATTTATAATTTTGACCAACGGTAGTCAAATTTAATTACAAATTTGACCGCAAACCCTAATCAGTCAAATTTACTAAATTGACTGAAACTAGTCAAATTTATAAATTTGACCGAAGGTAGTCACATTTAAGTTTAGGCGGTAAATTTCCCGCCAAAACTACCCTAAAATATTTAAATGTAATTTTGACCAAAAACAGTTAAATATATATATTTGACCGCCCTCGGTCAAATTTATATAAATTCAAAATTTTCAAAAATATAAAATAAATAATTTATCATTTTTTAAAATTATGAAAAAATATTAGAGTATTCAAAATAACAAGAACTACATGTTAAAAATTATACGAGGCACTTTAAAAAAATTAAATTTGAAAGTGGTCAAAATTTGTTAATTTTTCGTATATTCAAGAAGTTTGAATATTGTTAATAATTGCTCACTAATTTTTAAAAATTACAAATAATTTTTGGGCGTAGTGTTACAACATTTTATGTACATTAAAAATTAAGAGATAATAATGGTGTTTGAGTAACAATGTGATACATAGTTCAAATTATTTATTTAAATATGCATGGTTTAGGATTGAATTTAGGGGTTAAGCATTTAGTGACTAGGGTTAGTAATTTTGTGTTATTCAAATTATAATTTGAACGATCCAACCGTATGGATGTTAACTTTCTTAGATTTAAAGAGTTCATACAAACAATCAAATGATTATAAGTTTTGCATAATAATTATTATAACAAATTGAAATTTTATCATGTTCATAAAATTGACCAGTTTCGGTCATATTTATAAATTTGACCGACGGTAGTCAAATTTAAATACAAATTTGACCGCAAACCCTAATTAGTCAAATTTACTAAATTGACTGAAACCAGTCCAATTTATAAATTTGACCGAAGGTAGTCAAATTTATAAATTTGACCGAATGCAGTCAAATTTAATGCCATGTCAGCAATCCGCGTGAAACACATTAAACGGTCCAGATTAGCAAACCAAAATTGCAATCCAATGGTCCAGATTTATTACAGCAAACCCATCTCCTATATATACACTCATTACATACATACATCATTCATTATCTCTCCCCTCTCTTCACCCCTTCTTCCACCCTCTCTCCCTCATTCTTTCCACCCACACATACAAAAATATATACACACACATCTATATGTATACACCCATATATTTATACTTACTTATTTATCTATTTTTTACAAATCAACTTATGGAATGATATTTCCGGTGATAAAAAGAATTCCGGCAATAAAACAACTCCGGCGGTCAAAGTGTCAAGCAAAATATCTCCGATGTCCATTTTCATCAAACTAACTAACAAAAATAGTTTCGTAAAATCCAATTTTGAACCTTTAGTTGAATTTAGATAACCATATTCGTAAAGAAATCATCATTAATAAATATTATATATGATATGAAATTATTTTGATTTTTGAACTATTTATTTAAGATAAAATATGGTGATGTTTGTGTTAATAAGGGACACCAAATCAACAAGATATAATGTAGTATTTACCAGAATATTTTTCAAAAATCTAGCAGAATGTATCAGAAAGCTGCTGGGTTTGTTGAATATGTGTTATAGTTAAATTTGACCGCTTTCGGTCAAATTTATAAATGTGACCGTTTTCGGTCAAATTTATAAATTTGACCAACGGCGGTCAAATTCGATGGACGTTAGGCGCCAAATTCAAAAAATTTCAAATTTTAAAATTTTGAAAATTTCGGTCAAATTTAATCGGTCAAATTTAAGCGGTCAAATTTAGTCGGTCAAATTTAACATAAATATGACCGATTTTGCTAAATTTGACTAGCTTAAAAATGACCGACACAATTCGGTCAAATTTGACCAAATATGACCGCTGGCGGTCAAATTTAGCTAAATATGACCGAAATTTTTCGGTCAAATTTAGCTATTTTTCTTGTAGTGTAAAGAAATTAATCTCTTTCTTTAACGCCACACAACCTCTGTCCCTGTACACTTTGTATATGTTTGTTATGAGCACAACAATAGCTCCTGCAATGTGACTCTTTCTTTTTAATATAATTTAAGTGTGCCTCTTTTAATGATTCACCGTTGGCTCTCCTTTTTGTTCAAGGCAACTATACAGGTACACCAGCATAATATTCTTAGGCTTGTATAGAGCTCCATGGATTCCATGTATCAGAACAGCTTTCCTTTTTCTTTATTTTTGTCTTTCTTTGTTCATTTAACAAGCCATTGTGACTTCTCTAAACTGTAGATGAATGTCCACACTTCATCGGTTATTTATGTAATGCACGTATACATTAGAAGCTCATCTTGTAAGCTCATCATTAATGCATCATCCTCCTTTTGATTTGCACGTATATGAGTGACGCACAAAATTTATTTGTAATATGTAGACCTTGTTACTTGTCATCTTTCTTTATTACTATTACTAGAATATAACCCGTTCGCACGGATCTAGTTAATTTATTCAAAATTTTAAATTATTTATTTAATATAAATAAGATTATAATCAGAAAATTAGAATTACAATATAAATTTTAGATGGGTAAGAATAAAAAAAAGTTATTTAATTTGCTTATAATAACATAGTATTATTTACCCACTGCAAATTCTGCGTGAATTGATGAGAAACTAAAAATGAATAAAAACATTCAAGCTCCATTAGTCAAGCAAATAAGGAAATTGTTGTGAAAGAAAATTATTATGTGATTAGAAAAATAATTTTAAAAAAATTGCACATGTTTTGAGCTTGGTTAGACATAAAACTAAAAATTATACTTCAAATATACTCAAGATAGTTAGAAGGAGAATGATACCTAGAAATTAGAGTGTTTGTAGATGTTCCCGACAAAGATAGATTAAGGTAACAAAGGGTATAAAATAGATTGAGATTAGTATCTTGATTTAATAACTAAGTGATTATAATTGGGTATGGTGAATAATCTAATTTGACGCTGATGTTTATAATAATAATATAATATATTTTCGTACAAGAATAATATTATAATATATTTTTGATTTATATTTTGTTGAAAAAATAGAATTTTATGTGAAATAAAATTTTTACAGGGTTTGGTTTATTAATAAAAGTTATAGATATTTATTGATCGCATTCCACTTCAAGTGCATGCTCTCTACAATTACTTCTCATTCTATCTAGCAATACTATCCCATTTGGTCTTCTTATTTATTTAATGCATGCTCTCTATCGATTTTTGCTTTATAAACCCAGCAGCATCACCTTCAATCATCTCCTTTCTATTAAAATAAAATTGCACAACATCCATGCATGCATGCGATCGTTCTTCACCTTTTTTAAATTAGGCGCGCCATAAAACTTCACTAATTTTTTAAGCCACCAAAATTTATTTCAAGCTCAGAATGCTTGTCCCTGTATAATGACTTGTTAATTCAAAATAAACCACATATAGCGTCCACAACATATTCTCTTTCCAACATACGACAAGGCTCCAAATTACATTTTTATTCACTCGAAGTTCTGTATATGCTGTTATACAACTAGATAGCCCATACCTAATTTATGACTCATGCTAGCACGTGAACTCCATCAACATTTTCTTTTCTCATCGCAGGGCGCGTTCTCACTCCATGTTGCGATCGTAACAGAAAGGTGCATCCTTATATTTTCTCCTAGGAAATGCTTGTTGGGCTCAACCTTGTACAAGTGAACAAGCATTCTCAAACAATTTGAAAATTTCACCGTCTTAATCGAGATTAGGGAATGTGTACATGGACTACCCCTAGACTAGGAGGTAATTAATTTACCTTGTAGTCTAGTTTACAATGCAATACTTCAATCAACTATTGATAGAATAAGGAGCCAGTGCGTCACCAAAAAACGTCATGTTGCAACATAATTGGAGAAGCAGGTTTTACCTGAGTTGATGTGACTTTTAACCTCAAGCTTGAAAGTCATGAAAACAAACTTGGTATGTTCATAAGAACTTGAAGCTTGACAGACAAGTTGGAATGCCTAATAAAGATGAGGCTGAAGCTGTTGCTCTCAAGCTAACTGAGTTGGAGAAGAGCAAACGAATGAAAATGGTATCACAAACGCTACAAGAAAATAGATCTTTACCTACTAATAATTTATTTACCAATATGTATTGGTAGGTAAAGTTAACATTTATCTACCAATATTTATTTGTTAAATCATTGGTAGCTGGTAAATGGTATGCTATTTAAAATTAAGGTAAAATAAAAATAATAATTGCAGGTGAATAGTCTTGGCTGCATATATATTTTAGGCGAACAAAATTTTAGTTTTGTTGGTCAGCTCTTCGACCATCTCTTTGTGCTAAGTACTTTTCCACCATCTTTTATAGTTTAAGCAGGGTATATTTTTCTAAAATTCTTTTAAAAAAAGTTAAATGAGAAAACAGCAACAATCCTCTTTTAACCATATTTACAAAAAAAAAGAAAAATCAATTACGTGGCTCAATACATACAAATTTTTAGGGAAACTTATAAATGGTAAGTCACAATAATTTTTGTACTAATATATTTAGTAACTCTTTTAACTTGTATCATTTATTTGTATTATATAATAATAAGCCCGAAAAGATACATTTTAGAAATAGTTCAGATTTTTTTTTCATTTTCATTTTCATTTAATTTAAGCATGGCGTCAAGATCTATATATAATATCGTAAATCAATGTAAAAGTTGTAACCTTTTTTTAATGCAAGAAAATGGTTAATTTATTGGAAGCTGTTCTTTTACTTTAAAATAATCATAAAATTTTAAATTATAAGTTCGTTTACCAGATCAGCTATTACAGCTTATTGAGAATGATATTTCAACTTTAATTCCCTATTAAAGTGTTTCCCTATTGTTGTCAAAAAAAACAAAAAGTGTTTCCCTATTAAATAAATTTTTATATTGCCTAGCTAATATTGTTGGTAATTTAAATTTGGTTTTATGTTTTATTTTGAATAAATCTTAGCTGACAACCTGTCTAAGCAGCAAAGAATTAGTCTTAGAGTTTGTTTCAGTATTTGTAGGATAGTAGGAGTGGTGGAGGTTTTCTAGGAGCTAGTTGCTAGTTTGCAGGAAACATTTGTTTTCAATTCTCTTTATATTTTGGTTGTATTTCTCTCCAGGAGTAAGAAGTTAATAAAAGACTTTATTTTTCCATATACTCATATCTATTACATTTTGTGTGTTAGTATTCTCAGTTCAGATTCCACATTTGGTATCAGAGCTTAGGAAACTAAGGTGACCACAGCTGACAGAGAGATGGATCTGGGAAAGGGAAAGAGCAGTTCTTTTGGGTTAAGCTACCCAACGTTGACAAAGAGTAACTACACAGCATGGGCACCGAAGATGAAGGTGTTTATGCAGGCTCAGGGAGTGTGGATTGCTGTCGAGACAAGTGATGAAAAGGCAGTAGTGGAAGAGAAAATCGACAAGGTTGCTTTGGCCATGATCTACCAAGGTATACCTGAGGAAATGTTATTATCAATCTCTGAGAAGAAAACGGCAAAGGAGGGCTGGGAAGCCATCAAAACCTTGTGTCAAGGAGCATATCGTGTAAAGAAAGCCAAGATACAGACGTTCAAAGTAGAGTTTGAGTTGTTACGAATGGGAGACAGCGAGCAACTTTATGAGTTCTACATGAAACTGAATGGGCTGGTATCTACCATTCGAGCCTTGGGTGAAGAACTAAAAGAATCGTATGTCGTTAAAAAACTGCTCCGTGCAGTTCCGTCTAAATTTTTCCAAATTGCTTCAACAATAGAGCAGTTTGGAGATTTAGAGAACATGTCAGTTGAAGAAACAATCGTCTCTCTTCAAGCCCACGAAGAGAGAATGAAAGGCCAAAGTGAACCTGCTGGACAACAGTTACTGCTGTCAGGAGAGGAATGGATTAAGCAAGAAAAAGAAGAGAAACTCTTGTACACTCGAGAGGAGTGGAGGAAACAGAAACAAAAGAATTCAGATGGGCAATCAAGTTTCACACGACGAAGTGGACGTGGCTACCAAAACAGGTTAGATGATGGGTCACGTCAAG
Source organism: Heracleum sosnowskyi (assembly GCA_030848705.1). NCBI lineage: Eukaryota > Viridiplantae > Streptophyta > Magnoliopsida > Apiales > Apiaceae > Heracleum > Heracleum sosnowskyi. The sequence goes on from CM061240.1 coordinate 126,628,046, forward strand.
GTGTTGGTCGTGACAGAAATGAAGTGAGGTGTTATAACTGCAACGTTTTGGGACATTATGCCTCAGAGTGTAAGAGACCAAGGCGAGAAAGGAACCAGAAATCAGAGGTAAACCTGGTACGAATCATGGATGATGAGCCTGCACTATTGATGGCCGAGTTAACTAAGACCAAAGCTAAGCTGTTCTCGTTGAATGAAGAGAAGGTTACGCCAAAGTTGGAGATGAATTTGAAGGAGAAGAAACCATCACAGTTATGGTACTTGGATAACGGGGCTAGTAATCACATGACTGGGGATAAGTTTAAATTCTTAGACTTGGATGAAGGTGTCACAGGAGAGGTGAAGTTTGGTGATGGGTCAACTGTTTGCATCAAAGGTAAAGGATCAATCTCGTTTAAATGTAAAAATGGAGAAGACAGAGTGTTCAACAATGTGTTCTACATCCCACACCTTTGCACCAATATTATAAGCCTTGGGCAGATGGTAGAAGAAGGAAATAAGGTGATGATGCGTGAAGAATACTTGTGGATATACGACAAGAATGAATCATTGTTGATGAAAGTCAAGAGGTCTGCAAATCGGTTATATAAGATATTGCTTGAGGAATCCCAGGTTGTTTGTCTACTTACAAAATCAGAGGAGGATACTTGGTTATGGCATTCACGTCTGGGACATGTGAATTTTAATGCAATGAGTCTCATGAAAAAGAATGAAATGGTTGTGGGTTTACCAAAACTAATACAGCCTAAGGAAGCATGCAAGGGATGTCTAATGGCCAAGCAGATAAGGCAACCATTTCCGGTTCAGTCAAACTATGTGTCGAGCAAACCACTGGAATTGGTACATGGCGATTTATGTGGACCCATTTCACCACCAACACCATCTGGAAAGAGGTATTTTCTACTCTTAGTTGATGACTTTAGTCGTGTGATGTGGGTTTATTTTTTGATCAACTAAGGATGAAGCATTTGAGGAATTTAAGAAATTCAAAATACTTGTTGAGAATGGGTCCGAAGACAAGGTCAAGACACTGCGTACGGACAGAGGTGGAGAATTTTGTTCCTCAGAGTTTACAAAGTTTTGTGAAGAAGCTGGCATTGTTCGACATTACACAGCTCCATACTCCCCCCAACAAAATGGGGTAGTGGAACGCAGGAATAGAACTGTTGTGGAAATGGCAAGGAGTCTTTTGAAAGAAAAACAAGTCCCATCGGAGTTTTGGGGTGAAGCAATACGACACTCTGTGTATATGCTTAACAGATTGCCAACGCGTGCACTCTCAGATTGTACACCGTATGAGGCCTGGTTTGGTTCAAAACCTGATATTCGCCACATTAGGATTTTTGGCTGTTGTGCATTCATGAAGGTACCACATGTCTACACAAAAAAATTAGACGATCGTAGCAAATATGTTGTCTATTTGGGAAGGGAGCCTGGAACGAAAGCCCATCGCTTGTATGACCCAGAGGAGAAGAGGGTGTATATCAGCAGAGATGTGGTGTTTGTGGAGTCAAAGTCCTGGTCCTGGAATATGCTGACAGCTGGAGATACATCTATTGCTACCAACAACGAAGGTGGGCAGTTCACGGTTGCAGATGGTTATGCACAATCTACGGATGGAAGTGAAATGGAGGAGCCTATAACACCTGTTCAGTCACCTGCATCGCCACGGTCCGGTGAAGATAGTCCAGAAGGAACAGATCAAAGTAGTACACCAAAACGTTTCAGATCAATGAGAGACATTTATGAAACTTCTGAAGAAATAGAAATTGAAGAAGAATTATTGCTTCTGGGTATTGAGGAACAAGCCACATATAGTGTTGCCGCTCAAGAAAAATCTTGGAAAGATGCTATGAAGGTCGAAATAGAGGCTATCGAAAGGAACAATACCTGGAAGTTGGTAGACCTACCTCCTGGCCACAAACCGATCGGATGGAAATGGGTCTATAAGCTGAAAAAAAACACAGAAGGGGATATTGTGAAGTATAAGGCGAGACTTGTCGCTAAAGGATACGTACAGAAGCAAGGTGTCGATTTTGAGGAAGCATTTGCACCAGTCACACGCTTGGAGACTGTCAGGTTGTTGTTAGCACTAGCAGCGAATTATGGATGGGAAGTACACCACCTTGATGTTAAATCAGCATTTCTGAATGGGGATTTACAGGAAGACGTGTATGTAATGCAACCAGAAGGGTTTGTGAAGCAGGGAAAAGAACAGCTGGTTTACAAGTTGGTGAAGGCGTTGTACGGACTCCGTCAAGCGCCACGGGCATGGTATGCTAAGTTAAATAAATGTTTAGAGAATTTGGGTTTCACTAAGTGTCCATATGAGCATGCAGTGTATATCAAACGAGAAGGATCAGAGATGTTGATAATTGGCGTGTACGTAGATGATTTATTGGTAACTGGCACGAGTGTATCACTCATCAACGATTTTAAGGAGCAGATGAACAAGAAGTTTGATATGAACAATTTGGGAAAGCTATCGCACTACCTTGGCATAGAGGTTATGCAATTGAGAGACTATGTAGAGCTGAAGCAGACATCTTATGCGAAGAAAGTCTTAGAGAAGAGTGGCATGGGCGCATGCAAACCTACGAAATATCCTATGGAACCAACACTACAGCTACACAAGGATGAGTCAGGGAAGCCTGTGGATCCAACTGCATCCAAAAGTGTTGTGGGTGGTTTGCGATATTTGGTGCACACTCGGCCAGATATAGCGTATGCTGTTGGGATTGTGAGTCGCTACATGGAACGACCGACTGAGATGCATTGGAGTGCTGTGAAAAGAATACTACGCTACTTAAAGGGGACGTTGAAATATTGTTTGATATATTCAAGAGGAAGCAGTAATAATATGTTGTCGGGATATTCTGACAGTGATTTGGCTGAAACAATTGATGATCGAAAGAGTACGGGAGGTATGGCATTTTATCTGAATGATAGTTTGATTACATGGGTGTCCCAGAAGCAGCATTGTGTGGCGTTATCATCTTGTGAAGCTGAGTTCATGGCAGCTACCGCCGCTGCATGTCAAGGTATATGGCTGCGTAATCTACTGAGTAAACTGACTGAGGAAAATCTAGGTCCTGTGACTCTATATATTGATAACAAATCAGCAATTGATCTGGCTAAGAACCCGGTATTCCATGGGAGGAGTAAGCATATCGATATTCGCTACCATTTCATTCGGGAGTGTGTTGAACGAGGAGAAGTGGTGATCAAACACATTGGAACAGGCGAGCAGCGGGCTGATGTGCTAACAAAAGCTCTTGCCACAGTCAAGTTTGAAAGAATGCGTGCGTTGCTTGGTATCAGGAACTTGCAGAACCAAATTTAGATTAAGGGGGTATTTGTTGGTAATTTAAATTTGGTTTTATGTTTTATTTTGAATAAATCTTAGCTGACAACGTGTCTAAGCAGCAAAGAAATAGTCTTAGAGTTTGTTTCAGTATTTGTAGGATAGTAGGAGTGGTGGAGGTTTTCTAGGAGCTAGTTGCTAGTTTGTAGGAAACATTTGTTTTCAATTCTCTTTATATTTTGGTTGTATTTCTCTCCAGGAGTAAGAAGTTAATAAAAGACTTTATTTTTCCATATACTCATATCTATTACATTTTGTGTGTTAGTATTCTCAGTTCACATTCCACAAATATGTCAATTTTAATCGCATAAGTCAATATAAAAGAATTTCCACGTCATCAAATTTTAATTGAAATAATTTTCAATTATACCCACATTTTGCTACTTTAATTTGCAAACATACTCCCTCTGTCTCCCTGAGTTCTTTACATTGGGGACGGGGACTCGGCACGCATTTTAACGCTCCTATAAAATATATTTCCATAAATTATTTTAAATATTTTTTTCCTCTGAATAAAAGTATAATGTTTAAATTTTTATTTAGAAAAAGAAAATTTTGAAAATAAGTTGTAGAATTATACTTTATAGGAGCCTTAAAATGTGTGCCAAGCAATGTAAAACAACTGTAAAGAAATGAGAGGGACAGAGGGAGTACCTAATTGTAGCGTAGTAGTCAAATCTTTTCTTTCACGTTGCATTTAGAGCCGGAAATTTGATACACGACACGTGAACACGGTACGAACACGACACGAATAATTAGTGTTTGGGTGCAAAAATTTGGTACACGAACACGAAAGTACACGAACACGAAAAAACACGAATATAATTAGTGTCGGGTTTGGGTTTTCACAATAGGTACACGACACGGAACGAAAGTACACGAATTAATGAAGTAAATAAATAATTTTAAAAAATATATATTATTTATAGTATTGCATATTTAGAAAATATATAAGCAATTACATATGAACAATAAATAAAAGTTTCACGACTAATTGGCAGTAAGTTATACATTTATATATAAGAAGTATACATTTATATATATAAGTTATATTTACAAATTTTTGTAAAATTGTATGTAATACATATTTAATACACATTTCATAAAAATTTACATAATTAAAATAGTTTTATAATATATAAATTTTAATTAAATTAAATTTATATTTTTTGTTTAATGTACACGAATACGACACGTAAAGTACACGACACGTTTTGAATTGGATATGTGTTTCAAATTTAGTACACGAATCCAAAACGAGTCGGATATGGTTTTACATTCAAGTACACGAAAACACGAAAGTACACGACACGGTACATTGCCAGGTCTAATTGCATTCATCTGCATGTTGTCATTTGTCAACTAGGAAGTAGGAACGTGGTATACATGAATCAATCTCTCCAGCTATTTCATAAAAAAAAAATCAATCTCTGCACTCTCGGCGGAAAACGGGGCACGACTGATTGTTGCTGGTACTTGTGATGTAATCGAGTGTACCGATTTTAACTAACTCAACCAGGCGTTCCAAGGTATTTGGCACGCCAACATCCTTGGAGATGCCAGTTGTAGCTGCAAAATTCAAAAGAATGAAACAAAAACAATCTTATAATTTTCTCAACATAGCATACCCTATCATAATCATCTCACGAAGAGGATTAAATTTATGAGTGACGATGTCACAAATTATTGTCTTCCCTTATAGGGGCATCTCACGTAGAGGATTATATTTAAGAGTGACAGAGTCACAATTTATCCACTTAAACTCCTGGAGGCCTTCGACCAAGCAAACTCTTGGAGGCCACTAGTACAGAATTGGCCTATAGCGTCGGTTAAAAGGCGAAGTATATGTAGGGGACGCTATAGGTATATTCCTACAGCGTCGGTCAAAACACCGTCGCTAAAACCACATTGGCGTCGGTTAAACAACCAACGCAGAATGCACAATAATCGACGCTGTAGTTCCCAACAATAGTGTCGGTTGTCTAGAAAACCGACGCTATAAGTATTGACACTAGCGTTGGTTGTCTGGAATGCCGACGCTATAAGTCGGCTATAAGAACTGACAAATGGCATCTGTTAGGAATATGTTGTTCTTGATGATAATTATAAAACACTTAGTAGATTTTGTATTAAGTCAATATTGTAACTGTCAACGGAATGGCATGCTTTGCAGCTTTCGTTGACAGGAAGCTCAATCAACGAAATGAGTGATGTAGCAATTGCACTGTACAATACTTCACGGTTTGATATGCATTTAGTTGTAGGTATTAGATAGGTTTTCTAAGTCATGTTGACTAAGTACTAGATAGGCAAAATAGGTTGGTTAATTGTAACTATCTTATGCCTTGTAATTTTGCCTAAGTGAAGACATGTCAACGGTATGAAGATTACACTATCAACGAAACGCAGAAAAGACCATCAACGAAATGAAGAATAAAGCTGTCAACGAAACACATCTTACTGCTATCAACGAATCATTATCACTTTTCTGAATAATTGACAAAGTGATAGTGATAGTTTTCTGACAGATCAAAAGGTGATATAGAAGTGTACTTTGCATTGGAAGCCATCAAAATGGACATAGGGAATAAGGAAACATTCCAATTTCCAATCTGGTTCTTGAGTGGGATCATTATAAGCTTGAAGACAAAAGACAAAGATCTCCAAGGACCATTGGACAAAAGGGATGAAAATCAAGCTACTGGCGGTTACCTTTAATGTATTTTAAAGTAGCCAAAGATAGTATTGTAAACTTGGGTTATATAACCAAGTGTAGCAGTTCATTTTTAGATATAGAAGTGTGAGATAAAAATAGTTTGTATTAGCTTATTCAAGAGCACTCTCACTCTGTATCAAGAACTGAGCAGCTGTGATATTTCTGTAACACAGATTATTTCCGCAATAAAATCATCTCAGTTGGATCCTCAAAACATCCAACTGAAATTTTATATTTGCTTGTGTTTTTATTTTTCAGTATAGTTTTATTTCGAAAGTTGTTTTAAGTCATTTGGGATTAACAATTGGTATCAAAGCAAGCTTCTAACATTCAAGAAGTTTAAAGATGAAGGCCAAACAGAAACCATGGTGAAGAAGGATGCAGGTGTAAAGATACCAGTTCTTGATAAGGACAATTACTTTCACTGGAAAGTAAAAATGCATCTACATCTCATGTCTATGGATGAGAGATATGTAGACTACATTGAGAAAGGTCCACACGTTCCCATGAAGTTTTCATCTAGAGTTGGACTATCAGATGATGCTCCAGATGTGGAAATTCCAAAACCTGTCTCAGAATGGACTGTTGAAGATGTTGCAGAAATCCATAAAGATAAAAGAACCATGAACATTCTGTTTAATGGTTTGGAGCAAGAGATGTTTGACAATGTTATAAACTGTACAACCTCTAAGGAAGTATGGGACACTGTTAGAACACTCTGTGAAGGAACTGAGCAAGTTAGGGAAAACAAAATGCAACTCCTCATACAACAATATGAGCACTTTCATTTTAAAGCTGGTGAAACCCTAAATGACACGTTCAGTAGGTTTCAAAAGCTTTTGAATGGATTAAAGTTGTATGGGAGAATCTACCAAACCAAGGATTCAAACCTCAAATTTCTAGAGCTCTTCCAAAAGAATGGAAGCCTATGACTGTTTCTTTGAGAAACACTCAAGAGTACAAAGACTACACTCTTGAAAGGCTTTATGGAACCTTAAAGACATATGAGCTGGAAATGGAGCAAGATGAAGAAATTGAGAAGGTACAAAAGAAAGGTGGATCTATTGCATTGATTGCATCTGTGAACCAACTGGAAGATGACAATGAAGAAACTGCAAAAGCCACAACTAATCGAGCTAGTTGTAGGAGTGATGTTAGCAAGGGTAAAGGCAAGATGACAGAAGAAGAAGAAGAACCAGCCAACTTGGATGACTTAGATGAGATTGATGAACACGTAGCTTTTCTTTCAAGGAAATTCTCTAAGTTAAAATTCAAGAGAAACTCAGAAGCAAGGCCACCAAGGAGAGACTTTCAACCTAGCAAAAATAACTGGATTGAAAAGTCTAAGTCTAAATGTTTCAACTGTGGAATGATTGGTCACTTTGTTGGAGACTGCAGAAATCCCAAAGTTGAGAAGGGCAACAGGAAATTTGAGCCTGTTGATTATAAAAAGAAATACTTTGAACTTCTCAAGCAAAAAGAAAAGGCTTTCATGTCTCAGGAGTATGATTGGGCTAGTAATGGTGAAGATTCAGATGATGATGTTGAGTATGTCAACTTGCCTCTAATGGCTAACAATCATGAGCAGGAAGTAAGTTCCTCTAGCAACCAGGTAACAATTACTAATCTTTCTGAGCTTTCTAAAGAGGAATGCGATAGTGCAGTTAATGAAATGTCTACTGTACTGTATAATTTGTGTGTTACTCTTAAATCACTTACCAAAGAGAACTCAAGAATTAAAGAGACCAATATGCTCTTAAGTGATAGAAATGCCATGTTAGAAGCACAGCTCATTGAGTTTGAGAAAATGAGGTGTGTTAGTAGGGATGCCAAGATGGAACTTGAGAAGGTATTAAAAAGGGAAGAAATTCTTAAAACACAACTAGAAATAGAACAAAAAGTGATTGCTAAATGGAAAGATTCCAGGAATGTTGCTAGCAACATCATTAATGTTCAAGGTGTGGAATCATTTTGTGAACAATCATGGAAAAAGAACAAAGAGAAGCTAGGGTATGCTGCTGAAACCTTAGAATCGGAATCAGAGTTAACAAACAACAATGATCATTTGTTGAAGGTTGATACGTCAACGAAATGCAAGGTTTCGTTGACAGATGAACCATCAACCGATCAGGCTGTTTCGTTGACAGAGAAAAGGAAAGAGGAACTCACTAGACTTAATGACAAGTATGGTCCTGTCACCAAGAACTTTGTTCAAGGTGAGTCTAGTAAATCAAAGAAAGTTGAGAAGCCTGTTGAGAGAGCTAATGTAGGTCACTTGTCCAACAAGCAATTGAAAGACAAGTTAGAGAAAACTCAAGTTGAGGTTAAGGGCAATAGAAAGAATAACAGAAATGGCAAAGTAGGGATTAACAAACATAACAATTACACACCTGACAAGTATGCTCCTAGAAAGACATGTGTTAATTGTGGAAGTGTTAGTCATTTGTCTGCTAATTGCAAGTCTGTTAAGAAAACTGCCAATGTGAAAATGCCTAAGCCTACAATGAATGTTTCTATGCCTACAATGCCTGTTATGCCTAACATGTTTGCTCCATATGCACAATTTCAAAATCCATATGCCAGCATGTCATTTGTGCCTAATCCATACATGAACATGATCAATATGCCACAAATGCCATGGAATGTGCATAACATGTTTATTCCTCCAACTATGCATGCTGTGAATGAAAATGGGAGCAACCCTCAGAAATCAACACCAAAGGTAAAGGTTGATTTAAATCAATCTGAGCCCAAGGTGAAAAATGATATAAAAGGTAAATCAAAGGCTAATAAAACAGGACCCAAGGAAACTTGGGTACCAAAATCAACTTGATTTGATTTTATTGTGTGTAGGGAGACAAAAGAAATCTTTGGTACTTGGACAGTGGTTGTTCACACTAGTACAAAAATGACCTTTTACGTCGGTTAAATAGGTCATATACGTCGGCATTTAGCCGACGTATAGAGGGGGGACGTATATAGTAAGAGGTCTTTTACGTCGTATAAAAGGGCGACGTAAAAGGTATAATAAACGACGCTATTTAAACCGACGTAAAAAGTCCAAAAGCCGACGTATATGAGTCAAAGATGCCCGATGTATAAAATCTTAATAACCGATGTATATCTCATATATTTTATGTCGCTCATAAGGAACCGACGTATATTGTCAAAAAAAATTTTAAAAAAAAAATATTCAGTTTCTCCGCACCCAGAAACCTAATTAACATTTAGAAACATGATCTAATATATTCAGCTTCTAATTGACTAAATAATTAACATAATCGTTATTACATACTTGAAAAAGTACATCTGCAATGTTTAATAATTCTCCATGTAAGGAGTCAACCATGTCATATAAGAGGGACTTTACAAGTAAAACTAAGATGAGTACAAACTGATTCCCTATACTTTGGTACCAATGGCCACTGCCTGGAACTAAAACTAAACCTGAGAAAGTTTTATACAAAAAATAACTCTCAATATAGTCGTTGATTTTTTACACCCTACAAACACCATGTAACAAGTAAAAAAAACAGCACTGGAAAGAATTACATTTGTCAAAGTTTTCATCATATCTTGCAGTTTTTGCCTTTATTTCTACGACAAAGATGCTCATAAAGAGTGGTCAGAGCTTTTGTATTGTGTTGCAAGGAAACCAATGAACATAGCTGCAAAAAAAAGTTGCACCGAAGTTTAATATAAGAAACTCATCATAATCACATAAAGACTCTGAAACTAAATTGAGATCTGAAACTGCAAATAACTAATGGGAAACATGGCTTACCTTTGTGATGCCATGGCCTCCAAAAGTACCAATGTATTGGACGCAATTTTGTGATAATACCTGTACAGTTCAATACAATTCCATTAAAAAGTTGAAGAGTGAGCATTTAATAATATCAGTTAGTTTAGGTGTTCCGCCAATGGGAAGGTCCATGCCATATATGTATTTTACTATGCTGAATATGAATAATAATTGGGAGATGTTAACTCAGATCAAGAGTTAATGCTACAGTATGAGTTGGTATCAAAACCTCCGCGGTGTGTAGGCATGGATAGATAAATAAAAATGCCTAATTAGCCATAGATATTAAAACAGATAATAAAGCAAAAACAAAATGCCGAGACAGATATTAAAGCATTTAAAGGTAAAGCACCTTAGAGGTTCAGCGGTACTTTCACCAACATAAGCAACTGCTGCAAAATGCATTACACCGTCAAATGCATTCTCTGCAAAAAATTTGTTTACCTAAAATTTAAGTTAAGGAAAGTTCCAGAATTTAGGGCTCTTACCTTCATAGTTAGTTTTCTCATCTTGTTTATGAGAACAAAAGTAACCGAAAAATTAAAGGTTCCCAAATTGACATATGTAGGATATACACAAATGATGCTTAGTTACAAAACCTAGTTAAAATTGTAAATACATTAAGGAATAAGGATACAGCTTTTGAATCTCCATGGTCTGCATAAATAAACTGAAGGCGCCCCGGCTCTGGAAACAGCTCTTGCAAAATATTTACAACACCCAAATTTTCGCGAGAAAGATTATCCTATGTATAACCATAACTGTAGTACTTTATTTAACATAGCAATTTTTTTTAAAACTTAAAAAAAGAAGGTTTATTAGTAAGTCTTATATACATACTACTATAGTAACACAATAAGATTCCTTTAGAAGCCGCATGGAAGCATGAGAACCTATATAGCCTGCACCTCCAGTTACCAATACGTGTGTCACCCCATGCTCAATATCTATAACCAACATAATAAAACATATCTATATTCAGAGACAAGCCACTCTCTTTGATACTGGGCACAAAATTAATAAGAGATATCAAGAAGGAAGAAACGTAATGACCTTAAATGGCTCATTATCTGTTCATTTGTGTGTACCATTTCCTGTAGGCAGTCACTTCTTTTCATTGATTAAGGTAGTATAGTACAATTGTGAAGGTCACTTCCAGCAACACATCAAAGCATGTTTTATAGGTACCACAAATAGCAAGTGCGCCTATTTTTTGCAATTATACTACCTGAAAAACAATACATATTGCAACACAGCAGTGTGCATTCTGCTAGAAAGACAATACATATGGTAAATCTATACACATCTGACACTAAAGGCCTCATCACTGAATTCACCTAAGGCCTCACAACTAATAGCACCGGCCGTGACATGTCTAATTCTAAATCAACTATTCAACTGACCAGGTCATTCTAGCTAAAAGTGCTATGCAAATTAAAATTTATCAATATCTAAACAAAACCAAAACTAACACTACAAATGGTTTAAGGTTCGTTAAAGACAGACGCTGTGTGTTGGACCATATTCTTATTTTCACTAAATAATTATAATATAAAATTCGAATAGTAGAAATAGAAATAGAAATGCATATATGGGACATTTGGAATACCCCTTAGGAGCCTTTACAAAATAAACCACAAATAGCCTAGCAACTCTAGAAAAAGGCGTTTGAGTTTGATATCCTTAAAGCGGATACGAATTAAGAATATTTTGCGAGTGTAACATTCGCTCATGTAACCTTCTAAACAGAATTAATACTATCATATCATAAAACATGTTAACGTTATTACCTCCACCAAGAACTCAGAGCAACGTGCAACTAGAAGCAAATAGTTCAGGTAACACCACAGAAGAGCTAATACTAGTTGCTTTACAGTACTCCTTCCTTGCCAACTCCTTCCCTGCTTCCATCTACACCACTGCCACTTTCAGTGTTAGTGCCTCCACCTCTGTCTATCACTTTCCTCATAACCAAAGCAAATTATTAGGCCAATCAAATATGGGAAAAATAAGAGAATTACAACTTTCCGTTATGATCTGCTTCTCAATTATACCCCCTGTTGATATCTGGTCCAGCGTTATTACTGCCTTTAGCATACACCTTCCTGTCTCCCACAATCTTCAAAACAGCATGCAATATAGTTAAAACTAGAAGTAGCACCATATTGCAGCAAATTGCTAGCTTGCCCTTCATCTACCAAGTATAATAAACTAGACTTCAAGCAAATTTTAAAAATCTCGATGTTGCATTCATTTGATATCACAAAACAGAGGTTAATGTATAAACATGTTACTAAAACAAAATCCTATTAAAAACCAGCTCTTGGATAGAGTCTCTAGCAATCTATTAATTCTTCCCCTGTTAGAAAGAATGAGAATAAACAAACCGGAGTACGAAATAAAGAGAAGAATTTCATATCACAACTACAAAACAGTCACAATGATATCCTAACTCTCGAATTCTTTTACCTAAAAATTCAATGTATAGACTTACATAAGCTGAAAGACCAAATGACCTTAAGCAAATGATCAATTTCTTAGTGAATTGATTAATCGTCGAGGAGAGCATCGACCACTTGTCCGGCGAGTTTGTGTTGCTAGATAAACATACTTCATTCCTTCAAGAAAAACCAAACTAGGTGTATATGTATTCAGTAGTGCTTTAGTCCATTTTATCTTATATATTAGGTTAAGCTTTAAGTTTATGTTTGTGTCTGAGGTTGAAGTTTCTCTAGGTTGGATTTATTTGCCGCGATGTAATCTTTTCAATTTCCAGTACTATGCAAGGGACTGCTCCTATCTGTTATATCAATATATTAGCTTTTCAAAATAAAAAAAAATTGAGGTCAATGGTTTATGGTTCGTCAAAGACAGACGGTGTGTGTTGGACCAAATTATTATTTTCACTAAATAATAAATATAATATAAAATTTGAATAGTAGAAATAGAAATAGAAATGCATATATGGGACATTTGGACTACCCCTTAAGCGCCTTTACAAAACAAAGCTACAAACAGCCTAGCAACTCTAGAAAAAGGTGTTGGAGTTTGATATCCTCAAAGCGGATACAAATTAAGCATATTTTTCATGTGTAGCATTCACTTTTGTAACCTTCTAGACTGAATTAATACTATCATAACACATCTTAACGTTATTACCTCTACCAAGAATCCATAGCAACGTGCAACTATAAGCAAATAGTTCAGGTAGCACCACAGAAGAGCTAATATTAGTTGCTTTATAGTACTCCTTCCTTGCCAGAAAAAGAAACAGACAACAAAACCAACTCCTTCCCTGCTTTCATCTACACCACTGGCACTTTCAGTGTTACTGCCCCCACCTCTGTCTATCACTTTGCTCATAACGAAAGCAAAATATTAGGCCAATCAAATATGGAAAAATAAGAGAATTACAACTTTCTGTGAAGATCTGCTTCTCAATTATACCCGCTGTTGATATATCTGGTCCATCTTCTCAATATCTAAACAAAACCAAAAGAAATTAAATTTAATTAAACTAAACACTACAAATGCACATCAACAAAAAAAATACCTGAAAACACAAACAAAACTAACCAGAAGGGTTCAAATTACTCATAGTAGTCGACGTCTTGAGATTAAAAATACGAGCTTGAATATGCTTCTCGGACAAGGGATTAATCCGACTAACCATATCAATTGTACTAATTTACACATCAACCAATAAACAGTAAGCAAATTAACGCACACACACATATATACATATTCATATACAATTACATATACCTGATGTAGTGATCTTGAGTAGAGTAGTCAATTGAATTGAATTACATATATGCTCACAGATAGTATTTCTAGGGCTTGAATAGATAGACACCGAGTTTCCGCCTCTAGAGTTCAATTTGGGACTTTTCTATAGTCTATACTGAGTACTTCCATATCTATTATTAATGTTATTTTGATTCAAAATTTTTGTACGTCATTGATTAAAAAAACCGTCATATAAATTAGTATTATATACGTCGGCTCCTAAAACTATGTCATAAAAAGGAGATTTAATACGTCGGCATTCTATGAACCGACGTATATATTTAACATATATGTCGGGTAATTACTAAACCGACGTAAAAAATACAAATAAACTTACATATACATCAGCTTTATAATAACCCGATGTATAAAAGTAATATATACGTCGGTTTTGTATAAGTGCGACGTAAAATAGGCGACGTATAAAGTCAGTTTTGTACTAGTGATCAAGACACATGATTGGTGATTCTACCCTGCTCACAGAGTTTCAGGAAAGAGCTGGCCCTTGTATTGCTTTTGGAGATGACAGCAAAGGCTACACTAAGGGATATGGCTTGATTTCAAAAGAGAATCTCATCATAGATGAGGTTGCATTGGTCGATGGTCTTAAGCACAATTTGCTTAGTATCAGCCAACTTTGTGACAAAGGATTTTTAGTTACTTTTTCAAAAGAAGCCTGTGTTGTTTCAAAAGGTGGAAACAACAATGTGGTAATGACTGGATTCAGAAGAGGGAATGTGTACATTGCTGACTTTAGTAGCACAAGTCCAGACACCATCACTTGTCTTTTCAGCAAGGCAAGCAAGGATGAAAGTTGGCTATGGCACAAGAAATTGTCTCATTTGAATTTTAAGGTTATGAATGATTTGGTGAGGAAAGATCTTGCTAGAGGAATTCCACAGGTGGAGTTCTCCAAGGATGGTTTTGTGTGATGCCTGTCAGAAAGGGAAACAAAAGAAGGCATCATTCAAAAGCAAGACAGAGTCATCAATTGTCCATCAGCTTGAGTTGCTTCATATGGATCTATTTGGTCCTGTAAATGTCATGTCCATTTCAAAGAAGAAATACTGTCTTGTGATTGTTGATGATTTTTCTAGATTTACATGGACTTTCTTTTTGCACTCCAAAGATGAGGCATGTGAAATCATTATCAATCACATCAAGATGGTAAACAATCATCCTGATTTCAAAGTAAGAAGGATTAGGAGTGACAATGGGACAGAATTCAAGAATTCAACTATGAAGATGTTCTGTGAAGAAAATGGTATTGTGCATGAATTTTCAGCAGCAAGGACACCACAGCAAAATGGTGTAGTTGAAAGGAAAAACAGAACACTTATTGAAGCTGTAAGGACAATGCTAGATGAATCAAAGTTACCAACTTATTTTTGGGTTGAGGCAGTTAACACAGCTTACTTCACTCAAAATATTTCTTTGATTAATCAGGACAAGGGAATGACCCCCTATCAACTACTCAAAAGAAAGAAGCCACTATTGGATTTTCTTCATGTCTTTGGATGCAAGTGCTTTATTCTGAGAAATCAAGCTGAGCATTTGGGGAAATTTGAAGCAAAGGCAGATGAAGCAATATTTGTGGGATATGCAGCAGGGAAAGCTTACAGAGTCTATAATCTCATAACCAACATTGTTATGGAATCTGTACATGTTGTTTTTGATGATCTCAAAATTCAAGGTCTCTGTGATGAAGGTTTCCATGAAAGTCTTTCTTTTGAGAATGAGGAAGGAGATCAAGTGAATCATGTTAAGGCTATTGAGAAACAACCTAAAGTTGTTGTGTCTAGCACAGATGAAAGCAGCAGTGAAGATGAAATTGCTGCATTAAGATTGAAAAGAATAGCTGCTAGCAGACCAAATGGTCATTTTGTTGACAGTCATGATGAGGGATTCGTTGACAGTCAGAATGAGCGTTGTAGATAAAACTCTTTTTCATAGGATTGTGAATAGCTCTACTATACTTGTTCAAATTTATGTAGATGACATAATTTTTGGGTCTACAGATGAAAAACTTTGTCAAAAGTTTGCCAAGCTTATGCAAAGTAAATATGAAATGAGCATGATGGGAGAATTAACTTATTTTCTTGGTCTCCAAGTGAAGCAAGTTAATGAAGGTATTTTCATTAGTCAAACAAAATATATTCATGATTTGTTAAAGAAATTTAACTTAATGGAATACTCTCGTGCCAAAACTCCCATGCCTACTGCCACCAAACTTGAATTGAATACTAAGGAAAAATCTGTGGACATTTCAAGTTACAGAAGCATGGTAGGCTCACTCTTATATTTAACAGCTAGTAGACCTGATATTATGTTTGCTACATGTCTATGTGCTAGATTTCAGGCTGATCCTAGGGAATCCCATTTAGTTGCTATTAAAAGAATTTTCAGATATCTCAAAGGAACACCAAACCTTGGCATTTGGTATCCTAGAGAATCTGGCTTTGAACTAATTGGTTATTCAGATGTAGATTATGCAGGATGTAAAATTGACAGGAAAAGCACAACAGGCACCTGTCAATTCCTAGGAAACAAGCTTGTGCCATGGTTTAGCAAGAAACAAAACTCAGTTTCTACCACCACAGCTGAGGCTGAGTACATTGCAGCTGGAAGTTGTTGTGCACATATTTTATGAATGAAAAGTCAACTACTTGATTATGGATTAAGAGTTGAGAAAATTCCTATCTTCTGTGACAACACTAGTGCCATTGCCATTACTGAGAATCCAGTACAGCATTCAAGGACCAAGCACATTGACATCAAGTATCATTTCATTAGAGAACATGTTATGAATGGTACTGTGGAGTTACATTTTGTTCCAAGTGAACAACAACTTGCAGACATCTTTACCAAGCCACTTGATGAATCAACATTCTCAAGACTAGTAAGTGAGCTAGGTATGCTAAATTTCTCTTAATTATTTTTGAGATTTTTGCAAGTTAAAATGCAGCCAGAAATTTGCTATGTTTTTCTGTGAATTAATTTTCTCAGGAAATAGTGAAATTTTGTCTAAGTCAAAATTTCTATGTCAACGAAACGCGTCATTTCGTTGACAGTCTTAGCATTTTTCTGGGTGTTTCGTTGATAGCTCTTTTATATCAACGAAACGCAGCTTTATCAACGAAATAGACGGGACCTTAAACGCCCAATTCTGATTCGTTGATATAGCGTAGTTAATCTGAACCGTTGAAAATTGACACGTCTTTTTACCACGATCTATGCATACACCCATGTAAGTATAAATCATGGTAATACTTTAAATGTAACGGTTAGATTTTTAAGCCAATCCAGTAATTTATATTTATTATTGGACTTAATATTTGAGAAATTCTGGGGGAGTATTTAAGAAATTTTGTTTTCTTTAATTCTTTTTACCTTGCTCTCAAAATTTCCAAAGACTTTCTTACTTCTTCTCTCTCAAAGCAAATCAAAGTTCGAGCTTTTTCTTCACTGAACAATGGCACCCATAGTCAAACTCATGTCAGCAGAAGGGTTCATTTACGAAAAGAACAACTCCATTCCTTTTGTTGTCAAGGAAAGCCCGAATAGAATCTTTTTTAAGATGATCGATTTCATGATGAATTGCAAACTGAGCTACGCAATGTTTCACTCAACTCCGCTCTACAATGAGATAATAGAGGAGATTTGGACCTCATGTGAGTACAGTGGAACAAATTGCACTTTGCAATTCACCATTCAAGGTAAAGAGTATATAGTTAATTCTGATGTATTGCAAGCATGCCTACACCTTCCTGAAAATAACTGCTTAGCTTTGCCTACATATACTGAAATGATTAACATGCTTAACTCTATAAATTACTCTTTGCCTACTGATAATTTGGGTAAGATAATTAGGAGAGGTTTGGTTAGGGAATATAGTTACTTAGATGATGCATTCATTAAGGTCTTTTCTGGTAAAATCAGTAACTTTGATGCATTAACTAACTCTATGTTGATTCTATTTACCATGCTCTTAACTGATAGATATTATAACTTTAGCACCCAACTTATGTATGAAATTGGTGCTAAGTTGGGTGATAAGGCTAATAGGAAAAAGAATATCTATTATGCTAGATTTCTAATGATGTTGGCTAACCATGTTAGTCCAGCACCATTGGTTATCTCTAACCCAAATTCCAGGTTTGACTGCTTTGTGCAAGAGAAGAGGGTCTTGACAGATATACTGAGGCTTAACCACAATGGTGATGTCCCAGTGGTGTATCTGCCCACAATTGAGGTAACCACTACTAACCCTGTTAGTTTAATTGTTACTTCAACCACCTCTGTTGCTATGGAGTCTGTAGTTGTGACCCAACAGGCTCCTGCCCCTGCAACAAAACCAAAATAAAAGAAATCCTCCAAGCCAATGTCAAGTGCTTCTCAAAAGGCACCTGTTGTAAAATCCACTACACAACCAAAGGGGAGTGGTGCTGGTGTTATGAGAGGTGAGGGAAGGGGTGAAAATCAAAGAAACCCTAAGGATAAGGTGGGAGAGATGAGTGTTTCCCAGGCTAGCCCCATTGTGTCTTCCCAACAAGGCACAATGAGTAATATGGACATTAGCACAAGTCTAATTGCATCCTCTCAAAAGGATGTAGTTATTGAAACAAGCTCTCCTCCAAGAGCACACTCCAAGACGGTAAGGGACACTTCAAGCCCACATTCAACAATTTCCCAATACCAAAGGAGAGTGAGGCAAAAATCCCAGGTTTCACAGGGTGCACACACACTGGAAGCAACACTTCCAGTATCTCAAATTCAGTTTGATGTAACCCCTATTATTACTCTGGGGTTACAGTCCCATTCTCTTAACATAAATCTTGAACCAACTCCACAAAATTCACCAACTCGGTCATTAGATGTGGATATGATCCATTCATCTATTCCTGATTCTCCAACTCTCTTCTTTGAGAAGCCCCTCTCTGATATTGGTGGTCATCACTTGTTAAGTGATTTGTTGGGCCACCAATCATCTTTTTCTGAAGTTTCAAGAGGATCTGTGGAACCATCTCTAAAATCAATCACCACAGATTCTACTATAATTTCACTTTCTCAGAATACTTTCTTGACTTCATCAACGAAACAGTCTCTTTCGTTGACAAGTGTTTCTCCATCAACGGTATCCATACCGTTGACAGTTCAAACTACCATACCGTTGATAGTTCATTATGCACCTTTTATTGAAAATCAAGTTGTTAACACAACTAGTGCAGATGATCTAGTGGTAGTTGAGACACTTCTAGGATTGAGAGGGAGTGAATCTGAGAGGCTGGCTTGCAGCCAGGCAAAAGGAGAGGTTGAGAGTGAGAGGCTGACTATTTCTTCCAGTCAGGCAAAAGGAGAGGCTGAGGGTTCCACCTTAGTAGGTGAAGGTGAGGGTGTGAGAGGTGTGAGCCATGGGGAGCCCATGATGCAAGAATATAGTGGAGAGAGAGAAGGGACTACAGGAGCCACAAGGGAGGAAGCAGCCATTGCAAGTGAGTTAATGGAGGTTCATGAGGGTGAAAGGGAACTTACTTTCCAAGAGCATTATCAACAAACTCTAGATAGTATTTCCCTGGATCCTGAGACCTTTACTCATCCTGTGCCAGCCTATCAAATTATGGCTCAACAGGGCAATGTGGAGGCAGAAAGGTCACTCAACCTAATCCATACAACTGCATCTATGCAAAGAGCAAAGGATGCAATCACCAATTTGTCTCCAGGAGCTGCAGCAAGTGGTGAGTTTGACTTCTCTGATGATGATAACAGTTTTGGTGACAATCTACAGGTGGCCATCACTTCACAGACTGGGACTTCTGTGGTGCCCCCTACACCAAACTGGCTTTCTCAGGATATGCATGAAAGAATCAACCTGGATGCTGCAATTACAAGGCAGTACAATGAGGCCTATCTGGCTCATGAGTCTGCAAATGCCAATGACAAGAAATTCTACAAGGCTATTATGGATTCACTGGAAATTCAAAGGCTACAGATGCTGCAGACTAGGAGTGAAGCCATGGACATCAAGGACTCTATTGGGAACTGAACTTGAAGGATGCTACTGACAGGAGGCTTGATGAAAAACTTCCTCTTCTCACTGTGTCCAAGATGAACAGGTTTTTCTCTAAGGAACCTGAGGTGGCTACCTCCTTGAAGACTCTCTCTTCTAGAGTGGACAAGGTGGAAGCTACTCTATCTCAAATGCAAAAGGAACAGGAGAAGCAAACCCAAATCTTAGCCCAGCTAGTGGCAGCTCAAGGACTCCCTATCATCTCTCTTGATGATAACAAAAAGGGGGAGAAATCTAAGGAGCTAGACATTCAAATCACAAAGGTTATGGTCCCAACCATTTCCTTACCAAAGGAGCCATTAGTAATGGGGGAGTTAGCAAAAGATAAAATGGATGGAATCGACCTGATTCAACAAGCATCTATGAGGCTACAACTTGCTGAACAGATAAAAGACCAATGGTCTAGCATAGATGCAAGAATCAAGAAGATAGCTGAAACTGCAAAGAACACACATTCATCAACGAATCAAGCTACTTCTACAGCACCATCAACGAATATCATGGTTTTAGTGTCAACGGAATGGGAGCCACAGACTAATTCTTTCTATGAAATGAAGCCCCTTCTACATGGAATTACTCAAGGTCCAAGGAAAGAAAATGGACAAACTTCATGCATTAGGGATGTGGTACAAGCTACACTTCAGGGAAGCCTATCTCCAAAATCTCCTGCTAAACCAAAGGGCAAAAATATTGCAAGGACTTTTTATCCTTCACCTTATCCAGATGAGCTCAAAATACTAGGACAGCTTATCATCAAATGCAAGGAGAGCAATGATCCTGAGGTAAGGAAACAGAGAGCAATTGTCTACAGAAATGGACAAGAAATCTGTATTTGGGCTGGTCACCCAAGTTTTGCTGAGGCTAAGGCTGAGGAGTCAGAAATAGCAGCTATGCAAGCTCTTGCAGTTGCTCAATCTCTTGATGAAGAAGAAAGACAACAAGAAGAAAAAGCCAATGAAGCAAAGAAGAAAAGGAAAAGTACAAGACAGCTAAAAGGAATCTGCCCTTTGACAAAGAGGACTCTCAAAGCACAGCAACAGATTCCTCTACAAAAGCTGCACCTCCAACTTTTCCTGATCTAATCTTAAAAGATAAGTTAGCCTGTGATCCTGAACATCCAGTGAATTTTCATGATCAGCCAATTCAGCCAAAGGAAGAGCAAATTGAGCTAGATGAGGCTAACTTCCCAAAGTTTCTATTTGAAATGGATGCAAAGAAGAAAGTAAGGCAAAGAGCTGTTAAGGCTAAGCCAGTATTTGTGAGAAGACAACAAGTTGAGAAACCTCCCATCAATCCAGAAGACTTCATGTACATTGCTAACATCAGGGAGGAGTCTAGCCTAAATATTAATCTTGATGACTTGATAGAAGTGAGAGGTATTGCAGCTTCTCATAAATTTCCAGAGAGATTGGTATTTGTCTACAAAGGTGGAAGGGAACAAACTTGGCCTCTCTACAGGATTTTAGGAGAAGACTACCAAACACTGCTCTCAGTGTTCAAATGCTTGAAGAAAGACTATGGCTTTACCAAAACTGCCAAGTCTTAGGTGGTCTCCAAAATCTGTCAAATCAAGGCAAGCTGGAACAAGCCTGGTGCACTTCCCAGGGTTCTTAAAGTCCCTCAATCTGGAAAGAAGATCCATCTCCAACCCTATTGGATGATGGAGTTTAGAGACAAAGACAACTGTAGAAGATTCTTCAGGATAGAAGACCAACTGGAAAAAGCATCCAATGAAACTCTAAGATCAATGCAATCCAGGTTGGGGAATCAAGATGAAGAAGAGAAGATTTTCTATAGGAGGCTCCAAGCTCAAATTGGGGAGAACAATGCAAGGAAGGGAAAGAAAACACTGCCACAGAGAAAAAGATGAAATTTGCTCAGACTAGAGGAGCAACTCTGTGCACTTGTTTTCTAAGACTTTTTACTTTGTAATTCAATAAATTCTTAAAACATTTTGAAGCTTAATGCACTTTCTACTTTTATCATGTATAATTTGCTTAAGTGTTTTTGTTATCATCAAGGCCTTTGATTTATGTCCTCTGATTAAGCACATCATAATAACATAACAAGCTTGATTGTTCTTACGACATGATTGACTTTTATATTCATGGTCAAACATTTCCTTTTATAAATTTTGGATGTAACAACTTTTAAAAAAACTAATCCTATATTTAAATAAAATAAACGACGTTTAAGTTTATGGCATGTATATATACCAAACCAATGTTCTAAAAATCGTCCGATTTTCTAAAAATCGCCGATTAATCGTTTAAAAATATTTAACCGATTCGATTTTTGAAATCCGATATATCGCTATGAATTATTTTAAAATGAATTATTATATTATATATAAGGCTAATATATTAAATATATTTAAAATATTACAATTTATCCGATTTTTGTTCTGATTTATCATTTCGATAAATCCCCGATCTGCCGATAAATCGCTATACAGTACCTCAACCGATTTGTTCCGATTTCCGAAATATACAACCATGTACCAAACAAAACGAGGAGGCCAAACGTTTGACGAGCTTCACGTATATAGAATGAACAAAAGAAAAATCAAAACAAATTTCACACAATTCAAACATGACGACTTCACCCCGGCCCCTTAAGACCGTATACTTTTTCAAAACGATTGCATGAATGGAATGTCCTTTAGGTATAGTTCCAGTGTTACAATAAGTTTATGAAATTACTCTTTCTGGTTAAAAAGAAACTTTTATTATGTACAATTTCATTTTGGTTTTTTACAAATTATTTACGTGATATATTTTGAATATATAAAGGAGATGAATATCATAGGTCACACAGCTGCAGCATATCGTCACAAGCTGTCCTTACAAAAATATTGATTTTTCAACTGATTTTTTTGTAGTGAACGTAGAAAAAAAACACTCATTTTAATTTTAACTTCACGCGTAAGGACTGAAGTCAACATACATAAAAGTCAAGATACCAGAGTAGATATTTAATTTGATTATTTCAAGGTGAATAGAGCAGTAGTACTCTATCACATAGAGAACATATATTTAAGAATTCCCAGCAAAAATCAAGCTAATGGCTTCATCTACTACAATGGTGATTAACTTGCTCTTGTTACTCATCACTCTTCTCTTTACGTTTTCTTTAGCTCAGAAAGGACAGACAGTTTCACCCCAATATGTCGTCCCTGGTAAATAATTCTCTAATTTGTAAAGGACTATACATTGATCAGTCTAACAACTGCATGTTTACATTGTTTACATTGGAGTCTGTAGAATCTCTCTATTTTCATCTGTTTGTTGTTGATACGCATTTGGTATGAATTTACTTCAGGGAGCTCTGTTCATAGAAGCCATTCTCCAGGCGCACCACATGGTTAAGAGGTGGCTTAAAAGGATCTGAGACAGCACTGAATGTACTGAACTTTTAATTTTATATTTTAGTAATTTGGCATGTATTATGTCAATTCTCGTGTAATGATCGATACTGTTTTATTGTATCTTCTCAGGTCAAGACAAATACTAATCGAATAATTAAATTGAATCTTGTTAATTCTTGTTATATCTACTCTTCTCTTCACATTTTTTTAGCACAGCTGAAAGGACCCAGAAAATGGCCGGTACCGGAGGTTAATAATCCTCTATATTGTAAAGAAGCAACACATTGTGCAGCCCGACAACCGCATGTAATGTTTTTTATTTACTCCATGTTAAGAAATTTTATTTACTTCGAAGTAGGATATTAGTTACTCGCTCCGTTTCTTTTTATATGACAGTTTGATTTTTTTGCACACATTTTAAAGCGCTTTGACCGGTACTTAAAACTATTATTTTTTTTTAACAAAAATTGAATTAAACTATCATTTATATACTTTTATTCAAAAAAAAAAATTTAAAAATAATAAATTTAAGTACCCAGTCAAATCACCTTGAAATATGTGCAAAAAAGTCAAACGACATATAAAAAGAAACAGAGGGATTACATGCATGTCTCATATTCAAAAACATGTTACTATTTCTTTTATTAATCGATATTAATTCAAGTATCATGTCGAGAAAATAAGAATAAATTGTCTTTTATGTAAATGGTCAAATAAACTTTATTTAAAAAGAAGTTTTGGAATATGTTTGAAAGTTGATCAGTGTGGACCAGTGTTGTAAAAAGCGGGAATCGGAGTTAATCGGTGATGGTATCGTCCAGGGATTAATCGGGTAATTGGGGATTAATCGGAATGATTAATCGGAATAAATTTAATAATATTTTTTATATACAATTATAAAATTGTTTCGTTATTTCAACTAAACATATGTTATTATCATATATTTATGCAAATATGTTAAAAATGTTATATAATTGTAATAAATAAAATTTTGAAGGTTTAACTTTTTAATTAGAGGTCAATTTAAGAGAAAAACTTAAGACAATTTACGATTTAGGTATCTAAAATTATAATTATATGTACAAAAATAATGTTTTTTCCTATTGTTTAATCTAGTTTCTAGCTTTTAGATTATTTTTTTTTTAATTTTAACTATTTTTTAATAATTAGCCCGATTTTTGACCGATTAATCCGATTTTTGACCGATTCAGCCTATTTTTGACCGTTTTTATGAAAAAACGATTAATTGACCGATTTTCGCTTAATCAGTTCGGTGGCCCGCCGTCTAGCGATTAATCGGCGATTAATCCCGATTAATCGCCGACTTTTAGAACACTGGTGTGGACTCAATTTAAAAATGAATAATATTATAATATTGCGGGGTTAAGACTTGTTTAATAATTTGAATAATTAGTAATAGAATCGAAGCTTCGAGATTTGAATCTTGGGATTGGGACTAAGGAAATGCGGTTACACGACGTGATGAGAGGCCCTTCTATGTGAACTCAGTTGAAGTCTGTAAAAATTTTATAATGGTGTTCAAATGATGAGTTTTAACACTACACTATAGATTGCCTATAGCAACATCATCCACCTAGGTGTTGCTAGATTATGTTACCCTAGTTATGCTGTTTTGGCCTACTATATCAATGTGTTTTTGGTGTTAGCTTAGCCACAAATGTGATGTTACCTTAGCTAAAAAGTGTTTAACATTGTAACATGCATGTATATGTTGCCTTAGACTTAAAAAATAAAATAAACATATTAGTATTTTAAGATCAAGAATTTAGGACAATATGCAAATTCATAAATAAGATATAGGATGGCATATGAATTTTATATATAATAAAATTTTCAAATAATAAATCTTAAAATGTAAACTTATAATTTTAAAAAATAATAAAAAACATGAAAAAATTAATATGTTTTTTAAAAATAAAAGTTTATTAGATATAAACGAACTATTATTTAAAAAATTATTTTTTGAAACAACTATTCAAAATATCAATTAAAATATGTATTTATTATAATTATTTGTAACATAAATTTTGAAAATTAAAAAAAAAATAAAGACTGGAAGTTTAGAGCACATAAATCGAGAAATGTGACGAGCGGCATTATTTCACTAAACCCCCCCCCCCCCACCCCCACCCCCACCCCCAAAATTTTCACTAACTCCCCCCAAATTTTCACTCACTCCCTCCTTTATTTTCTCTCTCAGTACACCAAATTTCTCACTCTCTTGCTAATTAGGGCTTGTAAATTTCACTCCCAAATTCAATTTCTTAGATTTGTAATTAGGGCTTGTAAGGGGATCAATTGATTTGAGGGGTGTGAGCTTTGGTTCTTGGTCGAGGCTTTGGTTATTCAAATTAGGGCTTGGGTTAAATTAGGGCTTTGCATTTCAATCGAGTTAACTCCCTCTCCACCATCGATTCTCTACCCTCCCGTCTCTCTCCGGTAATCTCTCTCTCTCCCTATCTCTCCATCTCTCTCTCTCTCCCTCCCTCTCCCTCTCTCTCCCTCTCTCTCTGTCTCTCTCCAGTTTCAATTTTTAGGCTTTGTTTTTAGGGCTTTTGCTGCACCCAATAAGTTGTATATTGTGAGTACTTGAATATGATTTTAGGGCTTTGAATATGATTTTAGGGCTTTGAATATGTTTTTTTTCTATTTTTTGTGATATTTTGTGCAAAATTTATGTGATACTTTTATGTGACTTTATGTGTGTAGTTGCTAATTTTGATTTCATGATGGCAAAACCCGCTTATGATTTTAATTTTCGGGTTTGACAGACTTTTTGAGTGTTTGTAAGTGTTGTACTTGCTTTTTCATTTTCTTGCCATGTTGGTACAATATTACTTTAGTACTGCTCTACCTAAAAAATACTGATAAATAGTAGATAATTATAAATATGTAATAATATTTCATAAATATTTGCTTGTATGATGTGTTTCATCTGCTTTTCATTCCCCTGCAACCTTACATCTAGGTTCTTAACAATATTTCAAATGACTTAAGTAGTAAATGAAAATATAAGATTTTTATAGATATGTTTTATGTGTAGTTCATATGTGTGGGTTCTAATCATTAGTATGGTTAGGTGGACTAGACTTCTTAGGTTATAAATAGATATCGTTCATTATAACATTCGTAATTATCTTAATTGTAGTGATGGACAACGTGGAATATATTTGGATAAATCTTCCAAAATATAGTCACGGGTATATCAAGGGGATAAAAGCATTTATAAAAAATGCATTCCCCGAATTGGCTGTAGGTGATGAAATGACATGCCCTTGCAGAAACTGTAAAAACATCAAGTGGCATCGTAAAGACCTTGTCTATGATCATCTGATCTGCAGTGGTCCTTCTCCACTGTATGCAACCTGGATCGTAGAGAAAGCACAAGTTCCTGTCCCAAATTATGAAAGTAGTGATGATGACATGGATTTAGAGGATAATATAAATTTTGGAGATAATCTAGATGAGATGTTACATCGTACTAGTGGACCAAATGCTGATGCTAAAAACTTTTATAGCCATCTTGAAGAGGGGAAACTACCCTTATATCCAGGTTGTAAAACCTTTTCTAGATTAAGTTTCATTATTCGACTTTATTCCTTGAAGTGTGTTCATGGAATCACGGAGTCAGGATTCGGGGATATACTAGAGCTGATCAATGAAGCTTTTCCAGAGGCAAACATACCATTGTCTTTCAACGCTGCAAAGAATATAATTAAGGATTTAGGGCTTGATTATAAAAAGATACACGCATGTTCAAATGACTGCATGCTTTATTGGGGTGAAAATGAAAACAAAGAAGAATGCAAGACTTGTGGTTTGTCAAGGTGGGTTTTAGTGGAAAAGGAAAGCATGAGTGACAATAATTCAAAGAAGATGATTCACAAAGTCCCGGCAAATGTGATGCGATATTTTCCGCTAAGACCAAGGCTGCAGAGACTGTTTATGTGCAAAGACTATTCAAAACTTATGCAATGGCATGCAGTTGGACGTAAAGTAGATGGAAAACTGAGACATCCCGTTGATGGGGAGGCTTGGAAGGCGATGGATGCAAGATATCCTCATTTTTCGTTAGAAAATAGGAACATAAGACTCGGTCTAGCAGTTGATGGATTTAATCCTTTCCGTTCGATGAATATAAATCATAGTACTTGGCCAATTGTTTTGGTAAATTACAACCTTCCACCATGGTTGTGTATGAAGCCAAAAAACCTTATTCTCTCAACACTTATATCTGGTCCAAATTCCCCTAAGAATAACATTGATGTGTATATGCAACCTCTAATAGCCGAGTTGAAAGAGTTATGGGATGGAGTAGAAACATATGATGCTTCTACTGATCAGAATTTCATTTTGCGTGCAAGCCTTTTGTGGACAATCAGCGATTTCCCTGGATATGCAATGTTATCTGGTTGGAGCACGAAGGGCTATTTAGGATGTCTTGTATGCAATTATGAGACTTCTTCAATGTACCTAAAACATAGTAAAAAAGTATGCTACATGAACCATAGAAAGTTTCTTGATCCCGAACACAAATGGAGGTTCGATAAAAATAAGTTCAATGGTCAAATCGAAATGGGGCAGCCTCCTGAAATTTTATCGGGAATGGACATAGAAGAATTATTATCTAATTTTCAAAATGAGTTTGGAAAGAAGAAGAAGGAACCAGGCCAGAAAAGGGTGAAGAAGATCAATTCCCCTTTTAAAAATAAGTCAATACTTTTCAATTTGCCGTATTGGAGTCACAATTTACATCGACATAACCTTGATGTTATGCATATCGAAAATAATGTTTGTGACAGCATAATTGGCACTTTGTTGAATATTGCTGGAAAGTCAAAAGACCATGTAAATGCTCATTTAGATTTGGAAGAACTTGGCATGAGGAAGCTGCTTCATCCTGTTAAATCAAGCGACGGGAAATATCTTGAAATTAGGGCTGCCATATTTGACATGACAAATATTGAGAAAGATCTGTTCTGTTCAGTTTTGAAAAATGCTAAATTGCCATATGGTAGTGCATCTAATATCTCTCGGTTTGTGCACATGAAGGAGAGAAAAGTATCCGGCTATAAGAGTCATGATGCTCATTTTGTCTTGCACTATTTGTTGCAATTTGCAGTTAAAAAATCATTGAAGCCTGTGGTTGCCATCCCTTTAATCAGATTAGGGGCATTTTTAAGAGCTATTTGGAGCAAAGTCATTGACTTAAGTGAGGTCCACAAGCTGCAACAAGAAATTGTGGAAATCATTTGTCAATTTGAGACAATATTTACACAAGCTTTCTTTGACATCATGGTCCACTTGTTGATTCATTTATGCCGAGAACTAGCTTATGGTGGACCAGCACATCTTCGTTCCATGTGGCCAATTGAGCGCTACTTATGCAAGCTAAAAGCCTACGTGTGAAACAGAAGTAAACCAAAGGGTTCTATTGCTGAGGGTTACTTGGCAGAAGAATGCTTGACATTTTGTTCAAGATTCTTGGGTGGCAATGCAGGTTCAAAAATTACCAAGTCTGCTAGATTTGAAAGTTGTCCAGAAAAGACAGAATATCATATTGGTACAAGAAGAAATAAAGATGGAACAGCCATTCATTTAGAAAAATCATAGTGGATAGCAATTCATCGTTATATTCTATTCAACTGTGGAAACAAAGAAATAGAGGAGTTAATTGAGTAAGTATCAACTCCAAACTTGGTTTAATTATAGAATTAACATCTTTTTTCTTGATTTTTAAACTACCTAATTATTGTAGGCAGCATCAAGCTTTAGTTGATTGTCAAGCAAAGTCGAAAAGATATAAAAGGGCAAGAGAACATACCGATGATTTCTGGAAGTGGATGAAGGAAGAGGTTGGCAAAAGAGGGAATATTTCGAAGGAATTAGAAGTGCTTGCAATGGGCCCTAATCAAGCACCTAAGAAGTATAGTGGATATGTAATCAATGGGTACAGATTCCATACGAAGAAAAGAGATGCTAAATGTACAACACAAAATAGTGGCGTTTTTTTGACGGCTTTGACGACTAGTTTTGCAAGCTCGAAAGATCAAAACCCAAAAGTCGGCAATGTCAATTATTACGGAGCAATTGAAGAGATATTAGAAGTTGATTATTGGGGAGAATTTTCTGTAGTATTGTTTAAGTGTTGTTGGTACCAAGAAGAAAAGGATTTATATGAGCTGACTCGAGTAAATTTAATAGATTATGCCAGAAATCGGATCCCTACGTAATGGCTTCACAAGTACAACAGGTATTCTATGTAGAAGATCCAGTTGAAAAAAAGATGTATAATGTCATCAAGAAACTGCCTAGGGACTGGTGTGATGTTGAAAATGAGGATGCAAACGAAGGTCAAGATCAAGATTATCCAATTTTACATGATATACCCATTGGTGCAGAAATGGAAATTCAAGTCAATGAGGCTAGTTGGTGTAGGGATGATGTTCCAGCAAGACAAGTCCTCATCGAGACCGAAGAAGTCAAAGAACCTGCATAATTTTTTAAATTGTATCGCAATATAAGTAACTTTATTCCAGTATTGCTTTCTAATCAGATGTATATGAACTGAATTACTTAAGTGCTTGATGTCTCCAGTTATTTTTAATCATAAAATTAATTAAGTGCTTGAACTTGTTAATGTAGTTTAATTACTTAAGTGCGTGCATATTGCTTTGCTGTTGTAGTTAAATTAATTAATGTAGTTTATTTTTATTGCTTTTTATATTAAATTTCTCTTTGTTTTCTTACTTCTAATGTAATTTAATGTTTCCAAATTTTTTATAGGATGGAAAAAATCATTCATTTGAGGTTCTACCATGAGGGTGAATTCCAGAGTACGCGATATGCTGGTGGGACAGAGACTGTTGTAATGGGCGTCGAAAGTGACAAGTTTGGATATACTGTACTCATGGAGCATGTCAAGGATGACCTTGGATATTCAGAAATTGGAGGGATTTATTCAAGCACAAGGGAGTTGGGAAATTGGAAGTTGCTGACAAATGATATGGATCTAGATCCATTAGTTGAACGAGCTACTAGCGGTGAACAGATTGATTTTTATGTCGACAACGACATAGACATGAATGTTGAGCCAATCAAGCAAATGCAGCCACATGTAGTCATTAGACCAAGGCCTAATCTATTGGGAGGTACATAAACTTGGACTTTTCTAAACTTCTGCATGATGTATTTACTATTTTGAATATAGCTTCTTCCTTAGCTTGAAATTTATACACTTATGTCTGCACTCTTATATTTAAATCTTGTAACTACTCTTGTATTTTTGTAGCTAAAAAACAAGTGAAGCGCCAGTTTGTTACAACTCATCAACTACAACAGCAACAAAAGAACAAAAAGGCAAGGCAACTTGATTCACTGAAGCCTCCACAAGGAGGTACTCGAAAGTCTCCACGGCTAAATAAAATGAAACAAGTTAGTGATGCAACTGTTTGTCAAAAGCCTACAACTGCCAGGAGGAAGTTGGATTTGAAGAATCCACCACATGCAGATGAAACTATGGGTGAAAATGATCCAGAGGGATCAGAGGTTGGATCAGAGGTTAAATATGTTCCTTAAGAAAATATTTAATTGAATTTTTATTGTCTTTTATTTAGATTGTGATAACCATGACAAATATTTAATTGGATTCTTTAATTTTTCCTTTTTTGGGATTTTTAGTGTTCTGTATTTAAATTGTGATAACTATGGCAAATATTTAATTAGATTTTTAGATTTACTCCTTAAGAAATTATTCACTTTTTTACATCATTATTTGGATTTTTCTGTACAATCACTTTTAGATTTAATTGGATTTTTCTGTACAGTTTTAATTGGATTTTTTTTTAAATTTTTGGTCTTGCATCATTACTTAATTCTAGTTGTAATTATGCATCTGTTGCTAATCGTTATGTCTTGTCATGCAGGATACCATCCTACCCCTCCACCACCTCTTACAGAGTATGAAATTCAAAGAGCTATAAGAGTCAAGGAAAATAATCAAGTTTTTTTACAACTCAATTTACCTACACTATCAGCGGGAATGAGAAATTCAGTACAAAGAAAGAAAGGAAAGGAAAAGATGGCGGACGGAAATGAGGATTATGATCCAGGACAAGATGTTGGTAGTGACGGTGATGTATCGGTGACTCCACCGATGGTGTGTCATAGCTACAATTAGTTTTTGTAGTTTGTAAGAATTATCACTAGAATCATATTATTTGGTACCTAATCCAATGTGTTTTGCAGGAAACAAAGAAGACAAATAAGAGAAAGCTTCTTATGGGACGTGGACCAACAACACGTTCCCGAGCCAATGCTCCAGCCAAGCCTGGAACTGAGGACACAAGCCAGAAGGAAGGGACATGTCCATCTCCACTACCTGGAATATCTGCAAATCCTTTAATTGAGTTACCGCAAGCAGCAGATGCTGGTAACGGTTCAATGGCTGATTTTTTCGCAATGCGCAAACGCCAACAGGAAGAAGCTAGAATAAAAAAAGCTGAAATGGAAAAAGCTGAAAAGCAAAAAGCTGAAATGGAAAAGGCCAAAAAGGGAAAAGCTTATGCAACTA
Source organism: Heracleum sosnowskyi (assembly GCA_030848705.1). Classification (NCBI taxonomy): domain Eukaryota; kingdom Viridiplantae; phylum Streptophyta; class Magnoliopsida; order Apiales; family Apiaceae; genus Heracleum; species Heracleum sosnowskyi. The sequence continues at coordinate 126,659,746 of CM061240.1, forward strand.
CAAGTAAGAAGATTGTCATGAATACTATCTTGACTGATATTAAAGAAGGCGACGTACCAGGTTATCATGAGTTGTTATTTTATTCTTTAATTTAAGTTATTTAATTTGGTCATGTTCATTATTATGCGAAAATTCTTTAAAAAATTCATGTATTCATATTTAAAATAAATAATGTGTAAATTGAAGTTGCAGTTCCTCAAAGGATGAGAGGAAAAACAAGGATGGATAAAGTTCATATGAGAAGCCTTGACAAAAGACTTGTAATTGGGATGAATGAATTTTTCCAGCCGATTACGGAAAATGACAAAGTATTATCCAAACTAAGTAGCTTTATGGGAACTCTTGCTAAGCGATGTGTGTCGCTAACTTATGTAACTTGGCGCCATGTTCCTCAAAACCTAAGGAAGACTATGTGGAATTACGTCAAGGTAATTTATGACCAGATGTCGATGTTCTTTATTACTTATTATTCGTAATTTGGAATTTAGAGCGGAAAATCCATGATGTTTGAATTATTTGCATATGTTGGACTTTCTCAATATAGCTTAGGGCATGGTTTATATTGAAATTACCATCTATTAAGTGTAAAAAATAAGGAATAAAAACTGGTCAAAATTCAAATTGCATTCTATTATGTCTCTGCATTAGTTGTATAAGGTGAGCATTTTTTAAGAGAATGTGAATTAAGTCTGAGGGTCTGATTTATTCATTTTTATTGATGTTTGCAAGGCCCGTTATATTATTCCTGATGAATTGGAATGCTGGGTGATTGAGTCAATTCATGCTTCATGGAGGGGGTATAAGGGTCGAATTAAGGAGGCACACTTTACAGCCTTTGACAATGATGAGATGAGGCTAGAAAACAGGCTAGATGACATTCCACTCGAGAGTTTCAAAATGCTCTTGGAATATTGGAACGATGATACTGTTCAGGTATATTGATAAATTTAAGCACTGATAAACTATCTCAGACATAGAATAAAATATGCTCTTTTTTTCATTTTTTTAGGAGAAAGCCAAGAAAAATTCAGCAGCTCGTAAATCTTATACCGACACTCACACTCGTGGTCCAAAAAGTTTCGCACAAATTCGTCACAAAATGGTATGTGATTTATTTTTTTAATTTTTACTTACCTGATTGTCTTTTAGATATTTAATTTTTGATGTAATTCATTTAATGTAATATAATTTTTCAATCTGTTTTGCTAAAAAAAGAAGAAACCAGATGAGTCTCAACCATGTTTTGGAGAGGTATTTGTTGAAACTCGGGAACGAGTTGAAGGACGCGAGTACAAGACCAATCCTGAAATAATTACTAAGAAAATTGTAAGAATTTTATTTAACAAGCATTTTGATTTAATTGATGACTAGTTAATTTTTTTTCAAACATATATTTGATTTAGAATTGTAAGAATTTTATTTAACAGTCAATTTGATTTAATTGATGACTAGTTGATTTTTTTCAAACATATATTTAATTTACTAAGTTCATCTAGTTTTATTTTGTAGAAAAAGATCAAAGAAAAACTCAGTACTGGAGATGCTCATGATGAACTACTTTCTGATAGAAAACACGGTCCGCAATGGCTCTTAGGGAGATGCGTGAAACCATCCAAAGTGTCTAGTTCTAATGTTCCAACAGACACATATGTGAACGAGCTGACAGCGAAGATAAAGCAGGGGCTTGCTGCTGAAGTTGAGGAGAAAGTGAAGCAAATCCAAGCAGAAGTTGATGAGCAGGTGAACAAGAAGGTGCAGCAGAATTTGACATCGGTTCTTAAAAAACTTGGAGAAGCAAACCCGAACATTACTATTAATATTGAGGAGTGGTGTGTGACAGCTATTAGCACTACAACAAATCTGGCCAATTATGACGGAAAAATTTACACTGAAATCGTCGCAAAGGCATATGCAATAGCCTATTTGTAATTCGAGGATTTTACTCAACTTAAACAAGAATGTAATAAGTAAATATTAGATTAGATGTCACAGGAATCTCAGAAGGTTTTATCAGTCAAGAGAATAAAGTTTAAAGTCATTTACTGACTTGGAGTAATTCTACACTGGAAGAAGTTCATTTATTTGATCAAGCCTCAGTGAAGTATTCAAGAAAGTGGATCAATATAAAGTGACAGAGATTTCAGAAGTGTGACAGGAAAGCATACAGATTACAGAGTTTGTCAAAAGGATAAGAAGATGGACCACAGCTTAAAGTCAAAAGATGAAGAACCGTCATTGAAGTTAGTCGCTCATGAACCAGACAGTACATCGAGTGTCAACATCAGTCAGTGGAAGTTTGTCATCAGTTTCAGTGGTTCTCAGATTTAGTATTAAATCTCTTTTAATTTATTCTAGAAGTTAATTAATTTAAACTATAAATTAATTCCATCAGAATTAATTTATTCCTTAAATTAATTAAACTAGAAATTAATTAATTTAATCTATAAATTAATTCACTCAGAATTAATTTATTTGTTAAATTAATTAATTCAATAAATTACATTAGAATTAATTCTAAGCTAGTAGTACTATCAAAATACACTAGTAGTACTATCCTTGGTTAGTACTTTAGATAGTACTACCGAGAGTACTATTGGTATTAGATAGTTTATTAGCGTACATTTTGTAAGAAAAGAGGTGGAGTTGACTTTGGTTAACAAAAGGAAAAAGGCGTACATATTTGATTAGAAAGTGTATTAATTCTTATTTAATTTATTAAATAAGTTAATTAATTTAAAGTATAAATTAATTCAATTAGAATTAATTTATTCCTTAAATTAATTAATCAATAAGTTAATTAATTTAAACTATAAATTAATTCAATTAGAATTAATTTATTCCTTAAATTAATTAATCTATAAGTTAATTAATTTAATTGATAAATTAATTCAATCAGAATTAATTTATTCCTTAAATTAATTAAAACAATAAATTAAAATAGAATTAATATAATCCTAGAAGTACTATTAATTTGCTCTTGTAGTACTATTCTAAGTAGTACTACCGATAGTACTACCGATAGTACTACTAAGCAAAACAATAGTATTACTAATAAATAATCATAGTCCTACCAGTTTGGTTTTAAGTGGAAAGGCGCGTGTGTTACTTGGAAAATAAAAAGAGGCAGTATGTTATAATCATCAACACACGGCAATTCATTTAATTAGACTGGACACAACAAAACACAAGAGAGAAAACAAAGTGATATTCTCTGTCTTCTTCAACCAACCAACTGCCGGAGCTCAAATCTTTTACAGTAAATCATTTCTAGCATTATTGTTAAATCCAAACCACTAGAAGTTATTTACTTGTACTTGTTTGACAATCTAGCGGATCATTATCCCTAGAATTTGATCTCGAACTAGTTTTTACTATTCGATCTTTTTATTACAAAAATAGATAAATTCATGTCGAATTTATTCTAGATTTGTTTTAAATAGTTTGAGATTCAAACCTTGTAATCTGTACTGTATTTGCAACACCCTTCAAGTTTAATATATTTTATATTTAACTTGAATCTTGTTTCATTTTATTCCGCACTTATTTGTTCTTGAATTGTTAAATCACGAACCGAACAAATTCGATAAAACGGTACAGTTTGTATTCAACCCCCCTTCTACAAACATATCAGGACCTAACAATTGGCATCAGAGCCTTTTGATTGATATACAAATCAAAGATCCAATTGTTTGAGATTTTTTTTACTCTGAAATTTTTATTATTCTAAAAATCTCAAAAATGTCTACAACTCAGAAAGCTGTTACAGTTAAAATCCCAATGTTCAGCAAGGATCATTATTCTATGTGGAAGAAGAAGATGCTCCTGTTTCTTCAAGTGGTTAATTTTGAATATCTTGATGTGCTGAAGAATGGACCAAGAATTCCTATGTTTGTTGAGGAAGAGCTAATAGAGAATGATGTTGTTACTAGGGCTGCTAGGATATACCCTAAGGATCCCAAGGACTACACTCCTGAAGAAAAAGAAGATGTTTCCTTGGATGTCTGTCTACAGTTGATACTGGTTGATTGTCTTGATCCAATCATGCATAATCATATTTTAAAATGTGTTTCTGCCAAACACATTTGGGATACGATTGAAATAATCAATGAAGGGACAGAGGAAGTCAGAGAGAATAAGATGGAAATTCTCACCTCTTCATATGAGCACTTCAGATCAAATCCAAGGGAAGGAAGAGTGGTTAGTATGTCTACTTCACTGGTAGCTGGAGTCCCACAAAAACAGGAAGCGAATGTTGTTCTACCTTCCAGTCCTAACAAGGATGTAATTGTAGCTGAATATGGTGTTACATCTACAAGTCAATATGGTGGTGATTTTTATTCTATGGAGGAGCTTGAACAGTTAGAAGATGAGTCTATGGTCTGGGTAGTGAAGAAGTTTGGAAACTTCAGGTTCAGGAGAAATCCTAGTTTCAAGTTCAAGACATATGCTGACGAATACCAGACAGGTGGTTCTTCATCCTCAAATAGCACAAGGGGTGGCTATAAAACAGGGATGGTTGAGAAGAACAAGTCTGAAGAAAAGAGTTGGGATGACACTGACAGTGAAGATGAAGAAGTTGGGAATCTTGCACTCATGGCAATAGGAGACAAACTCTTTGCGTCCATGTTATCTCCACCCAACATGTCTAAGGTAAAACTTACTGACACTGAAATGATTTATCATCTTGGTGGCACCATAAGTTGTGCACGCACTGAAAATGATAGAATAAATCTTTTAAACACAAATCTTGAAAAGGAATTAAAAGAATTGAAACTTGTGCATGTTAATCAGGATGAACTTACTGAGAAAATTTCTTTTCTTGAGAATAGGGTTAAATGTTATATTCAACTGGAAACCATTCTCAAAGATCATATTAGTGAGCTTAAAACCAAAGCTAATGCCTATTACAACTCTTATAAAACGGCTAAAGAAATTTTCAATAAACAAGCTATTGGTAATCATGTCAGTATAGGTTATGATTATAACGAGGCTATAGGATTGCTTGGTATTAATACACCTTGTAGAGTCAGAGAAGAAGGAAAGGTTGTTCCTTATATACTTAAGGGTATTGAAACACCCTTCTGTAAAGAATCCATAGCAGATCCTATGAATGAATACTATATAATCATTGCTGAAGAGATTCATGAAGAAGATATGGCTTTGGAAGTTGAACAGTCCAAAAAGTGTATATCTGATATTCCAGTCAAAGTTGCTACAACTGAAAAGACTAAATCAGATATCCATAAGTTGGATCAAAACAACTGTAGAACTAACATGCCTGCTATTAATTCTTCTCATAAAGCATGTGGTGTGAGTAATTGCATGTCTTGTGCTTTTAATGTTATGTATGCTTTCTTTAATAAAAAGCATGTATCTAGTGATAAGACTGCTCCACGTCAACATGTTAATAATAAGAAGCATGTTAAAGCAAAGACTACTAGTCCTCCTCAGACTAGAGTGGATTCATTTATCCCTAAGCCTACTCAGAAATGTGTTAAGGCTGGCTATAAATGGAAACGCTCTTATGTGAAAGAGGATGAAGTAGTTTTAATTAGAAATGTTGTTTTGCCTGACAAAGGCCAGTTCTTTAAGTATGCCGGACCCAATCAATTTTGGGCTCCGAGGAAGGACTAATCAATCTGATATTGCAGGGAGTTAAACAGGTAAACCGTGTTATGTGGATTCTTGACAGTGGCTGTTCAAGGCATATGACCGGAGATAGAGCCCTGCTATCAGATGTGGTTGTGAAAGCTGGCCCAGTAGTTACCTTTGGAGATAACAGCAAGGGTATTACGAAAGGATATGGCTGTTTGAAGTACGGAAATGTTATCATTGAAGATGTTTCATTTGTGGAAGGTCTGACGTTCAATCTTCTCAGCATCAGTCAGTTCTGTGACAGAGGATATGTTGTTTCCTTTGAAAGAGAGAAGTGTCAGATCCTTCACAAGAAGAATGGAAAGCCTGCTCTTCAAGGAGTAAGGAAAGGTGACTTGTTCATAGCTGATCTGAACTCGGGATTCAAAGATGAAGTTAATTGTTTTTATGCTAAAGCTTCATCAGATGATAGTTGGCTATGGCACAAGAAGATGTCTCACCTTAACTTCAAAACCATGAACTCTTTAGTCAAGAGGGAATTGGTTAGAGGTTTGCCTCAGATGGAATTTACACAGGAAGGTCTGTGTGAGGCATGTCAGAAAGGAAAGTCAAAGAAAGCTTCTCACAAGGGCACTGACACATCATCAATAACTGAACCACTTCAGCTACTGCACATGGACTTGTTTGGTCCAGTTAATGTGATGTCTATGTCAAAGAAGCAATATGCACTTGTGATTGTTGATGATTTTTCTAAATATTCATGGGTTTTATTCCTACATTCCAAGGATGAGACCCCATACCTGGTGATTGGCCACATAAAGTTGATTGAGCTGGATTCGAGATTCCCTGTTAGAGCCATAAGGTCAGATAATGGTATTGAATTCAAGAATGCCATTCTAAATGACTTTTGTGCTGATAAAGGAATAACAAGACAGTATTCTGCCCCTAGAACTCCTCAACAAAATGGAGTAGTGGAAAGAAAGAATCGTACATTGATTGAAGCAGCTAGGACTATGCTAAGTGAGTCCAAACTTCCAACGTACTTTTGGGCTGAAGCAGCGAATACAGCTTGTTATACTCAGAATCGAACTTTAATCAACAAGGACTTAATGAAGACTCCGTATGAGATCATGAACAACAAGAAACCAACTGTCAAGTACTTTCATGTATTTGGAGCAAAATGCTTTGTGCTTATAGATGACAATGTGAAACGTGGCAAGTTTGATGCAAAGGCACAAGAAGCTATTTTTGTTGGTTATTCTAGAAGATCTTACAGGGTCTACTTGATTGGTAGTCACACAGTAAAGGAAAGTGTCAATGTTACTTTTGATGACACTATATTCCCTAATATCCAAACAGCAGATTCATCTGAGAAAATGAAGTTTGATAACTTGCCAGACTCAGATTCAGATGATGAAGCCCCACCTGAAGTTATTGCTGGTAATGATAATAACAATGATGATAATGATCATGGTGGTGGTGGTGGAAACACTGGTAACAATGGAGATACCACCAACATTGGAGAAGAATCATCAAGGCAATCAAGCAACAACTCAGGGGGAGCAAATGAAGGATCAACTAGTCACTCACAACATCAAAGTGAAATTCAAGGCGAATCATCAAGATCAAATCTTCCAAGACAGACTGTATGGAATAGAGCTCATCCTTTTGAGCTGATCATTGGTGATCCAGATGTTGGAGTTAAAACTAGAAGTGCAACTCAGAATGAATGTCATTATTCAGCATTTTTATCTAAAATGGAGCCAAAGAAAACTGAGGAAGCATTGACTGATCCAGATTGGGTGATTGCTATGCAAGATGAACTCAATCAATTTGAACAACAGCAAGTCTGGAAACTGGTACCCAGGCCAAAGAACAAGAAAGTAGTTGGTAAAAGATGGGTATACAGAAACAAGCTAGATGAGGATGGTATTGTTACAAGGAACAAGGCAAGACTGGTTGCACAAGGGTATTCTCAAGCTGAAGGCATTGATTATGATGAAACCTATGCACCAGTGGCTAGACTTGAGGCCATCAGGATGTTCTTAGCATTTGCTACTTATTCCAATTTTAAAGTCTATCAAATGGATGTTAAGAGTGCATTCCTGAATGGTGAGCTTGATGAAGAAGTTTATGTGGAACAGCCCCCTGGCTTTGAAAATCAGGAGCTGTTGGACTTTGTGTACTTTCTCTTCAAGGCTATCTATGGTCTTAAACAAGCCCCAAGAAAATGGTATGACACTCTCTCTGGTTTTCTTTTAGAAAATGGTTTTGTTAGAGGTATCATAGACAAAACTCTTTTTTCAAAGAAACAAAAAAGTGATATGATATTAGTCCAAGTCTATGTGGATGACATCATATTTGGGTCTACTAATGATAATCTCTGTAAGAGATTTGCTGAGCTAATGCAGAGTAAGTTTGAAATGAGTATGATGGGTGAGATGAAGTTCTTTCTTGGATTGCAAGTACGTCAAAGGTCAAATGGTATATTTATTTGTCAATCCAAGTATCTCAAAGAACTCCTCAAGAAGTATCACATGGAGGATTCAGCATCAGCAAGGACTCCATCTTCAACAGCCGTCAAACTTGGAGCTTCTTACAAATCTATCAAGCTAGATGTTACAAGCTACAGAGGTATGATTGGCTCCTTACTCTATCTTACTGCTAGTAGACCAGATATTATGTATGCTACATGCTTGTGTGCAAGGTTCCAAGCGGACCCTAGAGATGTACATCTCGTTGCTGTGAAAAGAATCTTGAGATATCTTAAGGGTACACCTAATCTAGGTATCTGGTACCCTAAAGATTCTGATTTTAATCTTGTTGGATATACAGATTCTGATTATGCAGGTAGTGTTGTGGATAGAAAGAGTACCTCTGGGAGTTGTCAATTCCTAGGAGGTAGGTTGATTTCCTGGTATAGCAAGAAACAGCAAACAGTTTCCAATTCAACAGCAGAAGCTGAATATATTGCTGCTGGAAGCTGTTGTGCTCAGATCTTATGGATTAGAAATCAATTAAAGGACTATGGCTTTGCATTAGACAAAATTCCTATTTTGTGTGATAATACAAGTGCCATAGCAATCTCCAACAACCCTGTGCAGCACTCAAGAACGAAGCACATTGATATCAGGTATCATTTTATCAGAGAGCATGTCATGAATGGAACTGTGGAGTTACACTTTGTACCCACAGAAGAACAAACTGCAGATATATTCAATAAATCTGTTGATGAATCCACATTTACCAGGTTAGTTGGTAAATTGGGTATGTTAAACAGTCTTAGTGATTGATAATATATATGTTATGTTTGTTCTCAATAAAAATCATTTTCTCTTGTTGGTTAATAAGTGATATTACTGCTCATTCTTGTTTGAAATTGCTTGTTTGTTAATTTAAATGTTTCTGAATATTTTATTTTCTTTAAAAATATTTTTCTCATATTTGTTTTTGTAGAGAAATGTATTTTTATTGAAAATATATTTATTCAGAATTATTTAGATAAGTTTCAGATTGTAAATATTGTTGTTTAAATATTTCTGCAAGTTTATATTAATTTTATGCATTTCTATAATATTCTGCATATTTTTCTAGAATTTATGGAATTTTCTGTGAATTTTTCTAGACGTTTATTAATAATTCATGTTTTTTTTATAAATTCTATGCATTTTTCTGTACAGTTTATTAATTCTCAGCATTTTCTTTTTATTTATTTGTGATTTTCGTTAGTATTACTAGTTTTGAACTAGTAGTACTATCGGTAGTACTATCCCTTCATAGTACTACCAGTTCTTTTTTAATAAGTACTACCAGCATTTTATTTTTTGTTTTTCCGTTTTAAGTCATAGTACTACTAGCCTTTTTCTGTTTTTTATTTATTCCTGTTAGTACTACCGCGTTTTTTATTTCTTTTTGTAGTTTTTTTATTTTTTTTATTTATTCCTGTTAGTACTACCGTGTTCTTTATTTTACCTTAGTACTACTAGGCATTTTATGTATTTATTATTTTATTCTGTATATATATTATTATTTTATTTTTATTTTTATTATTATTATTTATTATCTTTTATTTTCTATTTGTCTTAGTTGTTTTTGTAAATATATTGTATATATTATTTCTGATCTAGCTCTTGCTTAGCTGGAAATTCAGTGCCAAATCCAATTCAGGTATTACTTTCTATCTCTCAATCCACTTCTTTTACTGTTGCTGAACCCAAGTGGTTGTTAGGGCTGACCAAGGGATTGTAGATCCACAATCTTTATCCCAGGTCTTAGAGCCAAACAATGAGTCTACAACTTAATTACTTGACCTCTCAGCCTGAACAGAAATCAAATGTTAAATAAAGAAGTATTTTGATTGAAATAGTGAGTGATCCCACAGCTCTGCCTCCTCTAAAGAAATTCAACATATACTGAGGCATCTGTCAGCCCATCTGTATCCTCTCAATAGAATATGGACTTTGAAATGGCCAATGAACTGTATCTAGAGACATTCTCTCAACAGGATGAATCTATTGAAATTCGCCATAGGGCCATGGCACTTTGTACTGAGTCAAGCACACTCTCATTACTCACAATGGGAAAAAACAATTTCACTAGATGAAACTCAGGACACAGTGAAAGCAGAGCACCTGCAACTGGTTACAGTGCCTACCATTGTTACGGTAGAAGTGCCTTCATAGGCATCTGAGGGAAAATTTGATTCTTTGCCAAATCAAATAGAATCATTTTCTCCCCTCCCAGAGTGAACACCTCTGGCTCCCTAAGGGATTTTCCACTCGCAGATTTATCTGGAGAAAGTGGAAGGCAACTTGGTCAGTCTATCACTGAAGCAATTCAGATTTCAAATCCAAGTGATTTGATAGACATGATTGAGGATCGGGATTTGCGAACTCCCATTGCACCACCACTGACCTCTCTTGAAGAGGCTAGGGTGAGTTTCAATGCAGGTACTGATCAAAAAGGAGCAAACAGACAGCTAATGTTGAGTGATAAGAGTCAAACACTGAGTGAAACACATGCACGTGAGATGAGTGATACACTTACAAGAGAAATTCAAGTGAGTGCACACACAGACACATACACTGTAATGTAGTTAGCTCACATAGCTGATCTACAGGAACATCTATTCAGAACCCAGGATGATAAAGAAATTTTGCAAGCACAAGTGGTTGAACGGTCTTCTTCTTCCACCTCTGTCAACAATCAGTTGGGACTGCTCAAGGAAATATTGAAGACAAATTTACTTCCAAGATCAACTCCATCAACTATCTCAACTCCTACTGGCTTCAGATACTCATAAACTTAAATCTGTAGAGAATTCCTCAACTAAGGGGGAGAAGTTTCTAGAGAATTTTGGAGGAGCTAGTAAAAGGGAGCTGAAAAAGATATAAAAGGTAAATGAGGAGTTTCAGGGAAGTAAAGGAAAGTTAGCTCTGTTTTGTAAATGTTATATGTATAGAGCTTAGGTAAATCAAGACAGGTTAAATGGTATCATATGTTCAGTCTAGAGGAACACCTGTCTTGCATTTATCTTTACTGATGAAATCTGGAAATGTCATATTTGATCCAGAACTTTCTAGTATTTACTTAGGCTTAAGAGTCCTATCTTTTTCTTGGTTTTAGTTGAGTGATCCTCTAGGTATTTGGTTGTTATTCTCTAACAAACAAATAGGGGGAGATTGAAAGGCATATGCAATAGCCTATTTGTAATTCGAGGATTTTACTCAACTTAAACAAGAATGTAATAAGTAAATATTAGATTAGATGTCACAGGAATCTCAGAAGGTTTTATCAGTCAAGAGAATAAAGTTTAAAGTCATTTACTGACTTGGAGTAATTCTACACTGGAAGAAGTTCATTTATTTGATCAAGCCTCAGTGAAGTATTCAAGAAAGTGGATCAATTTAAAGTGACAGAGATTTCAGAAGTGTGACAGGAAAGCATACAGATTACAGAGTTTGTCAAAAGGATAAGAAGATGGACCGCGGCTTAAAGTCAAAAGATGAAGAACCGTCATTGAAGTTAGTCGCTCATGAACCAGACAGTACATCGAGTGTCAACATCAGTCAGTGGAAGTTTGTCATCAGTTTCAGTGGTTCTCAGATTTAGTATTAAATCTCTTTTAATTTATTCTAGAAGTTAATTAATTTAAACTATAAATTAATTCCATCAGAATTAATTTATTCCTTAAATTAATTAAACTAGAAATTAATTAATTTAATCTATAAATTAATTCACTCAAAATTAATTTATTTGTTAAATTAATTAATTCAATAAATTAAATTAGAATTAATTCTAAGCTAGTAGTACTATCAAAATACACTACTAGCACTATCCTTGGTTAGTACTTTAGATAGTACTACCGAGAGTACTATTTGTATTAGATAGTTTATTAGCGTACATTTTGTAAGAAAAGAGGTGGAGTTGACTTTGGTTAACAAAAGGAAAAAGGCGTACATATTTGATTAGAAAGTGTATTAATTCTTATTTAATTTATTAAATAAGTTAATTAATTTAAACTATAAATTAATTCAATTAGAATTAATTTATTCCTTAAATTAATTAATCAATAAGTTAATTAATTTAAACTATAAATTAATTCAATTAGAATTAATTTATTCCTTAAATTAATTAATCCATAAGTTAATTAATTTAATTGATAAATTAATTCAATCAGAATTAATTTATTCCTTAAATTAATTAAAATAATAAATTAAAATAGAATTAATATAGAATTAATATAATCCTAGAAGTACTATTAATTTGCTCTTGTAGTACTATTCTAAGTAGTACTACCGATAGTACTACTAAGCAAAACAATAGTATTACTAATAAATAATCATAGTCCTACCAGTTTGGTTTTAAGTGGAAAGGCGCGTGTGTTACTTGGAAAATAAAAAGAGGCAGTATGTTATAATCATCAACACACGGCAATTCATTTAATTAGACTGGACACAACAAAACACAAGAGAGAAAACAAAGTGATATTCTCTGTCTTCTTCAACCAACCAACTGCTGGAGCTCAAATCTTTTACAGTAAATCATTTCTAGCATTATTGTTAAATCCAAACCACTAGAAGTTATTTACTTGTACTTGTTTGACAATCTAGCGGATCATTATCCCTAGAATTTGATCTCGAACTAGTTTTTACTATTCAATCTTTTTATTACAAAAATAGATAAATTCATGTCGAATTTATTCTAGATTTGTTTTAAATAGTTTGAGATTCAAACCTTGTAATCTGTACTGTATTTGCAACACCCTTCAAGTTTAATATATTTTATATTTAACTTGAATCTTGTTTCATTTTATTCCGCACTTATTTGTTCTTGAATTGTCAAATCACGAACCGAACAAATTCGATAAAACGGTACAGTTTGTATTCAACCCCCCTTCTACAAACATATCAGGACCTAAATTTGCTCAAGTTTTAAGTTCGGATTTTCGTCACAAATATACATTTCGTCTTAAGTTACAATTTTCGTCACAAGTATGAATTTCGTCTTAAGTTCGCGTTTTCATCACAAGTATAAATTTCGTCTTAAGTTCGGATTTTCGTCACAAGTGTAAATTTCGTCTTAAGTTCCAATGTTCGTCATAAGTTCAAAAGTGGGGCCCATTTTTACAACAAAATAATAAATTTATTTACGACGGAAAAAAGAATGAACACTCGTCGCAAGTTACCCAGAAATTCGTCATAAGTTGTACTGCCCAGAAATAGCATTCTGCTGTTTTTTCAATTTCCAGCCATTTTCGGCTTCCAAATTAAATCCCAGTCTACATACAATCCAACGCCAAACAATCTACATGCAGATTAGACAGTCATAGTTACAAAACCAAACAGAAACATGAATACCGCCATTGTGCCACAACATACTGTCAAACATTAAAACTACATTGGTACTAGTTCTTGGCTAAAAAGTTGAGGAGTACATTTAAAATGATTGACAGCATATGTTCTCGTCTTTTAAGAAGCTACCTCGTATTCACATGAATTAGTACAACAGACGATAATTAGCCATTTTCTACATCAGGTTCCCCAGCTTTCACTGGCATCATGCTGAAGGGACAAGAATTATAGAAGGAAGACTTATTCCACTCCCTTTAACATACAGGTTCTGACCCTTTGCTGTGCTAGCTTTGCTCACAAGATTGGAGTCCAGAAACAGAACAATAACTATGATGTCATCATGGAAATGGCGGCGTACTCCACGGTCAATCTTTTTCAAATCTGAATATCTCATCTCCCTCTTCTTTGCTGCTTCATTCTTTGCTGCTTCATGCATTAGTTTTTACTAATCTCTTGGCACTTCCCTGCATTAAAGTAACAGAATCGTAGTTAGTCCCACCAATTTCTCATCCATTCTTCATGTTGAATGTATACATGCGTAAGTAGCACTGAATGCTAAACACGATTTCTCAAATTATATTTGCACTGAACTGAATAAAATTGATGACAACCTTTAAGTTGGAAACATTACAGTAGTAAGTTACCCATATGAGTTGGAAACAATAATTTACCGACATGAGTTGTCACTGACCTAAACTTTATGATTAAGAACATACAACAGCAAATCAAAACAATTTTATACTTGGGAAAAAGGAAAAAGGTTTAAGATATTGTCTTACTGTCTGTTACTGTTTAAATCGACTATAATGTATAGAGCACTCCAGCCACAACCTAGTTTATAAAATAATTTTCTAAATTAATGAACAGGACACTCAACCAGAAAATTAAAACACTACTGCACAGATCATACTAAAACATTTTTAATAAATTGAAAAATAATCTTTTGAATATGAAACTTTCCAGATATCATAATAAAAACCAAGGCAATCTACCATAAAAATTTCATCTCAGAATCTCTTTATTAACCCTAAAAACGAAATGCATCTTTCTTGAGTAGTAGCCCAGAAAATTCTGTTGTGCACTACCTTTACTAAAATGTTAATAACTCTTTACTCATTTACTCAAACAACTAGAAACTTTCGCGTAAATCAACTAGAACCCGTATATAACAACTTTCTTTAAGAAGCAACTACCAAAAAGGCCTTTAACTGCTCCAGATTCACTGTCCAAAAACAGGGCAGTAGGGTAGTTACCTAGGAAATTGCTGAGTTTTCTGCACCTCTAAACTTTTGTAAGATGTGCATACACAGAGCTGGTACAACCGAAAGGTTACAAGGAACTGGTACAAAAACAACTAAGATGTGCTTGATGCGTACATGTCAGTATGCCACCCTATTATGTGACTTAGATTAGATTCTCACCATATTGGATGATGATCTTCCTGCAGATGCATTCTTGACAGAACCCATACGATAACATTTCTCATCATTCCATATGCAGCACCAAATCCATCTCCAAGAAGTCCTGACATCCATACATGATTAAGTGTTGACTGTAGTTTAATCCATACCATGATATCTAAGTTACATTTAAAAAAGTAAAAAACACTAATGTCTTGTTCCTAAATTGAACCCATTAATTTATATTGAAGAGGACATTCTAAAATGAAGCTTACATGTAGATATACATATATTAGTTAATCACATTCAAAGAAAATAAAAAACAAACAGCTTACATGTATCCATTTGAATATATGGTATGATCTTCAAAACAATGGTAGATTAGTCATACTTAGTGCTTGCAAATAAGTTCTGTAAAACAAGCCATAAACATAAATGATAAGAAGAACCCAGTTAAAAATAGGGAAAACTAGCAAGTGAAGAAAAAAGGCCAAACTAGCAAGTAAAGAATCCAATTAAAAACCCTAGCTAAAATTAAAAACCCTGCAAGTTAGAAAGAACCAATTGAAAATCCGAAACTTAAATACTCACAGATTGATTTGAGATTTGTTCAATATGAAGGCCGAGTGGTTGTTGAAGACTCCAAAATGGCTCGACACCTCAAATTGTCTTGTAATCCTGCAGATATATGTATACAAAATATAGATATAGCTGTTTGATATAAAGCTGAGAAACAAAGATCATGCACGTCAAACTTGCAACTTATTTATTTCTGATAACTTGCTTACAATTTAAAGGCTAAAGCTGAATAAAGGAAATGAGCTACAAAATAGGAACTAATACAACTACTTTCCTAGAAAGACTCTAACACTATCTTTTATTGTGATCCTACAAACTCTCCACGACTTAGCAGACCCATTCAAACCACGACTGGTTCCAACAAACGACTCCACAAAACAGAAAAGTTAAGTGCTTCAGACAAGTTTCAGATTATTATGCAACAATCTCCCCCGTAATCTAAACTTGTCTGCTCAAACTTTTCACCCCCAACAGCTTTCTCATCTTTTCAAATCTTACAGTTGCCAATGCTTTTGTGAGCACGTCCGCACGCTGACTATCACTGCACACATGCTTTATGATGATCTCTCCGCGTTCAACACATTCGCGTATGAAATGGTAGCGTATGTCGATATGTTTGCTTCTACCGTGGAAGACCGGATTTTTTGCTAAATCTATAGCTGATTTATTATCAATCAATAGTGTCACTGGACCAGCCTTCTCGCCTGTAATCTGACTCAAGACATTTCTCAACCATATTGCCTGACAAGCGGCTGCAGTAGCAGCCATGAATTCTGCCTCACAAGACGACAGCGCAACACACTTTTGTTTTTGTGAAACCCAGGTTATCAAGCTTTCATTGAGATAGAAAACTATACCTGCAGTGCTCTTTCTATCTTCAATGTGTCCCGCCAAGTCGCTGTCCGAGTATCCTGTGAGCAGATTATTATTGCCTTCACTCGAGTAAACAAGGTCGTAGTCCATCGTGCCTTTCACATACCGAAATATTTTCTTCACTGCATTTAAGTGCATTGTAGTGGGTCGTTCCATGTACCTGCTTACGATACCCACAGCGTATGCAATATCAGGACGGGTGTGAACTAAGTACCTGAGGCCTCCAACCATACTCTTGAACTCAGTGGAGTTTACAGCTTTCCCGCCTTCATCTTTTGTGATTTGCTCTCTGGGGTCCATGGGGTATTTTGTGGGATTGCATTCAGCTAGGCCTGCCTTCTGCAATATCTTCTTCGCATAACCCTTTTGCTTCAATTCGATGTAACCTTGTCCCTGCTCAACCTCAATTCCCAAGTAATAACTCAGTTTTCCCATATCGCTCATTTCAAACTTTGAGTTCATCTGTACCTTGAATTCTTCGATGGTGTGCACATCAGACCCCGTAACAAGTAAGTCATCTACGTATACGGCTACGATTAGGCTTTTTCCTCCTGTTCTGCGTGTGTATACTGCATGTTCGGACGGGCACCTCTTGAAACCTAGTTCCTCAAGACACTGATTAAGTTTTGCGTACCACGCACGCGGGGCTTGCCTGAGCCCATATAACGCCTTGACCAGTTTATACACAAGTTGTTCCTGACCCTTCTTAACGAATCCTTCCGGCTGAGCAACGTATACCTCCTCATTTATTTCTCCGTTAAGGAAGGCTGTCTTAACATCTAGGTGGTGAACTTCCCATTTGTTTGATGCTGATAGAGCAAGCAGCAATCTAACTGTCTCAATGCGAGTCACCGGTGCAAACAACTCATCAAAGTCTATTCCCTGTTCTTGAACATACCCCTTCGCCACGAGTCTCGCCTTATGCTTTATTATCTTCCCGTTTGCATCCTTTTTTAACTTGTATATCCACTTTAAACCAATCACCTTATGGCCTGCTGGTAGTTCCATTAGATTCCAGGTTCCGTTCCTTTCGATTGACTCCAATTCTCTTTCCATAGCGTGCTTCCAGTTTTGGTCCTTCACAGCATGTCTGTACGACACTGGTTCATCGACCCCCATGAGCATTAGTTCATCACCCACTTCCAGTTCTTCAGTATCATTGTAGATGTCATTAATAAGTCTGGACCTTCTTGGTTCGTGGCTATCATCATAATTACTCGGGTCTAGTCGTGACACAGGGGTGTGAATATGTGGTGTCTCGTGTTGTGTATCCCCTCCATGACCTGAATGAGTATTATCAGGACTCCCCAGATCGTCATCATAATCTTCTGGTGTCATCTGCACGTTGATCACAGATATTGACCCCTTTCCGCTGAGATCAGTTTCTTCTTGTTTTTCCCAGGGCCACGACTTTGTTTCCTCGAAAGTCACATCTCTACTAATATACACTTTCTCGTCTTTGGGATCATAAAGGCGATATGCCTTTGTCCCTGGTTCCTTCCCGAGGTTGATAACAGGCCGGCTACGATCATCCAATTTCTTCGTCTGAAAACCAGGTACCTTCATATGAGAGAGACATCCAAAAACTCGTAAATGACTTACATTCGGTTTGTTTCCCGACCATGCTTCGTACGGAGTTAGTCCTGATAGAGCTCTCGTTGGTGATCGGTTTAGGAGCTAGACAGAGTGTCTCACAGCTTCTCCCCACAACTTTGAAGGCAATTGCATTTCTTTAAGGCAGCTCCTTGCCATTTCTACCACAGTCCTGTTTCGACGCTCCACCACTCCGTTCTGTTGGGGCGTGTACGGGGATGTGTAATGCCTGATTATCCCCTCGTCCTCACAGTATGAGTTAAATTCCTTCGAGGTAAATTCTCCTCCCCTGTCGGTTCTTAGCACCTTCACCACTTTCTCGGTTCCTGTTTCGACCATGGCTCGAAACCTTTTAAAGACACTGAACGCCTCACTTTTGCACCTTAACATATACACCCACATAACTCTTGTATAATCATCTACTAATAAAAGGAAGTACTTGTTACCTGCTGCTATCTCAGGCGAGATTGGACCACATATGTCCCCGTGCACGAGTTCCAGTGGTTTAGTGGCACTGTAGTTGGCTTGGTGAGGAAACTGTTTCCTTGTTTGTTTCGACATTAGGCAACCGGTACACACATCTCTTGGTTGACTTACTGCTGGCATTCCACTTACCATTTGATTCGTGACCATCAACTTCATGGCCTGGTAGTTTAAGTGTCCGAGACGAGCATGCCACAGCATCGAGAGTTCATCAGTTTTGGACATCAAGCACATTTGTCTGTCAGTCTCAATAATTATTTTGTAGAGTCTGTTTGCAGACCGTTTGACCTTCATGAGTAACTTCTCTTGATGATCAAAGACCCTCAGAAATTCCCCTCTAATTACAATCTTGTTTCCTTCTTCGGACAACTGACCGACACTAATGATATTATTGCACAGACTAGGGATGTAGTATACCTCATTAAGTGTGCGTTGTTCCCCGTTTTTGCACTGGATCGTTATGGACCCCTTGCCCTCGATGCTCACCTTCGAACCGTCTCCAAACTTTACTTGGCCAGTGATGTTTTCGTCTAATTTGGTAAACTTTGACTTGTGTCCCGTCATGTGGTTACTCGCTCCGTTATCCAAATACCACATATTTGACTCTACACTGCTTACTCCTCCTCTTGGCAATAGTGACGGTATCACTTTACTTTCGTTTACCAACATCAAGCCTCCTTCATCTTTCTCCATGTTTGCCAGCAACAATGCTGGCTCGTCATCCTCTACTTGAGCCATGTTGGCTTCTTGCTTCAGTTCTCTGGTTCGTTTTGGTTTTCTGCACTCGGCTGCGTAATGCCCGTATGCATTACAATTAAAACACTTAACTCTACTTTTGTCTCTGCCTCCACGCGCCTTCATGTTGGTGAAGTTATCTGCACCTCCTTTGTTTTGGTGCTTCAGCCATTCCTCACGAGTAAACAGCAATTTTCCCTCTTCGCACTCTCTCTTTGCCCATTCCTCCTTTGTGAGCATCAATTGTCCTCCACTCGATTCAGTTTTACCCCTTAGTCTTTCTTCGTGTGCCTTCAGCGACCCGATAGCCTCTTCCACCGTCATTACGTCCAGGTCACTAAACTGCTCCATGGTTGAAGTGATCTGCAAGAATTTTGACGGTACTGCTCGGAGTAGCTTCTTGACCACATATGACTCCTTTACTTCTTCCCCCAGAACTCGAATATTCGTTACGAGTCCATTCAGCCTCATGCTGAAATCATCGAGCTGTTCAGTCTCCAGCATACTCAACGATTCAAACTCCGCCTTCAGTGTTTGAATTCTAGCCTTTTTCACTTTCTCCGCACCAAGACACATAGTCTTGATTGCATCCCAAGCTCCCCTAGCCGATTTCTTTTCAGCTATGGATAGTAATATTTCCTCCGGTATTCCCTGGTATATCATGGCCAGGGCTACCTTATCAGTCTTCTCCTCTACTGCGGTTTTCTCCTCACCAGAGTCCACTGCTATCCATACTCCATGAGCTTGCATAAAGACTTTCATCTTTAGGGCCCAAACTGTGTAGTTAGTTTTGGCTAACATTGGATACGTCAAGCCTATAGAACCTCCTTTCACTTTGCCCCCTTCCATTGCTCGTTAGTCTCTGACGTGAATTCTGTAAATACCGTGAGCTCTGATACCAATTCTTGTAATCCTGCAGATATATGTATACAAAATATAGATATAGCTGTTTGATATAAAGCTGAGAAACAAAGATCATGCACGTCAAACTTGCAACTTATTTATTTCTGATAACTTGCTTACAATTTAAAGGCTAAAGCTGAATAAAGGAAATGAGCTACAAAATAGGAACTAATACAACTACTTTCCTAGAAAGACTCTAACACTATCTTTTATTGTGATCCTACAAACTCTCCACGACTTAGCAGACCCATTCAAACCACGACTGGTTCCAACAAACGACTCCACAAAACAGAAAAGTTAAGTGCTTCAGACAAGTTTCAGATTATTATGCAACAAATTGCTCATATTAAAGCTGGGAATAGCTTAGAGTGTTCGATGAATTTGGAACATACAATCATAGAGAATGCTCGATGCACCGTTTAGAAGAGAAGATATCAAACAAAATATATATTACTCACACATACTTAACTACACACATACACAGAGACAAAACGAAAACAAGAGTGAAAATAGCTTACCCACTTACTAAATCAATTCGAGATGAACTCAAACAAAACAAAATTAAAACTCCAATACACAAATGAAAGCCCTAATTTATCTAGAATTGTGAGCTCTAATTTAATCCCCGAACCGAAAGACCCAATTGAAGCCCTAAGAAAAAATCAAAAACAGAAGCAATTAATTAAAGATTGAACAAGAGCAATTAAGCAATGAAAATGCAGAAGAATATAAGCGAGTTATTTACCAATTAATTGGAGAAGTGAAGCCCCAATTATCACCTACAAAATCAAAAACAAATTAGATAAGGGAAGGACAGTTATTAGAGAAGTGAAGTGAAGACAATAGAGAAAAGAAAAGAGAGTTATTTGATGAGAGAGAGAGAGAGAGACGAGATCTTCAATTTGACAGAGAGAGGGACAGAGAGTGAAGTGAGCTTGAAGGGGGGGGGGAGTTGTCTGAGCTAGATGGGGGTGGGGGTGGTGGGGGGGGGGAGCTTGCAAATTTTCGTTTGGGGAAAAAGTGTCACCTTCTTTTCTTGACAATAATAATTTTTAAAAAAATTGTAACTTAAAATAAAATAAATATTTTACATAATTTAATATATTTTATATTACTGAATAAATAACATAGTATGTTTTGTAACAAAAAAATGTATAACTTGTAAATTTTCGTTTGGGGAAAAAGTGTCACCTTCTTTTCTTGACAATAATAATTTTTAAAAAAATTGTAACTTAAAATAAAATAAATATTTTACATAATTTAATATATTTTATATTACTGAATAAATAACATAGTAAGTTTTGTAACAAAAAAATGTATAACTTAAAATTAAATAAAAGCATACATTTTTAAATATCTTACATAATTTAACTTTTTAATTTTTGATTATTTTTTCCCAACACTAAAATGAGTTACGATTAAAATCCGTATGGTTGGATCGTCTAAGAAATTATTTTAAAAATTTATTCAGTGAATCTGACATGCGTCCCGTTCACGGAAGTAGTATTGTTCCAACATTTTCTGAAACGATGTAGCACAACCGGTTCTTTTAATTTTTTAATAATTTTTTCCCAACACTAGAATGAGTACCGATTAACATCCGTACGGTTGGATCGTTGAAGAAATCAATTAAAAAAATTATTCAATGAATCTGACACATGTTCCGTTCCCGGAAGCAGTACTATTCCAACGTTTCTGTAAAGATGCGGTATAACCGGACTTTTATATTTTTTGATTATTTTTTCCCAACACTAGAATGAGAACCGATTAACATCCGTACGGTTGGATCGTCAAATAAATCAATTAAAAAATTATTCGGGTTTAGGGTTCGTGTTTAGGGTTTAGGGTTTAGGGTTAAAAATTAGAAAAATTAGTGGGGCCCACTTTTTTTCTGTGGGTTCCACCTTTTTTAATATTATTTTTTAATTAAAAATTAATTATTAGTATGAGAAATATTTTTAAAAAAATCAAAACACCAATCTGGAACTAAACACTAGTTAGAAGTAATAGTCAAATCACTAGTTGACTACTATAATCTCGAAACAAATAAATTTATTTTTTTATAAATATTTTTGGAATATCACTCAAATATATTAATCTTAACATCCATATGGTTGGATCATCAGTAAATAATTTTAAAAAACTCAAAATACAAATATGGGACTAAACATTTATTAGAAGTACTAGTCAAACAACTAGTGACTATTATCATCTCAAACCAAATAAATTTAGTTTTTTCTAATATTTTTGGAATATCGCTCAAACATATAAATCTTGATATCCACACGGTTATATCTTCCGGAAATATTTTTTAAAAAATCAAAACACCAATCCGGGACCAAACACTAGTTAGAATAATAGTCAAATCACTAGTTGACTACTATAATCTCGAAACAAATAAATTCTAAATTTCCTAATATTTTGGTAATATCACTCAAACATATATATCTTGACATCTATATGGTTGGATCGTCAGTAAATATTTTTAAAAAAATCAAAATACCAATATGGAACTAAACAATAGTAAGAAGTTGTTAGGTCCTGATAAGTTTGTAGAAGGGGGGTTGAATACAAACTATACCGTTTTATCGAATTTGTCCTTTAAAAGATTTAACTGTTTAGAACAAATTAGTGCGGAATAAAAACTGAAACAATATTCAAGTTAAATAAAAACTCTATTAAACTTGAGGGGTGTTACAATTCAGTGCACAAATTACAAGGTTCTTGTTAAAACAAATCTAGAATAAATTCGACATGAATTTATCTATATTTGTAATAAAAGGATCGAATACTAAAAAGTAGTTCGATAGTAATTCTAGTGATTATGATCCGCTAGATTGTCAAAGCAGTACAAGTAATTGAATTCTATTCTAGTTGATTGGATATAACTTTGATGGCTAGAATTTATTACAAGAATTAAATGAAGCTTTTCAGTTGGCTCGAGTTAATGGCAGTAGAAAGAGATGATACTTTGTATTTTGCTTCTTTCTCTTTTCAATTGTGATTGTCTGCCTCTTTTGATCATGTACTTGTATTTAAACAAGTCACCTGATGCACTTACACGCGCCAAACCACAATCCACTTGATTTTATAATTCACTTGATTTTATACTAACAGTACTAACCAATTATACTGGTAGTACTATCGGTAGTACTATCAATTTGAATTGGTAGTACTATCGGTAGTACTAACACAAATAGTACTACTAGTACAAATTAGATAGTACTACTAGTATAAATAGAATTAGGATAAAACAGATTTAATAAAATTCTACTTTTAATTGATTTAACAAATGAATTAATTCTTTTAGAATTAATTCACTGATTAAATAAATTAATTAAATTACTCAAATAATTTCATAAATAAATTAATTCTGGAGAATTAATTTATACATTAAATTACTTAAGATCTAGATTGATTAATTTAATATATGAATTAATTCTTAGATTAAATTAAATATCTTATAGAATAATATTAAAAGAGAATTAAACTAATTCTTAGAATCACTGAAATTGATGACGAACTTCCACTGACTAACGTTGACACTCCATGTACTGTCTGGTTCATGAGCGACTAACTTTAATGGTTGTTCTTCATTCTAAACTTTAAGCTAAACTTTAAGCTGTGATTCTTTTCTCCTTCTATTTAAACAAAGGACTGTAACCTGTACTTTTTTCCGTCACACTTCTGAAATCTCTGTCACTTTAAATAGATCCACTTTCTTGAATACTTCACTGAGGCTTGATCAAATAAATGAACTTCTTCCAGTGTAGAATAACTTCAAGTCTGTAGATGACTTTAATCTTCATTCTTTGACAGATTTAATCTTCTGAGATTCCTGTGACATTTGATTTTTATTATTTACGTATTACATCTTAATTAAAGTTGAGTAGAATCCTCGGTGTTTATAAATAGGCCTAAACATATGCCTTTCAGAAGTACTAGTCAAATAACTAGCGACTATCATAATCTCAAACCAAATAATTTTTTTTTTCTAATATTTTTGGAATATCACTCAAAAATATAAATCTTGATATCCATACGGTTAGATCATCGAGAAATATTTTGTAAAAAATCAAAACACCAATCTGAGACTAAACATTAATTAGAAGTAATAGTCAAATCACTAGTTGACTACTATAATCTCGAAACAAATAATTCTTTTTTCTTTAATATTTTTGGAATATCACTCAAATATATTAATCTTTACATCCATACGGTTGGATCGTCAGTAAATAATTTTTAAAAAATTAAAATACAAATATGGGACTAAACACTTATTATAAGTACTAGTCAAATAACTAGTGACTATTATCATCTCAAACCAAATAAATTTATTTTTTTCTAATATTTTTGGAATATCGCTCAAACATATAAATCTTGATATCCACACGGTTAGATCTTCGGGAAATATTTTTAAAAAAATCAAAAAAACAATCCGAGGCTAAACACTAGTTACAAGTAATAGTCAAATCAATAGTTGACTACTATAATCTCGAAACAAATAAATTCTAAATTTTCTAATATTTTTGAAATATCACTCAAACATATATATCTTGACATCCATACGGTTGGATCGTCAGTAAATATTTTTTAAAAAATCAAAATGCTAATATGAGATTAAACACTGATAAGAAGTACTAGTCAAATAACTAGTTACTATTATAATTTCAAACTAAATAAATTTATTTTTTTTCTAATATTTTTGGAATATCACTGTTATGGATTAAAAAACGTACTTGTATATTAATTGCTTGGATTAATGAGCTTTCGAGCTTTAATGGCTGCACTCGTGTATCCGGACTAAATTGGTCCTCACAAGATGCCTACGTATCTCAATTCGTTATTGAGAATCAAGCCAAAGACGTAGTTCTTGGTGTTGCCCTCGGGGCTATGGCGGTATGGGCACACCAAGGACGTAGTGACTTGTATGTCCTTATTCGAGGATGAAGTCTAAAACGTTGTAGATGACGTATGGAGTTGTGTCCAAAACGTTGTTCTAGGAGTGCCTTCGTGGCTTATTGCGCCTTTGAGGCGTTGTGACGTATGGAGCTGTGCCCAAAAACGTAGTAGAGGACGTATGGAGCTGTGTCCAAAACGTGACGTATGGAGCTGTGTCCAAAACGTAGTTCTGATTGTAGGATCAAGGACCTTATATAGGCGTCTGGAGCCTAGTATTTATGGTATGTTTAGGAGATTTAGCGAATAAGTCTCCTTTTTTATATTGGATAAACATTGTATTGCTTGTTGAATAAGTCTTTTCCTTGTTGATAAAGGCTATGACTCATTAATTGCCTTTAATTGGGATTCTGGATCCTTCTTTGACCAATTTGCCATAATTTGGACTCTTTTCATGAGCTGTATATTTTCCCTATCCAGTAATTACGAAATTAATGAATAATTAGGGTGTCGGGCCTTAAATACCGGCCTTTTAATTGAATCAACAATTATATTTCTATAATTA
The DNA here is from genome assembly GCA_030848705.1 of Heracleum sosnowskyi. Classification (NCBI taxonomy): domain Eukaryota; kingdom Viridiplantae; phylum Streptophyta; class Magnoliopsida; order Apiales; family Apiaceae; genus Heracleum; species Heracleum sosnowskyi. The sequence goes on from CM061240.1 coordinate 126,685,224, forward strand.
CTTTTCTATCCATATCATTTGCCCCCCAACTTCTAGGAAAATCTCTCTTAGATTATCGTAGAAGTTAGTTTATCCGGGAGTTACGAAATTTTCTTCCGTATTGTGGCTTGGTTTGACGAACATATAGTTCTAAACCAATTTTGTAATTTTCCCAAAATAGGAATTGGGATTTTTCATCCATTACGCGGAGAATAAATCAATTTTTGAATTTTTTCAGTTCATTTTCGACCAGGATCCTGGTCGAATTCGACCTCAACTTTAGCTCCTGGTCGAACTCTTTGGACCAGGGTTCTGGTCGAACTTTGCTTTGAATTTGCCTCCTGGTCGAATGGTTTCGACCAGGTTTCTGGTCGAAGAATATTGTCATTTCACCTCCTGGTCGAATGGTTTCGACCAGGTTTCTGGTCGAATTTTGGCTTCCATTTTGGGCCCTGTTCGAACTCATTCGACCAGGATTCTGGTCGAATACTTGGTTCATTTCGGGTTTTGTTCGAACTCATTCGACCATGATTCTGGTCGAATACTTGGTTCGTTTTAGACTTTTAACGCCCACATATATTGGGCTCAATTTGGGCCTTTAGCCTTTATTGGGCCTTTAGCCTTTATTATTGGGCCTTTAGCCTTTATTGGGCTTTTAGCCTTTATTATTGGGCCTTTAGCCTTTATTGGACCTTTAGCCTTTATTATTGGGCCTTTAGCCTTTATTATTGGACCTTTAGCCTTTCCATGGGCCGTACCGGTTAATGTCGGTTGCCCTTCTTTCCACCGGCCCATTGGCCGGCTTTTGAGTTTATAAAATGAGGAAATCTCACTTGTTTCAACTCACTTCCCACTTTCCATTTCTCAGAGATATTCTGCTAAATTTTCTCTAAAATTCTTTCTGAGTAGCTCTGCTTGGGTTCTGTCACTAGGCGATTCCCGGCGAGATTTTCCGTTGAATCTCATCATTTTCTGGGTTTCTTACTTGAAGTTTTGAAGAATTCTTTGAAGATTTCTGGAATTTCTTTGAAGATTTGAAGATTTCTGGGCACTTTTTCTTGAAGACTTGAAGCTTTTTATCCCTTACCTGGGACTTACTACCCTTTTTTGGGGATTTTAATATACACTAGTGTTTCACGAGTATCGTCTTGGTGTAAAGTGTGGAGCGACCTACACATTTACGACGATTTTGCCTTTTTCGAGGCTAACTTGACATTTGCATAAGCCTTTTATGTCTTATACCATCTTGTTTTGGCTTCAAGCCTTTCATTGAGCATATCGAATGATGGGGTTTGGACTGAATGTCTTAGGTTTCTGGGGTTTCAACCCTTCATTTGCTTTCTAGGAAGCTCATGATTTCATCGAACCTTATTTCTATTTGTCCTAGTAGTGAGTCCACTTAGGAAACACCTTAAACATAATAAACTTTCAAATTGGAGGCATGCCAAGTCCTTGGCACCTCATGCCCTTCAAGGGTTTCTAGCTTGTACGAGCCTCGACCAAATACGTTCATGACGCGATATGGTCTTTCCCAATTTGGGGCCAACTTGCCTTTTTGTCCAACTCCGGATGTCTCAATCTTTCGGAGGACTAAGTCTCCTTGTCGAAAGAACCTTTCTTTAACCCTTAGGTTGTAGTAGAAAGATGCCTTCTTTTGATGTTCAACTATCTTGGCGTTTGCCTCATCTCTAACTTCATCAATCAGATCTAAGGCCAGCCTCAAGCCTTCCTCATTTGTTTCTGGCTCATAGGCCTCAATTCTTGGAGACGTGTGAGTAATCTCCACTGGAACCACTGCCTCTGCTCCATATGCCAGCAGAAATGGGGTTGCTCCAGTGGTGACTTTGCAGGTAGTACGATATGCCCAAAGTATATGGAGCAATTCGTCTACCCAAGTGTTTCTGGAGTGTTCAACTCTTTTCTTCAGTCCATCTAGGATAATTCGATTCGCAACTTCAGCTTGCCCATTTGCTTGAGGATGGGCAACAGAAGTGAAGCATAATTGGATATCATTATCTTCACAATACTTCTTGAACTCATCATTGTTGAACTGAGTTCCATTGTCCGTAACCAGGATTCGTGGAATCCCGTATCTGCATATCACATTTTCCCAGAAGAAATGCATCACTTGCTTGGTGGTTATCTTGGCTAATGGCTTAGCCTCAATCCACTTGGTGAAGTAGTCGATCGCTACTATTAAGAACTTTCTTTGAGCACTTGCCATTGGAAATGGCCCGAGTATATCCATTCCCCACATAGCAAAGGGGATAGGTGAGTTAATGGATGTCATCATCTCTGGTGGTTGCCTAACCACTGGTGCATGCTTCTGGCACCGTTCACATTTCTTTACATAGCTTTTAGCATCAGCAAGTATGCTTGGCCAATTCTGCCTCTTGAGGTCTCAAACATTTCAGATATGGAATGATGAAAGACTTCTTGTATAGGATTCCCTCAATCAGGGTATACCTTAGTGCTCTGACGTATAGCTTTCGTGCTTCTGAAGTGTCATTGTGTAACCACCCAGTTTCCAGATGAGCCTTGATGGGATCTATCCAACAACTAGCAACATCAATGGGTGCTACCAACTTTTCGTTGATGCTTGGGGTCCTAAGGACTTGGAAGTATACACTCCCTGCATAGTTTTCAATTTCGGAAGAAGCAAATTTAGACAAGGCATCAGCCTTCACGTTTTCTTCCCTTGGAATGTGCTCTACATAGCATTCGTCGAACTGAGTCATGATGGCTTTGACAAGTTTCAAGTACTTGGCCATGACTTCATCTCTGGCCTCAAATTCCCCATTCACTTGGGAAACCACTAGCCTCGAATCTCCACATACTTTCAGAGTTTTGACCCTCAGGGCTCCAGCCAGCCCTAAACCAGCTATCAGAGCTTCATACTCAGCCTCACTGTTTGTCGTTGGGAAGTCAAGTTTTAGTGCATACTCTGTGAGGAATCCATCAGGACTTTGTAGCACTAAACCGGCTCCACTTGATTTTGTTTTTGATGCTCCATCAAAATAGAGCACCCAACATTCTTTGGAGATTATGTCTTCAGCTTCCTTGTCTTCCATTATTGCTTCCTGCCCCCCGACTTCTTGGTTGTCAATGGTACATTCAACCATGAAGTCAGCAAGTGCTTGAGCTTTTATGGCCGTTCGAGGCTTATACTTGATGTCGAACTCGCCCAATTCAATGGCCCATTTGATCAATCTTCCACTGACTTGAGGGCTATGCAAGATGTTTCTTAGAGGTTGATCAGTCAAGACCTCTATCTTGTGAGCCTGGAAGTACGAGCGTAGCTTTCTTGAGGCCATTACCAAGGCTAAGGCAAACTTCTCTATGGTAGAGTAGTTTATTTCTGCCCCGTATAGGATCTTGCTCACGTAGTAGATGGGTTTCTGAACCTTTAACTCTTCTTTTACCAAAACAGCTCCCAGGGCAGTGTTGGAGACTACCAAGTATAGATAAAGAACCTCTCCTGGTTTTGGTTTGGCCAATAGTGGTGGCTCAGCCATGTATTTCTTCAGGGCCTCTTGGCTTTCAGTTGTCCATTCAAAAATTTTCACTTTCTTGAGTGCTTTAAAGAAGGGTAAACACCTCTCTCCTGACTTGGAGATGAATCTTCCCAATGTTGCCACTCTTCCCATTAATTTCTGGACATCTTTGACAGTCCGTGGTGGCTCCATGTCTAGAATTGCTTTGATTTTGTCGGGATTGGCCTCGATTCCTCTCTTGGAAACCATTAGGCCTAAAAACTTTCCCGAGCCTACACCAAAGGCACACTTAGCTGGATTCAACATCATCTTGTGGTGACTTAGCACTTCAAATGCCTCTCGGAGGTGCTTAATGTGATCGACCTTATCGAGGCTCTTGACTAACATGTCATCAACATAGACCTCCATGGTTTTCCCAATTAGGTGTCCAAAAATTTTGTTCACCAATCTTTGGTATGTTTCCCCTGCATTCTTAAGTCCAAAAGCCATGACTAAGAAACAGAAGACACCAAAGTCAGTGATGAATGATACCTTGGCGATGTCATCTTTGTGCATCTTGATTTGATTATATCCACTGAAGCCATCCATGAAACTTAGCATCTCATGCCCAGCAGTGGCATCTATTAGAGCATCAATCCTTGGTAAGGGAAAACAATCCTTAGGACATGCATCATTCAAGTCGGTGAAGTCGACGCACATTCTCCACTTCCCGTTAGCTTTTTTGACCATCACGGGGTTAGCTAACCATTCTGGGAATTAGATTTCCTCAATGAACCCAGCTTCCAAAAGCTTATTCACTTCTTGCTTAATGGCTTCAAGCCTCTCTGGAGCAAAATTTCTTTTATTTTGCTTCACTGTCTTCCTTTCTGGATCCACATTCAATTTGTGAGATATCAATTGGGGATCAATCCCTGGCATGTCGGCCGCTGTCCAAGCAAAAATGTCATTATTTTCTTGAAGAAAAGATATGAGCTTGCTTTTTAATGGCTCGGGTAGTAGTGCTCCAACATACGTCACCTTCTCTGGCTCACCTGGGACTAAGGGAATTGGGACCAAGTCCTCAGCTGGTTTCCCTCTTCTGTCCTCATCGTCACTTGTATTCATGTCTTCAATTGGGAGAACCTGCCCCCCGATTCCATCAGGCCTTAACGCGGCTACATAACAACTTCTAGCCATCTTTTGGTCTCCTCGTTCTTCACCAATTCCATTCCTTGTTGGGAACTTGATTTTCAGATGATAAGATGAGGCAACGGCCTTGAACGCATGAAGACCAGTCCTTCCTAGGATTGCATTGTAGGTCGAATTTGCCTTTATAACTATGAAATTCAACATCTGAGTAGACGTATTCGACCCTTGTCCCATTGTTATTGGGAGTTGGATAGTGCCTTCTACCTTTGACTCTACTCCATTGAACCCATATATGGGCATATTCGAGGGTGTCAACTGAGAATCAGTGTAACCCATCTTTATAAAAGCATCGTGGAACAAGATATCCACTGAAGCTCCATTGTCGACTAGGACTCTCTTTGTTTCAGAATTGCCAATCACAGGTACTATGACAAGAGGATCATCGTGGGGGAACTTCACCCCTTCTGAGTCAGAATCATCAAAACCTATTGACATCTCCGTTCTGGCACGTTTTGGTGCTTCTCCGACCACAGTCAATACCTCTCGGGCATAAGCCTTTCTTGAGTTTCGGGAGGACCCAGCAGCAGTTGGCCCTCCGAATATCATGTTGATTACTGGCCCTCGGGGCTTGGGATTTCGATCTCGATCGTTGTCCCTTCTGTCATAATCCTTCCTTTCATAGTTCCCCCTTTGGCTCCCTTGGCTTCCATCCTTAGTGAACTTGCTGAGTTTTCCTCTTCGTATCAGAAACTCAATCTCATCTTTCAATTGCCTACAATCGTCGGTGTCATGACCGACTTCTTTGTGAAACCGACAAAACTGATTTTGGTTCCGTTTGGACAAATCAGCCCTCATTGGTTTCGACCATTTAAGATCTTCTTCCTTTGCTATCTCCATCAGAATTTGACTCCTGGGAGTATTCAATCTTGCATATTCTGTAAACTTTGGCCCAAAATTACCTCTCTTAGGTGGTGAATCAGAGTCCTTTGATGTTCGGGGGAACTTTTCCTTAATGTCGTACTCTTGAGTTTCTTTCCTTTTCTTTGAGTTTCCACTGTCGTCGGCGGTGGGTTCATACTTTCTCATGCTTTCCTCAGCCTTGATGTACTTTCCGGCCCTATCTTGGAGCTTCAGCATGCTCTCGGGTGGATGTTTAGCCAACGACCTTTTAAAGTGGTCGTCAATAGTTCCTTGTTGCAGGGCTATCATAGCCACTCTGTCCTCTAAGTCTGGGACTTTCAAAGCTTCCCGAGTGAATCGATTGATGTAGTCCCTTAGGGCTTCATTTTTTCCTTGCCGTATTGCCATGAGTGATGCAGAACTTTTCTCATGCACCCTTCCACTAATGAACTGATTGATAAAAGCCTTACTCAATTCCTTGAAGGATCCAATAGAATTGGGAGGCAAGCGGCTGTACCAACATTGTGCCATGCATGCTAAGGTTTGTGGAAACGCTCAGCATTTAACCGCATCATTGGTTGGCTGCAACAGCAGTGCATTGGAGAAGGTCCTTACATGATTTGCGGGATCCCCCGTTCCATCATAAGCCTTGACTGTCGGCATCTTGAATTTTCTGGATATGGTGGCTTTCATGATATCTTGAGTAAAGGGTGGTGTTGGATCATCAGGATCTCCTAGGGGCAACAGAATACTAGGATCACCCCTTGGGGCTTCAGCCCTCTTGGTTCTTCTTGCCGGTGGATCCAAGTTGATTATTGGGATCCCTTCAGTTGTTCGGCCCCGAGATTGGGCGGCCTCTTCTTCAGCAAGGAGTTTTTTTAGCCTTGCAGTTTCCGCTTCATGGGCTGCAAGTTTCTCCCTAGTAGTTTGGGGTTGTTCCCGATTGGTTTGGGAAGAACGTCTCCTTCTTGGGGCAACGTCCCTCTCATCTCCTGTTGAGTAATTCTCATCCTCGGTATAGGGACCTGAAAAGTCTTGAATCAAAGGGGTTCGTCTTGTTTGGGGTCCCAGACCTTGAATATAAGGGGACACGTATGCCTCATGGTAGATTGGATTAGCTCCACTACCACCAGTTGGGGGTCGAGGGGGCATGCCATAGCTTGGCATCCCCAAAGTCTGATTCGCGTATTGAGGGAGATCAGTAGTATGGAGTTGAAGGCTCCTCGGGGCATTCATGAGCAGCGGGGAGGTCGTGATTGGTTGTTGGTGAACGGTCTCTTGTGGATTAGATCCATGAATGACCATCTGCAGGGGATTCGTCCCTTCAACCGAAATTGGGATTTCCGGTCCTTGTGTATTGGTGGGGATATTCGCCCCTTGAGTGCCAGTAGTCGGCGGTGGTTGGTCAGCCTCGGAGGTGACTGGGTGATCCTCAGGAGTTTGAGTATCCCGAGCTGTTCTTCGTGTGTTTGCCATGGTTGATGTTGTCTTCCCACAGACGGCGCCAAATGTTATGGATTAAAAAACGTACTTGTATATTAATTGCTTGGATTAATGAGCTTTCGAGCTTTAATGGCTGCACTCGTGTATCCGGACTAAATTGGTCCTCACAAGATGCCTACGTATCTCAATTCGTTATTGAGAATCAAGCCAAAGACGTAGTTCTTGGTGTTGCCCTCGGGGCTATGGCGGTATGGGCACACCAAGGACGTAGTGACTTGTATGTCCTTATTCGAGGATGAAGTCTAAAACGTTGTAGATGACGTATGGAGTTGTGTCCAAAACGTTGTTCTAGGAGTGCCTTCGTGGCTTATTGCGCCTTTGAGGCGTTGTGACGTATGGAGCTGTGCCCAAAAACGTAGTAGAGGACGTATGGAGCTGTGTCCAAAACGTGACGTATGGAGCTGTGTCCAAAACGTAGTTCTGATTGTAGGATCAAGGACCTTATATAGGCGTCTGGAGCCTAGTATTTATGGTATGTTTAGGAGATTTAGCGAATAAGTCTCCTTTTTTATATTGGATAAACATTGTATTGCTTGTTGAATAAGTCTTTTCCTTGTTGATAAAGGCTATGACTCATTAATTGCCTTTAATTGGGATTCTGGATCCTTCTTTGACCAATTTGCCATAATTTGGACTCTTTTCATGAGCTGTATATTTTCCCTATCCAGTAATTACGAAATTAATGAATAATTAGGGTGTCGGGCCTTAAATACCGGCCTTTTAATTGAATCAACAATTATATTTCTATAATTACTTTTCTATCCATATCAATCACTAAAAATATAAATCTTGATATCCATACGGTTAAAAATCTTGACATCCATACGGCTAGATTGTCGAGAAATATATATAAAAAATTGGAACTTCAATCTTGGACTAAACACTAGATAGAATAATAATCAAATCACAAGTTAACTATTATAACCTTAAACAGAATAAAGGTAATTTCTCCGGAATATTTTAAAAATATCACTCAAATATATGAATTAGTTGAATCGTCAAAAAAATTCAAAAAAAAAAATTGAAACACGAAAAACACATGTGCTAACTTATGACGGAATCCGTCATAAGTTATTGGACTCCAAAAATTTGAATTTCCCGCCTATTTTTTGGGAAATTTTTTAATTTACCGCCAAATGTTTTTGGGAAAATTTTGAATTTACCACCCCAACAACTCTTTTATGACGGAAAAATCGTCGTAAATTTATTTAAAAATATTATTGCCTAGATTAAAAACAATTAACAAAATAATGTAATTAACCTATCTTAAAATACATGTAAAAGTCAAAATAAACAAATATTTTATGAGAGAGGGATGATAATAATGTTCATATAGTAATCACTAATAGTATTCGAAAAATCGGTCGATTAATCGATAGACAGACGGTTCACGTTTAATTAAGCGAAAATCGGGTCAAAAGCGATTTTTTTTAATTGGTTAAAGGTAGGTCGAAACAGGGAATAATCCGGCCAGACAGCTCAAAAATTGGTATTAATTGGTCAAACTTAAAAAATATATTAAAAAAATTAATAAATAATATAATGAATATTATATGAGTATAAGATATTAATTTATTGACTAAATTTTTAATACACAATTATTCTCTAAAATTGACTTACTCTTTTCGTTAATATATACACTAATGATATGCGGGTATTTCCTGTAAATCTTATTCTTTAAATATCGATAATGGGTTAGTGATAAATGATATTTTTTTATAAATTTTTTGAAAACTTGATGTTATTAATATAACATTATATATTATTATTTATTAAATAAATTGTCATCAATTAATAATCTGAGATTATCCGATTTTAGACTACTATACTGTGTGTATAGTATGTGTATATAGTGAGAGAAAGAAAAAGAAAGTTGGAGAGAGTCAGACGGAGACTGTCCTTTTTGTCACCCTACACTTTGTTGAAAATTTCCCGCAAAATTCTTAAAAACCATACTCATGCTCATGCACCATCCCTCTCTTTTTTTAGTAAATTTTGTAACTCTGCATTCATCTATTTTCTTCATAACTACTTCAACCTGAGTTCAATAATTACAATAATACAAACTACAATTACTATTATCTACACATATACTATATTGTATTTTTCACAAAAATAAATTTTCTTGTACAAATCTTTCAGATTTCTTGTTCAACATTTGAAAATCCAGATTGTCAGTTACATTTCATGTTGAAAAGTAGGTGGATTTTGAAAAACTTGCATTGGAACATTGCTTGTGTACCTATTAAATTCCAACATTTTTTGCAAGTCAAATTTTAGAGAAACAAAGATCATGCACATGATTGCATTTGATGTGTGTGTTAGTTTTCCAAAGAAAAATGTTATAGCTTTTTGAAGATTAAATGATTCTATAAACTGGATTATTGGTTGTAAGTATCTTTATGCATAACTTCTTTTTCTTTTATACCTAGTTGATCCCTTCTTTTCCATGAAACCAAGTGTGATTGGGCACATACTATACATGTGAGAGTGTGTGTGTGTGTGGATCTTTTTCTCAATTATTGATTCCTTTTTTTGGTTCTTTAACTTTCATTCATTTCTTGATTAAATTGGTTTCTTTTTCAGCCTGTTGAATTTCTTGGGATTTAAGCTTTGAGTTGATCGGCTTCAAATTCTTTCTGGGGATCTTTTGTTTGGTGTGTTGTTTATTTTTTGGGATTTGTTTTGGTCTTCTGGGCTGTTTTTCTTGGAGTAGCTGCACTTATCACTGCAAAGCTTCAATCTTTTCTCTTAATTTGTAGTTGGTCAGTGAAAAGATTCAATCTTTCTCTTAATTTGAGTTGGGTTGATTAAAATTTTGTGTTTTGAGATTTGAGAAGTTAGGTTAGTTCGAAGTTGTATAGTTGTCGAAAAATGGCTCGTAAAAAAAGGAGGATACGTTTAAGCAAGATCTATACATTTAAATGCAAAAGAGCAAGGGCAAAAGCTGATCATAATCGCATTGGTGGACCTGGATTTGCAAGAGTAGTGTTTTGTAATGAACCTACTAGCTTTGAGTCTACAAGCAGAGGTTATGCAGATAATTATGTTAAAACTACAAAATATAGTCCTGCAACTTTTGTGCCAAAGTCTTTGTTTGAACAATTCAGGAGGGTTGCCAATTTTTTCTTTCTTGTTACTGCCATCGTGTCATTTACGCCAATTGCCCCTTATTCTGCTGCTAGTTCCGTGCTGCCTCTGTCTGTTGTGATTGGGGCAACCATGTTAAAAGAAGGTTTTGAAGATTTTCGGAGAAAACAGCAGGTATAAATGCCAACTGCATTTCCATTAGTGTTCATCTTAAATTCATCTATCTGGTTTTTGCTTTTCATTTTTTGTTGGATTGGTATGTTGAGATTTGTCTAGTTGGATGGTTGTTAATTGGTAGCACTAAGCTGAGAAAATGTACATAGTTGTCCAGCTTCAGCTTTAAAGAGTTTATTTGAGTCGTTTATTTAAACCATGTTTTAGTCCAAGGTATTCTTTTACAGCACTGGTGGTTGATCATGTGTTACAGATGATATAGTTGGTTTGAAGTATGGAAATTTAAGGAGCTTTCACAAATCACAATATTTTGCGAAAATATTGAGCATAGTACAGTATGGTATACATAATTATTAGAACTTTTAATATGCCTTAAAGTTTGATTTCACATCCGTTTTACATCTAGAGGGTTCGTTAGACATGGACTTGATGAACTTTGCAATATAGCAGATAGAGGGTTCGTTAGACATGGATTTGATGAACTTTGCAATATAGCAGATTAAGGACATTAATAATTTGATATTGAACCAGATATTAGATTTTGCTTGCCTGATCCTATTTGTAGAGATATATTTGTTAAGCTAACATACACTTCGATATGCTCGGTCCAAACCTCATCATTCGATATGCTCAATGAAAGGTTTGAAGCCAAAACAAGACGGTATAAGACATAAAAGACTTATGCAAATGTCAAGTTAGCCTCGAATAAGGCAAAATCGTCGTAAATGTGTAGGTCGCTCCACACTTTATACCAAAACGATATTCGTGAAACACTAGTGTATATTAAAATCCCATAAAAGGGTAGTAAGTCCCAGGTAAGGGATAAAAAGACCCCAAGTCTCGAAAAAGACCGGTAGAACTTCTATGAAATTCTAGTGCATTATCATAGAAGTTGGGGGGCAAATGATATGGGTTAAAAAATAACCCGAAAGACATAATTAATATTGCATTAATTAAACCTAGCTGGTCCATAAATAAGGCCAATTAATAAGGTCTGAAACTCTAATTTCGTAATTAATATTTGGGCTAGAAGTACAACCTGTATTAAGAAACGTCCAATACAGACTTGTTCTAATACGAGTGGGCTTGTTTCAATACAAGTCCATTATGATACGGAAACAACTCCTACAAGGAAGGATCTAGAATTTATCTCTATTCACCGTCAAGGATAAGACTTATCCTTCAAAAAAGTCAATACTTATCCACCGTCAAAGATAAGACTTATCCTTCAAGAAAGTCAATATGTATCCACCGTCAAAGATAAGATTTATCCTTCAAAGAAATCAATACTTATCCATTAGGCTTCTAAACGCCTATATAAAGGGTCTGACCCCTCACCCTCATCTCAGAACTACATTTTGGACACAGCTCCATACGTCATCTACTACATTTTGGACACAACTCCATACGTCATCTACAACGTTTTAGACTTCATACTCGAATAAGGACATACAAGTCACTACGTTCTTGGTGTGCCCATGCCGCCATAGCCCCGAGGGCAACACCAAGAACTACGTTTTCTGGCTTAATTCTCAGCACTGATTGAGATACGTAGGCATCTTGTGAGGACCGATTTAGTCACGAAACACAAGAGCAGCCATTAAAGCTCGAAAGCTCTTAAACCCTAGCAATTAATTTACAAGTACGTTTTTTAATCCATAACACTATTAAAATATATATGTATTTATGAATTTTTTGACTAGATGATATATATCATTAAAATATATATTATTTTAACTTTAGTGAATATTCATTTATGTTTACGTAGGGATTTTAAAGATTTCAATAAAATTTATTCATTAATGCATTTAGCAAGATTATTCATTTACCCCATTGCGATTGCATACACCATTATACTATTAACGAGGCTTGTTCTTAAAAGAGGTCACGGTGTACTTTTTTATTATTAACAATAAAAAAATGTATCACATGAAATGGATAAAAAGTTTGGCAAATTTCCCAGATTTCAAACTTGACGTCTTCACCTCCACAAGCTCTTTCCGAAAGAAGCCGAATGTGAAAGGAGCTATGATCTCCGATAAAAGTCATAATGTATACTCTATATTAAAAGCAGAAACCCCTTCTTAATGGTATGTCATGTATACCGCGGTATACATATAATTATTAATTTAATTAGTTTAATATAATTGATTTAATTTCAAATTAACTATTATATATTAAATTAAAAATTAATCTCTTTACACTACAAGAAAACAGGACAAAACTGACCACTGCATATGGTCGGTTATAACTTCAATTGGATATCTAAAAACTTCTAATTTATCAGAATTTTGTACATCAAACAAAACTTCGTTACGACGTACTTTATTATGAACCGAATCGGAGGCAAAATAAAGAGAACAAAAATTAAGAGCCTCTTCTTCCATATATCGTTCGGCAATTGAACCCTCAACTCTTGCTTTATTACCGACCTTTTGTTTTAATTTTCCCAACAAACGCTCAATTGGATACATCCAATGCCAATAAGCCGGCCCGGCTAGTTTGATTTCTTCCGCTAAATGTACAACCAAGTGTTCCATCGAATCAAACCAAGTTTGAGGAAAAATTGTTTCCAACAAACACAAATAGGGACTCCATTTTCAACAATTAACTCATATACTTTATATTGCCCGGATAAATAGGGACTCCATTTTCAACAATTAACTCATAGAATTTTTTAGCACTATCATTTGGAGCTTCTTCTACATTACTAGTTCCCGTATCCGTGGTGTCATAATATTCATAATTTGCACCGGCAAAATCATGTAACATAGCATTAAAATCAACCGGTTTTTCCACCCTTGGAGGTTCCCGATGACTACGATGATGTGATTTTCGACTCTCATTTCTTTGCACAACTTCTTCACCGTGCGATGTTCACACCGTATAACCTTCAAGCATCCCTTTAGATAGCAAATGAAATCTAATTTCATCAATGTCTAACCAATTCAAATTCTTACAAATCTTACAAGGACACTTCATTTTACCATCCTCCTCCACATTTTTCTCCTTTGCAAAATTTAAAAAAACCTCTACACCATTTCTATATTCGGGAGTTAAAGAAATTTTATCGCTTTGTATTTGATTACCTATCCAACTTCTATCCATATTTGCCATCTACATGATATATGCAAACAAATAATTTAACATTCACATATAATTGTAAAAACACATACATATATACATTGAATTATAAACAAATATATGTAATCATAATTAAATACAAAATAGAAAAAAGAAAACTTACATTATATGATTTGTATCACTTCTTCTATTTGTTTTCTTCAATTCTCTTCTTCTTTTTTCTCTTCTCTTTCTTTTCTATGTTTTGTTTCACTTGAAGAAATGAGTGTTTTAACAATAAAGTAACGTGACATAACCGACCGACGGCGGTCGGTTATAACTTCTCGGTAAAACGACGTCGTTTTACCTTGCCACAGTACAAAATAATTCAAATTTAAATATTTTTAATTCATTTTCGGGCCTACTGTCAGTAACGGTCAGTTTTAACGTTGACATGTCAGCACTAAAACCGACCGTTATTATGTGGTCGGTTTTGACTCTGCCACATCAGCCAAAACGATGCCGTTTTGTTTGAAACTACAGTGATAACCGTCCGACTGACAGTCGGTCGGTTTTGGTACCTCCCGTTTTGTGGCGGTCGGTTTTATACGGTCGGTTTTGTCCTGTTTCCTTGTAGTGTTACTAAAACTAAAAATCTCTATTAATGGTGTGGTATGTCATGTAGATATACTTAATTAGTTTTAAAAATAAGCAGAAATCTCTTCTTAATGGTATGGTATGTCATGTATACCGCGGTATACATATAATTATTAATTTAATATAATTGATTTAATTTCAAATTGACTATTATTAAATTAAAAATTAAGCTCTTTACTAAAACTAGAAACCCCTATTAATGATGTGGTATGTCATGTAAATATGCTTAATTAGTTTTAAACATATTGTTAATATAAAAACAAATCTATACTTTTTAAAATCATAACTCCCAGTATGATATGTCATGTATACTACGATATACACATATAATTATTAGTTTAATACATAATTAGTTTAATTAAAAATTAATATAATTATGACTATTAAATTAAATTAATTGCCAACAATAGTCAAGTTACATACTAGAAATCTACCGCCATCGGTTTTGAATTGATATCGGGAGGGGTAAATGCTGAAGTATCATACTTATGTACTAAAAGTAAACTCCAACAAAAATACTACTCCCTATGTCCCAACCATTTCTTTACACTTTTCTTTTTGGGATGTTACTCTCAATATCCTACACTTTAGATGAGAAGAGCGGACAAAAAACATTTATCTGGACATGTCTTTGATATAGTGCTGCCAGCATAGGTAAACAGTGACTCAGAGGGCACCAAATTAGGTTCTTCACTTTTGGAGGGACAACTAAATTCCAGATACTATTCCATATAGTTGTATCAACATTAGCTGTTAAAGATCTGGACAACTCCATTTGTCTTCAATAACCACTTTTTACTGTGTATTTCCCATTTTTTTCCCACCTCCATGTCCACCTATCATGAACCACTCTCCTACTAAGTGGGATCTGTTTTATTAGTTATCTATCTCTACTCGAAAATAAGAACAACAGAATATCATCGTCCCACATGTGACTCTCATGCATGTCCTTTTAATATTGCCACGGAGGTTGTTTCAAGCCATGACGTATGTCAGGATTCAACATAAGGATTAATAGCATCTGAGAGCCATGGTTCATTCCATATGTTTATAGTTTCTCATGTACCAACCAGACGACAAGTTCCATCTTTCACCAAGTCACGTGCAGTCAATATACTCCTCCAAATGAAACTCGGATTAATATTCAACTTTGCTTCAAAAAAGTGAGAATGAGGGTAATATCTTGCCTTGTACAGTCGTGCCACTACGGAGTTGTTACATGTTAAGAGACGCCACCCTTGTTTTGCCACAAGAGAGATATTAAAACAGTGGAGTTTCCAGAATCCCATTCCCCCATGAGACTTCGGACTACATAATAGGTCCCATGATTTCCACCTAATCCCTTTACTTTCTTCCCCATTCGTCCCCCACCAAAATGAGTTCATCATCCTTTCTATCTCCGCACATAACATCTCAGGTAGAAGAAACAAGCTCATTGCAGATGATGGCATAGACTGAATAACATATTTCAGCAACACTTCTTTACCTTCCCTGGATAAGGAATTTGATTTCCAATTCTGAATCTTAGTTCTTATGCAGTCTTTGATATAGCTGAAAATTTTCACTTTGCTTCTTCCAATCCATGAAGGAAGCTCTAGATACTTTCCCTACAATAGATTCATTGTTACACCAAAACAAGCTCTTAATTCTTGACGAGTGTTAGAAGAGCAATTTCTGCTGAAAGAGATTGCAAACTTATTAAATTTATTTGCTAACCAGATGCTAGTTCATATTGCTGCAGATAGTACTGTATGGCCTCACACTCTTCTTTGGTTGCTTTAAAGAACAAGTTGTTAGTGTAGGTGCCCTAGAGGCAATACATTGTCTCTTTTAATAAACCTTTATGTCATTTGATTATTCAATAAACGTATTTATTATGACTTTAATTACTGCGATATATTTGTTAGCATAATAAATGTCCTTAGAATCATGATACACATTATATAGTTTAAGTACATGACTTGAACTTGAGATTATATAATATATCATATTCTTAAAAGGTCCCTAGTCGAGTATTATTAAATATAGGACAATAATAATACATAAATAGACTAATATGTTAATTGACAGATAACCACATCTCATTGGTTATAAGTATGGAGATACTAAAGTCAATGCATAGGTACATGTAGGAGTACATGGTACTGGATAGACCCACAGTGAGATTCTTCATGTTTAATAAAGTCATAAGAAAGACTCACAGTGATAATGGTGTAATGATCCTTAGACTTGAGATCATTATATTTCTATACGAGGATTAATATACTTTGACAACATTAAAAGTTACCTTTGACCGGGTGATGATAAAAGTGGACATCGGGTATATCATGAGTCATATGAGAAATATGAATGATAGATAAAGGATTTAACCCTCCTATTATTAGGGGAGATATTATTGGCCTCTTGATTGAGTAAGACTATGAAAATGCATGGCCATGCTCAAATATTGATTTGTTTTAATAGTTTACTCATTGATCAAGGAAACCCGGATTAAGCATTGAAGAGGATGACTAAATACATGCCTCGAGTTTAATCTATAATATTTGGTTAAAGGGATTATATTACACGGAAACATTAATCACGAAAGGTTTAATTGGATCACCAATTATTATTATTACTTGGGTAGCAATGATGTATTACTAGATGCCGCTCATTGTTTATATTTTGTTATTGGATATTGAAATTATTGCCAACGTAATAATAACCTAAAGGGTTACACAATAAGAACGTTTTAAAAGGAGTTTTAATTTAAATATCAGATTTAAATTAAATAATTATAAATTCGAAATTGGTTAATTAATTAATTAAGTTGGACTTAGTTAATTAAATGATATTTCGAATTTAATTCATTAACAACCCAAATCAGTTTGGTTTAGTTGAAGCCCAAGCTGATTAGGGTTAGGCCCAATCTCTCTGCCCTATATATACATAATGATGTATAGTTTTAGGGTTTGGTTCAGAAAATTCGTTTTCAAGAGAGGCTAGAGAGAGAGAGAGAAGGCAGTTTTATTTGGCTAGTACCTGCTCCTTGGATCGTTGGACGATCGGACGTTCTTGTGGACGATTTAGAGACACAGATCTTGACGCAAGGTTTGTGTGGTGATTGCAATCCAGGACCTCCATCTTACAGAATTCGTAAAGCTCTTAACTGGTATGATTTCGTTTCTCCATAATCAGTCACAACTTATACATGGATCCTGCGTTAGGGTTTCGTAAATTTTATTATTTTACGACTGTTTTTCGCTGCGTTTTTACAATGAAACCCAACACAAGTAACTATCATCGACAAAAAACAAGTGGGAGATCGGAGGTGCAGATCTTGCAACCCTACAACCATGAATTAACCCCCTATTTTCCAGCTTTGACAAAGACATTGATAAGCCCTCTGCGCAAATTAAAAATAGGTACGGGGAGATAGGATCTCCCTGTCTGAGACCCCGTTCAGGTTTGATAGGCCCCACTACATCCCTGTCATGAACAATGTGATATCTTGCTTTGCAAACGCATTGCATAACCATATTACCCACCTGGTTGAGAAACCAAGTTTGTACATCATCTGCCTCAAAAATTTCCATTCTAATCGATCATATGCCTTGGACATATCCATCTTGAGGGCTGCATATCCTACTTTACCCTGTGTTTTCCTGTGAAGGTAATAATTAAGTTCAAATGCCAGCATTACATTATCTAAAATGAACCTTCCTGGAAATAAAGGCACTCTGAGACTTCGAGATGATTGTAGGCAAAACATATTTCAATCTATTTCCGATAACTTTGGAAATAATTTTGTAGATAATATTACATAATACTATAGGACGTAGATCAGACACCTTCTCTACGTTAGCTTTCTTGGGGATTAAAACCAAAGTGGTGTCATTTATGTCATCTGGAAGCTCTCCAGAACTGAGCCATTGAAGGCATGAATTGGTTACATGATTACCTACGACATCCCAATACTTTTGATAAAAATACGGGTTAAAACTGTCAAGACTTGGGCTTTTGTTTGGGTGCATTGAAAAAACAACATTTTTAATCTCATTATGAGTAAAAGGACTCAGTAAATTATCATTTTGAGCAGCAGAGATATGTGACTCCACATTATTTACTATATTGTCAGTATTGTTTTCGTTTGTTTTAAACAGATTAGTGAAGTAATGATGTAAAACCATATCCAAACCTGAGCTCCAGTCCTTCCATTCCCCATTATCATCTTTAAGTTTCTTGACTTGATTTTTTTTCTTACGACTAGTAGCAGCCTGATGAAAATATTTAGAGTTGGAATCACCTGATTTTAACCGAAAATATTTAGAGTTGGAATCACCTGAGTTTAACCATAATTGCTTCGAGCGTTGTCACCGGTAATCTTCCTGTTTGAAAGCAAAGTGTTAAAGTTTACATCTTGTATTCAAAAATTGTGTCTGGGAATGAGTATCCATCTTGTTCTTTAAGCGTTTAAGACAAATTCGACATTTTTTGATTTTATCCCGAAATTGGGTTCGCATTTGCTCGCCCCACATCACAAGAATCTCACTACAACACCGTAGGTGGCCCTGAATATCTACCAGATTATTGCCCTCCCAGCCTTTGATTACTTGATCTCGACAACCTTACTCACACGCCCATGAGTTTGCAAACCGAAACTTTTTTACCCATCTCGTAACATTTTGATTTAGAGACAAGAACAATGCTGTGTGGGCAGAACAAGGAGCATCCTCATTTATTACAGTAGCTGAAGAAAACATAGAATGTCAAGTTGATGATGCTAGAGTTCTATCCAGTTTTTCTTCGAAAAAATTATTGAATCCCCTCCCCTTCTCCCATGTAAATCCGTGTCCAATCATCTTTACTTCATTACAATCACCGATAATAACCCAAGGTGTAGGGTGACAGATTACACAAGTTTCTTATAAGGTTCCAAGAATCACGAGTTATATGTTTTGATGGTTCGATATATTACACCTAATGTTATAACATTCATAGGCATGAAACACAAACCAAATTTTTTTTATCTTTCACTCCAAAAAAAGGAGAAATGTTAAAGAGTGATCAGGGTAAGATTCGCAAAGCTACAAATGATATTAATTATATTTGAGATATATAACATACTTCATGTAGCACTGATTTATCCGTATACAATCCCAGGAATATTACTATCTGCAACTCTTGGGCACTACCAGAGTTGCATCAACTACTACGTACTAATGTATGCATTAGTACTTTTATTTTGCAAATGTATGCATTAGTACTTTTATTTTGCAAAATTACCGATTCTCACACTACTACAGTATTACTTGCAAGAGAGCATATACTCTACCCATGTCCACCCGGACCGTTTGGAGAGTGGCTTCCGTGGACTTCTGTAGCTGGAAGGAGAAAGCGACGTACAGAATAAATAGCATCAACTGGGGAAGATGATGGATTGTGATGACAAATTGATTGAAACAAAGATATTATGAAGAGAACACTCACTACAAGGAAAACAGCTAAAAGTGACCGCACCATTGCGGTCACATTTATATCAAAAATGACCATTTTCGGTCGTTTTTATCTAAAAATAAAAACGACCGGAACTCCGCGGTCACTTATAAGGCCGACGAAAATAGAGTTGCGGTCGAAAATAGAAACAAAAAATGACCAAATACAGTCACTAGATTTGGTGGATATTAGTTTCAAATATTTTAAACACCTACAAGCGGGAATTTTCCCGCCCTATGGCTAGTAAAGAAAAGCGACTACTCCCGATCATTTTTGTAAATGTGACGAATTACGGTCATTTGGTCTTCATACATGCGACCATTTGGAGTCATTTTTGTCTTCGGTCGAAAGTTACCGGTCAAAATTAAAAGTCAATCAAAGAGTTATGTGAATTGACTATTCTTGTGACCACAAACGGTCACTTTTAGTGACGGTCACTAATACTTTATCAGTCAATGTTGTAGACTGTAGTACTGCTTTCATATGAGATCTGAGTCTAGTATAATATATAGTCATGAAATCATATAGATTTATGATAATTTATTTAGACACGTAAACTGCGAGGAAGTGCGGGAGGACAAATTAGGAACCGACACAAATTGGGAGCCCCGACTTTTCTTAAGATGTCCCTTTCCAACATCTCTGTATATATACATGTTCTAAAATCGTATCATGATTACCTCTCATTTCTTTACAGTTTTTTTACATTGCTTAGCACACATTTTAAAGCTCCTATAAATTATACTTCTACAACTTATTTTTAAAATTTTCTTTTTCTAAATAAAAATTTAAACATTATACTTTTATTGAATAAAAAAATATTTAAAATAATTTATGAAAATATATTTTATTGGACGCTTAAAATATGTGCCGAGCCCCGTCCCCCAATGTAAAGAATCTAGGGGACACAGGGAGTACCAAATTTCGTAAAAATAGGGCTTAAACAGAAAGACTAAGTATTGTCTCTGGACATAGAAATTCTTCGTCTGTACATATGACAGACATTTTTCCTCCAGGTGCATGCTTGCATATAATATATCATAGTAGAATCCGATGAGAACGAAGGTTAATTAAGTTCGTAATCAGGATGGAGCCAGAATCTTTTAGATCGCGGGGCAAATGTACTTTAAGTTATATATACAAAAAATATATTAACATTTATACATATTTTTATTGATTAGAAAAATATGGATTTGTAAATATACTTGGTTTTCATATTAATATACGCATTTTCTTAAACCATCATAAATTTTATCAGAAATTTACATATTTTTTAAGAGCCAGAGTTTACTTATCAGAATTAGAAAACATTAGTTATATTTTAAATCAATATTTTAAAAATATCCCCAGTGGAAGACGCCACAGCAATTCATTATAAATGAACTTGTTTTTAATAAGAAATAGTTATGTAATTACAATAGACGAAATGAAAATTATTTTAACTAGAAGAAAATTAATTTTTATTATAATTTAGTAATAATCGCACCCAAAGATTACTTTTTTTTTCTTGTCATGAAACACACCCAAAGATTAAATGACAACTCTGTGATTTGTTGGGTTCCAATATATCAAGTTAATCATTTTTTACAAATTTAATTCAATATAGTTTTGAAAATATTTTTTTAAAATATTCAGTTTTTAACGATTTTTTAATGTTCGTAGGATGTCCTACTAACCATGCATGAATATAGAAATTACAAATTAGGCTGATAACATCATTGTCAAGAATTTGCTGTGGGTTAAAAATGATGCTGATGTGGGAAATTTAGCAACTAAGTTTTTGATTAACATTAGCGAAATTTAGCAACTAAGTTTTTGATTGCTTTGTGAATTATGTAGCATTTTAAACTAATTATTTAGTCACGGCTACTAAAAACTTTTAAACAGTGGTCGTACTTTTATATTTGATCAACATTAGTAATTTTAATAATAATAATAATAATAGATGATAACCCGTGCAAAGCACGGGTCCGAGAGAAAATTTGTTTAAATCAATTAATAATAAAACAATTTTAAAATAATTTAGAATTGTAGTGAATGCACTACTAGAAAAAGTAGATACAACATCGGTGTTTTAACATTGGTTACAAAAGCCACCGATGTTAAATGGTATTTCAACATCGGTATTTTCTAAAGCGATGTTAAAGCGCGTTTTAGACATCGGTTCAAATAATAGCCGGTGTGGATTCTAGTTTTCAAAAAATTAAAAAATTCCCGTATACCACACTTTCCCCCTTTAATAAAATATGTTCCCTCTTATATCCCAAAATATTCCCCCGCCCCCCTTAACCAAATTTCTATCCCCCCAATTTCCCCCCTTTTCCCACACGGTCAACACTCACCCTCTCTCACTTTTCACTCACTCCTCACTCTCTCTCGCAGCCGTCTCTCTCTCCATCACTCACCGTCTCTGTAACCACAAATTGATACCCTAATCCACAAATTGAAACCCTAATCCATAAATTGAAACCCTAATTGAAGAACCGAACCAAGGGAAAAAGGAATCAACCTAATTGGGTTAATTTCTTTTTCAATTTTTGATTTTTAATTGGGTTAATCGGGTTAATTTCTTTTACAGATCATCTGGAGCTTAGAGTTGGCTTTGACTTTCGATGTAAGCATCCTTGATTTTGCATGTATACTTACAGCTCTGTTAAGCGATGTTTTTTGTTTTTTGATTTTGATTTCGTTGTTTTTTGTTAAATGTATACTTTTATGTTTTGTATGCTTGTTTACTTTAACTGGATATTTTCTTTGTGTGATTCTTTTTTAATTTATGGCTGGTTTTTTTGTGTTTTTTTGTTTTTGATTGTTAAACGTGGGTACTTTATTTGGTTATCTTACTAATTAAAGGATGAGAATGGAGTTGCGGTTGGAATTGCTGTTTATGATGTTGCGTTTTCGTGGATTAATCATAGCTGATGTCCTAATGCTTGTTATCGGTTTTCGGGATTTAATGATGATTTTGGAACTGGAATGCTCATTACTGCTGCTTCTGTGGATGGAGGAGGCTCTGGTGGCAGCGTATATGAAAGTGATGGTGGTTGGTGATTTTTTTTTTTAATTATAGAATTTGAATATTTGTGAATCAGTGAAATTTTTGTTGTTATTGAAGAGTAATGACTGTTTTTCCATGTGTTATATGCAATGTAGGATGGGAAAGATATGGTCCGAGAATAGGTATTAGGAATATCAAGCCAATTAGAAAGGGTGAGGAGATAACCATTGCTTCATCTTCAATTTTTGTGTGGCAGCAGCCCTGTGTCATTGGAATGCCATGAAGGCCATCTTGACCATGAACCCGTTGTTGGTGGGAGTGGTGTTGACTTGGGTTATAAGGAAGAAGAACTTGAATGCAGGAATCTCGAAGTTGAAGCAGAAGTAAGAAAGCTCGAAGAAACTTTAGAGTATCAAAGGATGATAGAAAATCAGGCTAAGCAGAAACACCTTGCTGAGAGTATCTATTGGCAGGTGAGTGTTCTAATACTGCAAAATATGTTGGCCCTCTGTTTCTTTGAAGTATAGACAGATATGACTTGGTTCATAGTTACAATTAGAGTCTGCAGATAATTGCATGAGAATTTTCACTCTTAGAAGTAGACTTATGTACATGTATACAGGTTCCCTTGAGTCAGAGGCAGGGCAATGGATTTTGTAATGGTGCAGGACATGTGCCTGGAGAGACTGGTGATGAAGCATCCCAGAAGATTTCTGTCACCCACAGCAATTGTAATGATCACATAATTAAACTAAATGTGTCATCAGTTATGAGGATAATAAAATTGTTGGATAGACAGTAACAGCATTAGAAGTTAATATATTCTTTTTGCTAGGCTTATCTATTGGAGTTGGAGATAATGGTTCCGAGGGTTTTAATCGAAGGACGGGAAGGAGAGGTAAACGCGAGAAATATCCGAACGAAGTAGTTGAGGGGAAGTATCAATATTTGCAGTTTGGGCAAATTAAATTAGATGACATACTACATGGTGAGGACAGTTCTTATGGTTCACTATATTATTAATAGTGTCTTCCTTGTTTTTGACGCTTGTACCAACAAACATCTCCTTATAGCTGCATAGCCTGCGTGAAATGCTTAAGGCAGCGCTGCTATTTGCTTGATCTTCTGATTTATTTCAATTTATGTTCTCTTGTATTAGTACTGCATATCCCATTATCGAGCTGGTTTATCTTGTTTCCATCTACGCTTTTTAGCTTTACATTGATGTGCTCCAGGACATTGGATTCAGCTTGGAACATACAAATTCTTCTGGAGATAAAACTGTAAGTCTTGTTTCTTGAGTTCATTTATAGTTCTGACTTGTTTCGTCGTATCAATTCCGGTCTTTGAATCTTTCTATTCTGCAGTTAATGTTCCCTTACCGGCGGTATCAATGTGACCAAGTGAGTTCTCAATTTGTTATTAGTTACAGGATTTGAATTGATATTGTAAATATCATATACGATGATCAATTATATATCTTTGCAGGGAAATTTCTCTACTTGCTTGGTTGGAACATACAAGCTTGTCTGGGACAATTCATATTCAACATTCTTTAAAAAGGTAGGCAAGTGGCTTACAAGTCCACATGACATGATTTTTACGATTAGTTTTTTAAGAGTGTAGTTAAGCATTTGATAGAGTAATAAACTCCTAGCCTCATCAGACGTGTGCAAGTGACTTAATTTCCTCTATCTAATTTAAGCATGATATCAAAATTAGGCCAGAAATATAGAGATGATAGGTTTCCATGCCATTTTCTATTTCACCTGTTGGTGTTATCAGTCGTATTGGTTTCAGTTTCTTTCTTTTCTGGTTACTATCAATTTACTATGATCACTATTGCTTCTGCTCTACTATTACTATATTTTTAATTGTTCTCACTTCAGTTGAGCTATGATTTTATGCTTGTGATTTGATTATGTTTCTTGGATTAGGTTCTTCGGTATAAGGTGGACTGTATACCACCAGTGGTGGAGCCATTGACATCTGTAACTGAAGAAGAACAAAATGCTGAACTTTAGCTAGGCAAACTTATCTGCATCCACACATGTGGCTTGTATTATATCCTATGTTATCTCATTGATGTAAGTCTGGGTTGCCCAATATCAATTTGTGTCTTCCTTTGCAGGGTCGTGAACCTTTGCAGGTTGCTGATGGTATTGTGATAGATATACTAATGCATGGACACCTGGTTAGTAGCAGTGTAACAGATTACACGATGGATGGAGGAGAAGTGCAAGAGCGTGAGTTTGGAGCCTCTTGAGTATATCGAGGACAAAATGTCATATGGATGGAGGAGAAGTGCAATTACTGCTGCTCTTGCATCAAGACCAGAAGTCGGTTCATCCATAAATATGATCGAGGGATTAGCAACAAGCTCCACAGCTATTGTCAATCTCTTCCTCTGTTCCGTTGACAAACCAGTGATCCCTGGAAGGCCTACAATAGCGTCCTTTAGATTGTCTAGTTCTACCAGATTGATTACTTCATCTACAAACATCTTTCAAAAATCAGAAAATAAAGTTAGTGTAATCTTCAAATTTCTATCTTGTTTTGTGTTAGAACTGTGACATCAAATCAGTGTGTCTTACCATCTTTTCTTCCTTGCTTACTTCTGTAGGTAGCCGAAGGAAGGCAGAGTAAATTAAAGACTCGTGAACTGTAACTTGAGGTGAGTGAATATCATTCTGTTCACAGTATCCAGATATTCGAGCAAAAGTGTCTTGTCTCTTTGGGAATCCTGAAATCCTAATATCACCTTCAATATGCCCTCCTGTTTTCCTTCCCGATAGAACATCCAGTAGTGTGGTTTTTCCGGCCCCAGTAACTCCCATTAGCGCTGTTAGAACTCCAGGCTTAAATGCACCAGTTACTTCCTCAAGTAATTTCTGTTAGCACTGAAGTCGAAAGTCTTTAACACTGCCACTCCCAAACTGGTAACATTATCTGAAGCCTGCATTGTACGCGTGAGCTTAGGAGCTTAGCCTTTTTGTTTTCTTGTGTATTTGTTAGATTCCAACTCACAAATTTAAATGCTTCTCAGGGGAATGCGTCAGTTGATTCTAGGAGACAATCCTGTGTCATTAATCCAGAAAGAGATTCACATGTTCGTGTAGAAAGTAAAGTTCAGGAATTATGTTTTGATAAATTGTCACTGAAGATAGAAACTCAAGGACTACAGCACAGAGACACGGACTACAGAGAATTCTCACAATCCCATACTCCAACAAAAGCAGCATCCACCAGTAAGGATACTATTGCTCCAAGAGATCGGTCTGAATTTAGATTAGAGTCACAATTGCATGTAGTGGAAACTGATTCTTCTGAAGTTAAAAATGATTTACTATCATCTGACATCCAGAGTTTTCGGTACTTTTGATAATTTGGTTGGAATATCTGGTACTTTTGGCAATGTAGTTTATGGCTACTAGAATGTTTTTGGTTGCAACATGTTAGGTAACTTTGAATTGTTTGTGAATCCATTTTGAATTTGATAATTAGCTTTGCGATGCAAGTTTTGTTGCATTGGTAATTAGCTTTGCGATGCAATTTTTGTTGAATTGGTATTGAATTGGTAATCAGGGGCAATGTAAATTAACATCACAGCTATAATTTTGTACTGTTAAAACCGATGTGGAAACCAAACTTAACCAATTTCTAAAGTAACAAAGACATCAGTGTACACTCAAAAATCGATGTTAAATGAACTGTGTACGTAAAAATCAAACCAGAAAACCGAAATTAAATGGGACATATAACATTGCAACAACTTCAAAAACTGATGTTAAAAGGACCATTCAACATCGACAACAATTAAAGAAACCGATGTTAAATGGACACTCAAAAATTATACAGCAAAAAAACCGATGTCTTTAATATCTATTACATCAGTGTCTATACGAAATAGATGTCTTAAAGGCTTTTGACATCAGAGTAACATATCAAACCGATGTTAATTCCCTTATTAGACATCATTTTTAATACATCATTCGATGTCAATATTTATTTTTAACTTGTGTGTCGTTTGTTCAAGAGGATCTAACCTTGATAACAAATCAATATTGAAGTGTTAATAATATACGTTTGTGATGAATTTGTGCCAATGACATCAGAATTTGTTATGTAAACGATGTGGTTTTATCTAATAGACATCAGTCAAAAACCGATGTCTAAACACTAGGACATTTAACAACACCCGCGTAGACATCGGTTGGTTGTTTAGAAAGACATCGGTTTTTAGCCGATGTCTATTGCTATATTTCTAGTAGTGATGATAAGAATTTACGATGAAACCAAAATAAGAATTGAATCAAATTTGGAACTGAAGTATTAATAAATATAATTTATTAATTTAATTATGATAGATACATTATTTCTAAATTTCGTAATAAAATAATTGCAATTATAATAGGATTCTGAGAGTATAGAGTCCTAGGAGAAATATGATTATGGGTGAAACCAAAATAAAGGTGGAACCAATAAAAACTAATATAGATATAGAATTATAATGGAAATAGAAGTCTGGGTGAAACAAAATAAGTGTGGAACCAAATTTTGGTACCGAAATACCATTTTAAAAAGGGTTTTGTTTATTAATAAAGGTTATAGATTTGTAAAACCACCCAAAATTTTGACATCTTAAAAGTTACAAATTCCGTCTTCTCATATCATGTTTTACATAAAAATGTAGGAAAAACATGAGCATTAATTTCAAATATGCTTTCATTCCATGTCTTGCAATTCAAACAAATTTAACAAAAGTATAATCTCATATAGCAAAGAGCAACTCCTAGATAGCAATTAGCCATTAGTAATTTAACAAAAAATATATAATCTCACATCCTCCCTTTTCTTTTGTGATGACTGAAATGTTTATTAGAGCACGATAGCATTGGAATCAAGTCCCAGAAGGCCAGAACTACCCACGTACATACATAAAAGATAATAAACAAGATTGATCCATTAAGGAAAAAGAGAACCCTGCTTCCGTCACCACCATAAGCTTCCCTTGCCAGAGCACCCCCATCAACTTACTAAATACTTTTATTTGAATTTTGGCCATCAGATCCTACTTCCGTCCGTGAGGACCCTTTGGAGATCTACTTCCAAAAACTTGATAAGGAGGTGGACTTCTGTAAGTAACATATATAATTGTGAGAACCAATTTGTATAGTGATTTGTACTGGTATAAAAAAATATTAAAAGCATGAAATGGATTTAGTTATGCATACAAATTAAAAAATTATTAAAAGCATCAAACGTAAAATTATCGTTTGGCACAATTAGTATATGAAATTCTTTTCAACCATCAGCGCGCAGTTGGACAGAAAGTGTTTTATATATGCTGTATATTCTAGCACTTATTAATCCTAACACAAGCAACATAGAAAGGATTTTTTATTATCATGCAAGATGGAACTAGTTATTAATTAAAGGAGAAACAAAATAACTGCTTAATTGCCATGCAATGGTTGGACTGGTAATTGATATTCTAATACAATCAAGAGAAATACCTCACCTATAAATTGTAGTACGAGCAGGTGAAGATGGTGAAGAAAGTATGAACGGTAGACTGATTAGTAACAAGAGCATGTTGATCACTAGAATAAATGCAGAAATTGAAGCCATCTCTTGGTCTTATATTCTATGAAAATCTCTACAAATATAAATGTGTACACATATAGAAGATGGGTTATATAGACTTCCATACATGAAATTGTACTCTCACTTTCCTCAAAGTGGTTATTCTACAATAGCCTACCACGGAAATAAATGTGGAAAAAGAACCAGCAACTTGCAATTAATTAAAGGTCCCTTCGCCTATCACGACTTTTGAAAGGAGACCACGGTTTTGGTCTTTTTAGCTCGGTGCGTAGCGGTTGAAGTTTTATATTTTAACTAATTTTATAGGCACGGGCATGCTCTAGACTCACATGTTACTAAAGTGTGTACATATTGTATTGTAAGATGCAATTTCTTTTTTCATTTTGTACATGGACTTGTCGTACTAATGAATAAAGTTGGTTAGTGATATACTTTGAAAACGTTTTAAAGTTTTGAATTCTACAGTTGATGTCACTAAGTACAGACATTTATTGGTTTGCCAAGATCCAGTTAGTGATAAACGACAAGTTTATGTAGATATTGTTTAAGGGTAATGCTAGAGATATCAAATTGGGTACCGAATTTTGGTACCAAATGATGTGGCATCGGTGATGTGGAAGTTTGGGATGATTTTATTGGGGGAATTAATGTGAATGCAGGGGGGTCCACTATTATTAATTAAGTTGTGACCAATAAAAACATGACATGTGGCATTTGGGATCCATTTTGGGATCCAATTTGGTACCCCTAGCATTATTCATTGTTTAAATACTGCTATCAAAATTATGTTTTTAGTCCTACATACGGGCATGCTCTAGATACGAATATATTTATTATTCTTTTTCAAAATATATTGTACACTTAAAATATATAGTATTTTTAGGCGTAAACTAATGTGGTATTACATCAGTACGGGGTTAAACATTATGGTTTGCTTATTTCTAAATCAGAAGTTAACCTGGGTATGTGTATAAGGTGCTAAAATATGCAGTGATTTGTGCGCATAACTGAAACTAACAAAAGTATAATTATGTAACATTTGACATGATATTTGATTCTTGAATAATTTAAGTGTAGCAGACACATATGCAAGACCAAGTAAAAATTTTGGGGCATCACATTATTCCCGTAATGATCTCATGATACACATGTGCAAGACCAAGTAAAAATTGTGGATTTATGCTAATAATCTTTGTGTCGCATTATTATTATCTCGTGTAATTTGTTAGCTTCCAGTTAAATGATAACGGGACTAAAATCCAGACCATTCGGACTTTGGAGTGGTGAAGAATACGCCAACAGGTGATAAATGCCATGTGTCTACCTGGGTTGTGTAGTACAATGGTTGGAAGGATAAATTGTTTAGATGAGATTAGTTGTTTAATTCACCATAAAAATAAAATTAACTTATGTTTCAATTGAATAAGAGAGTGAGGAATTTTTTTTGAATTGATTGTGTATATAATCATGTACCATATTTTGAAAACTAAAATACAAAAGTTCAAAAATAGTGTGAATCACCATTTTTTTTTTACTCAAAAATTAAAGTAATAGTAAAAATAAGACAAATGAGATATCGGATTTATGTAAAATGATTTTTAACACAACAAAAAAAACTATGTAGCACAAATGGTTAGAAGGATGGATTTTATAGACGAGGTTAGATGTTCAATTCACCACTAAGACAAAATTAGCTCTATTTTTTTCTCATTAAATAAGATAGTGGCATATTCATGTAATTTTGTAACATGTAAGGGAATAATTGTAATTTCACAGGGGATTTATTGGCTCAAATTACCCCTAAAATATCCCATTGTTCTCCTATTATATATAGAAGAGATTTTGGATTTTATATATATATATATAGGTCATTGCTCCATGAAGAACACTCTGATATAAAGAACAATAAAGAACATCATAGAATTTTACATAAATTGCATGTTCATTCTAATTTTCTCACCAAAAAAGGTTTATTACGAATAAAAATAGAATCTAACAAAAAATTAGAATCAAATAAAACATGATTACATGTAATTTCATTGTGATAAATATATATACAAGATTCTGTACTAGATTCTATACTGGATTATATGTAATGTTTAATTTTTAAATTTAGATGAGATTTTACATTAAATTCGATATGTTAGGCTTAATTGTTGTTCAATTTTATGATTCTAATTTTAAAAAATCATTTTTTATGAAAAATAAAGTGTTCATGATGGTGTTCTTTATTGTTCTTTATATAAGGTGTTTATGAATTTTTAAATTTTGATGAGATTCTATACTGGATTATATGTTAGGTATATATGTTCGATATATATACGTTAAATTACATGATTACATGTAATTTCATTAATGATACATACCAACATAAAAAAAATGTTAAAAACATCAAATGGATAAAGTATATATGTATCAATCAGTGTTGTAAAAAGCAGGAATCGGAGTTAATCGGTGAAGGCACCGTCCAGGGATTAATCGGGTAATCAGGGATTAATCGGAATGATTAATCGGATCACTAATCGGAATAAATTTAATAATATTTTTTATATACAATTATAAAATTATTTCGTTATTTCAACTAAACATATGTTATTGTCATATATTTATGTAAATATGTTAAAAATGTTATATAATTGTAATAAATAAAATTTTGAAGGTTTAACTTTTCAATTAGATATCAATTTAAGCGGAAAACTTAAGAGAATTTACGATTTAGGCATCAAAAATTATAATTATATGTACAAAAATAATGTTTTTTCCTATTGTTTAATCAAGTAAACCTTTTAAATTTTTTATTATTTTTTTAATTTTTTACTATTTTTTAATAATTAGCCCGATTTTTGACCGATTAATCCGATTTTTGACCGATTCAGTCGATTTTTGACCGTTTTTATGAAAAAATGATTAATTGAGCGATTTTCACTTAATCAGTTTGGTGGCCCGCCGTCTAGCGATTAATCTCGATTAATCGCCGACTTTTAGAACACTGGTATCAACATGCACCTAGTTTTTAATATAAAATGGAGAACTTTTAAAGACCTAATCATAAATTAGTTAATAGAAATAAAAGAAGGAAATACAGAGGAACCACTACACCAAAAATTGGCTTTTTCTATCAACTATTTTCTACCGAAGCATTTTCTACCGAGTATTTCCTACCAATTTTTAGGTCAAAAGGTCATTTCCTACCGTCCCCGCATACGGTAGGAAATGGACGGTAGGAAATGACCCATGGGACCCACCCATTTCCTACCGTCATGTGGACCCATAATGCCACGTCAAAATTGTCAATGTGTCTGACAACGAAGAAACGACGTCGTTTTGCACGACCTATTTCCTACCGACGTTTAATGGTAGGAAATGGTGTTCTCATTTCCTACCGAAGTTAGTAGGAAATAGTCGTGGTGGGTCCCACATGCCACGTTGGTTGTTGTCAGCGTGTCTGACAACGATCAAAACGACGTCGTTTTGTTACCCATTTCCTACCGCCTCCTATGCGATAGGAAATGGGTCGTCTATTCACCACACCAAAGACAACATGTCATCCTCTGATTGGTTGACATGCCACGTGGCCATTTCCTACCGCTTATCAGTAGGAAATGAGCTGTAACGAAAAATTAAATCTTATCTACATTTACACTGCCTTCTGATTTAAAACCTATCGACATACATCATTTTCTACCGCCGAACATTTATAAATTAATTATTTAATAATTACAAAAATAAAAAAATTATTTTCATATCGTAAATACATCTTGGAATGTCATTTTCTTATAAAATTATAATGTATGCAAAAAATTAGACTCTTTTAACTTCATTTGACATGAATTTATATTGAAAATGTTTACTCAGCTTCCATTGTAGAATCAGCTACTGTCTCTTGCTTCGAACTCTTCCATCTTACAGTACCTCCATTTAGACAAAACACAAACCCAAATTGAGACACAGTATCGTCTCTGTTTGTTTAGAAACTAGCATCAGTGTAACCTCTTACAACTAGCTTCTCATCTCCTCCATATACCAAGAATGAATCTGTTGCCCAGTAATTAACAATTGTAGAAGGGGGGTTGAATACAATTGTATAAGATTCTCGACTTAATAAACACAAATATGAATTAATAACAGCTTTATTAATTCTGGTATAAAACTGTTACAAAACTTTCTCAAGAAATTCTGATGTTTTTGAAAGCTTTTAGGTTACAATGATACTCGTGTAAACTATTACAATATGCAAAACCTAAATTGTGTTTATATACTACACAAATACTCAATCAATTATAAGATATGTTTAAATCAATTACAAATTATATCACTACGTCAAATTTTGGCTTCCGTCACATCAAATACGTGTGGCTAAGCACTTTACGTCACGTTTTAATTTTTCAGCAAAGTGTCACCTAAGGTCGGATCATTTTACGCCCCCTACGGCCACACCCCAGCTGTGTGGCTGTAACTCAAAACAGAGTGACTAAAGCATACCACCCCTTGGGTCTGACAGCCCCTGTTTTAAGCTCAAAAGTGTGACTAAATACCAGCTTTCAGCCACAGGATGGGTCGTGGCTAAAGAGAATTAATAACGTGGCTAAATACCAACATTCATCAAAGGCTTAGTTTTGGTCGCACTATTTATTAGTAAATCGTGGCAAAAAACTTGGGTATGGCCACATTTTATAATTTTTCTGTGGTCGTTTGTATGTTTTATATACTATTAAACAACTGCTTTTAGTCACTAATAATTGTAGTAACTATCCCCCAATATAATATAATAGGTAGTGTGGCTGAAGTGTGGTACTAGCCACACATACTTAACCACATCACAAACAGGTTTCATTTGTAATATAAATGACCACGGCCGTACCAAAAAGCCGATACAAATCACAATACCAAAAGGCCACAATCCAATTCAAAAAGGCGACAATATGCAAACAAGTAAAATGCCAAAATACAAGTAAAAAAAAATGCCAAATTCCAAACTAGTCCATATTAATCCATAAAATCCATACTAAATCCATGATCCATAACAACGATATGGAGTATAACTCCACAATCCATAAAAACCACATAACCATAACCAGAGTACAGAAAATTAACAACTTATCGAAAAGTTCACAACCAGAAAACCACATTAACATGAGTCAAATTAAGTTTACAATTACACCACCAGCTTCCGCTTCTTCCTCAGCTTGTCTGCCTTGTTCGCCTTAGCCTTTGAACGTGTTACTGGGGAACCTGTAATGGTATTACATCTCTTCTTCTCCTTCTTAACTTGATCTGCGCTATGTTCTTCCTTAGCTTGAGCTGCGCTATGTTCTTCCCCTTTCCCATTGGCCGTTGGATTTGGTACCTAGAGTAAAACATGAAAACAAATATGATGATCATTCCAACAGCCCTCAAGTTAAGACCATTCTAACACAAGTAATGTAATTCTATAGATAAGCAAGTTAAGACCGTTGGACAAGTAATGTTATTTAATTAAAGCTCCATCATTTTAAACAAAATTATAAAGCAGGATAATAAATGCACACAACCAAAATGGAATGCAAAGTAAGAAACGTACTTGATGATCAATTATCTTGATAAGGTTTTTGGGCCAAGCCACAAAAGAACCCAAAGCATCCTCAACTGTCCGCATATCACCGGCTTCATAAGGTAAGAATGCTGCCCCCTTCACAACTTCATCAACAGAAACTCTATAGCAATCATCTTGTAGGGGGACTCCATGAATGGTTTGTCCTTTCTGGTCTGAAAGGATAGCTGTACCACGTGCAACCGGGTTGTTCAAATTCAACATATACAGAGTACACTTCATTGGCTACAAAAGTACGTGGCATAATTAACATCATAAAGGTAAAGTGAACTAATATACATACACATTTAGAAATATAATACATACCGATTGGACAACTGTTGAGGTTTGATTTGACTGAGATGGCGACTGAGATGGCATTTGACCAGAGATAGTGCTAGGCTGAGATAAATTAATCTTCTTCCTGGTTCCGGATCTAATTACCTTTTCCTACAAAAGTAGAAGCATAATTGCCAACATATTAAAGTTAAAGTTAATCTCAATATACATGTGCATTTAGCAATGTTGTAATACCTGTTGCACAATTGTTGGATCTTCTTGTGATTTAGTGGTACGCGGAGATATATAAACTTTCCTCCTGGTGGTGATGACCTTTTGCGCCATTATGGATGTGTCGGCAGTGATCACCTTTTGCGCCATTATGGATGTGTCGGCAGTAGGAGTCACTTGCTTCTCCACAGATTTAACCTACAATTTAAGAAATTTGGACAAGAAATCAGCAACTACTGGGAAAAAATTAAAAAGAAATTAAAGTAGCCATTACTTACAGGTGTTAAAAACTCTGTCGATGCTGGGATGGTAACATTAATGCAGCTGTCCCTCGAACCATTCCCACTTATCGGTGTTCCCTACAGAATGTAACGTGAAATGGGAAAGTCAAGTGATAACACAAGTTTTGTAAACTATGTTTTGGAATATAGACACAAGATAACTAAATTCCAACACAAAAAACTCCAACAATTTACGTAGTGCTTACATCTTGTTTTGTTGCTGAAAGCAGTCCTTGCGAATCCAATTGAGCCATGACTTTATTCAGTTTATTGTTCGTTGCCTCCATCTGCAACGACAGGTTCTTCAGCTCTTCATCATTCTTCTCACGCAGCAGTTTCTCATTTTCCAATTGAAGCTCCAGAATCTTGATTTTATCTTTTCCTGTTGTCCTTTGCCGAGGACAATGCCAGTACGCACTGGGAGTGACTCCACAACCAACACCTCTCAAGTATGAACCCTGCTCCCTGCCAAAAACCACTGTAAGGGCATCCTCGTCCGGCCCAATCTTGATTAGTCCGTCCTTTATCTGTGCTTCAATATCCATCTGTAAAGAAAAAAGTGAAGAAAATTAGTAACAAGGACATGTTCTTCACTTTAGGATATACTAACTCTCATATTTAAACTTACTAAATAATCTGCCATGCTCTTCACTTTTGGATCTACCAACTCTCCATCTTTGTTTTCCCTCCCCTTCCTCCACATAAAACACGGGTGGGGACATCATCAACCTTTATTTCATTTTTTGAAACCTTGCATAATGCAACGATGACACAATCAGACATTTAATATCCAAAATAATCACTAGTAACACAATAAAAACACATCTGAATTACCAATTTTTCTTTGAGACGAGGGTATCCTCCTCGTCCCAAGCGATGATCAAAAACGGACCGTGATCGCGCAATTTTCGTAGTTTTGGAGACATCCTTGCAATAGTCAAAAGAATTATTTCAGCAAAGTGCATTGGAAAAATATGTTAATTCAAACGATGATCCGTATATTAAAGTATTACAACCTTGAATTTATCCGTTTGCGTGTGGGCTACGAACCTATCCCAATCAGCTTGCTCTACCAGTGTACGATACTGCCTAGGAACTTTTGCAAGTTTTGCTGGTTTATTCAGGTTAGGTTGTATGAATCTTGCATACATCTTTCTTCTGAAATTGCGAAGCAGCCCACCAAGCCGAGTCATTGTAAACTTTAGACGACAAAGTTCTATATTAAAAAAATGCTGCAATATATAATACATGGTGTTAATACACATAAAAGGCAAGCAGATAAGTTCAACAATAGTGTTTCATATTAAAAATGTAACATATATTTAGAGTACTTAATGCGAAGTAGCTGATTTACTGTTACTTGATCCCACAGCTTAGCCTTCACTTCTTTTGGCACCTCCTTCCATGTTAACCATCTTAAGCCAACATGCTCCCTGACCGTGTCTCCCAAAAAGCTCGTAAATTCTGATCTGTATTCCCCCATTAACCTACCAAGTGAGTCAAATTCAACCTCATGTCTTTTTCCACCAGAGTTTGTAAACCTGGTACGCAGCTTCGGCAACCTGGTTAGCCCCCTCTTAGCTTTGACATCATTCTTTTGTTGCACCTTTTTGCACTCTTCTACTTCTTCTTCTGTGTTTTCTCCTTCGTCTTCTACTTCTGTGCTTTCTTCTTCTTCGCTACACTCTTCCGTTGAATATTGTTCCTCAAATTCCTCATTGTCCTCACCTACAACCAGTATAAGAACCCTTAGCAATTACAGGATTTATCTGTTCAATATACATACACATGCATAAATATGAGAAGTCAAAAATTAGTCTACCTAGGTATTCTTCTTCAACGCAAACTGGTGCAGTAGCTGTGGACCAGGAATGGAAGACATGAATCTTGCAGACTCCAGTCATGGTAGAAGCAACAGCCAACTCTTTTAAGTCACTGTCTCCAAGGATCAAACCATATCCATGATCCGGGGTCACCCCGTCTTTCATGAAATAAAGCTTATCATCATCCGAAACTACATCCGCTACCAAATCCCTAACTTGTTTAACAGTCATGTTGTAGACTTCCATTCCGTCGAACACCTTTGCCTTAGGACCGGTGTATTGCCACTTAACCTTTGTCATGAACTGACCCCCATAGTAAACAACTAACCTGTACTTCTTTCCCATGGTACTCAAATTAGCTGTAGACAACAAGCACAACAATGTCAGATATTAATACATCAACATTAAAGCATAGTAGTATTATTCATATAATTGGAACTCAATTCGTCTCAATCTCTCAAATACAACTCAAATATGCAATCTCTCCAACCATATATCTCAAACATATATCTCTCAAACATGCAATAACTGAAATAGTCTGTGGAAGAATGGTTTACCTGCGACAAGCAAGGTGATTTAAACGCCGGTGGAAAAAACCCTAATTTCAAGAACATAAACCAGATTGGGTCACCAGATCTGACCGACGGTGTAACCTAATTTCACCGACTGAAAGTTGTGGAGAGATTATGGTGCACAGAGAGGGAGAGTTTGAATGTGAGTTGGGTAAAGTGATGTTGAAAGTGAATTGGGGGGAAATTTGATATTTTGGGAAAGTCTAGCCGCCTGTGTAGTGGGGGGAAGTGAATTGGTAAAGTGAATTCGGGGTCGAATCTCGTTCTTTCGAGTAGTACTTTGGTCAGATCCCTCAAAAAATGTCGTACAAGATAAATTCCCGATTTTTCGATTATTTTTCCCCAACATCACAATGCGTATCTATTAACATCCGTACGGTTGGATCGTCGAAAAATGCATTAAAAAAAATTATTTCCACTTTCGGGGTCGAATCTCGTTCTTTCGAGTAGTACTTTGGCCAGATCCCTCAAAAAATGTCGTACAAGATAAATTCCCGATTTTTCGATTATTTTTCCCCAACATCACAATGCGTATCCATTAACATCCGTACGGTTGGATCGTCGAAAAATGCATTAAAAAAAATTATTTCCACTTTCGGGGTCGAATCTCGTTCTTTCGAGTAGTACTTTGGCCAGATCCCTCAAAAAATGTCGTACAAGATAAATTCCTGATTTTTCGATTATTTTTCCCCAACATCACAATGCGTATCCATTAACATCCGTACGGTTGGATCGTCGAAAAATGCATTAAAAAAATTATTTCCACTTTCGGGGTCGAATCTCGTTCTTTCGAGTAGTACTTTGGCCAGATCCCTCAAAAAATGTCGTACAAGATAAATTCCCGATTTTTCGATTATTTTTCCCCAACATCACAATGCGTATCCATTAACATCCGTACGGTTGGATCGTCAAAAAATGCATTAAAAAAAATTATTTCCACTTTCGGGGTCGAATCTCGTTCTTTCGAGTAGTACTTTGGCCAGATCCCTCAAAAAATGTCGTACAAGATAAATTCCCGATTTTTCGATTATTTTTCCCCAACATCACAATGCGTATCCATTAACATCCGTACGGTTGGATCGTCGAAAAATGCATTAAAAAAAATTATTTCCACTTTCGGGGTCGAATCTCGTTCTTTCGAGTAGTACTTTGGCCAGATCCCTCAAAAAATGTCGTACAAGATAAATTCCCGATTTTTCGATTATTTTTCCCCAACATCACAATGCGTATCCATTAACATCCGTACGGTTGGATCGTCGAAAAATGCATTAAAAAAAATTATTTCCACTTTCGGGGTCGAATCTCGTTCTTTCGAGTAGTACTTTGGCCAGATCCCTCAAAAAATGTCGTACAAGATAAATTCCCGATTTTTCGATTATTTTTCCCCAACATCACAATGCGTATCCATTAACATTCGTACGGTTGGATCGTCGAAAAATGCATTAAAAAAATTATTTCCACTTTCGGGGTCGAATCTCGTTATTTTATTTGGGCCAACACTATTCTATTTGGGCCAACACTATTCTAATTGGGCCTTGAACAGGTTCAGTCCAGAGGGAGTAGCGCGCGGCTATGGGGGTCAAATACCTAAGTGGAAAGTTTATTCTCTCAATTGGAAACCACACTAGCTGCCGCTTCTAATCGGATTCAAACAAGTAGCTTCAAACAAGCAGCCGACAGAAACCACTCATACTTTCATCCACAACGATTTCATCCCTAATTTCAGTAAGTCATGTGTTAAATATATGCTAATTTTTGAATTTTATGCTTTGATATATGCTCGTAATTGCTGTAGTTATGCTCTAATATGCTCGTAATTGGTTTAGTTATGCTCTAATATGCTCATAATAGGCTGTAGTTATGGATAAGTCTTGGATGGTAACCGATAGAAACAGTGAACCATATATGGATGGAGTTGTAGCATTTATCGATTTTGCGGTTTCTCATCTGAATATGTCAACGAAGACTATTCCATGTCCATGTGTAAGCTGTTTAAACCACTTCTCTCTTTCGGTGGATGAGGTCCATTACCACTTACTCGTTAAGGGATTCGATCGGAATTATACAAGGTGGATTAAACATGGAGAGGAAGACAAGCCAACAACTTTCAACCAGTTTGATGCAGTAGAATTTCCAACAGATGCTGCAGAAACAATAGAAATGGTAAAAGCTACGGAAGACAATTTCATAGCTGACATTGACAAGTTTCAAGAACTACTTGCAGATGCGGAGAAGCCCTTGTATAAATATTGTCCTAACTTCACAAAGTTGTCTGCAACAGTTGAACTACTAAACTTGAAGAGTAAGCATGGAATGACAAATAATTGCTTTACTGAAATGCTACTTCTGTTGAAAAGGATGCTGCCTGCAGAAGGTAGCGAGATGGTGAACAACACATATGAGGCCAAAAAGATAATGACAGCAATGGGGTCAGGATACGAAAAGATACATGCTTGCATTAACAACTGCATTCTTTACAGGAAGGATTACAAGGACATGGTGGTATGTCCAACTTGTGGCATGTCACGGTGGAAGGTGGATGAGAAGACTAAAGTCATATACGAAAATGTTCCTACAAAGGTATTATGGTACTTCCCCCTTATTCCACGACTGAAACGACTTTATAAAGTGAAAAGCATATCAAAAGATTTGATATGGCACTCCACCAGTTCGAAAAAGCCCGGTGTTCTACGGCACCCATCTGATTCACCTGCATGGAAAGCAATAGACGACAAATTT
The DNA here is from genome assembly GCA_030848705.1 of Heracleum sosnowskyi. NCBI lineage: Eukaryota > Viridiplantae > Streptophyta > Magnoliopsida > Apiales > Apiaceae > Heracleum > Heracleum sosnowskyi. Next base: position 126,724,786 of record CM061240.1, read on the forward strand.
CCGGAAATTGCATCTGATCCAAGAAATCTTCGGCTTGGCATTTCCACAGACGGGGTTGATGTAAACAGAGGGAATAGGAATCACAGTGTGTGGCCAGTATTAACTGTCATTTACAACCTTCCACCTTGGTTGTGTATGAAAAGAAAGTTCATCATGCTTTCGTTATTAATATCGGGAACGCCTGGAAACGATATCGATGTGTTTTTGGATCCTTTGATCGATGATCTGGAGCTCTTGTTTGAAGAAGGTGTTGAAACATATGATTCATATGCACAGGAACAATTCACTTTACGTGCTGTTGTCTTATGGACGATTAATGATTACCCTGCTCTTGGTGCATTATGTGGCTGTCCTTATAGTGGATTCCATGGTTGTGTGGTGTGCAGGAAAGAAACTCATTGTGTAAGACTTCCGTTCTCTGCCAAGCAGAGTTATGGTGGTCACCGAAGATATCTACCATATAGTCATCCCTTCAGAAAGCAAACTAAGGCATTCAATGGAAAAGAAGAGTGGGGAACTGCTGCAGATCCTATGACAGGGGAAGAAATATTCAACGAGGTTAAATTTATTCGGAATATGTGGGGGAAGGGATTTAAGGATAAAGATTCAGAACTGATGGAGACTTCGACTGGAAGAGGGGGGAAAACAAAAAAGAGAAAATCAGAAGGGGGTGGTAGCACAAATTCCGGACAGAAAGAACAGACCTATTGGAAGAAATTCAACATATGGAATCGACGACTTAGGTATTGGCGGTATAATTTGGTCCAACATTGTATTGATTTCATGCACACTGAGAAGAATGTGGCTGAGAGTATTATCGGAACATTACTAAATGTTCCGGGCAAGACGAAAGATGGGTTGCAAGCTCGAAAGGATCTGGCACATTTTGGGATAAGACAAGAGTTGCAGGCTAAAAGTCAAGGCGAGAAGACATTACTTCCTGCAGCCTGCTACACATTAACTAAAGATGAAAAAGACATGTTCTGTGGCACATTACACAACTTAAGGGCTCCGCAAGGTTATTGTTCCAACTTTTCTAGTTTGGTGAATGAAAAGGATAGGAAGCTTATGGGACTTAAATCACATGATTACCATATGCTTATGCAACAGTTCTTGCCAATTGCAATACGGTCTATCATGCCTAAACCCACAAGATATGCTATTATCAGACTTTGTTTTTTTTTCAAATCAATATGTAGCAAAGAAATCAATGTAGAAGAACTCGATAAATTGCATGAGGAGCTTTGTGTTACACTGTGCTTGATGGAGAAATACTTTACCCCATCCTTTCTTGATGTTATGCTTCATCTAACTGTGCACCTTGTTAGAGAGGTCAAATTATGTGGCCCAATATGCTTTCGGTGGATGTATCCCTTTGAGAGGATGATGAAAGTTATTAAAGGGCATGTGCGGAACAAAGCTTACCCAGAAGGATGCATTGCTGAGGAGCATATTGCAGAAGAAACAATTGCGTTCTTCAACGAATACAAAAAATGCATGAGGTCCATTGATATTCCAGAACACCAGCACAACACATCTAAAAATGGTAATGAAGAGGGAATTCCTTTGTCAGCTGGTAAACCAGTTGAAGTTTCTCAAGATCTCTACATGAAAGCACATTTCTATGTACTGCAAAATACGCCTGAAGTTGTGCCGTATATCGAGTAAGGACTCCTACTGAACATGTTTATTTGTGTTTTTCTTTTATTTAACAGTAGGATCAGATTTGATACTCATTTTTGTACTTGCAGACAACACATGACATTTTTGGAAAACAAACATCCTGGTAAATGACAAGCATGGCTGGAGAAAGAGCATAGCACAACGTTTGGTCACTGGTTACGCAACAAGGTAATATTTAAATCAGTATGATCTTAGTTTTTTCTCAATTGTAATTTGTGCAAGCTGAATCTTATCCTTGTTATTGTGTAATTTAGGTTGAAAGCGAGTTATCGATCTCCAACGAAAGTGTATCAGAAACAGTTAAGTGGATCTCACATGGAGCACGCAGAATCGTGAACAAATACGATGTATATGACATCAATGGCTATACATTTCGTACAAAAATTCGTGATGGCAGAATTCACCAGAACAGTGGGGTTTGTGTAGAGGCAACTGAGATGCACATTTCTAAAGAAGTAGTAACCTATGGAAAGAACTTTTATTATGGGGTTCTACGAGAGATATGGGTACTAGATTATCATATTAAGAAAATTCCTCTTTTCATGTGCGACTGGGTTGACAGTAGAAATGGTGTCAAGCAAGATGGCATGGGTTACACGTTGGTCGAACTTAACAGATTAGGCCACAAGGATGATCCGTTCATATTGGCCTCACAAGCACGACAGGTGTTTTATGTTAAAGACCAGCTGGATAAAAAAATGTCTATTGTCTTGATGACACCTCCTAAGAATTATAGAGATCTGTACGATGATGTCAATGAGGATTTTAGTACTGTAATTTTTCCTCACAATGATAATATATTACCACCTGTAGATCCACGTGACTTGGGTAATGAATCTCGTGATGATTACTTTAGACAGGACTGTAAGGGTATTATTATACGTAATGCTAACTGAATCCGGTAATTATTATCATTATGTTTGTCATTTTCCATGTTTTTTATGTAATGCTAAATTCTATTGTATGGTTAAATTCTATGCTCTGTTTGAATTCCTGTTTTTTTCTCCAGGTGTGTGCAAAGAAAGAGGCCTGATCATGATGTCGTCTTCAAATTCCTACAGCTCAAACCAAAATCGATGTGATCTGTGCTACTGTGGTCTTCCTGCCCGGATTAGAACATCAAACACACTTGACAACCCTGGAAGAAGATTTCGGGTGTGCCACAAATCAAGTTCATTGGTAAGCTGATGTCTATCAGTTTCATCTGTTTAATTTAATAAACAGCTTTTAATTTGAATTCCCTTTTCAAGTCTTCTGGACCCAAATGTTCGTTTTGGGAATGGATTGATCCTGAACCAGTTGGCATGAAGATCAAGATCCAGAAAGAAGTTGATGTTGTGAAGACTGACCTGCAAAACTGCATGTCAACAGTTGAAGATCTTCGAAAGGAGGTTCATGTCATACGTGGGAAGTTGTATAATGTTATCATTGTCTTGGTCATTTTCTTTGTTTTTTATTTGATGAAGAATTAATATGTAATGGTGAATTCTAATGTTGGCTGAATGACATGGATTAGTTGAATTGTTCTAGTTTTAAGCTTCATTATCAAGTTTTAAGCTCATCTGGTATGCAACTTGGATAAATCAAGTTTGTGTTTGTCATTTCTGGTTAATCTGCTATACCAATACTTCATGTCCAGTGGTCAAATATTGTGCCACACCCAAATGTAATAATGTGACAGATCAGTTGGAAATGAGGATCCTCAAAACAGAATGCTCTGTTCCTGAAAACAGAGTACTTTTTAGTCACACAATAATACAGTCACTAGTTTTTAGCTGCCTTAGCGAACAAAGATCTGACATAATGCAGAAAACTCTACTTTTTAGTCACATATCAAATGTAGTGACCATAGGTTATTTCACATTTAGCCACATCACCGAAAATGACTGTGACCGTTTGGTAACATTTAGATACAGCAGAGAAGCGTCACTATTTTTTGTCACACTTCTATCTCTCAAGTATGACTATAAATGTTGGATTTGGTCAAAGTCAACCAAAAAAACATGCTGTTTCATCTCTCAATTGTCACACTTTTATAAATTGTGACTAAATCTGCCAAAAAATGTGTTTTCGGTCACTCAAAAAATAATTGTGTGGCTAAAACTTGGGACGATGACCTTTAGCCACTCGTTTTTTCCAAAGTGTCACAGCCCTTACTGTACAAAAGAGTGACGAAAGCCCAAATTTGACGTAGTATATTGATACATATCTAAATCGACAGCTGCATTCCTATAAACTAGGAACCGACAAATCAATCTCCTTATTTTTCTGGACTTGATAGTTATCTTGAAGTAATACTGATCAGCCTTCCAGTCCTGATGATAATCTTGATCACAGTCCTGATAGCAATCCTGATATTAACGCTCATGCAATACTGATGACGTCAGCACCTCAATGCTGATCAGTAGTCCAGATACGGATGATCATTGAATCATAATCTAACAATTTCCCCTAATCTCATACTTTGTAAATAAAGTATAGATTCCTACTATTTTATGTGTATAAGGTATTAATTTATTGACTAAAGTTTTAATATACAATTATTCTCTCAAATTGACTTACATTTTTCGTTTATATATACACTAATAATATGCGAGTATTTCCTGTAAATCTTATTCTTTAAATATCGATAATGGGTTAGTGATATATGATATTTTTTTGTAATTTTTTTAAAAACTTGATGTTATTAATATAACATTATATATTATTATTTACTAAATAAATTATCGCTGATTAATAATCTAATTAATCAATTCAATTAATTATCGATTATCCGATTTTAGATACATCTTCCCGACTAATAGCGATTTACGTCCTTTAGACTACTATACTGTGTGTATAGTATGTGTGTATATAGTGAGAGAAAGAAAAAGAAAGCAGGAGAGAGTCAGACGGAGACTGTCCTTTTTGTCACCCTACACTTTGTTGAAAATTTCCCGCAAAATTCTTAAAAACCATACTCATACTCATGCACCATCACTCTCTTTTTTTAGTAAATTTTGTAACTCTGCATTCATCTATTTTCTTCATAACTACTTCAACCTGAGTTCAATAATTACAATAATACAAACTAAAATTACTATTATCTACACATATATATTGTATTTTTCACAAAAATAAATTTTCTTGTACAAATCTTTCAGATTTCTTGTTCAACATTTGAAAATCCAGATTGTCAGTTACATTTCATGTTGAAAAGTAGGTGGATTTTGAAAAACTTGCATTGAAACATTGCTTGTGTACCTATTAAATTCCAACATATTTTGCATGTCAAATTTTAGAGAAACAAAGATCATGCACATGATTGCATTTGATGTGTGTGTTAGTTTTCCAAAGAAAAAAGTTTTAGCTTTTTGAAGGTTAAATGATTCTATAAACTGGATTATTGGTTGTAATAAGTATCTTTATGCATAACTTCTTTTTCTTTTATACCTAGTTGATCCCTTCTTTTCCATGAAACCAAGTGTGATTGGGCACATACTATACATGTGAGAGTGTGTGTGTGTGGATCTTTTTCTCAATTATTGATTCCTTTTTTTGGTTCTTTAACTTTCATTCATTTCTTGATTAAATTGGTTTCTTTTTCAGCCTGTTGAATTTCTTGGGATTTAGGCTTAGAGTTGATCGGCTTCAAATTCTTTCTGGGGATCTTTTGTTTGGTGTGTTGTTTATTTTTGGGATTTGTTTTGGTCTTCTGGGCTGTTTTTCTTGGAGTAGCTGCACTTATATCACTGCAAAGCTTCAATCTTTTCTCTTAATTTGTAGTTGGTCAGTGAAAAGATTGAATCTTTCTCTTAATTTGAGTTGGGTTTATTAAAATTTTGTGTTTTGAGATTTGAGAAGTTAGGTTAGTTCGAGGTTGTATAGTTGTCGAAAAATGGCTCGTAAAAAAAGGAGGATACGTTTAAGCAAGATCTATACATTTAAATGCAAAAGAGCAAGGGCAAAAGCTGATCATAATCGCATTGGTGGACCTGGATTTGCAAGAGTAGTGTTTTGTAATGAACCTACTAGCTTTGAGTCTACAAGCAGAGGTTATGCAGATAATTATGTTAAAACTACAAAATATAGTCCTGCAACTTTTGTGCCAAAGTCTTTGTTTGAACAATTCAGGAGGGTTGCCAATTTTTTCTTTCTTGTTACTGCCATCGTGGCATTTACGCCAATTGCCCCTTATTCTGCTGCTAGTTCCGTGCTGCCTCTGTCTGTTGTGATTGGGGCAACCATGTTAAAAGAAGGTTTTGAAGATTTTCGGCGAAAACAGCAGGTATATATGCCAACTGCATTTCCATTGGTGTTCATCTTAAATTTATCTATCTGGTTTTTGCTCTCCATTTTTTGTTGGATTGGTATGTTGTGATTTGTCTAGTTGGATGGTTGTTAATTGGTAGCACTTGTTGAGTAACCAGTCGCGAGCTCTGATACCATGTTGAGTAACCAGCCGCTCTAAAACCTCAAGGTGTGAGAGAAAGGCACTTTCTAGGATCATATATTATATTCTAACAACACTAAGCTGAGAAAATGTACATAGTTGTCCAGCTTCAGCTTTAAAGAGATTATTTGAGTCGTTTATTTAAACCATGTTTTAGTCCAAGGTATTCTTTTTACAGCACTGGTGTTGGTTGATCATGTCTTACAGATGATATAGTTGGTTTGAAATATGGAAATTTAAGGAGCTTTCACAAATCACAATATGTTGCGAAAACATTCAGCATAGTACAGTATGGTATACATAATTATTAGAACTTTTAAAATGCCTTAAAGTTTGATTTCACATCCGTTTTACATTACGTTAGACATGGACTTGATGAACTTTGCAATATAGCAGATTAAGGACATTAATAATTTGATATTGAACCAGATATTAGATTTTGTTTGCCTGATCCTATTTGTAGAGATATATTTGTTAAGCTAACATACACTTTAATATTTTTACATACTTTTTCTAGAGCAAGATGTCAACTTGGCACTATTACTGAGTGTATACAAATCTCTTTCAGGATGATGAGGTTAACGGAAGAAAGGTTAACGTACATCAGGGTGATGGATCCTTTAAGCAGTGTGAATGGAAAGATCTGAGAGTAGGTGACGTAGTTAAGGTGCAGAAGGATGAATTCTTTCCGGCTGACCTTCTTTTGCTTTCATCTAGTTATGATGATGCAATCTGCTATGTCGAGACCATGAACCTTGATGGAGAAACAAATTTGAAGCTAAAACAATCTCTGGAGGTAACTTCATCCCTTCACGAGGACTCGAGCTATATGAACTTTAAGGCCACTGTTAAATGTGAAGATCCAAATGCACATTTGTACACTTTTGTTGGAAGCATGGAGTTGGAAGAAGAAAAGTTTCCCCTTTCTCCACAACAGCTTCTCCTTAGAGACTCTAAACTTAGAAATACAGAATTCATATATGGGGCTGTTGTCTTCACTGGCCATGAGACAAAGGTGATTCAAAACTCTACTGCACCCCCTTCAAAGAGAAGCAAAATTGAGAGGAAAATGGACAGAATTATATACTTCCTTTTTGGCATCTTGTTCATAATAGCATCTGTTGGATCACTTGTCTTTGGAATTGTAACTAAAGATGACCTCCATGGTGATCGCATGAAAAGGTGGTACCTAAGACCTGATAATGCTGAAATATTTTTTGATCCTGACCGAGCTCCACAGGCAGCAACTTATCACTTCCTGACCGCCCTATTGCTTTATACTTACTTGATTCCAATTTCCTTGTATGTGTCAATAGAAGTTGTCAAAGTTCTTCAATGTACTTTTATCAATCAAGATATTGAGATGTACCATGAGGAAACTGATAAACCAGCTTACGCCCGCACCTCAAATTTAAACGAGGAACTTGGCCAAATTCACACCATACTTTCAGACAAGACTGGAACACTAACTTGCAATTCAATGGAATTCATCAAGTGCTCTATCGCAGGAACAGCTTATGGTCGTGGTGTCACTGAAGTTGAAAGGGCTATGGCCAATAGATTAGGATCACCGCTGATAGGGACTAAGCATGAGAAGGATATGGAAAATAATAATACAAAACCCCGCATCAAAGGCTTCAATTTTGAAGATGAAAGGATAACGAATGGCAACTGGGTTCGTGAACCTCACCCACTGATCATACAGGGGTTCTTGCGTTTGTTAGCTATCTGCCACACAGCAATTCCTGATGTGGATGAAGATACTGGGAATGTCACATATGAAGCTGAGTCTCCAGATGAAGCAGCATTTGTCATTGCAGCATTACAACTGGGTTTTGAATTTTATCAAAGGACGCAAACTACAGTTTCATTGATTGAGTTGGATCCTGAGTCTCGTGAAAAAGTTAAAAGGTCAGTACAAAGTGTGTTTAGAAAATTTTGGTCTCCTTTTATGCTTAAAAATCAGTTGGATACAGATTTCATTAAGGAGTTTTCACATAAAAAAATAAATTCCATTTAGATTTTTACGTTAGCAACTTCCTTTTGCAGGGAATATGACCTTTTGAACATGTTGGAATTTAACAGTACGAGAAAGAGGATGTCCGTTATTGTGAGATTTGAGGGAAAGCTTTTGCTGCTCTGCAAAGGTGCTGACAGGTTAGTCAATTATCAAACCAATGTAGCATTTTTTTCCTCTATTGACATATTCTATGTTGTACTTTGAGTCATCAATCTCGATCCTTTTAACTTTCCTTTCTAATACTTTAGTTTCGGTGTCTTGTTAGTGTTATGTTTGAAAGACTTGGAGAAAATGGAAGGGAATTTGAAGAAGATACCAGAGAGCATGTGGATGAGTATGCTGATGCAGGTTTAAGAACATTGATACTTGCTTATCGGGAACTCACTGAAGAAGAATACAAAGAGTTTAATGAGAGATTCAAAGCGGCAGAGAATTCAGTTAGTGCAGATCGAGAGACAATGATCAATGAAGCCACAGAGCTGGTTGAGAGGGACTTGGTCCTTATAGGTGCAACAGCAGTTGAGGACAAACTCCAACAAGGGGTGAGCTGAAAAGTTTCGTTTTCATAAAAAACACAAATGTTATGCAACTTCTTTAATACCAAGATTTTAACTGATTTATCTTCTCTTCTGTCTGGCAGGTCCCTGAATGTATTGACAAACTTGCTCAAGCAGGAATAAAGTTGTGGATTTTGACTGGAGATAAAATGGAGACCGCCATTAATATCGGGTACTCAATTTTTATTTTTATTTTTAGTTTTAACATAATACATGTAACATGAAGGTGTACTCTTGCAAAACACTGTAATTTATATCATGGATATCATTCAGGTTCGCTTGCAGTTTACTTAGACAAGGAATGAAGCAGATAATAATTACCTTGGAAACACCAGAGATTAAACAAATAGAGAAAGAGGGAGAAAAGGGTCTTATTGCTCAGGTATAATTCATATATGTAATGTATTAAAGTGAACAATTTTAATAAGGATCAAATCAATTGTTCAAAAAGACAAAATGAAACGGAGATTAATCAAGTTTAATATTCCTACATACTAATGTTGGTCATGGTTCTCTCTCGGACTCTATATAAGAAGTTCTGTCTTGAATGTCACCCTACTAATGTTTTAAGAAACTTGTTCCTGATATCACTTAGCTTCTTTTATAGATCTAATGTTGCGATGTTGATGGAATACGTGCATATCTTTTTAGGCCTCAAAGAAGAGTGTCCTCCAGCAGATAAGTGAAGGGAAGGATCTGATTGCCTTTTTAGGAAAAAATGAGGCATTTGCTCTGATCATTGATGGTAAATCACTTGCATATGCTCTGGAAGATGACCTGAAAAAAATGTTTTTAGATCTGGCAGTTGCGTGTTCCTCTGTTATTTGTTGTCGCTCATCACCTAAACAGAAGGCTCTGGTAAGTGTTCAGCTATATAAGAAGTGCTTAGTTTCACAAAAAATGGTAACCAATACTTTTGAGTTGCGAACAAATCAAGTTTACCTCTGTACTAAAAGTCCAGTTCTAAATTTAAATTGCAGGTTACTAGACTTGTTAAAGAAGAAACTGGAAAGACAACATTGGCAATTGGTGATGGAGCAAATGATGTGGGAATGCTTCAAGAAGCTGATATTGGGGTCGGAATCAGTGGTGTTGAAGGAATGCAGGTGCATAACTAGTAGCTACATCTGATTGTCGTTATAGGTTACATTTCATATGATTTCTTCTAAGCCTGTAATGTATCTTTCCATATATCAGGCGGTCATGTCAAGCGACATTGCCATAGCTCAGTTTAAATTTTTGGAGCGCTTATTACTGGTCCATGGGCATTGGTGTTACAGAAGGATCTCATCAATGGTAATAACACTCGTATGAAAATTTGCTTTGATATAGAATTTTGGTTCTGTTTATTGGCATCCCTGAGATGCAATACTAAAGTAAACAACTTTTTCTTTTGCAGATATGCTACTTTTTCTATAAAAATGTTACATTTGGTTTCACTCTCTTCTGCTACGAGGCACATGCCTCATTCTCTGGTCAAGCTGCATACAATGATTGGTGTATGTCCCTTTACAATGTTTTCTTCACGTCACTTCCGGTGATTGCTAGGGGAGTTTTTGATCAGGATGTATCAGCTACATATTGTCTCAAGGTATGCTTTGGGCGAAAAATGTCGAAAAAATGTTTGTTGAATGTCTCTGTTTAGATAATATATGATTCCGAAACTCGTAACTTAACATGGTATTAGAGTTGTGGTTGAGAGACATTTAAGTTTGATTTCTTCCTAACCCCAATATTCGGCAAATTATTGCCCCAAAAGATGGGCACTCATGATCCATTCTTTAAGAAAAAGTGTTAAAATATAATATATGACATTTTTTCTAAAACCTTAAAACCGGAGGGTATTGTGAGATTGGGTAACTTAACATGATATTAGAGTCTTGGTTGACAGTTGTGTCCAATTCCATTCCAAATATTAGAGTCCGTGATCCACTCTTTGATGAAAATGGGTTTTTGAGTGAGGGAGAGTGTTAAGATATATGATCGTGTTAAGCCTATAACTCCTTGAACTGGTAACTTAACAGTCTCAACATCCAGTTAAATGTTCAACTAGTGCAAATGTCCCTGAAAACTATTCACGTTTTTAGATATGACTGGTTTCTAATATGTATCCTTTTATGAAATTGTTGTATGTGATAGTTCCCTTTACTATACCAAGAAGGTGTCCAAAATGTTCTTTTTAGCTGGCGAAGAATAATTGGCTGGATGCTCAATGGCGTTTGTGCTGCTGTTATAATCTTCTTTCTCTGCATAAGAGCACTAGATCCTCAAGCCTACAAGAAAGATGGGAAAACTGCAGGATTGGATATAGTAGGTTCGACAATATATACATGTGTAGTCTGGGTAGTTAATTGCCAAATGGCCCTTTCGATTTCTTACTTTACCTTGATCCAACATATCTTCATCTGGGGTGGAATTTGTCTGTGGTATTCTTTCCTCCTGGCATACGGGGCGATGTCTCCCAGCATTTCAACAACTGCTTATAAAGTCTTCATTGAAGCCCTTGCTCCATCAGCATCCTACTGGTTGATCACACTTTGTGTCGTGATTGCTGCCCTGACTCCTTACTTTTCATACAAATCTATTCAGATGCGGTTCTTCCCTATGTACCATGAAATGATACAGTGGATAAGGCATGACGGGCGTTCAGATGACCCTGAATACTGCAATATGGTTAGACAAAGATCAATAAAGCATACCACAGTAGGCGTCATGGCGCGGTCAATGGCAAGAACTAATCCTCTCACTGGCAGTACTCATAGGCGGAGATAACAAATCAATTTGATCCATATATTAAAATCATTGAGCACGATTTTTTTCCCGTAGCACGCGATAAACGAAGGGGATGCTGTTCCATAGATATCACAAGTTCCTGAAATCTGTACAGCAGCATAATACAAATGTACATTATGTATGGTTGTTAGATAAAAGTCCCAAAATCTTACAACTTCATTTCCTGAATTTTTATTGTTGTACTAGTTAACCAATATCTATCTGTTGAAAGCTGTAAAAGTCTGGTTTGTAGATTACAATTTCAGATTTATGTGAAAAATACGATCATGACATCCAAGTTTGTGCAAGTAGACAGGCATTAAGACAAATCATGCAAAGAAAATCAACAGAGATTTTCTTGTAACTGATGTAAATTTATTAAAACTTCTAACACCATCACAATTCACATCTGCTTCTCGGATCGTTTCTGATAACTAGTGGTACGTTCATGGCTGTCCCAGTTTCGCCATTTGGCCAGCAAGTTCTGCTGCAGTAATGTGACCATATCCAACACGATCAAATGATCGAAAAACCTCCATTAACTGCTCTTTGCTGCTTATCATCACCTCCTCCGCTCCTCATCTACATGATCCTGCACTGTTGCTTAAGATTTTTTGGTCAACTAATACTTCTTAGTATGATTTGTTGTATGTTGTTCTTTCGGACAAATTTGAAAATTATAAGGCTTCGCCACAGATTGACTTTCTGTCATCTAAAATCAACAGCATTAGAATGACTAATTACCTTGCTAAATGAAGGATTTAATTACTAATAAACATTTTAGAAAGTAAAAAAAGATAGTACTACTAGAGAAGTCTCGGCACGTATTCTAAGGCTCTTTAAAGTATAGTTTCATTAATTGTTTTAAATTTTTTTTATTCTGAATAAAAATTAAATGTTTGGATTTTTATTCAAAAAAGAAAAAATTTAAAACTAAATAATATAACTATATTTTATAGGAGTCTTAAAATGTGTGCTGACACCTGCATTTCAAATGTAAACAAATGAACGGGACGGAGAAAGTATTTCATTGCATGTGATCTCTACATAAACCAATGTCAGATCTTAGTCATCTGACTCTATGGACGGTGCGGCATTGTTGGTTTCGACTGCCACGCCTGAATTACACTGTTTAATTTTAATAAAGTAAAGCAAAGCACTACAGCACGAATCTTGAAACACTAATAACAATCTTTTCTAAAAATCAGGTCAAGTAATCTATTTTCTTCGGATATAATCGTCGATCAATTGCAGAAATTCTATTTTCTTCGGATATATTCGTCGATCAATTGCAGAAATTTAAATAATACGTGTGTCCCGTTGGGTCTTAAACAACTTGCGGGTAATAGCAACTGACTAAGCACTAGGCTATACATAATTAGAATCCTAACAGTGTTCTAAGGACTAAGACATGAGTAATTGAGTATTCCTAGCCTAAATTTAAGAAGAAACCTTGGAGTATATATGCTAAGACTTGAACTTCGACGTATAACTCAGACTGGATCAAAATGCCGCAGCTAGGCTTAAGAGATCAGACAAGTTGAGAGAGAAGGATTGATTCACCGACTAATCTTATGTTGCTTCATGGTCATTGCTGAGGAAGGCTCATGTTTTCGCGATGCTAAAATCTACCCAGAATGTACTACTGTTAGGATATTCTGGCTCGAAGATCAGATGCAGAATATGAACATACTAGTATGCTAAGCTATTAACCACATTGTATTGCAAATCATGGCATTCAAGATTTTTAACAAGAAAAGTTGGGAAGCTATCTTCCAAATCCTCCCCCCTCCAAAAGCTTCCGAATGCAAACTCACCCTTCCCAGACATATCCTCCAACACATTCTCAATTTTCTCCATACAACTAAAACAACATTCGTCGCACGAAATTCCTTGGAATCGAATCCTGAAAGACCCAGAGTCACTTTTTATGACTCCATCAATACTATATCTACTCAACTCTGTTGCGATCGTGTTTCCTTCTTTCTTCTGGTTCCTCAACTTTTGCTTGACATACCGTTTGGTTTTTCGAAGTAATCTGTATGGAAGTTTGAGCAAGATGAAGACTACGATCTGTAAAACTAAACACTGACAGCAACAAGATATAACAACACAATCTGCAGCTATCATGTTCAAGTCTTCCATGGCTTGTTAAATGTGAGTCTCAGAGAGATTAAAAGAGGACATGAAAGGGAAGTTATGCTGGGGTAATAAAGAAAACAAGTCATTTCTTGGAAGGGAAAAGATACCTTATCCTCGGGGGAGGATATTGTCAAGGGTGAAGCAATAGGATATAGAAACTTGCGAACTCCTGACTTGCAAGACAACAAAATACCTGAAGACCTGTTTAAAACTTTAAAAAGTATAGTTACTACTTTCGAGTTTCGGAACATGTCAAATTGTCAATGCATGAATTTCCTACATCAACAGAGGAAAAAGAATTCCTTCAAACACCGTCTTACCCTTATTTTTCATAACGAGGTTATTTTCGTTCGTAAACTAATCAAGCAAACAAATAAAAATAGCAAAAATGCCCTTCTTGTGAAATGATAAATCCCAAAGTATCCGCACCTCGCACAACATTTAATTGAAGTAGGCCAAGGTGCACATATCTTAGTGGATATCAAAAGAAGAGTAGAGTACAAGGAAACATAAGCTGTCACCTTTGTCTAATGGCTTGCACTTGATGTTTTAAAGGTACCTAGTAAAACCTCTTTTGAAAATTTGAATCTCTCTTTATTTGATGTCCTATAGCTCTTACTTTCAAAGGAAGACATCAAAGTGTCTACAAGTCGGTATCTTTTCTTTGCTTACTCTCCATACATTGAGTAGCAGCTGGCTCCTATGAAATCGAGTATTTAAGCCTGGAAATACTCAAAGTTAAACACATCAGCAGTAACCCCGTTTCGACAGGAAGATTATTAATGAATGAAATCGACTTTGCTAATATACAAATGTAAGGATTTGTTCCAAGGGCTTGGAATAGCAAACAGAAAGAAAGAAAAAGAATCATAGTAACATCAAATTTATTGTGTGATCTAATATTATCCTTGCAACATCAAATTTATTGTAAAAACGGAACTTTGGACCACTGTAGCACATCAGTGCTTTCTTAATTTACAGACACGACTCAGTTATCTAAATGGAAACAAAAATAATCAAAGACTGAGGATTAAAGCGAAAGCAAGAAAGTTCAATAACTCAGCACAATTCTTGTCAAAATTGGTTGCTGTGAACTAGCTCGAGATTTGCTCAACAACCCCAGTTAAGCCTTGTATTCTGGATACAAAATTATAATGTTCTTGAAGTAAGACCACAGGTATGGTTGCGAATAACATTAGACTATCTTACATATTTTAGATTGAAAACATCTGCTATCTCAACAAAAATAAGAAAAAAAGTATGCCTCAACTTGTCACACTTGACTTTCTTCTTGAAATGATTTCAGCTGCCCAGCTCTTTCCAATATCAGTTTGAAATTTCCCTGCAACTCAAATTAGGATACAAGATACTCAAACACGATAGTCACTAATAGAATCATTTGGTTTATACACTAGTTAATTGAGATTATAACATTACCGGCTGTTGAAACGAAAAACTCATCTAACACCATCCCATGTTCTGTCACCACAACGTAAAGCCGAATCAATTACTAACCACACAATTGGCTCATAAAATTGCTCAAGTAAACAACACCCAAAAAATAATTAGGCTGAAATATTCAGCTTGCACTACTGGATTGAGTTTCAGTCTTTCATATTCACAACAATCGATAAGAGGCGGAACATTTCTTAACCAATTACTCAAGCAGCGGGAGATTTAGGGCATAAAAAGTAGCACAAGGAGGACCAGAAAATTATATACTCTGGTCTCTGTAGCACAAATATTAAGAACCTTTGTAAACCTACATACTGCAGTAAGATCCTTGCTTGTTTAAATAATTAATCCTTGGTAATATTTAATGTATCAACTGCAGAGACTACACAACAGTTGATGTCAATGTGTTGGTCATAAGCAAGCAAATGAGAAGCACATGGGTGATATATTGATAATTGACAACATGTTATTGCATTTAATCTCACATTCATAAAAGGAATGTATATCAGACAATATACTTAACACTGTAGCCTCACCAGTTTCATATTCCAATGCTTGCAGAATCATTTCAACCTAAAGAAAGATAAAGCAGGTTAATATACTTAACAAACATTCACAAAACATACAAAAGAAGCATAAGCTCCTACTAAATTAGTTTACTCTGTACATATATCCAATTACAAGCGCATGCATTTTAATAAAAATTTCACTTCAGGCTTTAGAGAGGAAGAGATGGGACTAATAGATGAACCCTAACCTCAATGCGGTAAAATTCAAATGGTTCTTGTGTACCAAACATGTACGTTGATTGATTTATAATTATTAGTTACTAGATGCATAAGGTTATATCAAATTTACAGGGTTTCTGTTAATTTGAAAATCTACACTGAGGAATGCCGGTAGGTTCATACTTTGTCAAAATCTTTCACTAGATTAGCCTCTATGGAAGAATTATTTTCATATTCTGCCCACAGCTCTTGGATCTCATCAGCTGTTACAAGCAGGAGAAAAACAATTAGATAAATATCAGTGGTAAGCAAATGTGTTTCGAGATACTTAGTGCTAGTCAGTACCTCTCATCCCTCCACCAAGAACTTTGCACATTTCATTTAAGGCTGCTTGTTCCATTCTACTCTTTTCTACTTTTGGCACACCATCAGAAGGTGTTATATCTCCGACAATGGCTGTAAAATGCAAAACATAAAAAAGAAAAAACCAAAGAAACAGTGTACTGAAAACTTAGATTTTAATCGACACACAAAGTTTAAACAACTGTGACAGTTGACAGACACCAACACATATTGATTATTCCAAATACGCAATAGGCATTTAGCAAATGTTTGTGTTCATTTTCTATACTACTAGTGGTATCCTTTTTCTGTTGTGAATTAATCAGAGAAAATTGAATTTAAAAGATGTACCTTCTGCAATATCATGCACAAGTGCTATCTTGATACACCTATCCAGATCAAGAAGAGAACAGCAAAACGAAGTAATTCAGTTAAAGAGTTAAAAATGAAAATTATATAATTTGAAGCATATAAATCCGGGTGACATAACTCAATGGAATTTGCTTGGATCACATTTCGGATAGAAAATAAACTGACTTTATTAGTGTAACATAATGGAAAAATATATAATTGATTTTGAAGAACAAGTGTCCGTGCATTTGACCTCTCTCTATTCACACCAGAGTTGTCTCCAGCAATCAATGCCATCAACGCCATGCGATACATATGATCAGCAATGGATTCAGGACCCTTAATCCCATGATTGATCCATCCTTTTCGTTTAGTGGTCTGAAAATATTGGGAGAAACAGAGCAAGTAATTCCATCAAATAAAATCACATAAGCCTCCCTTCAACAGGCAACTTCATATATTTCAGAGAGTTGTTGATAACACATACATAAAATCAGTATTCATAGGCAGGGGCGGAGCCACTCATTCAAGAGCATATGCGGTGGCCCACCCTGAACTCTTAGCAAGTATCTTTCCATATATATGACGTGTTTCTTCTTTCTAGATTACACTATCATGCAGTAACCATTTGTTTTTTATATAATTTTTTCATTTTACAGTGAGTGGTAAGAGATTACTCTGAATAAAAAGTATAATAGTTAATAAAAAAAAATTATTCATATATATAGCATTGGCTTGTAAACTGTTAATCTTTATAAGAAAAAAAAAGATATAACCAAATGTTTTTATAGTATAATAATTAAAATTAGCACAGACAAAATCACCTACTCAAATTAACAAAAATTAGACTTGGACGGTGGATTGCAGAAAGAGTTTAGCTCATCATAGGGCTTGACTTGATGCTTGTATGATACTAAAAGCAACTACTATGAGGTTATTCCTCAAAGCCAATTTTCTGGCTCACAGGAGTAAGCATATAAGTAACATCATATTCTAAAATGCAACAATTGAAACCAAGGAAACTGGTATGAACTTCTTGAAAAGGGAAAAAAATATAGACACCAGATAAAGCCAGTGTTTAGAATTAGAAATTTAAAAAGTCTTTTTAGTGACTGTTAAAAGATTCACATAATCACTTCAAGAAGTGTCTCTGTCCATTATATAAAAAGGTTCCTACTCTAGCCAAAGATATATTACTACAGAGGCATTTCAACAATCAAGTACATAATTTCCCTAAAAAAACATAACCTGATGCCCAGAATCCAATTATAGTGTCGCAACCAAAGCACTACACATAATATCATCTATGCCATACGCGGTTGAACATATTTACTAGTACTCTTCAACTTCTTTTCTACTTATAAGCCCTGCTACAACTAGTGCCTACTCCATTAAATATAATCAATCACCTTCTTATGTTCTCGTTTCTTTCCTCTTATAACATAAAATACGAGAATGCAAAATAATTGTATACTTTATACATATATTATACATATACATGTGCTAAGATACAAATGAGAATTATTTCATCATGGAAGCCACTGTTCTGTGCATGTTTGCTGCTATCTGAATGTAGTGTCAAGCAAATTTTTGAAAGTGCATAACATGTTCTCTAGTTCTCTCTAGAAAAACAATCATTATATATAACAGTATACTTCTGCTAATTAGATTGTCCCATAGTTTATTCATATGGTCATACCCCATAATGCTTGACTTCATGTATGAACAATACTGAAAGAAGCGACTTCAAGGTTATTCCTTACAACATTCCTCCGGCCCATAGGGTTAGCATACAAATAAATATCATATTCTATAGTGCAACAATCGAAACCAGAGAAATATATACGAACTTCTTTCAAAAGATTGGAAAAAATGCAGGTCTTCGAGAGACGGCAGCACAGGGCGGAAATTACTGTTTAAAATTAGATACCGTGCATAATGCATATACTTTTTACAGAATTAGTCAAAAAAGGCATGATCTTTCAATAAAAAAGAGTTCCTACTTTTGAAAAAAAATCCTTATCGGAGTGGCATCATATAACAATCAAGTTTCAGCCTTGAAGTTCATCTGCTTACAGGAAATAGTTGAACAAAATTAATGCACCTCCACATAGTCTAAGTATAATGTCCCAACCAAAGCACTACATGTAATATCTTTAAAGTCACAATAACTACTTAAATTTTTACTCAATTACATCCTTTGTCAAGTTTGTTATTATTTCCTTTCCTCTTAGAATAGAAAACAAAATAAAACACTATAATGCTACATTACATAATAGTAATATAATACTTCTCCTAGTTCCATTGTCGATAAAATTAATATAACTTGAATCAAAAATTACAAAAAGTGCACATATTCTCACTATAACATACCCTAAAATGTAATAAATACAACAATATCAGTATGTACAATATTTATGCATAAGTTCGCGAGAAAGCAAGAACAATTTCAGCAGAAAATGTAACATTGCTTTGCACCTGTTCTACACTGATGAGGAACGGGATTGAAGAATTTTTAGATATGTTATTAATTGGTTTATTTGTATTTAGTTTAAAGAGAATTAAAATTATTTATTTATATGTTTCATGTGTGGGGTTAGGAGTTTATTAATTAAGTAGTTTATTTATAACAAAGCCCAATTGTTCCGGGCGTTAGTCCATTAGATTTTATTATTAGGGTCCTATATAAGACAAGTAAACCCCCACACATTGATTATGCTTGGGTCTTCATTCCTATATTGATTACGCTTGATTACCCACATATTGAATAAATACCCTTAGGATATCGTATAATCTTTGCAATTCTCGACATTTTATTGCTTTTAAATTCTTGTCCTACATCATACACCTTTTGTATAAATGCCCAGAAATGCAAAAAATGCAACCATTTTAACCAAAAAAAATTTAATTTAAGGTCACACTCTAGTAATAACACAACAATTATTGACCCAATTCTGCAAATACTAAACTACCAATTTACCAATGTTTATGTACACATTGTTCAGCAAATTTATTAAAAACACATGCTTACATTGCGAAAAAAATACATTATAGGTAAATTAATAATACGGACCTTAAGGCTGTGACACAAAGTGAGAAAATCAATAGCCGAAGAAGACGAAGACCCTTCATCCTCATCACATTGCAATGCCTTTTTGGGGCCAAACCCATCAATATTTGGGTCAGAAACAATATTATCAGAGCCTGATTTAGGATTTTGGGCCCGACCCATCACGAGATTTGGATGATCATTGTATAGAAATGGAAGTTTTAGATAAGAGCGTTGAAATCGAGGTGGGTTTGTGGAAAAGTTGAAAGGTGAAGGAGAATAGTGAGAAGAGAGTGAAGATTGGTTCAAAGCCATTGTTGTTGTTTGTGTTTATGTATGTATGTATGTGTGTATAGTTTATGTTGTTGGGTTTGATTGTAATGTTAGTGAAAGAGTTTGGAAGAGTTTGGTCCGAAAGGTGGAGAAAAATGAGGGCCAAACATGAGTTTGTGTTGTGAGGTGGGCCAGGTGTAGGCAAATTGTTAGTTTAATTCGTGGAAAACAATCAATCTATGTGAATTTGTGAACTCTGATAAAAGATGGGCATATCTTGGGCCGATTTTTTTTAATATTTAAGCTTATACATTTTTTAGTAAAATGAGTTTTCGTTCTCGAATAATTTAGAGACGAGCAAGAATTGAATTCAAAACGTATAAACGCTTGAGATTTGGGTGTGTTATGGACTTATGGTCCTTATGAGGGATGGCAAACGGGTTGGTTGAAACGGGTTTTGTAAAATCCAAATCCAAACCCGAAATTTTCATTTCGACCTGAACCCGAACCCGAACCCGATTAAACCCAAATCATAAAATTCAAATCCAAACCCGTCGGGTTTATTTCGGGTTCGGGTTGACCCGAAACCCGAACAGTTGCACTGAATCTGATATTTATCTGTTGACAATTCAAATTTATAACAGAAGTCACAAAGTCCTGAAAGTCTGAAGTCATTACAAATTTTAAAATGAATTCACAAAGTACTGAATGTCTGAAGCCATTACAAATTTTAAAATGAATTCACAAAGTACTGAATGTTTGTAGCCATTACAAATTAGAAGTTGTTCTTTGCAAATTGCAATTTGCAACATTCATAAACTAGTAAAGAAAAAGTTTAAACATAACAAATTTCAGTAGAAACTAGAAATTCAGCAGCATGTCCATTGTCTGCATTTTCCAATCTTCTGAAGCTTTTGTGAGATTGCACGCATATACTATCTTCAATTGTAACATAACCGGTAGAAGTGTTAACATTATGAAAGTTTCTTCAATTTAACAATATAATTTATAACTTAGTAATTTAGTACGTACCTTAGACTTCTCGAGTAACACACGAATCCTCCAATTCCATATCATTATATATAGTTGCATATCCCGTAGATGACTCACCTGAATTACATAAATTATCTTAGTAAATACTGAAATAATGAGTACATTTTTTAAAGTGATATTACCTTTCATTTCTGCAGCCCATAACCAACTTTGAGCACACATTAAGGCTTCTATTGTAGTAGGATGAAGTCTATTACGATGTGGACTCACCAACCTTCCGCTAGAGCTAAAGGCGGACTCTGAAGCTACTGATGATGCAGGAACAGTTAAAAAATCTCGAGCCATGCAAACTAAGGTTGGATATTTGGGTGCATTTAACTTCCACCAAGATAATACATCAAAACCTTCAGACTTCGTCCAAACATCCTCATCCAAGTAGTGTTCTAACTCAGATTTTATGAAGTCCATCTTCTTACGTTTCTTGGTACTTATGAATAAATCATATTGTGAAGCAGGCCCAATACTAATACAATTTGATGTATTAACAGATTCATCATTCCCTTCTACATTTGAATTAAATTTTTGATGATACTCCCTTAACAAAGAAAAACAAAGACTACGAACAGTTTCAACTTCTACCACAGCGCGTGATCCAAAAATCTTATCAAAATAGAACTCCTTATGGATTACTGGTATGTTATTTTATTAAGCTGATAGTCTGCTAGCAACCTAGCAATGATTATAGCGAAAGGAGTTCAGGAGGCAATTAAATAGCTTGAGGTACTAAATTTGAGTAATGTAATCATAGAATGTGATTCGGAAGTGGTGGTGAAGGTTATTAATAAAGGCACTCAGTATTATCGAAGTTGGTCATGTTTTCGAGCGGTGTAGATCAAGGCTAAGTAATAGAGCAGATCTCTCCCTATGTCATGTTAAGAAGCAAAAAAACCAAGTGACTCACCTTATGGCTAGAGTAACATGTTTGGTAGATTGCTATAATGTGTTTTTGTCTACTCCAGAAATGTTGTTGGAGACATTATCTTCTGATTATTCTGATTAATGAAATTTCCTTTACTTTTAAAAAAAAAAAGCTTTGAGTACTTTTAATTTTTAAGATTAAATCAAACGTTCCCCTAAATAAAAAGTAATCGAACGGAAATTAAGTTATGCTAACACTTGAAAAACCAAATGATCTGTTAATAAAAATGGAGGCCCAAGGAAAAGCAGAAGGGCCAGTAAGCCCAGAGTACATGTTCGCATTGACTGGGTAATGGGATTCAAATTACTGGTAAAATTGTCATATTTTCTTTTTCTTTTATATTTTATATTCTTGTTTTGCTTAAAGTGATTTCTTTGTTTTACATTCTTATTTTCCGTTGCCTAATATGTTGTGTAAGAGTGTGGTAAATGTTTGTGTGCATATATTTCTGTCGTTGTGTTTAATTATATTACCCACTATTTTATGATGCATTAAGCCGGGAGTCTTCACGAAAACATATTTCTTACTCTTCCGGGTAGGAGCATGGTATGCGTATATCATACCCTATTCAGAGATCCTGCTCTGAGTGGGATATATTGAATAAGTTCGATTTGGTTTATACCCGTGCAATGCACGGCGGTCTTACAAATTATTTATCTAAATATTTTTTTTTAGTTTTATTTTTAAAAAAAATTCTAAAATATCAATTTAATTTATTTCCAATTTTAAAGTATAAAATTAAAGTATAAATAGGTCATTTACTAATTTTAACTTTTAGGATATGTTGATATTTTTTTCATTTAAAAGTAATATTAATTTTTTTACTCGTGAGGAATCGAATATCGATACAGTTAATAATATTATTTCAAAATTAACTATTTTATCCCTAACAACCCTACCATTCTAATTTTTTTTGGCTAATTATAAATAAGATATTATTCTGAAGGCAAATTGTCATGTTCTCTACTTTATCCGTTTTTCTACTTTATCCTTTTATTCTTCTTTTCCCTTAAAGGTTCACTCATCTTAAGAATTTTTATTTTTAGGGTTCATGATGGTCTTGACTCTTCTGACTCTGAGATTGTTGCACACACTTCTGTTAAGTGTAATGCTGGTAAGAATAAGGCTAAGCCGATTGGCCTCTGCAGAGGGGGAACACAAAAGGATATTTTATCTGGCTCAGGGCATAGTCACAGTGGAATTAATCAGAGTGGTGGTAGCAGCAACAGGAAAGGATGGGGTATTCATAAGAGAATGGAGACTTTTATTAGGGATGGTCATGAGAGTGAAAGGGTGACCTTTTCAAGGGATGGTGCTAATACCGGAAGGACTAGGTACACTCTAGGAACCGGACTTATTTCACGGGTCTATGTTGGACCAGCTGAGGCTCGAGCTAATTGGCACAAAGGAATAAGTAGAAGTGGTGGTAGTGGTAGTGGCAGTGGAGGTAGGAGTGGGAGCAGGGTGGAGGCAGAGGCAAGAGCAGGTAGGAGCAGTGCAAATTTCAGGTGTGGGTCTCCAGAAACAAGGATCGTTGGACGCCCAAGCTGTGAAGGTCGTTACAAGGTGGCACATAATGCAGCGAATGTGCCCATTAGACATGATCGACGCTCTGATGGTGATGCAGGCTCTCGAGCTATTCAAGAGGAGTGATCTTTCGATTGTTAGACTTTAATTTATGTTTATTTAAGTAAGACTTATTCATGATTTGTAATATTATTATCGTTGCTTGTTTCTTGGAACAAGCGTGAACTTTGCTCCATCAGGGGGCTGGGAATCTGTCATGGATTTCCTTTATATTTATAAAAAATTAGATGTTTTACAAAAAAAACAGAACTATTGACTGCCTCCATTAGGTTAGGTCAAGTAGATGTTGAAGGCATGTTTTGCTGCATACATTGTATTAATACTACGAATTAAATTAAAAAAATGTAAAATTTTATTGATAAATAAAATGATAATAATTTTCGGGTGTTGGTTGATTTTTAGTGACCCTTGAACACCTAAACCTCCAGATTTTGTTTTATTTTTTGTAGTCAATGATGTTCGGATATTTACAAGAAAACCAATAATGTTCTGATAAGTTCTAAAAAACAATTGGTGGTATGATCATCACATTTAATAATGTTAGTTGTAACTTAGTGATCTCTTTAAACTTAGTAATTGATTTAATTTACTATGTTCTTCTTTTAATTTGGTTGTTAATACATGATAAACACAGTAATTATTACAAGAAAAATTATCAAAATCGATCACCTAAAATTGAAAGATCAAAAAATGGGGTTAAATCCCAATCGACGGTCAATCAATCAATTTTAATTTCAATATAACTTTAACTAAACCAATAATTTTTTGGATAATGTAGTACAAGTAAAAATTTTCGGATCAATCTGTATTGATTGACTGCCGCCATTAGGTTGTTGCTAGCAAATACCATTTTTTTTTGGTTTTGGATCTTTCAAATCATTTCCGCAGTAGATCCAGATTCATTTTTTTATGATCCTTCGATAAAAAGATTCATTCTCTTCATAAAAAAAGGAGATAGAGCCAATAATTTTTTTTTTCCGATTCATCCCTGGAGTTGAATACCTCATTCAAGAATTGTTTTTGATCCAATCCGTAGGAATCAATAGAAAAGGCAAATCCCTTATGATACACCATATTCGACTCGGTTATTGATAGAGGAATAAATCTTCTATTTCTTGAAATCTCTCTTTTGATTCAAAATTGTGGTGTAACGTGTATCCTTTCATGTTCCTGTCACGGAATAGATAAAATAAATCAACAAATGAATTTTTGTTCAAGAATGAAATCATATTAGAATTGTCCATATCCATTCATCATTCGGAATCATATCACATAAATTGTGGTGTAACGTGTATCCTCCCATGTTTCGGTCACGGAATAGATAAAATAAATCAAGAAATGAATTTTTGTTCAAGAATGAAATCTTATTAGAATTGTTCATATCCATTCATCCTTCGGAATCATATCACATTCCAGATATGATGAAATAATTGGTTTGTTTTACTATCAATCGAGTCAAAAATACACATTTGACTATGATCGATTTCATGTTTGATCAATATTTTTTGCTAAGCACAAAGTTAACGAACGTCAATCGATTAGTTTACTGATGTGATGCCACATGATGACATATCGACACGTGCACTAAAATGGTACCATTCCTAATAATCTGTTAAGTCATATAATCGACCGATGTCGTGGGGTTTATAATAACCCTTAAACCTGATCCAATATCATAATCGGCCAGGATTCAGTCGACAACTTTATGTAATAGATTTTAAGATCATGATTAATTGCTTTGCTTCATAATTAATCATTTTTCGAATCGTCCAATGTGGTCAATTTTAATATCGTAGCCGACCATTTGCTTCGTAATTACCGATCATTTCACGTTATGGATTATATCGTATTTTCTCGTTGTGCATCACTATACAATAATAAGCACATGCAAACCTGCAAAATTTTGTTGTTTCTAAATTTGCATGCCAAAGACCTGGGGTAATGTGATACATTGGGTCAAGATTTATTAATTAAAAATAGCTTCATCAAGCATTGTCAAAAATAGTTTCAGAAAGGCACAAAAACAAAATAAATTTATATGTAATTTTGGAAGGTTCAAACACAAATTATTGGTCGTATATATTTTTAACGTCTCAAATTCGCACGTAGATGTTACTAATTACTATGTGACTACGACAGTGTTGATTAGGTTTACATTTTCTAATGACAAAGCCTATAAAATCTCTATATAAAGTATCTTAATCTAAGAGTTTAGCTTCTAATCTCTCCCTAATCTATATATAAAGTATCTGCTAATAGTTACTTTTAATAATGAGCTTGTTGATTACATGTGTATTAGTTATAATGCCATTGTTAGGGTGTTTGTTATGGTGGTGTAATGATTTTTGGTTCTTCCTCAGACTTAAAACAGTACAAAATGAAGGAGGAGCCAATTCAAAGAGTAGCAGTATCATCAAACTGCCTCCAGGCCATATGGGACTTCCCTACTTTGGAGAGTTGCTTAGTTTTCTTTGGTATTTCAAGATTGTTGGTCGCCCGGATGACTTCATCAACTCGAAAAGACTCAAGTATTTTTCACATCCTTTTAAGTTCCAATTGAATTAAGTTTATGCATGCAAATAATTATATATATGATGTAAGATAAGTAAAGTTTATAATAACAAATCTGGCCATTTACGATGAAAACTTTGCTACGACGGAAATGTAGTAAATTAATTAGTTTAATGATGTCTAGGTACGGAGATGCGGCTGGCTTGTACAGAACACATCTGTTTGGATCCCCTGGTGTCATAGCGTTTTCACCAGCAGCAATCAAGTTCGTAATGCAATCCGAATCTAACTTCAAGAATGATTGGCCAAGTTTTGAGATTGTAGGAATGAGTTCATTAGTTGCAGTGGAAGGGATAGCACATACTAGGATCAGAAGCTTTGTTTCGAGAGCCATTAACTTGCCTCAATCTCTTCGTCGCATAGCAATTATGGTCCAACCTCGTATCATCACAGCTCTTAAATCTTGGTCCAACCAGGGTACAATTGTTGCTTACAAAGAAGCCAAAAAGGTGTTGCCACTAATATTTACATGCCAAAAATTAAATTTATAAAGCTTCAATTGGTTGGTTAATATTATGTCAATTTTACTTATTGTTGCTGGGTGCAGGTAACATTTGAGAACATTGGCACTTTTTTTGCTAGCCTTGAGCCTGGGCCAGTTTTGGACACCCTTGACATACTGTTCGCAGGGATACTCGGAGGTTTAAGAGCCTCTCCTATCAACTTTCCTGGAAGTGCTTTTCGTCATGCTCTTCAGGTTATATACTTTGTTTATGGCAGATTATAATCCTTTTAATTATTCAAGATGCGTATTTTAGTTTTCACCTACTTGTGATCGATTTGACAGTGTCGAGAAAAAGCCACAAAGTTTTTCAAGAAGGAGCTAGACAAGAAGAGGAAGAAGATGAGTGATAAAGATAATATCAGAGCTGACGATAATACCGACGATCTAATGGATGGATTGATGGGGTTGAAGGATGAGGAAGGAAAACAATTGAGCGACACTGAAGTTCTGGACAACATAGTTAGCCTAGTTGTGGCAGGATATGAGTCTACCTCTCTTGCAATTATGTGGGCTTTGTATAATCTCGCTAAATATCCCAATGTTCTTCGAAAGCTACGGGTACCACTACCACATACTACCATCATCATGCATATCATAGATTCGTAGTTATTTATTTATCATTTCGCTTATTAATAAAGAGTATAGATTCATTTATCGAAGAGAGTACATTGAGCACGGTTTGTTTTATCACTATAACTGCCCGTGACAGTGATACTAAAAACTGCGTGCAAGCAGGAGGAGAACATGTCGCTTCGCAAACACAAGAATGGGGAGCTACTTACAAGTGATGATGTTGCTAAACTAATTTATACGAACAAGGTTCGACAAACAATACTGTACCTCGATCGTATTAGTAACAATAATGAAGTTTGTAGGAGGCTCGCACACTGATGAATTTTGCGCAGGTGGTGGAAGAAACAATAAGAATGGCAAATATCGCAGCATTCATTTTTAGAACTTCTACTAAAGATGTTGAATATAAAGGTATGGAGTCGTTAACAAAATCGTCAGATTTTTATACATGTTTAAATTAGTATTTTAAAAATCGTCTGATTTTTCAAAAATCATCAATAAATCCCCGATTTACCAATAAATCATTGATTCATACCTCAACCAATTTGTTCCGATTCAGGTTATACTATTCTGAAAGGTTGGAAAGTCATGATGTGGATCAGATACCTGCATACCAATCCTGAAAACTTTGATGACCCAATGTCCTTCAATCCTGAGAGATGGAGTGTAATTATTGGAAACATATCATTCAAATTATGATCTCAGTTCATTTGTTCTGTTGCAATTTTTAAAAGTTGGATGCATATATGAATCGTATAGGAACCAGCGAAAGTTGGAACATACCAAGTCTTTGGCGGAGGACCAAGAATTTGTGCAGGGAACATGCTAGCGAGATTACAAGTAGCCATCTTTCTTCATCATTTAGCTATTGGATACAAGTAAGAAAATGATCTTGCCATTAATCATTAGATTTATTTTTCTCGTTGTTGTTATACGACATCTATACTCACGTAATTATACAAGATTTATTTATTTACTTTAAATTCAATAGTTTCATCGACTGTTAGATTCTTTGCAGCTATGTAATCATACAAAATTTATTTATTTACAAGATTTATTTATTTACTTTAATTTATTTAGTTTTATGCACAGTTCGATTGTCTATAACTACATAATTAAATAGTTATTTATTTATTATATATGTTTATCATTCAATTCTCGAGAAATACATTTTTAAATAATACTTATTAATAATTTATTAATACTAATATTTTAATATCGACTTATGCTCGGCCCGTGTTTGGCACGAGTTATAAGATAGTACAAAGTAAAGTAGAAACAAAGTGTTGGAATAAAAATTACTTAAATTTTGTTTTAGGTGGGAGATGGTGAATCCGAAGGCAAAGATGACTTATCTTCCTCATCCGAAACCAGAAGACGGCGTTATGATTAGCTTCAGCAAGCTTTAAGCTCTACCGTCGTCCCTCTGAAACAGAATTTGAAATATTGTCGACATAGGTGTGTCGTATTGTAATTGCTTGGTCGTAGATGACATTTACTGCTCGATCAATTTAATTTTTACGAACTTAGAAAAAGTCTCATTTAATCAAACCAGGTGGTACATTAGATAAAAAAATTCTAACAAATATTCAACGCAAGTTACTGTAAGTTATAGCAATTATTGTAAGTTACTGTATTAAAAAACTGTGGATGTCTGACTGCTTTAGAAAAGGGTACCACCTACCATGCACCTTGTTAAATTGTACTCCTAATTGCCATGTTTTTTTTCATTTTCAACTCCCCCTCTCTGTATGATCTTCTGAATCATCAAACATGGCAATTCGCAAACTACATTCAGAAGACAATACCTTCATGATTCTTCTCCTCTTTATAGCACTCCTCATTTGCATCAGCCATAAGTTGAACTCTCGATTCATTCCAATAAAGAACTTGCTTCGTTATTTCTTTAAATCTAACACTACGACTACGAAAAGATATCCGGATGGAGTGAGACAAAGCAGGTACGAAGAAGAAGGGAAAAAGGAAGGTGAAGAATGTTCGGTTTGTTTATATGATATCAAACAAGGTGATGAAATTATGCGACTTCCTTGTGATCATATTTTTCATGCACTTTGCTTAGACAAGTGGTTGGTTTCTTATGGCCATCTCACTTGTCCTTTTTGCCGTGCTTCCTTATCGCCCTCGTCTTCGCCATCATCTGGTACTAGTGCAGTATTATATTCAGAGTCGGAAATCGAAGTTTTATCGTTCAATTTCTTCAGTACTTCGTCTCCTTCTAGAGGAAGAAATACTTGGGGACTAATGTGAACTGCACCTGTAATTGAGATTGAGCTAGTTGATTCACTATAATTTTTTTTATTTTTGAGAATGGTCGATTCTTGTTCATCGATCATTCTCATTTTTATCTCGATAACGAGATTTTAAGGGTTCTAGCCTGGGTGGTCGCAGTAAGTACGTTCATGACCCAATTATGGGCATGTTTGGGTACTGCATAATAAGTCGGTTTATGACTTATAAACCCATAATAGCTAATGAGGGGTGTTTGTGTCACTACAAGAAAAACTGAATCAGACGACTCAACCAGGACCGTTGTCTATTACCCCTGAAAACCGATGACTATTGAGATGCCGTCAGATGGACCTCAGACAACGGTTAAAAAATGTTGTGCAAAATAACTGAAACGACAGTCACCGATTCACAAAGTGTTGTATAATAGCCAGAAACAACAACAGTTTCTTACCATACAACCCGTTGTATAAGTTGATTATCACAACATTCTGGTAAATCTAAAGTGTTGTATAATAGCTAGAAACAACAACGGTTTGCTTCTTAATAAAGCCTTGTTTATATTTCTTTTGCACAATGGTTTAAGTTTTATCTACAACGGTTTTCTCCTCAGTATCTGCATTTAATCAACGGTTTTTATCTCTAAGTGTGTAGTAACAAGGCTTTTGAACAACACTTCACATGTATTTACCTATTGTGCTTTGTTTTGTTAGACAACAGTTTTATTTTAAGAATGCGTTGTAAGAGATTAATTTTACAACGTTTTTGTTTGGTCAATATTTTGTATTTAGTCTAAATAGACAACAGATTCTTTTATGAGTATCCACTTACAACTTACAACACTTTGTTAAACAAAAACCATTGTTACGTCTTACAACTTACAACATTTTGTTAAACAAAAACCATTGTCTTATACTTTTGTAAAATCGAATAAACAAAACATAGGTGAGTCCCGACTCGCATATATAAAATTTATATAAGACAACTTAATGACGACTTTATAATTAAATTATGTCCTACTAATATTTAAAATGAGTTATTTGAATATGACAACATTGTTGTTAATAGTATTGGTATGTCAGTTATTCGCTACTAGTATAGTTATTATATAATGTTCGTTTAACTTCGGAATTAGTAATGTTATAATTATTAACATTTTCCTAGCTAGCTAAAATTTCCTTGTAAACAAATATCAAGGATTGTAAATCATACAATATATGATGTCCACATCTACAACGTGTATAACAAAATATCTGAAGTATGATCGTATTCTATCTATCAATGATATTACTATTATCATTAACCATTATTTAAGTGTTTTTATATATTTAACAATTTTTTATACTAAATATCCAAATAAGAGATTTATACAATAACATTGTATGAAGTGTGTAACACTTATGTATGTATTAAGGACAACAAATAAAGTATTTTTTTTAAAAATCAACGCTTTTGATATAGACAACGGTTAGCTAAACAAAACGTTGTAATGTAAATAATCATGCAACGATTTTATAAAACGAAACCATTGTCTATATCATACAACGGTTTAACAACATAAATAATTGTTACAGAGATTATTCAACAACGAACGGATCAAAACGAAAACCCTTGTGTATATTATACAACGTTTTTTGGACCAAAACCATTGTTACGTCTTACAACTTACAACACTTTGTTAAAAAAAACCATTGTCTTATACTTTTGTAAAATCGAATAAACAAAACATAGGTGAGTCCCGACTCGCATATATAAAATTTATATAAGACAACTTAATGACGACTTTATAATTAAATTATGTCCTACTGATATGTAAAATGAGTTATTTGAATATGACAACATTGTTGTTAATAGTATTGGTATGTCAGTTATTCGCTAATAGTATAGTTATTATATAATGTTCGTTTAACTTCGGAATTAGTAATGTTTTAATTATTAACATTTTCCTAGCTAGCTAAAATTTCCTTGTAAACAAATATCAAGGATCGTAAATCATACAATATATGATGTCCACATCTACAACGTGTATAACAAAATATCTGATGTATGATCGTTTCTATCTATCAATGATATTATTATTATCATTAACCTTTATTTAAGTGTTTTTATATATTTAACAATTTTTTATACTAAATATCCAAATAAGAGATTTATACAATAACATTGTATGAAGTATGCAACACTTATGTATGTATTAAAGACAACAAATAAAGTATTTTTTTTAAAAATCAACGCTTTTGATATAGACAACGGTTTAGCTAAACAAAACGTTGTAACGTAAATAATCACGCAACGATTTTATAAAACGAAACCATTGTCTATATCATACAACGGTTTAACAACATAAACAATTGTTACAGAGATTATTCAACAACGAACGGATCAAAACGAAAACCCTTGTGTATATTATACAAATATACAACGGGTTTTTGGAACAAAACCGTTGTTAAGTCTTACAACTTACAACACTTTGTTAAACAAAAACCATTGTTTTATACTTTTATAAATTGAATAAATAAACAAAGTTAGTCAACATCCTAATATATAAAAATTATTATCCAATAATTTACTCACAATTTTATAATAAAATTATATCAAATTTACACAACGGTTTTTTTGCAACATTGTCTTACGTTTATTCACACAACACGACTAAGACAACCGTTGTCTCAATCCAACAACGGTTAAATTAAAACATTGTCTTAATATTATTTAGACAAGAGTTAAAAAAACTGTTGTCTAAACCCAATCATTTGCGTCGTCTATATCCACTATTTTTCACTTTCTTAGACAACGGTTCGTAAACCGTTGTAATGTAATGGATTAGACAATACTTTTTCGAGCCAAAAAATAAACTGTCGTCTGTTAATTTTAGGCAACACTTTTTCGACCGTCCGTTGTCTGAAAGGTGTCGTCTGATTCGGTTTTTCTTGTAGTGTGTACTCAGCTTATTTGATAACTCAGCTTATTTGATACCTTATAACTTATAAATTGATAAGTTGAATGTTAAAAATCACCAACATTTTATCATTGTATTTAATAATTATTTTTTCAAATTTAATTTATCAAACTTTTAACTAACTTATAAATAAATTTATCCAAACCCCCGTATGACTTATAAGAATCCATCAACTTATCACTTATAAAACACTTACTCATTTTAAGATATAAATCAACTTTTTTGTGATATTCCAAACACGTAATATGTCACGTCTAGCATAACATGAGTTTAGCTGGACTAAATTATTATAACAATAACAACATGCATGTATTATTGCCTTGCATCAAGATGATTAAGCACGTAATTTATTCCATAAAACCGTTCACATCTATATTCTTTATTAATAAAAAATAATAATGATGTGAAAATTACGCGCGGTACCAAAAGTATCAAAGTATCAAATTTGGTTATCATGTGACCTGAGTTCGATTTCTCGCAACTACGTACAAGATTTATTAATTTAAATTTTTTAGCTTAATTCAGGGTTCGATTCCTTACAATTACGTTATTATACAAGATTTATTTATTTAATTTAATTTCATTAATTTCATTCAAAATTCAATTGTCTATAACTTCTATACTCTTTATTAATAAAGAAAATAATGTTAAAATATCGCGCGGTACCAAATTCAAGATTAATTGCCTATATTTAAATAATATTTATTTATTATATATTTCTTTCATTCAAATATCTATAAGTACATTTTTTTAATATTAAAATTAATATTAATAAACAAAACAATGTGAAAATGGCGCACGGTACCAAAGGATCAAATTTGATTATCACAAAATCCAGGTTCGATTCCTTGCAACTACGTAATTATACAAGATTTATTTAATTTAAATTCTTTAACTTCATCCGGGGTTCGATTCTTTGCAACTACGTAATTATACAAGATTTATTTATTTACTTTAAATTTATTAGCTACATCGAGGGTTCGATTCCTTGCAGCTACGTAATCATACAAGATTTATTTATTTACTTTAATTTCTTTAGTTTTACAAACGGTTTGATTGTCTATAACTACATAATTAAATAGTTATTTATTTATTATATTTTTATCATTCAATTCTCGGCAAATATATTTTTTAAAAATATTTATCGGCTAGTGTTAAGAAATAAGAATACACCGATAAAGCCCGCTATGTTTGATTCATCTAATTGCCTACGGGATCTTTTTCCTAAAAGTGAGCAGGGCATCCGTACATTCATGACTTCAAAAGTTGAATCATTTTACTAGTTGCAAGTGAGTTATCTGAATTTGAAAGCTTAACCATTATGTAATTAGTGGAGATTAAAATATTAAGCTATGTAAATATTATGTTTTCTGATTAATTAGCGGAGGCTATATATATAAGCGCAGTCTGTACAAAATATGGCTTTACATGGTGTGCATTCAAGGACCGGCTTACCAAGTTGTTTACTGTCACATTTTTGACAACGACGAACTTTTTTGTTCAAAACAAACCTAAGGTTGTGATGATGGAGTTTACTTAGACAAATATCTGTATGCCCAAACTTGACATTTGAGTAGTAGCGATAAGATGACATCTCGAAGCAGTATCCAGGATGAAATGAAAGATCGCAATCACTGCAATGATAGAACCAAAATTTGGTATTTATTTCCTCTGAGCAAAACTCGCAATTGAACTCGTAGTCATGATCCATGACCATGCCCGCATCATATCGCAGGTGGAGGGGGTGAGGATCCCATGGGTGTGTAACTGTTCTTGGCTTCATGTTACAGCCTGCGCATATCACATTGTTCACACCCGTGCTTGCGTTTTATCGTCAAACTTATTCCACATGCATTACAAGCATGATCAGTTGATAAAACTAGATGTAGTTGGTGACGGTGAGCCTCATGTTTGATCGTTTTAGGTAGGTTCACACATCCAGTATGAAGCTTGATTGTGTGCATCTCATAAGGACCCATTTTAATACGCCTAGTGAATAACATGCCATTGCTGTAAACTCCACAGCAATCACACTTAAAGATCATATCTGGTCTTCTGTCCTTGTGTAAGAAAGCTCTGTAAAAATTACTTGGAATTAAGTCCTGCACAGTTTTGTTAGAAATCTCAGCACAGTATTTATGCAGAAAGTATTTACAAACAACACAACTATAGAATCGATCGCCATCTGTTCGTATGGGTTTGACACAGCCATCACATAGCAACACTGTTCTATCATCATCTTTTTGATTGTTTAACTCATTATAAGTAATGAGTTGTAAAGGATGGTCATGACTCCAATGTTGATTCCGATCTTCTGCGCTAAAGTTGTTATCTACCATCGACTTCAGAAATTGTTCAACTAACAAATTTAGAGATGACTCGTCAGCTGCTGGGAGGTAGACCAAATTGGAATCATATGTTTCAGTTTCACTAGATCGGAGAATAGCAAAATAATAGAGAAGTTAGTGTCGGCAGGAAAATAATAAAATAGCTACAACGCCATTAAAGAGAAGGAAAAAAAATTGTCAGCGAAGGTACCTTGATCTAGCACATTGAATATGGGTGGTATATGTGCATTTGTCCCTACATTTGTAAAACCAATCGAGTTGACTAATATTTTCAGTGCAGAGTCCGCAGCACTGATTATATGTGTGATACCGTTGTGGACGACCATAAAAGAGGACGAGAGGGTGTTGATGGAGAGATTGAAACAGGAAAAGGAGGTTAGGAGCATCAGCACAACTCTTGTGGATCCAAAACCGACATGTCTGGCATTTATACGACATGTCTCTGATATTCTCCTCCACACTGCAAGCATCACATTTGAACGAGGACGGTCGATGGATTAAGGCTAATGGGTGTTGTGGGTGAGCTACATGAGTAATTGTGAGCTCCTTAGCTTGGAACATTGCACATTTGAGGCAAAGACAGAATTTAAAATCGGAATTGCAATAACCAGAGAGTAATTCTATGTCACAAATGTTACAATGGCAATTATCGCCTACCATACGAAATTCTCGTTGAAACAAAGTCTGTTTTTTACGGGGATTGGAAGAGAGGATCAGAAACTCTTTTGGGTCGGTTGGATTTTCGATTTTATGGGGTAAATTTGCGCATGTTTGGTGGAGTAAGAATTTAGAACATTTATCATGATCTACAAGACTAGTACTAGTACCTGTGGCACTTCTGCGGGTGCAACTGTAAATATATGATTTGCATGAAACTATTTCTTCTCTGCAACAAAAACACACATCACCTTGCCTTGCAATATACTTATCATTCAGAATGAGTGGATGTTCATGGCAGGAGTGCTTCATTTCTGTACTGCTTGATCTTGCCTTTAAATATTCTTGTAGAGTGAATGAAATATATATTAACTTGTATCTGTTCTATTGTACAAGTAATGAAATATATATTAACTTGTATACTTGTATATATATATAGATCTTATGAGATAGTTGCTTCTACTAGAATAGAAACAATTAAACCCTCTTATGCATACAAGCATATATACTTAATTGTCATCCAAGGCACGAAAAGAGAGGGAAAGATTTAAAAAAAAGAATAAGTATTTATAATGACTCGAAAGGAAAAGATTTTATGCTTTGTCGCTTTCTTCTTCTGTAAAATTGTAAATGGGATTAAAGAGAGGAAAGCATCGGTTCTCCAAAGTATGGTGCCTTGTGTTATAATGCAAGCATTTTGGAGTTTCAACTATAGTGCCTTAACTACGGGTTAAGAATGCTAGAGGTCTTAAAATGGATCTCCAAATTATTATATAATATAATACCTTTGTATGAAGAAAATTCATATTAATACATACCTAGTCCATTATAAAATGATATGATATCGGTGATATAATTGCATGGAATGTAATTTAGTTAATGAAGCCTAAATATGTGTCGGTCATGAACACATAACTAATTGAATACAAGAATGTTTACAAAATCACACGAATTAAAAGGAGGAAAAAGTATTACACATAACTAATTGAGTATAAAAATATTTACAAAATAACGTGTGTTAATACAGTGTGGTCATACATGTAATTAAGTGACGATTATGTAATTTGACCAGTTAACTTCGATCAGTATTAATCTACCCAAATTAGTTGTATTTAGAAAGTACGGAATTTTCAATTGAAAATTCAAAATTTTGCTTAAAATCTAAAAAGACCGCCTAAAACAATAAATTCGACCAAATGTGACGGAAAGCTAAATTCGACGAAATTGAAAATTAGCTTGACCGGAAATAGTAGTTATAAATTACATAATACATAACATACGTATTTAAATTCAACAAAATAATTTCATTAAAACTGAATATTAAGAGTTTTGAAATTCAGACATGTGTGGATTTGTGGATTGGAACTGTAGATCTTCTTCCACTTATACAAGTAAGATTCCGTTTGCAGAACGCCACTTATGTTGCAAAAGGTGCAAAGCAAAGTGCCTGTTCAGATAAGTTGTGAAACACGACAAGCGTTATCGTTAATTATCAATGATTATGAATTCATGAGATATGAGTGCACGGTTCTTGCTATGATTTTAAATGTGACGAAAATCTCTAGCTTATTCTGCATTGTTATTTTTTCTTTTAAACTAGCTTAAAACCAGTACGATGCACGGATTGTTAATTGTTATTTTATTATTATTTTTTTAAAATTTTATTAATTGTAATTGTGCAAAAAATAAATAGACATGTTAAAATAGTTAAACACTTTTAATTAATTAAAAACATTAAAACAGATTTTAAAATAAATAAGTATGGGTTTCCCCGTTATATTTTTGGAAAATTAGAGGTTTTAGTAAGAAAAAATAAAAAATGTAACATATATTTAGTTTAAAAAGGTAAATGCGCATGATATTTTTGGAAAATGAGGTTTTAAAATTCAATAATTAAAAGTATTTAAATACATTTTAAAATAAATAAGTAAAGGGCTTCCTGTGATATTTTTGGAAAAATAATGGATTTTAGTGAGAAAAATAGAAAAATTAAATTGTAAAAGACAATTTCCCGTGATATATTTAGAAAATGATGGACTTTGTTAGAAAAAATAAATAATGTGTTTTATAGTAATTGGTTATAAATAATTATTTGATTATTTATATTTTAATATTCTTAGTGATTGCATTTGTTAAGAAAAATAAGTAGACATGTTCAAATAGGTAAACTTTTAAAAAAATAATTATAATATTATAGGTTTAAAAATAAATAACTAAAGGTTTGTCCGTGATATTTTTGGAAAATGGGGGGTTTTAGTAAGGAAAAATAGAAAAACTAACATGTTTTAGTTAAAAAATGTAATTGCCATGTTTGAAAAATAGGGGAATTTGTTAGAAAAAATAATGTATTTTAGGGAAAAAAATGTAATTGGTTATAAATAAGTAAGGTTAATTAAGTAAAAACACGAAATACAGTTAAGGGCAATTAAGTAAAATCACAACGTAACATACCGATCAACCATACTTTTAATGTTTCGTCTATTATATAATACTAGCTTAAAACCTGTGCGATGCATGGATTGTTAATTGTTATTTTATTATTATTATTTTAAATATTTTATTAATTGTAATTGTGCAAAAAATAAGTAGACATGTTAAAATAGCTAAACATTTTTAATTAATTAAAAATATTAAAACATATTTTAAAATAAATAAGTATGGATTTGCTCGTTATATTTTTGTTAATGAATGAGGGGTTTTAGTAAGAAAAAATAAAAAATGTAACATATATTTAGTTTAGAAAGGTAAATGCCCGTGATATTTTTGGAAAATGAGTTTTTAAAATTTAATAATTTAAATTATTTAAATACGTTTTAAAATAAATAAGTAAATGGTTTCATGTGATATTTTTGGAAAAAGAATGGATTTTAGTGAGAAAAATATAAAAAGTAAATTGTAAAAGACACTCTTGATATATTTAGAAAAGGAGGGACTTTATTAGAAAAAATATATAATGTGTTTGAGCTGAAAATGTAATTGGTTATAAATAGGTATTTGATTATTTATATTTTAATATTTTTAGTAATTGCATTTGATAAGAAAAATAAGTAAACATGTAAAAATAGGTAAACTTTTAAAAAATAATGAGAATATTAGAATATGTTTAAAAATAAATAACTAAATGTTTGTCCGTGATATTTTTGGAAAAGGAGGAGTTTTAGTAAGGAAAAATAGAAAAACTAACATGTTTTAGTTAAAAAAGGTAATTGTCCGTGATATATTTGAAAAATTAGGTGAATTTGTTAGAAAAAATAGAAAAAATAATGTATTTTAGGTGAAAAAGATAATTGGTTATAAATATGTAATATTATTATTTAATAATATATTTCTATAAATAAGTAAGCTTAATTAAGTAAAAACACGAAGTAGAGTTAATTAAGGGCAATTAAGTAAAATCACAACGTACCATACCGACCAACCAAACTTTTAATGTTTCGTCTATTATATAATAGTATTGACTAGCTTAAAACCCGTGCGATGCACGGATTGTTAATTGTTATTTTATTATTATTTTTTTAAATTTTTATTAATTGTAATTGTGCAAAAATAAGTAGACATGTTAAAATAGCTAAACACTTTTAATTAATTAAAAACATTAAAACAGATTTTAAAATAAATAAGTATGGGTTTTCCCGTTATATTTTTGGAAAATGAGAGGTTTTAGTAAGAAAAAATAAAAAATATAACATATATTTAGTTTAAAAAGGTAAATGCCCGTGATATTTTTGGCAAATGAGGTTTTAAAATTTAATAATTAAAAGTATTTAAACACATTTTAAAATAAATAAGTAAAGGGCTTTCTGTGATATTTTTGGAAAAAGAATGGATTTTAGTGAGAAAAATAGAAAAATTAAATTGTAAAAGGCAATTTCCCGTGATATATTTAGAAAAGGATGGACTTTGTTAGAAAAAATAAATAATGTGTTTTAGCTGAAAAGATATTTTGTTATAAATAGATATTTGATTATTTACATTTTAATATTTTTAGTAATTTCATTTGTTAAGAAAAATAAGTAGACATGTTAAAATAGGTAAACTTTTAAAAAAATAATTATAATATTAAAATAGGTCTAAAAATAAATAACTAAAGGTTTGTCCGTGATATTTTTGGAAAAGGATGGGTTTTAGTAAAGAAAAATAGAAAAAACAAACATGTTTTAGTTAAAAAAGGTAATTGCCCGTTGATATGGTCAGAAAAGTAATTATAGAAATATAATTGACGGTCCAATGAAAAGGCTTGATATTTAATGCCCAAATCCCTAATTATTCATTAATTTCGTAATTAATGAATAGTACAGCTCATAAAAAGAGTCTGAATTATGATAAATTGGTCAAAGAAGGATCCAGAATCCCAATTAAAGGCAATTAATGAGTCATAGCCTTTATCGACAAGGAAAAGACTTATCCTGCAAGCAATACAATGCTTATCCAATATCAAAAAGGAGACTTATTCGCTAAGACTCCTAAACATACCATAAATACTAGGCTCCAGACGCCTATATAACGTCCCTGATCCTACAAT
Source organism: Heracleum sosnowskyi (assembly GCA_030848705.1). NCBI lineage: Eukaryota > Viridiplantae > Streptophyta > Magnoliopsida > Apiales > Apiaceae > Heracleum > Heracleum sosnowskyi. Next base: position 126,764,531 of record CM061240.1, read on the forward strand.
CAGAACTACGTCTTTGGCTTGATTCTCAACACTAATTGAGATACGTAGGCATCTTGTGAGGACCAATTTAGTCCGGAAACACGAGTGCAGCCATTAAAGCTCGAAGCTCAATAAATTCACAAAGTACGTTTTTTAATCCACAACATTTGGCGCCGTCTGTGGGAAGACAACATCAACCATGACAAACACACGAAGAACAGCTCGAGATAATCAAACTCATGAGGATCGCCCTATCACCTCTGAGGCTGATCAGCCACCGCCGACTACTGGCACTGAAGGGGCGAATATCCCCGCCAACACTCAAGGACCGGAAATCCCGATTTCGGTTGAAGGGACGAATCCCCTGCAGATGATTATTCATGGATCTAATCCATAAGAGACCGTTCACCGGCAACCGATTACGACCGCTCCGCTACTCATGAATGCACCGAGGAGCCTTCAACTCCATACTACTGATCTCCCTCAATACGCGAATCAGACCTTGGGGATGCCAAGCTATGGCATGCCCCCTCGACCCATGGCGGGCGGTAGTGGAACTAATCCAATCTACCATGAGGCATATGTGCCCCCTTATATTCAAGGTCTGGGACCCTAAAATCGCCAGACCCCTTTCGTTCAGGATTACTCGGGCCCATACACCGAGGATGAGGGTTATACAACTGGGGAGGATGTCGCCCCAAGAAAGAGACGTTCTTCCCAGACCAATCGGGAACAACCCCAAACTACTAGGGAGAAACTTGCAGCCCATGAGGCAGAGACTGCAAGGCTCAAAAAACTCCTTGTTGAAGAAGAGGCCGCTCAATCTCGGGGCCGAACGATTGAAGGGATCCCGATAATCAACTTGGATCCACCGGCAAGAAGGACCAAGAGGGCCGAAGCCCCAAGGGGTGATCCTAGTATTCTGTTACCCCTAGGAGATCTTGATGATCCTACACCACCGTTTACTCAAGACATCATGAAAACAGCAATATCCAGAAAATTTAAGATGCCTTCGATCAAAGCCTATGATGGAACGGGAGATCCCACAAATCATGTAAGGACCTTCTCCAATGCACTGCTGTTGCAGCCAACCAATGATGCGGTCAAGTGTAGGGCGTTTCCACAAACCTTGGCAGGCATGGCCCAACCCTGGTATAGCCGTCTTCCTCCCAACTCAATTGGGTCTTTCAAAGAACTAAGCAAAGCTTTTATCAATCAGTTCATTAGTGGAAGGGTGCATGAGAAAAGCTCTGCATCACTCATGGCAATCCATCAAGGAAAGAATGAAGCCCTAAGGGACTACCTCAATCGATTCACTCGAGAGGCTTTGAAAGTCCCAGACTTAGAGGACAGAGTGGCTATGATAGCCCTGCAACAAGGAACTACTGATGACCACTTCAAAAGGTCGTTGGCTAAACATCCACCCGAGAGCATGCTGAAGCTCCAAGATAGAGCCGGAAAGTATATCAAGGCTGAAAAAAGCATGAGAAAGTATGAACCCACTGCTGGCGGTAGTGGAAACTCAAAGAAAAGAAAAGAAACTCAGGAGTACGACGTCAAGGAAAAGTTTCCCCGAACATCAAAGAATTCTGACTCTCCACCCAAGAGAAATAACTTTGGGCCAAAGTTCACGGAGTATGCAAGATTGAATACTCCCAGGAGTCAAATTCTGATGGAGATAGCCAAGGAAGAAGATATCAAATGGCCAAAGCCAATGAGGGCTGATTTGTCCAAACAGAACCAAAATTAGTTTTGTCGGTTCCACAAGGAAGTCGGTCACGATACCGATGATTGTAGGCAATTGAAAGATGAGATTGAGTTTCTGATACGAAGAGGAAAACTCAGAAAATTCACCAAGGATGGAAATCAAGGGAGTCAAAGAGGAAACTATGAAAGGAAGGATTACGACAGAAGGGACAACGACCAAGATCGTAACCCTAAGCCCCGAGGGCCAGTTATCAACATGATATTCGGAGGACCAACTGCTGTTGGGTCTTCCCGAAACTCAAGAAAGGCTTATGCCCGAGAGGTAATGACTGTGGTTGGAGAAGCACCGAAGCGTGCCAGAACAGAAGTGTCAATAGGTTTTGACGATTCAGACTTGGAAGGGGTAAAGTTCCCCCATGATGATCCTCTTGTCATAGTACCTGTGATAGGAAACTCTGAAACAAAGAGAGTCCTGGTTGACAATGGAGCTTCAGTGGATATCCTGTTCCACGATGCTTTTATCAAGATGGGTTACACTGATTCTCAGCTAACACCCTCAAATATGCCTATATACGGATTCAACGGGGTGGAATCAAAAGTGGAAGGAACTATCCAACTTCCAATGACCATGGGGCAAGGGATGAATACGTCTACTCAGATGTTGAACTTCATAGTTATAAAAGCGACTTCAACCTACAATGCAATCCTGGGAAGGACTGGTCTTCATGCGTTCAAGGCTGTTGCCTCATCTTATCATCTAAAAATCAAATTCCCAACGAGGAATGGGATTGGTGAGGAACGAGGAGACCAAAAGATGGCTAGAAGCTGTTATGTAGCCGCATTGAGGCCTGATGGAATTGGGGGGCAGGTTCTCCCCATTGAAGACATGGACACTAGTGACAATGAGGACCGAAGAGGGAAACCAGCTGAGGATTTAATCCCAATTCCCTTAGTCCTGGGTGAACCAGAGAAGGTGACTTATATTGGGGCACTACTGCCCGAACCATTGAAGAGCAAACTCACATCTTTTCTTCAAAAGAACAATGACGTTTTTGCCTGGACAGCGGCCGACATGCCAGGGATTGATCCCCAATTGATATCTCACAAATTGAATGTGGATCCAGAAAGGAAGACAGTGAAGCAAAAGAAAAGAAATTTTGCTCCAGAGAGGCTTGAAGCCATTAAGCAAGAAGTGAATAAGCTTTTGGAAGCTGGGTTCATTGAGGAAATCCAATTCCCAGAATGGTTAGCTAACCCGTGATGGTCAAAAAAGCTAACGGGAAGTGGAGAATGTTCGTCGACTTCACTGACTTGAATGATGCATGTCCTAAGGATTGTTTTCCCTTACCAAGTATTGATGCTCTAATAGATGCCACTGTTGGGCATGAGATGCTAAGTTTCATGGATGGCTTCAGTTAGGGCCGGCAATTTCGGGTTGCGGGTCGGGTTCGGGTCGGGTTGACAGACCCGGGTCATAAATTTGACCCAACCCGAACCCGACCCGAAATTTTAATGGGTCAGAATACTCAACCCGAACCCAACCCGAAAATTTATGAGTAACCCGAACCCAACCCAAACCCAACCCGAAATAATAATTATTTATTTAATAAATATAAATTATATATTATATATTATAAATAATAAATAAATTATATTTTGATAATATAAATTAATTTTAATATTATTGAATTAGAATATGTATTAATTTAAATTAGAAATAATACAAAATTAATATAAAATATATGTATTTTCAGAATATATTTCATTTTATATTATATAAATATTATTTCGGGTAATTTCGGGTAAGTTTCGGGTAACCCGAAATTAACCCGAAAATGACCCGAATTTTTTGGGTCAGTTTTGGGTCAACCCGAAATCAACCCGAACCCGAAAAACTCCAACCTGAATTCGTACTCTTCGGGTCGAATTCGTGTCGGGTTGTCGGGTCATGTCTGATTTTGCCACCCCTAGCTTCAGTGGATATAATCAAATCAAGATGCACAAAGATGACATCGCCAAGGTATCATTCATCACTGACTTTGGTGTCTTCTGTTTCTTAGTCATGGCTTTTGGACTTAAGAATGCAGGAGCGACCTATCAAAGGTTGGTAAACAAAATCTTTGAGCACCTAATTGGAAAAACCATAGAGGTCTACGTAGATGACATGTTAGTCAAAAGCCTCGATAAGGCCGATCGCATTGAGCACCTCCGAGAGGCATTCGAAGTGCTGAGGCACCACAAGATGATGTTGAATCCAGCTAAGTGTGCCTTTGGTGTAGGCTCGGGAAAGTTTTTAGGCCTAATGGTTTCCAAGAGAGGAATCGAGGCCAATCCCGACAAAATCAAAGCAATTCTAGACATGGAGCCACCACGGACTGTCAAAGATGTCCAGAAATTAACGGGAAGAGTGGCAGCATTGGGAAGATTCATCTCCAAGTCAGGAGAGAAGTGTTTACCCTTCTTTAAAGCACTCAAGAAAGTAAAAAATTTTGAATGGACAACTGAAAGCCAAGAGGCCTTTGAGGCCCTGAAGAAATACATGGCTGAGCCACCACTATTGGCCAAACCAAAACCAGGAGAGGTTCTTTATCTATACTTGGCAGTATCCAACACTGCCCTGGGAGCTGTTTTGGTAAAAGAAGAGTTAAAGGTTCAGAAACCCATCTACTACGTGAGCAAGATCCTACACGGGGCGGAAATAAACTACTCTACCATAGAGAAGTTTTCCTTAGCCTTGATAATGGCCTCAAGAAAGCTACGCCCGTACTTCCAGGCTCACAAGATAGAGGTCTTGACTGATCAACCTCTAAGAAACATCTTGCATAGCCCTCAAGTTAGTGGAAGATTGATCAAATGGGCCATTGAATTGGGCGAATTCGATATCAAGTATAAGCCGCGAACAGCCATAAAAGCTCAAGCACTTGCTGACTTCATGGTTGAATGTACCATTGACAACCAAGAAGTCGGGGGGCAGGAAGCAATAATGGAAGACAAGGAAGCTAAAGACATAATCTCCAAAGAATGTTGGGTGCTCTATTTTGATGGAGCATCAAAAACAAAATCAAGTGGATCCGGTTTAGTGCTACAAAGTCCTGATGGATTCATCATAGAGTATGCACTAAAACTTGACTTCCCAACGACAAACAATGAGGCTGAGTATGAAGCTCTGATAGCTGGTTTAGGGCTGGCTGGAGCCCTGAGGGTCAAAACTCTGAAAGTATGTGGAGATTCGAGGCTAGTGGTTTCCCAAGTGAATGGGGAATTTGAGGCCAGAGATGAAGTCATGGCCAAGTACTTGAAACTTGTCAAGGCCATCATGACTCAGTTCGACGAATGCTATGTAGAGCACATCCCAATGGAAGAAAACGTGAAGGCTGATGCCTTGTCTAAGTTTGCTTCTTCCGAAATCGAAAACTATGCAGGGAGTGTATACTTCCAAGTCCTGAGGACCCCAAGCATCAACGGAAAGTTGGTAGCACCCATTGATGTTGCTAGTTGTTGGATAGATCCCATCAAGGCTCATCTGGAAACTGGGTGGTTACCCAATGACACTTCAGAAGCACGAAAGCTATACGTTAGAGCACTAAGGTATACCCTGATTGAGGGAATCCTATACAAAAAGTCTTTCATCATTCCATATCTGAAATGTTTGAGACCTCAAGAGGCAGAATTAGCCCTGAAGGAAGTACATGATGGAATTTGTGGGCAGCATTTGGGAGGCAGAGCCCTTGCCCATAAAATCACTCATATAGGTTTCTATTGGCCAAGCATACTTGCTGATGATAAAAGCTATGTGAAGAAATGTGAACGGTGCCAGAAACATGCACCAGTGGTTAGGCAACCACCAGAGATGATGACATCCATTAACTCACCTATCCCCTTTTCTATGTGGGGAATGGATATACTTGGGCCATTTCCTATGGCAAGTGCTCAAAGAAAGTTCTTGATAGTAGCAATTGACTACTTCACCAAGTGGATTGAGGCTAAGCCATTAGCCAAGATAACCACCAAGCAAGTAATGCAATTCTTCTGGGAAAATGTGATATGCAGATATGGAATTCCACGAGTCCTGGTCACGGACAATGGAACTCAGTTTAACAACGATGAGTTCAAGAAGTATTGTGATGAGAACGATTTCAAGTTGCGCTTCACTTCTGTTGCCCATCCTCAAGCAAATGGGCAAGCTGAGGTTGCAAATCGAATTATCCTGGATGGACTAAAGAAAAGAGTTGAACGCTCCAGAAACACTTGGGTAGACGAATTACTCCCCATACTTTGGGCATATCGTACTACTTGTAAAGTCACCACCGGGGCAACTCCATTTCTATTGGCTTATGGAGCAGAGGCAGTGGTCCCGGTGGAGATTACTCACACCTCCCCAAGAGTTGAGGCTTATGAACCAGAAGAAAATGAAGAAGGCTTGAGGCTAGCTTTGGATCTAATTGACGAAGTTAGAGATGAAGCAAACGCCAAGATAGTTGAACATCAAAAGAAAGCCTCTTTCTACTACAACCTAAGGGTTAAAGAAAGGTTTTTTCGTCAAGGAGACTTGGTTCTCAGAAAGATTGAAGCATCCGGAGTTGGACAAAAAGGGAAGTTGGCCCCAAATTGGGAAGGACCATATCGCGTCAAGAACGTATTTGGTCGAGGCTCGTACAAACTAGAAACCCTTGAAGGGCATGAGGTACCAAGGACTTGGCATGCCTCCAATCTGAAAATTTATTATGTTTAAGGTGTTTCCTAAGAGGACTCACTACTAGAAATAAGGTTCAATGAAACCAACCCAAGTTTTAAACTGGGGTACTATGTAAGGGTTGATCCCATTTTCAAGTTATGAATAAATTCAGCATTTTCATGTTTTAAAGCTTATCTACTATGGGTGTTCACAAACATTCAAGAAGCAAGAAAAACAACACAAGCCATGAATGGCCACAAGATATAAATAAGGCTGGATAAAAACTTAAATAGAAAAGTTAAGTTAAGCCCGTAGGCTGAAAGTACATAAACAAAAGTACAAGCCATGAATGGCCATAAGTAAAACTACATCTAAGCAGCCTTGTCTATGGCCTCCTCCTCCTCCTCCTCTTCCTCTATAGAGTGAAGGGCAGCATCATCAGCCCCGGAAGTCTGACCAGGTGGAGAAGTGTGATCCAGGTCTAAGATCATGTCATCCTCCTCCATCTCGTCCTCTCCAGCCAAAGCCAACTCCAAAGGAGTAGGAAGGTGAGGGCTTGGAAAATCAGAAATAAGGAGAGATCCAGGCATCTTCTCCAAAACAGAAGAAAGAGCGTCATCCCATCCCTTAGTATACTGAACTGGGAAGAGGAGCTCGTCATGCTTATCAATCAAGTCCTCGTACTCCTTAGAGTCGAGGTACTCGTCGATAAAGTCATCCTTGCCCTTCCTCAAAGACACCAGCTCAGCTTGGGAGTCAGCCAACTCCTTCTCCTTCCTGGCCAAGGTGGCCTTCAGTGTGCCCACCTCCTCTAGGGCTTTCTCAAACTTGCCTTGGTTGGCCTCAGAAGATGAGCGCCAAGCCTTGGCTTGAAAGAGAGCCCCTTGGTAGTTGGCATTAACCTACAAGCAAGTTACAAGTCAAATACTTAAACTTGAAATACATTATTAACTGCAAAGAAAAAAGAAGAGGAGAAATACTTACAGCAGCCATAGCTTGGGATCCAGCATGCTCCACCCCCTCAATGGTGGAGTTGGAGACGAAATCCTTGTAATCACAAGGAGTCAGAGAGTGATAAGACCACTCCACAGCGTGCTTGGACACTCCCACCATAGTGTCCTTCTTCCTGAGACCCCAGTTGGGGCGCCAAACTGAGCTTTTAGCCGAGGCAGGACCCTCAGCATCCTCAGTAAGGTCCACATGGGGCCTTATAAAAGCAATAGCACTGGAGGCACGAGGGTCCTTCCCTGCCAAGCGTGCCCTCTTCATCCTTGATGTCTCCCCATCTTCGGGCTCGTTGGTCTTATTAATAAAGACCGCAGCTGTAAAGAAACACAAGGAAAGAAACAATTGGTATAAGACAATCTCAAATAAACAAAGAAAAATATGAGGTGAGAATTACCCTTATCAGAAACATTTGAAAGTCCCAAGGACTTAAGCTGGAACTCATCCAGGAGCACCCAAGCCATTGTGGCGTAGTTGTCCTTTGTAAGCTCAGCATATGCATGGGCCTCTTCATCATTCAGGATGATGTCACTAGGGCTACCATCTGAAACCCTACTAAACGAGCTACGGAAAAGGGAGCCCCAATCCCCTCCTTCCCAAATCAAGTACATAAACTCTTCCTTCCATTTGAGGTTATTGTCAGGAATGGATTTGGGGTGAAATATTGGAGGAGTGGAAGGTCGATGGTTGATATAAACCCAACCCAAAGAAAGGGCTGAGCTATTCTTAAACTGAAAGATTCTTCTAAACAAAGCTACTAACAATGGAAATTTGTTCTTCAAGCAAATAACAAGAAAACACATAATAATTCTCCAGGCGTTTGGAGGAAGTTGGCAAGGGTGAATCCCAACATCAGCCAAAAGCCTGGGAATAAACTCATGGAAAGGGAACCTAAGTCCCGCGACAATGGCATCCTTGTAAATGCAGAGTGCATTAGGACGCCAATGGCAAGAACGGTCCCCTGGGCCAGCTGGGACTAATCTATAGGGGGACTTAATCCTATACATTTTGTTATAGTCCCTAATTAAATCGATTTCATGGAATTTATTACTACAGTCGAATGAATCTAAATGCGAAACAGAAGGGTATTCATCACTACGTTCTAAAATCATATCTTGAAGTGACATATGAGAAGAACGAATGATGATACCTCTCTTAGAAGCTTTGTTCATTCTTTGAAGATGTTGAGCAGCTTTGTCAGACATCTTCAAATCTTCAAACGTTCAAGAGAAATCCCAGAAAAATCTCCAGAAAAATCTTCAAATCTTCAAAACTTCAAAGAAATTCCCAGAAAATCTTCAAAGAAACCCAGAAATCTTCAAGGGATGAAGGTGAAAACCCAGAAATCTTCAAGGGATGAAGATTGATCCCAGAAAAACAAGAACACCACCGTACAAAAGCTCGCCGGGAATCGCCTTACCACGGAGTAAGAAGAGAGAAAAACTAAAGATACTAGAGAGAAATTTTAGAAAGTTGGAAGTAAGAAATGAGAAATGAATAGAAATCTCACTCTTTTATAATAGAGATGACTGGAAACCCTATCGGTTAAGGAAGGGCAACCGCCTATAGCCAATAAGGCCCATAAAATCCATTTATGGATTACAAAGGCAAAAGCCCAAATAAATAAAGTCTCAGGCAAAATCGAAGCCCAAATCAAATAAGGCCCAAGGCTGGAAAGATTTAAGTCCAAATTAAAATGGACTAGTTAAGGCCCAAGAAAAAGAATGAATCTTGGAATAAAACCAAGGCAAAAACAAAAATCTGAGATCGAAAAGAACTTGGGCTGAACTCGTACGACCCATGTCGAAAATACATGAGAAAACAAGGTCATATCCAACGACCTCGCTCCCAAACAAAGCGAAAAAATTAAAGATTTAAGGTCAAAAAACCTTAAATCGAGGTCGTAAGACCCAAGTCGAAAATACACGAGGATTTGAGGTCGTATCCATCGACTTCGCACCGAAAAACAATGCACGAAAATTATAAAGATGAGGTCGAAAAGACCTTTGATTGAGCTCGAAGGTTCGAAGTCGAAAAAGACTTTGAAAATGAGGACAAAGCATTCGATTTCACGCCAAAAACGAAGTCGAAGAGACACGGGGTTGAGATCGAACAAACGAGATCGAAAATACATTGGAAATCGAGGTCGCGTTGTTCGACCTCGCACCAAAATAAAACCCAAGGAATCATAAAATCCTGGTCGAAAATGACTAGGAAATCCTGGTCGAAAATATATGGAATCAAGGTCGTCACATCGAGGTCGAAAATGGCTTGTGGATCGAAGTCGACAGCTTCGACCTCACAACCAATCGAGGTCGAGGAGACCCATATTCCTGGTCGAACGATCCTGGTCGAAAATGACCAGGAATTTGAGGTCGAAACAGACGACCTGGGACCAAAATCGAGGTCGAAAAAGGGGGAAATCCTGGTCGAACGATCCTGGTCGAAAATGACCAGGAAATTGAGGTCGAAACAGACGACCTGGGACCATTCCTGGTCGAATTTGAGGTCGAGAAAAGGCAAAGTCCTGGTCGAATGATCCTAGTCGAAAATGACTAGGAATTCCTGGTCGAAACCTTCGACCTGGGACCATTCCTGGTCGAATTCCTGGTCGAAATTGTACTGTTTCCAGGTCGAATTCCTGGTCGAAATTGTACTGTTTCCTGGTCAATTTCCTGGTCAAAATGACCTAATTTGAGGTCGAAAATGCCCTTAAAAATGGAAAAGTTTGGAAAAATACGCTAAAACTTCTACGAAAACCCCGAGGAGATTTTCCCAGAAGTTGGGGGGCAAATGATATGGTCAGAAAAGTAATTATAGAAATATAATTGACGGTCCAATGAAAAGGCTTGATATTTAATGCCCAAATCCCTAATTATTCATTAATTTCGTAATTAATGAATAGAGAAAATATACAGCTCATAAAAAGAGTCCGAATTATGACAACATACCATACCGACCAACCAAACTTTTAATGTTTCGTCTATTATATAATAGTATTGATATGACGAAACTCTCTGTCTCTACTCTATAGTTCATTTTGTTTTATTTTTCTTCGATTTATTTTTTGACAAGAAAATTTTATTGATTTTCGTATTCACCTTCCAGAAAATGAAATAGATATATACCATATAAAAGATACCCATTCATATAGTTACGTATTTAACACATCACATAATCATATAGTGAATTTTTTGGGGAAAATTTTAAAGCTATATTATTTTTCTTTGTTTTACATCTTGAAAGTATTTTATTCGGTATATATACAGAGAGAGAAGATGGTTCGAGGAACTCATTTATTTTGAGTAACCTAGTAACCCTTCCTCAGTGGCCAATTTAGAACAACTTAGACGTGATGATCATCCCACGTTCAAACATGGTGTAAGCAGAGTTCTAAAAGTCGGCGATTAATCGGGATTAATCGCCGATTAATCGCTAGACGGCGGGCCACCGAACTGATTAAGTGAAAATCGGTCAATTAATCGTTTTTTCATAAAAACGGTCAAAAATCGGTTGAATCGGTCAAAAATCGAATTAATCGGTCAAAAATCGGGCTTATTATTAAAAAATATTAAAAAATAGTTAAAGTTTAAAAAAAAATATTTAAAAGGTAGAAACTTGATTAAACAATAGGAAAAACATTATTTTTGTACATATAATTATAATTTTAGATGCCTAAATCGTAAATTCTCTTAAGTTTTCCTCTTAAATTGATATCTAATTGAAAAGTTAAACCTTCAAAATTTTATTTATTACAATTATATAATATTTTTAACATATTTGCATAAATATATGATAATAACATATGTTTAGTTGAAATAAAAAAACAATTTTATAATTGTAAATAAAAAATATTATTAAATTTATTCCGATTAATGATCAGATTAATCCCCGATTACCTGATTAATCCCTGGATGGTGCCTTCACCGATTAACTCTGATTCCCGCTTTTTACAACATTGGGTGTAAGACCTAACAATTATTATATGATTTAATTTAATATAGTCAATCGTGTGTTATTAATTTTTATTAATTTTAATAAATACCGGGTTGTTATATGTAATGTATGTTCATGTACTGTATGATCGATCCATGTACTGTATAATTTTTTTTTTCTGTATTTCTCAATTTTACATTTTCACATATAGAACATATAATATTGTATATATAAGTTAATATCTTATTGTGAACAAAATACAATATTTTAAATATAAAACATAATTAATTTTATAGTTTTATTCTACAAAATCTCTATATTACGTGTACTGTAATTATTTTTCAATTTTATATAACTCGTGTTCTGTATTTTAGAATTACAAATTTATATTATTTTATGTTTCATCATATATTTTTACATAATATATTTATTTTTCAAGACAATAGTGGCATGACATTTTTTTATACAGAACATGAGATTCATTTTGCAAGACGTTTTAATTTGTTGTAGTTATACAAATATATTTTATACTACAAATTGTTTTTGAAATAAATCTGATTTGTGAATTTTGACATGTAACTATTTGTGCTTAACAGTCTCATAGTCACGTGTTCTAGGTAATCTGGTGGCTAGAATTGAAAGTTACTTGGTTAGTCGATTAAGGAGATATATATATATATATATATATATATATATATATATATATATATATATATATAACTATATCCCGATCAATTAATATACAATTACTTGGAATTTAATTCATTAATTGAAATTATTTATCAAGTATTTATTGATCCCGACATAGTTCCAATAATATTTTGTAATTAATTATTTGTATATAATAATAGCCTATAACCTGTGCGATGCACGGACTTTTTAATAATGTGATGCATGAATTCCTTTTTAATAATTGTTATTTTATTATTTATATTTTAATATTAAATTAATTACATTTGTTAGAAAAATTAAGTACACGTGTTAATTTTTTTTTAAATAACTAAAAGTATTGAAATAGATTTTAAAATAAATAAGTAGGTTTTGCCCATGATATTTTTGGAAAAGTAGGGAGTTTTGTAAGAAAGAATAGAAAAAGTAACATGTTTTAGTTGAAAAAGATAATTGTCTTGTTTTTGTTAAAAAAAATAAGTATACATGTTAAAGTAGGTAAACTTTTTTAAATAATTTAAAATATTAAAATAAGTTTTAAAATAAATAATGTAACTAAGTAAGGGTTTATGCATGAAAAGGAGGGGTTTTAGTAGGGAAAAATATAAAAAGTAAAATGTTTTAGTTGAAAAAGGTAATTGTCCGTGATATTTTTGGAAATCATACAGAAGAAATCATGGAAACGCCCAAGACAAAAGAAGGTGCTGTGGGTTTGAGCTATCCTATGTTGACGAGAAGCAATTATACAGCATGGTCCCTAAAGATGAAAGTGTTCATGAAGGCGCAAGGAGTCTGGGGTGCAATCGAACAAAAGGATCCCAAAGTAACCGTGGATGAAAGAACGGTGCAGGTGGCCCTTGCAGCGATATATCAAGGTGTGCCAGAAGATGTATTGTTGACCATTGCTGAGAAAGAAATCGCTAAGGAAGCTTGGGAAGTGATTAAGGTGATGTGTATGGGAGCAAAACGTGTAAAAGAGGCAAAAGTGCAAACACTGAAGGGAGAATTTGAGCTCTGGTCATGAAGGAAACGGAACAGATAGACGATTTCTGCATGAAGTTGAGCGGAATCGTGACCAATATAAGGGTACTTGGAGAACCGATGGAAGAATCGTGTGTTGTGAGAAAGATTTTGCGAGTTGTTCCTGATAAGTTTCTTCAGATAGCTTCAAATATTGAGCAGTTTGGAGACATCAAGTTAACGACGGTCGAAGAATTAGTGGGTCGTCTCAAAGCTCACGAGGAAAGGATGAAGGGCAGGTCCGAGAGTGCAGGTGGACAACTTCTCTTGGCATCTCAGAATCAAAGAGCTAGAGGTGGTTATTTCCGTGACAAGAGTAGGATAAGGTGCTACAACTGTAACGCCTTGGGACACTATGTTTCAGAGTGTAGTAAACCACGACGGGAACGAGAGAAGAGACAAGAAGTAAACATTGTAGTCATCGAGGATGAAGAACCAGCATTGTTATAGTCATAAGTCAATAGCCATACGGACTCAGTTTAAAAGCCATATGGGGTCAGTTGATAGCCATACGGGCTCAGCTGATAGCCATACGGGCTCAGTTTAAAAGCCATACGGGCTGGAAGGATTGCATGAGACAAGTTTAGATTAAGGGGAGATTGTTGTAAATTAATCTAAACTTATTTTATTTGTTTGGGCTTTGGTTAAGTTGATGGGCTTATGTTTATGTTTAATGTTGAGAATAAATTAGAATGTTACTGTCAGACCCGTATTAGAAGCATTAGAATAGGTCTTTGTTTCTGCTCAGTAATATTAGGAGAGTCATTCGTCCGTGGGAGTAGTGGAGTAGTATTAGGAAGTTAGTTGCTTAGTTTTAGTAACCACTCTGTTGGTTTATCTATTTATATATTTGTATGCACGTTTGTTTTAATGATCAAGTTTCTATACCAGTTCTTGGTATTTTCCCTGTGTTATATCAGCTGTCTATCTAATATATAAGCTTAAATCTTTCACATGATATCAGAGCAGGTGTTTAGGTCATGTGCATGTCTAAATAACAACCAAAACATACAGAAGAAATCATGGAAACGCCCAAGACAAAAGAAGGTGCTGTGGGTTTGAGCTATTCCATGTTGACGAGAAGCAATTATACAGCATGGTCCCTAAAGATGAAAGTGTTCATGAAGGCGCAAAGAGTCTCGGGTGCAATCGAACAAAATGATCCCAAAGTAGCCGTGGATGAAAGAACGGTGCAGGTGGCCCTTGCAGCGATATATCAAGGTGTGCCAGAAGATGTATTGTTGACCATTGCTGAGAAAGAAACCGCTAAGGAAGCTTGGGAAGTGATTAAGGTGATGTGTATGGGAGCAAAACGTGTAAAAGAGGAAAAAGTGCAGACACTGAAGGGAGAATTTGAGTCTCTGGTCATGAAGGAAACGGAACAGATAGACGATTTCTGCATGAAGTTGAGCGGAATCGTGACCAATATAAGGGTACTTGGAGAACCGATGGAAGAATCGTGTGTTGTGAGAAAGATTTTACGAGTTGTTCCTGATAAGTTTCTTCAGATAGCTTCAAATATTGAGCAGTTTGGAGACATCAAGTCAATGACGGTCGAAGAATTATTGGGTCGTCTCAAAGCTCACGAGGAAAGGATGAAGGGCAGGTCCGAGAGTGCAGGTGGACAACTTCTCTTGGCATCTCAGAATCAAAGAGCTGGAGGTGGTTATTTCCGTGACAAGAGTAGGATAAGGTGCTACAACTGTAATGCCTTGGGACACTATACTTCAGAGTGTAGTAAACCACGACGGGAACGAGAGAAGAGACAAGAAGTAAACATTGCAGTCATCGAGGATGAAGAACCAACATTGTTATAGTCATAAGTCAATAGCCATATGGGCTCAGTTTAAAAGCCATACGGGCTCAGTTGATAGCCATACGGGCTCAGTTTAAAAGCCACACGGGCTGGAAGGATTGCATGAGAGAAGTTTAGATTAAGGGGAGATTGTTGGAAATTAATCTAAACTTGTTTTATTTGTTTGGGCTTTGGTTAAGTTGATGGGCTTATGTTTATGTTTAATGTTGAGAATAAATTAGAATGTTACTGTCAGGCCCGTATTAGAAGCATTAGAATAGGTCTTTGTTTCTGCTCAGTAATATTAGGAGAGTCATGCATTCGTGGGAGTAGTGGAGTAGTATTAGGAAGTTAGTTGCTTAGTTTTAGTAACCACTCTGTTGGTTTATCTATTTATATATCTGTATGCACGTTTGTTTTAATGATCAAGTTTCTACACCAGTTCTTGGTCTTTTCCCTGTGTTATATCAGCTGTCTATCTAATATATAAGCTTAAATCCTTCACATGATATCAGAGCAGGTGTTTAGGTCCTGTGCATGTCTAAATAACAACCAAAACATACAGAAGAAATCATGGAAATGCCCAAGACAAAAGAAGGTGCTCTGGGTTTGAGCTATTCCATGTTGACGAGAAGCAATTATACAGCATGGTCCCTAAAGATGAAAGTGTTCATGAAGTATTAAAAGACAAAAAAAATCAAGTAATAAGTCAATAAGTTAAGGAAAAGGTATGTTGTTACTAACATTATATAAGTTATGAGCTATAAGTTAGCTTATAAACGATTAGACAAACACGCTCTAAATTGTACTCCTAATTACCATGTTTTTTTCATTTTCAACTCCCCTCTCTGTATGATCTTCTTAATCATCAAACATGGCAATTCGCAAACTACACTCAGAAGACAATACCTTCATGATTCTTATCCTCTTTATAGCACTCCTCATTTGCATCAGCCATAAGTTCAACTCTCGATTCATTCGAATAAAGAACTTGTTTCTTTATTTCTTTAAATCTAACACTACGACTACGAAAAGATATCCGGATGGAGTGAGACAAAGTAGGTACAAAGAAGAAGGGAAAAAGGAAGATGAAGAATGTCCTTTTTGCCGTGCTTCCTTATCTCCCTCGTCTTCGCCATCATCTGGTGCTACTGCAGTATTATATTCAGAGTCGGAAATCGAAGTTTTATCGTTCAATTTCTTCAGTACTTCGTCTCCTTCTAGAGGAAGAAATACTTGGGGACTCATTTAAACTGCACCTGTAATTGAGCTAGTTGATTCACACTAATTTTTTTATTTTTGAGAATGGTCGATTCTTGTTCATTGATCATTCTCATTTTTATCTCGATAACGAGATTTTAAGGGTTCTTCGGACTCGGGTGACGCCTAGACTTGGGAATGACAGCAGCTATACCTGGATGTTAAGAGTACGAGTGTGTAGAATGTGGGAATCTATCATTCCAAATACTAAAAACTAATCAGTCTTGACATGATTTTGATCTATGTAAAGGTTAATAAATCAATATACTTATAACTTATTAGTTTGTCAAATTGTATGATGTTATTAACTTTTCTAATATATGTTGTATGACAGGAAAATGTGATCTATGCTACGATCCCAAAGATTATGGTCTCTCGGTTCAAAGATATTTTTAGAGGAAGACTCCATGTACAGCATCAAAAATCTGAAAGTTGTTTCAAGTACAGGGAAATATAGACCACTATTACATGGGTCTAAATTGCTCTTCATACACATAATGTCGCCTAAAAGATCGGAAGAACGCATCTTCAACATATCACTGCACGGATTTCAGTTCATATGTCCGGATATGATTGATACACGTATTAATGACAATAACATATTTTCAGGTATTTTCACGCAGTAATATATTAGAGTAATATATAAGTAATAATATTATATAAGTTAAAATTCAAACTATCATGTTCTAATATTATCTTTTCTAATAATACTATAAATATAAGTAATATTATATGTTTATATTGTTTTTTATCAATATAATTTTTTTAATATATATATATATGTGTGTGTGTGGCAATTGTATCGGTCCAAAAAATAAAAAATCAAACTCTATAAACAAAAGAAATATGTAAATAATTTATAATATTACTTACCCAAATGCAAATTTTACAGAATATATTTCATTTGATAATTTATATAATTTTGAAGATATTTATTTCATGATTTTTATTCTAATATTTTTTTCTTAACAAATATATTATAATGTCGCTGCGAAGCGTGACTCAGTAACCGAGTTGTATTAATACTACGAACTAAATTAAAAAATGTGAAATTTTTTTGATAAATAAATTGATAATAATTTTCGGGTGTTTGCTGATTTTTAGTGACCAAATATTCTGATAAGTTTTAAAAAACAATTGGTGGTATGATCATCACATTTAATAATGTTAGTTGTAACTCAGTGATCTCTTTAAACTTAGTAATTGATTTAATTTACTATGTTCTTCTTTTAATTTGGTTGTTAATACATTATAAACACATTCATTATTACAAGAAAAATTGTCAAAATCGATCACCTAAAATTGAAAGATCAAAAAATGGGGTAAAATCCCAATCGATGGTCTATCAATCGTATCAATATAACTTTAACTAAACCAATAATTTTTTGGATAACGTAGTGCAAGTAAAAAATTTTGGTTCGTATTTTCAAGGAATACTTCTTGTTAAAGTAAAAAGTCAAGTTTAATAGGAAATTTGTTCAATAAAGAAAATCGAACCTCCAATTTCTTTCGAAGAAATGAAAACATGACTTGTAAATTGGAATTGCTTGCTCGTATAACATTTACTGCTCAATTTAAGTTTTACAAACTTAAAAAAAGTCTCAATTATATCAGTCTCCACACACAAATAAAAAAAATGCTCATATCAATTTTTTTTTTTTGCTAACTCTCACATATCATTCTTGATATACATATCTCCATTCACGTTATATTTTACCAAATCTGCATTTTGATGCCTCGATTCATTTGTTTTAAAATTTAAGCACAGTGAAGACGACCTAAACGAAATTAACAATATACTCTCTCCGTCTAATTCATTTCTATACACTTTCCATTTTGAGATGTCCTCTCATTTCTATACATTCCAAAAATAGTAATTTTTAATAATATAAAACACTTCACTATCTCTATTCTATAATAATATAAAACACTATTACACCCACTATTTTTCTCCACTATCTCAAATCTATTATTAAATATTGATAAGTCCCATCACTTTACCCAATTTTCATCTAATTTTACTCATTTTTTATATCTTTTCTTGGTATTCGTGCTCTGCCCCAATGTATAGAATTGACTGGGACAGAAGGAGTATTAATTAGAAAGGAAAAAATGCTCCTAAGTATGTACTTAACTGACTTACTTAAATAAATATTAAATTTTAATGACATATTTATAAATATGAAATCAAATTCGTGGGAAAAAAAATACGCAACTTAGATTTGGATTATAATTTAGATGAGTACGTATGTAGTTAGGAGTATCTATCTCAATTAGTAATTGAAAATTCAAACAAAGTACACTAAATAACATTTCTAGTTAAACCTTTCTAACAATTATTGTAATCAAATACTGTGGATGTCTGACTTTAGAAAAATGTATCACCTACCGTCCACCTTTTGTTAAGGGATATTTTAAAAAAGTTAACTTATACCTTAGAGCAAATTCAACAATGTCCTAGTTGGTTATTTATAAATATTATATAATAATGTGTCCTAGTGATTTAGGAACTTGATTTCTTGTAGGAACTTCAACAACATTACTTATATCCATTCCCTATTATTATTATAATAATATATTTGAAAAGAGAGAGGAAAAAAGTGGAAGATTTGAAAAGAGAGAGGAAAAAAGTGGAAGAAAGAGAGAGAAAAGAAACGTAGAAAAGTAGGGAAATGAATTTTTTATTCATAGAAATTAAATAGGCAATGGCTAGTGGTTACTGTTAGAAATGAATACCACTAAAAACTAGACAGAGGGGGGGGGGGGGTGAATGGATAGTTTGATATATTTTTCGATCTTGAAAAATATGTAAACAACTGTATGTGATTATGATATGTAATATGCAGAAAGTAAATAACACACACAATCACTTTAATCTACTTTGTATAAGCAAATTAAATACTACAGCTTTCCAGGAAATTCACAATCGAATTTCTGGCTTCTAAACAAGAACGGTTTGAACTTGCTTGCTTACAGAGAAAAGAGCTTAGCAAATAACTATGTGTATCTCTCTTACAGCTTACAGTTGTGTGTGCACGATATATATATTTACCTATACAAACTAGGCACACACAATATTACACAGCTACCCCTTCTGAAAGTCCAACTTGTCCTGCCATAAGAAGTTCACTGTGTCAGGAAGGACCACCTGCTTTTCGGAGTCTTTCCCGTTTCTGTAGCTGCTTGTCTCTTATCTTTCTCTCCAAGTTTAGCTGTAGATTTGCCATCTGTTCTTTGGACCACCTTGCCAGAACAAATGCTTCAGTATTTGTCTCCTTTGATTCTTGGTTCTGTACCTTGATTTGTCTTGTTATAAACGGCTAAGTGTTGATATCGTGAACTCCACTTTATCCCTGACTATGCGATCTCCCTTGTGAGGACTACGCGATATAGCCTTTGAAGACTTTGCGACATAGGTCATTTGACGACTATGCGACATAGGTCATTTGATGACTATACGACATAGGTCATTTGATGACTATGCGACATAGGTCATTTGATGACTATGCGACATAGTGCTTCTGAGGACTTCACGATCTAGGCTCCTTTGACTTTGCTGACTTCAACACTTCACGACATGTGTCTTGAGGACTTCTCGACATAGTACAAAATGGACTATGCGATATAGTACTTCACGACATGGATATTGGTGACTTCACGACATAGCTTTCTTTTGACTTTGCTATATAATGCCTTAGACAAATTCCTGCAACTTATTTCTTCATAGCCTTATTCAACTCTATCCTGCTGCATGAACACTTCTGAACTTCTACCAGGATAATTATTCAATGGCCTATATACAATCTAGATGCAAGAAACTTTACTAAGCTCATTATAAGTCTGAGCATACATGATCAAACTAATGTTCATGAGAACAAGACAAGTACATTTAGAGACCTATACTATATCCCAGTGATAGAAATCACTAGGTCATGTAGTGTGACATAGTCACATAGTGTAGGCTTGTTAATAGTGGTATTCAGACATGTCTTGAGCCTAACAATCTCCCCCAAATTGTGAGTAAGATCCTTAGGCACAATTTCATGTCTGATAACAAGCCTAACTTACATAAAAGGAAATTTTAGTAACAGAAAGAACAATTCATGAACCTTGAGATCAGAAATTTGATTACATAGAAAAATTGAAAGCTTACAGATTACTTTTGTTGCTCAGCAGCTTCAGCTTCCAATTGCTTCTCTAGCAAATCATCATATATCTTCTTTTTCCTTATTTCTTCTTTTCTCTTCATGTCAATGATGGCTTCTTGAATTTCTTCTCTTGCAATCAGTTCTTCAATGAGAGGTGAGCCTTCCAGGTCATCAATTGCAGCTTTGAGTGCACTTTCTACATATGAGTCCAGAAACTCCATCCTTATTTTGCTTTGGCCTCCATGTGAGTTTTTGTACTCCACAATGTAAGGATTTTGTTTGACCCTGCACATCCCTTTCTGCCTTAGCTCCTTAGCCCTCTCTTCCATCTCAGCCATTTCTTTCTCTTTCTGTATGTTTTTCTTTTCATTCTCTTTCCTCATGTTTTCTTCATAATCAGCATGCATTTTCAAGTACCTGGCAATATCTATCTTCCATGTCCTTTCATCCTTTTCTTCAAAATTCAGTAAGGCATTTATCCTTTCAAGCTCATACTTATAGAAATATTGCCAGCTTCCTTGCTTCATTATTCTTTCTCTTCCATCAGTGTATTTGATATCTAGATGATCCAACCTCACTTTGACTTCAAAGATCCTTTGAGCCCTCAAAAATGCTAGGGCATCTTCATCATAGTCCTCATCTAGTGGAAGCACATTGATGCCAATAACATTTGTGAGTTTTCCAGTCTTCTTTGTTATCCTTATCCTTTTGGGTACACTCTTGATCTTCAAATGCTTCACAAGAGATACCTTTCTTGAACAAGGAGAATTAGTCTTCAGTGCCACATCACTTGGAAGTAGCTTCATTCCTTTCCCTTCATCCACTGTAACACTCCACTGGCTGTGACTTTGTGGAAGTGTTTTCTTGAGATTATTTTAGTGGCTTCATCTTTCATCTGTGGCAATTCAGGTTCAGAAGTCATGGATAATGATTTTGGAGGATCATTGCTAACAGTACCCACCCTAGACTTAGAGTCTTGTGTTGTGGTTAAAGTACTACTAGCAATGTCCTTGACTTGCTGAATTCCACTCCTAGTTCTCTTCACTGTCTCCTTTGCCCCCTTTGTGTCATCACCATCATCTTTAGATTTCTTGGAAGATTTGCTCCTGCTGCTGTCACTTGGTCCATCCTTATTACTCCTTGAATGAGATCTCCTCCTGTAGGTTTTCTCCTCATCATCATCCTCCCCATCCTTCTTCATGTTCTTTTCTTTGATAGATTCAGGCAAAACACCATGAATCAGAAAAGATTGTAGAATGTTAATCATCTCTAATTCCTCTGCTGTCTTGACTCCTTTCTTTGCTCTCAGCATTTGCAGCACTTGATTGATCTTTGAGTTATTCTTCATTTGCAAATCTTTGGGAATGACTAGTTGGTCAATACTTCTGACTTTGGATAGACTTTGAAAAATTACTGTCCTTGGCTTGGGTATGACCTCAGGCAGTCTTTGATTTTGGTTCAACTCCAAGTCATTATAAAGACTTTCATTGTTAGCCCCACTCCTTTCAATCAACTCCAGAATTATTGACACTTCAGTAAACCTCAGTTTCTCTAGAGTTTGAAATGCTAAGTGCCACAAGCAGTTGTCCTTGCACACCATGATTATTTCTCTCAGATAAACATCCCTGATTTTCCTTACTGCAACTGTGAAGTATTTGATACCTTCCCTGAGCTTCTTTCTGTACACTTGTGCATCTCCTTGAGCATTCTTGTAGGTGGCTTTCAGAAACTCCAGGAATGCCTCATCATGATAGATGTTAGAGTTGGCAACTTCCTTTAGCTTGGCCTCAGTGATAAGTGTAGCTTGGGTAGGTTTAGCAATTGGAGTAGGTATAGCAGGTTGAGAGGTTAAGATGTCTTTAGGCATTGTGGATGGATAGAATGTTGTGGTTACTGTGCTTTTCTGACCTTGTGCATTGATGACCTCTACAGGGGGAAGATTGATTGGCTTTATTGTCTCTTCAATAAGCTTGCCCTTAAGTTTTGATTGCTTGGCAGGTGCTCCCCCTTTCTTTTTCACATTGACCTCCTTTCCTTTCTCCCCCTTAGGCTTGGGATCAGACAAGATGTCTTGAGCTTCCCCAGGAATAGGCAGGTTGAAAGATTTCATCATTGAGGTCATCATTTGTTGCTGCACCAGCAAGATGTTTGTTGTGTTGTTGCCTTGAGCATCTAGCTTGTCATTGAGTTGGCTTAGAGATGCAGATAGCATTCTGTTTTCATCTTTGAGAGAGGCCACTTCCTTTTCTAAGCCATCCACCTTGGAGAATAATTGTTGAGACTTGAAGGAGTTTAGAGATTGATCTTTGACCCTGGCAAAGTCATATTTGGAGATGTCTGACAGAGGGACTTCATCCACCAGCTTATCACCATACTGGTTTTTCCACATGACATTTAACATAGCATTGGTGGTGATGGTAGATTTTGCTTGATTTTCCAGTGTAGAAGCCAGTTTCTTGATGTTGTCTGTGACCATGGCAAGAGTCACATCCATCATGGACACATTGGAGGAGGTTTTCTGGACTTCTTTGAGGATACCATCCACCTTGGGAAAATCAGAGAGATAAGAGTTTCGTAGCTTGGTGAGGGATCTGTCTGTCTCCTCCTGAATAGAAGAAATCTCTGATTGAAGCCCTTTCCCAAGATAATGCAGAGCCTTCAACTGGTTCTTGTACACATCATTCACAGCTTCATATATGGCAACAGGAGAAAGATCCTTAGCATTTGAGCCCAGAGAGGTGAGGTATTCTTCTCTCACAAAAGCCAGGGCATCCTTGAGCTTGAGAGTCCTCTTAGCATCCAACCAGGCATCCACATTCCCCTCTGGTTCAGCTGTATCCACAATCTTCGCCTGTTGAGCTTCAACATCCTCCTTATGGCAGAGCAGGATAGCTTCATAATCAGCATTTGGAAGGTTGGAGGTGAGGAGATGTTGAGCTATCTTTGAGAACTCATCAATCTGTGCCACATGGAGATCCTGTATGGCTTCTTCTGTCATTTTGGAGGGCACAGATGATGATCCTGAAGGCCTGTCATGTTGCACAGGCTTCAGCCATTCTGACATTGTGGCCTGAGCCAAGTGAGAGCTAGTGCTAAGCACTTCATGAGATGTGTGAGTTTGAGTTTCCTCCAGCCTTGGAATGGCTGTAGGGTCTGATGTTGTCTCCATTGAAATGGGATGTGTTACAACATCAGCCCTATTTGTCTGTGAAGACATTTCCATATCCCTAAGGATGGGAGAATTAGGCACAGAGTCTCCAGTGAAAACTGGTGAATCCTCCATGTTTGTGTTGGTGTCATTAGGATATGCCTCAGCATGCATTCCCTGACCAACCAAATGTGGGTCCTGAGTGGTGAGCACAGTGTCAAGCACCATGTCACTTGAAGTTGGCTCAATCACAGGGCTGGATTGTGATTGATCAAGGGCAAGATTGTCATGAGAATGACTCTCTTGTTCAGAAGAAATTTTAGTGGAAGAATCTGAGAGAGAAGTGGGGTTCAGATTAGATTTTGGCAACTCCCCCTGAGAAATAGGAGGAGTTTCAACATTGATGTGCTCTCCACTTAGTGTTTGATCACCCTTATCACTCCTAGGATCAAGAGTGAGGTCTTGACCCTGTGCAGACTCTTTACAACTTGCAGTGGGGAGGCTGCTCTTTTCAATGCCCATGACCTGTTGAGAGGCCATAGACAGTAGCAGGTGTACCCCTTTTTCCACATCTGAATCCTGTTGGGAGGATTCAGTGGTAGCTTTAGATTTTGACTTCTTCTTTGGTCTGGTGAGAGGTGACTCAGGAATCTCACTTGCTAGTTCTACAGATTCATGGATAATAGCTAGGGTTCTCTTCTTCTTCTTTTTAGGAACATCAACCTTTTGAGAGATTGATGCACTTGGCTGACTAGACTCTACAGTGGTGTTTACAGTGGGGTTGCTGGATGGGATAGGGAGGCTTGGGTTAGACTGTGAAGCTCCTTCAGTCTCAGCCTCCCCTGTCCAGGAAAGAGCATGGTATATGGGCTTATCAAGTGGATAAGACGCGAATGTGTCCTGCATATGCTTGGTCACACTCAAGATCACATCCACTTGATTCCTTGTGTCCAATGAACCAAACAGAATCTTGGACATGGACTTGGAATAAGCCAACTTTGATTTATCAATACCCTCCAAGTCATGGACATTAGCATCAAGATAATTTAAAATAACTTGAAGAAAGCGAGGGTAAAAGATGTCATTACCTCTTCCACGGACTGTCCTCCCTAGCCTTTGAGCCAATTCCTTGAGGATTATTGCTCCAACATTGATTTCCTGATTGTGGGCTAGGGAATAGGCCAGCTTCACAGCAATGTGACTGATATGGTCCCATCCTGTCTTTCTGCAAAGGAACACCTTCTGGAGTGCATCAAATAGGAATGACCACTCCCTTCTTACAAATTTCTTGTTCAGCTTTCCGGTATCTATCTCATCTGCATACCGAATGAAGGTCATGAAGTCTACAATTTGAGCATCTGTAGCTTCTTGGTCATGACCCTCCACCTTGAACCCTAATGCTTCATTTATCTCCTTCTCCCCAAACTGGAAGTGTTTGCCTCCAATTGAACAAGCTATCTCCTGGAACGAAGTTCCATCTTCCCTGGCCATTGTAGAAACCAACGCCGTTCGCCAAAATCCTTCCAATACATCAACATACAACGTGGGGTTCAAGGTTAGGGCTTGGCTGAGGTAGGAATCGTTCAGGAACCGTACAAAACACTTGTACCTGGGTTTAGCCTCAGCCTCAGAGGGAATGGTGAGAAGATTTGTTTCTTTGGGGATGGTTAAAGGAATAGAGGATGATACTGTTTGAGATTTGGGTGCCATTTCAAGAGAGAGAGTAAGAAAGAGAGTAGAGAATTTGTGCTTAGGTTAGAAAGTTTGAGAGCAATAGACAAGATGAAGAGATGCAAATGGTTAGAAAAAGGTATTTATATGATAGAGACACTGCGATATGGAGTTATGAATGTGTACAGTCTATCTGTATGTCGCGAAGTCAGAAATGGCCTGTACCGCAAAGTCTTGCAAAGTATATCGCATAGTCTCAAGAATGAACTAAGTCGCAAAGTCCTCAAGACGAAAGGATTGGGGAGACTTTGCGATATAGTAGAAATACCCTGTCTAAAGCTCTCTTTTAGGAATTTGAAGCATTTTGTCAGACTGGTATCAAATTTTGAAATAAAATTAATTTAAATCAAAATTCTGTCAAATGTGGAGACTTGTCGATATAGTTATTCTAAGTCGCGAAGTCATAAAATTAACTATGTCGCAAACTCATGAAATGAACTATGTCGCGAAGTCTCACAATCTCAACAGTTTGCGATATAAGTCTGTTTAATTTGAACTATGTCGTGAACTCTGAAAATCATCTATATCGAGATGTCTCAAAAGCTCACAACTCCACTAACAAATATGATTTTGAAAAATATGCAGTAAAATACTGAAATATTTATAAATCATATCTCAGCTAATTTTCACTCCAAACAAATAGATCATTTAAATACAGTGAAAATTTACTGCTGCAACAATTAACCAGCATATTTACTTAGAACAACTGAATGAAGGATTGAGCATTCCAATTTCACTCACAAGTCTGTTGAAGACTGCTTCATTCAGAGGTTTAGTAAATATGTCAGCTAATTGTTTCTCAGTTGGAACATAAGAGACTTCTATGGTACCATTTGCAGCATGTTCCCTAATGAAATGGTACCTGATCTCAATGTGCTTTGTAGTAGAATGATTAACAGGATTGGCAACAATGGATATTGCACTAGTATTATCACACATCAGAGGAATGTGTTCTAACACTAGTCCATAATCCATGAGTTGATTTCTAATCCAAAGCAATTGAGCACAGCAACTTCCAGCAGCAATGTATTCAGCCTCAGCTGTGGATGTTGCTGTGGATTGTTGTTTCTTACTAAACCAGGACACTAACCTTTGACCTAGGAATTGACAGCTTCCAGAGGTGCTCTTCCTGTCAATTCTGCATCCAGCATAATCAGAATCTGTATAACCAACCAGGTTGAACCCAGTGCCCTTTGGATACCATAGCCCAAGATTAGGAGTCCCCTTCAGATATTTGAAAATTCTTTTGATGGCCATCATGTGAGATTCCTTGGGATCAGACTGGAACCTTGCACAAAGGCATGTGGCAAACATGATGTCTGGCCTGCTAGCTGTGAGATAGAGTAGGGATCCAACCATTCCTCTATAGACCTTGATATCAACTCTCTTGCCTTTCTTGTCTTCATCCAGCTTGATTGCAGTAGACATAGGAGTTTTAGCTGGGGATGACTCTTCTAAACCATATTTCTTTAAAAGATCCTTGACATACTTAGATTGGTTTATAAAGATGCCATCCTCCCTTTGATGTACTTGCAGGCCTAGGAAGTAGGTTAACTCTCCCATCATACTCATCTCATATTTACTTTGCATCAACTTAGAGAACCTTTCACAGAGTTTTTCATTTGAAGAGCCAAAGATGATATCATCCACATAGATTTGAACAAGAATGATATCATTTCCATGCTTCTTGAAGAATAGGGTTTTGTCAATTGTACCCCTGGTAAATTGATGCTCAAGAAGGAATTGAGATAGAGTTTCATACCAGGCTCTTGGTGCCTGTTTGAGTCCATAGAGTGCCTTGAGCAGTCTATACACAAAGTTTGGGAAGTCTTCACTTTCAAAGCCAGGTGGTTGAGACACATAGACTTCTTCAGCAAGATCACCATTGAGAAATGCACTTTTCACATCCATTTGATACACCTTAAAATCTGAGTGAGCTGCAAAAGCCAGGAAGATTCTTATGGCTTCCAGTCTTGCTACAGGTGCAAATGTCTCATCATAGTCAATGCCTTCTTGCTGACAATATCCTTTGGCAACCAGC
Organism: Heracleum sosnowskyi; assembly: GCA_030848705.1. Lineage (NCBI taxonomy): Eukaryota > Viridiplantae > Streptophyta > Magnoliopsida > Apiales > Apiaceae > Heracleum > Heracleum sosnowskyi. The sequence continues at coordinate 126,791,645 of CM061240.1, forward strand.
CTTGCTTTGTTTCTAACTACCACTCCTTCTTCATCCATCTTGTTTCTGAACACCCATTTGGTGTCAATAACATTCTTTCCTTTTGGAGGTGGCACTAGTTCCCATACTTTGTTTTTCTCAAATTGATTCAACTCTTCTTGCATGGCAACAATCCAATCAGAATTCTTCAAAGCTTCTTCAATTAATTTAGGTTCCTCTTGTGACAGAAAGCTGCTATACAGACAAGTATTTAATGTTGCCCTTCTTGTTCTAACTCCCTCACTAGGATCTCCAATGATTTGATCCCTAGTGTGGGCTCTGTCCCATTTCCTTGTGTGCCCCTGTTCATTTCCTTGATCTGTTCCAATCTCATTTTGGTTGACAGTTGCATTCTCTTCTTCTCCCCCTGTGTTTGTGAATCCTTGCACAGGTGTTTGAAGAAGATTGTCAACTTCAAGAATTTCATTTTCTAGAACAGTTTGAACAGGGGGTTCATCTTCACTTTCAGAATCCTCAAGATAACCTTGATTCTCAAATCTCAATAGCACACTGTCTTGATCACTTGTTTTCAGTCCTGGAGTTTTCTTGTCATCAAAGGTAACATCCATGCTTTCCATGACTTTGTGTTGCTCAGGTACAAACACTCTGTATGCTGTCCTTTCCAGAGAGTATCCAATGAAGATACCTTCAAATGCCTTAGCATCAAATTTTCCAACATGCTCAGAGGTATCTTTCATCACAAAGCACTTGCTTCCAAACACATGCAGGTGCTTGAAGGATGCTCTTTTTCCAGTCATTAATGAGTAAGGAGTTTTGCCAGACTTCTTATTGATTAATGTTCTATTTTGCACATAGCATGCTGTGTTAACAGCATCAGCCCAAAAGCTAGTGGGTAGCTTTGCATCCAGCAGCATTGTCCTTGCAGCTTCAATGAGAGTTCTATTCTTTCTCTCAACTACTCCATTTTGTTGAGGTGTTCTAGGAGCTGAGAATTGTTGAGAAATTCCTCTATCTTTGCAAAACTCATACAATGTTGAATTTCTGAACTCAGTCCCATTATCACTTCTCAAAGCAACTACAGAGGCACCAGTGCTTTGTGCTTCTTTATCAACTCTCTTGATATGCTCTATTATGACTTGGGGTGCTTCATCCTTGGAGAATAGGAATTCCACCCAAGTATATCTTGAATAGTCATCAACCATCACTAGAGCATATTTCTTTTTGGAAAGGGACATTACATTCACAGGGCCAAATAAGTCCATGTGAATTAGTTGCAGAGGTTTTGAGTTTGTATTGAGCAACTTGTTCTTGTGACTTGATCTTTTAATCTTCCCTTTCTGACAAGCTTCACATGCTCCATCTTGCACAAACTCCAAGGCAGGCAAATCCCTGATGAGTTCTCTCTTGGTTAGAGAGTTCATTGCCTGAACATTCAAGTGAGACAGTTTCTTGTGCCACAGCCAGAATTCCTCATTTGTGGCTTTTGTGTAGAAACAACAAATTTCTCCCTTATCTGCAGCCTTGAGATTAGCTACAAACAAGCTTCCTTTCTTCACACCAGTTAGAACAACTTCACCACTTTCCCTTTTTGAGATTGAACAAAGGTCTTCATCAAATTCCACTTTGAAGCCTCTGTTGGTAAACTGTCCAATACTCAAGAGATTATGCTTCAGTCCTTCAACAAATGCTACATCTTCAATAATGACATTTCCAGATTCAACACTGCCATATCCCATTGTATAACCAATGTTGTCATTTCCAAAGGTTACTGATGGGCCAGCCTTTTCCTCAAAATGTGATAGCAGGGCTATATCACCAGTCATGTGACTTGAGCATCCACTGTCCAAGATCCATATGACTCTTTTATTCCTGTTGCCCTGACTTGAATCACCTTCATCAGAGAATGCCATCAAGGCATAGTTTGAGTACTCTTGTTCTTCTTCTTCATCAGAGTCATCCCAGCATTTTCCCTCAGCAATAAAAGCTTTGCCCTGTTGTTTCTTGAGTAGAGCCTCATACTTAGCTTCAAGCTCTAAGTATGCTTTGTCCTTCTTGACTTGTTTAGGCTTTTTGCACTCAGTGGCAAAATGCCCAAGTTCATTACAGTTATAGCACCTTATTTTGGTCCTATCCACACTTCCTGTCTTGTATCCGCCTTTAGCAGCACCAGCAATCCCTTTTCCTTTATTGAAGGTGTTTGAGCCACTAGATCCACCAGTGTTTCCATTATTGAACTTGGACCTAAATGGCTGCTTTCTTTTAAACCTTATGTTAGGATACCTCCTAGCCATATAAGCAAAAGATTTGTTTTCCATTTTGTCCAGCTCATCTATACTGTAGAACTCATCCTCTTCAGGTAAATCATACACAACCTGAGTTTCATCACCAGTGTCTTCAACTTCTAGTTCCTCAATCTTGACCTGACTGATTTTAAGAGAGTCCATTCTTTGACTTAGGTTGTCAGCAATAAGTGCACAGGAGGTATTAGCCACTAACCCTTGCTTTGCTTGAATAGATCTCTTTTGAAACAGCTCTAACTCATATGTCTTTAAAACACCATACAACACATCAAAACCAATCTTTGTCAGATCTCTTTCTTTAAGAGAAGAGATTCTTGGTTCCAAGTGATCTGGCAGAGTTAGTAGAAACTTCATATTGAGCTCTTCTGTTTCATAGTGTTTGTCATAGAGTTTGAGCTCGTTTATCAGCTTGTTGAATCTCTCAAACACTTCTGTGATTCCCTCTTTTGGCTGAGCCATGAAGGCTTCATATTGTGAAACAAGAATCTGCTTCTTGTTCTTTCTTACTTCAGTAGTTCCTTCACAGAGCACTTCTATAAGATCCCACATCTTCTTGGCACTAGTACAATGAGCAACAGTGCCATACATGTTGAAGTCCATAGATTCACAAATGATAAGTTGAAGATGTCCATCCAATGCCACTTTTTCCTTTTCAGGATCAGTGTATTTTAAGGGATCTTTGGGCACATGTTTTGCTGGTACAATCTCAGTGCCACTGGTTGTTTCACCAATCTCGATCATTGGAATGAAGGGACCATGCTTTAGAATATCTAAATACATGGGGTTAGAAGCTTTGATGAAAAGCAACATCTTCTTCTTCCATAAACTGTAGTGCTCCTTGTTAAAGGGAGGAATCTTGATACTGCTTAGTTTCTGTGAACTCATTCTTGATCTTTTCCTGTTTGTACGTTAACAGCCTACGCTCTGATACCACTTGTTAGAAATGAATACCACTAGAAACTAGACAGAGGGGGGGGTGAATGGATAGTTTGATATATTTTTCGATCTTGAAAAATATGTAAACAACTGTATGTGATTATGATATGTAATATGCAGAAAGTAAATAACACACACAATCACTTTAATCTACTTTGTATAAGCAAATTAAATACTACAGCTTTCCAGGAAATTCACAATCGAATTTCTGGCTTCTAAACAAGAACGGTTTGAACTTGCTTGCTTACAGAGAAAAGAGCTTAGCAAATAACTATGTGTATCTCTCTTACAGCTTACAGTTGTGTGTGCACGATATATATATTTACCTATACAAACTAGGCACACACAATATTACACAGCTACCCCTTCTGAAAGTCCAACTTGTCCTGCCATAAGAAGTTCACTGTGTCAGGAAGGACCACCTGCTTTTCGGAGTCTTTCCCGTTTCTGTAGCTGCTTGTCTCTTATCTTTCTCTCCAAGTTTAGCTGTAGATTTGCCATCTGTTCTTTGGACCACCTTGCCAGAACAAATGCTTCAGTATTTGTCTCCTTTGATTCTTGGTTCTGTACCTTGATTTGTCTTGTTATAAACGGCTAAGTGTTGATATCGTGAACTCCACTTTATCCCTGACTATGCGATCTCCCTTGTGAGGACTACGCGATATAGCCTTTGAAGACTTTGCGACATAGGTCATTTGACGACTATGCGACATAGGTCATTTGATGACTATACGACATAGGTCATTTGATGACTATGCGACATAGGTCATTTGATGACTATGCGACATAGTGCTTCTGAGGACTTCACGATCTAGGCTCCTTTGACTTTGCTGACTTCAACACTTCACGACATGTGTCTTGAGGACTTCTCGACATAGTACAAAATGGACTATGCGATATAGTACTTCACGACATGGATATTGGTGACTTCACGACATAGCTTTCTTTTGACTTTGCTATATAATGCCTTAGACAAATTCCTGCAACTTATTTCTTCATAGCCTTATTCAACTCTATCCTGCTGCATGAACACTTCTGAACTTCTACCAGGATAATTATTCAATGGCCTATATACAATCTAGATGCAAGAAACTTTACTAAGCTCATTATAAGTCTGAGCATACATGATCAAACTAATGTTCATGAGAACAAGACAAGTACATTTAGAGACCTATACTATATCCCAGTGATAGAAATCACTAGGTCATGTAGTGTGACATAGTCACATAGTGTAGGCTTGTTAATAGTGGTATTCAGACATGTCTTGAGCCTAACAGTTACTCCCTCCGTCCCATTCATTTCTATACACTTTCCATTTTGGGATTTCCCATTCATTTCTATACATTCCAAAAATAATAACTTTTAATAATATAAAACACTATTACACCCACTACTTTCTCCATTATTTCTATTCTATAACAATATAAATCACTATTACACCCACTACTTCCTCCACTATCTCAAATCTATTATTAAATATTGATAGTTCCCACCACTTTACTCACTTTTCATCTAATTTTACTCATTTTTTATATCTTTTCTTAGTATACGTGCCCAATCCCAGTGTATATAATTCACTGGGACGGAGGGAGTACTTATTAATATGTAATGAGATGAATGTCCTACTGATTTAGGTAACCACTAGGACATTGTTGGAGCACCATTTTTTGCTAGATTACTTATATTTGAGCTTAGGACATGATATAGGTAAGCTGTTGGACTTGCTCTTAAAATGAATAAGTGTGTGATAACTAGATGAATTCTTAGGTGTTTGGATAAATTTATTTATAAGTTAATTACAAATTTGTTAATTTACATTTTAAAAATAATTATTAAATACAATGAGCTAAATACATATATTTTAAATTAAAAAACATTTAAAAAACAAATATAAAAATATGAAGTATTAAAAGATAAATAAATCAAGGAATAAGTCAAGAAAAACGTACGTTGTTACTAACATTTAACTTATAAACATATAAGTTATAAGTTGGAGGCAAACACCTATATTACGGGTTTATAAGCTATAAGTTAGTTTATAAATAATTAGGCCAACATGCTCTAAATTGTACTCCTAATTACCATGTTTTTTTCATTTTCAACTCCCCTCTCTGTGTGATCTTCTTAATCATCAAACATGGCAATTCGCAAACTACACTCAGAAGACAATACCTTCATGATTCTTATCCTCTTTATAGCACTCCTCATTTGCATCAGTCATACGTTGAACTCTCGATTCATTCGAATAAAGAACTTGCTTCGTTATTTCTTTAAATCTAACACTACGACTACGAAAAGATATCCGGATGGAGTGAGACAAAGCAGGTACGAAGAAGAAGGGAAAAAGGAAGATGAAGAATGTTCGGTTTGTTTATATGATATCAAACAAGGTGATGAAATTATGCGACTTCCTTGTGATCATTTTTTTCATGCACTTTGCTTAGACAAGTGGCTGGTTTCTTATGGCCATCTCACTTGTCCTTTTTGCCGTGCTTCCTTATCGCCCTCGTCTTCGTCATCATCTGGTGCTACTGCAGTATTATATTCAGAGTCGGAAATTGAAGTTTTATCGTTCAATTTCTTCAGTACTTCGTCTCCTTCTAGAGGAAGAAATACTTGGGGACTCATTTAAACTGCTCCCGTAACACTATTACTTTAGAGTTGATCAGCTACTTATTGTGAAGTAGGGATATGCCACTCTAATTCGGTTGTACTTGATTTGGTTACCAATACATTGTGCTATGATTCTAAATGTCACGAAGATCTCTACCTTAGTGTGCATTTTATTTTTATTTTCTTTTAAATATGACGAAATCTTTACTCTATTGTTCAATTTATTTATTTTCTTCCATTTTTTGACATGAAACTTTTGTTGATTTTCATATTCACCTTCCAGGAAATGAATTAGATAACTACCGCATTATCCGTATCCGGATAGTATCCGGCGAATTCGGATTCAGATATTTTTCTTTAAATATTTTCGGATTTGGATACGAATTCAGGTTTTCGAATTCGGATTCGGATACTAACCTATCCTTATCCAAATTATCCGTTTGACAGCCCTTTATGATATTAAAGAAGATGATAATTACTCCCTTTGTCCCTCTCATTTCTTTACACTTTCCTTTTTGGTACGTCACTCTCATTTCTTTACATACCAAAAATAGTAACATTTTATAATATAAAATTCAATCACATTCACTACTTTCCTCTACTATACCTACTTTATACCCATTTTATACATTAAATATTGATTGGTCCCACCATTTTACTTATTTTTTTTACTTTTCCCTATTAATTTACACTTTTTCTTAACATCCGTGTCATCCTCTCAATGTAAAAAAATTGACGGGAACGGAGGGAGTATCTTTCTTGGTACTTTCTTTGTCTTCGATAAATAAATACATACATGCGCTTAAATAAAAGCCACGAGTCAGATTGGTATAAGTTGGTAAATATTTTCCTAATTAAACACACTATTAAAAATGATACTAGTTTTTATTGACGCATGAGTTAGCTCATCTGTCATATTCTTTCTCGAATCGAGTTTTCGATAAGATATCTATTTCTATTAGGGTCAAAAATGTACTGAGAAGTGATTTATCATTTTAATAAAATTTTCTTGTTTGTCAAAAAAAACACTATTAAAAATGTATACACTTATTATTTACATAAAAACACCACGTACTATCTTAAAAGGAAAATACTAGAGGTACAAAATTTGTTCTCAAAATTTTTCTCAAATACACATGGCAACTCCTGATTCATTATAATAATAAGTGGACCCTACATTCACACCAACAACACACATGTCATGTCATTTGATAACAATTTTTTGTACCAAATTTTGTGCCTCTAACCCTACTCATCTTAAAATTATTTTAAGTTAATTATTACATTTGTTTTGTCTGTCTGCTTTGTAGAAAAATGTACCTACCGACACCTAGTCACCAACCGGCAACCACTAACATTTCATTTTCATGCTCTCACTATTTGTCTGTAAAATTTCTATTTATATATAGTGAAAGCACGCACATGTAGTTGATCATGTAAAATTGCAAATCATCGAACATGAGAATGCATCTCAAATTACCTTCAGATAACACTGTTTTCATGATCCTCCTCCTCTTTCTAGCCCTCTTCATTTGCATTACCCAGAAGTTCAACTCTAAATTCATTCTAATGAAGAACTTGCTTTTATCTCTCTCTAAAACTGCAGCTGCTAAGAAACCATATCCGAATGGAGTACGACGAAGAAGGTACGAAGAAGAATGTGAAAATCAAAGTGGAGAATGCTCGGTTTGTTTATGTGATTTTAGACGAAGTGATGAAATTATGCAACTCCCTTGTGATCATATTTTTCATGCACTTTGCCTAGACAAGTGGTTGGTTTCTTATGGCCATCTAACTTGTCCTTTTTGCCGTGCTTCTTTATCTATGTCATCGTCGTCGTCGTCGTCGTCGTCGTCGCGTTCCTCTAGCACTACTCCAGTTTTATATTCCGAGTCAGAAGCCGGAGTAATATCATTCAATTTTTTCAGTTCGCCTTCTTCTAGACCAAGAAATTGTTGGGGAGTCAGGTAGATTGCACCTGTTTTAATTTCCATATCACTTTAGAGTTGAGCTAGTCGAGTCATTAGTTTTTTTTTTTAGCGAATGGTTAAATTTTATTTGTCATTCTCTTGTTCTCTTGAGATATTTTGAGGCAAAGCCAGGTCCAGGAATAATGAGGATAAAGGCAGATTATTAAAGTTGAAATCTATGAAAAATTGGTAATTTGGGTATGCTAAGTAGAGATGTTCCCGAAATCCGGCCCGGCTCGATCCGGAAAAAAACCCGATTCGGCACGGCCCGAGGACCTTAAACGGACATATTATTTTTCGTCAAGTCCGGTCCGGCCCGAAGCCCGAAAAGCTCTGTTAAAAGCCCGGGCTTTTTAAAAGCCCGGATAAAGCCCGGAATTTCAAAAAGCCCAAATAAAAGCCTGGTTCGGCCCGGATAAAAGCCCGGGCTTTTTGATAGATCCGGATAAAAACTTGATTTTTTATAGTTGAGGAGTGTAGCTTTTTAGGTTCGTTTTTTCTGTATTTTAATATATTAACTTTGGAAAAAAAAAATTATTTATATATAAATTAAAAAAGCCCGGCCCGATCCGGCCCGGTCCGAGGACCTAAAACGGGCCTCATATTTTATAAGAAGCCCGGCCTGGCCCGGCCCGATTTTTGAAAAAACCCAGCCCGGCCCGATTGTTTAAAAAACCCGGGCTTTTTAAAGCCCCGATAAAACCCGACCCGAAGGGCTTTTTGTGCATCTCTAATGCTAAGTTTGTCATCTCTCTAATTATTTGTTTGCTAAAGTTTTCCTGGTCTGTTTTTTATGAGAACCTCGTGAACTTCTAGTTGTACTGTATTGTAACCCTAGTTTTCCTGATCTGTTTTTTATTTGTTTGCTAGTTGTTCTTGTAGAAAATGAAAGTCGTAAAAAATGATTTTTTTTTGCCATAAAAATGATGCACTTTATTAACTCAAATCTTCCAAAAGTACATGATAGAAATCAGGATGGACATCCCCCACCCTCCAACTACGATCAGCTACAGAACAGTTGTATCTCGCTAAATAGTGAGCTACCCTATTCGCAGATCATTTTACAAATCGAAAACAAATGTTTTTGTTTAACAAGCTTGCTAACATATCCCGACATTCTTGGATAAGCTGTCCCAAGTAAGAAAAACAAGGGATGGAGCTGCGAATGGCTTGGACAAGTTGTAAGCAATCCGTTTCGACCACCACATCACTACAACCTTTCGTGATGATCCAACTAAGAGCTTCTTTGACGCCTACAGCTTCAGCTAGAATTAGCGTGACCTGCCATTCTTTGCACTTGGACATAGCTTCAATAAGGATACCTGCATGATCACGAACTATCACCGCGAAACTGAATCTATTGAACTCCTCAAAGATAGCAGCATCAGTATTAATCTTAATACTATTAACAGTTGGTTTGTGTCAGCGTTCTACACCATCTTCTTGAGTCATAAAACTCATAAGATGGCTGAAAGTTCTATCTTGAACGCTTTTCCATTGATTAAGAACAGAAAATGCTGATCTAACTACCTCCGTGACTTCAATACTAACCTGATTCCAGACAAGATTATTGCGATGTTTCCATGTCATCCAACAGATCATGACTATAGCATGCACTTTCTCTTTATCTTGCTGTTGAAAAACCGAATGCAACCAAGATGAATACGCTTGAGGATCTGCTACCTGGAAATAGATTTTAGCAGCCGACCAACAGCTCTTAGCGAATGAGCATGTAGTAAGAGTATGCAGAATAGTTTCTGCTTCTTCATTGCACGATGGACAAAGAGCATTAATTGTCACTCTACGACTTCGCAATAGATCTTTTGTTGGAAGAGTGTTAGTTGATGCTCGTCATAAGAAATTTTTAACTTTGGGAGGGATTTTAAGATTCCAAAGTTTCGTCCAGAATCCAGAGTTTGGAGTCGTGTTTTGATCGTACTTAGAAGCCTGCAGCAAGTGATAGGAACTTTTGACGGAGTAATTTCCAAGCTGTTCTTGACGCCAATACCATGAGTCCTCGGCATCAAAATTGATTGGAGTATTCAGAATGATATCTACATCTCTTTGCTCAAAAAAAATCTCTGATAAGATCGACATCCCAGTGGTGATCGCTATCCATTATTGCTGCTACTTTTTGACCCTGCAAAACTTGATTTACTGAATGAATATAAGCATCATGTTACAAGGGAAGCCAAGGGTCAGTAAGAATGTTTATGTTATTTCATTTGCCAACACGACATCATATCCCTTGACGAATTAAAGACTGAGATGAAAGAACGCTACGCCATATGTAACTTGGATTGCTACCAAGGCCTCCATTCAGGAAAGAATCATGGGGATAATACCTTGCTTTAAACACTCGACTTACTAGCTTGTCTGTGAACTGCAATAACCTCCATCCTTGCTTTCCTAAAAGAGCGATATTAAAGTCATGAATTGATCTAAACCCCATACCCCCAAGAGCCTTTCGTTTGCACATATTGTTCCAACTCAACCAATGGATTCCTTTATCCTTTTTAGAATCTGTTCGTCGCCAAAATTTACACATGGACCTCTCAAGATCCTAGCACAGAGATAATGGCAACAGAAAGATGCCCATGATGTAGTTTGGTAAAGCTTGAGCAACTGTCTTCAATAAAATTTCCTTCCCTGCTTTGGATAGTGATTTCTTATCCCAACCCTGCACATGATTCTGTAGTTTCTCCTTCATAAAACCAAAAACTTTGGATTTATTCCTCCCAATGAAGTTCGGGAGGCCCAGATAAAGAGTTTGGTCGTTAGCTTCTTGAAATTGCAATTGACGGCTGATTGCTTCTCTCAAATCCGTAGGTGCATTATGACTAAATAAAATGGAGGATTTGTGCACATTAATCTGTTGCCCAGATGCATGCTCGAACAGACTTAGAATTTGAAGGACATGATATGCACTATCTGCATTCGCTCTACAGAATATGTACGCATCATCTGCGAAAAACATATGAGAAATGACAGGTGCATTTCGAGTAACTTTAATACCTCTTAACAGATTCATTCTTTCGTAGTCGTGGATTAGAGTTGACAGCCCTTCCATGCAAACCAGAAACAAATAGGATGACAAGGGGTCTCCTTGCCTAAGACCCAGTTCAGGGACAATATCCCCAAAGCTTCTACCTGCATGTGTAATTTGATACTGAACTGACGACATGCACTTCATAAACAAACTCACCACTTTGCTGTCAAACCCTAGCTTCAATAAAACAGCCTCTAAAAAAGACCATTCCACGCGATCATACGCTTTAGACATGTCTAATTTCAAGGCCATCCAACAATCATTACCTTTTTGCTTCCTCTTCATATAGTGCATGACTTCAAAAGCGACCATAATATTATCGGTTATCAAACGCCCAGGAATGAAAGCACTCTGGACATCTGAGATAATAGAATCAATAACCAGTTTTAATCTGTTAGCCAGCACTTTTGAGAAAATCTTATAAACCACATTACACAAGGAAATGGGTCTAAGATCCGTCATGTTTTTCGGATTTGGCTTTTTGGGAATGAGAGCTATATTCGTGCGTTGGAGCTGCCCATCTAACTCACCTGTATCAAAGAAATTCCTGACAATGCCAACAATATCAGTCTTTACTATATGCCAACATTTTTGAAAAAAACCAGGGCGCATACCGTCTGGACCCAGAGATTTATCCGGGTACATATGAAACAGGGCTGTTTTAACCTCAACTTCGCTCACCTCCTCTAACAAATTTGCATTCTGGACTGTTGTGATCTTACAAGACAGGCTATTCACTATATCATCCCATTTTGTCTCCGAAGTTGTGAATAACTGAGAAAAATATCTTGTCATTGTCTCTTCTAAACCACTACCCCATTCTGCTATTCGACCCTGATCATCTGTAAGAGACGTGATTTTATTGAACTTTCTTCTATTGCGAGCTGTTGCATGGAAATACTTACTGTTTTGGTCGCCTTCCTACAACAAAAGCTGCTTACTTCGTTGTCGCCAGAAGATTTCTTGCTGAACATAAACTTCTGTAAGTTTTTTCCTCTCCTCTTTCACTAACTCGACTGCCTCTCTATCCCTTCTTCCTTTGAGATTCTGAAGAATACGTTTACTGTGGCTAACTCGGCCTTTAAAATTGCCCGTAATTTCTTTACCCCAGGTTGAAAGGACATCTGAACAAATCATAAGCTTGTCATAAAACGAGCTATCAATATTATTATTCCAGACTTCTTCCACCAAAAAGAAACACATGGGTTCTCGCAGCCAAGCGTTCTCCAATCTGAAGACCTTATTACGTATGACCTGTTGAGTTACTTGAGTTTCTAGCCAAATAGGACAATGGTCGGAGGTTGATACCTCGAGAGTAGTCAACTTGGCGTCTTTAAACAGACTAAGGAAACCCTGCGACACCAAAGCTCTATCCAGACGAATCTCGATATGATTACTAGTACCATACCCTCGTTCCCAGGTATACTTATAACCGCAGAGAGGCATGTCCATAAGGTCACAATCATTTAACACATCTTGAAATCCCTGCAACAGACGTTGAGGATAAGGTCTACCTCCAAGCTTATCAGATTGAGAAACCACATTATTCATGTCTCCTATTAGGCACCATGGCATAGAGTTATTAAGAGCGAGACCACGAATCAGGTCCCATGTTTCTTGTCGTTTGGATCTGTCTGGTTCCCCATACACTCCTGTTAACCTGTAGTTATGACCTTGCCTTGTTGAGACATTAACATCCATATGGTTCTTACTGAAAGAATTAAGAGAAACTTCCTCCTTATTCCTCCAAATTAATGCTACGCCACCACTGTGACCTTGAGATTCTACTACTAACATGCCTTCAAAACGCAGCAAATCTCTAACTTTCTCCACTGTTTTTTGTTTACACAAAATTTCACACAAAAAAATGAAGTCGGGTCTCTTTTGGAGTACAATCTCCTTAAGGAATTGTAAGGCCCACGGGGTCCCAAGCCCATGGCAATTCCAGCTTAGAATACTCATGACCCTAGGCGAGTACTCACGTGGGTACTCGCCTCTAATCCGTTTTTTGACATAACTTGCTCATTATTTCCCAGCCCATAATCTGAGTCCATTAGCTCTGTGTTCAAGCCCAAAGTTTCCGTTGTGTCCGAAATTCCCTCAGTTTTACGTTTCTTTGACTCAATGACAGAGATTTCTGTTCGCACGATTGTTGGCTTGATTACTGGCTCGTTAATGTGGGTACTTTTAAAGCCTATATTCTCGCATGTATGGTTAAGTGAGATAGAGATAATCCCTGATTTTCCTCCCTCCTTATCTGTTGATTGACTTCCATTCATGTTTTGTGGATCCTGACTGTTACCGGAATCTGCACTCTGCCCACTGACTTCTGCTCCATTACGAAGCCATTTAGCTCATATAGGCTTCACATGGCGTTTGAAAGGTGCCCTCATGAACTCCCCATATGGTTTGATAATTTCTGCCTCCGGCGTTGAAAACAAATGACTGCAGAATCTCTCGGAATGCCCTAACACCCCACAGATGTAACAGAAGGTAGGAACATTTTCGTATTTAAAATTGATCTAAAACCACTCTCCTCCTGCATTTCTAATCTTCATCCTGCGTTTAAGGGGTTTAGTAACATCTATAGTTACTTGAACTCGCAAATAGTCCCTCCATACGCCCACGAAATTGCTGGTTGCAGAGGCAACAAAACTGCCAATATAGTTGCCAACCTCCTTGATAATTCTCCCTGTCATAAATCCTGGTTTCAGATCGTATATTTGTACCCACAAATCCATTGAGTTAAGGATCACACAACGAGGATTTTCACCTTCTTTCAGACGTGACATAACTAGAGCTCTCATGTTGAATGACCACGGGCAGCCTTCCATCACTCTCTTTATGTCCACTTCATGATAAAATTGAAACAAATAGAGGTTGGGCTCCAGGTCTTTAACATATACTCCCATGCCCGGTTTCCATAATGCTGCAAGAGTTTGCTGCATTGCTTGAAAGTCGACATTCCCTTCTTGTAAGAAACGAGCCACTACGCAGAGATTTGCGTCGAACCCGGAAAATACCTGGTTTTCACCTTGAAGAATTCCATCATTTATTTCTATGCCCCCACTTTCTTCTTCTTCCAAAGTTATGTTGTTTAATGCGTGGATCAGCACATTCTCTGACTCCATTGAATTGAGATTGTGAAGATTATCTATGAAAGGAAAACGAAATAACAAGAAGACACAAGACTATCACACCGTGCCAATAGACAAGACTGTATGCACGGGCTCTAGTTATTCAACAGGAATAAGCTCAAATATAAGTAATTTAGCAAAAAATGATGCTTCAACAATGTCCATGAGATCTCATTACCTATAAATAATGTGTTGTTGGAGTTCCTAAAGTCCCTAAATCAGCGGGACACATTATTATATAATATTTATAAATAACCAACTACGACATTTTTGAACTTGCTCTTAGGGGAGACCTAAATACCTACGGGCGGAACATGTGGCCTGGGAAACGCTGCTAGCAGTAGCGTATAGCTTGCAACACCAGGACCATATTATTTTCCGACTTGCGTGTGATTTCAAAGCAAGATACGCTGCACTCGGAGTAGTATCAAACCTATACGCCAGAGAGAGAGCGACTCCAATTCTTCCCCTTTAAATTTTTGATGGGTAGGCTTACAGATTTGTTTTTAGAAAAAGAAACTTAATCCTAAAAAAAACGGCAACTATAAAATCAACTTGAAACAAAAATAAATTTACAGGGATAGTTAACATTTGATTTAATCAAGCATTGTCTTTGAAACAAAATGTTAATTATTCAAGAGACCTTGAATAACATTGGCACAAAATCAAGTGAACCAGCAAACAAACCATCAGGCTGCTATTGAGGCTGAATCCCATGTTAAACAAATGCAGTACAAACTAAAATCTCACTCTTCTGACCAAAAAAAAAAAACTCACTCCAAACCAGAGCCAGTGCTACATGTAGTCGTTCTTACGACCCTGAACTGGCAGGTATACAAACTAACCAAACGAACGCCATAATTTTGACAAGAAAATAACCTCGAGAATGTACAGGGGATGCACAGATTATGCAAGAAACCCTATGGAATGATAGAGATAACCTCTCCGCGCATACACTGATGCAGGGTGTACAAATTCACAGATATAGTATCGACCCTTTAAACTTTTGCAGTTATTTAAATTCATAACTTTTTGAAGGAAACCTTAAAGCTTCTCACCTAGAGACCCTGACAATAAGGAAACTACAAACCTTTAGAGAAAATGAGTTACCGGCCTTCATGATAGTCTGATCATTTATCAACTTCAAGAGGAATCGCTAGGGCAGCCCAATCTTCTGGCCAGTCATAATGTGCAACGATGCGACAGCCATACTAGCTGCTGTGACATATTTTTCTATATGAATCACCAGGTGACAGTAAAAGAACACTTCTTATAGTTTAATGTTCTTAAAAGGGAATTCACACTATGAATAAAAGAACAGTCGCTAAAACGACTAGATTTAGAGAATACTAAAGATGATAATACCAATTTAAGTGAAACAATGGACGCCAAAAGTTCCTCGTCCTCCTGCAAATGGTTCATAAGTAACTGCTTCCATGAACTACAGCTAGGTCAAAGATGTTAATTCTAACAATGGAAAAGAACGAAAATTTCACAGAAACATATAGGTAAAGACATGCAATTTCAGCAACACTTTAATTCACTACCACCTCTTTACCAAATGCCAAGAAACATTTGGTAAATGTTTTTGTCAGCCCAAGAATCATCACAAAATAACACAACACTAACAAAATTTCAACAATTGTCGAAAAATGAAAACCTGGCGCTACCCTAACGCAAGCTCCTTATTTCCAGAAATCCTAGGAAAACATTCCCAGAACCTTATAAAGAAACGCAAACCTCAATATTAGCGACTATGCTGCTGACTCTGCTCTGCCTCAAGACTACAACAGAAGGTACATTAAGTTTTATTCTATAAATTAAAAACGAGAGAATCTGGATGCAGAAAAGTGTCTTAAGCAGTTAAGTATCCATCGCTGATTTTCATCCACCATTTTTACACTCAGAATCGCTTAACTATGTGTTTTCGGTGCATTTTTTTGGTGTTTCGGTTCCTTAGATGTTAGGCTGCATACGCAGCTTAGATCACAAATCACAAGCATGGTGCTAGCTGCTAATAACTTTCTGTCATCTCTTATTACCAAAACATTTGGGGAATTCAATTTTAATATTTAGTTAAACATCAGAGGCCTTTGTTCAATTGCTTTCTTCAGGCCCTTGCATTTTTTGTTTAACCACTCAAGCAAGCAAATTAGCAGATTCCAAGTTGGTTTTATACCAATTAATTACATGTTATAAGATTAATAACAGAACTCTTTACTTAACTAACAAGTAATTAGGCTGCCATTAAAATAAAAAAGCGAACACCTAGATGTTTGGCTTATCAATTTGACAAATACATATAAAAACAGAGTGTCACTTTCCAGTAACTCATTCTTAAACATCATTTTCGTTCTCACAAGGAATACTTGTATTACTTGTTTATCGGTTTGAAAACCTAAGCATATAAGCATCTTCATGAACAGCTAAAGGTTATATAATATATCCCTCTAGTTCATTGACAAGTTCAAGCCATCAACATTATCAGCTTTTAAAATCATCTTAATTATCACAAGTGGTATGTTCAGTTTTAGCATCTCAAATGTTGTCCTGAGATGATTTCTTCCATGTAAAATTTACTAAATACTTAAGTTAAATATCAACGGGATTGTCTAATCGGTCCAGCGCTTTAGGTGCCTAAAAGAGATCATGGATTCGACTTTCATATCCGACATATTGTCTAATCGGTCCAGCGCTTAAGGTGCCTAAAAGAGATCATGGATTCGACTTTCATATCCGACATATTGTCTAATCGGTCCAGCGCTCTAGGTGCCTAAAAGAGATTATGGATTCGACTTTCGTATCCGACAACGCCCGGGTTATTTTCCGGAAACTTCACCTTTCCCTTGAGCCTCTTATTATGTTTACATATGTAACACGAGCAAAACTTTGGAATCTCACTGACAAAATTCATACAAATTGATGATTATTCATTGATTAACAGAAGCAACAAGCATGATCTTCATATGACATTACAAATTAAAAAAAAACACGGAAGAAACAACAAACATTAATATAAACAGATACATTCACTTTCCATTAACTCATTATTAAAGATCTAGAATTGAAAAATGAAATTTAACTTCTAAAAATATAATTCTTGTATTACTTGATCATGAGTCTCAGATCTTCAAGATTTGATTTCCATCTTTCTTACTTGCACTTCTCCAACCATGATGATGATGACTGAAGATCCATCTCCAAACCTTCTGTCCTTTACTTCCCTTATTAATCCTCTTCTCATTCACTGTAATTCTGCATGATCCTCCATGTCCAGCCATCTTGTTTTCTTTCAAATTCCCAAACTTTCTTCCATTTTCTGAACTTGAGATTGGAAAATCACTCATCTTCAAAGCAGAGTAATCTGTTTTCGGCTCCGATGATGATGATAAATCAAGCTTCAAGTCAATAAATCTTGAATCATCCACACTAAACTCACTTTCTTGAAACACACACTTCTTCATCTCCTCAGTCTCTAACAATCCTCGACTAAATCCACTCTTTCTAGGCTCCGAAAAGTCCGAAATCTTCGCACTTTCGACATCCATCAACCCTCTACTAAATCCACTTCTTCTTGGCTCTGACTCGTTAAAATCAGAAATCTTTGCACTTGAAAATGCAAAATCACTACTTTCATGATCAGGGTCATTCAAGAAATGATTTCCTCTAAAACTACAAAGAGATCTTGATCTAGAAACACCCATGTAATCAGACACACACATATCACTTTTCTCACACACACCACTCTGTTTCTCTCTTTTCTTCCTAAACAATTTCCCAAACTTCCAAAACTTGTTAGTGTTACTCCTCTTAACTTCAGTACAAGTACTATTACTCCTCTTCAACACAATCACTTCATCATCAGATTTCTCAGTTTTGAGCTGATCAGTCTTCTCATTTTCGATCAAAAATGAGATTCTACCAACACTTCCAATCTCCATAGTACTGCAAGAATTTCGATACGAAGAAACATCAGAACAAGAACATGAAGACAGCCTTTGTTCACCACAATCTGAACAAACCAACCTGATCAACCTCTCTTTAAGACAAAATGGACATATTCCAACCGAACTAGAAGAAGGGTGTTTTTTGCATGGAAAAGAATATGCATAAAAATCAGGATAATTATTATTCCCACTAGATTCTTCAACAGACTTGCCTCTTTCTCTCATAACTACAAGATCAAGATGCTAAAAACAGCAAACCTAATGCTTTAATATTTCGTAACCAGAAGGACTCTTACACGAGAAATCCTTTTAACATCGAAAGAAAATTTATATATGTGGATATGTGTTACAAGTAGATATTTTGATCAAGACAGATAGATATAAATAGAAGATAACATAGCATAGCCCTGCATTTCTTGAACAGGACAAATGAAACAGATAAAATGTAGGACTTAATAAGAATCTTTGGTGAAAATATTTTGGCCTTAAAATTTGGTTTTATGCAGATCTTAGAAGGCTAGGAATAGGCAACAAAATTACAAAACCAAGGTAGATTTGTATACAGAAAATGCACAGAGACAGAAGGTTGAGATAACATGGCTTCTTAAATACTGTTGTGTCTGTTTATATAATAGTAGGGACATGTGTTGCTTTTCTTTTTAAACGGGACTTTGTCAAGCTTTATTTTGAATTTAGGGTCGTTTTCTCAATTTTGCTAATAGTAACATTTTAAAGAATGGAAATCAAAGTTTAGATTATTGTTTGTAAAAGTTTGTTTATATCATCTTCATCTTCTTTTGTTTTGCTCAACGTTTACCTTAGTGTAGACTTGACAATTCGGTTCGTTCGTGTTCGTTCGTGTACCTCTGTGTACTGTACTGTACTTTCGTGTTTCGTGTTTCGTGTTTCGTGTACAAGAATATTAAATTGAAACACGACCCATTAAAAATTTGTGTTGGTGTACCATCGTTTCGTATACTTTTTGTGTCATGTTTCGTGTAAATTTAAATAAAAATTAAAATATAATAAACAAATAAAAATATTTAAATATTAGTATTTTTGGTTTAATTTTTAGTAGTTGCCTCTTAAGTTAATAATTCATAAATAGTCAAATGTGGTCGAATTTTGTTAAACTTAAATTTGAAATTATTTTCTTTTTTGTTATTGTAAAAATAATATATACAACATTTATTTATTATATGTATTTATATAATTTTAAAATATTTATTTAATTATTTGAAATTGTTTCGTGTTTTGTTAAACTCGTTTTGTATTATTTCGTTTTATTAGTTCGAATCCAAAAATCTAATTCTATATTCGGATTCTTAAACGGTGATTATTGCAGTATATCTTTTAACGTTATTAATTTATGAAAAAACTAACCATATCATTATATCAAAAAAGAAAAGTGGGAATATTTCGGGGGTGCAGCATGCAACACTTATTAGTAGAGCAAGAAATATGCGTCAGATTTACGTTTTCTTTACAGGTACGGGGGGGGAGAGACATGATTATCAGTTACACAGGGGAGAAGAGTGAAGAGAAAATAAGGTATCAAAAATCAAACAGTAGTGTGAGTAATTTTCTTTGTTAGTACAGGGATAGATGACTCGACATGATTGAGTGGGGAAAAGTGATCCAGACATTTTAGTAATTGAGTGAAGGAATGTATCAACATCTTACAGGAAAAGATGTAGCCTCTGTCTGTAGCCATGTAGCTTATCTATGCCTGCTGCTACTACCCCTCCAATCCATCCTCCTCATTCATTCATGCACACTTCAATTATTACTGTTTTTTTGTTGACATACGGTTCCAACTCAAGTGCTTGTTAGGTCAACCAGCCGTGCCCAACCAGCCAATATACTAGTCCATAGTTTCCATCCTAGTCACAAAAATTTATTGATTCGGCTCAAAACTCGAAAATTTTGAATTTGATCAATCAGTTGATTGAGTATTCGAATATTAAGAACAAATACTTAAAATTTCAATCTAACATACTGAGTACAACTAATTTTTAATTCTGGAAATTGAAATATTTAAATCTATCATCATCGTACAAGATTCACGAATCAGTATCCACTATATATTTAGTAAAACACGAACAAACATTTTTGACGATTATTATAAAATCACAACACAAAACAACTCAAAATATCGCAACAAACGCATCTCTATTAACGTCGTATCACTGAAACTCGAATCCTTAACCTTTTAAAACCACGTAGACTAATATATCTGTAGAACATGCAGCAGTGCTAGATTACATTTGGAATAATATGATGAGTTTACGAGCATGATGGTGGTTGCGCAGGCGGTGGGCATGCGGGGGGGATCGATCAATGCGAAAGGAACAAACAATAACACAGACCTATACTTGTGTTTGATGTGTCAAGAATAAATAAAGCAAGCCTATAGGTTCAGCTCCCTTTTTGCCTAAATTTTAAATTATTTCTACTATATGCTAATCATCATGTTTTCTTCCTTTTTTATTATTTCTTTACGATTAAATAATTCCCAATTTGCTTGGGTGTTATTATTACATTTCCACTTTTTGACTAGTGCTATATAGCTAGATCATAATTAAAATTCTAATACCTGTCATTATTTTTTGGTTCTGGCATTAGTTGGTCGGTATATATAAATTTAGTGTTTTTCACTATATTGGAAAAGGAAATTTAAAAGGAGAACTCGATATTTTGGAGAATGTATTGAATGTTAATATAATGTCTATTTTGAATCAAAATTATTTCACGAAAAAAATTGAGTTCGATCTTCCTTTTCAAAATAAAATTTTGGTGAAAAGTTTGTGATTTTCTTCTTGCGAGTTTACTCAGGTCTAACAAGTTACTGTAAATTAAGTTAAGTTGAAACCATTTTTTGCCTCTTCTATTTCTTTGTTAAGCGTTTGAATTAGAGAAGAACCTCTCTAAAATAATATTGTTAGAATCGGAAAAAATTATTACTTTAGATAGATTATTGCATTAGAGAGATAAAATTATAGTTATTAATTATTATCGAGTGAGATCAGGACTTTTTACCGCTATAAAAAAATTATGAAAGTATTAATTTAGAAGGGTGTTACTGTATATGAGATGTACTCCTCAGTCCATCAATTGTTTACATTTGAGTTGGACACGGAGGTGAAGAAATATAAGTAAAGTAAGAAAAAAAGTAGGAAGAATGAGTAAAGTGGTAGAACCCGTCAATATTTAAGATATAAAGTAAGTAAAGTGAAGGAAATTACGAGAAATAGTGATTTTTATATTATAAAATTTTACTATTTTTAAAAAAATTTGGAATGTAAAGAAATGGATGGGACATCTCAAAAATGAAAGTGTAAAAAAATGGATGGGACGGAGGAGTACGTGAGACTTAATCGATTAAGTTAGTACATGCTAACCTTTCGGATTCAAAAACATTGTCTTACTTTTCATAATTATTATGTATTTTTTGTTAGATTTGTTGTGCTGGATCTCATCATTTGTTTTTTCCATTCAAACGGGAAATAGTTTAAAATAAAATTTATGTTAATTCCATTGGATTATAATTAATCTAGTAATTAAAATTGTATTTCTTAATTAATTATATCAAGTGTATGAGATATTGATCTCATCGTGATCACACACTCACAATTTAAATAGTCTCACCAGATGGGATATGACAGTAGGACCATGTTTGTTTCATGTTATTAATTATAGGATAGGTATCCCTTGTTTGTTGTGAGTAGGGGATAGGATTACCCTCTAATACTTGTTGGATGAGATATTATTTAATCCCCTCTAACAAGTTATTTTTATAAAGGATTATAATCTCATCACTATAATCCTATGCAAAATAAATATAGGATTGGAAAACTTAAGCGATAATAGTTCAATCTCATGATTATATTATACTAGTTTAAAACTCGTGTGATGCACAGATTGTTATTAATAATTATTATTTTTATCATTGATGTTTTAATATTTTATTAATTTGCATTTGCTAAAAAAATAAGTAGACGTGTTAAACTTTTTTAAATAATTAAAAGTATTAAAATAGATTTTAAAATAAATTAATAACTGTTTGTCCGTGATATTTTTTGAAAAGGAGGGGTCTTAGTAAGAAAAAATAGAAAAAGTAACATGTTTTAGCTGAAAAGGTAAGTGTCCGTAATTAAAAGTATTTAAATAGATTTCAAAATAAATAAGTAAGGATTTGTCCGGGATATTTTTCGAAAATGAGGGGTTTTAGTAAGGAAAAATAGAAAGAGTAACATGTTTTTTTAAAAAATATAATCGCCCGTGTTTTTTTTAGAAAAATAGAGGATTTTGTTAGAAAAAAATAAAAAAAGGTAATGTATTTTAGCTGAAAAGTTAATTGGTTAGTGATAGTTTAAAAAAAATAAGTAATTAAGTAATTAAGTAAAATAAATAACTAAGTACCGACCGTCCGTCCGTCTAACTACCAAACTTTTAATGTTTCGTCTTTAATAATATAGCTTAAAACTCGTGCGATGCACGAATTATTTTTAATAATCATTAATTTTATTATTTATATTTTAAATTTTATTAATTGCATTTATTAAAAAAAATAAGTAGGTGTGTTAAACATTTTTAAATAATTAAAAGTATAAAAATGGATTTTCAAATAAATAAGTAACGGTTTGCCCGTGATATTTTGGAAAAATAGGGGTTTTAGTAAGAAAAATATAAAGTAACATGTTTTTGTTGAATTTTAAAATATAAAAGTAACGATTTGCCCATGATATTTTTGAAAAAAGAAGGGTTTTAGTAAGAAAAATAGAAAATGTGACATGATTTAGCTGAAAAAAGTAATTATCAATTAAAAGTATTAAAATAGATTTTAAAGTAAACAAATAAGGGTTTGACGTGATATATTTGGAAAATGAGGGATTTTAGTAAGGAAAATAGAAAATATAACATGTTTTATTTAAAAAAGATAATTGCCCGTGATTTTTCTAGAAAAAGAGGGGAAATGTAATTGCCAATTAAAAGTATTAAAATAGGTTTTAAAATAAATAAATAAGAGTTTGCTCATGATATATTTGAAAAATGAGGGATTTTAGCAAGACAAATAGAAAAAGTAACATGTTTTAGCTGAAAAAAAATTGCTCATGATTTTTTTAGGAAAAAATGGTAATATATTTTAACTGAAAGGTTAACTAATTAATAATTAAATAAGGCAAGTACCGTATCAAAAAACATGTACCAAAAAATAGGTATCAAAACTTTCACTGTTTCGTCTTTAATAATATAGTATAGATAGAGAGATAAATTTATAATATTAGTATTTTATGCTACTAAATGGAATAGCCCGTGATATTTTTGAGGTTTTAGTTAGGAGAAATATTAGTTAGAAAATATATAAAAAATATACATTTTGGAAAAAAAAACTAATCGGTTAGTTATTAATAATTATAATATTATTATTTTATTAAATAGAATTGTTCGTGATATTTTTGAAAAATGAGAGGTTTTATTTAGGAAAAATAGAAAAGTATAATTTTTAGTTAGAAATTATAAAAAAGAATATACACTTTGGCTAAAAATGATAATGAGTTAGTTATTAGCAATTATAACCTTATTATGTTATTTTATTAAATGAAACTGTCCGCGATATTTTTGGAAAAAGAGATGTTTTAGTTAGGAAAAATAGAAAAGATATTCTATATAATAATTTTAATATTTTATCTAACGGTTCTCATCGATTTGGTCAGAAATATCTAACGGCTATGAATGGAGTGACCAGACTACAAAAATTTTCAGGACCAGACTACAAAACTTTCAATGTTTCGTTTTTAATATAATAGTATAGATTCTAATTTTAAACTTAATACTTCAAAACAAACATGAGTTAACATAATTTAAAATATTATAATTCCTAACACATTAATTGAGAGAATTAATTATCCTAGATAATAATTCTGGGATTGTAATCCTCCCAAACATGGCTAGTATTAGTGTTATATCTCCAGGAGCCTGGAGGGCAGTGTCATGTCGAAATTAATCTGTGTCTTTTCTAACATTATGTTTTTCAGGTTTTTTGAACTTCTGTAGTGAAGGTGCTGACTGTTGAGAGTGAAATTTAAAGAAGAAAAATGCTCTGAGCAACTTCAATAAGCTCTTAAATTTTTTTCATAAATAATATTATTTAATAGATTTTTAAAATATAAAATTATCCATTCTCTCCGACAATGCTCCTTTAATTCACTCTTTATTTATTCTTAAGTTAATTCAATTGATTGGGAATGCTATATAATATTATTATAATACATAAACATATTTTATTTACTAATATTAAACTACACTAGGAGTGAAAGTAGACTCTTCAGTGTTAAGGAAAGATTTGAAGCAGAGCCGGCTCCGGAGCAGTCGGCCTAGGCATGAGCCTCGGTCACCAAAAATTTTAGGGTCACATTTTTTTCCTTATATATATATATATAGTAGTTAACATTTTATTGAAATAATTTATTATCTACCCTTCATCAATTTTTTTATTTTAACTTGTTATCAATTTTATTTAATATTAAATTATACAGCATTGACTAGTTTCAGAAGAGTCCGATATTAATATTAAACATGAGTATGTCGATTAGCCTTAAAAGTAGAGTAAATTGTAAAGTGATGGCTAAACTTTATCCATTTTAACATGGCCGTGGTTTCAAATTTACAAAATGAATGCGAGAAATTGTTTTTATTTTTCGAAAAAGTAGCTAAGGGTCACGTTTTTGATAAAAAAAGGTGGTCATTGGCCATTTTTTGACAAATAAAAGCAATATACAGCCACCAAATTACAAATATAAAAATATGACTACCAAAATGCTAAATTAAGTAAATATTGGGAAAATTACCGTTTATAATTGAAATTAACTACATTTGTTAAAGTAGTTGCAGTTGCATTAGATTATAATTTTTGTTTCCTTTTAAACTATTTTATATTTTAGTTAAATTTAGTTTCAACCCGTATTTATTCAAATATTTTACTAAAAAAAATTATATTTAATTTGAAAACTAGGGCTCAGGGCCTCCAAATTGCTAAAGACGTCCTAATGTGAAGCTCTTAAGAGCAACTAGGTGTCAAAAGAGGTGTCAAATTCTATGTGACTGCCTTTTTATGGGAGTTGCAAGGGTGTCCAATGAGTGGCAAGAAAAATTGCCAATTTTTGGCACCCTTTAAATGAAAATTTCCAAATACTAGTACTAAAAACATATATGTTCATTCGTATTATATTGTATCTAATTTTAATATTATTTATTGGATAATGTTAACGATAGCCCTTAGGCTATGGTTAAGCATTTACTTTTACTTAGTTTTTTGTAAATTTAAGCTATTAATGTAGTCAGTTTTTCAAACAATACAAATTGTAGTTAGGACCTATGCATTAAATACATCACTGGAGTACATGTTTTATATATTAAGATATAACATTTTTAATGCAATTACATGCATGTTTAAAATGCCAAAAATGTTGTTATTAATAATTTCATTAAATTAATATTACTATAAACAGTCTAAGACTATTATAGTTTAATTTTAATATTTAATAAATTTAAAATCTTACTTAAAATTAAATTATATAAAGAACACTTTAATTTAAAAAATAGTAACTGTATATCCATTTTTAATGTAGTATCTAATTCGACAAGTAAAACTAACGTTTCTTTAGATGAAATAGTTTAATAATATTTTTCATATTAATCATTGTTAAAACAATGATTTATTTTAGAATAATGATACTTTACAGAACATTAAACTTAATATTAAAACAAGTTTTTCAAAATTTTATTATACAAGTAAATATTAAAAAAGATGTTGGCAGCCAACCAAAATGAGTATGTGTTATTCAATGTTCATCTTATGGGGAAACTACACAACTAGCTGAATTAAAAGCTTACAGATATAAAAATTAATAACAGTAATAAATGCTTAACCATAACCTTAAGGGTTGTGGTTAGCATTTTCCTTATTTATTTAGGGACCATCTAGACACCTTACATGGGTTGCTAAGTACTGAACTTAAAGAATGCTATAGATTTGATATAAATGAATGAAAAAATAAAAAAATTAATATTTATGATGAGTAAACATATTTAGCACTCCCTTAAAGATGTCTCTATTGGAGATGCTCAAAGCGAATGAGGATTGTCCAGAAGATTCTTGAAGACAACTTTTGTTATATTTTCTTCAAATTTTAGCTTAAGAACCGAACTAGAGAGATTCTTGGAGCTGCTCTCGGGAAAAAAAGAAAAAGACTAATGGACCTACAAGTTATCATATGTTACCTACTGTATGTCGGCACGGGACCTATCCATTTTTGGACCTGGCTCATGCAAATGTAGAAGTAGAGCACTAGAGCCCAGTCGCCCAGGTAGTCTCATAAAATTTGGTTTTAAAATTTGAAAATTAGAATTAATCTGTGAATGTACTATCAAGGATTAATTGAATATTATTCAAAATAATTAATTTCAATTATTAATAAAAATTAATTTAATAATATTTTATATAAATATATTTTATATGTAATTGTTTTGTTATTTAAAGTATACATATACAATTATCATATGTTTATTCAAATAAACTTAAAAAAATTATATGATTGGAATAAATAAGATTTTGAAGATCTAACTTTTAAATTATGGAAATTTGAGAGGGAAAATTAAGAGAGTTTATTATTTAAGCATTTAAAATAGTAATTATATGTATGAAAATAATATTTTTCTTCTTTTTTTACTTAGATTTATTTTTTTTATTATTTTTTAATCTATACTATTTTTACTAATTAGGTCGATTTTCCATAAATTAATCTAATTTTGACCGCTTCAATACTTTTGACCATTTTGTCAAAAAATTGATTTTTAGCTTGTTTTGCATAATGTGCAAATTTTTCTAAACTTATAATTGATTGTCTTTTAGATTATACTAAGAAGGTCATTAAAACCATCATCTTATATATCTTATATTCTATTATGGTATATTGTTGTTGTTTTTTCATAAAATATAAATTTGATTCTCATATAAAATATTACAATATATATTTGATTTTATATACTGCAATATATATTATAATATATCATTTAAAATTTGAACAAAATGTTTGATTTTAACTTTCGTCCCACAGTAGAACCATTTTGGATATTTTGATTAATCATACCAAAATATTTTATAATTTTTAATTTTGTAAAAGAAAAAATTATAAGATTTCATTTTGATTTACTAAATTAAAATTTGTAGTTATATTTAATCAAAAATATAATAATTGTATATATTATATGTATTTTTTAATAAATGTTTTATAGAAGACTACCCATACTAAGAACGTGCAGGAAGAGGAAGTTTTTGAAAGGAAACGCCCTTTGATACGGTAATAGTTGCATGCTAGCTATGTAGTGGTGATACAAATTGCATGATTTGGTCTAGAAAAAGAAGCAAATTGTATGATTTTATAATTAAAATAAGAGTTTTGTTTTGTTAGGTAAATACTTTCATGCGCTTTAAAGAATATATGAAATATTGAAGAATTGGTGAAAACTAAAATTTTATTCATCTTATTGAATTTAGGATTTTTAATAGAATCTATTAGCATTTCATCGCATCTCACCCGCACACAATTTTAACAAATTTAAAACTGTGATTTTTAACAAAATATTCGTACTAGAATATTAACGTGTTAATTGCGGAACATTCAATTTTGAAATAATAATACATAATATTTATGTATTTTTATGTGATTTTTCAAAAATATTTAATGGTAGAATTAACTTTTTTGTAAAATACATTTTTTTTTAAAATACTTTGCAAATATATTACTATTCTCCGTAAAAATACCAACTTTCAAAAAATATTTACAAAAATACGTTATGCAACCTTGTAAACATATTAACATTTGAAATCAACCACCAATGTAATTCTAGAATTTAGTAATTAAATTCATATTTGATTTTACAATAGATTGATTGGAAAGTTGCACTAATTAATTTAGCAAAAAAAAAAAGTTGCACTAATTAAATTAAATACAACTTTAAATGTAATAAAAACAATTTTAATTATTTTTAAAAAAATAAAAAGAATATATTTGATTGTGAAGTATGCTTCTACAAATATTTTCAAAAATGATAAAATCACAATTTTTTTTAAAAAAGATTGTACTTTTATAATTTCCCTCTGTATACTCGTATAATTATATCATATTATTTTTGTTTGTTGTTTTGAATTTTTAGGCTAATATTATAGACTTAATTGCACGAAGATGGCCTGAGTTATAATTTTTTTGCACAGAAATGGCTTATCTATAATAATAGGCACTCGCATGACTCAAATATAAATTTTTAAACACCCGCATGACTTCCGTCAAAATATGTCTAACGGACGTTAAATCACAGGGGTAAATTCGGAAATGAATAATTTAACAGTTATTTTAATACAACAGATGTTACATCAGTGTTAACATCTGCCTCCGCCAGAGCACTGTCAATTGACAGGGCATCTTATTGAGCCAAATTCAGTTCTTTATTTTCTAAATGCCTTTCCGGTTCAATTTCTATACCACCGTTCCATCAATTGCTATTTTAAGAGCAGAATCCACTGATGCAGGTTCTTGAGCCACGACATCTTTCTTCTTCGACACACCAACCTTCTTTGAAGTACTCTCATCAAGGACACTTTTGCTTGGGGACAAGGAAGATACATTAACTTCACCATCTAGCAGTTCAGGTCGAGAAAGTGGGGGCTCTTTCTTTTTCTTTTTTCTGGAGACGCACGTGAATCCTCATTTTACGGATCATGGATATCCTTGCCAAGGACCGGTGATCTGTTAGCTTCTTTGTCATTTTCCTTCTGACTAATAACTTCAGCTTCTTTGTCACTATCAATGCAAGAAGGTTCAGAAGCTTTTTGTAGAGCAAGGTTTCCTTTCCCTTTTCTTTGCAGTTCTTTCTTGCTTAGCATCTACTTGACCAAGTTCCCAATATCTACATCACCCTTGTCCACTTTCTTCGCATTCGTATCCAAAGGCTTTGTACTGTAATTATGTTCATCGGCTTCTTTAGCAAGTTAGAAACAGTTAAGCATTCTCCATCAACAGTATATGTCACTCCATTACTATTAATGGACTTCACAGGGACCTTACGAGGAACCTCGGTCATCCCATCATAAGATGTAATAGTTAATTTCCTCTCCTGGAAGTTGGAAACACTAACTATGATTGTGAGGCGTCACATAAAACTAAATTGAGCTCTCTGCGTTTGCGTTGTTGCCTTGCATAATCAGTACCATTATATACACCATTCGTAATACATGAAAATTGAGTGAAGATACATCTGATTAGGAACATAGCTTATACATTGATGCATTTATACTTAAAAATGGTACAAGCCGTGCTAAGTTGACAACTCTAAGTCATCTATCATAGTTTGATATTGAGAAGTGGTCAAATAGTATTGATCAAAGTGGAGGCAAAGTCACAAAGGAGCACAATCGTCCACCAGGAATTCTAACCGATAAATACAAACACCGTGTTTAAGTGATATCACTGAAACTTTTGCTTGTTCTTTCTTTCAGTTAGATGGATCAAAATCACATAAGAATTTAACGTTAGTAAGAAAATTTGCTAACATGAAAGAGCCTTGAAAACTGCTTTGCACAGAAAGAATGAAACTCGATTAAGAATAATTTTAAAGACGAGCCCAAAATATGCAGTAATTTATTGATAGGGTATGGGAAAGGATTTTAACAGCTTTGTCAACCCATGTAAAGAGATATATAACAGCTGTTGTATTAAAATAACTGTTAAATTATTCATTTCCGAATTTACCCCTGTGATTTAACGTCCGTTAGACATATTTTGACGGAAGCCATGCGAATGTTTAAAAATTTATATTTGAGTCATGCGAGTGCGTATTATTATAGATAAGTCATTTCTGTACAAAAAAATTATAACTCAGATCATCTTCGTGCAATTAAGTCAATATTATATTCAACACAAGCATCAAAATTTCAAAACTGAACAAAAATCCCCCATGAATCTAATCTCAAGAATCAAGATTCATGGCCTTCACTACCACACCCCATCTTTATCTCCTTCCCTCTCTTCTCTCTCTCCTCTCCACTTTCTCTCTCTAAACCCTCTCCATCAAATACCCAATCTCTCTCTCTCAAATCCTCCTCATTTCTCTACCTCTAAACCCAATTTGAGGCTAAAAAATGTCAGGGTTTCGAGTTTTGGAGAAGCCAAATACACTGAGAATTTCAAGAAAATATTTGATTACAATGACTTGACTGTGGATGGAGAAGTGTATAATAAGACACTGAGATTAGTTGAGTGTTCTATGTTTGCTGCACTTGGTGGTTTGGCTTATATACTCAGTAGCTCTCTTGCCATTGAGGTAAAAAAAAAAAATACTTACAGCCATTTTTAATGTATATGTGTATGTATATGATCATGTTTTACTACAAACTGTCTTGCCCATCAACTAAAAAGCATTGGGTTATGGTAGTATAAATTACCTATCACAGTACTAATAAATTAGTATATGTAGGATTGTGTTCGAAAGCATCTTAGTCTACAAACTGAAAACACCGGTAGGTAAAATGTTTGTTAGCCAAATATATGTAGGAGTAATCGACATTTAGTATTTGCTTATAATTAAAAGACTGAAAGAATCTACACCTGATTATTGTAGGCTGTTTTTAGCTCATAGTTTTTTCATTGCCGCATTTTGTTGAACAGATGATAAGTTCATCTCAGTATCAATGTATAATTTTATATTTCACAATAGTATATGGTTCCAAATACCTGTCAAACAATAGCTGCAGCCGAGCAAGACATTTTATATGCATAAAAGGGGTTATCATTCTCCGGCTCTTAGGGAGTTGGGGGTTAAGACATGCCTTACCCCTTTATATGTGGAAAGCGATCATGTTCCACTACGTATTGTACTATTTCAGCCTACAAATCTACAATTTACCATTTACGATAGTATGTAATACCTATCTCATGACTATATGACTAGAAATCATCATCATATTAATACAAATCACATGTCGTAATAAATTATCGCCAGTTTGCAATTTGAAAGCAGAAATAGTTTTGTTTCCTTAAAATATATGTAGGCTAAGGTTCAAATATGAACCAATTAGTAGTTGGGAAACTCGGGGAACTTAATCTCTTAAATCCCCTACATTTTCCAATCTAACCCAGCTCAATAATTTAGGTTAATTGTTTAATTGGCAAATCAATACAAGTTGGTGATAATTGAAAGACAATTCAGTTAGGTCCTTAAAAAATAATACTCCCTATGTCCCTCTCATTTCTTTACACTTTCCTTTTTGGTACGTCCCTCTCATTTCTTTACATACCAAAAATAGTAACATTTTATAATATAAAATCCAATCACATTCACTATTTTCCTCCACTATACCTACTTTATACCCACTTTATACATTAAATATTGATTGGTCCCACCACTTTACTCATTTTTCTTACTTTTCCCTATTAATTTACATTTTTTCTTAATCTCCGTGTCGTCCCCTCAATGTAAAGAATTGAGGGGGACGGAGGGAGTAATAAAGTTACACTGTGAAAGTTAAGTAATTTTTTATGAGGTTTATTGATTATCTACTCTTAAATTACCTCGGCTAATAAAGAAGAGGTGAGTAAACTAATAATAGTAAAAAGAACTAGGTTATATGAACTAAGAAGATAAGAGTTGCATTTTAGTTATGTAGTTAAACAAATTGTATGATTTTATAAACAAAATAAGAGTTGCATGTTAATCAAAGTGGTGTGATTTGTTAATGTAAATATTTATACATATGGAGCAAAAACTTGGAGAGATTGTCTGGAGATCAACAAGATTGAGAAACGTAGATTATTGAAGAATCGGAGAAAGCTAAAATTATATATATATTTAAAATTGATGTTGTTTGAGGTATAAGTTCACTTGACCCAAAAGTTTCTCTAACCGAAAAATGGTGTATTGTGAATAAGTGGTATGTTCTCACCATCCTTGTCACAAAAAAATTCATTAATGTAAACATTTAATTGTATTTAAACAAAATATCCAGATTAGTTACTCATGAACTTTGAGCTAGTTTTGAACTTACATATTCGTTTAATCATATTGTTTTTAATTTGTAATAACCATCAACTTCTTAATAATTGAACCAAAATATATTACATAAACAAATTAAATCTTACAATTTTATATGAACTTTAAGACTTGTATTTCTAGTATTTTGTAGTTAGTGCTTATTCTAGTTGCTGGTGGTATTATTTTTTTTTTTTTTAATGATTGACCATAAAAAAATATAGGCTATTATTAGTCTCGTGTCTTAATTGTACTAATCATTAGTTTGTAGTTTCGTAGCCAATTTAGAGTGTGTATGTTTGTTTTTTGGGAATGTGATTGAGCGACATTTTGAGGTTATTAGCTAAAGACTAAAACAATGAAAATGTGACAGAATTGTTTCAGCTGTTTTAGCTTTTTTCTCTCATTGCTCAATCTGTTGAACAGATGACGGGGGTGTTTGGCTATGATTATAAGAGAAATAGATTATAAGTGTTATACCTCTTGTATAAATGTTTGTTTTGTATCCCACAATTACTTATAAGTGGCCATTGAGAAAAGGAGTAGGTAGAGTTGTACAGAGGTTCATTTTTTCCTCCTTTTCTAAGGGGTTTAGCCAAACAGCTCTAATGTTCCTGTGAGTTAATCTGTAACTAGTGTGTCGTTTATATTTCACAATTATATGGTTCCATATCCCAGTCAAACAATAGCTGCAAGTCCACTGCTTCTTTTTTTATGCATGGGGGGTGGGGGGATCCTTTTCTGTCTCATAGGGGTCGGAGCTCATAGTGCTCGGATGCATTTGTATATACCATTATATATAGACAAGATACCATTCGACTACATACTATTTTAGCCTGCAAACTCTACAAATCACCAGTTATGATAGTATCATACTACATACTCATCTCATCCCTACGACAACAGTACTCCAAATCACCCGTCTCGATAATTATCATATCACCAGTTTGATGATACATGTATGCATATTTCGTGTACACATTTATTGATCAATGTCTGCAAGTTTGCCACATTTGGTATTGCGAATATACTTGAAAGACTAAAACAATAAACATTTGACAGAATTATTTTGGCTGTTTCTTTGCTTTGCCAATAGTATTCTCCTCTATGAGATGGGGTTTAGCTGCTGGCAGAAAAACCATGGTTTGTTCATGTCCATTAATCTCTTTTGAAGTTTTTTCTTTAAATTTTCCTAGATGTTAGTCGAACATCACAATATCTTCGCATATTGCAGGTCGCAACTGCTATACTATTACTTGTTTTAGCTGGTCCAGTTAAAGCCTTAACGTATTTGGTTAGCCCTTTTTTACTCATATGCATCTTCATAGAATCGAATAATACAATATTTTACTACTCTCTTTTACCAGGAAAAGACTGTGATTTGCTCTGTTTGGTGTTCCTCTTGGTTACATTGAGATGTTGAAGGCATCCTGCATAAGTCTCCGAAATACTTGTGCTGGTTGGGCCTTAATTTTCTAAAATCTACCACCATCTTGTTAGATTTGCTCTGCACAGAAACTGCTAATTTTCCTAGTTGATTTATTGGTTCTATAAAGTACCATCTTTGTACCTCCAGCTTGTTGTTTTACTTAATAATGCGGCTTCTATTTTGCAGTTGATGTATGGGTTTTTAGGGCTGACAATGGGTTCACTTTGGAGGTATGTACATTTTGTCAGTGTTGTGCTTATGTTTAACATTGTACTGAACAACAATCTAGAGGATTGTGATTTTGAAAAATGTGTAGTTTTATTATCATTCATGACCTTTCTAAATATATTGCATGAAATTTGAAATTTGGCGAAGTTGAAGATGGCTATGCAATCACATAACATTATAACAATGACTTGCTACATATAAATATATTGCAAGTAAGAAACACTAGTTATATTAATTTAAATAAAGCAAACAGATGTTTGCAATGTGCCAAAGGAAAACGAGGACTACATTACATATAAACAAGTACTTGCCTAGAACGAAAACATTATAGAGAGTTATCATATAATTGCTGCTTACTTCTGCTGTGCAGCACTGTTCGTCTTATTGTCAGAATGTCAGTTCCTTACTAGAAAAAAATCCTACCTTGTTGTGCTTGAACCTGGAAGAATGTAACTTGAGAACCATTGAGAACCATTGATGGCCTACTGATATATAGGATAAGCCAATGCACTAGTGAACTGATATGTTTTATATATCTCTCAATTATACTTTAACAGACTTCTTAATTGCAAAATTCTTGTTCTTCTCAAGTAACCTAGGTCATCCTTCAAAAGTTCGAAAAACTATCTCTGTCGTTTTCAATTTCTTTTTTCTTTTGTAAACCTCGCAATAGCCACCCCTAAAAGTATAATTAAATAGATGTGTATTCAAACCATGTCTTTTTTCATGTCTCCTAGTGTATTACAAGATCAAGTTGATAATTGTTTTTTTTTAAGACGACTTCCTTCCACTTTTATGATTTGCAGGTTAAGGGCAAGTTGGGGGCTTTCAGTTGGCCTGTCTGCAATTGTAGTGTTTCTTCCTTGTGCCGTTAATTATGCACTTCTTTGAAGCTGTTATAGGTTAAACCTGTAGTCGTAAAGTACTGCTCGATAAATATAGGTCTATTTGATTTGCAGGCTCGGGCTTTGGGTGCCTCAGCGTATGTTGTGATGTTATCGTTCTTAATCAGGGAGAACGTTTTTGCTTTGGTAAATTGGGACCTTGTCCGGTTGTCCCTACTTTTGTAGCCAAGACTCTGAAACCGAGAAGCCAATATTTCACTTATCGACTTTCCTTTCTTTTGTAGATCACAATAAATGTTCATGCTTCTCTCACATATATCCTCACGTCATTGGGATTTTTCACAATTCCATCAATGAACACTATATACGTCATCTTTGGAACTCTGGTATGTCTGCTTAGACTATACTATCAGATACCATTCTCTTCACCTCCTTGTACTTGCTATAATAGTCGATGCTCTCTCTTTTTTTGAACAGGTTTTCATCAATAGTAGCTGCTTCGTGTTTCTGCTCCATCTTCTATATTCAGTATTCTTCACTCGGCTTGGGATGAAAGAATCACTAAGCTTGCCAGAATGGTTGGACAAGGCGATATGATGTAAAAAGAGATATACTTGATCAATTGAAGAGGTATTAAGGAAAAAGTTGGAAACATATCAAACTTGCCTATAAATTTGGCTAAGTTATTACATTGTAAATGAATTGTATTGTAAAACTAAATGAAAAACGGCACCTCAGTAAAAAAATGTGGAATGACAATAGAGTTTCCAAAAATTGTTGGTGCGCTTCGGTTTCAATGTGTGCTTCGATTTTTAGTGGTGCAGTTTTGCTTTTAAAACCAGTGTATTATATAATTTTTTTAATTCAAACTATATTAATGAGATATCATTTAAATTTGCTGAATGCAGTTCACGTTGCAAGTTTGTTGTCAGTTTTGTTTTAAGCAGGTTTTTTTCCCTTTTTGATTGTAGGTGAACACATTCTCTATAATTGTGCTGGTCTCTAGATATAAGTTTTAATGCAGAATAGCACAAATCGTTTGAATTAACAAACGTCAAATTAGACAATTGGAAGTAGACCTGGCAAAATGGGTCCGGATCCGAAGAACCGAACCGAAATTCATAGAACCGAATCCGATTTTGTATCCGCATTAGTTAAACCGATAATTATCCGAAAACCGATTTGAACCGATCCGAAAATTATCCGAACCGAAAATTTAACCGAAAATTATCCGATCCAATTATGATCCGAACCGATCATAACCGAATAATAAATTATCCGAACCGAATATGATTCGAAATACGAGATCCGATTTAAATCCGAACTAAAAAAATGGTGAATTCAGTTTTAGTTGAGTTATGATATTTACGGATTATCTATTAGGCCACTTTTAATTTAATAAATTAATCTATTTATAAGCAAAATTCTTAATTAGAATAATTTCATATCAAAAATATCATAGATATTTAATCAATTCTTTTGAAAAAAGTACTTTATTTTATATAAAAAAATAATATATTTAATAATAAGATATTTTTAAAGTATTACAAAATAAAAAAAAAATGAGTAATGATCCGAAAAGATCCGAACCGAATTTGATCTGAACCATATTCATCCGATTTTAATCCAAATTTCATCCGATTTTAATCCGAATTAGACCCGAACCGAATCAAATCCGATCCGGACTATACCAAAAATATATCATAACCGAACATTAATCCGATCCGAGATTGATCCGATCCGAAACCGAACCGATTATCCGATTTGCCAGGTCTAATTGGAAGGCAACTATGTCTTCCTTTGGACATTAAGTAATACTACTTAGAGGCGTTTGGTTTTAAAATTATTGTTTATGACTTAAAATTACTAAAAAATATATTAAAATATAAAAAATTATCTATTTGGGTAAATTTTAATTATTGATAACTTATGAGTTATTAAAAATATATTTAAAAAAAAACTTGACAAATATTACATTTGAAGGATAATATTAACTTTTATTAAATAAAATCACAAAAATAAAAGAAGCTGTTCAAAAAAATACATCTTACTAACTTCAAACTTTAAACTATTTTTTAATTTTAAGTCATTTTTTAACTTATTACACAGACATTTTTCAATTTAAAATCAAAAATCATTTTAAGCCCTCATTTTAAGTTATCGCCAAACATGAGTTGGCTAGTATTCGGGCTCTATGCTTCTGCCAATAAAATAATTTGTGTGATATGAAGTAGATATTAATAACATAGAATAATTATGTTTATCATTTAAATAACTATAAAGAATAAAATAAAAATAACACTGGCACTGGCACGGTTTGGTTTATATTATTCGAGTTCTTAAAAGAACCAAAAGCGGACTTCAATTAGGCGATTTTTAAAAATTCAAACCATAACCAAACTAGTAATAAACAATTGTGCGGTTTCTTTGGTGCAATTTTCAGTTCAGTTTTGGTGTACGCTCATCCCTAGTTGCCAGTGTTGCATGGCAGCATGCATGCACGGGAAAACAGTTGCAGATAGAGCTGGCCAGTCGTGCGGTCCGTGCCGGGCTTGGCACGGGTTGAGCTCGGCTCCGGCGAGCACGGAACCGGCACTAAATATGTACGAGTCGAATACGGGCCGGGCTCGAATCGGAAAAGTAAACACTGAACCGGCACGATGAGTTTACCAAATAAGAGGGTTGGGCGAATAACGGGCGAATAATTCGCAAATAACGGGCGAATAATTCGTGCTTTGTTTGCACCGTCCACTCCAGTCTCCCGTCTCCAGGCGACAGGCGTCCACTTGTCAGTGTCAACACTCCACACGGCCACACGTGGCTAGACAAATAATTTACATTTATGCAAGTATTACATATTATTTTTAATCTTATAATTTACTTATTAAATTTTAATTTGTTAATTTGTGATAAAAGAGGACGGTACATCATATAAATTTTATTAATTTCAAAAATATTTTACAAATTATTTGAGAAGACTCCTCTCTAAAAAAACGGAACAAACCGCATAAACATATATATATAAAAATACAATACAAATTTGATATTTTGGTACTTTGATATTTTAGTATCACGCGCCATTTTCACATTATTTTACTTATTAATAAAGAGTATAAATTAAATTAGTTTTTATCTCGTAATTTACATCCTTTTCGGTAGATTTAATTTATGATATATAATCAAAGTTAAACATGACATTTGGTTACCTCCCAAAAGAAAAAAAGAACACGCGCGTCAGTCAGTTGAAGCCATGATCTAAGCAAATCTAGCAGTGGTCTGGTCTGTGCGGTTCGCGGGCTGTGCGGCTCAGTCCGTGCGGTTCATGCGGTCCGTGCGGGCCGGGCCGATTCACGATTTTCGGAAATTGAACTCGTAACCGGCACTAATTAATACGCGGGTTGAGTCGAATTATTCGCGGTTCAATCGGGCCGAATAATATCCGAATAAAGTAACGTGCCGGGCTGGGCGAGCTGAATAAACCCGCCCATTTGGCCACCTCTAGTTGCAGATTCCAATTCTCAACTAGGCTAAAATCACTATCTAGTGTCATTTGGAAAAGTAAATAAATGAACCCCATCACTACTCATTCTTTGTAGTCTGTTGGCATAGGTACCACTGTACCAGTTACTTATCAACCACGCCTGTTACAAAATTTCAATAGTGAACGATCCAAAAATATATGAAACACGGATAATGTTGGAGACGAATGTATCAGGTTTCAGCCAAAACCAACTTTCCCAGGAGATTACAAAGGACAGTTTTCATCACCACTTCGACCTCTATGCTCGAAGCAAAATACTACAAAGGGTATTAGTATTAATGGATTTCCCATCTATAAATGAGGAATAAGATGCATGAATGGCATATAGCCAGGTATAAATATAATGAATCACAGAATAAACTAGATCAAGTAATTGTGCTAGATTTTCTATTGCATGCAGTCCATCCACCAAACATACTTCTCCAATTGATTTCACAAATAAACC
Organism: Heracleum sosnowskyi; assembly: GCA_030848705.1. Taxonomy (NCBI): domain Eukaryota; kingdom Viridiplantae; phylum Streptophyta; class Magnoliopsida; order Apiales; family Apiaceae; genus Heracleum; species Heracleum sosnowskyi. Next base: position 126,830,149 of record CM061240.1, read on the forward strand.
TTCCGTACCAATCACCCACCTGATAATAGTAAAGGCAAACCAAAATGTTCATACCTACTGCAAATAAATAGAAAGCAACTCCCAACGTTGTAAAAAGCAACATGGGTATTGCTCAAGTATAAGCACAATTACCTGAATCTGGCATTCCTAAAGTAAAGAACAAGTGCACATTCTCAAGCCTCCTTTCTTGTTATCCTGTGCATAATCAGACAACTAGTAAGATACTTAGATATTTAGAAATAAATATAGATACTAGGAGATAAACAAATGTGGTTTAGGGGAAAACAGAATTTTATAAAGATATAAAACACTTTCAACTTAATTCAAAGATTCTGTACACATGCACGTTGGTATAAGCAATGACATTTATGCAGAATAGATTCTTTAGACAGTGTCATACAAGTCGGCTTTCTACAAATTGTAAGATGGAAAATACCCCTAAAAACTCGAAAAATAAAATAATTTAGAACACCAAATTAGTTACCTGAAGCAGTAGATTCCTAGAGCAGTTGTTATTTCATGGACAACTGATGTTGCAAAATGCAGATACAGTGCACCTGCATTCAGTTAAAAAAACCAAGTCCATGAAAGATGATCATTGATCAAGCTTTTGACAATAACAATAAGTGATGGTAAAAACATAAAAACCAAAGCAAAAACGGTCAAAATACAATTACAAGCCTGCATTTTCTTCCAAGGCAAAAGTAACAAATGTGAACCTACTTAAGTTGACGCACAGTATTCCCAGAGATTTCTTTAAGTTGGAAACTGTAGTCACTAGAAGCCAGTTACGTAAGGTTGAGCAAGTTAAAAGTATTCGTACCTGTGTATACACAGTAACCAAGGAGAACCCATTTCTCTTCAACCAAAGGAATTCTGCATTGAAGTAAGATTTTTACACAACGAAGTAGAACAATAACTTAGAGTCTTGATAACACTTAAAACTATAACTGATTCTCAATGAAGTCTAAATGAAAACTTCCCCTCTTGAGTATTAGTTTTGTTAGTACACTCAAATGCATAGAATGTGAGCACATACCCATCATTTAGTCTGGCAGTGAGTGTATTTGCAATGGCAAATGGAAGATATACCAGTGACTGCAAATTGTAACATAGTTCATAGTAAAAGATTAGTCAACAGTAAGGACATACAATCTATCTATTCAGCATTTCTCGAAGGAGATTCCTTTTATCTAAAAAACTATAATAACTGAAGACCATTATAGCTACTCAAAAGGTAACCTGATGCTTATAAACAACACTGACGATTAGGTGGTAGACAAATTTTAGCTTGCTAATAAGCCTAGATATATTCGGTATATTAAAAAACGACACCATAATGCAACAAACTTTCCATGAATTTTACATTCTACATAAGCAAAGCTAACATAGATTCTCTTATTATCAAGTATACACCTAATGTCGAAATATTTCTAACAAAATTTACAAACCAACAAACAATAAATGATTAGTAGTAATCGTTCATTAAAGCATAACCTACTTAAATAGTAGAACATACCATGCACATATTAGTTTTCAGTCCCTTCGGTTCATCACACAAGTGAGCCAGAACCATTCTCCCCTGCCAAGAACGTATCACAATACCAAGTGAGCAATCAGGAACAATATATTAAAGGAGAACTCACTATTATTACATTGCAAAGTTATGAAGTGACAAGAAACCCCCAATTCCACACACACACAAAATATACCTGGGTTTCATGGAGCAAGGAGTCAAATTATTGTGTATTTAAGTAAAAAAAAAATGGCCATAAGTGAAGATGGGTAACTTCTTTGGCTTTAACAAAAAGAAAAAGAGAAAACTGTGTACAATCCTAGAGAATGCTTTCAGAGATTTAGTTTACGTTAAGAGCAAGTCCTATGCAAAATGCAAAATCTCTAAAGCCATTTCTATGATTTGGCACCGAAAAGTTTTTTTTGGTGCTAAAATGGAACTTGCACTCCAATGCTAGTTGCACATTGCAATTAACTAATTCCAAGTTTAACTAACATTTTATCATTGTCTATTGAGTAAAAAGAAATGGACCATATGTGAAGATGGGTAACTTCTTTGGCTTTAACAAAAAGAAAAAAAAAATATGTAGAGTCCTAAAGAATGCTTTCAGAGATTTAGTTTACTTTAAGAGCAAGTCCTATCCTAAATGCCAAATCTCTAAAGCCATTTCTATGATTTGACGCCTAAAAGTGTTTTTTGGTGAGTTGCAAATTGCAACCACCTAATTCCAACTTTAACTAACATTTTATCCAACTATTCCACTTTCATTTAAAGTGGACCGACTTGCAACCCATTTCCGGTTAGTTAATGATATAGCAAGGATGGCTATAGCAGCTTTTAGGGTGTTTGGCTCCAGCTTAAAGCTGGGCCTTAAAGTGATTTTTGACTTTAAACTAAAACATGTTTGTTTGTGTAATAAGTCAGAAAATGACAGTTAAAAAAACAGCTTAAAGCCAGAAGTTGGTAGGAGGTACTTTTTTGAATGACTTATTTTATTATAGTGGTTTTATTTGATAAAAGTTAATATCATCATTCAAATCTATTATTTATCAAATTTATTTTAATTGTTATAATTTTAATAACTCATAAGTTCCTCTAAATACAAAATTACCCAAACAGATATTAACTTAAAATTTTCACTTATTACTTGCACTTTAAGCAACTTTAAGTCATAAGCATTTTAAATTTAGCCAAACGGGCGTTCTAAATATAAAACCATTTATCCATTTATGCATTTTCCCATTCAACTATAGCTATGCATTGGAGTAGTATTTTTGTAGTTTTAGTTCTATATTATAGCTATAAAACCAAATATAGCTATGCATTGGACTTGCTTTACATTTGCATTTGAGGGGAACAAAGCCTAACTTTTAGGATTATGCAATAATATTCGGAGCACGTTTTCTTACCACTAAAAATCCAAAAGCAAGTCCAGTTCCCAACACAACCATATATGGATAGTTCACCATTATATCATATGGAGAAAGATAATCCCTGCAAAAAAGATAGTCCTTTTCAGATCTATATTTGCATGAATCTAACAAACATATATATATTTATATATTAAGGTTCATAAATCTCAGTAAAGCAATTTTTTAATCAAAAAAATGTACTCCTAGATCTCCGTAACACATTATTAACTAATGAATAATACTCATCCACTTAACTTAAGGTGCATGCATTTTTTTTAAAATTTAAATACAAATTTAGCAACTGTCTGAACAAATACTAGCTGTACTCTGGTTAATATAAATTCACAAACCTCAAGTGTAAATATAAAATAAAAAAAATGTGTAGTTTATCAAACACATCATATATTCACATGGATGGTTAGCACTTTAAAGAAAAGAAAATCCTATGTGGCTTCGGGGGTAAAGAAAATTTGTGCAGATATACGTACCAGATCAAGATCCCTGCCATTAGCACAACAAATGGGTAAAGCTGGGGAAAAAGATCAATTTCTTATAAAGATATGAGCAATAAGACAAAATATATTTGTTATGTAATAATAAGCATACCATTGCTAAAGCTAGAAGCATGCTTCCTTTTCTTGCCTGGACAACTTTATAAACATTTTGCACACTGTACAGAACACATCATCATGTAAGATACGCATAGTCTCATGAATTGTTTGTCAAACAAGGTTTGGCTGATAGCCTTTGTAGTTGGCAAAATGTATGTTCTGCATTTTCATTATTGACTGCTAATTTCATAATAGTGGTAATAAAGTATAGAAAAATTACTTGAATGTCAACGTCGGAATAACAGCAAAAGCAATCATCAAATACAATACTGCTCGATATGTCGGAACTTCTGAAGTACGAGACACATAAACAAGAAGCAAAATTAATATTAAAAAATACAATTCTTTGGCATGGTTATAGATCAATTTACTGCAATATTTACAGTACACATAAAGTCACTAATCAGCTATAGCAACAAACTGGTTGAAGCAGAGTTAAAATTGTGCATAAACACCGTCCAGCATTCGCCAAGTACAAGATAATAATAAATGAATTTCTATAGTAGCAGATAATTCAGAAAAGCACACCCATATGATACATTACCACTTAGAATTGGGACCCAACTCAAGAACGGCAAAGATTTTCCAAACTGATGGACCCACCACTCAGCCCCTAAAAATATGACACAAGATATATTACACTGACATGATGAAAGGGTATAACGTAATAAATTGTATGCCTATATGATTAAGAACATGATACATGTCTGGCAAAGTGAGCATACCAACTAAAGCTGTAAAGATATGGCCCACATATATCAGCATGAGGCCCTCAGTAGGTCCATTAACTACGGGAAGGATTAGTGTATTGGTGAAAAAGCTGCAAAACAGAAGAATACCAGTTAGTTAGCCAGATCTATCATGTATTTGTGCAATTACGTCACCTTCTTATTCTACCATCTAGCAACACCTCAATAGTGTGGCAATTTACCATCCAAATATATAAAGATTTCAAGACCATAAAAACAACCAACAGAACATTCACACAGTTTTCTGTCCAACCATGCAACTGCAAGAAGAAACGATCCTGGACAGCAACCACCACTGGTATCCAGTGTGGAGGTAGGAACTCAAGTCAGGGTGGTCAAAATACAATACTTTTCATATATATACTGTAAGACATAATTACCGTAGACATGATTTTTTAAACGACATTTTTTCACAAAATTCTCTGAAACCTATTTGGAAAGTAAGGCTGCATGGTGCCGCAGGCTCGTTACTATGTCCCTCCGCATCTGCTGATATCTAACCCCAAACATACGGGCTGATCATTAAAAAACAATGCAAATCCAAATGAAACAAGCCAGTATGATAAAGAACACTTACTGTTCCCATGTGGCACCATAAAATGGAACAGCTGATATCACCCAAAACCAAAAAGTATCTTTCCCACACATGGCAGTGCTCCCGAAGGCTAACGCCTCAAACTGAAAAGTTATAGGCAAAACATGACACTGTCTGCTAATACTTGCTATCCATTAGATAATTGAAAAGGAAAGATATATATATATATATATATATACACACACACACATTTATTTTTTAAACAGCCACGATCAACATTTTTAAGATGAAATTAATTAGCTTTAAAACTAAGATAGTAAGATATAAATTTATTCTAATATTTTGATATTCCAAAAGATTTGTATGTGTAGATGAATATAGTTCTTATGGTTATATTATCTTAATCTGTGTTTATAAGATGCAACTTTAAAGAAGTTAAGGAAAAAGTCAATTTGTTTAAGATAGTTAAAAGGAACACTTTTTAGGAACGGATAGGTACTTACGGTACATGCAAGTGCATCACATCCTGCAACATTAATTTACGTATCAGTGCCAATAAAGAGTGTTGCAAGAAAGAAAGAAAAGAATGAGCAGAGCAGCATGCATAGAAATAATCACCATGATCAAAAAGCTCTCCCAATGGACTTGAAGAATTGGTCCTTCTTGCTTGCTTACCATCCACAGCGTCAAAAGTCTTATATGAAATAAAACCGTCAAAAGGTAATTAAATAAGTATCTAGCTTACCGCAACTAAGTACATTATTAACAGTTAACACACATCACTGACGGACTGTAATTAATTTGAACAGGGGACAGCAAAAGCAGAATGCATAAACAGCAATCATTAACCATGTAAAAACTATAGATAAAAGGCAAACAATACATAACAAATGTACATAAATGTCCAAGTTTTTGACAAACCTGGTACAGGAATAGAAGTATTCCGTGAGCAAGATGTACCCATCTGGGTGGAGGCGAATCTAATTGAGGTGAATAAATCTGTAAACAATGATCACATATTGAGTTCGATTCTCTTAAAAGAACACAAATTACATAAACCATCTACGACCTATAATAGATTAAAATGACAAGAGAAGCAAAGAAAACAATTTAGTTTGCTAGGCAAGCAAAAAAAGAAGAAAAATGGCATGCCTACGCTAGATAATATGCTGATGTTTAGCATATTATAGCTTGAATGACCGATTGACTGATGAAATTTAAGGAAATGAAAAAATTAAACTTCCACTTACAAAGCCAAGGGAAGCAGATGTGACCAAGAACATAGATCCTATGAGAGTAATCTGGAAAAAGACATTAAAATATGTACAGGTAAGTGAACCGAAACGGACTTCCTCGAGCTTACAAATCATGAAAACCTAACATAATTCGAAAAGATGCATACCATATTGGGTCTGGAATAGCAATCAATTACCATGTAAAAGAAACAGAAACAGAAACAGAATGGTTAGTTACTTGTATTATCAAAGAAATGAGAAGACAACAGCATATATGACTCAAATAACAAAGGATAAGCACCATGTTCTAAATGATAGAAACTAAGAAATAATGGCTTCATAGAGACATGCAGAATCTCGTACTTTCATATTCCTAAATTGATTTATATCCATGTATAACACTATATTAAACTAAAAATTATACACAAATCATGTGAGCATTGAGAGAGCACCTCAATATGGAATTTTCTCAAAAACTATGAGAAAACATAAATATCTTATAGGGGATCATTGAAATAAGGAGGAAGAGAGGGTAGTAACTTAGAGAGAGAGAAGGGGGAGAGTGGGAGTGGGGGGGGGAAGAGAGAGAGAACATTTACACTACTATAAGTATTACAAGGAAGGCTTTGCCTCTATATATAGGAAAACAAAAACTTGGTGACTGATCTAAAATAGCACCTAATGTCAGTGTAGTAGCATGTCCTGCTAATGTTATAATCGTGCTCATTTTGAGCAGGTTTTTTCCTCTTTACTCAACTACAATGCAAAGTCATGAACACCAAAAAATCACAAAGCAGGGTACTGGTGGATGCTAAACTAATCAAGTTACCATGTTAAAATTGTTCTTGGTCTTAGGAAGGAAGAATCTAAGTGATAGGGGCTGGTCATTAAACAAGCAAACATGACTAAAGTTACTAAACATAAGTCAGCAATCAAGTACAGCCTACTTGCAAGTCGCAAGCCAATTTGAAAGCTTCCTAAGTTTCTATGATATGGTTAGAAAGGTGTAACGCACTTTTATTCTTCCTACATGATATAAAACTGTTCAGCTAGATATCTAGTCTTCTGGTAATTCGCATTCTAAATTACATATGCAACTTAGACATCCACGTAAGATATATTAACCCATGTGAAAATGTTACAGAAAAATTATATAAGAATAAGTTAGGAAAGTAGTAATTAAAAAAATTGGAGAAACAAGAGATGAACTATAAAAGGCATGATAAAGATCTAACGACTTCCGCAACAAGCCGACGAACTTCCCTCACAATCCTATATGATAACAAACACATTACAAATTTATCTAAAACTTTATGGATGAATAAGGAAGAAGAATTGAGGATAAAACAAGAGAAAAAGAAATATTTATTTATAGATTATAGCTCTCTCTTCCCGAAGACTACATTGCAAATTAATCATGCATCTAAAAGTGAAACTAAGTGAGGCTTTATATAGAGCCTAATGTATTCGACTACAATGACTAAACTGCCCTATATTTTATTCCTCAATACTCCCCCTCAAGCTAATGAGTGAGAACGAAGTGAAACTCTTAGCTTGTAAACATATATTGTCTTCAATAATAATCACTGATGCTAGCAAATCTTTGTTGTATTCTCCAGCTCTTATCATTGTCCTGACATGTTCTCCATGTTCTGCCAATAGAGGACAAGTTTAGACTCATGTCCTGGCTTTGCTTTGCTTGTCATTAAAAGACTCTGGCTTTATTTGCCATTAGAGGACTATTTCAACTTCATTTAAGTCCTGGCTTTGCTTGCCATTCGAGGACCCTGGCTTTGCTTGCCATTCGAGGACCCTGGCTTTGCTTGCCATTAGAGGAATCCTGGCTTGCTTGCCATTAAAGGACATTTTCAACTTCATTTAAGTCCTGGTTTCGCTTGCCATTAGAGGACCCCTGGCTTTGCTTGCCATTAGAGGAATCCTGGCTTTGCTTGCCATTAAAGGACTATTTCACTTCATTCTAGTCCTGGCTTTGCTTGCCATTAGAGGATTGTGATAAACACATATCCTGGCTACACTTGCCATTAAAGGACTATTTTAGCTCAAAACATTAGCCAACTTGAAGCTATGCAAGCTAAGCTATTCAATTTCAGCAACTTGACGGAGCAAGCTAAGCTGTTCAATAAGCTCGAGTACTCGTTCACTCTACACACTTCATAAGTGAACTCCCGGCTTTTAATTAGCTCAAGTACTTCCACTCTCCTTAGATTCAAGTTTCTGGAGTGGGCTCTTGGCTTGAATTTTCGAATAAGAGAAAGATCAAAAATTTAGTTACAAGCCACTGGCTTAGAACTTTGACATATCTGTTACCAGCTTCATGCCAATTGCGGATAACACCAATACTATGTATAAACCCACAAAGCTACTGAAATTCAGCTGATTTGGTTCAGCGTCTTGTACCCTACTCGCTGCACAACTTTTTTTTTTTTTTACAGAACCACTTATCCGTCCTCGTCAAGCTTCAATATTGCGGTGGACAAGTCAATTGCAAGAGGACAGTCTTTCTGGAAAAAAAAAATCCCCATCCACTCTTTGTGAAGGACTGACCAACAATTCTAAAGTCGGTCTATTTTGACATAAATAGCTCAACATATGCAAGCTCGTCTACTATAGCTGCAACACCTCCATCTTTTGGCCCCTGCCACATGCTTCTTTCATAATCTGTGGTATCCAAACAAACAAGTCTAGACGGAGATATACTAAGACTATTTGTCACATAATTATAGGCAAATGAACCAACTTGAATTGGCAAATTACTTGCAATTAAACTCTCAACCCCAGTTGTAGATGATGGAAGCTGCTGGACTGTAAGGATTGATGTCAGGCTTATTGTATAGCTGGAAGTGATCACCATCAGCAAGAAAAGCCAGACTACCATTACCATCTTTCCAAGTGGACTCACTGTGTCTTCCTGGTTAGTCTTGAATAGTGTCGACATGCTAAACAGAAACAATGTTATAATCTGCCTCTTTGGAGGACCGCGGAAATCATCATTGACACGATGTTCTAGTATCCGGAATTCCAGATAACAGCAATTATCACAAAGAAAGCTGCAGTTACAGCCCACATCTCCCATGTAAAAGGTTTAAGAAAGACCCACGCACTTGAGTCTGAATTTCGGATGGGAGCTACAATGACAAGTCCGGTGGAAATATATGGCTGAGTAAAGTCAACAATCTTTGTCATGTTTGTGACGATAGCAATATCTCCAACTGCTGCACCAAAATCTTCACTAAGAACCAATTTCACGATATCATCATAATGGGGATTAACCAGACCATCGCCATACGTACACATTCTTTACTAGATGAATCACAAACAGCTTCACATCCGAGATTAAAGTCCCATACTCAATATAAGTTGATATTATTGTTTCCCGGGTGCCATTGTTTTTCTCCACCATTTCAAAGAAAAATTGACAGGTTTCCCTTGTCATTTCACTCCACAAGGAACCAAATGACACAGTATTCAAAAATTCTAAGCTTCTAACTTGTACTTAATGAAAGAACATTGAATCAGGCTTTAAACTACTAACATAGCAAGTCAATTTTGGGTCAGAACAAAAATGATCTTGTTCAGGAATCTCACCAAACAGCTAGGGTCTCAACAACATTTCTACGGTGCCTAGCGTACTCAGAAAAGATTGGATATCAGCTAACAAAAGTCTTTACTAGCACTGCCTCCGACTGCCTTAACTTTCCAAATGTACCCCAAAATTCGCCAACAAATTTTATGTATAACATTGTAAAATAATTTTTCAGATAAATCTAAAGATTGCAGCAATCAAAACCGATGTATGTATAAGTCTTCAAATTTGAGAATTACCTGACTGGCCCATATTATTAACACAACTTACGATGTCTAGGGTCGCAAACTTTGGTCCTCAAGTGTTATTACCATCCAACTAAATTCCTAGTTCAGACAATTCATCAAACATATAAACTGCGTCACCCAACACATTAGCTCCCCCGTAAACAAGAATAACAAGAGTTGCAGATTGTTCTATTTCGAGATCAGCTTGCACCTGAGGTTTGTGAATAAACAAGTTAATGCTTCCATGATGGTTGGATTCAGTGAGTTCCAGGATAGTTTTTGAGAAAACGAGATTTTCTTTGTTTGAGAGTGGAGTGTATAAAAACTGGGTTTGTTAAAAAGAAAATTGAAGCGACGAAGAAGATCAGAAGGAATGAGAATCTTGGTTCTGAAAAACGAACATCGTACAGTTTTAGATTGGGATTTGAGGACAGAAAAATGAGTACAAATTTCGGGACTAGGGTTCATGGATAAAAGTAAGATGCGAAAAATCAGGCCAGAATCAGAGGATCTGATACCATGATAACAAACACATTACAAATTTATCTAAAACTTTATGGATGAATAAGGAAGAAGAATTGAGGATAAAACAAGAGAAAAATAAATATTTATTTATAGATTATAGCTATCTGATGCTCAATCTAGTCGGCTCCAGCTTTCTGACTTACGAACTAGTCATATACTAGTCGGACTTATTAGATATATTAGCAAAAATCTGAAGATTTTTATGTGTAACAACATCTATTATCCTACATCAACCAACTTCCGCAGTTTATGTTTCAAGAAGATGCTTACATAATCCAGTTCATTGTACCGTCTCTTTTCATTCACCGTCTTTACAATTCCCATTTACATATATGGAAATAGACCACACATAAACACAATCATAAACCCCCAAGACATTATCATAAACCCCCAAGACATAATCATAAAATGCAAAAAAAACATTAAACCAAACTCGAAAAAGTAAGCAGACTTACGGCATCCACAGCGGAAAGAAGGAAACACATCTAGTCCAAAAGGGTTGCAAAATATATTTAGCAACATAAGAGTGATCAACCCCACTGTACTTGTGTTTATGTAGAGCAGCAACACCATGAGCCCCAATATAACCCATCTCTCTACTCTCTTTTTCCCACAATTTTCACTGCAAAAAAAACAACAAAATCAAATAAAAACACAACCCACAATACAAATTACACATCTCTCTCTCTCTCTCCCTCTCCCTCCCTCCCTCTCTCTCCCTCTCCCTCCCTCTCTCTCTCTCCCTCCCTCTCCCTCCCTCTCTCTCCCTCTCCCTCTCACATATATCATTAGACAGTAGATTAAATATAAAATCTAGATAAACAAATGATCAAGAATTAAGAAACACACAGATCTAAAAAATAATTCAAGAACATAAAAACTATGCATAAACAAACAAATATCGAATTACAAAATGAAATTAAATTTACCTGATTAAAATGCAGGACGGAGAAAATGAAGAGCAAAAGGGGTTATATAAACATGTAAGTATCTATGAAGAGAATAACCGAATAAGTGAGAAACTGAATAAAGGGGTCACGAGATATTTATTTTTTTTATTTGTCTCCCGCTCTTGATAATGGAGGATAGTAGAGTGTAAACTGTAACGGGGAAGACAAGAAGTGTGTGAAACGATGTCGTTTGGGGTTAGATGTGATATTTAGGACAGACAGATGGGTAGCGTAAGTGGGTGTTTGACTGGCACGGGGATGTGTTCGTGTTCCGTGTCTTGGAGTTTGTGTTTTTTGGGAGTTCGTGTTTTTTGGTTCCCTTGTTAATGGATGTATTTAATTTAGATTTTACTAGATTAGTTCGGTAATTTATGAATTTGAAGGAGTTGATGTAAAATCTCGTAGAGTCACGGTGATTTTGGAAGAGTTTTCGTAAAATTCTTCAAAATCTCATGAATTTTAACAAGATTTTAAAATATAAAAAATACACTAAAAAATTCATCAAAATTTATTATTTTATTATATCATGCAAAATCCATAAATTTTTGAATATTATGATATTTTAATGAATTTCTAAAAATCTAAATTCAATACACCAATATTTTATGGACTTTTAAAATTTAAATTGAATACACCTCGATTTTAATGAATTTCTTGAAATCCCAATTGAATACACCTTAGTTTTAAAATCTAGTAAAATCCTTCAAAATCTCAGAATTAAGGGGGTGTTATTGTATCATGACTTTTAATGACAACTCTTGGTAGAATGACTTTAATGGATTTGATAGACTTTTAATGACTCCGGTTGACTTCTCAAAATTCTAAAATACTTTTGATGACTCCTAATAAAATAATGACTTTTAAAAACTTTAATAGACTTTTATTAAAATTTTGATAAATTTCAAAAGCTTCTTAAGATTTCAAGCTTCTCTATAAGAGCTACCCTCTCATTTTTCTCTTCCTGATACAACTCTCTTAAATTAGAGTTCTCATCTTGCAATTCTTTCATTGATGTTTCAATGCACCCCGGATTAAACCCACCGCATCCACCTGTTTCAAAATTATTTGTCGTTTATCGTTTAAGTTTTTCAGCTCCTGATTCAGAAAAAACATTTCTTGCAGAAGAGCATTTCATTGATCCACTTAAAGCTCAACCTCCTCCTCAAGCTTCACATTCATTCCCCTTAACCTAAAAAATCTCGGTTTGCATGTTCTCCATGGACATAGTCGAAGACTAGTTAACTGATTAAGGCCAATGTTCTCCTCCTTAATCTTCAGAATTTAATCCTGCAAATTATCGTTATGAGTTTTCTTTTCTCTTATAGTTTGAGTCATGTTCTATAGTTCTAAAGCCAAGGACCTTAGTTCATCCTGAGCTTTGGAATGTAGATGCTGCAAAGTCTGCAATGAAATTTCAGGCTCAATGAAGCGTAAACTTCCTGAAGTATAAGGTTTATAAGATTTAGTTCTAGATCATCTATAAGTTACTGAATAATGAACTCGGAAGAAAATGTTTTTAATAATTTGCGGACAATTCTTACCCTTTGAAGGGAATCAGAACTCTGCGATATGAGCCAACAAGGCTTATAAATTTTATTTTATTTTGGTAACTATATAATCTTATATAAATATAAATAACGAGCTAAGCGTATAAATGTAAAACACAATTGCATACACTTTCATCAAAATTATTCAAGTTCCTCCAACTTAAAATCATTACAGCTTAGTGATAGAAATGTGCAAATAATACAAACAAGGTTATCAACCTCCCCCTTATGTATTGGTACTTATCGAGAAAATAATAAAATTGCTTATTTGTTCTTATGAACGAAAATTTCCGAGAACACATTCTTATGCGATCAAGTCATGGTCACAATAACCAGATTATGTAGAAAGCTAAAACAAATATTGTAGGGGAACAAGTGTCGGAAACCATTGATGATTGAACGGTTGTTTGGAAGGTTAAAAACGTAATTTTGTTTATTTGGTTCGTTCTTCAGTAATTGTATTTGCAGGACTTGGCTCATTTGTCTACATTTCTTTCTTTAGTTCTTGCAAGCTTCTGAAATAATTGTTCAAATATTTCAATAATTCAACAATTATTAGAAACCCGCATACTGTACAAGAATATCTAAGCAGAACTTGTTATAGCCTTCCAAATTATTGGGCATTTGTCTCGAAATTTGTTGTGTGGAGATTGTTCTTGGAACTTATTCCACCATAAGATCAAATTGCAAACATTTTTTTTATTAAACTACTGTTGGGATGATTTGTTTATAGAGTTATTAGAAGTCATGTCAAATCTTAGGAAAAACCTCATGATTTTTTTTCTCAAATGATATAGTTATATTTTTTGTTAAATGTCATTGTCATTAAAAGTTATTGACTTTTTGAATAACACGATACTTGTAAAGAGTCTCTAAATGTCTGAATTGAATATCGCCCTACTTTTAAAGACTTCTTAAAAGTCTTAATTAAATAACACCATACTTTTAGAGACTCTTTAAATGTTAGAATTGAATACCTCATGACTTTTTAAATCATTAAAAGTCTTTAAATGCCTTGATACAATACCACCCCTAAAAGTGTCACGATCTTGAAAATAATTAATATAGGAAATATTTTTGAAGAAAAATATAGATAAATTAAGGTACTAAAGTGGGGTTAAATAATTAGTGCATTATATCGATATTTTGACCTCTTTATATAAAAAATAAAGTTCATTAAAACATACTTGAATATTGCATTCTACCAAATAAATCACATATATTTTAGAATTCCTAAGAATCATTTAAGGAAATTTGTATAAAATGTCCCATATTAATAGGTGCCTTTATCAATATATCACATTTCTTTCAGTAATTAAAAATATGTCATGTGGTTAAGAGTTAACTCATGTATAACTTACACATATAAAAATTATCATATAAATTCAAATATTTATCTACTTCATTTGACTACAATACCCTCATAAATAAAATGGCTCTTATTTTGCATAGAATAATGCTTCACAAATTCATTATAGCCTTGCAATATCATCCTGAAAAGTCGTTCTACCGTCGGGCTCTACTTACTTGGTATTATGGTGGAATAGATGCTTGTTTGGCTTGTTGGACTTGTTTGGCTTGTCGGACCTTGTTGGGCTTGTCGGGCTTTGTTGAGCTTGTTTGACTCGTCAGGCTTGTCGAACTTTGTTGAGCTTGTTTGACTCTTCAGGCTTGTTGGGCTTTGTCGAGCAATGCCAGTCTCGTCTGAACTTCGCCGGAACCGCCTCCAAGATCCCTGAAACGGAAATGTCCGCGGGGGTTATGTCCCCGTAAGCACCTCCGGCGTGAGAACAAGTATCCGGTTGACGGAAAACATAATCGAATTATATAAATTGTATTAATTTCTAAAGAGAGAAAGTATAGCAAAACCTATCAGAATTTGAATGTGGTGTGAGTGTAATGAGTATTACGAACCCTCTACATTGAAGTGACTAAGGAGTATATATAGGCTCATGTCATTTGCAATGCACATGACTGAGTGTCCACGTGGGGGACAAGGGCTACAAATTAGGATATTGGTCGGGGGTCAATGTCAACCTTGTGTCAGTTGCATTTTGTCTTGGTACCACGTACTTGTGCCAACTTTGTTGTAGATGTCAGTGTCGTGTCCTTGTTAACTTTGTCTTGTGTGTACTTGTCGGTTGTGCTACGTGTCATGTCCAATCCTCATGGGCTTGGTGGACCTTGCAGGCTTTGCGGACCTTGTAAGCATTGTGGACATTGTAGGTTTTGTTTATAACTCGAGTTTGCCAAACGTTGTCTTTGTCTTGCACATACCTTGCCCATTGTGCAACATGTCATGTCCAACCCTTGTGGGCTTTGTGAAGCTTGCAGGCAATGTGGACCTTACAGGCAATACAGACCTTGCATGCATTGTTGGACCTTGCAGGCAATGTGAACCTTGCAGGCAATGTGAACCTTGCAGGCAATGTGAACCTTGCATGTATTGTTGGAACTTGTAGACATTATGAACCTTGCACGTACCTTTGTGGGATTTATCAAACTTTCAAGCAATGTGGACCTTGCAAGCATTGTGGACCTTGCATGTTTTGTGGACCTTGCAGACATTGTTGGACCTTGCAGGCATTGTGAACCTTGCAGACAATGTGGACCTTGCCGGCTTTGCAGACCTTGCAGGTATTGCGGACCTTGCAAGCCTTGTCCTGGACTTGGACTTGATTTTAATTTGTGAATTGGCCTTTTACAAATCACATATTATCATTTGCCCCACACTCTCTCATTCCTCTTTAGAGGGATAGGGGGAGTAGTAAAAGAAGATTATGTAGGATTTGGGTAGTATTTTCGTTTGAGAGAATAAACTATCATTTGTCATTAATACTTAGTAAAAAGTTTGTTGCCCCTACTCAAGTTTGAATAGGTCCAGGGACTTGTGTAGGATTTGTTTTAGAGTACAATGCAAGTAAATTTTAGAGGATCTTCTTTAGCCGAAGGTGTTTTTGTAAAAAGTTTGATGCCCCACTTAAGTTTGGACATGTCAACATAAGTTTCGATAGGTTTAAGGACTTAAGTAAGAATTGTCCGAGAGAACGAGTCAATCCGAGGGGATTTTGTTGATCCGACGAGGAAGATTATTGAAAAAATAAGAACAAAGATTAAAAAAATTAATTAATTTGGGCTTTACACCGATGAAAACCGATGAAACCCCGATGACTGCTAAAATTTAGATCTGATTAACAAAAATACTTTTATTGTACAAGATCTTTTTTTTAATTAAATTATAATAACCATAATATATGTCCGATGCAAATTTGATATATAGATTAAAAATCGAATTCAAGATTTTTGAAACGACCAATAAATAACTTTACCACTTGGGCTACTCTCGAACATGATATTGACCATTTTTGTTAACTAGTTGAAAAACTCATAATCCAAAATCCAATTCTACATGAGACATAACCAATAAATAAAAGTGTTGGGCTTATAAGCTTATCCACACGAGCATTAACAAAATCTTGTCAAGCCAAAAGCCTAATCTAGGCCCATAGTCCATATTCTAAATCTAAACTACAAAATTCCTCTTTTACCCTCAACAGCTTCATTAACAATAAGGCTAATCAAGTCTTTTCACACAGCCCTTCCTTATCCATCTCACCAATATATAAGCCACCCGCTACAAAACTAGGGTATAAAAGCCCCAATTTTTTCTCCCTCCTCTCATCTCTCTTTTGTCTCTCTCTCATCTCTCTCCAGCTCTCAACTGTAATTTTCAATCTCTCTCTTTTATATCTTCTTTAATTTAATTTCTATATATTTCTCTCTCTCTCTCTCTCTCTCTCTCTCTCTCTCTCTCTCTCTCTCTCTCTCTCTCTCTCTCTCTCTCTCTCTCTCTCTCTCTCTCTCTCTCTCTCTCTCACACATCTAACTGTTTGAATTGAGTTTGAGATCAATCTGTATATGCTTGTGATTACATTTATGTGTTGATCTTGATTTGTTAGATTTGTTATATATAAAAATTGACACTGTAACACTATATTAATTTCACAAGAAATTACAAAAGTAGCAGTGTTTCGTGTTGTATGATTAAGTATCGAAAGTCGAAACTCTGTTATGTGCAAGTAGTAATATGTACTCCTACAGTCTTACTGTTAATTATTTATTAGAAGAAGAAAACAATTGTTGTAAATTTCCGTAATTCGTTATTGTTTTTATTCTGTTGAGTTAGAGGCAATGTAATGTGTAAGATGAGCTAGTGACATAATAATTTGTGCAAAAAAGAAAACACTTGCGGTAAATTTTTGTAGCTATTTATTTTATTCTGTCAAGTTAAAAGCAGCATAAGGTAATAATTTGTTTGAAAAAGAAAACACTTATTGTAAATTTCCGTAATTATATTTATTCTGTTAAGTTAGAAACAGGATAAGCTAGTGACATAGTTAGTTGATTTGAAATACACACGAATCACTCCCCGTAATGGTAATTGGTTAGATATGTGACTTAATTTAATTTGCTTAGTTGATTTATTATTAATTTGCATACTTATTAAGTTATTATTATCGGATTTTACTCTATATGAGCGGACACACATGACGTTAGGTTTGCTATTGACATCATAAGATTTAAGTGTGTATGATCTTATGCCTATTGTTGCGTGTTTTGCTCGGCACATACCTGCATATTTTTTTAGCAGATATCGTGTTTTGAGTTTTGTGTAGGACCAAAAACTCAAAAAGACATTGTCATGAGCTTTGCAATATGTTTCGATGATTGTTAAAATTTTAATTAATATGGGTTTAATAGAGATCAGCATGCTCGCCTGTACGTATGAATCATATTCTTAGCTGATGTGATGAATTTGATTGTTTAATTGTTTATGACAATTTTCTATTGCTTATAAAAATGTCTTATCTATTATTTTATAATGTTTATATTATATACCTTTTATATACATATATTTACTTGTCTTCAATGAATCTACGCTATGCGCTAATGGTCAGAAGACCTTGGGCTTTTAATAACACTGGTAATAGATATATTACTTAATTTGTTTTATGCAAATGGCAGAAAGGAAATGTCTAATCCTGATTTGTGAAGTTCTGTAAGACCTGTGAAATGTTTAACAAGTTGATCTTCAAGTAATGGTATTAGGAGGATCTTAAATCTCAAAAATACAATACCTCTATACGAACATGCATCTCAACAACTATTCGGTGCAGATATTGAAATTTGATAAATGTGACTAGTCTCACCGATATCAATAATCAGTGAACCAGTTTGATCCTTCTATATGTTGTTAACAACCAAGGTTGACCTGTGTTATAGTGTAGTTAAAATTTATCTTATATGTCTAGGTATTTAAGCTCAAAAATATTACTTTTAGTCCCAATGTAGTCTTATGAATTTTAGTTATGCACGGGCGTGTGAGTGTTTCTGTTAAGTTCCGCGTGGACTTGTTTCAATTAAGTTGCGCTGAACAATCTGGTGTCCCAGCTACGTATATGTATATCAGTATATGTTTATGATTGAAATTTGCAGTTGCAAGATTAAGGCTGTTAGTTTTGTGTTGATCTGTTATTTAATTATTCAAAGTACTGAGTTCAGTATTGTGTTGGCAGATCCTTAAAAGGAAAGGAAGAAGAATGGCAACTTTTGAGCTGTATAGGAGGTCAACAATTGGTATGTGTTTGACTGAAACACTGGATGAGATGGTTGATAATGGAGTCCTTAGTCCCGAGCTCGCAATTCAAGTCCTTGTTCAGTTTGATAAGGTTCTGTATCTCTTGATTTAACATTCCTTTTACACCCTAAGGTCGTGTATTTTGGCAATTTCTAATTGCATCAATATTGGTCAGCTTAGTATCTTGTAATTTTATGTTCCTATATATAAATGTATTTGCACTTAGCAATTCACACTTAATTTGCTTTTTATAAATTATGTTACCAGTACTTGCTTAGGATTAATGTTGTATTTGGTTGTGCAGTCAATGACTGAATCTCTGGAAAGTCAAGTTAAGAGCAAAGTGACTATCAAGGTAAATGGAGAGATTTGAGAAATGCTGTTTACAATTAATAGCTCGTTGCTCTGTTAGATATGTTGAATATTGGATGATATAGGTAGAGGTATCTTGTAAAATATGTCAGCTACATATATTAAAACATTTAGATGACTTTCCATATACATAGTATTCAGGGGAATAGCATTTTAGTAATGGTGTCAGACGTGAATGACATTCCATATATGGAACTTGGGAAGGGTTACAATTAAGCTTCAAGGTCACTAATAAATGCATGCCAGGTAGTGTGTATATCTATGCATCTTTGTTTGATCGGCATTTAGATAAATTTTTGGGTTGAGTAGTTGCAGCGTAGGAAGCAGGGATACTTGGGTCACCCAGTGTATCCCTGTAGCACTACACACCCCCAAATGGACAATTTGATCTTGGGGACACTCGGATATTGACAAAATATCAACTATAACTTTTGTTTTTCACAGTTTTACTACAAAATAAATGATTGACTAAAATCCTTGTGTTTTAAATGCTTATGTCATTTGATTCAATTTGCACAAAGGTATTAGTTTTATAACTTTTGTTAATGGATTTTATCAATTGAAGCATCAACTATTTTCTATAATATTATTACATATGCCGTATCCCCCCGCACCCCCGTATCCCCATATTATCATAATTGTCAAATCCATGGATCCCCGCTCCCATTTCCTTGCTTCTTACGCTGCAGCCTTTGTTTAAAAGCTGGTATATGTTGTCCAAGTTATTTCGTATAGAAGTTACATTAGCTATCGTCCGAAGCAAATATACCAGAATTGCCTTGCAAGCATTTTCTAAGTGCTGAATAGTTAGGTGATATAGAATGTATATTCAAAGGATCACTGTATGTGATCAGGCTTTGTCGTAATTAAGTTTGAGTGCATAAATGTCTTGCAAGATGGGTTGTTAAAATGTAGGCCGAGTAGAAATCTTCTTTGAAGTAGTAAATGCTGAAGTAGTGAAATCTTGTCAGGCCCATCAGGCTGTTTAGCTAATTGATTAAGAATATTGCAGGCATTTTCTTTTTTTCCCCCCATAACTGTCTTTCTCGTATTATCAAACTTCCCTCTCCTACTGGTCTGTGTTGTTGCTCTTTACAACAGTTATGATGTGTTACTGTGTAATAGTTTAATCAACTCCTTAATACTAGTTATGATTTTGTTACTCATCTTTTTGTCCATTAAGTCTTTATTGTATGTTATATGACAAACTATATGATTCGGAGCAGCAAATTATGTGAAAAACTAGAGTAAAGTGCATTTTGTGTACTCGCACTTTAGTTAAGACACCACTTGCAATACTATAGTTCAAAATCGAGCAGTTGCAATATCAATGTTTGTATTTCAATGCACTTTGTTGCATTCCGTTAACGAGGTTAACTCCGTTATTAATTTAGGGAGTAAAGTTCACTTTGTGTACTCGCACTTTACTCTAAAGTGCATTTTGTGTATCCGCACTTTGCTCAATACATCACTTGCAATACTTTAGTTCAAAATTTAGAGTAAAGTGCGAGTACACAAAATGCACTTTAGAGTAAAATGCGAGTACACAAAGTGCACTTTACTCCCTAATTAATAACGGAGTTAACCCCAATTAACGGAATGCAACAAAGTGCAGTGAAATACAAACATTGATATTGCAACTGCTCGATTGTAAACTTTAGTATTGCAAGTGGTGTCTTGACTAAAGTACGAGTACACAAAGTGCACTTTACTTGAAAAACTATAGATATCAGACGGAGTTTTTAAGCTGAAACTGAAATGTCCGCTGACTTGCCTGGTCAATATATATGAACTGATTGTTCCACTTTGTGTCATTTCCAATATCAACCAGTCTTATGTATGCATATATTTCGCCTTCTAATTTCAGCTATATAGTTAGTTTGTTAGTCCCTAGCTTATTGTCTATTCTTGCATTTTGGAAGGATTATACTAAATTTCTGTTAGTTTATTAGGCTGGCAATAAATAACTGTTACTTGCAGATGCATTTAAAAGTTTTATTGTGTGTATGCACTATATCAGTCTGCCAGTATCTGGTGGCGGCTTTATTAAAAGTTGTGGAAACTAATGACCTGGAAAATGGTTGTGTCGACAATCTGCTAATCAAGTGTATACTCTCTCTGTTTCTCTTATCGGACGTTTTAGATTTCTGCTATTTTTTCTTTTTAATTGATGCTGTAGGTTTCTAAGATGCATTAGTAACCCACTTTACATTGGTGTCCCTGCTTAATTTGCTCATTCCTTTTATTGTTTTAAAAATAAGGGTATGAAGGTAAATAGCAAACCATATTACTGTAATGTGTTTTAACCTGTTGATTTCCTTGTCTTGCTTTGTGAGTTTTTATCTAATACGACCATAAAAAAGAAACAGTGGAGCAGTTCTTATTGAAACAGATTGTAGTTCTAGGTTGGGAAGAGGTCTGCTTTTGGCTTGTTTTGTGCTGCAACTGCTGTTAGTTTGTTATTTGGATCCGCCTTGTCAATTCACTTTTTGAGTCTCATGTCTCGTAAGGATGATTGTTTAAATTCTGATTTGTGATACAAATGTCTGAGAAATCTTCTTGCATATGTATCAGGGACATCTCCACACCTACAGGTTCTGCGACAACGTCTGGACTTTCATCCTACAAGATGCAACCTTTAAGAATGAGGATTCCTCCGAGAATGTTGGTCGGGTTAAGATAGTGGCGTGCGACTCGAAGCTGCTCACACAATGAGATGTCTGCTCATCACCGAGACCCCAGGCGGGGGTTGTACCGGATATCCACTGGGCCTGCGCAGGGGAGTAAAGAAGAGTGAGCTAGATTTGTAGTAAACTAGATGAATTTATTGAATCTAAATCAGACATAAGATACAATAAGTACAACCATTGACATTAAGTTGAGCATTTCTATTTACTTGTGTTTCCGTTGTACTATAAGAGTTCATATCATCTACAATAGTTGTAATTGCTAGGATTTGTATATCAACCCTTTGGTTTCATAATCGATGAGATTTATCAGCTTGGGTTGTATTCCTAATATACAACATGGATTAATCGTGAAGTTAAACATTATCATTAAACTTGTCGAAAGCATGTTTGGATTGGATTGATGATGGATGAAATCTATTCCATTCAAATTATTGTTGAAATGTGGGGTGTATGGTATAAATGTATTATTGATGTTGCTTTCGTATGTGGACCTTGAAATCAAGCAAATGAATTCGGAAATCTCACCTTCTTGGAAAGCAGGATAAGATTACTAAAAACATGTACTGTGGAGAAATATAAAATAAATAAATAAGTGTATACAGCTCAAATATTGTCGTAGATCTGATAAGAATAAATATACATTAAATTTAATATAAAATGTAATGGTGTATGTGACATGTTTGTGACTGGACAAGGTGCGTCTTATCTTGGACTGTAATATAATAAATAAAGAACGAATAAGAGAAGTAGGGAAGGAAAGAAAAAGAAAGGGCCACATATTATCTCAATGAAACGACTTTCCGGAAAAAACGACCATGGCCAGAATCTTATATTTGTCTCTTTTCGTTAGTCCATCTGCTCCACTAACTCTAACGCCTACGACCCACACCACATGAAATATTGTTATTAGTATAAACACACGTACACTTGCCTAACATCTCGGAGGAAGGAGTCTGTGGCTTGTGGGAGGCTAGCCGGAATTTTCAAATATCAAAATTTCGAGTCTTGAGTAACTTGGCTCGAGAAGTGTTGTAAAAATCGTTAATCGAAATTAGTTCCGACAATTACTTTATAGCGAATAATTGAGTAACAACAAAATGATCGACATGTAACAAAAAAATTGATCGAAATCATGAATATCTTAAAAATATGTAGTAATATTTAAATAGTTTAGAATAAATTATTAATCGATTTATATTTGTTGTATTATACATTTTAAAATTTCGTTACGCTCTCGCCTAATTAAATTTAAATTCGACAATGTAATTACAGAGAATATTAGCCTAAAAAGTTTAGAGACCAGGGGGTAAGCATGATGAAATTTCACGTGGAAGAAGAGACAAATTCTCTGCCATAAGATTCTAAAAGAATGCAATTATTAATATGCATTTGCAAAAAGCTTTCATTTACGAGAATCATGCAGGAAAAAATGAGCTAAAGAGAAAAGGAATCACGCAGGAAAATTGGAATACTGAAGAAAAAGTACAATGTGAAAGCAGATCGATGTCCCATCTTTTCATATGCTCGTCTCGTGACTCTTCGTGGATCATTCATAGTCTCGTCTGATTCCACGGAGGAGTAAAGAAAATTCTTAGTAAAGAAACTCTTTCGTGGAAGTTATTTTTCTGGAAAATATTTTATCGAAAAGATATTTTTTATGCAAAAAGTTATTGAAAACTTTTTTTTGAAAAATATATTTGAGTCCGAAAAAAAATCCCAAAAAAAAAAAACTCGAAAAAGTTTTCGGCAAAAAACTTTCCGGGAAAATATATATAATTATTTTTCGATGTGTTAAATTTAAAAAGTCTACCGGGTTTATTTTAAAAATATTTGCTATTTTTTACATGTTATAATTTTTTGTTTCATATCAATTGTATTGCGGACTCTTTATCAATTTTTCCTTTTATGACTAAATTATAATATTTTACTGGAATTAATCTTCCTTATGATAAATACTACCACATTCTTTTTTTAGTACATCATTTGAAAAATCAATTTCTTTCGTGTTTCACATTTGTAATATTAATTATAAATTTAAAATTTACCTTAATTTGTATTTATTTATAAGAATCAATTATTTTTATTATCCTATCAATTGTTGAAACACGCAAGTCATTATTTTTATAAATCATGCAACGCAAAATAGAATTTTAGAAAGAGTTACAGTATAATTGCACTATAAATCTATAATCAAATAAAATAAAGAACTACAAATTTAATTGAGTAAGCGCTTGAATCAGAGGACAAAGACGACAATATAAGAATAATTAAGGTTATTTTAGTCAAATTTACAAGTAACGGTGTGCAAGGCACGCAAATATCACAATCCAATGCTAAATCACAAAATCTTTCAAAAATTGTATATAATAATGATGTGGTAGCCATGTATTATTTGTTAATTTATGAATGTACATAAATAGATTATTGTTCGAGAAAAACCTATTTTACCGACAGAATCCTCTCCATTAATCTCAGTCTTAGGATTAAAAGTCATTCAACGGTCAATATAACTTCAACAATTAAAATATTAAAAAATAAAACACTTATTACGTAAACCGTTGTATGTCTACATGGCAGTTATTGAACCCATTCTGTTATCTCTCTCTCCTACAATCTCCCTGTATCATCAATCTCTCTCGGTCGATTTCTCTCCGTCAATCTCCTCACTGTATCTCTTTCCTCACTGTCTCTCTCTCTCACTATTTCTTCATTGTGTTTTCACTGTATTTCGGCGATTCATCCCAAACTCTCTGCGTTTTTCGACGAAAAAATATGGCTTTCTCTTCTAATCAAGCTCAAAACTTTGATTCTACTGTTGATACTGAGTCTTCATCAGGTTTTCTCTTTCATCTTTATTTATTTTTTGTTGAATTCAACTTCGTTATAAGCTTCACATATTTATAACAAATTTATAAGAACTAATGCTTTCAGTTGGTTAAAAATAAGCAAATGCCATTAATAATAATGTGAGATGAATGCTTACATGAAAATGATGGCGGCATTATAATTTGCTTCTCTTGCGAGCTATCTGCGCTGTATAAGACCAGTGCTCGAAGAACATCAAATGGTTCAAACACTGCTGGATATTGCACTGAAGCATTTTCAATTTCAACTTTTTTGCTAAAGTCGGTAGTTTCACTTACAAAATTGCAAGAAGGCATAAATATTCTTTCACGCAAATATATAAATTAAAATTGTCATTTCATAGAAAGTCATTCATACCTTTTGCGGGTAGTTCCGCACAAATTTCTTCAACCTCATTGTTTGTAAACCAATTTTCACCCATCTGCTATGAACACAATAAAAGCCCATCTGCTATAAACACAATAAAAGGCAGAATTAGAAATGTATAGAAAAACAAAAAATAAAACCAAGAAAAATAAATTATATCTTTATATATAATTGAAGTAAAGGGGTTAATGTGGCATGACGTGGTCGTGATTTGGTCGTCAGACATAGACCTGTCATTTCAGTGTTATTAGTAATTATAATCTTTTTATATATTAAATTAAAATATAAATTATTAAATTGTACACTTTGTTGTAAAATAATGAATAGGATTTCTAAATATTATTTTAAATTTTTCCATGAAAAATCAGATATTAATTATATAGAGTATAATAATGTTATTGAGTGAAAAAATAGAAAATAGAAAATAATTAAATTTTAAAATTAGGAAAATATGAAAATATGAAATTTCACACAAAAATATAATAAAAACTAAAATAATTAAGAGATTAGTAAAATAAGTATCATTAAAAACCAGATATTAATTATATAGAGTATAATAATGTTATTGAGTGAAAAAATAGAAAATATAAATTAATGATTTTAAAATTAGGAAAATATGAAATTTCACACAAAAAATAAATAAAAACTAAAATAATTAAGAGATTAGTAAAATAAGTATCATTAACTTAACAAGGTTTGCAAATATTATTTTGCATTTTTTTCCCAAATATTTAAATGAAAAATATTTTCAATTTATTAATAAAAATTCATAAAATTATTATAAAACATCATGTGCATTACACGGGTATAAAGCTAGTATGTATCATACTTACAAAGCCTGGAAAATCTTTGTCTATATTGAAGTACTTTGGACATGCCAAAAGGAACTTGTATATGTAATATAAAACATATTGCCCGCAATTTTTATCATCTTTCTGTTGTGGCACTTTTGGAATCTCAAATGGCATATCGAACGCCACATCAAATTCTTCCTTGGCCACAACCTTGTTAATATCCATTACAAACATGTAGAACATATTATTCTATTGTCAACATCTATAAAGTTTACCTACCGAAAACGTAATTAGTTCTTAAATAATGCAAGAACTTAGTGTCTAATCTTATCTTCAATCTTTTCGGGGCCTACTGCACGAAGGGAATCTAGCAGTAACATGCATGATCTTCTTTCAGAGTTTAATTTCTCTCCCAAGTTACATAATATCAAAAGATTCCAATGGCTCATGTCATCAAACAAAACTTAACTTTTCATTATTATGCCATTGAAATGGTATAAAAAACAAATGATTCTTAAATTTTTCACTTACGCTTGGCAAATTGGAACAAACACATATTGTTTTTCAAAAACTTTTTCACGTGAAAGCCATTGCATAGCCCTGCTTTTTGATTTTGCTTCTTTTATATTATAACCCGTGAATAATAAAGAGTCCAAAAATACACATCCCTCTGTTTTCTCACGGGGTATAATTTGGCATAATGATCTACGAAAAACAAATACATTAGTTTCATATGTAAAATATCATAAATGACGATTCTACTGTAGCATTTTATCACTTATAAAAAGATGATTTTTGTTACATGTGTCAAATACAAAAAAAAAAAAAAAAGGCAGACTATAAGACCAAAAAAATAACCAATAGAAACATACTCAGACATATAAGATTCCAAATGTTTCAAATTAATACGATGCATGAACAAATCTTTGATTACCTTCGATATTCATCAAAGTTTTGTGTGGTCAACTACTGTAGTATATTGGGATTATTTGTTATGTGTGCTTGTTGCCTTCTCCTTGATACAAAAGTTTTTGATCCAAAATATCTTCATTTACTCTTCAGTCTATTACTTGAACGTGCACCTGAAACATTTTAAATTTTGTTAACATTTTCATATAGAGAGGAATAGAAGCAAGTATAATCATGACTTGTTAATTCTACCATAGAATAATCATAGGCATACATGTTATTCAAGCATACTAACTACATACTTAAATTTTAGATATGATTCCATTGTAGAATCAAAATCTACTAAATACATATATGATTCAAGTGTAGAATCTGAAATACACATGATTAAAATAAGATCAACACTAGATCCGTTATACACTTTCAATATGATTCTACCATAGAACACATGTCTATTAAAATAAGATAATAGTGTTTCTACTGTAGAATCAAACTGTATCACACATAAAATTATTCTTCTGTACTAGAACAACAATTTACACAAATCAATTAAATATACAACTCATTATTCTACCATTGTATACATTCAATCCAACCTCATTTTTAGGCCTGCTTTACATACATTCCAAGACAGAGTGCTCTGTTTTTTCCCTTGTTTCAAAAAACTTATCAAGAAGTCTCCATTAACCAAAGATGACATAGATGAATGTTCATTAGGAGAAACAGAATGGTTAGATGTTAGGAAAACACTATGAGAGTGATATAAAAAGAAGCTTTGGGAGAGTTGACAATAGATAAAAGACTAGGTTTAGGGATTAAGATAGATTTTCAAGAGGGAGATGAGAGTGACCTGATATATGATCTTTATGATCATATTTTCTCTATATTTTTAGTTAATTTTGCATGAAATTGGATTTTTATTTAATTAATTTTTATGTTTTATTGTAGAAAAAAGGAATTTCTTATAATAGAAGGATTGTGGCTGAAATTGCAATATTTGGAGTAATTCTAGCAAAATTCAGATTTTCGGGCAGCTTGCGCGGTGTTCACTGTTTTGGCTATAACCGGAGTTTCGAATGTCCGTTTGAGGTGATTTAGGCGCCGTTGGAAATCTTGCGAGAAGACCTTTAATTCAAGTATGGTCTCATATTTTATTGATGCTCCAAACTTCCCAGAATATTGCCAGAATCAGACAACTCGAATTGTAGACTTTGGAATCCTACTATGAAAAGGAATCTATTTTGTTTTATTGAAAAATAAGTAAATTCTATTTATTATTAAATAGAAGTCGGGTAGGTTATATATATATATATATCCAGTGGTTAAAAAAACAAGACACGTACGTGACTTGGGGGGAGAGAACGGTTACATATAACAGAGAGGAAAATCAAGACAAGGAAGCATTCAAGAAGAGAAGCCATTGGAGAGGATCAATTCTAGAGTTTTTATCTTCTCTTTACTTTTCTTTATTGTAACTTTGCTATAATGTCTTCATTCTTGTGTTTAGTACTCTTTGTGATGTTTAACTAAATCTCCTTCTAGGCCTTTAATGGATACTTGTGTTTTGATATAAGTTTGTTCTTTAATTCTCTAAGTATGGTGTTCATTACAGTTGTTTATAGTGATTTGTGTTTAATGCTTTTCAAGGAATGATCAACCTTGGAATTGAATTGGTAATGTAGGTGGACTTGGAAAAGAAAACCTAGATTAATGCCACGTCAATATAACTTGGGATTAGTAGTATGCTAATTTGTGTTTAAGATAGGAATATACTTAAACACCCTAGGTAGTCAAATTAAGGTGGAGGTTAATGTTGTTCTAATACTTAAATTCTTCATAGGAATATGTGAATTAGTTGATGAATTAGAATCACTTGTGATTCAGAAGGTCCTTGTGGTTAGTTAAGTGCCTTAGACTAGCAATTGGAACACCATAGTAGAGATGAAGAGAGTAGCTTATTAATGAAAACAAGTTGAAGTTAAAGGCTTAGTTTTGTTAATCTTGATATCTTCTTTGTGTTAACTTAGTACTTATTGATAATTAGTTGTGTTTGAAATCACTTATTATTTTGACTTGAATTAAAAGAACAACGGTGTTTGGTACTTAGCATCTTAGATTTAGTATATGTGGAAACGAATTATTATACTACTTGTAACAATATGTGCACTTGCATTTGATGTATAAAATCGCTAACAAGTTTTTGGCGCCGCTGCTGGGGACTACTTTTAAGTATTGATTTGTTAATATCATTACATTGTTTAGTATTTTAAGATAAAGTTGTTTATTATATTGTTCTTTTGTTCTATTTTGTAGGAGTTTAACGTTGTATGCGTAAACTTGTTTCGTCTTCACTTCTACCACTTGATTCGGAGATTGAGAAAACTGCAAGAAGGAATAAAAAGAAAGCTAAAGAAGCTAGGAACCAGTCATCCACTATGGCTGATCAGAATGATCCTCCGGATCCTAATGCTCAAAGGCGGTTGCGTGTTAAGGAGTACATCATTCCTTCTTTCGATGGCATCCACTCTAGCATTGCAAGGCCAACTATTACAGCAAATAACTTTCATGTTGATTCTGCAACAATGCAAGCCATTAGAGACAACAGATTCAATGGTCTTTCAGCTAAAGATCCTAATGCTCATTTGAGAAATTTTCTTGAGATTGTTGATAACTTCAAGGTGAATGGTGTTTCTGAAGAGGCCATCAGATTGAGGTTATTTAGTCGTTCCTTAGATCAAAGAGCAAGAGAATGGCTCGATTCTTTGCCAAATAATTCTATTACTACATGGAATCAACTTGTTGAGAAATTTCTAAACAAGTATTTTTCGCCGGCAAAGACTGAAAGATTGATCAAGGAAATTCAGAATTTTCAACAATTTGACATGGAGTCTCTTTATGATGCTTATGAGAGGTTCAAGGATCTCTTGCGAAAGTGTCCACATCATGGGCTATCTGATCAGCAGAAGATTAGAACATTTTACAATGGTTTGACAATACAATGTGCTACTCAAGTTGATGGAGCAGCTAGAGGTTCATTGATTAATCAATATCCCGAGGATGCTTTTGAGATTTTAGAGGACATCACTTCAAATAATTGTAGGGCTTATGATCGGACAAGTTCAAAGAAAGTAGCAGGTGTGTATGAGGTTGATCCTTTGACATCTTTCTCGACTAAAATGGTTTCTCAATTTGAAGCTTTAAATAAAAAGCTTGAATCTTTTTCAATGGATAGACATCAACCAATTCATCCGGCTAATCAAGTTCAGAATGTTTCTATCTTTTGTGATATGTGTGGGGAAGGACATCCAACTCAACAATGTCCATTGATTTATCATGATGGCGCACAGTCTAGTACAGTGAACTATGTGGGGAATTCTAGCAATCAACAAAATAATCCATATTCCAACACTTACAATCCTGGTTGGAGGAATCATCCCAATTTTTCAGTGAATAATAATGCTAGACCAAACATGCCATACAAGCCTAATGCACCACCAGGTTTTCAACAGAATCAAAGGCCTCATGAGATGGAAAAGAAGCCGACAACTGAAGATCTTTTGCTTCAGTATATGCAGAAAACTGATGCTTTGATCCAAAGTCAAAGTGCATCCATGAGAGCTTTAGAGATGCAAGTGGGTCAGTTGGCTAGTGCCATCAACAATCGTCCTCCAGGTTCATTACCTAGTGACACGGAGCTGAATCCAAAGAATGATAAAAGAGAGAATTGCAAGTCAATTACTTTGAGGAGTGGAAAGGAAATTGAAGGTAATACAAAAAAAAAGTTGATAATGGGGAAAGTTCAGAAACTCATTCTAAGGAAGATCCTAAGAAAGTTGTGAATGAAGAACCTATAACACTCCCAAGTTCTCAACCAAAGAAGTCATTGTATCATCCACCTCCATTCCCTCAACGATTACAGAAGCAGAAGCAAGACAAACAATTTCAGAAATTTATGGATGTTTTTAAGAAATTGTCCATTAATATTCCTTTTGCTGAAGCATTAGAGCAAATGCCAAGTTATGTCAAGTTCATGAAGGATATTTTTTCAAGGAAGAGAAGATTAGAAGAATTTGAAACCGTGGCTTTGACGGAGGAGTGTAGTGTTATTCTACAGAAAAAGCTTCCTCCAAAACTCAAAGATCCGGGAAGTTTTACTATTCTTTGCACTATTGGAGCACAATACTTTGGTAAAGCTTTATGTGATTTGGGGGCTAGCGTGAATTTGATGCCACTTTCAATTTTTACAAAGCTAGGAGTTGGAGAAGTGAAACCTACATTCGTGAGGTTACAATTGGCAGATCGATCTTTGGCATATCCAAGAGGTATTGTTGAAGATGTTCTAGTGAAGGTGGAAAAAATTATCTTTCCCGCCGACTTTATTGTGCTTGATATATGGAGGAAGATGCAGATATTCCTTTACTTCTTGGTAGACCATTATTAGCTACAGGGAGAACTCTCATTGATGTTCAAAAAGGAGAGTTAACCATGCGAGTGCAAGATGAAGAGGTGACATTTAATGTTTTTTCTGCCATGAAGTTTTCTAATGACGAGGAGAGTTGTTTTTCTTTGAGTGCTATTACAGGTGATGATGATGTGCACATGATGACACATCATACTATGGATGCTTTGGAGTTGTCCTTACAAGAAGTAGGTGATGAAAGTTGTGAAGAAATTGTTGAATGTATCAAGGAACTCAATGCATTGCCAACTTATCGAAGAACTTTTCAGAAATTTGAATCTTTTGAGATGCCCGAGAAATCAAAGGCATCTAAGCCTTCCATTGAAGAACCTCCTTAAGTAGAGCTTAAACAACTACCGGCACATCTCAAGTATGCATTTCTTGGAGAAAATTCCACGTTACCGGTGATTGTATCTTCTACACTTTCAGTTGAGCAAGAAGAAAAGTTGCTTCGAGTGTTGAAGGAATATAAAAGAGCTATTGGGTGGAAAATTGCTGATATTCGAGGTATAAGTCCTTCATTCTGTATGCACAAAATATCAATAGAGGAAGGTCACAAGCCTACTATTGAGCATCAAAGGAGGTTGAATCCTACTATGAAAGAGGTGGTGAAGGAAGAGATCATCAAGTGGCTAGATGCTGGAATCATATATCCTATTTCTGACAGTTCTTGGGTTAGTCTTGTTCAACGTGTGCCTAAAAAGGGTGGAATTACAGTTGTTTCTAATGAAAAGAATGAGCTTATTCCTACTAGAACAGTCACAGGATGGAGGGTGTGCATGGATTACCGAAAGTTGAACAAAGCCACAAGGAAAGATCATTTCCCTTTACCTTTCATTGATCAAATGCTTGATAGATTGGCGGGCAAAGAGTTTTATTGTTTCTTGGATGGTTATTCAGGCTATCATCAAATTGCTATTGCACCAGAAGATCAAGAGAAGACTACTTTTACGTGCCCTTTTGGTACTTTTGCCTTTAGAAGTGTGTCATTTGGGTTGTGTAATGCACCTTCTACTTTTCAGAGGTGTATGATGGCTATATTTTCAGACATGGTAGAGCAAAGGATAGAGGTTTTCATGGATGATTTCTCTGTTCTTGGTGATTCATTTGATGCTTGTTTGATGAATTTGGAACGGGTGTTGCAAAGGTGTGAGGAAACTAATCTGGTACTTAATTGGGAGAAATGTCATTTTATGGTTCAAGAAGGAATTGTGCTTGGGCATAAAGTGTCAGGAAAAGGTTTAGAGGTTGATAGAGCAAAGTTAGAAACTATTGAGAAGCTTCCGCCACCGAGCTCTGTTAAAGGAGTTAGAAGTTTTCTTGGTCATGCTGGTTTTTATAGGCGGTTCATCAAGGATTTCTCAAAAATCTCAAAGCCTTTGTGTAATTTGCTTGAAAAAGATACAAAATTTGTCTTTGATGATGCTTGCCTTGTAGCATATGAGGAGCTGAAAAAGAAATTGGTTTCTGCACCAATTATCATTGCCCCTGATTGGAGTCTTCCATTTGAGTTGATGTGTGATGCTAGTGATTTTGCAGTTGGAGCAATTTTGGGACAACGATGCAACAAGATTTTTCATTCCATCTACTATGCAAGTAAGACTCTGTCTGGCGCTCAACTTAATTACACTACTACTGAAAAAGAATTGCTTGCTGTAGTGTATTCTTTTGAGAAATTCAGGTCTTACCTTGTGGGTACCAAAGTGATTGTGTACACTGACCATTCTGCTATCAAGTATCTGATTGAGAAGAAGGATGCAAAGCCTCGTTTGATTCGGTGGGTTCTACTTTTACAAGAATTTGATTTGGGGATCAAAGATAGAAAGGGTTCAGAAAATCAAGTTGCTGATCACCTATCTAGGTTGGAGAACAATGAGAATTCTGATAATTCTCAAATCATTGATGATTCATTTCCTGATGAAAAACTTATGGCTATCAACAATAAAGCCCTTCCTTGGTTTGCTGATTTTGTCAATTACTTGTCAAGCAATATCATTCCCGTTGAGTTCAATTATCAACAAAAGAAGAAGTTTTTACATCAGGTTAAATCTTTTCTATGGGATGAGACTTTCCTTTTCAAGCTTGGTCCGGATAATGTTCTAAGAAGGTGTGTTGCTGATGATGAGATAGAAAGCATCTTGAATCACTGTCATAATTCTCCTTATGATGGACATTTTCAAGGTGACAGAACTACTGCAAAGGTTTTACAATCAGGTTTTTACTGGCCTTCTCTCTTTAAAGATGCTCATGAATTTGTTAAAAGACGTGATCGATGCCAACGAACTGGTAATATTTCTAAAAGGAATGAAATGCCTTTAAATTACATTTTGGAGGTTGAATTATTTGATGTATGGGATATTGACTTTATGGGACCTTTTGTGATGTCATTCCGGAATCAATATATAATGTTGGCAGTTGATTATGTTTCTAAGTGGGTTGAGGCCATAGCAACCCCAACCAATGATGCATCTATGGTGATTGAATTTCTGAAGAAGAATATTTTTACTCGGTTTGGGATTCCAAGAGCTATTATTAGTAATGAGGGGACACATTTTTGCAATAAGCAATTCTCAACATTGTTGTTAAAATATGGTGTCCGTCACAAGGTAGCATGTGCTTATCATCCTCAAACCAACGGGAAAGCTGAAGTATCTAACAGGGAAATCAAACAAATTCTAGAGAAGACGGTGAATTCATCAAGAAAGGATTGGTCTAAAAAGTTGGATGACAGTCTTTGGGCTTACAGGACCGCCTATAAAACACCATTGGGAGCATCACCATATCAGTTGGTGTATCGAAAATCTTGTCATTTGCCAGTGGAGTTAGAGCATAAAGCTTTTTGGGCAATTAAGAAGCTTAATTTTGATTTTGTTACAGTTGGAGAAAGGAGACTTCTTCAATTAAATGAGCTTGATGAATTTCAGTTGAAATCATATGAGAGCTCCAGAATTTACAAGGAAAAGATGAAGAAGTGGCATGACCATAAAATTTTACCCAAAGAACTGGAGTCGGGACAAATGGTTTTACTATTTAACTCATGGCTAAAGTTGTTTCCAGGTAAGCTCAAATCACGTTGGTCAGGGCCTTTTAAGGTGGTACAAGTGTATCCATATGGTGCTATAGAATTTGAGGATATGCATAGTGGAAGAACATTCAAAGTTAATGGGCAAAGGCTTAAACCATATTTGGGTGGTGACATTGATCGTAATGTTTCATCCGTCACTCTTTCGGAGCTATGAAGGAAGTGAATAGTCAAAGCCATGACTATAAAAAGGCGCTTCTTGGGAGGCAACCCAAGCTTCTTTGTGGTTAGTTTGTAATTTATTTATGCTCATGTGATGTTTATTTTTATTTTTAGGTTAGTTGAGTTATTTAATAATTTTGCTCTCGCAAGGTACCTTGATTTGTTGTTGTTAAGTGCTTCAGGTTATACAAGAAAGTTTACGTGTTCTTCTTTTGATTGTTGGCACTGCGCGCGTGCCTCTATTTGTTGATGAACTGCTAGGAAGGAAAACAGAGCTATATACAAAATTCCCTGTCAATTTCCTTCATCACCAAGAAAGTCTGTTTGTGCACCTGTTTATAGCAGAAAAAATTTATTTGTAGTCCTGATGGCCATGGTTTTAAGGTTCACTGCCTATAAATCACTGTTGGTAGAGGTTTGTAAAAAAAATAGAGCATTAACTGAAGCTGTCCATGCAATGTGTTGCACGATCTTGCTGGTCTCGGTAGTGGAAAAATAAAGATTGAAGGCAACAAGCCAAGTAGCCCGTGCAAGTTGTATGTTGACCATGCAAATATTTCTGTGATACCGTTGGCAAAAAAAAAAGCAATAGGGATGGTCGTGCAGATGTTATGTGCACCATGCTGAATTCCCTGTGAAAAAAAAAACAAAAGAATGATATGTTTGCTGTTGGCCATGCCATTTCACGCACAACCGTGCGCCAGTCCCTGTACATAAAGCAAGACAAAACGCGGTACTCTCCCTGGTACAAAGTGTATAGTTGTTTATAACTTTTAATAATTATTATCATTATTGTTATTATTTTTTTTCTTATTTTTTGTGTTACATTTTTTTTGTTTACTTTTTGTATTATAATTTTGTATGTGTTAAATAATAGTGTAAAGTATGTATTTTGTACATATTTTTATTTATTTTTCTTGTACATTATTTTATTTTATTTTTTTTTTTAAAAAAAAACGTTTTTTTAATCTATATTTCTTGTAATTAATATCTATGTTTGAATATATTCTATATTTATGTTAAAAAAACGTTTTTTTTAAATCTATGTTTCTTGTAATTAATATCTATGTTTGAATATATTATATATTTATGTTAAAAAAACAAAAGAAAACTAATTTTAATTTTTTTTTCACGTGATACGTGGAGTAGGTGGTTATTATATATACATATTATTAACCCAGTTGTGTCACTACGTGTGTGTATATAATTGGTATTATGTTATAATAGATACATACAGTACCAGGGATATGTATCATACTTTGTTGCGCCTCACACATCCATTTTGCAAAAACCAGGCGGTCCCGGCAGCCTTCACTCCTAGTGCCGTTCTGAAAGTACCAAACTACAACAATCATTCTTGTGTGCGGAGCATTAATTTGCTTTGTTACGTGGTTTTAATCATGACCCGAGCAACTACTTTCAAGAAGCCTGTGAAAAAGAAACAAAAGACCACAGATACCATCGCAGCTCCTGCAACTCCTGTCGCTCATGCAATTCAGAAATTTCCAATTGTCAAGTATGTTGGAGACAATCAACGGAAGTTGTATACCATTCTTTCTAAGCGCCCGGTGTTTCCCAATAAATATGTAGATACTTTTTCTTTGGATCTACTGGACTGTCATGAGGAGTTCACACACAAGTTGGCTCAAATTGGATGGATTGATCTCTTCAACATGGATGAACCTGCATTCTCCAACCTTACATATGAGTTTCTGAGTTCATTAACCGTTAAGGATGATAGCACCTTATCATTCAGAATCGCCAATATCCAACATGAGGTCACAAAATCTGGCTTAACTAAGATGTTTGATTGGCAGTTGATAGAGCAACAAGCACCTCCGGAAAATTATGCTACACCTTTTTGGTTGAAAATTACGGGACTGCCAAGTACTGAAACTTATGTGCCCCAGCTCGCTAATTCCTCGGAGATCATGAGTCCTTGTTACCGTTATTTCACTCGACTCATGTCATATACTCTATATGGACGTGGAAAGAGTCATGGAAGACTTCAAAAGGGGGAATTGGAGTTGTTATACTACTTTGATACAGGAATTCCAGTGGATTGGACAACTTTGTTGATCAACAGGCTCATGTATCAAGCAAACAAAGCTGATGTGGCAATTGTAATTGGGGGTTTTATAACCAGAATTGCTGAGGAATTGGGAGTTTTTTATTGTGATACCACCAGCTTGAAGAGGGTTGAAGGATGGGCAAGTAAGTTAGATAAAGAGTATCTGATTGGTATGCATCTTCTACGGCGGGATAACCATTCTAGGCAAAGGTTGTTGCTGGTTCCTCATAAACGTGATCCAACAGAATCAGGGGAAGTGATACCTGAAGAGAACGAGCCAAGGAATTCTTCAGAGGAACAGGTTGCACATTTGCTAAAAGGTCAGGATGAGCTACAAAGTCGTCAAGCCAAGATACTACAAAATCAGGAGAGCATGGGGAAACAATTGGGAGAGATGTTTGCTTTCATGCAACAACATTTTCAACATTCTACATCATGATACTTAGGGGAGTTTTTCTTTCTTTCTTTTCCTTTTAGTTTGTAGGAGTCATTGTTTTTAGTTTGTTTAGTTTGTTTTTTGTATAAAGTCATTGAGGACAATGCCTCACTTAAGTGTGGGGAGATGTTCTTGATTTAATTCTAGCCTTGTGAACTGACAAGATGAGATGGTGAAATTTAGTTAGTTGTCTGTCAAGTAGATGATGCATTACTTGTTGCAAGTTTAGCTAAGTGATCCACGCATGCTAAGTGATCTTGTGTTGTCAAAACCTTTTCTTGAGAGGTGTTATGTTATGCTCTTGTGCACACTTTCACTTGCTATTTGAAGCTAGTAAACTCCTCGAATGTCTTAAGTAATTAAAAGGACATAAGATATATGCAAGATGAGTTGAATTTCATGTTTTGAGTACAAGTAGGCGCGCTAGAAAGAAATTCTTTTTGTGCTTGGGATAGATTACCTTTGACACCAAGTGAGTTTTTGAGCCTATATGCATATCTTTTGCATCTTGTATTCATTTGTTTGTGTGTCCGCTTTGCATTTGCATTGCTAGCACTTGTCTTATACATGGCATTGAATGATGATAACATGATAGAGGCACCTAGGATTAACCCTACATTATCCCACTCTGACATACCTTGCAGTTATGATCCATTAGTAGCCCTTTGAGCTTAATCCATTTTCTTTGGTGATACACCACATTATGTGCCTAGACCTATTTCTTTTGTTGACCTAACATTATCTTGATCTCTATTTGTCAAAGGCTAGTGAAGTGAGGAGGGAGTAATAAGGTGTGATAAATGTGTTACTTGTGATCATAATTGTAATTTTGGGACTATGAGTTGTTAGTCTGTCACTGCCCTTTTAAGAACCACCAATGATACACATACTGATTAAAGTGGAACCACTGATGCTGATGCAAGAGTGATCACAACCAAGTGGAAAATAACAATAAAATCAAATATGTTTCTACGCATATTAATATCTACAATGCTTCCACTACATAACAGAAAATATATACATGAAATACACGAAATCAGATTTATTCCACTATAGAACCATAACACTATAAATTTATGCTTCTATACTACAACAACCTACACATATAAATTAATCATATAATTATTTCTTCTATTGTAGAATAAAAAATACACACATGCAATTACAAATGAAGCTATAAACAACCTACAAAAGTTAGATCTAATAAACTCATATAATATTATAATTTGAT
The DNA here is from genome assembly GCA_030848705.1 of Heracleum sosnowskyi. Taxonomy (NCBI): domain Eukaryota; kingdom Viridiplantae; phylum Streptophyta; class Magnoliopsida; order Apiales; family Apiaceae; genus Heracleum; species Heracleum sosnowskyi. The sequence goes on from CM061240.1 coordinate 126,868,135, forward strand.
TCTACCGTAGAATCTATAAACAAACACAAACACTATATCTGAATTCTACAACAGAATCTTACCTATTCGCGGGAACATTATTAAATGTGAATTTTAAGCTGAAATTGACCTGAAAAATATGAATTAAGAGAAGACAACGTATCAAAATCTTCTTCTGAAGAGTAAAAGTACGAATTAAAGAGTAAATTGAAAGAATAACAAACCTTCTTCTGAAAATTTCAAATCTCCGTCGATTTCCCGATCTCTCTCTCTTTCTCTCTCGCGAAGTGTGTGTATAGTTTCTGTTTTTGTGTGTATATATCCCTACAATTGGTATGTAATGCGTGTTTGTTTTTATTTTTCAAAACATTTTTTATTTTTGTTCTAATTACAATTATGCTATTATAATTTTAATTAAATCCTGATCGTTAACTAAATGAATGGTTGAGATCATGGTTTCCCCAATTCTCCCTATAACATATTCTTTCTAGTAGGGGACTCACATATCTATACTATATTATTAAAGCCGAAACATTGAAAGTTTTGGTTTTCGGTTTTCGGTTAGTTTTTGGTTTTCGGTACTTTTTCTAAATAATAAATTAATAATATAATCAAAATTCGGGAAAGTTTTATTCTACATTAATATTTCACTATATTTTACCACATAAAAATCAAATAATATTGAAATCTAATCAAAAAAATGGAAATGTGGGATCTAATTTGTTTAAATTTAGGATACACTTTTACAAATATACTTATTTCTTTTTAGGATAACAAAAACTACTACAAATCAAATCTTTTATGGAATTGTATTATTGTCAAGTTGCCAAAATAGTAACTAGATGATTGGTTTTATAATTAAAATTTTTTTCTAATAAAATCTACTCCTTTTTCAAAAATATCATTACAATTATCTTTAAATCAAAACATCTTACCTTTTATATTTGTTATTACTAAAATCTATGTTTTCCAAAAATATGAGGCCTTACTTATTTATTTTAAAACCTATTTTAATACTCTATTTAATAAATAATAAAATAATATAAAAATAGTAACTAACTAATTGTCTTTTATAATTAAAAAAAATCTAACAAAATCTACTCTTTTTCCAAAAATATCACGACAATTACCTTTAAATTAAAACATAATATCTTTTATATTTGTTATCACTAAAATCTCTATTTTCCAAAAATATGAGGTGCATTCCTTACTTATTTATTTTAAAATCTATTTTAATACTCTATTTAATAAATAATAAAATAATATAAAAATATTAACTAGCTGATTGTCTTTTATAATTAAAACATTTTTTTTCCTAACAAAATCTACTTCTTTTCCAAAAATATCACGGGCAATTAACTTTAAATTAAAATATATTACCTTTTATATTTGTTATCACTAAAATCTCTTTTTTCCAAAAATATGAAGTGCAACCCTTACTTATATATTTTAAAACATATTTTAATAATTTTAATTATTTAAAAAAACTTACCTATTTTAACAAGTGAACGTATTTTTTTAACAAATACAATTAATATAATTAAAACACGTCTAAAAATATTATAGGTAGTTACTTTTTTTTTTAATTAAAACATGTTAGCTTTCCTATTTGTCCTTATTAAAAAAACTTACTTATTTTAACATGTCAACGTATTTTTTTAATAAATACAAGTAATATAATTAAAACACTTCTAAAAATATCACGGGCAATTACTTTTTTTAATTAAAACATGTTAGATTTTCTATATTTTCTTATTATTAATATTATTTTATTATAAATTAATATTAATAATACCTCATTTATCTTCATCAGCCCCATCTGTATTTTTTAATATTTTTTTTAAATTCCAATTAATATTTAAGTTTAACATTTTATAATTTATCATATTAATTTTTACTTTTATTTTAATATTTTCCGTTCACATTAAAATTTTTAGTTTATTATTTTTTAAGGTCCGTGCCTTGCACGGGTTATAGGCTAGTATATATATGTATGTGGAGTCTAATATCTTTATTAAGAATATTATCAAGTAAAGAAAATTTAAAAGTCTTTTTGAAAATAATTATTGGTTGCTCTAACATTTTTCAAAGAATAAATCAAAGACGCGAAAAATAATTGAGAAATTAACTCCTTATATATAATAAACGTAAGTGATATCTTATCCAAAACTTTGGTAGGTCACTGTACTACTAAAAGTATATGATACGTTGGATTATAAAACTATAAATATTCAAATAGATGAGGGCAGTTACATATAATATTAAAAATTGTATTTGATTAATAATAGGATAGTATTTAAATACTAAAAGGTATATTTTGATAATTTAAACCAATTATAAATAGGTTTTCTATATTGAATAGAAATCTTTATGTAAAAAATCGTAATTATCTTTTCTCTTTAGTTTATGGATAGTTCCAGTTAGATAATAATTATTAAACCATCATTAAATTAAAGATAATTTTGTTAGCTTCGCGTGGGCTGTAAAATTGTTAAAATCTGTTGTCTAAAACTCAAGATAGAGCTCAAACAGTAAAGTTATTATCTAAATTTTAATAATTTTTTTTATTATTGTAGCACCAATTTAATTTTTTTCCTAATTCTTTTAAATTTATAAATTCTATGTTTATTTCAATAAAATATTAAAATCAATTTAAGAAAAAATTAAAATCGATCTGGTCCGTGTACGACCACTATACGACCAAATTAATTACTACAGTTAGATCTTAAATAGATCGATGAGAATTGTTAGATCTAATATTAAAAAGTGTATCTGATTAATAATAGAATTATATTTAAATACTAAAAAGTATATTTTGATAATTTAAAAATTTTCTATGTAAAAATTCTTAAATATCTTTTATCTTTAATTTATGTATAGTTGGAGTTAGATAATAATTATTAAACCAAATATCAGATAACAATTCATATCGATTACAATATTAAAAATTATCAATATAATGCTCATGTATATCAAAATAGGAGAACTCATGTACATGAATAAATTTAAACATTTTTTTTCTGAAGGAACATAACAATTTGATTAATCCAAATTATAATTATATTATTTTACATATAACAAACATAAAAGGATAATATCAAAATATTATTAAAATATTGAGGGTTTCATATTCATAAACAATAATTTTGAATATAATACTTAACCATCTTTTCTTTTCGGTTTATGGGTAGGTCAACTGGTCAAGTTAGATAATAATTATTAAACCATCATTAAATTAAAGATAATTTCGTTAGTTTCACATGAGTTGTAAAATCGTCAAAATTCAATTTCTAAAACTCAGGATAGAACCCAAATAGTAAAGTGAGTATCTAATTTTTAATAAATATTTTTTAATAATTGTAGCACCAATTTATTTATTTTTCCACTAATTCTTTTAAATATAGAAATTTTATCTTTCTTTCAATAAAGTATTAAAATAAATTAAGAACAAATTCAAATCAATAAAGACTATAATAATATGAGAATAAAATTTTATATAATCATAACATAATTTTTATTCTGTTTAATAATTTTAAAGTAATAATGTATTCTAAAATTTTATATACACTATAAATAAAACCGAAACATTAAAAGTAAAAACAGTTAGTAAGATACTTATATCAGTATGTACTTGATATCTTTATTATATTAAACTCTTTTATATAATAAGCATAATAGGAATCTTATCCAAAATTTTGATCTTGACAACCAAATTAATAAAGGACTATTAGATCTTAACTAGGTAAATGAAAATCGTTTGATCAAATATTAAAAAAGTGTATTTTATTTATAATAGGATTATATTTGAATTCTAAAAAGTGTATTTTGATAATTTAAACTAAATATACCAAATATAAATAAGTTTTCTATATTGAATAGAATTCTCCATGTAAAAGATTCGTGACTTTCTTTTATCTTCCATGGACAATTCCAGTTAGATAAAAATTGTTAAACCATCTTTTAATTAAAAATAATTTAATTATCTTCACGTGGGGTGTAAAATCGTCAAAATCTGATTTTTAAAACACAAGATAAAGCTCAAATAGTAAAGTGAGTATTTAAATTCTAATAATGATTATTATATCATCATTATTTTAACGCCAATTTAATTATTATTTTCTAACTATTTTAAATTTCGAAATTTATGTTCAAAAATTAAAATCAATCTAAGAAAAATTCAAATCAACAAAGAATATAATAATACGAGGATAAAATTTTATAAAATTGTGCATATTTTTTTATCCTATTTTGTTAAGTTATAGATCATAACTAATCAAATATTATTTATTATTAAATAATAAATTATACGCAAATGGTGATTTTGTTTTATAAGCACTCATAGAGACCAAATTTCATTGTTAGCGTGATTATATTCATATTAAAAAAAAAATCGTATTTTGAAATTGTAGACTCAGCTACGGAACAGACCTAACTTTTTTAACCCATATAAATTGTAAATTATTAAATTCGAAACTTTAAAAGTTTGTTAATCAATTAGTATAGTACTTTTCTGAAAAATCGTACTTTACAAAAAATATTATCAAATAACCTATGTCTCAAAGAAATAAAATGAATTTTTTTTTTCAAAAAAACCCTGTAAATTTTAATATGTTGTTGGTAGATTCAAATCTTAGATCATTCTACATGATAATTTTACTGTTATATGTAATGTTTCTCAACAATTTAATTTGAAAGATTCAACGATTATGGATTGAGTGATCAAACAAAGCGACCACACTTATAAGAAAGCTTTCATTATTTAGTCTTTAATATAATAACATAGATATTTATGACATATACTATTAAAAAATGAATTTTATACAGAATTTTGATCGTCACGGTGTACTACTTTAAAAGAAGAACTATTACAAATATATATATATATATTTTAATTGATAATTTATTTTCTCAAAAGTTCAAAGTTCCCGCATCATTAACATATTACAAAAAAGAGTATATTATATTTTAGCAATAAATATTTAAAAAAATTAAAAATTAAAAAAATTATAAATATTAAGAAAAATTAATGATGTTATCCTGGTAGTTTGGTCCTAAATACCGCCAAAACATTCTCAACCGTTAGATCCAATACTTTTAAAAATAGATGATCAAGATTATATCATATAAAAAGAAATTATTATTTAAAAATGATATAAGTTAAAAGATATTATATTATGATTGGATTTTCCAAAAAGTTAAAACATAAAAATAATTATAATTAAATAAGGAAACCCATTTATAACCAAAATAATAAAAATCGTTTAATCTTAAATAGATAGGTGAAAACCGTTAGATTTAACATTAAAACTTGTATTTGGTTAATAAAGGTTATTCTAATAATCTAAACTACATATAAGTTAAGTAGATTTCCTAAATCGAATAGAATTCTCAACATTAAATTTCGTCACTTTATTCTCTTTTTAGTTTTAGAATAGTTTTTAATTGAAAAAGAACTATTAAACCATAATTTTATTTTGTGAATTTCATGTGAACCGTAAAATTGGCCAAATCTAACTTTTATAACTTAATATAAACAAATATTAAATTGAGCGTGTAAAATATAATAAATATCAAAGTTTTAACTATAATTGTTTTTGGCTAAATCTTTTTTAACAATAATTTAATCATGTAAACTAATAACTTTTAAATATTAAAATATTCATAAATAAATATAATTATGAATATTAAAAAACAATCGTGTGTTGCATCATAATAAAAATATAATTATAAACAAAATAATTATAAATAAAATTTAAGTAACCGTGCATCACACGGGCTATAAGCTAGTATATACAGTAACGATACTAGGCTTTGTTTGTTTGTCAAAAATTATTTTAATTTAAAAGGATAAGAACAATTTTTTGATGAAAATTTCTTGGAAAGAAAATTATCTTGATTTTTTTATATATAATAAAAATGATAAGAAAGTGATAATTTGTTTTAAAAAAATCCACTTTTGAAAGTAGATCATTTCAGAATTACATAATTTTCTCGAATAAATATTTTTTCTGTAAATAGTTTATCATTTATAAAAATAATTCAAACATAAAAAATTTGTTTGAATCATAAACAAATTGCTATAATGTAATCTCGTTTCTCTTTGTGTTTGTTAGAGATTTTATTGTACGATCGTTCGAATAATTAACGAAATAGTCTTTTTGATTAAAAAATTTCTCAAACATGTACAATTAAAAACTCTTGGACTTATGGTTAATTAAATAGAAACGACAAATCATGTATCTAAACAATTAAATTTTTTAAAATAACAGTGATTTATAACTTTGTCTGGCTGTAATCCATATATTTTTCGTCGTCGTCCCACCTAGTTTTTTTTTATAAATATTTTTTAGCAATCACCAAAAACGTGCACTTTGCATAATAATAGTATATTTATTATAATAGCTATAGCTACAGATATAAATAATCTATAAGCGTTTAGTATTGTACACTCCTCATTCCTCGTAATTGTTAGCCAGAAAATAATTATGTAGAATTCCATTTCTAGACTTTTTGATGAATATACAGTCATTCGAAATTTGAAAATCTAATTTTTTTGCTAAAGAAAATCTAATTTTTTTTGTTATTTAAAACTACAAATATAATTATCATTAAATTATATTCCATTAATATTCATAAAAAAAACATAATTTAATCAAATCAAACCAAACCGAACCGAACCGAATTTGTGGACTAAGTCATATGCACCACCAAGCAATTAAAGAGTCAAAGACGTTTCGGAAGCTGCCCTCGTACTTCAGACTTTAGTGAACAAATAATAGCAATAAAATAATCCATTAATCAATCATTAACAAATTTCCTAAACAACCCAATTGTTTCCAAAAAAGTCCAAAGTCATCCATATTACATCCTCGTTACTTCCGCACCATGCACTCCCACACTTCAAGGTCATTTCCGTCATTTTACTCTAAAAATCCTCCAGTGGCACTATCCGTAATAATATTCAAAACCAAGGGCCATTAACTATCCCATGCATATATAATAATCCCCTCGCTCAGTTTATATCGCCGCTCACACAACCCTAATCACCTCGAAAGTCACGAAAACACAAAGGCTATAAACCTCTCTCGATCGTTATACATACAACATTTTTGTATCTATACATTTCACTTGTAATTGTAAGTACCCTTGTCTGTAATACATGTGTTTATGTACTCATGTTTACTTGCATGTTGTTATGTTTTGTAATAATCAAGATTTGTTTTACTAATAAATATTTGTTCATTTTTTTATTTGTTTTACAGGTTGATTGAGATTTTACCAGGGGAAACAATCTGGGGATATATATAATTGAATATTGTAAGTTTTCTTCCTCTTCTTTTTTTTAATGTAAATTTGAGATCTGGGTTAATCTTAAAAATTCATGTTTGATATATAATTTACATGCTTTTACATGTGTGTGTGTGTGATTCTTGGGCTTATGTGTGTAATTATTGGAAAAATGATATGTGTAATTTACAAGCTTTTACATGTGTGTGTGTTTCTTGGGCTTGTGTGTGTGACTTTTCATTTTGTCATTACATGAGTTTAGGTTCTAAATGAGTTTTGATATGTTTGTTTATGTTAATTTTGTTTTTGCCCTTGGTCTTGTTCAATCCTTTTGGAATAGAATAAACTTTTTAATTGTTATGTAGTTAAAACTGTTTTTGTTTTGTTAGCCTTTTATATAATGGCTTTTGGATATATTGTGGCTGAATTTGTTAGTGTGGAAAATTTAATTAACATAGATGTGAAGTAAAATGCAGAAACTGATTGATGGTAGCCTTCGAAATTATACTTTCTGATGATCCTTTGTTAAGGATTGTTGTTTTGGCCTTTATGCATAATTGCTTTGTTGAGATTTTCTTTTGCCCGTGGCATGTAAATGGGCACTATGGAGAACTTAATTATTTGGAAAAGATTGTTTAAAGTAGCTTTCTTGATTTGATGTCGTCTTTGTTTGACCCTATATTATAATTCTGGAAAAGTGGCTGCCATTATATTTCCAAGTTGCTGGGCGGCTTAAATGACGATGACTTAATTGTGATTTCAGAATAATCTACTGCCTGTTAGATATTACTGATTTTTGTCTGGATAACGTAAAATAATATTATGAGATGAGATGAGATTTAGCTGTTAGCCTGTGCTTTTTGTTATTGTTGATTCTGTCATCTTTGTTGTTTTTTTCCTCTTTATTTAAGTACCATTTACGTGGGTTACTTGTAACTTTGAATTGCTGATTTGATTGTGCTTCTTTTTCTCTCTCAGGAAAATTGAATGTTCTAATGGAGACAAAAGGTGGGAAAAAGTCTAGTAGTAGTAGTAGTAAATCCTTATTCTACGAAGCACCCCTCGGATACAGCATTGAAGACGTCAGGCCAAACGGTGGAATCAAGAAGTTCAGATCTGCTGCATACTCCAACGTAAGTTTCTGGTTATCAAAGCTGAAATGCATTTTTCTTAGGCGTGTCTTATTGATGTTTCCAGTTACTACATATGTTGACATTGTTTTCTATTTTCTTTCTGCAGTGCGCTCGCAAACCATCCTGATATACCTTAATTAAGTTTATTTTTCACGTCTGTTGGCGTGAGTAGTTAGGTTTTAGATTTACAATTTCGTCATTTCGTGTTTGATCCCCTTCTCTCCTTTTCTTCTAGTATCGACCAATCTCTCGTTTGCCTTCTTTGTGGCTGTTAACTTTTTTCTAAAAACATGTCTTCCGAAGTTTCTGCAATTGGTTTCGAAGGTTTTGAAAAGAGGCTGGAAATTTCATTTTTCGAGCCAAGTTTCTTTGCTGACCCTGAAGGAAAGGGTTTACGTGCCCTTTCCAAAATCCAACTCGATGAGTTTTTAGGACCTGCTGAATGCACTATTGTTTCGTCTTTGTCAAATGAGCATGTTGACTCTTATGTCCTCTCTGAGTCCAGCCTATTTGTTTATGCTTACAAGATTATCATCAAAACTTGTGGGACAACAAAATTGCTGAAGTCCATCCCACCAATCTTAAAATTGGCTGATTCTCTTTCCCTCACCGTCCGATCTGTGAGGTATACTCGTGGGTGCTTCATTTTCCCTGGTGCTCAGTCCTACCCTCATCGGAGTTTCTCAGAGGAAGTTTCTGTCCTTGATAGCTATTTCGGGAAGCTTGGCTCAGGCAGCAAGGCTTACATTATGGGTGGTTCCAACAAACAACAGAAATGGCATGTTTACTCTGCTTGTGCTGCATCTACGCACACTCTTGACCCTGTTTACACCATGGAAATGTGCATGACTTCTCTGGACAGGGATAAGGCATCTGTTTTCTATAAAACCGATTCAAGCTCAGCCACTCTGATGACTGATAATTCTGGTATACGAAACATTCTTCCAAATTCCAAGATATGTGATTTCGAATTTGACCCCTGTGGTTACTCTATGAATGCTGTTGAGGGCCCTGCAGTCTCTACTATTCACATTACACCCGAAGATGGTTTCAGTTATGCAAGTTTTGAAGCTGTTGGATATGATCCAAATTCTACAAGCCTGGATCATCTTATTGCCAGGGTTCTGAACTGTTTCCAACCAGGGGAGTTCTCTATAGCTCTCCAAGCTGATGTCGCATCTGAACTACTTGAAAAGACAAGCTCTGTACATGTGAAGGGCTATCATATGGAAGAGAGAACTTGCGAAGAGCTTGGAATGGATGGCTCCATTGTTTACCAGAAGTTTGTGAAGACAACTGAAAGATGTGAATCTCCTCGATCTGTCCTGAAATGCTGCTGGAAGGAGGAAGAGAAAGAAGAAAAGGAGTATCAATAAATTATGGGTTATTTTTCTGTAAGTTCATCTTCGTCACTTTTAAATAAGTAAATGCCATAATGTGGTAGGTGGCAGATTGCCATAGTCTTGGTTTTTTACATTAAGTTCTTGTTGAGATTGTTATTTGTTGATCTGTTCTGGATCTTTATTGTACCATGGATGCTGTTCTGCACCATTGGCTAATTTATTATTATCGGATTATTTTTGGTTTTGTTTTATGATTCATCAGTTAAAACTTAATGTGGTGAGAAATCAAATTAGCACCGGTCCTTTTCGGAACCAAGTATTGAAATCGAGTAGGTTAGTCTAATTTTGTGACCGTTCTTTTCTGGAAAAAGGTTACGGTTCTTGTCAATAGCTACTTGTTCTTATAATTTAGGAGAAAAATTGTTCAACAAAACATGATCTTGACTAAACATGAAAGGGGACCATATAGTTTAGGTACCACTAACCATCGAAGTGTTAAATTTGTCTAGATGTTATGTATGTTGAATTCTTTCCGGGACAAAGAAATTTTTGTCTGTTGAATTTTCTTGAGCAGACGGATTAATTGGAATGAGAATGAGACTTCAATACAAAATTATTTTAAAATTTTACTCTCATTTCCGTTAACCAAGTTGAATTTTCATAATTTAAACAGCCCCCGAATGTGCGATTGGAAAAATGTCTTGAAACAAACGTGGAACAAATTGGCGCAAACTCAAATAGTGTCATAAAATTTTGCATACTTGTTCTTTGCAGATTGAGATCAGAAAATTAAACGAGTAGAAGCAACATGAAAATTGATGCAATATTAGTGCATTTGATTCCTAGTTTTCCACTACATACGCCAGGATCGCTTTTGAAAGCTATTGCATTAAATTTCAGTAAATACTCGGTGTACACATGATGCAAACGTTAAAGATAGGTACACACTTTGCAGACAAGGCAAAGTTGAGGTACACACTATACATTATACATTCTTCTGGAATGTGAGTAAAATAAATAAATTATTTTATTTTTAAATATTTGGAATGTACATGCCAAAAGCTTGAGTGTTTAAGTGACATTTCTTTAGTTTCATCTTCTATTGTTTTGGCTAAGCCTGTACAGCAGGCTAGCCGGTCCAAATGACGTTTGGGAGACGTTTTGCGATCCCAAAAAACCAGACGTTGTTTTCCTTATTGAAACTTTTTCTTTAGGGGGTGGTATTGTATTATAATTTTAAATGACTTTTATTGACTTCTAAAAATTCAATTACTTTTGTTGATTTGATAAACTTTTAATGACTTTCATGGAGTTTGTATATTTCATCATTACTTTTACAGACTTTTTTATATTAACTTTTGAGGAGTTTTACTTACATCTAATGACTTTTGATCGTTAACTTATATTAATATGAATATAAAATTATAAATACGTAACATATAGAAAAAACTAATAAATAATAAGTTTATATTAAAAATTATATAACAAGAAGATCGAATTATTGATATTTCACTAATAATTTTTTTTATATACAATTGTAATGTAAACTATTATTAAATTATTGATTTTTAACTTTTAATCTTGAATATATGTAGAATTTTAAATTTTCAAAGGTTTATCATCTAACCGAAGGATATGCAATGTGTCCCCGAAAACTTTAGACAATAAGATTTTAATGTCTGAAAATAAACATCTTGAACTTCAAGCGCACGTGAGAGAAAGCGCACGTGAGAGAAAAGACGACATTAAAACTAAGAAAATAGAATTCTTAAGTAAAGTAAAAAATTTTACAACAAAATCTAAACGAAAAGAAAATTATATAATTAATAATTAATACAAATAGAAATCCAACCAAAAGGGATCCCTTTGGTTAGACTCGTCAAATATCCAAATGGTATAAAATCAAGTAAAAAGTACAATTCTAACCTCCAACATCAATATAATTTAATTAAATTTAAAATAAAAAAAAAGATAAGTAAAAAAGGACTCAATAAGTTTTTTTGCAAATGAATATGTGTAAATATGAACATTAAGAATCTTAACATTAAAAATAAATACACAATAATTAAACTTAAATCAAAACTAAAAAGATAGTAGAAGCTAAAAACTTTCAAGTTAAAAAGTAAATCAGTTAAATCAAATAGATAATATTTGACCAAAAAAAAAATCAAAGGGATAATAACCATCGTTCATAATTTAAGAGAGAAGATATTCTATTTGTGAAAAAGAAATGACAAAATTCTGAAATAAATGAAATTGAAGAAAATAAAATAAGAATTTAAAAGTAATGTGAAATCTTACCGCAAACCTCGTGACTTTTCACATTAGATCTCTAGTTATATTTTAAGTTAAAAGTCGTTAAAAGTCATTAAATGTAATTGTCATTCCAAATTCATTACTTTTTGAATAACAGTCTACTTTTAAGAGTTGTTAAAAGTTTAAAATGAATAACACATTACTTTTAATGACTTTTTAAAAGTTGTTAAAAGTCTTAATTCAATAACACCATATTTTTAGATACTCTTTAAAAGTTAGAATTGAATAACACATGATTTTTAAAATCCTTAAAAGTCATTAAAAGTTGGTATTGAATACCAGCCCCTTAGACTCTCGAATAAATGAGCTTTGCAAGAAATTTGGTTATGCTCAACATTTTACCGTAGATAGTATTGGTCGTAGCGGAGGCTTAGCTCTCATGTGGAAACATAATGTTCATTGTTCTATTGTAGGACATTCTTCTAATTATATCGATGCTCATATTTTAAGTCAAGGCGTAGCTGTTTGGAGGCTTACAAGCTTCTATGGTTATCCTGAGCGTTCTCGGAGAAGAGATTCTTGGTCTCTTATTCGTTCTCTTAAATCTCTCTCGTCTTTACCATGGTGCATTGTAGGTGATTTCAATGATTTGTTAAGTGCTAATGATAAAAAAGGCCCTAGTCCACATCCTCAATGGCTTTTGGATGGTTTTAAAAATGTTATTTCTGAGTGTGCTTTAACAGAAGTGGAGTTGAATGGTGGTTTGTACACCTGGGAAAAAAGTAAAGGTAAACCAAGCTGGGTCAGAGAAAAATTGGATCGTGTGTTTGGCTGCAATGATTGGTGGATGAAGTTCCCCTCGTGTAAGCTATCTCTCCTTCACACTGTTGTCTCTGATCATAATCCTATTTTCCTGGATTTGGTATGTACTGATATCTCAATTACGAAGTTCAGATTTAAGTTTGAAAATACCTGGTTAAAAGAGCAATCGTTTCATGATGAAGTTGTGACTTTTTGGAAAAGTATTCCTGTTATGCATCTTCTTCCTCGGTTGGAGTCAGTTTCTTCGTTTATGGAGAGATGGGGTCGTAACTTTTTTCACAAGTTTCGTGAGAAAAGAAAAAAGAAAAAAGAGGTGCTGCAGACTTTATCTAACTGCGAAGATGAGGCGTCTGTGAATGAGTATTTCATAGTCAAAAGTGAACTGGATAAGCTCCTTGAACATGAAGAGGCTTATTGGCAGCAACGGGCAAAGAAATTTTGGTTAACAGAAGGTGATACGAATTCTAAGTACTTCCATGATGCAGCTTCTCAAAGGAAAATGAGTAGTAAGTTTTCTTTTCTTATGAATAATGAAGGAATTAAAGTGGACGATCAGCAAGGTATGTGTTTAGTTGTCAAGGATTATTTTGTTGATATTTTTGCTGGTGATTCTGATACAGTGCCTTTGAGTAGTGGAGAAATACCACAGGTGATTAGTAATTTGGATAATGATAATCTGACTGCTAGTCTTGAGTTTGTGGAATTCAAACGAGCTATTTTCGAAATGCATCCAAATAAGAGTCCTGGTCCAGACGGCTTAAACTCGGCGTTCTATTAACACTTTTGGGACGTTATGGGCTTTGAAGTCTTTTTATGTTGTAAAGATTGGTTGGACAGGTGTAGAATTCCGAATGATTTAAACAACACCAACATAGTGCTGATCCCGAAGAATCAGAGTCCTAGTTCGGTAAAGGACCTTAGACCGATTGCACTGTGCAGTGTCTTGTATAAGATTATGGCAAAGGTTTTATCGAATAGATTGAAGAAGCTTCTTCCAGGTATAATCAGTGAAAATCAGTCTGCTTTTGTTCCTGGACGGAGTATAAATGACAATGTTCTTGTATCTTTTGAAGTTGTTCACTATATGAAGAGGAATCATAAAGGGCTAGAAGGTGATGTTGCTCTCAAGTTGGACATAAGTAAAGCTTATGATCGGGCCAGTTGGAGATATCTGAGAGATGTGATGCGTAAAATGGGCTTCAGTAATAAATGGATTGTCTGGGTTATGTTATTTGTCTCCACGGTCTCTTACAATATCTCTTTTAATAATGATATGATTGGTCCAATCATTCCTCGTCGAGGTTTAAGACAGGGAGATCCTCTCTCTCCGTATCTTTTCCTTTTTTATGTAGAGGGTTTTTCTTATGCTCTGAATGCTGCAACGAATATGGGTACAATTTCTGGGATTAAAGTGTGTAATAATGCTCCTAAAGTTACACATTTGCTTTTCGCTGACGATAGTTTTTTATTTTTCAAAGCTAATTTGTTTGAGGCTACTGCTGTTAAAGATATTATTCACAGGTATGAAGCTCTTTCAGGTCAAGCTATAAACTTACAGAAATCTGGCATTCTGTTTAGTACAAATGTGGATACTGCTACTAAAGCTGAGATTTCAGACATATTGAATGTTCGTGATAGTATTGAGAACAACAACTACTTGGGGTTGCCTTCCTTTGTAGGCAAATCAAAGAAAGCGGTGTTTAATTATCTGAAGGATAGAGTATGGAGTAAAATTGAAGGGTGGAACGAGAAACTATTATCTAAAGCTGGTAAAGCTATTATGATTAAAAGTGTTGCCCAAGCTATTCCCTCATACTGCATGTCCTGTTTTCTGATCCCGAAGACTCTCTGTTCAACGTATGCTAAATAATTTCTGGTGGAGCTCCAATTTGAGAGAGAGAAAAGGGATTATATGGCATAGATGGGAAGCACTGTGTTTGCCGAAGGATAATGGAGGAATGGGATTCAAAAATCTCTATGGTTTTAACTTAGCTTTGCTGGGAAAACATTGTTGAAATTTTATGTCTAAACTAGATACATTGGTTGCTAGACTTTATAAAGCCAGGTACTTCCCAAATTGCCATTTTCTGGAAGCTGATCAAGGTGCAGGGCCGAGCTACATTTGGGCAGGAATTTGGAAAGCAAAAGAAACGTTAAAGGATGGTTTTCGTTGGGTTATAGGAGATGGAGCTAAGGTGGATATCTATAAGCATAGGTGGCTAAGAGGTAAGGGGAATTTTATGGTGGAGAGAGGCTATGATCATGAAGTGGAAGGTCGAAGAGTCAATACTCTTTTCTGCCCTGGAACAAGGAACTGGGATGCTCTATTTATCAGGGGAATTTTTAATGAGGAGGATGCAGATGAAATTTTACGCACGCCAGTATCTAGTCATCTGCTGTGTGATAGGGTGGTCTGGCATGAAGCTAAGAATGGTATTTATAATACTAGAGATGGTTATCGTTATTGGTCTAACCATAATAGTTTAATGGTGAATGTCCCTGTGTCACAAGGATGGAGTAAAATCTGAAAGCTGATGATTCCGCATAAAGCACGTGTGTTCATGTGGCGGTTAGGACGGAACAATCTGTCTGTTAGAGAAGCTCTATCTCATAAGGGGGTTCATTTAGATAATATTTGTCCTTTCTGTGCAATAGATACTGAGACTACTGAGCACCTTTTTTTCGATTGTCAATTTGCAAAGTCTTGCTGGTCTGAAGAGGGAATGAATATGTCAATACCTGGAGATCAATCTGTGTCATCTTGGCTGCTTAGCTTGTTAACGAATGCATCAAAGGAGGTCCTTACTAAAGTGGTTGCGATCCTGTGGGGCATTTGGTTCTTCAGAAATAAGAAAATTCGGGAGAATAAAGTGGTGACAGCTCGAATGGTAGTGAACTGGGGTAAGACAAGAATTTCAGACTGGTCTCAGACTAAGAAACAAGTGCAGAATGTGGGTGTTAGAAACTCTACAAAGCCCAACCAAACGCATAAGTGGAAGAGACCAGATGCAGGCAATTTCAAATTAAATGTTGATGCTGCTGTTCCTATCGATGGTCAAGATTTTTATATTGGTATGCTGGTTCGTGACAATACGAGAGTTTTTATCCAAGGTAAGGTTATGAAAATTGCAGGAAATGTTTCAGTTATGGAAGCCGAGTTCATAGGTGTGTTGGAGGCTCTCTCTTGGATCGATACTCTTGGGATGCATAACATTCAAGTTGAAACAGACTCAATGAAGACTGTGGCTGCTGTTCAAAGTGCAGAAACAAACTACCTTGAAGTGGGTAATATTACTGAGGCTTGCAAGTGGTGGTTGCGGGAAAGGGACGATGTGTGTGTAATTTATGGTAGGAGACAGACAAACAAGGTTGCTCATTTGTTAGCTCATAGTTCTTGTTTGGTAGGTTGCTCCAATGTTTTTTACTCTCCTCCATGTTTTTTGTTGGAGACTATGTTGATTGATTCATCCGGTTAATAAAGCTTATCTTTTGGAACATTTTTGAAACAACAAGCAACAACACATTTCGTGTGATGCTAATCATCGACGTCCAAATTTATTTAAAAAAAATTATGAAATAATCATAAAATATGAATAGGTCAAATGATTTAAATAATACCCCCCAAATCAATTTTGTAATTAAATATAACCACTAATTTACTTCAAAATAAAAATAAAAATATAACCACTAATAATAATGTACTTGCATTATTTGATCTCATATTTGACTCTCGATTTTAAACCTTTACAAATCCATATCACGTGCTTCAAAGTTTGTTGCACATTTTCATATTAAAATTGTACTAGCTTAATCGCACGGATTATTTTTAATAATTATTAATTTTATTATTTATGTTTTAATATTATATTAATTACATTTGATAAAAAAATAAATATGCGTGTTAAATTTTTTTAAATAATTAAAAGTATTAAAATTTAAATTTTAAAATAAATAAGTAAAGGTTTGCCCGTGATATTTTTGAAAAAGAGAGTTTTTAGTAAGAAAAAAATGGAAAAAGTGATATTTTTGAAAAAATAGAGCTTTTAGTAAGAAAAAATAAAAAAAAGTAACATGTCTTAGTTGAAAAGGGTAATTACCCATAATTAAAAGTATTAAAATAGATTTTAAAATAAAATATATTTTAAATATAATTTCTTCATCAAGGAGCCTTGCAAGGCCACGTTGTCTTGCTTCCGATGCCTCTCGATCTGCGTTGTCGGACGCATGATTAAATTCTGATTCCAAGTTTCTGTTCCTTATGGGTGTATTTTCTCTTCTCTCGTGAGTATTAGATATGCCTCTTAATGCCAACAGGATATTGCGTGCATCCCTAATAGGGAGTTGCTGTTCATTTTGATGACGATGACCATCATCAGAAGTTCTATCCAGATGGATTACGGGACCGTCGTTGTCAACAACAATTCGGGTGATAGTGGATTAGACATGTTGAGCGGTTTTGCCGACGGTAAACTTGCCGAACGGATTGTAAGTACGAAGAGGAGTTTGGTGAGATGCTTGACGAACCATCGATGACTGCTTTAATAGAGATGAATCTTCTTATTTTGATGACGATGACCATTATCAGTAACTTTAAAGCAACACATTTGGTTGCTTATATACAGGTCACTCAGAGTTTTGTAAGATAAAGTGTGATCAACTTTATTACTTGTGTCGACCAAAAGGAATTGTCATTAGGATGGATGACTCCCAACACACACGCAATATAAGTTTCTGGTAAATTCTCTTTCTCAACGTTTGAATAATTTTCACTTTGTGATTATCTTTTGATAAGAATTAAGCTCGCTCTTTTTTGCCTTTGTGATTTTGATGTCTAACTTGAATTTTTCCTATTCTGAACAGAATCTTTGTCAAGATGGACCAACAGCTATGAAATGGAAATGTCTAACTTGTTGCAGGGAAATTCGAAATGCATTCTCAACTATTTCTGTTTGATTTTTATTATTGTTTAAGATTCAATGAATTTCACTTGATCTCTGGACTACAATCATAGAGGCTTTTGTTTGTCGAATGTTTAAATCCTCTCTTTCGGAACATCGGGAATGTCTTGAGATCTCAATTCTGATACCAGGCAAACTCTTTTGCAACTGATACAAGGCAAACAAGAAAACTGTAAGCCATCATACTGTTTTATTGTACATACATGCTCAAGTTCAAGTTCAGATTCCCATGTTAGTTGCAGCGAGAAATATTATGATATAACATACCAAATACATAATGAATCCGGCAATACCTGCACGACTATACTATCTCCTGCGTGCATTTTAGAAGCTTCACACTACATTTTAAAGGAAAACGTGTTCAAATTTTCAATCAAACATAATTTTAACATCTTCCAAAACCTCCGACATTGATATGGCTTGAAAAAGAAGATAAATAAAAAAGAAAACCATTAGCTAAATTCCCGAAGGACTGTTGAAAACAAGCAATTTTCGGAAAATGAGAAATATTCTAAGGTTTCTCACATGTTCAACAATAACAATTAGGATTACAAAATGCTACTAGAAAGAACTAAGACCAGCTCCAGTGGGAGGCGTTTGGTGCCTCGGGCCAATCAAAATGGAAATGGACAGTGGTTTTATTTCTTTTTTCCATTGCATGGCTAGAGTAAAAAGTGGGCATGGCCACTTTCTTGGCCATGGCCAACTCCCGTATCTTTGCAGACTTTTTATTAGTTAATTATTATTTATCCAAACAAGTGCAGGTGATGTTGTGTGCTTTTTTAAAAAATTGAAACATTAACAATAACGTCTATATTAGTAACGTTCTTATTAACGTTACAATTTTACTCCTATATATACTCCCTCTTATTATTCATACTCTTACATTTCAAAAAAAAAATATTTCTCTCTAAAAAAATGAATCCAAATAATCCCCCTCCTCCAAATTCTCAAAATCCAAACCCTCAATTTCCATATCCATATCCAAATTCTTATTTTCCTGTTAGGCCGAATACACAATATAATCAAGTATGTATAAGAATAACAATAATTAAGAACTCTGTTTATGAATCAATAAACTGTATTTATATTAACAGCTTCTCTCTTTATGATGTTAATGAATCACAAAGAGCTTCTAGGTTACAAGAATAATATATCAATATTCGCGTGTCCCTTCTAGGGATAACCTATCTGTGTTTATATAGTACACAGCTACATACAATCCTTATCTAATTGATATTCCTACAAGTTAGCTATACAAAACTTATCAATTAAGGATTGCTTCTTATCTTCTATTCCGTTTCCTTAGCTGTATCAATATATTCTGCTTCTTTCCATTTTCAGAATATATTGCTTCTAGAATCTTCAATTCAGCACCGACAGCTAATTCAACTATCACCCTGTCAGACTTTAAATAAACTCTGACCGGCTTCAATTAAACTCTTCACCCTGTCAGAGTTTAACTAAACTCTGACTGGCTTCTGATAAACTCTTGTCAGTACCTGTTGCTTAAACACTGATAAACAAACATTAGCAATTATATCTAACAATCTCCCCCAACTTGTTCATAATAAAATGTACAAGTTAAACATATAATTGATGATGTCAAAACCATTTAACAAATGCAGTGTTTAACATATAACAGAGTTTGATTTAAAACAGAGTTTAAATTTGACTTAGAATAGAAAATATTAAAAACTTACAGTCAGACTTTACTTGACTTCTTCAATATCAGGTACAGTCCTGAGATAATCAATCAGCAGTCTTCTCTCAGCATTCTCAAGTTCAGCTATCATAATCTCTTTCAGCTCCTTATACTCTGGATCTTCTTCACCAGTTTGATATATGGCAGCCCTTAGAGAATAAATACCGTTCTTCTTCATGTCATTTCCTAACCGAATGTACTGAGCTTTATCTGACTCTAAGTTGAATTCTAAGACTTTTATTCCAAGTGCAGTTGTAAATCTAGCACTGTTTTTCTTCATCTTCACCAACTTTCCAGCATGATTTCTATACTTTGGAATATAAGCATTTGAGACTTCTCCTCCTCCAAGCATTACTTTTGATCTCAGCATCTTTTCTCTTAAGATTTGAGCAACATTATGGGTGTGTCTGTTCTTAACTTTCAACAGATAAAGTACATATTCAAGTTCTTCCCATGATTTGAGATTTACATCAGATTCTCCAACTCTATAAACACTTCCATCACTCATGAAGTATAACAGAAACTGCTTCTTCAAGACTCTGTGAAAAATCAACTGAACAGATTCTAACTTATCAAGATTTTCTTGTGTATCCCTAATACCAGATCCTGCCAGTGAAATATTGTCTTGAGATCTGTTATTTATTCTCTTCTCCCTATGTGAACCTAAACCAGACTTATCATAAGATTCTTTTCCAAGTACAGTCCTGATTTGAGAAAAATCCACAGGTTGAAGTGTCAGAGTTTCAGAGAGTACAGGTCTTAAGAAACCTTTGAGTTGAGGAGCTAGCTGAGTTTGCACAGCTTGAGCCTTGTCAGAGGCTGGCTTAACTTCAATAGTATCATCAACTTGAGCAGCGTCAGAGGTTGAGTTTGCTAATCTTGTTTCAACTTGAGCAATGTCAGTGGTTGAATAAATCTTCTTAGGTAACTGTTCTTCTTCTACCAGTTTACCTTTTCCTTTGTCAGCATTTTTAATCACAGGCCTCCTTGAATACTGTAAACTCTGATCAGAGTTTACATTCTCTTTGATAACAATTCCTTTTTTTTTCTTTCTAGGAGCCTTGATTTCCTTCTCTTTATAGATTCCAGCTTTAAGATTCTTCTTGTGTTCTTCAGCAAGCATTTGCTCTTCAGCTTGGATATCTTCAATTGTAACATCTTTTCCATGCTCTTTAATAAAGATCCTAGCAGCAATCTCTTCATCAGTAGATGGGTTAGCTGAAACAACTAAACTTTTGTTGAGTTTTGAAGTAGATTGACCACCAGAAGTAGATTGACCACCAGAGTTTATTACACGTTTTTGCCTTTGAGCAGAAATCCTTCTTTCATTTCCTCTGCTTCCCCCATCAGTAGAATCATCCTTCCGTCTCAGAGTTTGAGTAGCTTTGCATGTGTCTTTTGGCCTTTTGAGTTGACCTATCTTTGTCAAAGGTCCAGTGTAGCCTATCTCGTTCATCATTCTGACGAGCTCAGAGTCTCCAACAGAGATTGTGAATGCATTGAAATCTTCAAGACCCAAAGCATCACGAACAGTAGTAGGAGTAACAACAAATTCATCTCCTTGAAACTCAAAAATTATAGATGGCGATCCAGACTCTCCTCCATTATCATAAGTACCTGTCTGCCAAAAAGTTCGAATTTGAGTCGCAGACAGCTTCGATGGTGCGGTTAGAGCAGTACCGATATCAGAGTGTAACAAGAACCTCTGAATCAAATGAAACGCCTCCGGTGCGTTCTCATTTGCTACAGGTGCAGAATAATTGTTGGGAACAAATTCTAATTCAGAAGCAATAAACGCTGTAGTTGCCATTTGTAAGATTTGAAAATAAGAAGAACTGGGCTTTGAAAGTGTTTGAGTGTTTGTGTGTGAGTAAAAGCTTATGAAAAGATGAGGTGCGTAAAAGATTGAATCGTGTGTATGTAGTGTATTAAATAATAACTGTAAAGATTAGAAGTATGTTAGTGGGACAGATGTCAGACGTGAATACGCTGACAGCTGTATCTAACAACTTCCAATACACACGTGCAGACGTGAAGACACCTGGCATCACATATAACACTCAAAATATCCGCCTTATAATCCCAAGCGCTTCGATTCAAGTAAAAACCTTTCAGTTACCCTGTTGAATGCTTTAAAAACCGAAGCATTGTAACAACAGGCTTCATATCTTAACTTTACCATACACCAAATGGCAGGAACCTTTGAATTCATGGATGTAGAATCATTCATGAACATGAACTGGCAGCAACAAGAAAACTATATCATCGATGAGTTTTTTTGTTCTGTCTTTTCTGAATGATGAAGGTCTTATAGCAGATGATGAAATAGCAGAAGGACCAATCTCTAATCCTTATGTGCACATCATCCGTCCCGGTCCATATGATGTGCCCATTCTGGCAGACGATCATACTATGGAGATTTGTATGATACTCTTCCAGCAGAGCTTCCTGATGGGTACTGAGGAGACAATCTTCTTGGAATCCTGCAAGCTGCAAAGCAGAAAAAGAATCCAGGAAGATGATGATGATGATTCATCTTCAGGATGTTGTCAAGCAATCCCAGATGGTATAATGATCAGTTAAACAACTGGGTAGCGATCATCAGAAGTAGTAGAGCACAATAACTTCTGGCTCTAGCTCTTCTGCTTCAGATGTAGCATTCAGATACTTATCCTGGTTAAATAGATCTTTTCTGATGTAACCATAGTGATTAGTATGTACCAGAAAGTTTAGCTAAACATGAGTATGAAATGGTCTGAATGTAAATTTGAATCAATTAATGAAAAAAAATTTGTTTCTTTACATATCAGTATTATCAATTTTGCATAGTAATTGTAAAGTGAAAGAAATGATATCACTTTAAACAATAAACTAACATACGCAGCAGCATTACGAATCACTATCAGGACTTATCAAACACACTCTTTCTTTTCTCCGTTCAATCATACTTTTTCCGAAAAAAAAACAAATGGCTAATCTCAAAATTATAAAATGTCTGAAACAAAGAGATTATTTTAACCATCAGAGATTAAAACAAAGTAACCTCGGCGTATTTCACACAATACATCAGTGTTTACCATTTGTCCTTCTTTGTCAATAAACTCTTTTCTCAATCTGTATAGTTGTGAAAATATGTGTGTGTATTAGCAGAGTTTACCGAAATCAGTATTTAGATCATCTCAAAGTGCATAAAATCCACAAACTAAAGTAGTAAAAACTGGTTGCCTAAACTCTCATTTATAACATAGACACTGATTTTTCTATCTAAACTCTGTATTACTGATATCCTTTCATTTGGATATGTCTTTTATTTTTCACCCCCTTTATTATTATTATTATTATTAATTTTTTTTTTTTTATTTTTCCAGTAATCAGTGGTTGGCACTAGTCACCAAAAATCAAAGATTTTAGCCCTTATTTCATACAATAAGTTCCTGGATCTTCCTAGGCACAACATGATCTCAAAGGAATTTGTGCTCTGTTTGGCATCTTTTGATGTGAGGGTGAATTATTTGCATTAAATAATCAGAGTTTAGACTTTTCATCAGTAATTATAATTAACTTATGAGAGAAGATGCAAACAGCTAATACAGACTCAGTGTATAGGATCAATAAACTAAGAGATGCTATAAATATAGAGACAGTATCATGCTGTGTTAGCTTACTGCACATATTTGAGATCAGAATCTATCAATTCTTAAGGATTCACAATTACTTACTGAGAATTATGCTTCATACATATTTCTTCATTGGTCCAAATGTTTCAGACAAAATTACAATCAGAGTATAACATTAACCTGTAACTATCAGAGTATGACCAACAGAGTTTACCATCAGAGTTTAACATGCTGGTTCACATAACAGTTAACATGTGCAAGGAATCATGAGCATTTAAACAATCAAACATGGATAGATTTTGAGTCTAACCCGTATCTCTAGTCTGAACCAGAGATCATTCCAAGTTCATTTACCAATCTTGTAAACGTAGCTTCACTCAAAGGTTTGGTGAAGATATCTGCAAGTTGTTGGTCTGTAGACACAAAATGAAGCTCAATGTTCCCTTCTTCCACATGTTCTCTGATAAAATGATATCTTATGCTGATGTGCTTGGTCATGGAGTGCTGTACTGGATTACCTGTTGACAAGGCTGTCGCGTGCCTATCAAATAATAATATCTAACAAATCCTTCTAACTATGTAGTAGGGCAAGTCAGAGTCGATCCCACAGAGACAAACGTATCAATCACTAGTTATTCTTGATTCAATTCAACTAAGCAAGTAACACAATAAATTGTTGAGAGATTATTAATCTAAATATTATACTAAAGCAAATATGTGGTATTTATCAATTAACTGAAAACATCTAGAATTAAGTATCCCCACTAGCATGAATCGATGCAATTATGATTTTCCACCCCAATTAATCATACACTACTCAAGAGGAAAGATGCGCCCTATAAAATACCAATAACCTCTCTCGAGTATTAATGGCTTCTCTAAAAATACACTCAAGCCTATTTTCATGGTATCATGCAATTTAGAGACATTAAACACAGCATCCTAACTTCCTAACAATCCGTTCTACCTATTTTCATGGAGAAGTTCATGTCCTTATTGGATAAATCACAACCATCTAAGTCCAACTTTCGATGATAAATAGATATTAGGTTCAAACAATACGCATAATCACGTCTGACATGTTATTGTTAATTAAGCACAACTCAATAAGCAAGAGCATTCAACATAACTAAACTGGGGGGGTTATGGAAAATCATACATCAATCATAACTAGGGTTCAACTTAACCCTAGATTAAATAACTACTCACTCATAATTAAACTAACAAAACACATAATATAATAAGAACACATGATAATATTAAGAACAGAGAATAAAAACCTTTAATCTTTCTCCAAGAAGAAAAAGTACAAGTCTCTCTATGTCTGTATGTATCTATGTATCTATGTATATGTATATCTGATGTTTATATACATATTCTCAAATATTTTAATGCCTTGAGGAAAGTACAAGTATGTTTCCTAAACTGATTCTGTTTTACAAGGAAAATTCGTAGCTGACTTTTCTTCAGTAATTCTGAGCCGTTCCTGAATTAATTTAATAATTGGACCACTTTAGAATAAAAGAGATTTCCATTATCTTCGCGTGGGCTGTTAAATCGTCCAATTCTGACTTCTAGAACTCAAGATATGACCCAAACAGTGAATTATGTGCAGGCAGCCCAACAAATCCGAATTTCCTTCTAATAAATCTCCAAATTAAGCTCTTTATTCTCAAATCCTTCCAAGTTTAGGATTTCCTTGCTTCCTACAATAAAACATTAAAATCTATTAAATAAAAATCCAATTAAATGCAAAATATAATAAATATGAGGAATAAAATCATATAAAATATATATAAATATATACTCTATCAAACATCCCCACACTTAGTATTTTGCACGTCCTCGGGCAAATAAAGAAATAAAAATAATACTAACTAACAGGACCACCACTTTCGTAGATGACACGATTGCATTGAGCATATGCAACAAGCCGTTAAACCCCTAGGCAGCCCTAGTAGGACGAGTTTTGTCTCGTGAGGGTTTATAGAAGATATACCCACAAAATCAAATATTTTCAACCACCAAGTCTCTCAAACATGCAACATATCATAGTACTCCACACATTATAAATCTCAATCACATAACAACATGGAAGTGTCTGAAAGTACAAGTACTCTCACTTTAAGCATCATTAACACAAAATAATCCAAGTATGCACACAATGTCTAGATAGACAAAAATATCATGAGATAGACATCAAAATCGCATTCAACAAGTAAGCATGCTATGGATAAATATCTCACATTGCTCTCACTTCACACAAGTGTATGGGTATAAGTGTATCGCTCAAGTTCAATCAATGTACTCATGTGCTACCATATGCTTGGTTGTCCACCAAATCTCCACCACCTCGTATATATGCATACATGAATCAAAAGGTCTTTGTTAAAGGTTGTAACGAGGCTTAGGTACGGGGTAGGATATCAAAGAAACAGGCTAACAAGTGGCTAAACTTGATAACTGATAGAGAATAATGTTCACTTTTAATTAAAGCACCCAACATGAAACTTAGATCATGTAAAAGTTGATCAAGCTTTCACAAGCATTAAACTTCAAAGCACATATACCCCATGTACTTTCCCACTTTCACATTGTATCAATCAAATGAACACACTCTACTTTATCTTCCTCTTGCTCATAACTTTTTTTTTTTTCAAAAGTCAAGTCATTCTCCAGTAACCAAGGGCAGTGAAAAGTCACCAAGAATGTATTTAATACCAACACACATGGATCGTTCCTTTCATATGACATTGCACTTGCTACCCATTGATCTCAAAGGAGTACTTGATACTTGTTTGCAATTCCATACCATATTGTATCCCACCAAAATGTAACCTTTAACCAAAAGAAATCCCCACACTAGATATTCACCAATCCATAAATGAATCAATATGCTCTACCAGTAAATCAAGACAAGAATAAATAAGTAGGCTCAAAAATTTTAGATTGGTGATATATGAAAGAAACAGGTAAAAGCTCAAAGGGTTTCACTAAGGATTATTTTTTATATGGGTACTGTATGGGTAAATGAGGTTAATCCTAGTGCCTTTATCATATTCATGCATACACATATCATGTAGTCTCAAAACGGTTTAAAACAAGTTCTAGAGCAACAAGAATCATGATGAACATCACACAACAAAAAAAATGGATTGATATAAAATCTATCAATCATAAATTAGGTTCAAATCCTCACAAGGTGAAAGCATGCTTAACTCACTAAAATTGACCAAGAAACATCTCAAGTTTTCAAATTTTCGCAAGCACACAAGGAATTACTAAGCATCAAATGATTTATCATGAAAGTGACACTCAGAATTAATCATGCGAAATTAATCTACACAATGTGTACTTATCCATGCTAACATGCTTTTGAGACAAGGCAATTATATACAAAAAGTTTTAAATTTTTTAAATTTTTTTGGATTTTTATTATATATAATTTTTTTTTGTTTTTTATGTCATTGAGAACTCATCCCCACACTTAAGTGGTTCATTGTCCTCAATGAATAATATATATAAATATACAAAACTAACAAGATCCTAAAAGAAATACAAAAAGAATAAGAGTGAAAAATTATACAAAGAAAGGTTAGAAATACTCCCCTAGTGCATGAAGTCCCAGTTGAAAATTGTGGGAGAGTGTTCCTCCTCCAAAATCTTGGGTTGCCTCCCAAGAAGCGCTTTTTTAAGGTCTTTAGCTCGACCTTATTATCAATCAACCTGGTGAATGGATTGAAAGTGGATCATCCACTTTCTCAACATATTTTCTCATGACCTCTCCCAAAAACTTATAACTTTCATCCACGGAGTTATCCAACAATACAACTCTTCTATCTCGAGCAAACTTTAAGAATGCAACAACTATCCTTGTCGTTTCAGCTCGTGAGACAAACTTAAAAAGAAATTTAATAAGTAAGTCTTCCCAAGTGGTAATGGAATTTAAGGGTAATGAAAATAACCAATTTTTAGCTCCATCCCTTAAAGATAAAGGAAATAATCGAAGTCGAATGGCCTCATCAGAAACTCCATCACACTTGATAGTATCACAAATCTTCAAAAAGTTTTCAATATGAGCATCAGGATCTTCAACAGATAATCCACCAAACTTCATATCTTGATCTCCACCCAAAGACTTGACCATAAGAACATCTTCATTATTATTTTCAAGATCACTCTTCTTCAGAGAAGGGTTAAGCGAAGAGTTGGAAAATTTAAATTCCAATTTCTCATCTCCAACTTCAAATGAAATCTTCCCTTGCATCATATCAACTTTTGCACCAGCTGTAGCTAAGAAAGGTCTTCCGAGAATAATAAAATTTTGTGCATCTTCTTCCATCTCCATGACAACAAAATCACATGGAATAAAAAACTTTCCTACCTTGACAGGAACATCTTCAAGTATTCCAAGTGGAACTTTTACACTTCTATCTGCAAGTTGTAAAGATATACGTGTGGGTTTGAGTTCACCCATCTGAAGCTTATTGCAGATTGATAAGGGCATTAGACTTACACTTGCCCCAAGATCACACAGAGCTCGTTTGATTTCAAAATTTCCAAGTTTCACAGGAATAGAGTAGCTACCTGGATCAGCTAGCTTTTTAGGAAGACTATTCTGCAAGATGGCACTACACTCTGCCGTTAATGAGATAATAGAACTTTCTTCAATCTTTCTTTTGTTTGACAATAATTCCCTAAGGAACTTCCCATAAGAAGGCATCTCATTGATAACATCTAAGAAAGGAATATTAAGTTCTAACCTCTTCAAGATATCCATAAACTTCATAAACTTCTCTCCAAGTCTAGCTTGCACCAATCTTTGAGGAAACGGAACAGGTGGTACGTAAGGTCTGACAGGAGCAACTGTGGGTTCCTTCTTCTTTTCTTCAATCGCTTCTTGCACAACCACATTTTCAGATTGAGTTTTCTCTCTATCTTCCTCAACGTTCAAATTATCAGTACTCATCTTCATCTCTGGCCCTTGAAATTCCTTACCACTTCTTAAAGTTATAGCATTCACGTGAGCTCTATGTGGTTGTTCAGTTTGGCCAGGAAGTTGGCCTGAAGACTTGCTAAGTTGATTCAACTGTTGAGCAATTTGAGTGATTGTATTATCCATCAACTTGTTATGAGCTTTTATCTCATTGATACTTGAGTCAAAGTAATCATTCTTCTTTGTCTGTGTAGAAATAAATCCTTCCAAAAGATTTTCCAAGTTAGATTTTTGTGGCTGAGCTGGTTGAAAACCTAGCGGTTGAGAAAAGTTATTTTGTGGAGGTTGAGCTTGAGCCTGGTTATTTCTGTAGGAGAAATTAGGATGATCTCTCCAACCTGGATTGTATGTGTTGGAGTAAAGATTATATTGTGGCCTTTGATTTTGGTTGTAGAGGGCATTTGCTTGTTCCATTGCTGTTCCAGAGGGATTGTATTGACAAGCATGTTGAGTGTGTCCAACTACACCACATATTTCACATGAGACAACTTTAGATGAAGTTCTAGAATCCAATTGCTCAATCTTCTTAACCATTGCCTGCATAGTAGTATTCAACATGGTTAGAGCATCAACATCATACTTACCACCCTTCTTAGGATGATTTCTGTCACTGTAAGGATAATTATCATTAGACGCCATCTCGTCTAACAAAGTTTTTGCATCCTCCGTACTTTTTTTCATAATAGATCCACCAGAAGAAGCATCAACAAAGTTTCGAAACTCTTGTGTTAACCCATTGTAGAATGTTTGGATCAACAACCAGTCAGGAATTCCATGGTGAGGGCATTGTCTCTGAAGTCGTTTGAATTTTCTCCAAGCATCATGAAGTGACTCGTCATCATCTTGACGAAAGTTAGATATTTCATTCCTGAGCTTTGAAGTTTTCTTTTGACTGAAGAATTTAAGTAGAAACGCCTTTGCAAGACTATCCCAAGTAGTGAATGTGTTTGGTCCTTCATCCTTCAACCAATCTTTTGCTGCATCTCGGAGAGAGAAAGGAAATAAGCGCAGCTTTATAGCATCATCACTAACATTGGTCAGCTTTATAGTATCACACTTTTCCAGAAAACTCTCAAGATGATCAACAGGATTTTCAGTTGATAATCCTGCGAAAGAATCATTAGAGACGAATTGTATGAATTGTGGCTTGAGTTCAAAGTGGGTAGCCGTGATTATTGGTCTGACAATACTGGAGAGTACGTCTATAGTGTCTGGCATACCATGCTCCCTGAGAGCTTTTGCTGCTGTCTCACCCATAACTTCCTTGTCTTTATTTTTCCTTCGTAGTCCTGCTTGTCTTCTTGTTGTAGCTTCAATTTCAGGATCAAGAGCAATCAAATTTTCTGTACCTGAACTTCGAGTGTGCATGCAACAAGGAAACTAGAAACAAAGATCAAATAACAAGGGAATAATAGCCGAAGCAACACAACAAAAAGACTTAGCTAAACAAACTCAAAAATTAACTAATCTAATACCGCTTTGTCCCCGGCAGCGGCGCCAAAAATTTGACAAGGCTGTCGCGTGCCTATCAAATAATAATATCTAACAAATCCTTCTAACTATGTAGTAGGGCAAGTCAGAGTCGATCCCACAGAGACAAACGTATCAATCACTAGTTATTCTTGATTCAATTCAACTAAGCAAGTAACACAATAAATTGTTGAGAGATTATTAATCTAAATATTATACTAAAGCAAATATGTGGTATTTATCAATTAACTGAAAACATCTAGAATTAAGTATCCCCACTAGCATGAATCGATGCAATTATGATTTTCCACCCCAATTAATCATACACTACTCAAGAGGAAAGATGCGCCCTATAAAATACCAATAACCTCTCTCGAGTATTAATGGCTTCTCTAAAAATACACTCAAGCCTATTTTCATGGTATCATGCAATTTAGAGACATTAAACACAACATCCTAACTTCCTAACAATCCGTTCTACCTATTTTCATGGAGAAGTTCATGTCCTTATTGGATAAATCACAACCATCTAAGTCCAACTTTCGATGATAAATAGATATTAGGTTCAAACAATACGCATAATCACGTCTGACATGTTATTGTTAATTAAGCACAACTCAATAAGCAAGAGCATTCAACATAACTAAACTGGGGGGGTTATGGAAAATCATACATCAATCATAACTAGGGTTCAACTTAACCCTAGATTAAATAACTACTCACTCATAATTAAACTAACAAAACACATAATATAATAAGAACACATGATAATATTAAGAACAGAGAATAAAAACCTTTAATCTTTCTCCAAGAAGAAAAAGTACAAGTCTCTCTATGTCTGTATGTATCTATGTATCTATGTATATGTATATCTGATGTTTATATACATATTCTCAAATATTTTAATGCCTTGAGGAAAGTACAAGTATGTTTCCTAAACTGATTCTGTTTTACAAGGAAAATTCGTAGCTGACTTTTCTTCAGTAATTCTGAGCCGTTCCTGAATTAATTTAATAATTGGACCACTTTAGAATAAAAGAGATTTCCATTATCTTCGCGTGGGCTGTTAAATCGTCCAATTCTGACTTCTAGAACTCAAGATATGACCCAAACAGTGAATTATGTGCAGGCAGCCCAACAAATCCGAATTTCCTTCTAATAAATCTCCAAATTAAGCTCTTTATTCTCAAATCCTTCCAAGTTTAGGATTTCCTTGCTTCCTACAATAAAACATTAAAATCTATTAAATAAAAATCCAATTAAATGCAAAATATAATAAATATGAGGAATAAAATCATATAAAATATATATAAATATATACTCTATCACCTGTCATAGCAATAGCACTTTGGTTATCACAGAAAATAGGTATTTTAGAGTACCTTAACCCATAATCCAGCAGTTGATTCTTCATCCATAAAATCTGTGCACAACAGCTACCAGCTGCTATATACTCTGCTTCAGCAGTGGATGTGGAGATTGACTTCTGTTTCTTGCTGTACCAAGAAACTAATCTGTCACCTAAAAATTGACAGCTTCCACTTGTACTTTTTCTGTCTATCTTACAGCCTGCAAAATCTGCATCAGAGTAACCAATTAACTTAAACTCTGATTCTCTAGGATACCACAAACCCTGGGTTATGGTTCCTTTGAGATATTTGAAGATCCTTTTCACAGCTGTTAGATGAGGCTCTCTGGGATCTGCTTGAAATCTTGCACAAAGACATGTTGCATACATGATATCAGGTCTACTTGCAGTAAGATACAGTAGAGACCCTATCATTCCTCTGTAGTTAGTCATATCTACTGAGGCTCCTGTGTCTTTGTCAAGCTTCGTTGCTGTAACCATGGGAGTTGTAGCAGATGAACTATCAAGCATACCAAATTTCTTTAGAAGATTTCTGGTATACTTTGCTTGATTGATAAAAATCCCATCATCTGTTTGCTTGACCTGTAAGCCTAGAAAATAACTAAGCTCTCCCATCATGCTCATTTGATACCTGGATTGCATAAGCTTTGCAAACTTCTTACAAAGTTTGTCATTAGTAGATCCAAAAATAATATCGTCTACATAAATTTGAACTAAAAGCAAATCATCACCAGAATTGAAATAAAACAGGGTTTTATCAATTGTACCTCTTGTGAACCCACTTTCTAAAAGAAATTGAGCAAGAGTTTCATACCATGCTCTTGGTGCTTGCTTTAGTCCATATAATGCCTTGTCAAGCCTGTAGACATAATCTGGATGCTTGGAATCTACAAATCCTGGTGGTTGTTCAACAAACACTTCTTCTTCAAGCTTCCCATTGAGAAAAGCACTTTTTACATCCATCTGAAAAACTTTAAACTTCTTGTGTGCAGCATAGGCCAGAAAAATTCTTATGGCCTCCAATCTTGTAACTGGAGCAAAGGTTTCATCATAGTCAATTCCTTCCTGTTGTGAATAACCTTTAGCCACAAGTCTAGCCTTGTTTCTTGTAATCACACCTTCACTGTCAGTCTTGTTTCTGAAAACCCACTTTGTACCTACAATTGATCTATTCTTTGGTCTAGGTACAAGTGTCCAGACTTCATTTCTTTCAAATTCATTTAACTCTTCTTGCATTGCTGTAATCCAATTAGCATCTTGAAGAGCTTCCTCCACTTTCTTTGGTTCTGTTTGAGACAAGAAAGCATGATACAGACACTCATTATTTGTTGCACTTCTAGTTCTTACACTAGCATCAGGATCTCCAATTATAAGATCAGGTGTATGTGCCTGTGTCCACTTTCTTGCTGTTGGTAAGTGGCTTCTTGTATCAGTATTGGATCCTCCCCCTTGATCCATGCTCTCCTGATTCATGTGTTGACTTTCTGCAGCTTCTGAGGCTCCCCCTGAGTTGGATGGCTCAGTGTTTGAGCTGTCAGAGTTTGAATCAGTTTCCTCAACTGACTCACTTGCTGTGTCTTGTTGAGCTTCTTCACGCTCCCCCTCAACTGGTTCTCTATTTAGTTCAATTTGAGAATTTCCAGTTTCTCCAGTATTTACCAGTAGAGGTTCAGAGTATGCTTCGTCAGAGTTTGTCAACCCTGCTTCATCAGAGTTTATATCATCAGAGAATAGATCTTCATTTTCAAAACGTAGTTGATCATATCCATCCTTGTCTTCAAGTCCAATTATTTTCTTGTCATCAAACGACACATGTATGGATTCCATGATCACCTTTGTTCTCAGATTGTAAACTCTGAATGCTTTTGTTGACAATGGATAGCCAACAAAGATTCCTTCATCAGCTTTTAACTCGAACTTGGTCAACTGTTCAGGATGAGTCTTCAACACAAAGCATTTGCATCCAAATATGTGAAAATATTTCAAATTTGGCTTCTTGTTTTTCACCATCTCATATGGTGTTTTTCCATGCTTGTTGATCAGAGTTGCATTTTGAGTAAAACAAGCAGTTTGAACAGCTTCTGCCCAGAAATAAGTTGGCAATTTTGCTTCATCAAGCATAGTTCTGGCAGCTTCAATTAAGGTTCTGTTCTTTATTTCAACTACACCAATTTGCTGTGGAGTTCCAGGTGCAGAAAATTCTTGTTTGACTCCTCTTTCCTTGCAGAAAGCTTCCATGATTGAGTTTCTGAATTCAGTTCCATTATCACTCCTTATAATTTTGACTTTGTGATGTGATCCTTTGTCCAGTAGATTTACATGACCCATCAACGTTTGAGCAGTTTCATCCTTCTTTGACAAGAAATACACCCATGTATATCTAGTATATTCATCAACAATTACTAGAGCATATTTCTTTCTGCCCATGGACATCACATTCACTGGTCCAAAGAGATCAACATGTAGAAGATGATAAGGTTCCACTACTGAAGATTCAGATTTGCTCTTGAAAGATGACTTCCTTTGCTTGGCCTTTTGACAAGAATCACATAGACCATCTAGATTGAGTATTGATTTTGGAAGTCCTCTTACAAGATCCTTTCTTATAAGCTCATTGATGTTGTTCAAATTGAGATGAGAGAGCTTCTTGTGCCAATTCCAACTCTCTTCATTTGACATTTTTGCAGTCAGACACACTA
The DNA here is from genome assembly GCA_030848705.1 of Heracleum sosnowskyi. Lineage (NCBI taxonomy): Eukaryota > Viridiplantae > Streptophyta > Magnoliopsida > Apiales > Apiaceae > Heracleum > Heracleum sosnowskyi. The sequence continues at coordinate 126,901,769 of CM061240.1, forward strand.
TTTTTCCATCAGAGTTTGTTACCAAACTTGCTTCATAAATATTGTTGCGCCTGTATCCAACTAGAACAACTTTCCCAGTAGATTTACTGATAACTTCACAGTATTCACTATGAAAATCTACATGGTTTCCTCTGTCACAGATTTGACTCACAGATAACAGATTATGCTTGAGTCCTGAGACTAGAGCTACATTTGTGATGATGACACTTCCAAGATTAATATTGCCATATCCCAGAGTGTGTCCTATGTTGCCATCTCCATAGGAAACTTTTGGGCCAGCCTTCTCCTCAAAGTCTGATAGCAGGGCTTTATTTCCAGTCATATGTCCTGAGCATCCACTGTCTAAGATAAGTGTGCTCTCTATTATACCCTTATTTTCAGAAGATTCAGTCTCATCTCTGACAGTTGCCATAAGAGCATAGTTTTCTCCCTCATCAGAGTCTGAAGTATCTGCCCAGTCTCTGCCTTTAGAGATGAGTGCTTTCACAGATTTGCCTTTCTTGCACTCTGGAGCATAATGACCCATCTCCTTACACTTGTAGCACTGGATTTGAGACTTATCCTTCTTGCCAGACTTGTTCTCCTTTCCATCAGACTTTCTGAAACTTCTCCTTTCAGGGTTCGAATCTTTCCTTGAGAATCTCTTTCCTTTCTTGAAGTTCTTGAATCCCATCTTCTTAAAGGTCTTCACCATCAATGCAGCCATTTGCATCAACTCCTCTTCATCATCCTCAGAGTCAGAAGCTTCATCAGAGTTTGAGTCATCATCAGAGTTTGATGACTCACTTTCAGATTTAATAACTAAAGCCTTTCCCTTGGCTTTTTTCCTTGATGATTCCTTCTTGATGGGCTTCTCCTCGACTTTGAGAGCAACAGATTTTGTTTTCTTGCTGGACCTCCTGTTTCTTTGTTCTATCTCAAGTTCATGAGTCTTTAACAATCCATAGATTTCATCAAGATCTGTATCAGCAAGATCATAATTATCTCTGATTGTTGTTGCCTTTAAATCCCACTTTTCAGGTAGAGATAACAGAAACTTGAGATTGGACTCTTCAAGTTCATATTCCTTATCTACCAGAGACAGATCGTTCAACAGTTTGCAAAATCTGTCATAAGTCTCAGTCAAGGTTTCATTAGTTCTTGAATCAAAGTGCTCATACTCCTGTGTGAGTATTATTTTTCTGTTCTTCTTAATAGCACCTGTTCCCTGGCATCTGACTTCTAAAGCATCCCATATCTCTTTGGCAGTTTTGCAGCCAATTACTCTGTTAGACATTACATTATCTAAAGCACTGTGGAGAAGATGTCTAACCTTTGTATCCTTTGCAATTGATGAGATATCCTCAGGAGTCATATCTTTCTTTTCCTTTGGAACAGTCTTTTGTGCTTGACCATCAACAACAGGGGACAATTTAGTTGGCATATGAGGACCATCATTAATTCTGTCAAGGTATTCTGGATCTGTAGCCTCCAGAAACATGGTCATCTTAACCTTCCAAATCGGATACTCTACTGGCCTGAGTATTGGAACCCTGATTGTTTCATATCGACTCACAGAATTGGGCTTAACCTGTTCAGCCTTAGGAGCAGTTTGATTTTCTTCAGACATGATTAATACCGTGTTTGAATCGTAAAACTGTATATATTAAACAGCCTTGGCTCTGATACCAATTGTTAGGCCGAATACACAATATAATCAAGTATGTATGAGAATAACAATAATTAAGAACTCTGTTTATGAATCAATAAACTGTATTTATATTAACAGCTTCTCTCTTTATGATGTTAATGAATCACAAAGAGCTTCTAGGTTACAAGAATAATATATCAATATTCGCGTGTCCCTTCTAGGGATAACCTATCTGTGTTTATATAGTACACAGCTACATACAATCCTTATCTAATTGATATTCCTACAAGTTAGCTATACAAAACTTATCAATTAAGGATTGCTTCTTATCTTCTATTCCGTTTCCTTAGCTGTATCAATATATTCTGCTTCTTTCCATTTTCAGAATATATTGCTTCTAGAATCTTCAATTCAGCACCGACAGCTAATTCAACTATCACCCTGTCAGACTTTAAATAAACTCTGACCGGCTTCAATTAAACTCTTCACCCTGTCAGAGTTTAACTAAACTCTGACTGGCTTCTGATAAACTCTTGTCAGTACCTGTTGCTTAAACACTGATAAACAAACATTAGCAATTATATCTAACATTTCCAAACCCACGAAATTTTAATTTTAACTCACAAACTCCAAATTCTCAATACTAATTTCCACATTCTCAAAATTCTCCATATCAGTTTTCATTTCCTCCATTTTCAAATCCACAATTTGAAACTCAACAATCACCTACCAGTTTCCAAAATTCACCAACTTCACAAGTGCCTGCCTTTAATAACACAAATATTATTGATCTAAATGAAGATTGTGAGGAAAGTGAAGATGTACGTGAAATTACTGGTCAGTGGAAGTGGGTTGAAGATAAACTCTTAATAAGTGCATGGTTGAATGTGTCAATTGATCCATGTATTGGTACTGATCAAAAAGCCGAAGCATTTTGGGACCGAATTCAGCAATATTGTGAAGAAAATAATCCCGGTGTCATCAGGAGAGGAGTTGTGGCTATGAGAAAAAGGTGGCAACGAATAAACGAAGGTCCTGCACGTTTTTGGGACAAAGCGGATCTTGGGAGAATTATGAGAGCATGCATCATAATACATAATATGATTGTTGAAGACGAGAGGGACACAAACGCCACTCAATTTGGTCCCCTACCAACTTATGATGATACAACAAATGGTTTATCGCAACCAAATTTAGGTGAAGAACCTCCAGTCCAGTATGAAATGTATATTCAGAACACTATACAGATGCGTGATAAACGGACACATCGTCAGTTACAAAATGACTTGGTTGAGCATATCTCGCAGTTCCATAATAATCGTTAATTTTTCGTATCGCAATATTTTAAAATTAATGCTTTCTCGTGTGATGTTTTTAATGTAATATTTTCTCATGTAATTTCTTTTATTAATAGTATGATGCATTTTTATTATGTGACGTGTCTTTTATTTTGCCAATATTTTTTTAAAAAAATTAATCGTTTTAGTTTGATTATTATAATTTTAATATTATTAAATTAAACTAATTTTAAACATTATTTATAATTATATATTATAATTTTATAAGAAGTATTGTCAAACAAAAAGTAAAATAAAGTTAAATGGGACCCATTTGTAAGTGGAAATGGGCTTGTACATTGGAGTGAAGTGACCACTTTTTTTGGGAAGGCCACTTGGTGCTTATGTGTCAAAAAAGGAACCCCACATGTAAGTGGGTTGGCCTTGACTATTGTGGATGTTCTAAGGGCCTGTTTGGCAACACTCTCTTATGTATTATAAGTTGATAAGAGCTTATGAGGGATGTTTGTGTACTCAGCTTAGTTGATAACTTATAACTTATAAATTGATAAGTTGAATGTTAGAAATCACCAACATTTTACTTAACTTATCAATTTATTATTTGATTTTTTTATTTTTCTAATATTTTTTATTTTTATATTTGTGTTTTTAAATATTTTTTTATTTAAATTATAATTGTTGAAATCATTGTATTTAAAAATTATTTTTTCAATTTTAATTTAGCAAATTCTTCACTAACTTATAAGTAAATTTATCCAAATACCCGTATAACTTATAAAAATTCATCATCACTTATATGACACTTAAGTATAAGTCAACTTTTTTAAGATATCCCAAACACGCACTAACTTCGATTAGTCTTACAAAGCACTAAAATGGGCAGGAAATTATATCGCGATTCTGCTCTATATGATTCAGAAATTTCTATTTTCTAAGCAGAATACACAAAATATGAACACCAATGAATATCGAATCCAAAATCTTATTGCTCGTCGTCACGCTTTTCATTGCTGCAGGAAATCGACAGACTTGTTCAAGTGAAGTGGTATAGATAGAATGTGTAGTCATAAATCACAAATACATTTCAAAGTTAGGAGCAACCACAACAAACATGGAACTTACAACTATTGTACATTTTTTTGAATTATAAAATTTTGATTTCGATTTCGATTCTGGTTTAACTACTTGGATATTAGTATAAATGGAATCAAAAGTTAGATAATCTGTAAATTAATTAGGTAAAAATTATTTTAATTTGTAAAAAACAAATTTTATTACATTTCGATAAGGTATCGTTAATTTTACAAGTTGCAAAATAATTAATAAATTGTTAAATATCAACATTTCATACTTTAACATGCTTCATTTTTAACCTTCCTTAACCTATCATTCATTTCCTACTTAGTTCTTCTAAATACTTTTAAATACTTTTATGGCCTGTTTGGATACCATCATTTCATTTGAAATGATGAATTTGACTCAATTACCTTGTTTGGATATATAAAGAATTTGGATTTGCATTTGGGCCAAATTCCAGCTATTTAAAACTAAAGCCCATATACAAGAATTTGAAATAACAATTTTACACATGTCATTTAAAATTAAAACACAACCCAGACCTAGACTCTCGAGTACGACTCACTCGCTCCTCTCTCTCTCCTCTCTCTCGTCTCTCTCACACTCGGCGGCGGACTCCATCGCTCTTTCTCTCTCTCAGGCTTCAATCCCTCTCCATTCTTCAATTTTCATCACTCCATCAACATGAGGTATGGTGTATATGTATTTATATATACAACATAATAGATTTGTATGTTTAATTGATGAAATATCTGATTATTTTCAATTTATTTTGTAGTTCGAAAAGGAAATCAGCTCAGGGTCAGGGTCAGGGGTAAGTATATCTGATTATGTATCTGTATTACTTTAACGGTTGCTTTGAATTGAGTTAATATTTGTATTTATGCCTGAACATGCTTCAATTTGTGCATATTTTAGGTTTGTTAGTTTAATTTGAAATTAATTTGATGATTGTATGTTTTTTACAATCGGAAACACAGAAACTTTCTTGTCTCAAGTGTGTCACAAAAGCGTAAAAAGGATGACGATGAGGATATGGAATTTATAGTGTTGGTCGTAGGTTTTATTCAAGTAGTAGTGGCAGCTTGTTATGGTCAAAAATATAGGTTGAAGGAGTTGACATGGAATGCGTATGATCGTTCTCAAATTAGAGCTACTTTGATGAACACCATGAAAATTGATAGGAGATGTCGTGATGAATTGCGTCTTGATATACCTCGATTTGAGAAGTTGTGTCACATTTTAGAAACTAAGGGTGGGTTAGTAACTACGAAGCATGTCACCGTAAAAGAAATTGTGGCATTGTTTCTTCACATTCTTGCACATGATTTGAAAAATAGAACTATACAAGCTCTTTTTGCACGTTCTGGAGAGACAGTGAGTAGGCAGTTTCATATAGTACTTGGAGCAATACTCAAGCTCGGGAAGGATTACATAAGGAAAGTAGACCACGCCACTAGTTATATTGATGATAATCAATGGAAGTGGTTTGAGGTAACCTAAAAACAAAATCAATTTCTAATTTTGTAGTTAAAATCTTAAGGTATCCATTATTGAACAAGAACTAATATTTAGGGTGCTGTTGGAGCTCTTGATGGGACACATATCAAGATGACCGTCCCTATTGAGGATCGACCTCGCTATCGAGATAGGAAAGGGGATATTAGCACTAATGTTCTAGCTACTTGTGATCCAGACTTATGTTTCACATATGTTTTGCCCGGCTGGGAAGGATCGGCATCAGATCCTCGTGTACTTTGCGATGCTCTTCGTAGACCAAATGGTCTTAAAGTGCCAAAAAGTAAGAATTTATGATCCTTTGATTTTGGTTAGGCACTTGTAGTAAACTTAATAATTAAAATGCTTTATTATATGATGCAGATAAATATTTTCTTGTGGATTTGGGCTATACTAATAGTGAAGGATTCCTATCTCCTTTTAAAAACACTCGATACCATTTGAATTTGTGGAGAGGGAACACTCCCACAAATTACAAAGAACTTTTTAACTTGAGACACTCTTCCGCTCGCAATACCATTGAAAGGGCTTTTGGGTTGTTGAAGAAACGTTGGGCTATATTGAGAGATGGTAGCTTCTATCCAAAAAAAATGCAAATAAGGATTATTAATGCTTGTTTTATTTTGCATAATTTTTTGAGGGAAGAAAAAATGGAAGAAAGGAACTTTATGCAAGAAGTAGAAAGAGATTTGTTGAGATCGGAAGCAATTGATGAGGATGATGAGGAAGATGACTACATTTCAACCGCTAGATCAACAAATGAATGGAATGAGTTTAGAGACGATCTTGCCAAGATAATGTTTGAAGATTTTGTAGCACGAAGGAATTAGAGATATATGAGTATTAGTTTATTATCTTATTTTGTTGTTTCCAAGAATGGGATTCCTTGTTTCTGTAACTTATTTTGTTGTTTCCTTGTATGGGATTAAAACATTATTTTGTGTTTATGAGATTATGTTCTGCTCTTTATGTTATTCTGTGTATCGAGGAGAATATTTTTGCATCAGTTCAGAAAACAACCTGTAGCAACCTCATATTCTATATTCTGATGAGGAGATTATATTCTATATTTTACAGGTGTCGAATACAAGGAAAACAACCTGTAGCAATAGTTCAGAAAAAGGGCTATTTAACATGGACTACTGATATGGATAACCTGCTGATTTCGACATTGTATGAGCAGATTAATGAAGGTAATAAAGGGGACGGAGATTTTAAAGCTCAAGCTCACCAGGCCGTGGTTGATAAGCTGCGGATTGAAATGGGTATATCGGCTACTGTAAATCATGTGAGTAACCGAATTAAGGTTTGGAAGAAACACTATGCTATGATTACCGAAATTCGGACTTATACTAAGTTCAAGTGGGATGAAGAGAAGAAGATGTTGGTGATACCGATAGAAGATCTTGCAGAATGGAAAGCTTATTGTGAGGTATTTTATATTTTTATCTTTTAGTTTAGTTGCTTTCTTTGTTCATCTTGCAATTTGCTGCTCTATGTTTGTGTGTTGTTATATTTTATGTTATTTCTGCTGGTTTTCTGTTATTGTTTCTGCTGGTTTTCTAAGCATATTCAAGTTCACACAGATTTACAGTAGCAAGTACAGAATATTCAGTACAGAATACTCTTCAGTAGAAATTTACACAAATTGTGCCCTGTGAAAATATTCATGTACAGAACCTATTAACTCTTCTAGAAGTTCATCAAAAATGAAATCTTCCAGCGCCACACACTTACTTGTGTTTTGTATATTTGTCTGTCTGTTTCTCTCTAGTCTTTGCCTCTATATGCTTGCAGTATATTAGTCTCTCTTTCTTTATTTTTATCCAGTTAAAGTTAGTACTTACTGCCTTGGCTTTAAGTAATACTGTAATAGTCATGTTTGAATTTTTTGCTGTTGTGATTGTAAAATTGAAGAGCATTCATTTCCATTGTATTTTGCTCATAAAGGAGTGTAAATTCTTGAAGAGCTAACTATGGTCCATATCATGCTTGCTATTAGAAGAACAAGGACAATAATGAAGAATTGAGCTGGCAAACTATAATGAGTTTGGTTGATCTCGTACAATTAATGGATAAGTTGATCCCAATTTGAAACTGGCCAGTTTTGAAAAAGATCAGTCGCCTGTTATCGAAATTGAAATTGTTTGTTAAAGTGACCAGAAATGTTCTTGTCAATCAGATTGCATAAAAAGATTGCTAATAATAATCAGATTTAGATCAGACTTGCCCTTTTGTAGCAATGTTTCTGTAATTTCAGTTTGAGCGTAAAAATATGTTTACTATTTGCTTCAGTTCAGAGTGTAGATACATAGTACTATAAGATATAATTTTCTACTTGCTAGACAACATGTACATAATTTTCTGGATACCATTAGTTCAATGTTGCCAAAAGAAAAAATTCCATGTCTTCCAAGAGCAACATAACAAATATGGTCGGGGTAAAAACTTTGCAAAATGAAAAATTTCCAGGGACTTGTATATCTCTGTTACTTGTATTATCTCACCAATATTATTGCAAGTTTAAAAAATGACACTAATCTCAAGCTCCAGATTTGAAGTTTGCTGGTAACTTCATAAAACAAGTACTTGCTATTTTGAGCTTAGAAGATACCTTCTCTTTTGAGCTTTAAATAGTTGAACTATATCCAGTATATCCAGTATACTAAGATGATGTGTCACTATATCCAGTATAGAAAAACTAGTACTCCAATTTGAACTTGCTTTTTACAGAACTTGCTTCTGTAAAGGGAACCAGAATAAAACAATCCCCATAAAAACTAGCAGTTTGAACTATGAAGAAGGATAGAACTCCAATTGCAAGTTCTGCTTCTTAGAGAAGTATGGCTAAAATACAAGGGTCCTTAGCTACAGTCTCTTTAACTATTGAACATTTGAACTCTACCACAGACCATTTGTAATTACACGTTGTTTCTAAATTACATTTTATGAATTTCTTGGGCAGGGAGTTCCACTTGCTTCTGCATATCAGAACAAGCGCATTCAATATTGGGACAATATATGTACGTTATTTGCTTCAGATAGAGCTACAGGTGATGGTGTAGAGCACTTTGAGGAGTCAGCAACCGCAATGGAGCTAGAAAATGAAGCAAATAGCACTGCTGAAACCGGTACTGGTGAATCAAATAAAAGGCAGAAGAGAGATCGTCTTGCTGATGCTGTTACTAGTTTCGCTGAGTCGTTTAAGGAATACATGAATAAAGTAAAAGAGCCTCCAAGACCTACATGCAAAGAAATATATGAAATTGTATCTAATGTTGCTGGTATTACTGATGATGAAGCTATGAGGGCTGTTAAAAGATTGGTGAATGGCAAAGTAGATGAATTTGACATGCTTAAAAGTCTACCAGATGATCGGAAAAAGCGCAGCTGGATCTATTTGCTTATTAATGATTAGTTTTATTTAAACATGTTTCTAAGTTTGTTTAAAGATTATGTACTTAAAATGCACTCTAATATTGTTTAAAAGATTGTCTAAGATGTTTTACCAGTGATTTGTAATGGATTTATAAATTGCATTCTCAAATGAAATTCTAGTTATTACCAAACACTCTTGGAATTTGAAATTCTTATACTTACCAAACAGAATATTTGAATTTGAAATTCCAGAATTCAAATTTAGGAATTGAATTCCAATATTTGAAATGAAATGTGAGTTTCCAAACGCTGTCTTAAGAGATTTTTAACATATCTATTAACTTTCGAATTTATAATTTGAAGGGAAGACATTGTATTAAAAGAATATACTTTCATTCGCTTAATTTTTAATTTTTTTTATAATACTATAATTTTTTAATAACCACTTTAGATAAATTGATTGATTTTGAGAAAAAAAATTCTGAAAGTTGACTAAGAAAATTGAGGTAATGATTTACACTTACAAATATAAATATATGAGATTGTATTTGTAAACTCACACCCAAATGTATAGGAATGATTACCTAAAATATCCATTTTCTAGGACTTTTTGTTCGAAATACCTGGAGGCGGTAAGGCCTGCCCTTTTTACCCACAGATTACACATATACATGATGTGCATTCCTTTTATAATGAGACCGTTTGTCTAAATTTAAAATTATTATTTGTAACTTAAAGTTGCTTAAAATGATAAGTAAAAAGTGAAAATTTTAAGTTAATATCTGTTTGGATAATTTTATATTATGAGTAACTTATGAGTTATTATATTTGTAACAATGAAAATAAATTTGATAAATAATACATTTTAATGATGATATTAACGTTTATCAAATAAAATCACTAACATAAAATAAGTTCTTCAAAAAATTATCTTCCACCAACTTCTGTATTTAAGATATTTTTCTAACTTTAAGTCATTTTCTGACTTATTATACACATAAATATTTTTCTGTTTAAAGTCGAAAATTATTTTAAGCTCCGGCTTAAAACCGGAGCCAAACACCCTCTAAATTACTTTTGGTGCAGTGGTTGTTCCACAAGTCACACCAAAGAACACCTGGGTTCGACTCCCGTAAGAACCATATTTTTTATATTTGTTTTAATAAATACTAAAAATGATACTTGTTAGAAATGAGTTAAACTATTTGATAATATAGAGGGGATGAATATATTATCACTTGAAAGATATATGTTTAGGCTTATTTATAAACACCGAGGATTCGACTCAACTTAAACAAGAATGTAATAAGTAAATAATAAGTTTAACTGTCACAAGAATCTTAGAAGATAACATCAGTCAAAAGAATGAGATTAAAAGTCATCTACAGACTTGAAATAATTCTACATTAGAAGAAATTCATTTATTTGATTAAGCCTCAGTGAAGTATTCAAGAAAGTGGATTTATTATAAAGACAAAGATTTCAGGAGTGCGACAACATGTATACAGGTTACAGTGTTTGATTAAAGGGAATTGAAGGAAAAGAGAATCACAGCTTAAAGTTAAAGATGAAGAACTGTCATTGAAGTTAGTCACTCATGAAACAGACAGTACATCGAGTGTCAATGTCAGTTAGTGGAAGTTCGTCATTATTTCAAGTGGTTCTCAGAACAATTTCTTCTATCAAGAAATTGGATTTTATTCTCCTTTAATTAACTATATTGTTTAATTAATTTAGCTTTCAGAATTAATTTATTTGATAAATTAATTAAGAAGTTAATTAAATTAGAATTAAATCTAATTCTGGAAAGACTAAAATAGAACTGGTAAGACTATCCTGGATAGTCTTACCGATATTCTTTGTAGTTCTATTTATAGTCTTTCCGAAAGTCTAGCTAGAATATTGGTAGTTTGTCTGATAGTCTTTCCAAACAAATGCATAGTCTTTCTAGTACAAATGATAGTCTTTCCAATAGTATTTCCAAGTTTTTTGGATAGTCTTTTTGGAAAGTCAATTATAGTGTACTGATACACTTAAAAGGAAAGACAAGGTAGTTAGCACAAAAAAATAGAATTCAAGACAGAAAGCTCCTAAACATTCCACATTTCTTCTGCCTTCAATTCAACCAACTACCGGAGCAAACTTTTGACAGTGAAATTAATTCTAGCACTTATTGTGATATTCAAGCTACTAGAATTACTTTACTTATATTGTTTTGACAATCTAGCGAAACTTTATCCCTAGAAATTATATCGAACTACTTTTTAGTATTCGACCCTTTTATTACAAAAATAGATAAATTCATGTCGAATTTTATTCTAGATTTGTTTTATCAAGAATCTTGTAATTTGTACTCAATTTGTAACACCCTTCAAGTTTAATATAAGTTATATTTAACTTGAATCTTGTTTCATTTAATTCCGCGATAATTTGTTATTGAATTGTTAAATCATGAACAATACAAATTCAACAAAACGGTACAATTTGTATTCATCCCCCTTCTACAAACATATCAAGACCTAACAATTGGCATCAGAGCCTTTTGATTGATACACTAATCAAAGATCCAATTTTTGTGATTTTTTCAAGAACATTCATATTTTTATTCTTCTAAAAAAATCTCAAGATGACTACACAAAAAGTTGGTACAATTAAGATTCTTATGTTCAGCAATGAACATTATCCAATGTGGAAGAAGAAGATGTTTCTGTTTCTTCAAGTGGAAAATCCTAAGTACCTAGATGTCTTGAAGAAAAGACCAACTATTCAAATGGTTGTTGAAGAGGAACGCATTGAGAATAATGTGGTTGTTCAAGCTGCAAGGATGTATCCTAAAGATCCTAAAGATTATACATCTGATGAAAAGGAAGATGCTTCATTGGATGCTTGCCTACAGTTAATCCTAGTTGATTATCTGGATCCAATTATGCATAATCATGTCTTGAATTGTACAGATGCCAAGCATATCTGGAATACAATAGAGATCATCAATGAAGGGACTGAAGAAGTCAGGGAGAACAAGCTGGAAATTCTCACATCTTCTTATAAACACTTCAGGTCCAATCCAGGGGAAGGAATATCTGAAGTTTTTGAGAGATATAATAAATTGATCAATGATCTGAACCTTCTCGTAAAGCATTATACCATCAGGGAGATCAATAAGAAATTCCTTTTAACACTTCCAACTCATCCGGAACACAAGATTTCAGCCATACGAGAAGCAAGAGACTTAAGTGAGATTTCACTTGAAAGACTCTATGGAGTATTGAAAACCTATGAATTGGAACAGATTCAACAAAATGAAATCTATGAAACGGGAAAAGTGGTCAGTACGTCTACTGCACTTGTAGCAGAAGTTCCTCAGAAACTGGAGGTGAAGGTTGCTCAACCCTCCAGTTCAGACAAGGATGTAACTGTAGCTGAATATGGCTTTACATCTACTAGTCAATCTGATGGAGACTTCTATTCCATAGAAGAGCTTGAGCAATTGGAAGATGAGTCAATGGCTATGATAGTGAAGAAATTTGGAAACTTTAGATTTAGAAGGAATCTAAATCTCAAATTTAAACCAAGGTTCCAGAGAGGTAGTTCTTCTTCCTCTAATTGCACAAGGGTGGCTATAAAACTGGAACTGTGGACAGGAGCACTATCAGATGCTTTAACTACAATGAGTTGGGACATTTTGCTACAGAATGTAAAAAACCTAGAAAAGCAAAGAAGAACTCATATGACTAAAACAATAAGAACAAAATTTGGAAGGCTTATCTTGCAGAAGGAAAGAGCTGGGATGATACTGACAGTGATGAGGAAGATGGAGAAGTTGGTAATCTTGCTCTTATGGCTATTGAGGGCAGTTCTTCATCTCCTAAGTCTGAGGTAACTTTTACTGATTCAGAAATGGTCTATCATCTTAGCAGTACTTTATCATGTGCACGTAGTGAAAATGATCGAATAATTCTTCAGAACAATGCTTTAGAAAAGGAGGTTAAAGAATTAAGACTAGTGCATATTAATCAGGATGAACTGAAAGATAAAGTAGCTTTTCTTGAGAATATGATTAATTGCTATAATATCACTGAACTTGAAACCAAGGTCAGAGCCTACTACAATTCTTGTAAAGAGGCTAAAGCGTTTTTCGACAAGCAAGTTATAGGCAAAACTGTTGGTATAAGTTTTTAGCTATAATGAGGCTGTTGGAGTGTTAGGCATTAATACCCCTAACAAAGTCAGTGCTAAAGATAGGGGTATACCACAAGTGCTTAAGGGTGTTAAAGACCCTCTCTTTAGAGAATCAGTAGCAGAACCTTTGAATGAATTATCCATCATTATTCAAGAGGAATTGTGTACTGAGGACCTTGTCAATGAATTGGCTCATTCCAACAAATGTGTGTCTGAGAGTTCTGTCAAAGTTGTTCCAGCAACAGAGACCAAACCAGCATTCATAAAGTGGAACAAAACAACAACAAATCTAATATGCCTACTATTAATCTGTCTCATAAAGCATGTGGTGTGGTGAATTGCATGTCTTGTTTATTTAATGTTATGTATGCTTATTTTAATAGTAAGCATGTATCTGATGATAAGACTGCTCCTCGTCAACATGTTAATTATAAGAAGTATGTTAGATCTAAGACTGCTAGTCCTCCCAAAACTAAAGTGGACACATCTATACCTAAGCCTTCTCAGAAATGTGTTAAGGCTGGTTATGAATGGAAACGCTCTTTTGTTAAAGAGGTTGAAGTGGTTAAGATTAAAAATTTTGTTTTGCTTGACAAAGGCCGGTTCTTTAAGTATGCCAGACCTAATCAAGTTTGGGTTCCGAGGAAGGACTAATCAATTTGATATTGCATGGTGTGGAACAGGTAAACCGTGTTGTGTGGATTCTGGACAGTGGATGTTCAAGGCATATGACCGGAGATAGAGCCCTGCTATCAAATGTGGTTGTGAAAGCTGGCCCAGTGGTTACCTTTGGAGATAACAACAAATGTTTAACGGAATGATATGGCTGTTTGGAATCTGGAAATGTTATCATTGAAGATGTATCTATTGTGGAAGGTCTGAAGCACAATCTTCTCAGTATCAGTCAATTATGTGACATAGAATATGTTGTTTCATTTGATAAAGAGAAGTGCCAGATCCTTCACAAGAAGAATAGAAAGTCTGTTCTTCAAGGAGTTAGGAAATGGAACTTGTTCATAGCTGATTTATATCCTGGATGCAAAGATGAAGTTAATTGTTTTTATGCTAAAGTTTCATCAGATGAAAGTTGGCTATGACACAAGAAGTTGTCTCACCTCAACTTCAAAACAATGAACTCCCTAGTCAAGAGGGAATTGGTGAGAGGTCTGCCTCAAATGGAATTTACACAGGAAGGACTGTGTGAGGCTTGTCAGAAAGGAAAGTCAAAGAAAACATCTCACAAGGACACTGACACATCATCAATAACTGAACCACATCAGCTACTGCACATGGATTTGTTTGGTCCAGTTAATGTGATGTCTATGTCAAAGAAACAATATGCACTTGTGATTATTGATGACTATTCCAAATATACATGGGTTTTATTCCTACATTCCAAGGATGAAACTTCACAGATGGTGATTGATCACGTGAAGTTGACTGAGCTGGATTCTAGATTCTCTGTTAGAGCTATAAGGTCAGATAATGGAACTGAATTCAAAAATGCAGTCCTAAATGACTTTTGTGCAGATAAAGGAATAACAAGACAATATTCAGCCCCTAAAACTCCTCAACGGAATGGAGTGGTAGAAAGGAAGAATCATACATTGATTGAAGCTGCAAGAACAATGTTAAGTGAATCAAGACTTCCAATGTACTTCTAGGCTGAAGCTGTAAATACTGCTTGTTATACTCAGAATCGAATCTTAATCAACAAGAACTTAATGAAGACACTTTATGAGATCATGAATAACAAGAAATCAACTCTCAAATACTTTCATGTATTTTGTGCTAAATGTTTTGTGCTTAAGGATGTAGATGTTAAACGTGGCAAGTTTTGAGGCCAAGACATATGAAGCTATTTTTGTTGGTTACTCCAGAAAATCTTACAGGGTGTACTTAATTGACAGTCACCAAGTGAAAGAAAGTGTCAATGTTACATTTGATGACACTAAACTCCCAAGTATCCAAACAGAAGATTCATCTGGAAAACTGAAGTTTGATAACTTGCCAGATTCAGAATCAGATGATGAAGCTCCACATGAGATTGATGTTGGTAATGATAATAACAATGATGATAATGATCATGGTGGTGGTGGTGGAAACCTTGATAACAATGGAGATACCACCAACACTGGAGAAGAATCATCAAGGCAATCTAGCAACAACTCAGGGGGAGGAAATGAAGGGTCAACTAGTCATTCACAGCATCAGAATGAATTTCAAGGAGAATCATCAAGATCAAATCTTTCAAGACAAACTGTTTGGAATAGAGCTCATCCTTTTGAGCTGATCATTGGTGATCCAGGTGTTGGAGTTAGAACTAGAAGTTCTACTCAGAATGAATGTCATTATTCAGGGTTTCTTTATGAGATGGAACCAAAGAAGACTGAGGAAGCACTGAGTGATCCTGATTGGGTGATTGCTATGCAAGATGAACTCAATCAATTTGAACAACAACAAGTCTGAAAGCTGGTACCTAGACCAAAGAACAAGAAAGTAGTTGGTACAAGATGGGTATTCAGAAACAAGTTAGATGAGGATGTCATAGTGACAAGAAATAAAGCAAGACTGGTTGCTCATGGGTATTCACAAGTTGAATGCATTGATTATGATGAAACCTATACACCAATGGATACGCTTGAGGTCATCAGAATGTTCTTAGCATTTGCAACTTACTCCAATTTTAAAGTTTATCAAATGGATGTTAAGAGTGCATTTCTGAATGGTGAGCTGGATGAAGAAGTGTATGTAGAACATCCCCTGGCTTTGAAAATCAGGAGTTGTTGGACTTTGTGTACATTTTCTTCAAGGCTATCTATGGTCTCAAACAAGCCCCAATGAAATGGTATGACACTCTTTCTGATTTTCTTATAGAAAATGGTTTTGTTAGAGGTATCATAGACAAAACTCTTTTTTCTAAGAAACATAAAAATGATATGATATTAGTCCAAGTCTATGTGGATGACATCATATTTGGGTCTACTAATGTTGTTCTCTGTAAGAGATTTACCAAGTTAATGCAAAGTAAGTTTGAGATGAGTATGATGGGTGAGCTGAAGTTCTTTCTTGGATTACAAGTAAGTCAAAGGTTAGATGGTATATTTATTTGTCAATCCAAGTATCTTAAAGAACTCCTCAAGAAATATCACATGGAGGATTCAGCATCAACAAGGACTCCATCTTCTACAACTGTCAAACTTGGAGCTTGTGATAATTCTATCAAGGTAGATGTTACAAGCTATAGAGGTATGATTGGCTCCTTACTCTATCTTACTACAAATAGACCTGATATTATACATACTACATGCTTATGTGCAAGGTTCCAAGCGGATTCTAGAGATTTACATCTCGTTGCTGTTAAAAAAATCTTGAGATATCTTAAGGGTACACCTAATTTAGGTATCTGGTACCCTAAAGATTCTGGTTTTAATCTTGTTGGATATACAAATTCTGATTATGCAGGAAGTGTTGTGGATATAAAAAGTACCTCTGGGAGTTGTCAATTCCTAGGTGGTAGATTGATTTCCTGGTATAGCAAGAAACATCAAACAGTTTCCAATTTAACAGCAGAAGCTAAATATATTGCTGCTGGAAGCTGTTGTGCTCAGATCTTAAGGATAAGAAATCAATTGAAGGACTATGGCTTTGTATTAAAAAAAATTCCAATTCTGTGTGATAATACAAGTGCCATAGCAATCTCCAACAATCATGTTCAGCACTTGAGAACCAAGCACATCGACATAAGGTATCATTTTATCAGAGAGCATGTCATGGATGATACTGTGGAGTTATATTTTGTACCCACAGAGGACCAAACAACATATATTTTTACTAAATCTCTTGATGAATCCACTTTTAACAGGTTAGTTGGTAAATTGGGTATATTAAATAGTTTTAGTGATTAATATTGATAATTATTGATATTTGTTCTTGGTTAAAATACAAGTGTTGTGTGTTGTATATGTTTTTAAAATTCACTTGTATTTTAGTTTATCAAAACATTTTCCTATTTCTTGTATAAATTTACTATTCTTAAATGCCATGCCTTTTCTAGTTTTTAAGCTTCCTAGTTTAAGTATTTTTAAATAATTTATTTGCTCTAAAATTATTTTTCTCAGATTTTTCTATGGAGAAATTTATTTTTACTGGAAATTTATGAATTTAAGAATATTTAAATTGTTGTTCAACTGTTTATAGATTTTTTTATTGCATTTTTAGGTATTTTATTGCATTTTTCTGGTTATATATGAATTTTGTGTAAATTATTTAAGTTATTCAATTTTTATTCGATTTATCTGTTAGTATTATTGTTTTTAGTTCTTGAAAGACTATCGGAAACACTATCAAATAGTCTTTATGATAGTATTTCTAGATATTTGTTTTATTTTTATTTTTAGTTTTAATTTAATTTAATTTTTATTTTCTATTTAAACTGATATTGTTCTAGTCTTTCTAGGTTATTTGTACTAGAAAGAAAATCGGTAAGACAATCCTAGATAGTCTTACTGACAGTCTTTTTAGTTTTATTTTTAAATATTGAATTGTTTTGTTTTTAGTTTCTTTCTCTTTTTATACTAGAAAGACTATCGGTAAGACTATTCGATAGTCTTTCCAGCTTTGCCTATATATACTGCATTTTCATTTCTCTAAAATCACAATAGTCTTTCTGCTCAAGTTTTTACTTAGCATATTTTCTCTCCTGGTTCTTTAAACACTTTTCTAAAAGAATTGCTGCAGAATTTTTTGAAAATTTTTAAGGCGATTCTCTTGTGTTTTTAATTTCTACCAAGTATTTTTCAGATCTATTCTAAGAAGTTTCTGTTTTCTATTAAGGATATTTGTTTTAATTTTAATTGATTATATTTTAGTCTATTTTTACAAAAATGACTTTTGAGATTGTCAAAAACAATTTTCTTGGTTATTTTGATCCTCTAAAATGTTCCGTTGAACGTTTTAGGTCTTGGATTCGGTTTTTGAATGAGCATTCTATTATATTAGTTGCAGTAATTTTCAAGATATTAGTAATATTAGATTCAACAATCTATTATATTTCTGTTAATTCTATTATATTGCATTATAATATTAGTATATTAGTTGTTTCTATGTGTGTATGTAGTTTGGTAGTTAATTCTATTATATTACTGTTATATCTGAATGCAGTAATATTGGATTCGGTTTTTGAATGAGCATTCTATTATTCTATTATGTCGAACCAGTATAGATAGCACTTATCGAATTAACTATCTTCACTTCTCGAACCAATATTCATAATACTTCTCGAATCAATATATTGACTTCTGGAATCCTTAACATCTCGAACCAGTTAACTTTACACTTCTCGAATCAATGTACTTGACATCTCGAATCTTCAATGTGGCACTTCTCGAATTGGTGACTTCTCGAAATAGTACATTATGGACTTCTCTAATCATTACTTAGGCAAATTTCAACCTTCAATTCTGTAATTCCTTTATTTTTTAATTTGTTTTCAAATTCCTTGAGGCATGATCTTGTAATATTCTTTCTGTAACGACGCTAAATTTCAAACTATAATTATTTATGCTTATGTGCTAAACTGGTAAAGTAAAATATAAAATACCTTATTTCAATTTGATGTGTCATCTACTTAACGTATGTGGTGTACTAGTGTCTGGTCAATCATGTGAGTCATATGATTGACATACGAGTAAACTTTCATGACATATCAAGACGTATATGTGCAATTTATAATCGTCATTACACAATTTTTTTAAGAAAAAAAATACGATTTTGTAAGAGAAATGTCAATACTTATCGTGTACCCTTTGTGCAAAAATGCCAAGCAAAAATATCAAATTTTTAAAAATATTTGCAAAAATACGGTTTATCAATTTTTTGAAAATATTTTCAAAAATACGGTTCAACTAGATGCAACTATATATGTAACTACATCAACTAAAATCAACCACAAATGTAACTTATAAATATTTAATTATTAAAATCATCTTTAGTTGCATAAGTAAGTGCCTTGCAGGGCATTGTTGATTAATTAGAAATTCAACCCCAATTGTTGATTTGATTAAGATAAATTTCTTGTGAACTCTTAACTACGCACATATCTATATATGTATGGATGGATGGATATGCATGTATAGACCAAAAATGAGGGTACGGGACCTGAGATCGCAAGCTTTATGCAATTTTATCTTCATTCACTCCATTTTATTAACATTTTTTTTTGAATTCTCAGTTAATTTGAAATTATTTTTTAAAAAGGTACGTATGGTTGTATCTGGTTGCACCGTATTTTTGTAAATATTTTTAGGTTGCATTTGGTTGCATCTAGTTGCAGACCGCATTTTTGCAAATATTTTCAGAAGATGGTAATATTGCAAAAAACTTAGAAAAAGTAGTATTTTTGATAATTTAATTGAGTTTAATAACGAGTAATTGGGTTTTTTTTCTAACATATTATGCCACATCAAATACTCAAATAATTAATTTTATTGTGCAATCCTTAAACATAATCTCCTACCATAATTAGATAGTTTGAGATTTTAATATACATCCCACCTGTTCAAATATTTTGTATAATACAAGAATAGTGTATAAACCCGTCCAAGTACATTTGAAAAAAAAAATGTAATGTTAAGTTGTCATATAAATCACGGCATTTACTACACATGTGATTTGTGAAGTACATAAGAAGTGTGTTGTATGAATACTGAGGATAAAGGGTTGTACATGATAACTCCAAGTCCCGATCTAGCCCTTCCCAGCCGTTCCCCACGCCTGGATGCGGTGTTGCTGCCGTTGGGTGTCTGCAAAACAACACCGGAGGGGGGTTTGGACCCTGGCGGCGCCTCCGGCGTGAGAATAAGAGGAGGCTTTGGAAGAGAGAATAAGACTAGAGATATCTTAATATGGAGGGTGTATGTATAGTGTGTGTATAGTATAGGATAAGTGTGTAAAAGAGAGAGTGTAACCCCTAGACCTTTCCTCCTTGGTCTATTTATAGGCCAAGAATTAGGGTTTAGGGGTTGTACCTGCAATCATGAGCGTTGAATCCTAGGTAGGTAGGACACCTGGGTGATGTTGATGGATCCCACGTGTTCAGGTGTAGAATTGTGGTGTCGTGTTCCAGGCTCCTGCCGGCGTGTGGCTTGAATAGGACATAAATGTGCCAATCATTAGGTATCCTTACGTGTCGTCTCCAGGTGTGGCCATCAGTGATGACCTAAACACGTCACATAACAATGTGTAGTCTTTCTCACGTAGATTATTGCCTTTGTCGCCAGGAATGAGTTAAACTTTGGACTTAAGCCACATCCTAACTGTGAGCTCGAGTTTTGTAGGTGAGCCCGGACTCCGATATAAGTTCGGATTCATTGATGAACCAGGTCTTCGATATAAGTTCGGACTAGTAGATGAGCCATGACTCCAATATGAGTTCGGACTCATTGATGAACCAGGTCTCCGATATAAGTTCGGACTAGTAGATGAGCCATGACTCTAATATGAGTTCGGACTTATTGATGGACCCGGACTCCGATATGAGTTCGGACTAGTAGATGAGCCAGGACTCCAATATGAGTTCGGACCTATTGATGGACCAGGACTCCGACATGAGTTCGGGTTTGTAGGTGAGTCATGACACAGAATATGAATCCAGACTAGTCGGTGGGCCATGGCCTAAATATGAATCCGGGGTCCAGGACGGGTCCGGGCTATACATAGCCTATCATTTGCCCCCCACTCCCTTATGCAGATTTTCTGGATGGGGGAGTAGAAACTCCTGAATTGATAACTTGGACGAAATTTCTAGCTTGATTGTTGCCCCCAATTCGGATTGGTATGAAAGGTTTCTGGCTTGATTGTTGCCCCCGACCCGGATTGTTGTCAAAGAAGGCAATCCGGTGTTGAAAGTGAGGCTTGATTCTCTCTCAAGTCCAAAGCTGTGGGCTTTGGGTAACTTAGAAAAAATTTCTGGCTTGATTGTTGCCCCCAACCCGGATTGGTATGAAAGATGGCAATCCGGTGTTGAGAATGATCCTTTTTTTTTTCTCAAGTCCAAAACCTTCGAGCTCTGGGTAACTTAGAAAAATTTCTGGCTTGATTGTTGCCCCCCAACCCGGATTGTTACCACAGATGGCAATCCGGTGTTGAAAGTGAGCCTTGATTCTTTCTCAAGTCCAAAGCTGTGGGGCTGTGGGGCTTTGGGTAACTTAGAAAAATTTCTGGCTTGATTGTTGCCCCCAACCCGGATTGGTATGAAAGATGGCAATCCGGTGTTGAGAGTGAGCCTTGATTCTTTCTCAAGTCCAAAGCTGTGGGGCTTTGGGTAACTTAGAAAAGATTTCTGGCTTGATTGTTGCCCCCCAATCCGGATTGGTATGAAAGATGGCAATCCGGTGTTGAGAGTGAGCCTCGATTCTTTCTCAAGTCCAAAGCTGTGGGGCTTTGGGTAACTTAGAAAAGATTTCTGGCTTGATTATTGCCCCCAACTCGGATTGGTATGAAAGATGGCAATCCGGTGTTGAAAGTGAGTCTTGATTTTTTCTCAAGTCCAAAGCTGTGGGGCTTTGGGTAACTTAGAAAAGATTTATGGCTTGATTGTTGCCCCCCAACCCGGATTGTTATCAAAGATGGCAATCCGGTGTTGAAAGTGAGCCTTGATTCTTTCTCAAGTCCAAAGCTGTGGGGCTTTGGGTAGCTTAGAAAAATTTCTGGCTTGATTGTTGCCCCCAACCCGGATTGTTATCAAGGATAGAAATCCGGGCTATATTTGCTTGAATTGTGCCGTGGACCGATTGTTGAGTCCGGGCCGTGTGACCTTTTCATTAGCCTGTAGAATATGAAACGATTTCAATTTTCCCCCCTTTCTTTTGAAAAGCCACGACCTCCTTTTGTCTTGATTTTCGTAGATAACCGCTGTCAGCAATAAATGCAGTGTCTTTTACTTCCTTTTTCCACTTTCTATTTTTTTTTTCCACTTCAGTTTCTTGTCAACCAATTATGGCTTGACACCTGTCCTTTTAGGGACTACTTTTTACCCTTCTATAAAAGGGTTTCCTCCCTTTCATTTCAGTTTTACTTCGCCTGAGTACCTCTTCTCCACCTGTCGATTCCAACTTCCGGCGGATTCATTGTTCATCTTGCGAAGCCACATAACTCTCCTGCACTTTGTAAGTGTTTCGATTCTTCTCTTTTTATCGCGCCCTCTGTTCCATTTATATTTGAATCCTGCTTTGCTCGCTAACACCCAGCTTTTGCCAATTGGGGTTTCGAACAGTTGGGTGTATGGGTTTGTGATTTTTTGTTTTGGTTTGCGTTTAGAGTGTGTTCCTGTCACTTTTGGAAGCTTCATTTGTATTGCATGTCTTATGTTTTGGCTGATTTGGGTTTTTTGATTCTGGGTTTCTCATGATGTTCTTGGTGTTCTTGTTTTGGGCGTTTTATAAGTTGTAAGCATACTTGTATGTATCTCGATTTTGATCTTGTATTTGGTGTGTGTCATTTCGTAATTGTGTTATTGGCGTTTATAACTCTGAAATGGCCCGGGCTTAGTATTGGTATATAGTTTAGTTTTTGGATCGGGTTCCTGTTTGATTCCGGGGGGATTGTGACTTGTATTGTGTTTGTGTAGTTTTGTTTTGTGGTTCATATGTAGTGTTTGGGTTTTAATCCGGGCCTATATTTGGGATCGGTCTAGTTATAACTTTGTTTGTTTGGGGTCGTCCGGACTATCATCATATATGAGGTTTACTGTGCCTCAACAAACATTAACATGTATGAAATCATGTACTATTTGAAGGATAAAACTGAATAAACTAACCATAGTTAATCCGGATTCTTAATAGGTGTGTATGGTTCGGATAGCGAAGCGTGCAAACATGGTGTGTGTTCCACTTTCTGAAAGCCATAGTAGTAATTCCTTCTTCTCTTGTTCTTCTTCTTCGTCGTCTGACCAAAATCCACACCTTGAACTTGTAGATCTAGATTGGTGCATAATGTCTACTAGCTCGGATCCCCCAGTAGTAACTCAGTTGAATGAGAGGGTATTAGCTTCAGGCCGTGGTCTTATAACCCCATTAGGATTTTATCACGATACTGATTACATGTTTGTAAAGAAACCTTCAGACTATGACCATAATCTATATTATCAAAACCTCAACCATCATTATAACAATAATCACGGTGCTAAAGGGATTCCCGGGCCTATTAACAAAGTTGTTATGGACCGGGCTTGTAAAGAGCTTGTTATTGGCCGAAGTCCTAACCCACTTAAAGCACCTTTTGCTGATCTCCCTAAAGAAGAGATGGATGTTGCCATCCGGGCTGCTTTCCAACTCGGCCCTGAAATTGAATGGAGATGGCCCGGGCCTAACGAGCATGTATATGACCGAGGTGATGATGGGTTTATTGGGGTTTGGTTAGAACACCTCCGGTCCGGCTGGAGTCCGCAATGCCATAACTTTGTAAAACACCTCTTCAAATATGAATATGAAATATCGATCATGCAAGTGACCCCCAACGGAATTAAATGGATTATCTGGTTTTTGGCTTGTTGCGAGAAATCCGAATATATCCCCACCTTTAGACTTTTTCATCAGCTTTTCCAATTAGTTCGGTCTAACAAAAAGCCTCTCTATGAGCTCCGGTTTCGTGCTAAGGAATGTGGCTTTCCTTCGGGGTCCGCCCAGCCCGTAATTCAACAAAACACCCTAAAAGGTTGGTCCGGTGAGGTTCTGATGTTGAAGGGCTGGGATCTTGGTGGTATGCCCCACATTGTTTTGGATAAAGAAGCCAAAGTTTTTGAAACGGTCAAGTTGACAGGTTCAGCATTAAGAAGAATTCGTAAGTTCTGTGGGAGTCTTGGGTTTCAATGTACCCGGGATACTTTTATGGATCATAAGAAACTCTTTGAGTTAGGATGTAAGTTTGGTTGTTTTTGATTCATAACTATGTATTCTTACTGTTTGTAGCCCGGACCTCAAGTTTAACCTCTCTTGTTTCATTTCAGGCTTTCCCCACTATAACCCCGAGTTGGAGGATATCATGTCTCACAACACCTATTCTTTGGATCTAAGAAAAATCTCTGGAGTGCACAACGAAAAGGTGAAGAAAGTTGGTGAAGGGTCCGGGTCCAGTGTTTTGAAAGAAGGCGGTGCTGAGTCTGCTGCTCTGGTCTTAAACCACCCCGCCCCTGATGTTGAAGCTATTGATGTGGAAAACATTGATATTCTTGATGACCGGGCCATCAAGAAAAGGAAAATTAATGTTGGCCGGAAACCCCCCCTCTAAACCCAAAGTGGTTGTGGAGAACATAGCTGTGGATGGTAAAGGAAAAGGCCCGGATGGGAGGCCTGTTATGGTTGGGTCCTGCGACTTGAAGAAACTTGCTAAGATGGCTTCTGAAATTCCCACAGATGAAGATGTGGAAGAGATGGGGAAGTCCGGGGTAGTATCTCTGATGCAGCGTGCTATTGCATACTGGGGCCATGTAAGTATTCTTTTGTCTGTTCTTTGTGCATTTGCGCCATCTTTGATATTCATATTACAATGGTTTTGTCTTGCAGTCCGGGGCGTTGATCAGTGGCACTGCGACAGTGTTTGTTAATGAGTTGGAATCTTTGAATGGAGAATTGAAGAAGAAGGAGGACCGGGTTCAAAGTTTGGAGTCTGAGTTGTCTTCCCTGAAGTCAACTTATGACGACAAACTTGCTGATCTCACCTCTGAAATGTCAAAGCTGAGGATTGAGTTTGAAAAGGCGAAAGAGGAGTCCGGGGCTCTTAAGGAGAAGAATCATGGTTTGGAGCTCGAACTTTGCAAGTCTAAAGAAGAAATCATTGCCGAATTTCAGAAATCTGATGTTTATGACTAGGCTATTGCTGATGCCGGGGCTCCTGAGATTTACAGGACATTTGTGGTTGCTGAAAAGAATCTCAACACTGATCTGAGTGCTTGCTGGGAATCCTTCATAGACCATTTCGTTGCTGCCAAGAAGGACATTGAAGACGGCCTTGGTGAGCCCGCACCTTATGATGGCCCGAATCCATTTGTCATCCTCGCTGGCCCGGATTTTCCTCAGCCGTCTAAAGGAATTAATCAAACTTCGGAGTAAATTGTTGTAACTGCGTTTGCCTTTTGGGGAAATTTCCATGTAACTTTTAACAATTCGTAGAACTGGTTTTCATTAACATTGGAAGTGTTTTCGGGCTGTATGGACAACCCGGGCTTCCGTGTCCATTCTGTTATAAGTAACCTATTTTCCTGTTTTTATTCCGTTCCTGCGTATATCTTTTGAAATTGCGTATTTCTGTTAGGTTTACTGCATTGTTTTGTACTTGGGGATATGTTCCCAAGTTTTTGATTGAGTTTTGCTTGTGACCCTGACTATCTTAACTGCCTATGGCTCCGAGCCAGGGTTCTTTTGTTGCATACTGCTAGGAGCCCGACCTCATAGTTTAGTTCGGGTCGGGCCTTTAATTTTTTTACTTGGACTTTTTCCAAGTTCTTTGTTTGCGTATTGCTGGGAACCCTGGCCACATTATTTGCCTATGGCTCCGAGCCAGGGTTGTTAGATTGTGTATTGATGGGAGCCCGGCCTCATAGCTTAGTCCGGGTCGGGCTTATGTATTTTTGTACTTAGGAATATTTCCTAAGTTTATGATTGCATATAGCTGGTAACCCTGGCCACATTATTTGCCTATGGCTCCGAGCCAGGGTTGTTAGATTGTGTATTGCTGGGAGCCCGGCCTCATATCTTAGTCCGGGCCGGGCTTATATATTTTTGTACTTAGGAATATTTCCTACTTTTATGATTGCCTATGGCTGGTAACCCTGGCCGCATTATTTGCCTATGGCTCCGAGCCAGGGTTGTTAGATTGCTTATTGCTGGGAGCCCGACCTCATAGCTTAGTCCGGGCCGGGCTTTTATATTTTTGTACATAGGAATATTTCCTAAGTTTATGATTGCCTATGGCTGGTAACCCTGGCCACATTATTTGCCTATGGCTCCGAGCCAGGGTTGTTAGATTGCTTATTGCTGGGAGTCCGACCTCATAGCTTAGTCCGGGTCGGGCTTATATATTTTTGTACTTAGGAATATTTCCTAAGTTTATGATTGCCTATGGCTGGTAACCCTGGCCACATTATTTGCCTATGGCTCCGAGCCAGGGTTGTTAGATTGCTTATTGCGGGGGACCCTGGCTGCATTGTTTGCCTATGGCTCTGAGCCAGGGCTAATACAAGAAATTGAAATTTACTGGAAGTAAAAAATACATAATAATATGAAAAGAAAACAAAATCACTAGACCGTTTTTATTTATATAAAAATCAGGGATACAAAGTTCTTATTCTAATCTGGGCTTTCGGGAGCTCCTTATTTTTTATCCGGTCATTGCAATCTTCTTACTGGTAAAATTTTCGGAGTCTAAGGCCATGCCAAGTGTTGGGGACCTCAGAGCCATCCATGTGAACCAACTTGTATGTTCCAGGCCGGAGTACCTCCATTATCTTGTAGGGTCCTTCCCATTTTGGCATGAGCTTGCCGGTATTGGTAGGGTCGGAAGCCTCAGTATCTCGAAGGACCAGGTCTCCAACTTGGAAGTTTTTAACCCGGGCCTTCTTGCCGAAGTACTCTTTTGTCTTCTCCTTATACTTCCTCATTCTTTCAATAGCTTGGTCTCGAACCTCATCCACTAGAACCAAATTAGTCTGGAGCCCTTCTTCATTTGCAATCTCCTCAAAATTGATTGCCCGGTGAGAGGGATTTCCAACTTCAATAGGTAGCAATGCTTCCGTACCGTAAGCCAGCTTGAATGGGGTCTCACCAGTGCTAGTCCGGGGACTAGTCCTGTATGCCCACAATACGCTAGGCAACTCCTCAGGCCACTTATTCTTGCTTTCCTGTAGCCTTTTCTCAATCCCTCTAAGCAAGATGCGGTTTGTCACCTCACCTCGACTTGTCCGAAACTAGAACCATTGGTAGCCCGAACCTCATTAGTATGTTGTCCATAAACCGGATGCAATCCTGTTGGTTGATTGTTCTCATTGCCTTAGCCTCTGCCCACTTAGTCATATAGTCGATTGCAACCAGCAAATACCTCAAGTCTCCCTTAGCCCTGGGAAAGGGACCCATGTTATCAATACCCCAAACAGCAAATGGGATAGGAGACAAGACTGAGGAGGGTAAGACCGGGCTCTGTCTTGGGACATTGCTGAAAAGTTGGCAATTTTTGCATTTTTTCACGAACTCAACAGCATAATTATGAATTGTAGGCCAGTAGTATCCTTGTCTAATAATCTTGTGAGCCAGGGCTTTGGCAGCCATGTGGTCACCACAGATGCCTTCATGAACTTCTTCCAAACAATAGGTAGCTTCAACCGGTCC
Source organism: Heracleum sosnowskyi (assembly GCA_030848705.1). Taxonomy (NCBI): domain Eukaryota; kingdom Viridiplantae; phylum Streptophyta; class Magnoliopsida; order Apiales; family Apiaceae; genus Heracleum; species Heracleum sosnowskyi. The sequence goes on from CM061240.1 coordinate 126,929,227, forward strand.
AACGCATTTTAGAATTGGTGCAGAATAAGTCCGGTGATAGAGCATACCTTCTTCCAAAAAGAACTTTGCTGCTTTATTCTTGAGTCTTTGAGCTTGACTCTTCTCAGAGGGTAGTTCTCCTTTTTCCAAATACAGAATTATAGCAGTCATCCAGCTTGTTTGATCCTCAATTTCCATGGTTTCTTCTTGATCGATTGTTGGTTTATTCAACTCCTCAAAATAGACCGAGCTATCCAACTCAGCCGAGTTCTGGACTAGTTTGGATAGAATATCAGCCTCGACGTTTTCTTCTCTACTCACTTGAATGATTTCAAATTGTGGTATCACAGCTAGGTGACCTTGAACCAGGGCTTGATACCTTCCCAAAATCGGGTCCTTTGCAACATACTCTCTAGTTGTTTGCTTGACCACTATCTGCGAATCGCTGAAAATCCTTAGCTTTTTCACCCTTAGATTTCGGGCTAGACGGAGTCCAGCTAGAAAAGCTTCATACTCCGCCTGATTGTTAGTTGCTTGGAATTCAAATCCGATCGCTTGCTTTATTTTGAAACCATCCGGACTCTTGAGTACGAGCCCTGCTCCAGATCTCTCGCTTGTTGATGAACCGTCTACATGCAACATCCAGGTTTCATGATCGGGTGTGGATTCCTCCCCGGGTTCTGTCTTCATTGAAATGTTAACCGGCTCCGGGAAAGAACATTCCACAATAAAATCGGCTAGAGCTTGGGCCTTGATAGATGTTCTTGGGACAAAAGTGAGGGAGAATTGACTTAGCTCGACAGCCCAATTAACCAATCTCCCCGAGATGTCAGGTCTGTGAATGATTTTCCGGAGTGGTTGATCGGTGATTACTTTGATTTCCCTCCCTTGGAAATAATGTCTCAGTTTCCGGGATGCAGTGACCAGAGCGAAAGGAAATTTTTCCAGGTTCGGGTAACGTGTTTCAGCATCTTTGAGCACTTGGCTTACGTAATAAACATGTGTTTGCTGACCCTCGCGATCCCGGATAAGGGCCGTACCCACAGCCAGGGTTCCTGCGGACAGGTAAAGGCTTAGAGGTTCTCCGGGTTCGGGTTTGGTCAGGATTGGTGGTGCTGCTAGGTATTCCTTGAGTGAATCGAAAGATTGTTGACAGTCCGGGCTCTAGACAATATCCTTCTTTTTCTGCGCCCCTTTTAGCAAATTGAAGAAAGGCAGACATCGTTCGACGAGTTTAGGAATGAACCTGCACAATGCTGCCAAAGATCCAGCTAGCTTTTGTATGTCTCTCTGAGTCCGGGGTGCTTGCATCTCAGTAATGGCTTTGATTTTTTCCGGGTTCGCTTCAATTCCCCTCTGGCTAATCATGAAGCCCAAGAATTTTCCAGCTCCCACCCCGAAGGTGCACTTATCCGGATTAAGTTTCATTTCTTGCTTCCTCAAATTCTCAAAACACTCTTTTAGATCGGAAATGTGGTCTTGTATAGTTGTTGATTTTGCTATCATGTCATCGACATAGGATTCTAAGTTTCTCCCCAGCTGACTCTTGAAAATTTCCACCATTGCTTTCTGGCACGTAGATCCAGCGTTCCTTAATCCAAAAGGCATAAGCTTGTAGGCGTAGACTACCCGGTGCGTTATGAAAGCTGTCTTGGCTATATCAGCCGGGTTCATCTTTATCTGATTGTAACCGGAGAAGGCATCCATGAAGCTCAGCATGACATGTCTGGCTGTTGCGTCAATGAGTTGGTCAATGCTGGGAAGTGGGTAAGGGTCTTTGGGACATGCAACATTTAGATCAGTGTAGTCTACGCACATTCGCCACTTTCCGTTTGGTTTCTTGACTAAGACTACATTGGCCAGCCACTCCGGATACTTTATTTCACAGATTATATCGGCTTTGAGTAGTTTTTCAACCTCTTCATCGATTGCCTTTTGTCTTTCCGGGGCAAAGTTCCTCCTTTTCTGCTTTACTGGCTTCTTTCTAGGATCAACATCCAAGCTGTGCATAGCAACAGATTCCTGGAGTCCGGGCATGTCATCTGGGCTCCAAGAAAAAACATCGGCATACTCCCGGAGTAACTCAGTTAGCTCCTTCTTGAATACTGTGTCCAGCCCGGTTCCAATTTTAACTTTCCTCTCCGGGTTTCCTTCTTCTAGCTCAATGGTCTCGAGCTCAACAGCAACCTCTACTTTTCCCATTTCTGCCTTAGCGACATACTGTTGAACCCGGACTTGCACCACCTGGTCGAGGTAAGTCTGGGCTGATGGGTTTTCTATGTTTTGGACTTTCTTGCCAGGTTCTTTTTTCTGGTTGTACCTGTGCTTCTTTCTGCTGATGTTCTTCTGGTAAGAATTCGCCTTCCTTTTGTTTTCCGGGTCAGTTTCAGCCATGACCAAAGCCTGGCCGTAGCATCGGCTAGCCATTTCGAAATCTCCTCGGACTTCGCCAATTCCACCGGGTGTAGGAAACTTGAACTTTAGATGTGGGGTTGAAGTTATAGCTTGGAGCTTTGTCAAGGCTGGCCTTCCCAGAATGACATTATAAGAGGAGGGAGTGTTGATGATATAGAACTTAAACAGGTTGCTAACCTGCTTTGGGAAAGTGCCAAACAATACTGGGAGATATAGAGTTCCCTGGATTGGAACCAAGTTGTTCCCAAATCCGTAGAGAGGGTCTTCCCTATAGTCATTCATCTTCACACTTCCCAGCTGCATTCGATCCATGGTGTGTTTGAACAAAATGTTGACAGAAGAGCCGTTATCAACCAGGACTCTTCTGGCCTCATTATCAGCTATATCAAGAGTTACAACAAGAGCTTCATTGTGGTTTGGGTTTATTCTTTCGAAGTCATTTTTGCTAAAGCTTATCACCTGCTCCGGGCAAGATTGCACCATCATTACTTCATCTCCCGAGTCCGAGCTCCTTGGAGGTGAATTGGACCCCCCATAACAACATTGACAACATTCTTGTCTTTTCCGGACCCCTCTCCTCGGTCAGCAACTCTCCGAGCTATATATTGTCCCATGTTGCCTTTTTTGATTTGGTCTTCAACAAAAAATTTCAAAGATAGGCAATTTTCGGTTGTATGCCCATGGGTTTCATGGTAGTCGCAATGTTTATGGACTGATCGGTTTTCTGGGGCTGTGAGCATTGGCTTGGGAGGGTAATAGAATGGCTTGTCTCGTACCTCTTTCAGAATATCCGCGCGAGCCCGGTTGAGAGGAGTCCAACTAGGTTCAGGTCGGGGCTCACGCTTGGGTTTAGGCTGTCCGGACTCAATTTTTTGACCGGGGTCCGGGAGCAGTGCTGGTATTGCAATCTAGGAACTTTGGATGTAGTTGCTTTGTCTGTTGGGTTTGAACTTTTTATCTTGATGGATGTAGTTGTTTTTTGGTGGATCTTGAATCCGGGTTGGAGATATGCCCTGTCTAGTCATCCTCATTGCTTGGAGGACATCAGTTTCTTTAATGAACCTGGCGGCCATTGCATAGGTTGCCTCCAGGCTCTGAGGCTCTTTATTAATGAGGTCCAGAACATATCTCTCATTGTTATCCGGATCTAGGTTTCTTCGAAAGATTGTCAGAGCCTCCCGCTCATCCAGGTTGGTTATGTTGTTGATAGCTTCTTGAAATCTTTTCATATAAGCAGAAATGGCTTCACCCCGGGCTTGCCTGACTGTTTCCAGATGGCACATGTGCATCTCATGAGTCTTGTTTGCCCGGAAGCGTTTGAGAAATGCGTCACGGAACTGCTTCCAGTTGTGGATGCTGCGAGATGGTATCCGGCTGAACCACCTCTGAGCCCCGGACTTGAGTGTGGAAGCAAAGAACCTGCACTTTGTTAGATCATTGTAATAATAAATCATGGCAATTTGTTCAAAATAATTCACATGCTCTTCGGGGTCATCCAAACCATTGAAAGATTCGAAATTATAGTGCTTAATGTTTCTCTGCCTTGCTGTTGCCTCCAAGGAGTAGCTGAATGGTGTTAGGGTGTCCCCAATATCGAGCCCAGAGTCTTGGCCAACTTTTCTTTGCAACTCATGAATCATGTTCATAAGGTCCTCCCTGGGCTCATCCTCATCTGAGACTATTTCTGGACTTGGAGCCCGGGTTCTCCTCTTTTCAGAGGTTTTGCCAAGAATCCGGGCTTCCTCCTCCTGGATCCTTTTCTGGACCCGTAAGTCGAGTCTGGCCTGCTCTTCCTCCTGAATCTTTTCACGGATTTCAGCCAACTTTTTAAGCTTTTCGGTCTCTTCATCATGATTTCGGCTGCGAGTTCGGTGAGGCCTCCTTTCGGTGTCTTTGTCTTTGTCGCCAATTCGGTCAAAAACAGACCTAGAGCGGTGGGATCTTTCAGGGTGATGAGAGTTCTCACACTGGTCTTGCTCTTTGTTCCGGGTTTGGTTGTATAACCGGATTGCTTCAGCAACCTGTTCGCTAGTCAGGTTCTCCATCTGTCCAGGCTCAAGAGCAAGGTCAGTGTATTTGTACTTGTTTACTTCTATGTTTACCCGGGCATCGCCAGGCCGTATTACCTGTGAGGCCAGAGTCAGGACTGGGGGTATCTGGTTACCCGCCTGACCTAGGACCGAGATGTTGGTGTCCGGGGCTGGGTTACTTGGGGTATGCCTATTTGTGCTCTTACTTCCACGAGCCATGCTTCACACACAAATAGATGTATATGGTATTCTAAAACAAAATTTGGAGCAAATTCAACCGCAAAGTATCCTGAGTTTTACAACTAGATCTCAGTGTGTATGTGAAGGGGTCAAAATGTATGCACGTATTTCTGGGTTCACAATCTCAGTAATCAAGAAAGCTGGGTTTTTTAAATAGATCTAAGCAGGAGCAATGTAGATCTAAACAATAATCAAAGCATACAAACAAGGCTAAACAAGATCTGGGCTAAACAAGGTTAAAAAACATGCATACATTGGAGAAACGGGCTAAAGAGTTCATGTTTGGTGGTTAAAACAAAGGAGTTTGCTTAGATCTTACTGGATTTAACTAGGACTCCTTCAAAGATGAAGGAGCTTGTTGATGATGGTGAGTCTAGCGGCACCGTGACCACAAGACAAGGTTCCCCTCCTTCTAGCGCCAAATGATAACTCCAAGTCCCGATCTAGCCCTTCCCAGCCGTTCCCCACGCCTGGATGCGGTGTTGCTGCCGTTGGGTGTCTGCAAAACAACACCGGAGGGGGGTTTGGACCCTGGCGGTGCCTCCGGCGTGAGAATAAGAGGAGGCTTTGGAAGAGAGAATAAGACTAGAGATATCTTAATATGGAGGGTGTATGTATAGTGTGTGTATAGTATAGGATACGTGTGTAAAAGAGAGAGTGTAACCCCTAGACCTTTCCTCCTTGGTCTATTTATAGGCCAAGAATTAGGGTTTAGGGGTTGTACCTGCAATCATGAGCGTTGAATCCTAGGTAGGTAGGACACCTGGGTGATGTTGATGGATCCCACGTGTTCAGGTGTAGAATTGTGGTGTCGTGTGCCAGGCTCCTGCCAGCGTGTGGCTTGAATAGGACATAAATGTGCCAATCATTAGGTATCCTTACGTGTCGTCTTCAGGTGTGGCCATCACTGATGACCTAAACACGTCACGTAACAATGTGTAGTCTTTCTCACGTAGATTATTGCCTTTGTCGCCAGGAATGAGTTAAACTTTGGACTTAAGCCACATCCTAACTGTGAGCTCGAGTTTTGTAGGTGAGCCCGGACTCCGATATAAGTTCGGATTCATTGATGAACCAGGTCTCCGATATAAGTTCGGACTAGTAGATGAGCCATGACTCCAATATGAGTTCGGACTCATTGATGAACCAGGTCTCCGATATAAGTTCGGACTAGTAGATGAGCCATGACTCCAATATGAGTTCGGACTTATTGATGGACCCGGACTCCGATATGAGTTCGGACTAGTAGATGAGCCAGGACTCCAATATGAGTTCGGACCTATTGATGGACCAGGACTCCGACATGAGTTCGGGTTTGTAGGTGAGTCATGACACAGAATATGAATCCAGACTAGTCGGTGGGCCATGGCCTAAATATGAATCCGGGGTCCAGGACGGGTCCGGGCTATACATAGCCTATCAGTACAAGGATTTGGAATTCTAGGGAGAAAAGGTTTGTACCAGAGGATGCTCGAAATACAATCGTTGTCGTAGTTATTCATGATTTCGTATGACAATTATCTTCACCATATATAAGCTTGTCTTTGTTGTATTATTGTTCTGGCATTGTTTGATGAAGTACAAATGAAAACTGGGCAAAAAGTTTGCCATGCGAGTATTTGGGAACTGATATGTCTTGTTTTCTGATTTTCGGCATTTTCTAGACAATGAGATGTTTTGTCGAAAAATTAATAATTCACAAGAAGATATCATAACCAGGTTGTGTTGGTAATGAAATTTAAGAATTAACTGGAGACAAAGCCATCAACACTTGTGTTCATGTAGCCATTGGCCATACAGAAAATGGCTTTCGATACATATGATCTCTTAGTTGACTGTTTAATTTAAAAACAGCAACAGAAGTTGGCCGGTGGAAAGCAAATTCCTCCTGTAGCATTTTTGGCTCTGCAAAACAATTTGGGAGGTCTGTGCATTTTCCAAAACACTTCAACTTCTCTCTACTTGCCGATACTGAAACTCATAAAACAATATGGCGTGTCAGCAGAGTTGATTTCCTTGAGCTGATCGATAATATAGTAAGTTACACTTAGGTGACTAGCTGAGAACCAGGGGATCGCGAGAACCACATGTTCTGAGTACTTTACTACGTTGTAGTTCGCGGTATATTTGATCATACCAGTAAATAGTAATATAGTGTGCTTGAGTTTAGTACTCCATCAAGTGCTGTAATTCGAGTCCGGTGGCTCGCGAGCCCGACCCGACTCGGCTCGTTTAGTAAGGCTCGGCTCGACTCGAACTCGTTAATGAGCCGAGCTCGAACATAAGACCGGGCTCGTTTAACTAAACGAGCCGGCTCGACTCGACTCATGAAATTAAACGAGCCGAGTTCGGGCAGAAGATTAGGCTCGTTTAAGTGTAATTTTACACGAGCCGGCTCGCCCGACTCGTTTAAATAGGCTCGTTTAACTAAACGAGCCAGCTCGGTTCGACTCGTGAAATTAAACGAGCCGAGTTCGGGCAGAAGATTAGGCTCGTTTAATTAAACGAGCCGGCTCGGCTCGTGAAAAAAGCTCGGCTCGAATTAATACCCGGCTCGAACTCGCCCGGCTCGACTCGAATTACAGCCCTATCCCACCCAATTATATACATTGGGGAGGAAAAAAAGATATAAAAATGAGTAAAATTAGATGAAAAGTAGGTAAAGTGGTGGAATCTATCAATATTTAATAATAGATTTGAGATAGGGAAAAAAGTAGTGGGTGTAATAGTGTTTTTTATATTTATTTAAATCGAAAAACAAAACTAAACTACTTTTTTTTAAAAAAATTATTAAAAATTATTCAAATAGTCCAAAATGATTATAAGGCAGAATCAAGTTTATCCAAAATGATTCTGCAGCAGAATCAAATTTAAAATTAATATTTTTATTTAAATTTTAAATGTTAATTTTTTTATAAAATTGGTATACGATAATATTCTACATTAGAATTAGATTTGTATTTTATGATTTTTGTTAGATTATTTATATGGTTCTTTTTAAATATTTTTATTTAAATGTTAAATGTTAATTTTTTTATAAAATTTGTATACGATAATATTCTACATTAGAATTAGAATCAGATTTATATTTTATGATTTTTGTTAGATTATTTATATGGTTCTCCCCAATTCTCTATATAAGATGGTTATTCCCGGAAAATTGGCCTTTGTTTCGATAAAAAAAAAAACAAAATTCACAATTTTCATATGGTCAAACGTGAAATATATCTAATATTGACCGTAGAATCCCATATCTATTTATAATTAAAAAAAAAAAATCTTCACAAAAGGTAGGGGGATAAACAAAAGTTATAGGTTAAAAAAATGTTTAAAAAAATTGTAAGTTAAAATTTTATTTTACTCACTCATGTCAAAGTTCATGGGATCTGATCACACATGAGTTTATACGTGAGTTCCATAATGTATTAAAAAGGATTCAAGATGAAGTAAACAATAAAATAATTTCAAAATAAATCAAGTTACATTTGAGTCTTATTATAAAAGTGCATCTTACAATAAATTATATTATATCCTTATCAATACTATTATATAATAGAGGAAACATTAAAAGTTTGGTTGGTCGGTATGGTACGTTGTGATTTTACTTAATTGCCCTTAATTAGTTTTTACTTTTGGTTGGTCGGTATGGTAGGTTGTGATTTTACTTAATTGTCCTTAATTAGTTTTTACTTAATTAACCTTACTTATTTATAGAAATATATTATTAAATAATAATATTACCTATTTATAACCAATTATCTTTTTTCACCTAAAACACATTATTTTTTCTATTTTTTCTAACAAATTCCCCTACTTTTTCAAATATATCACGGCCAATTACCTTTTTTAACTAAAACACGTTAGTTTTTCTATTTTTCCTTAATAAAATCTCTCTTTTTCCAAAAATATCACAGACAAACATTTAGTTATTTATTTTTAAACCTATTTTAATATTATAATTATTTTTTAAAAGTTTACCTATTTTAACATATCTACTTATTTTTCTTAACAAATGCAATTACTAAAAATATTAAAATATAAATAATCAAATACCTATTTATAACCAATTACCTTTTCAGCTAAAACACATTATATATTTTTTCGAACAAAGTCTATCCTTTTCTAAATATATCATGAGAAATTATCTTTTACAATTTACTTTTTCTATTTTTCTCACTAAAATCCATTCTTTTTCCAAAAATATCACAGGAAACCTTTTACTTATTTATTTTAAAACGTATTTAAATATTTTTAATTATTAAATTTTAAAACCTCATTTTTCAAAAATATCACGGGCATTAACCTTTTTAAACTAAATATATGTTACATTTTTTTTATGTTTTCTTACTAAAACCCCTCATTTCAAAAAATATAACGGGCAAACTCATACTTATTTATTTTAAAATATGTTTTAATGTTTTTAATTAATTAAAAATGTTTAGCTATTTTAACATGCCTACTTATTTTTTGCACAATTACAATTAATAAAATATTAAAAAAATAATAAAAAAATAATAATTAACAATCCGTGCATCGCACGGGTTTTAAGCTAGTATATCTATACTATTATATTAAAGACGAAACATTGAAAGTTTTGTAGTCTGGTCCTGAAAATTTTTGTAGTCTGGTCACTCCATTCATAGCCGTTAGATATTTCTGATCAAATCGATGAGAACCGTTAGATAAAATATTAAAATTATTATATAGAATATCTTTTCTATTTTTCCTAACTAAAACATCTCTTTTTCCAAAAATATCGCGGCCATTTTCATTTAATAAAATAACATAATAAGGTTATAATTGCTAATAACTAACTCATTACCATTTTTAGCCAAAATTTATATTCTTTTTTATAATTTCTAACTAAAATTTCTACTTTTATATTTTTTCTAAATAAAACCTCTCATTTTCCAAAAATATCACGAACAATTCTATTTAATAAAAAAAATAATATTATTATAATTATTAATGACTAACCGAATAGCTTTTTTTCCCAAAATGTATATATTTTTTTATATTTTCTAACTAAAACCTCAAAAATATCACGTGCAATTCCATTTAGTAGCATAAAATATATACTAATATTATAAATTTATCTCTCTATTTATACTATATTATTAAAGACGAAACATTGAAAGTTTTGGTACCTGTTTTTTGGTACATGTTTTTTGATGCGGTACTTGCCTTATTTAATTGTTTATTTAATTATTATAAAAATTATTATAATTAGTTAACCTTTCAGTTAAAATACATTCCCATTTTTTTCTAAAAAAATCACGGACAATTTCTTTTTCAGCTAAAACATGTTACTTTTCTATTTCTCATTGTTCAAATATATCATGAGCAAACTCTTATTTATTTATTTTAAAACCTATTTTGATACTTTTAATTGGCAATTACCTTTCCCCTTTTTTTTCTAGAAAAATCACGGGCAATTATCTTTTTCAACTAAAACATGTTATATTTTCTATTTTCCTTACTAAAATCCCTCCTTTTTCAAATATATCAGAGCAAACCCTTTTTTATTTACTTTAAAATCTATTTTAATACTTTTAATTGATAATTACTTTTTTCAACTAAATCATGTCACTTTTTTATTTTATTTTTACTAAAACCCCTCTTTTTTCAAAAATATCACGGGCAAATCGGTACTTCTATCTTTTAAAATTTAACGAAAACATGTTACTTTCTATTTTCTTACTAAAACCCCTCTTTTTACAAAATATCACGGGCAAACCATTACTTATTTATTTGAAAATCCATTTTAATACTTTTAATTATTTAAAAATGTTTAACCCACCTACTTATTTTTTTTAATAAATGCAATTAATAAAATTTAAAATATAAATAATAAAATTAATAATTATTAAAAACAATTCGTGCATCGCATGGGTTTTAAGCTATATTATTAAAGACGAAACATTAAAAGTTTGGTAGTCGGACGGACGGACGGTCGATACTTAGTTATTTTACTTAATTACTCTTACTTATTTTTTTTAAAAACTATCACTAACCAATTACCTTTTCAACTAAAATACATGACCTTTGTTTATTTTTTTCTAACAAAATCCTCTATTTTTCTAAAAAAAACACGGGCGATTATTTTTTTTAACAAAACATGTTACTCTTTCTATTTTTCTTTACTAAAACCCCTCATTTTCGAAAAATATCCCGGGCAAATCCTTACTTATTTATTTTGAAATCTATTTAAAAACTTTTAATTACAGACACTTACCTTTTCAGCTAAAACATGTTAATTTTTCTATTTTTCCTTACTAAGACCCCTCCCTTTTCAAAAATATCACGGGCAAACAGTTATTAATTTATTTTAAAATCTATTTTAATACTTTTAATTATTTAAAAAAGTTTAACACACCTACTTATTTTTTTTAGCAAATGCAAATTAATAAATATTAAAACATCAATAATAAAAATAATAATTATTAATAACAATTCGTGCATCGCACAGGTTTTAAACTAGTAATAAGAGTAAGAGGGATAATAAGAAAGTACTACCGTAGGTCCAGAGTTCGATCCTCCATGGTTACATATTAAATACAATATTTATATAAACAAAAAAGTACAGTCAACGCGAAAACTAAAAAACAGAAAAATTGGCGAAAACTGAGAACCAGAAAAACTGTAAATACTAATTGATGGGCTGACCATACAATATTTACGTAGTCCTATATGTTAACATATGGTTGTTATTAGGAACTTCTTTCCAATTGAGCCCAAAGCCCCTTAATAATATTTTAATTCAGTAAATGGCCGGCCGCAACATGTAACAATTCTAACCATAAAGTGCGTATGTTATGCTCAATTAAATTTTAGATGGTCTTTTTTAAAAGCCGTATATGGCTATATGCACGTTGGCTTCAGCTAACGTTATAATGGTGCATGAATGCAAAATATTATAATATTGTATTAAGCATTAATGCAATATATATATTATAATCTATACTATTATATTAAAGACGAAACATAGAAAGTTTTGTAGTCTAGTCATGAAAGTTTTTGTAGTCTGGTCACTCCATTCATAGCCGTTAGATATTTTTGATCAAATCATTGAGAACCGTTAGATAAAATATTAAAATTAGTATATAGAATATCTTTTCTATTTTTCCTAACTAAAACATCTCATTTTCCAAAAATATCACAGACAGTTTCATTTAATAAAATAACATAATAAGGTTATAATTGCTAATAAATAACTCATTATCATTTTTAGCCAAAGTGTATATTTTTTTTATATTTTCTAACTAAAATTTCTACTTTTCTATTTTTCCTAAATAAAACCTCTAATTTTCCAAAAATATCACGAATAGTTCTATTTAATAAAATAAAATAATAATATTATAATTATTAATGACTAACCGATTAGCTTTTTTTCCCAAAACATATATTTTTTTATATTTTCTAACTAATATTTCTCTTAACTAAAACCTCAAAAATATCACGGGCTATTCCATATAGTAGCATAAAATACTAATATTGTGAATATATCTCTCCATCTATACTATATTATCAAAGACGAAACATTGAAAGTTTTGGTACCTGTTTTTTTGTACCTATTTTTCGATACGATATTTTCCTTATTTAATTGTTTATTTAATTATTATAACCAGTTACTCTTTCAATTAAATTATATTACCATTGTTTTCTTAAAAAATCAGGGGCAATTTCCTTTTCAGCTAAAACATGTTACTTTTTCTATTTCCTTTGCTAAAATCCTTCATTTTTCAAATATATCACCAGAAAACCCTTACATATTTACTTTAAAATCTATTTTAATACTTTTATTTGACAATTACATTTTTCAACTAAAACATGTCATATTTTCTATTTTTCTTATTAAACCCCCTCTTTTTTCAAAAATATCACGGACAAATCGTTACTTTTATATTTTAAAATTCAACGAAAACACGTTACTTTCTATTTATATTACTAAAACCCCTCTGTTTCCAAAATATCGTGGACAAACCGTTACTTATTTATTTTAAAATTCATTTTAATACTTTTAATTATTTTAAAATGTTTAACACGCCTACTTATTTTTTTTTTAATAAATGCAATTAATAAAATATAAATAATAAAATTAACAATTATTAAAAACAACCCGTGCATCGTACGGGTTTTAAGCTATATTATTAAAGACGAAACATTAAAAATTTGGTAGTCGGATAGACGGACGGTCGGTACTTAGTGATTTTACTTAATTACCCTTACTTATTTTTTTTAAAAAAACTATCACTAAAATAATAACATTATTTATAACCAATTACCTTTTCATCTAAAATACATTACCTTTTTTTATTTTTTTTCCTTACAAAATTCTCTCTTTTTCTAAAAAAAAACACGGGCGGTTATCTTTTTTAACAAAAACATGCTACTCTTTCTATTTTTTCTGACTAAAATCCCTCATTTTCCAAAAATATCACGGGAAAATCCTTACTTATTTATTTTAAAATCTATTTTAATACTTTTAATTATGTTACTTTTTCTATTTTTTCATTTTCTAAAAAAATTATTATTAAATAATAACATTTTTATAACCAACTACCTTTTTAGCTAAAATACATTATCTTTTCTAACAAAATCTTCTCTTTTTCTAAAAAAATCATGGGCAATTACCTTTTTCAACTAAAACATGTTACTCTTTCTGATTTTTCTTTACTAAACCCCTCATTTTCCAAAAATATTCCGGACAAATCCTTACTTATTTATTGTGAAGCCTATTTAAATACTTTTAATTACGGACACTTACATTTTCATTTAAAACATGTTACTTTTTCTATTTTTCCTTACTAAGACCCCTCCTTTTCCAAAAATATCACGGGCAAACAGTTATTAATTTATTTTAAAATCTATTTTAATACTTTTAATTATTTAAAAAAGTTTAATACGCCTACTTATTTTTTTTAGCAAATGCAGATTAATAGAATATTAAAACATAAATAATAAAAATAATAATTATTAATAATAATAATCCGTGCATCGCACGGGTTTTAAGCTAGTATTATATTATATACATATCAGCTTAAAATCCACAATGCACCCAATGATTATTATTTTATTATTTTACGTTTAGGTAACTGTTGGCCCGTGATTTTTTTGGAAAATTAGGGATTTTTATAAGAAAAAATAGAAAAAATAACATATTTTAGCTGAAAAATGTAATTATCTGTAATTAAAAGTATTAAAATAGGTTTTAAAATAAATAAAGGTTTGTCCGTAATATTTTCGGTAAAAAAGGGATTTTAGTAAGGAAAAATAGAAATAGCAACCTGTTTTAGTTGTAAAAGGTAATTGCCCGTGATTTTTTTAGAAAACTAGATGATTCTGTTTCAAAACAGAATATTTTAGTTGAAAAGGTAATTGGTTATAAATAATGTTATTATTTAATAATAGTTTTAAAAAATAAATAAGTTATGGTAATTAAGTAAAATCACGAAGTACCAACCGACCAACCAAACTTTTAATGGTTCGTCTATTATAAGATAGTTTAAAACGAATTATTTTTAATAATTGTTATTTTTATTATTTACATTTTAATATTTTATTAATTTCATTTGTTAAAAAAATAATTAGGCGTGTCAAATTTTTTTAATTAATTAAAATTATTACAATAGCTTTTAAAATAAATAAGTAACTGTTTGCCCGTGATATTTTTGAAAAAGAAGGGGTTTTAGTATGGAAAAATAGAAAAAATAATATATTTTAGCCGAAAAGGTAATTGCCTGTAATTAAAAGTATTAAAACAGGTTTTAAAATAAATAAGGATTTTCCGTGGTATTTTTGGAAAAAGAAGAGTTTTAGTAAGGAAAAATATAAAGAGTAACATGTTTTAGTTGAAAAGGGTAATTGCCCGTGATTTTTTTAGAAAAAGAGAGAATTTTGTTAGAAAAACTAAAAAAAGGTAATATATTTTTGCTGAAAATGTAATTGGTTATAAATAATTTTATTATTTAATAACATTTTTAAAAAAATAAGTAAGGGTAATTAGGTAAATTCGAAGTACCAACCGACCAACCAAATTTTAATGTTTCGTATATTATAAGATAGTATAGTATAGAAGTACAGATTATAGGACTTTTTCATAAATACCCAATCCCGGAAAGCTTTTTGCAAAAATACATTTTCAAATTTTTTTTGCGAAAATACCATCTTTTAAAAAATATTTGCAAAAATACATCCACAACCAAATCAACCAAATGTAACTGCATGCAACCTGCTTCGCAGCCACATATTCAATTTTAAAATTTTTGCAATTCACATATTTTCAACCACATATGCAACTGCATGCAATCTACTGCGCAACCACATATGTAAATTCAATTTTAAAATTTTCACAATCCACCTGTTTGCAACCACATGTGCAACTGCATGAAACTATATTGCATTTGGTTGATTTGGTTCCAGATCGTATTTTTGCAAAAAATTGTTATTTTCGCAAAATATTTTTTTAAAAAAAGTATTTTTGAAAATATTTTGAGAAAATGGTAAAATCGCATAAAAACTTAAAAAAATTGATACATTTGGCAAAAATCCAAGATTATATCCTATTTTATAATAAGAGTAAGGGGATAATAAGGAAATACTACCATAGGTTACAGTTCGACTCCCCTCTACAACATATTAAATAAAACTTTTATATATAAATAATTAAATTTATTCTAAAGGGTCTATAAAAAATGAGGATAAAACTGATATTACTATATGACCGGTCTACTCTTGCTAACTACATTATTAAACTCTGCATATATGCTAAGGGAGATATAACTTTACATATATGTAATATCACTTTAGGTTTATGCAATCTTAAGTACTGTGTTCATGTTGGATATAAAGACCTCGTCTCGGGATAAAAATTAATAATTCAACGTGATAACTCCTGGAATGATGATTTGGAACAAAAAAAACTCTTGGTGTGTCACCAATTACGTAGACCCAATAATATTTTATTAGTGGAACAATATTTGTATGATAAATTTTTATAATATAAAATTTTAATTTGATGTGACAATTTTTTATATATTTATAATGATAAATTTTAATTTGAAGTTATACATTATAAATGTTATTAAGGCTATAAAAAATATTTTCCAGGTTTTTCAATGTTTGTTAAAATTATATAATTAATGTAAATGTATTTTATTTGAAATATTGAGTTATAAATAACATATGATAATATTGGTATAAGGTGTTTAAAAAGTAAATTAGAAAAGTGGAAGAAAAAGAAAATGGAGAAAAAGAGGAAAAAAGAGAATTAGTTGACTTAATAATTAATGAGGAGGGAGAGACTGATAGTGCCGTGGCTATCCAGTCATTGTTTATTTTAGAATTAGTATAAACTAGAATAGTACTCGATGCTGTGATAATATTTCATGTATTTATAATAGATAATATTAAATTTTAATTTGAAGTTTTATATTAGAAATGTTGTTAATGCTGTAAAACATTTATTTTTCATGTTTTTCAATATTTGTTTGAATAATTTAATTAAATTTAGTATATTTTATTTCAAATATTGAGTTGCGAATAACATAAATATTGGTAAAAGTTGTTTGAAAAATAAATTAAGAAAGTAAAAGAAAAATATGAACAAAAGGAGGAAAATAATAATTAATGAGAAGAAAATAACGAATTTTTTTTTAAATAAAAAAGTTACATGTGAGAAGCTATCGAGTTAGCATGTGTTTGTTTTAGTATTAGTATAGATGAGTATGAAGAAGGATGAAATATAACTAAAGGATGGATTCTAATCAACGACATATTACATATTTTTTTTTATATGGCAGCTATACTAAACTGCCCATAACTATTATGTAATAACTGTACAAGAGGTAATAAGAAAGTATTATAATGGATTAAATGACCGATTCTCATCTACAACATATTAAAAAAAAATTATATATAACAATTATACTAATAAGTTTGTAATTGGAATTTCACGAATAACATGTAAAATAATTACTATTTTATATGATAAAAATATTACCAATGGTTAAGGATTGTAAAATTTATATATTAAAATTTGAATATCCTCAATCACATGTTAATAACTAATACTTATATTATTAAATTTAAAAATATCAAAAATATATAAAAAAAAATTGTTGCTTAATATTCATATGTTTTGTCCCAAACTAATGTCAAAGTTATATAATCCAATTCAAAAACTATTTAAAAACATATAAAAAGAATTAATCAATCAATATCTATAGTAAACTATAATAACCGAAAAGGTTGATCCCTCCTTTTTTTATTATACCTTTCGATCATAACGGTTAGATATTTCAAATCAAATCGATACGAAGCGTTAAATTTAATACTAAAATTATTCTATAAAACGAACTCATGTTCCATTTCCACAAACAACATATTAAAATTAAACATTTTTAAATAATCATAACCGTTAGATCTTTCAAATCACATCGATATAGACCGTTAGATTTAACACTAAAGTTATTCTATATAACGAACTCAGGTTCGATTTCCACCAACAACATACTTAAATTAAACATTTTTAAAATTTATTCCATGTAAAGCAACTTAAGGTTTGATCCCAGAAAACAACATACTTTGAGCCATTACAGTTAGATCTTTAAGATCAAATCGATACAAAACATTAGATTTAATACTAACGTTATTCTATACAATGAACTCACGTTCATTCCTACCAACAAAATATTAAAATTAAACATTTTTAAAAATTATGCCATACAACAATTTAAACTTCAATTCCTGACAATAACATATTAACGTTAATCATCTATAACATTAGTTTTTAAAATATAAATATAGGTGAAATCTCATCTTACAATTTTTTTTAAACTATAAAAACTAAAAATAAATATTAAAATTTAAATTTAAAAAAAATCAAAATTATTAAAATTTAAATAATAGTAAAACATTATAAACACCCGTGCTTTGCACGGGCTATAAACTAGTATCTATAATTTTGATGAATATGCAATTATTAATTTATATATTACAAGCCTATAACCCGTGCGATACACGGATGAATTTTAGTATTTTTAATTTATTAATTTAGTATTTTTATATGATTTACTATTATTTTTTATCTTATTTTATTAGCATTTATTTGTATTTTGATCTTAAAATTTTTTAATATGTTGTCAACGGATTAATATCTTGAACTTTTGAATGTAGCTTAGAAAAATAGATGATATAAATATTTAATAATAATAATAATATGTTGTTGACGGGATTCGAATTTTGAACCCGTGAGAGTATTTTAGATACCAAGAAAATAATATTTTTTTAATATTACATCAAACGGTTCTCATTTATCTATATTTATATCTAACGGTTATTATTTAGAGAACCAAACTACCAACCAACCAAATAGATGGTAGTTTGCTTATAATAGTATTTTTTTATATGATTTTTTAGTATTTTTTATCTTATTTTATTAACATTTATTTGTATTTTGATCTAAATTTTTTTAATATGTTGTTGACGGGATTCGAACCCTGAACCTGTGGCAACATTTTAGATATAAAAAAAGGATATTCTTTTAATATTACATCCAACGGTTCTCATTTATCTATATTTAGATCTAACGATTATTATTTAGAGGACTAAACTAAATGACCAAACTACCAACCAAATAGAGATTACCAAACTACCAACCAAATAGATGGTGGTTTGCTTATAATATTATAGTATAGATAGATAGATAGTATAGATATGAGACTTATATGCTTTAATAAAAATATATTATCTTATAAATTTAGCGAATTATTAATTTATATTAAAGGGTCCGAGTTGGGACTACAAGAAAATATTAATTAATCGAGGTTATTAATTTATAGATATTTTACGGTAATGGGAAAAATCAGAGTCGCAAATGAGTCCATTCAGGCTTCTTGCTTATTTGTAGAACAATAACCAAGTGGTGCAGAACCGGATATTCGGCCAACATGAACTTCCAGAAATTTCAAAATGGCTTTATTCTTTATCTACATGATAGGAAGGTGAGGCATCCCAAGCTTTATATAATGCATTTCTCACATTTAGCATATATTCTATTTTTGCCAAATTAAATCAATCACATTGGCCAGTTTTTATTTTTTAATGACAATAATTTATAGAGTAAATATTGATTGCGATACTTGCAGTTGCATACACGTATCCGGCAAACTGAATGGTGTCGACTGTTAAGAATAGAATAATTTCCTAACTCATTTACCTTTCACTAAGAGAATAAATTCGTTAGGAAATGTTGTCCCTCCTTTGCGGCTAATTATATTTATCAAATGTACGCAACACTCAATTGTTCGAACTTGAACTGTTTAATATGTGTTCGATCTCGAGTTCAATATCTACTCGTACTTAATACTCGTACTTAAGTTGTTTAATATGTGTTCGGCTTGACTCGATAAGAAGACAAAATGTTCCTATTAGGATAGGAGAAGAAATGGTATATAAATATGTTCATGCGAGATGATGGTGTTTTACAATTCACGTGTACTTGTTTTCCATGCTCTGGCCTACGTTATTGATTTATTCTCTTATGCAAGTGTCATCCCCAACCCCAAGTCCCCCACCACAAATTTTCTCTATCTAAGAGTTCATTATTGAGGGTCGAGACCCAAATGTTGCACTGAAAAAAAAAAATCAGAAGTAAACATCTGCACTGACATATATTCATCAGATGATTTAAACCATAGGTATGTTTGGATCGTGAAAATCGGAATCGGGAGTAAGAATGAGGGTTAATGGAATTATGAATAATATGATATTCCAAGGAAAGGGAGGTACGATTTGTCCATCTAATGAGAATGAAGTTCATGTTTCCGATCATCAAATTGTTAATTCAAACATCAACATATATGTTTGAGGTTTCGATTCTCGTTAACTGTGTTCATTAATCATGAAACAAACCTCCTCATATTATAATGAACTTATGAGTTAGGAACCACTATATAGTACATAGTACTACACTCCTTGATTTCACTCACGCACGGCAGCTTTTGGTTCTTTTGATGTTACTGTAATGGACTGTGTCTCAATCTTTGACTGTATGGTGGGAGATGAGAGGGTTATCTGAGTGTGTTTATAGCCATCATTGATCATTTAGCCCTTTATAGTTCAAAAAAGTAATTTTATGATGATGAGTTCTATTAACAAATTAATCCCCTCACCTGAAAATAATGAACTTCTTTACTTTGGCTTGAAAACATTCCAGCTTTTTAAATAAATCTATTCTATTTCTTTTATAATAATCGAACACAATCACCTATCCATAATTCCATATTGTCTTAAACAGGATTTGAATTCACGACCTTACTTTAAGGAGCGAGGAAGATATCACTAGATTAGTAAGTTTTTGACGATGCACAATGGCGCAAATTTTCTGATACAGTCGGATTCAGAAAATGAAGAGGGTACAAGAGAGAACAGATTCTCACCTTAAAATGACCGAACCATATTGTTTTGCTAAAAGGAGGAGAAAATATTATATAAACGTTGCAATATTGCATTGCATGCATCTTTAAAAAAGTTGGCAAAATATTATATAACCATAATGGATTCTACTTGACAATGAAAAGGGCAAACAAAGATTTCTGGAGACACGATTCTCCAAGCAACTGCATGATTGAAAGAATTTGCTTTTGAATTACAAATTAATATGCTTTTTCTAGCTTTTTCATATTTATAATTATTCTTGTCTCTCCCCCTTCCACTTTACTGAACAATGTGGCAGGCATGGTAGTGTTTGCTCTCAACTTTACTACCAATTCTCTTTGTCTTTTACAAACTATGTGACCCTATATTGCAGAAAGACTTCTTTTTACCAGAGAATATGTGATTTAAATCATTCAATATAGTACCAAAAATATAATTAAAACTGCAGTTGAAGATTTTATATTTATTGAATCAGTTCAGTTTTAGTAGCTACTCATTAGCTTCATAGCTTTGTTTAGAGCTATGGGAACAGAAAGAGAGGAAGCTGCTTTGTTGTGTGTGGTTTTCTTCAGTTTGTGGATTTTTACAAGTTCTTTTCCAGCTTCTAGAAATGTTAATCCTGAAGGTAAATTTTTTTGTAGCATGCAGAAATTATCGAGATTGTTTTGTTACTTTCTTAGTATAATGATTTGAAGTTGTGATTTTGCAGTACAAGCTCTGGTGGAGATCAAAGAAAAATTGAAGGATCCTCGTGATGTTTTAGGAAAATGGGATGGCACTTTTGCAGATCCTTGTACCTGGACATTTGTTACTTGTTCACCTGATAGTCTGGTCATTGGCCTGTATGTTCTTTTCCCTAACTACATCAAGTTTAGTGATATTACAAATGATTAGCTTATGAGTTATGAACATATAGAATTTTCGAGTTTTAAAATTTGTAAAAATTGCAGAGTTGCCTTAAGCCAAGGTTTATCTGGTCCTCTTTCACCAAGCATTGCCAACTTGACAAATCTTCAGACATTGTGAGTGTTTCTTACTCTGTGTGTGTGTGTGTGAGTGCGCGTTATAATGGTGAATTACTGAACTGTAAATTTGTAATATTTTTCATCAGGCTGTTACAAAATAACAAAATATCAGGGGAACTTCCATCTGAACTTGGAGAGCTGACTAAACTTCAAACACTTGATCTTTCTCACAATCTATTTTATGGTGGAATTCCCGCTTCTATAACAAACCTTGGAAGCCTCCAATATCTGTAAGCTAGCAAAAAACTGAAAACATACTGAACTCAGATTTGCCGAATTTTTTTAATAGTAAGTATGAACTGAAGTTTTCGAGTTGTAACTTGTAACAGGCGGCTTAATAATAACAGTCTCTCTGGTACAATTCCTTTGTATATGGCTAACATGACCAGCCTTACATTTTTGTAAGTCTTCTACTTCAGGGGAAACATAGATTTAGTAACTGTAGTTTCTACTTATCATATGATGATAAACTGCATGTGTTTGTGTTTTGTGTGACAGAGATTTGTCTTACAATAACCTGAGTGGTCCTGTGCCAAAGTTTCATGCTAAAACTGTCAAGTAAGATGCTTCAGAAAAAATTAGCCAAGTGTTTTTATAAACGAAACGGATGAAGATTAATCGATCTTTCTTTATTCATGTTAATCTTTCAAACAGCATTATGGGAAACCCCATGATTTGTGCCACAGGGAAAGAGAAGGGATGCAATGAGAAAAAACCAATGACCCTCTACTCAAATAATCAACAAAGTAAACTTTTGAACTTATCGTAATCCATGACTTGTTTTAGTCATTCGTTTAAATTATGTTTGCTCATGACATGTATAGTGACCTGAAACCTGCATGTTTCCTCAGGTTCCCAATCTTCTGGAAGATCTAAAAGTCAGAAAATTGCATTAGCAATCGGGTCAAGCCTTGCGTGCATCTGCCTACTAATTGTAATATTCGGGTTTCTTCTTTGGAGGAGGCAGAGGCATAATCAACAAATATTCTATGAAATAAATGGTTGGTACTAACAAAAGAAAACTTAAATTTATACTTTTGAAGTGTCATATTTTGATAGAACTGTATTCTCTCTAAAATTTCAGAACAATATCGCCAAGAAGTATCGCTTGGAAACTTGAGAAGGTTCCAGTTTAGAGAACTTCAGGTTGCTACACACAACTTTAGCAGCAAGAACATTATTGGTAAAGGTGGTTTCGGAATAGTCTACAAAGGACATCTACAGGATGGGACAATTGTAGCTGTAAAAAGGTTAAAAGATGGAAATGCAGTTGGAGGTGAGACTCAATTTCAAACAGAACTTGAGATGATCAGCTTAGCTGTTCACAGGAATCTTCTCCGGCTCTATGGCTTCTGTATGACTGCAACAGAAAGGCTTTTAGTGTACCCTTACATGTCTAATGGAAGTGTTGCATTTCGTCTCAAAGGTAAAAACAGATCATACAACAGTCCTTTTATACAACATTAGCTAGACTGTAATAGTACTGGAAATTCTTCTTAATTGCTGTCGCTTCTTGCAGCAAAACCTGCTTTGACTTGGGGAACGAGGAAACAAATAGCAATGGGAGCTGCAAGGGGTTTACTCTACCTCCACGAGCAATGTGATCCAAAAATAATTCACAGGGATGTTAAGGCTGCAAATATACTGCTCGATGATTATTGTGAAGCTGTGGTGGGAGATTTCGGATTGGCAAAGCTCTTAGATCACACTGATTCACATGTCACAACTGCAGTCCGGGGTACAGTAGGGCATATAGCTCCCGAGTATCTTTCAACTGGACAGTCTTCAGAGAAAACAGATGTTTTCGGGTTCGGAATCCTTTTACTAGAATTAATCACAGGCCAGAGGGCTCTTGAATTCGGAAAAAAAGCAAGCCAGAAAGGAGCCATGCTTGATTGGGTAAGACAAAAAAACGAAATTTTCTCAATTTGCTACATTGTTTAGCTTTAACCAAGTAATGTTATTAGAACTCGAGGTTGATGGTTCGAGCCTTCGTGTTGGCATGTGTGTGTGAGTATCAGGGTAAGGCGAAATGCTACGGGAACTTGTGACTTATATTCTAATGGCATTGGATTGCAGGTTAAGAAGATTCATCAAGAAAAGAAGTTTGACATGCTAGTAGACAAGGACTTGAAAAACAATTATGACAGAATAGAGCTAGAAGAAATAGTAAAAGTAGCATTATTATGCACACAATATCTACCAAGATATAGACCAAAGATGTCTGAAGTGGTTCGCATGCTAGAAGGAGATGGACTAGCAGAGAAATGGGAAGCTACTCAGAGAGCTGAGGAAATCAGGTGCAGAGCCTACGAATTTCCTTCATCGCAGCGATTCTCGAATCGAAATGACAATTCTGTATTGCTTGTTCAAGAAATGGAGCTGTCAGGACCAAGGTGATAGAATTACTAACTATACAAGAAATTAGAATATATATTGTGCTTAAGAAGGTTTGTCTATAAATGCATGGGATACATAGCTTGAATTTGTATATTTCGAATTATCCTGCTACTGTTGTACAGAATGAAACTGTAATAATACTGCGTGTAGCATTGATCATCTAATCATCTTCCCCGAACAGTGTTAAAACTTAAACTACATCAATTACATTTATTTACATATAAAGTTATGTTTAGTATATAGACCACAGACCTCACCACATATATATACCAAGGTTTAATGCTACTAAAGTTCGGTGAGTACGAAGAGATTTGGGATATTATTGTAGGGTCATGTTCCTTATATAACCCTTAACCTTAGAATCCTTAGAACTCTATCTTATTTTTTAAAATAATATATATTTATTATATGAAGGCCATGGGTAAAGTTGTCCAAAAACACAAAATACATAATTTAAAGCTAATTAATATTTTATTAACGATAATAATCATACATCGATATCAATCACAAAATTCTCCATCATATCATCATCAAATTTCCCCAATTATTTTTATCATTTTTTGTGAAAATATTGAAGTTATTGTATAAACACAATATCAGATAACAGTGTTGAGCAGCTGAACATTTAAATACAAGTAAGTTCAGTTGCAGAACTTTAAAATTTATGTGTTTGATTTCAAATTCGATTGCATGACTTTTATGTTCAGCGGTAGAACACGAAAGTTATGGTATGAAAATAATGTGAATAACATTGTTCAACAGCTGAACATTATAAAAATAATCAAGTTCACTTGTAGAACTTTGTGGGAAAAAGTAAGTTCAGTTGTAGAACTTTGAAGTCCATATGCATAACTTTTAAAATTCAGCTGCGGAACACTGTATTTATACTATGAAATAAAATAGGTTCGGCAGTAGAATCCTTTTATTCCAAGAATACCCTTATAAGATTTTGTATATAAAAATGAGTTGAATCTGAACAGTTGATCTAGTAATAATCCAACGGCTTGTAACAGTTCTAAAGTTCTTTTTTAATGATTGGTTCTCTCTTGAGCCTAACCCTATTATTGTAACTACATTATAATTATATATTATAAGAATTTGATTAAATATTTATAATTTTGTCAATAAAATATATTATATACTCGTATAACTTCCCTAAGTTTCTTTATATACTAAATACATTTCATAATTGAAATGAACTTGTAAATCAAAATTCATTGTAACAATTTTTATATTTACTGCAATTCTAGTGTTAGCATCAAAAATATAACATTAGCATATAAGTAAAAAATACACGCTGTTAATTTGAGCTTTGCAAACTATCAACATCATTGCACATTCGAAGAACAAAGAACTGAAGTGTTTTCACCATTGTTTTGAGAGAGCCAGAAGCAAGAAAACAGAACTATCTTTACATTAAAAGCCTTGCTCAGTTTGTTACAGATTCTGTGTACATAAGTGATGGAAAGAAAACAACATGACAGCTGTATTAGTAACTAACTCATGCTGACTTGGTATTCGTCTAATTAACTCTACACTACATTTTTATCTTGATGAGCTGTCGATGATAATTCAACATCCCCCCTCAAGTTAGGAGGTGGAAACATGCCTAACTTTGAAAGAAGGGAATTGAACTGAGAAGAAGGGGCAACCTTGGTGAAGACATCACCTAGCTGAGAACGAGTGGGAAGATAAGACAATTGTAGCAAACCTTATAAGACTTTATCACGGGTAAAATGACAATCAAGCTCAATGTGCTTGGTCCGCTCATGAAATACAGGATTCTTAGCAATGTGAAGGGCAGACTGATTATCACAATGAAGCACACCAAGTTTGAGATTGGAAACACCAAATTCATCCAAAAGACGAACTACCCAAGTAACTTCAGCAGCTGCAGACGCCATAACTCGATACTCGGCTTCTGCAAAAGATTTGGAGACTGTATTTTGCTTCTTTGATTTCCACGTAACAGGTGAATTCCCAAGAAGTAAGATATAGCCTGTGACAGACCGATGTGAATCAATACAAGAGGCCCAATCAGCATCCGAAAACGCTTGTAACGTCAGCTGATCAGATGCTTTTAACAAAATACCTTGACATACAGTACCAACCAAATAACGAAGGGTATGATGCAAAGCAGACAAATGAGTAGTTTTGGGTGCGTGCATAAATTGACTCAACGTTTGAACCGTATAAGAAAGATCAGGACGAGTGTTAGTTAAGTAATTTAGTTTACCAACCAACGAGCGATAGACCTCAGGATTGGGTAACAAATCACCAGCAGTAAGAGAAAGCTTCAGATGAAGAGGTAATGGAGTGTAAGTCGAAGAAGTGACAGTAAGTGCAGCATCAGAAAGAATTTCAGTGGAAAATTTCTTTTGACATAACACGATCCCCTCAGATGTATGGGTAACTTCGATACCTAGAAAGAAATGTAATAGTCCAAGATCATTAATAGCAAACTTAGCATTCAAATGCGTTTTTAAGTCAGCAATACTCAAACTATCATCTCCCGTCAGTATCACATCATCAGCATAAACTGCTGCAACACAAAGTAAACCATTATGTCGTTTGAGAAACAAACTATAGTCATTTTTCGACTGCTTAAACCCCTGGCAAATCAATTCCTCAACCAATTTCTCATGCCATTCCCTGGATTGGTGTTTCGACTGAACATAAAATCCCCACTTCAAATACTAATTGCAGACATATCTCTATTGTATTCTTGTCATACAATTGATTTGCAGTCAAGCCATGATCCTCTTGATTTAGTACAATCTGTGGGTCGGCAATGTCCATCACTCTATGCGGAAGTGCCTTCTTCACGTAGTCGTGAAGATTAATACTTCTGTCCATTAATATGCTGCTACAAGTTGGTCGCATCCCCGAGAACATTTCTAGTACAAGTATTCCATAGCTATAGACATCTCCCTCTACAGATATCTCCCCGCCTATTCCGTACTCTGCACAACTAAAATGTTAGCACCGGGAAAAAAATGATTTTAACAATTCATAATTTAAAAACACCTAGGCAATTATGTAATACAATGGTGCACATCACTGGTACACAATGAAGAAAAGAAGCTACCTGGAGGAACATATCCTATTGTTCCACGTACACCAGTTGAACTTGTTGATTCTTGATTGGTGTTACTTGCAGTTGCAAAGGAGAACCTTGACAAACCAAAATCACCAACACAAGCTACAAATTCCTCATCAAGAAGAATATTGCTTGGCTTTATGTCGCAATGAATGATACTCGGGTCGCTGTGATGATGTAGGTAATCTACACCCAAAGCAACATCAATGGAGATATTTAGTCTCTGGAGTAGAGTCAACTTTCTTTCGTCACCTTGATTGGAAGGACTTGGATGTAACCAGTTATCTAAACTCCCGTTAACCATAAACTCAAAAACCAATGCTTTGAATTCATTTCCTTTAAAATCTGTGCTAGAGCATACTGTAATCATCTTGATGAGATTTCGGTGACGAATGTTCCTCAAAGTTTCACACTCTGCCAGGAAACTCTTGTTGGCTCCTCGCACTTCAACATTTAGTACCTTTACAGCAATAATTCGTTTCAGAGATTCAAGAGTTCCTTTGTAAACCGAACCGCATCTTCCCTTGCCTATCAAATTATTTGGCGAAAACCCATTTGTAGCTTGTAGAAGATCCTTGTATGAAAGCCTGGGGTATTGGTTTCCTTGTACAACTGGGACAGGGACATTTATCTGCTTGGACTTTCGATGTTGATAAAAAATGAAGACAAGGCATGCTAACAAGATAGAAAGGGGAAGAAGAACTAGTATGATTAATATTCTGTGGGGAAATGTCTTTTTCTTCTTCCCAGAGGTTTTTATGCGACAAGCTGGCAATTGCAATTCTTGAATACCTCCGCAAAGCCGCAAATTCCCAATAACTGTAAAAGCACTTATGTTTGAAAATAGACCTTCCATGGGCACTTCACCTTGAAGCTTGTTGTACGAAAGATTAAGGAATTCAATTAGACGAAACTGACTAAAAAAGATTGGGATATTCTCGGATATATTATTACTTGACATGTCTAGAATCACAAGACTTTTCAAAGCTTTGAAAGAAGATGGTATCCTACCTCCAAAAAGGTTTCCTTCCAAACCTAGCCTTTCTAACATTACACAATCACCCAGAGTATCAGGTATATCTCCTGTTAGTTTGTTGTTCCCAACATATAGTTGAACCAATTGTTTCAAACTTCCTATGGTGGCTGGTAGTGGCCCTGTAAATGAATTTTGGTGCAAATAAAGGAAGACACAATGAGAAGAAAGTCCGATAATTTGCTCGGGTATCACGCCTCCAAGGTGGTTGTTTGAAATGGCCAGTTGTATTAAAGTTGAGATATTAAACAATTCAGGAGGTATGCTTCCTTGAAGCATATTATTTTGTAAACTGAGAACGAGTAATTTAGTAATGTTGCCAATGGATGTTGGAATTTTCCCTGAAATGTTGTTATCATTCAAGAAGAATCTTCCTAACTTCGATAGCTCTCCAATTGATTCCGGGATGGTCCCTGTAAAGAAGTTGTTATCAAATCCAAGTCCACCCAAATTGACAAATTTTCCTATGTCACGAGGTATACTTCCATATATGTTGTTTCCGAACAGAAGCAGTAACTCTATAGTGGTAGAGAGATTGGAAAAGGAATTTGGGAGCTTG
Organism: Heracleum sosnowskyi; assembly: GCA_030848705.1. NCBI lineage: Eukaryota > Viridiplantae > Streptophyta > Magnoliopsida > Apiales > Apiaceae > Heracleum > Heracleum sosnowskyi. The sequence continues at coordinate 126,957,446 of CM061240.1, forward strand.
CCTCTTAAACCATTCTCGTTAAAGGCTAAAACTTTCAGCTGGGTACAATTGACCAAAGAATCCAAGAAGAGTAAATCATCAGGCTTGTGATTGTATCCGAGTAGATTACCACCTAAATTTAGCATTTGAAGATTTTGAAGGCTTCCAAAATTCATTGGTACAGGGCCAGTAATATTGTTATATGCCATGCTAAAAAGAACAAGGTTTGACGCATTAACTATGGATGGTGAAAGTAGCCCTGAAAATCTGTTGGTTCCACCGTAGAATCTTTGCAGCTTCGGAAGGGTGAGGCCACCCTTCCTAAATCTGCTGGTAGCTTTCCTTCTAACTCATTACTGCCTAGATCAAAATCATAGAGGGATGATATGTTGTATAGTTGCAGGGGAACCATCCCTGGCAAATGGTTTCCTGACACTATAATAATCTCTAATTTTGTAAGACGAGCAATTTCCAAAGGTATGCCTCCTTTAAATTGTTACTACCTAGAGAAAGTACGCGGAGAGATGATAGATTCCCTAATGAAGGCGGGATTGACCCTGTAAAATGATTGAATCCAACATCAAACCAGGAAATCTTAGACCAAGAAGTATACTCGGTAGGTAGATTTCTTTTAAGATTATTTCCGGTCATACTAATGACTCTGATATTTAAACAATGATTCAAGTTGGCCGGAAATACACCTTGAAAAGAATTGTTCCCAATAGAAAAATATTGTAGGCGAAAAAGCCTACCAATTTCATTTGGAATTGAGCCATACAATTCATTTTGATAGAGGAAGATTGACTTAAGAAAGGAGATGTTTCCAATGTGAGAAGACAGTGTGCCTACCAAGTGTTGGGAGGAGAGGTCTAAAGCTGTTACCCTCTGGCGTCTGCGGCTGCATGTGACTCCATTCCAGTGACAAAAGTGGATGGAATTATTCCATGAGTTGAGTGCACCCAGTGGATCAACTTTTATTGAAGCCTTAAAAGAAAGTAAAGCTTGTTCATCAGTGACATTGTTTGAAAATGAATGTACAAGTGTTGTACAAGTTGCTAATACGAAGATTACTAAAATCAAGAATCGGAGAAAGCTGATGACAATCATGGTTGTGCCTGCTCAGGGTTAAAAACACCAGTGTATATAAAAATTATTTGTGTAATGTGTGCGGTGGTGCTGGTGCACATATGTACATCGCACCAAATTATATAAGGTGAGAGGAGGTGCCAGTGCGTGTAAATAAGTTAACACTCCACTACTCCATAGCGGGTGACTTTGCAGGTCAAGCAAATTAGTTATCAGGAAAATGGACCTGAAATTATACGACTACGTTTATTGACTGGAATTTGGGAGTTGTTTTTTCCACGCGACTGATTAAATGCTATATACCCCAAACGAGACCTTAATGTTATTTTGACTAGGGTTCAGAAAAAACCGAAACCGATAAATCACTCCGAAAAAAACAAAACCGAAGAAAAAACCAAATCAAAAAACCGAAATTAATGATTCGGTTTCGATTCCGGTTTTTAGTCAAAACCGAACCGAAATTAACCGAACCGCTATATTATATTTATATATAATATATAGTATATATTATTATGATAACAACGAACAAATTGAAGCGTGAGCCTCATCACCACCCCCGGAAGAACTAAAACCAGAACTAATCTTGGTATCGGGAAGATCTAAGTGATCTAAGTTAATAGGGGGATCAAGAGGTTCATTTACTGATGGGTGTTTGTCTAGACTGGTACTAATCGTGGCCTCCGATGCTTGAGAAGGAATAGACATGACTCAAAGTTATGAAACACGAATTGCCAGAAAGTAAAAAAAAAAACAGAGAAGAGAAATACACACCTGAGTAAGAGAAATGGTAAAGTAGGAAGAATAGCCCTGCAACTGCCGCAGAAAAGAAAAAGAAAAGACTCCCTTAGTGACTTGGGAAGTCGAAACGCCGCGATTGGGAACCGGGTTCCGTACAATTAATAAAAATACAAAACAAAACAGCTTAATGCTTTATTTCATTTACTCGGTTTTTTCTTTTTTTACCGAATCTCATTCTCGACTTTCCAGAGGTAATTACCGAATTTTACTTAATTGAATTTCATAACATATTTTATTTTTTCCCTTTTTATATTTCAGGGCCTAAGCAAATCTAAAGATATGGCTTCCAACAAAAGGGGGGACAAATGTTGGGCCAAAGCCCATTAGCCAATAAGGCTTAAATAACATTTTGTATATAGGCCCACTCGGTAATAGGCCCAATGAGAAATAAGCTCAGTTGTAAACTCTTCCTATAAATACCCCCTAACCCCCACATTAAAAGGGGTTGGAAAAATAGCTAAAGGAGTGAACCTCCTTAATGAATGTAACATTTTGACTCCAATAATACTAATTTCACTTCACTTTTATTCATTGATTTCATTATATCACATCGTTCGATATTACATTCATCATTTGGCGCTAGAAGGAGCTCTTTTTTTTCTGTAGTTCCAACCGATATGGAAGAGAATGAGCCGTTTATCTCTAAAATGGGTGACACAAACGAGGTGGTTTCTATACCTCGCCGAGAGGAGACACAACTGCCCCCCGTGTTGCAGCCTCGGGAGTTGTTTCCCCCTATGGATGACCAAAACGAGGGATCCCCTGGACCCCCCCGTTGACACACGATTGAGGGTCATGACTCCCACAGGCAAAAAAGTGCTAACGAGTGACGCGCGTCTGCATTTGCTTAAGATGCGAAAACAAAAGAAGCAGTCGGTGCAGACTCACCGTTTTGAAGAGTTCGCTGGGTTGGATGATGAACTGGCATATTTGGAGGAGCAGAAATGTTTGTTGGAGGCTCGCCTAGAGAAACACAGGGAGATTCGACGTCTGCAGCGGGAGTTGCAGCAGACGACAATCTCGCGCCGTAACAAGGATCCCCACCGACAATTGGATGAGGATTACGATGAAAATTATGACCTCGATAAGGATGTATCCAGCGAATCCCAATGCTCCCGACCACCTCCAAAGCGGCGTATGACGTCGTCAGCAAATGATGCCTCATGGCGAAGCGATTCATGCGAGTCCTTTCGCCCAGAGGACATCGCTAAAATGCAGAATGACCTCACCGAGTGCCAGGATTACATAAAAAACCACTCCGGACTACCCATCTCCACAGAGAGCCCCTTGTCTCGATCTATTGAAATAGCCAAGATTGACAGAATTTGAAAACTACAGCCTTAGATTACTTCGATGGGTCGTGCGACCCTATCGGGTTCCTAAATACTTTCGATGGACGAATGGCTTTCTTTGGCCATTCTGAAGTCGCCAGATGCCAGTTCTTCTCCACGTGCCTGAAGGGCACAGCGTTAAGATGGTATAGTAACTTGGCACCACGCTCCATTTATTCCTGGCATACCTTAAAAAGCAAGTTTCAAAGCCGTTTCTCCAGTAAATACAAGGGGGTAAGATAACTGCGTCCTTGATGACAATACGTCAGCGACACTCCGAGACTTTACGAGACTTCCTAGCTCGCTTCCGAGCAGAGGTCGCCGATATTCCAAACTTAATCGAAGAGCTCGCCATCAACTATCTTGCTGCCGGCATTGACAAACATCGACATGCACTCTTGTTGGAGGAATTTTTCGAGAAGAATCCCCGTACTCTCCAATCAGCATTTCAAATCGTTGAGCATAGAATGACATTACAAGAAGCAGTGGGGAGCATACAGTCTCCCCGACGATTCTCTCAGAAGCGGGACAGAAGTCGTAGTCCACGACGACGATCTCCGCAAAACAACGCGAGACGTGGATATGAACCCCAACCCCGCTCCCATGATCACCGAACTCCACTGCCAGACAGAATCGAGAGAAGCGACAAAACAGAAAGGTCATGGAAACCGCGGGACCGCGGCGAAAAGGAATTCACCAAGCTTAACGCCGACAAGGCAACTGTACTCGCAATTCTCAAAACAGAACCTGACTACCGTCCCCCAAGGCCAATGAAGCCAGGGCGACCCCCAAGCTCTCGATATTGTGAGTATCATGAGGATACCGGCCACACGACAGACTCCTGTTTCCAACTCAGCTCACTCATCGAGAGCAAGATTCGCCGAGGACAACTCGTACATTTCATTGATGACAACAGTCACCCTCCTTCGCGAAATCATGACCTCGACAGAGTCATTGATGTTATCGCGGGGGGACACTCAGCAGGAGGCACGTCTAATAACTCCAAGAAGTCGTATGCCCGTGAGGTGTTTTCCATCAACCTAGAGGCTCCCAAAAAGCCAAGACACAACCCAACACCAGTTATCTCTTTCTCAGATGATGATTATCCGTCGGGAATAATCGAAGCTCATCAAGACGCCCTGGTTATCACCGCCAAAGTAGGCACGAATACTGTGAAAAAGATTTTAATTGATAACGGCAGCTCCGTCGACATCCTCTACCATCACGCGTATTCGCGAATGAACCTTGGAGACCGTAAACTAGAGAATGTCAATATTCCTCTGTACGGGTTCACAGGGAATGAAGTCAAGGTGGTTGGCACTATCGACTTACCTGTCTTATTTGGGGTATCTCCATGTCAAACATGGCAAATGGTCAAGTTCCACGTTGTCAACGCGGCGTCGAGCTACAATGCTATTCTCGGTCGTACCACACTAACCTCCCTCAAAGCCGTCACATCGATTCCCCACCTTAAAATGAAGTTTCCCACAGATTTCGGTGTAGGAGAAGTTATAGGAGATCAGGTCGCAGCCAGGCAATGCTACTTATCTGCCGTGATCCCTCGGCAAAAATCTTGCGATGACTCCTCCATTAATCAGGTTGTGGAAATCGACCCAAACGATGTTATTGATATTCCAACGAACTTAGCTTGTGTTCCCATGGAAGATACGGACGAGATAGAGGTCGTGCTGGGAAATCCAGAGAAAAAAGTCAAGATTGGAAAAGAACTCCAGAATCCCCTACGACAAAAGATTGTCGACCTCGTCCGCGAATTCTCCGACATTTTCGCTTGGGACCCCAGCGATATGCCAGGGATCCCAGAGGTCGTAGCTCGCCATTCACTCCACCTCGATCCAAAAATCCGACCTGTAAAACAAAAGAAGCGTGTTTTCTCAGAGGACAAAAAACAGGCAATTGATGCCGAGCTTGATCGCCTGCTCGCCGCCGGATTCATTGAACCAGTACAATTTCCCACTTGGCTCGCCAATGCGGTACTGGTGAAAAAGAGCAACGGTAAATGGCGCATGTGCGTCGACTACTCTGATCTCAACCGGGCATGCCCTAAGGACTTTTACCCATTACCAAATATCGATCAATTAATCGACGCCACTGCGGGCCACGAGCTCTTGTCATTCATGGACGCATTTTCGGGCTACAATCAGATAAAAATGGACAGCCAAGATTGGGAAAAAACCGCTTTTATCACGCATAGAGGCATTTTCGCATACAAAAACATGCCCTTCGGACTTATTAATGCAGGAGCGACGTTCCAACAAATGATGGATTCCATATTTTCCTCGCAAATCGGTCGCAACATGCAGGTCTACGTCGATGACATGATCACCAAGTCACAGAAAGCCTCGGATCACATTGACAATTTGCGAGAAACTTTTCAGACAATTTGTCTCCATAATATGCGACTCAATCCAACAAAATGCTCGTTCGGTCTCACCACAGGCAGGTTCCTCGGCTTTCTGATCACACAGCGAGGGATTGAGGCCGATCCCTCCCAAATCAAGGCCATCATGGACATTAAAAGCCCATCCACCTTAAAGGAGGTTCAAATCTTAACAGGTTGCGTCGCCGCCCTGAGACGATTTATTCCGCAGTCGTCTAAACGTTGCGCACCCTTCTTTCAGGTAATTAAAGAAACAGCTAAAACGTCAAGGATTGATTGGAACGACAAGTGCCAAGAGGCATTGGTCGAGCTCAAAAAATTTCTAACTTCTCCTCCTATATTGACCCATGCGGTCGGTCGTGAGCCATTGCGAATTTATCTCGCCGCTACTGATGTCAATATCGCCGCTGTTTTGATAAAATTCAAAAAAGGAACGGAGTCACCGGTATATTATTTCAGCCATACACTTCGGGATGCGGAAACGCGGTACCCACAAATCGAGAAGCTGGTTTTTGCTCTCGTCATCGCGAGCAGGAAATTGTGACATTACTTCCAAGGTCGCGAGATTCAGGTCATGACTAATTTGCCCCTAAAGCGAATATTACATAAACCCGACATGACTGGCCGCCTCGCCGCATGGACGGTCGAGCTAGGCCAATGGCCAATGGCCATTCTAAAGCATTCTAAAGCTTCGGTAGCGTACCCTCAAGCCAATGGCCAGGTGGAAGTAACTAATAGGATCATTCTGCAAGGACTCAAAAAACGACTCCATGAGCAACCTCGCTCATGGGCGGACGAGCTCCCCAATGTCATATGGTCTTATCGAACTACTCCAAGAACTTCCACTGGCAACACTCCATTCAGGCTGGCATATGGCACAGACGCTGTTATCCCTCTGGAAACAAGTCTTCAGTCACCTAGAGTTGATCTCTTCGACCCCGCGGCCTCAATAGAAGGACTGCGCCTTGACAATGACTTACTGGAAGAGGCCAGAGAAGAAGCCCACTTGACCACAATACATCATCAGAAGGCAACAACCAAGTATTTTGACAAAAAGGTAAAAACCAAAAACTTTCAGGTCAATGATCTCGTCTTGAGGGAGTCGGCCTCATCTCAACCAACCGTCACCGGGAAGTTTAAGGCACCTTGGGAGGGCCCATAAAAAATCTCCAAAGTTATCAGGCCGGGTACCTATGAACTCTCTCAACTCAACGGCGAGCCCGTAAAAAACGCATGGAATGCGATCCACTTGAAGAAGTTTTTCCCATGAATGAGGGAAATTTGGCACATTCAAGGCTTTTTATTAAGTTATTTTCAATCAAGCCCAGTTAAAGGCATGTATTCCCAAACTTTTAACATTTGTGCTCAAGTATGGCCACATATTATCTCTGCGACTGCGGGAGTACAAACGTCAAGTTACTAAATGAAGTCCAACGACTCCAACACAAATTACGCTATTGTCAATCAGAACCAGTCACGGTGATGTTATCATTAGGGCGGGTTAAATACGCTTAAAGCAAATCTGTTAACATAAACCACATGTAAAGCTAAAGTTGGAAAGTAAATAATCGCAAACACCTTATACTACTCAAAAATTAACGCTAAACCCAAAGGATCGTAATTTTAAATTACACCCCATTGAAAAAGAGACCCACCAAAGTGCAAGTTCATCCAAAGGGTCAACGGTGACAAATGTTTGCGAAAACTTAACAAATATCATAAGTTGTCAAGTAAAAAGTTACGGGGCATCCCCCGCCTTCAAAATCGGCTCAACTTCAGGGTTCGCTTCTTGTTCCTTTGCGAATAAGTCGGCACAGAAGTCGTCAAAGGTATGACCAGCCATGTCCAGTCCGGCAGCGACTGCGCGGGCATAACAACGGCCGTACCCAGCCTCAAGACCATTCGCGATCTCCTCAATTCCCTTCTCCACCTCAATCTTCAAGTTGTCGACCTCACTCGCGAGGGTCCCCTTCTCGCTACGACAACGCTCCAACTCTGACCTCATTTCATCATTCTCCTGCTGTTTTTCCTCAAACAATCTTTTCCCCCTCTCCAACTCACCTGATAACTTCTCGATTGATTGGGCAGCTTTGCCATTCTCCATCTTCAAGTTCTCTAACTCGGCAGACAACTCCCCAACACGCTTCTCAGCGTCTGTAGCCCGCTGTTCAGCAACAACTCACTGTTCCTTCATAGCGCTCATCTCCCGCAGCGATTCAGCTCTCCACCGGCCATCCACGTCGGCTCGATACTCACGAACGATGTGCGTCATGTCGGCCAGGAACTGACACATCAGAAACAAGAGTGAACTTGGGATACAGAAACCATGACAAGCACAATGAGCAGAATAAAATAGATAGGAAGCTAAATAAAAAGTTACCCGTCCTGCACGAGTCAAACAACGATCGGCAACATCACTTCGAGCACGGTCCGCGTATGAGCTAAAGTCCTGCGGTAGGTCGAACGCTCCAAAAACCTGCCAACATAGGGTAAGCCTTGACAGAATTATACAACCAAACAACATTAGAGCTCATTATCGATAAGTGAACTAAACATACCCGTAGCGGCACGTGTGATCCCGCAGTCCAGCGCTCGTAGGATTGGATCTCGAAGCGAGCTGGCTCCACGGCAGTTTCAGGTTGAAGAGTTGGGGGGCGATCACCACCTCGTAGTCCCGTGATCGTTAGTGATTTCGCACCCCCATGTCTCGACGAGTCATGTCCATGCCGAGCAGTAATTCACTCCGAGCCATCACTCACCATATCAACGCGCGACCTTTTACGTTCACGAGACACCAGCTCAACGGTCGTGTCATGGTCTAGGCCAACCTCTTCACTGACTTCCACAATTGGCACAGTCTCTGAGGCCACATCCTGGGTAGCGCCCGTTCCCAAACCACTACCACCCGGAGCAGTCTCCGTATTACTTCGCGACAGTTGCGAGCGGGGTCTCTTAGCAAGCAGCATTAGAGCTTTCTCCATCTCGTCTTTTAAACCACCGTCCAACACCTGTCGCAAAGATCGACCTGAAACTGAAAAACAAATAGCGCCAACAAGAAAAGGTTAGTAGCAACATTGGCACATAGGATAACGAAATATTGTCAACAAAAAGATAGCCTTACGATCATGATTTTCTAGAAAAGACTCATCTTTCAACTGCGACCAGGTGTATGGCGACCAGGATCCTAAAAAGGTTCTTAAGAATGCGGCATCATACTTACTCAAACCGTTTAAAAGGTCGACAGTAGCCCTAGGCACAGCCCGACAAGAGGGCACGAACTCAAGGTCTTTTCCGTACCAAAACAACCATTTCCCATGCCAACCATGGTTCGATGACTTAACATCCACAAGACGAACCCCAGCCCGTTTATAAAAATACACTTGGCCATTGGTGTAGTGGATACTATAAATTGAGAAAAACAAATTCAAAGAGGGTAACCTATTAACCTCAGCACAACGAGCTATGAACCCGCTAATTTGCGCGATAGCATTAGGGGTCATCTGAGCTACCCCGCACCCAATAGCTTCAAACATACAAAGGAAAAAGGGACGAAGCGGTAGGCGCAGCCCATACTCGAAGTGGATTAGGGGAATCCCATGCATCCCGAGCTCGGGCATACTCCATATCCGGTCATCAGGATTAGGAATCTCGCACCGATAGCCCCCAACGGTCAGGTCGACCCAACTCTTATTTATGTCTACCCGTGTTGAGGGATTAGAAAAAATACTCGATATGTTGAGACTGACATTATCCCTAAACTCTAATCGACCGGCGACAAAGGCCTCCTCGACCACCCTCTCGCGCTCCGCCACTGTTCCAGGACTCAACGGTGGAGAAGCGTGAGCCTCATCACCACCCCCGGAAGAACTAAAACCAGAACTAATCTCGGTATCGGGAAGATCTAAGTGATCTAAGTTAATAGGGGGATCAAGAGGTTCATTTACTGATGGGTGTTTGTCTAGACTGGTACTAATCGTGGCCTCCGATGCTTGAGAAGGAATAGACATGACTCAAAGTTATGAAACGCAAATTGCCAGAAAGTAAAAAAAAACAGAGAACAGAAATACACGCCTGATTAAGAGAAATGGTAAAGTAGGAAGAATAGCCCTGCAACTGCCGCAGAAAAGAAAAAGAAAAGACTCCCTTAGTGACTTGAGAAGTCGAAACGCCGCGATTGGGAACCGGGTTCCGTACAATTAATAAAAATACAAAACAAAACAGCTTAATGCTTTATTTCATTTACTCGGTTTTTTCTTTTTTTTACCGAATCCCATTCTCGACTTTCTAGAGGTAATTACCGAATTTTACTTAATTGAATTTCATAACATATTTTATTTTTTCCCTTTTTATATTTCAGGGCCTAAGCAAATCTAAAGATATGGCTTCCAACAAAAGGGGGGGACAAATGTTGGGCCAAAGCCCATTAGCCAATAAGGCTTAAATAGCATTTTGTATATAGGCCCACTCGGTAATAGGCCCAATGAGAAATAAGCCCACTTGTAAACTCTTCCTATAAATACCCTCTAACCCCCACATTAAAAGGGGTTGGAAAAATAGCTAAAGGAGTGAACCTCCTTAATGAATGTAAAATTTTGACTCCAATAATACTAATTTCACTTCAATTTTATTCATTGATTTCATTATATCACATCATTCGATATTACATTCATCAATAGAAATTATGTAATACAATGGTGCACATCACTGGTACACAGTGAAGAAAAGAAGCTACCTGGCGGAACATATCCTATTGTTCCATGTACACTAGTTGAACTTGTTGATTCTTGATTGGTGTTACTTGCAGTTGCAAAGGAGAACCTTGACAAACCAAAATCACCAACACAAGCTACAAATTCCTCATCAAGAAGAATATTGCTTGGCTTTATGTCGCAATGAATGATACTCGGGTTACTGTGATGATGTAGGTAATCTACACCCAAAGCAACATCAATGGAGATATTTAGTCTCTGGAGTAGAGTCAACTTTCTTTCATCACCTTGATTGGAAGGACTTGGATGTAACCAGTTGTCCAAACTCCCATTCACCATAAACTCAAAAACCAATGCTTTGAATTCATTCCCTTTGAAATCTGTGCTAGAGCATACTGTGATCATCTTGATGAGATTTCGGTGACGAATGTTCCTCAAAGTTTCACACTCTGCCAGGAAACTCTTGTTGGATCCTCGCACTTCAACATTTAGTACCTTTACAGCAATAATTTGTTTCAGAGATTCAAGAGTTCCTTTGTAAACTGAACCGCATCTTCCCTTGCCTAGCAAATTATTTGGCGAAAACCCATTTGTAGCTTGTAGAAGATCCTTGTATGAAAGCCTGGGGTATTGGTTTCCTTGTACAACTGGGACAGGGACATTTATCTGCTTGGACTTTCGATGTTGATAAAAAATGAAGACAAGGCATGCTAACAAGATAGAAAGGGGAAGAAGAACTAGTATGATTAATATTCTGTGGGGAAATGTCTTTTTCTTCTTCCCTGAGGTTTTTATGCGACAAGCTGGCAATTGCAATTCTTGAATACCTCCACAAAGCCGCAAATTCCCAATAACTGTAAAAGCACTTATGTTTGAAAATAGACCTTCCATGGGCACTTCACCTTGAAGCTTGTTGTACGAAAGATTAAGGAATTTAATTAGACGAAACTGACTAAAAAATCTTGGGATATTCTCGGATATATTATTACTTGACTTGACATGTCAAGAATCACAAGACTTTTCAAAGCTTTGAAAGAAGATGGTATCCTACCTCCAAAAAGGTTTCCTTCCAAACCTAGCCTTTCTAACATTACACAATCACCCAGAGTATCAGGTATATCTCCTGTTAGTTTGTTGTTCCCAACATATAGTTCAACCAATTGTTTCAAACTTCCTATGGTGGCTGGTAGTGGCCCTGTAAATGAATTTTGGTGCAAATAAAGGAAGACACAATGAGAAGAAAGTCCGATAATTTGCTCGGGTATCACGCCTCCAAGGTGGTTGTTTGAAATGGCCAGTTGTATTAAAGTTGAGATATTAAACAATTCAGGAGGTATGCTTCCTTGAAGCATATTATTTTGTAAACTGAGAACGAGTAATTTTGTAATCTGATTTCTTAACTTCAAAAACATTGCTGCACTTGGTTATATATCCCAAGTTTACAAGCTAATTTGAACTACATAAAAATATATAGTAGGTAAAGTCCAAAAGCTTGCTTTTCAACTCTTAGTTCAATGGTCCTCGTAATGATTTGACTTTTAGCTGATTATCCTTGTAGAATCATCTCTATTGACCAGATGGAAATAGAATGTTTCCTTTTCTTCAGGGTTTCCCAAAATGCTGGTTTCCATGCTCTTTTCTGTTCCATCAACCCATATGACTTGTCGGGACTGTCTCTTTCACAATTTCAGCTAATAATTGAGTTAGCATCAATTGAGGTTAAACTTCTAGCATCCATTGAAAGTGTTGTGGTTGCAACCGTTGAAGCTTTCCAAGGTGCATCCGTTGAAAGCTTTCCAAGGTGCATCCGTTGAAAGCTGAATGGCTATCCGTTCAAATACAATTTCACTTATATAAAATTACAAGGCACATAGTATTTACAATTAGCCTCCATATTCTACATATCTGTTTGTAAGTCAACATGACTTGTTCAGCCTACACTATTACATTTCAACTGCTAGTACTTGAACAAAAAGAGTATGTTACATTAAGACTTATCAAATGATAAACTACCCTTCAAACGATACTGTAATAACATCCTATCCGTTGAAGGCTATACTTTACCTATACAAATTTTAAAATGGGTTAGTTTAGTTATCATTAAGAACCAACATGATTCCTAACAATCTCCCCCAATTTATGTCTGGTTAAGAATCAGACATAAATTAAGGTTTTGATGATAACAAAAACACTCCTAAAGGATATTCATTCAATGATAAAATTTGTATTGAGCTACAATAACGTAATAACATGAAAAAGTTGAATTTGAGAGACATTACAGAGAGAGTGCTCCTCCAGAATAAGCAATTTTAGTTTCTTTTCTTCTCTCTGGAAGGCAGTATCTTCTTCTTTCCTTTCCTGGCATAGTTGGCCTCTATTTGCTGCTGCAATTGGTTGTAGAAGTTGTCCTCTTCAACAATCTTTGGATTTAGTTTAGATTGCAACCATCTAAGGTACTTATTGCTTGCCTTAGATAGTTGGTCCTCCAATCTAAAAAATCTTCTACAACCATATTCATCCCTGAATTCCATCATCCAATAAGGCTGGAGATGAATTTTTTGTCCATTGTATGGGATCTTCACTTTTACAGGCAAACTTTCATGTGAGTTCTAACTAGCCCTTATCTTCTCAATCTGTTTCATCACTAGTCCTCTTGCAATTGGTGAGAACCCTCTTTTACTTTTTATGCTTGAAAATACCTTAACCAAAGTTGGGTATCCTTCTCCTAGGATTCTCTACAAGGGCCATGTTCTTTCTACTCCTCCTTTATAGACAAACATGAGTCTCTCTGGCAGATTTTTGTACTTGTCAATGCCCCTGACTTCAATCAGTTCATCTAGAAAGAGATCCAATTCAGAATATTCTTGAATGTCAGCTATGTAGAGATAATCATCCTTGTTTTCTATTGGCTTGACAATCTGAGGCACTAATTGGATTTTTACTGGTCCCTTAAGAATTTTCCTCCTTGGCTCCCTTTTCTTCTTTTCAGCTTCAAGAATAAACTTTGGGAATTCTAATTTTTCAAACTCTATGGGTTATTCTTTGAATTCAATAGAAGTGCCATGAAAGGTAGTGTTTGATTGAGTGACAGGCTTGATGATGTCTTCAAGAGTCATAGACTTGCCCTCTGTCTTCTTCACAACTTCATTCAATTCAGGTGAGAGAGTTCTCTTGGTTCTCACCTTGTGCCTTTTGATTGAATTTACTCTTGGCACTGTCTTTCCCTTTTTCCTTTTAGGAGGGCCACTTCTTCTTCAACTAACTCATCCCATAGCTCTTTAGCTAATCTAGCTAGTCTCTCAGGAGAGGTCTCTTTTGGAAAAGAGCTAGGGTGAGCTTCCCTCAGTAATCTTGATGTTTCATCTCTTTTGGCTTCAGTGAATCTAGGATGGCTAACTGTGATATGCAATGCTTTGTCATTCCTATAGATTACTGTCATTGCTTCATTCAACTCCACATCATGTGTGTCTTTAAGTTCTTTAATGATCTTGCCCATCACCTTGTTGTCATCTGGCTTAGATAGAGGATAATCCACTTCTAGTTTGTTTTTGCCATGATGCTTAGGTGGGGAACCAGTTCTTCCACTAAAAATTGGTTCAAACTCCTTAATGAATGAAGATTCGGCATCATAGATCTTCTCTGGGAGAACTACTTCGGGAGTAAGAACCTTTAGAATTGTGGTGTGAGTAGGAGCTGGTTCTGAGGTTGAGGTAGCTTGAGATGAGGTTACAGCTTTGAAAATAGAATCTTTGATTAGCCTCTCAGAGTTCAAAAACCTCTGATTGATCCTTTCATTGATTTCCTTAGTCTTTTGTGCTAGATGTTCCTATTTTTTAATCATCTCTTCTTCACTCATGCCAGAGAAATCAAAGTCACTAGCCTTGACTAGAGGCAGTGAAACTGGAGGAAGAGAAGACACCTTTGTGAGTTCAAACTCACTTGGATTGGCAATTATTTGAGGTGTTGGCTGCCCTTCCACAGTTGATGGCACATTTAAGTTGATAGACTCCCCTTCAACTTTTGGAAATGATTGAGTTGTTGTAAATGCTGGTTCAGAGACCACTGGAATATTCTCCCCCTTTTTGTTATCAGCAAGGGTTTGAACAGTTCTAATAGCCTGCAATAACTGTTGTAGGAGTAGAGTATGTGCATTTTAATTTGCTCAGAAGGTGTCCATCTTCTGCTCCATCTTATCTACTCTCTTAGAAAGAGTCTCCACAGACTGAGAGAGTTGATCATCCTTTTGCAGCTTTCTTTTGATAGAGTGGACAGTGGAGATAAGAAAAGCATTGTCAATCCTTCTATCCACAGCATTCTTAAGTGCATCTACCTTAGATTTGACCTCCTCTATGAGAGCTGTGTGCTGTAGAAAATGCATCTTTTGGAGTTGAAGAGAGGCCATGAATTTCGATAGAATTGCTTTCCTTGTAGAATTTGATGTCTGGTATTCAGTGAAAGCTTGTTGATATTGCTTTAGAATCACCATATTGATATATGTTACGACCAAACTCAACACGCAAGTGCACGTGATCTCAAGTAATACAGATAGCAAATAAGGTTCGTTCCTACAGGGACTCGTTGTTTGTCTAGTTAATTCACTCACCAATGTATGATTATTATCCGATGCTAAAATAAATAACAAAGTGGGTTTTTGTTATCACTATAATTAATCTAAGAATTATAACTAATTATCAACTACTTGAACTGCGATTTATGTCGAATTACTTATGCGAATAAAACATGGGATTTCAACTTCATTAAACAATCCATCTAAAGTCTTCAATTCTCTAGCCCTTTCATGTGATTTATTAATACCTGATCGAACACACAAAACTGATATAAGCCAACTTTCGTTATACCAATACCATCCTAAATAATATCCACAATTAAGATAGAAATCATTTAGTCTCCCAATTATGCTTAGTCTCTATATGTCTATAAAGATTGAAAACATAATGGTTTAAGTACAAGCATTCAATTGATCACATAGTCGTCATAAAACGGTTAGAGTTACGACACTAATTACGAATGATATTCTCACGCATAAACCTATGCTAGCATGGCAAGTTCTAAACTCTTAAATCCACTTTCGCTTCAATAAGAATTAACACACAATTACAGGAGTTAGCTACTCTCCTATAACGAATTAAAACAACCATGATAGGATATCGCATCAATCACACTATAGGCATCAAGAAAATTCAACTAATAGACTTCATGAATAACTACGCTAAAACCCCATGATAACGAATTAGTTCATAATCAAACTAATCGTCACCATGGGTTCTAATGAAAACATGATAGAAGAAAACGAATTATAACTATTATAAATATCAAGGGTTTTTAAGAGTACACCAAATCCAAGCATCCACAACTAGAAGGATTACAAGAATAAAATTGAATTGATCTTCTTCCTTGCTTCTTCGTGCTTAAACTCCGTAGATATATGATATGTGTCTCTTTTCCCGATCTCTAGGGTTTGTTTCTTCTTTATAAAGGCCTCCAAGTGTCATATTTCGTAGGGAATTGATTTCTTTAAATTTCACTTGAAAAATCACAAATTAGGGCAAAACAGGAATTTTCCTCCAGACATTACGGCGCTGCCGCGCCAAGTTTGTATAGGCTCGCGGCGCTGCCGCGCCAACTTCACTGTTCAGCCTTTTCTCTGCGGCGCTGCCGCGCCACTCTCAAGTGTTATCACGGCGCTGCCGCGCCAGGATCTCTGTCCAGCAAACTGATTTTTCTCCTTTTCTTAATTATAACTCCGTTTCGCGCTCCAACTGCTTCGCTTCATTCCTAACACACCTGTGATCAATATACCTGCACAATACCCTTAAAAGAGATCAAAAATACCACAACTCGAGTACAAACATACGTTTTAAGCCAAACGAAAACGTTCTAAGTGAATAAAATATCCACTTATCACACCCCCAAACTTAAACCGTTGCTCGTCCTCGAGCATAAACAAACTACCACTTCCGTAGGTGATCACGATTGCATTTGGCATATGCAACAAGCCCTTTAAACCCCTAGGCAGCCCTAGTGGACGAGTAAGGTCTCGTGAGGGCCTATAGCGAATGTACCCACAAAATCCATCTAACAATGCAACTACAAATGCAACTAACTACATGAATGCAACTATATGAAAAATGCAAGGACCCCATTAGACTAACCAAAACCATTCATTAGGCAAACATCTCAAATCATGCAACAACTTCCAAACAGAGCTCGACTAAATTCCCGTATACTAACAATACATGCATAGGAATGTGGTGTGTGCGATACTCATCAGATATACTCCTAACACTAGATCAAAAATCATACCGATTCTTAGTCAAGGCAATCACAAGTTTATAAAAAGAATGAACGGTAGACACATCATAACTTCGAGACACCTCCATACTCATTCAGGATAACCAGGAATTCATGCTTTATTACTACGACACATACTACTATTCACAACACTTATGCTTACTTAACCGTGCAATGAGTGAGACCCCAAAAGGCTTATACAATAATACCCATGTAGCGAGTGTTAGGTCAGTGGATCCCAGACTATAAAAGCATTAGGTCACTAGGACTAAGTCCCCTCAGACTTACTTACTCGAGTATTAAAGAGCTCACTCATGGTTAATTTTGCATTTAACTATTTACATGACTCCTTTTTTTTTTCTCTTTTCTTTTTTTTCTTCTTTTTTTTTTTCAATGAAATTTTTTTTTTTTTTCTACAATCTGGAATGAGAATTCTCAATTCCAACCCTAGACTACTCATAGAAATATGAGCCGGCTACTAGCCGTTTGACACCTAGCCATAAACACAAACAACTAGCATGAAAATCCTGTTTCCCCCCAAACTTATACTTTAGTGCTCTTACGTTATCAAGAGAATAAAGAACATTCTTAATATAACCAAGTAATTAAACCTCAAAACCTCCAAACAAGCATGACCCCCAATCTAGCCCAGAAGCAAACAATGAGTTGTGTAATTGTTTTTGTCCCCACAACATGCATGTCAATTTCATAGAAACTCTAAATCAACCCTCTATTCATGATTACCACACTCAAATCAACATCTACCTGCCAAACAGAAATAGCTCGTCCTAAGGGATCATGAAAATGCATGCCATGCTTATGCAACTAAATGCACATAACTAACAAAATAACCGAATGTCCTATATGCTCTAAACTAACATGTAACAAAATGCTCTAAACTAACATGAAATTAACTAATCATGCACAAATGCTCCTAATATGCAATACAACTAATATACAACTGCACCTTTCATCCCCACCCCCAAACTTAAAATTTTCAATGCCCACATTGAAGGTAAGAATAAAAAGAGTGCAAAGCATACCTACTCGTCTTCCGAACCACTCCCATTAGGAGTGTCCGGTGGCGGATAGACAGCGCCAGCTCCAAAGGACGGAAAAATCACGTCCACTCCACTTGCACGCAGAGCCGTGCTCAATGCCACCGCATCGATACGCCTCGTCAATCTCCGATACTGCCTCTGACTAATAAGAGAACCTCCATCCTGAGGTTCTCCCCCCTGCTGCTGCTGCTGCTGTTGCTGCTGCTGCTGTTGTCCCTCAACTACATAACCAAGACCCCACCAATCCGGCTCACCGCCATCCCACACATTCAACCTCATTATACTCTGATGATCCAAGGCTGCCTGTGGCTGCTGCACAACCTCCTCTGCTGACCAAAGAGCACCACTATCCCTAGCCAATCTAGCAATAACCGAACCATAAGGTATCGCCGCAGTGGTACTCCCTTGCATAAAACGGATAATCCCCTGGTGGATCAAATTACCAACATCCACAAACTCTCGGCTGCAAATAGCAAACAACAAAATAGCCCTCTCAACTGTCACCTCATTAGAATGCCTAGTAGGCATGAGGTTAGCACAAATGAACAAGTGCCAAGTACGCGCATATTGATTCAGCACCGTCGACATAAACGACGTTGGCTCAGTAGTGCCACGCCTCAAAGTCCACTCCGTCCCTGGAACACACAACCGCTGAATAATATCCTGAAGGTCCACAGTTTCGCGAGTCCTCCCTGACCAATCCTCTTGATTCCTCCTACGAGCCGGAAGAACAAGAACACGACGAATAGCACGTGGCCGATAATCCACACGAAACCCACGAACTTGGCTAATTCCATTCCTATCCACACTAGCATTCGCATAAAACTCGCGAACCACCGTCATCGGAACCGGCTCCGGAGCCTCACAAAATAGCTCCCAACCTCTCTCCGCAATATTCTCCAACATATACCCATCCGATGCCGTGGGCAAAAGACCTCTCTCACGGGCAATAGTACGCCCCAACAACTCGTTATACGCCTCACGAGCCTCATTGGAAACAAATTGAGGTCCACCATTGGCTCCCCCAGAATCAGATGAAGAAGAAGAACGAGGGTGCCTTCCACCAGCCCCACTACCACTAGCGCCCTCACTACCACCACCAATTACAACCCGTTGTCGCTTTGATGCCATTGAATTGAATGGAAGAAAGTGTTTAGAGTGTTTGAGAATTTGTGAGATTCGTAAGTAGTGTATGTATAAGTTGTATAGGTAGGGCTATGAGATGTGGTTTTATAAAGAGAATTTAGGGTTAGTGGGTATAGGTAGTGGGTTTAGATAATGGGCCACTAATACAACAACAATCTTCCTTTTTTTTTTTTTTTTTTTTCAATTTTCTGTTTTTTTTTTCAACTTTTCTGTTTTTTTTTTCAACTTTTTTTTTTCTCAGCAGACGCCACGGCGCTGCCGCGCCAGAAATGTACTGCAGCACGGCGCTGCCGCGCCAGAACTTCTGCTGAAAATTTTTTTCTATTTTTTTTTTTTTTTTTTTTTAAATGATACAATCACACAAACAAGTGGGTTGCCTCCCACTAAGCGCTCTTTTTGAGTCATGAGCTTGACATAGCTCCATCTCCTTACGTTGTGCAAATTAGAACCGCGGTCTCAACTTCGCGATTCAACTTCTCTCCAAAATATGGCTTTAACCGCTGACCATTGACCTTGAACGACTGGTCCGGAGACTTGTCAAAAATCTCCACTGCTCCATGCTGAAAAACTGTTTTAACTGAGAATGGACCTGACCAACGTGACTTCAACTTTCCAGGAAATAACCGAAGTCGAGAGTTGAACAACAACACCAATTGCCCGGGCACAAATGTCTTAAGAACCAACCGACGATCATGCCACCTTTTGACTTTCTCTTTATATAGCTTGTTGTTCTCATAAGCTTGCAATCGAAACTCGTCCATTTCATTCAACTGAACCATACGCTTTTCACCTGCTGCTGCAAGATCAAAATTCAGCTTCTTCAACGCCCAATAAGCCTTGTGTTCTAACTCAGCTGGAAGATGACATGCTTTTCCATACACAAGCTGAAATGGTGACATTCCCAAAGGCGTTTTATAGGCTGTCCGATAAGCCCACACTGCTTCATCAAGCTTCAAAGCCCAATCCTTCCTAGAAGGACTTACCACCTTCTCAAGAATCCGTTTAATTTCACGATTAGACACTTCAGCTTGCCCATTGGTTTGAGGATGATAAGCTGTAGCAACTCGATGATTGATATTGTAGCGTGCCATAAGAGATGTAAACTTCCGATTGCAAAAGTGCGTACCTTCATCACTGATGATAACTCGTGGAGTGCCAAACCGAGTAAAAATATTCTTGTAAAGGAAATTAAGCACCACCTTAGCATCATTCGTCGGAAGTGCGTTTACCTCCACCCACTTAGACACATAATCCACAGCTAACAGAATATACTGATTACCACATGACGGAATGAACGGTCCCATGAAGTCAATTCCCCACACGTCAAAGATCTCTACCTCCAACATGACATTAAGAGGCATCTCGTCCCTACGAGAAATATTACCAACTCGTTGACATCGATCACATCTCAACACAAACTGATGAGCATCCTTGAATAGAGTCGGCCAATAGAAACCTGCTTGCAGAATACGTGTGGCTGTCTTTTCACCCGCATAATGGCCTCCATAAGCTGTAGCATGAAAATCACTAAGAATAGCCTCGGTCTCACTGTAAGGAACACAACGCCTAATAATCTGATCAACTCCTTGCTTGAACAAAAACGGCTCATCCCAAATATACTGCTTGACATCATGTAAGAATTTCTTCTTTTGAGCATAAGAGAGCTCAGGTGGTAAGATGTTACTTACTAGATAATTCACAATGTCGGCATACCATGGTTCAACATCTTCCACACTGAATAGTTGCTCATCCGGAAAAAACTCATTAATAACCGTATTATCTTTAGGTGACTTCCCATGATCTTCCAATCTAGAGAGATGGTCAGCTACCTGATTTTCCGTCCCCTTTCTGTCCTTGATTTCCACGTCAAATTCTTGCAACAGAAGAACCCAACGAATCAATCTTGGCTTAGCATCTTTCTTCGCCAAGAGATAGCGAATAGCAGCATGATCCGTATACACTGTCACCTTAGTACCAAGCAGATAAGAGCGAAACTTTTCAAACCCGTAGACAATAGCAAGTAGTTCCTTCTCAGTGGTGGTGTAATTCATCTGAGCATCATTAAGAGTTTTGCTTGCATAATAAATAACATGAAACACCTTTTCTTTCCTTTGGCCTAGAACGGCCCCAAGCGCAAAATCACTAGCATCGCACATCAAAGCAAATGGTTGGCTCCAATCAGGAGCTGTAATCACTGGAGCCGAAATTAATTTCTTCTTCAAGATCTCGAATGCCTGTAAACAAGACTCATCAAACTTGAACGGAACATCTTTTTCCAAGAGATTGCACAGTGGCTTAGAAATTTTTGAGAAATCCTTTATGAAACGCCTGTAAAACCCCGCATGACCAAGAAAGCTGCGAATACCCTTGACTGAAACAGGGGCAGGGAGGTTCTCAATAGTTACCACCTTTGCTTTGTCAACTTCCAAACCTTTACACGAAACCTTGTGTCCCAGAATGACACCTTCTTGTACCATGAAATGGCACTTTTCCCAATTTAGAACAAGATTTGTCTCCACACAACGCTTTAGAACCAAACTCAAGTTTTCCAAGCACTCATCGAAAGAATCCCCAAAGACTGAGAAATCGTCCATAAATACTTCCACATTACTTCCAATCATGTCAGAAAAAATGGCCATCATGCATCTCTGAAAAGTAGCTGGTGCTCCACACAACCCGAAAGAAACACGTCTGAATGCAAATGTACCAAATGGACAAGTGAATGTAGTCTTCTCTTGATCCTCGGGCGCTATGCAAATCTGATTGTAACCAGAATACCCATCAAGCAAGCAATAGTACTGATGTCCAGCCAGTCTGTCGAGCATCTGATCAATGAACGGAAGTGGAAAGTGATCTTTCCGAGTGGCCTTGTTCAACTTTCGATAATCCATGCAAATCCTCCAACCAGTTACTGTTCGAGTAGGAATGAGCTCGTTCTTTTCATTAGTCACCACTGTCATGCCCCCCTTCTTAGGCACACATTGCACCGGACTCACCCAAGAACTATCAGAGATCGGATAGATAATGCCTGCATCAAGCCATTTAAGAATTTCCTTCTTCACAACTTCCTTCATGACAGGATTCAGTCTCCTTTGATTATCAACTGTAGGTTTAGCTCCCTCTTCCAAAGGAATTTTGTGCATGCAGTAAGAAGGACTAATACCCTTGATGTCTGCTATAGTCCACCCAATGGCTGATTTGAAATCCCTTAGAATTCGCAATAGCTTTTCCTCTTCCATGCCTGAAAGCTTAGATGATATAATAACAGGTAAGGTAGAAGAGTCGCCAAGATAGGCATACCTTAGATGTTCAGGCAATGGCTTAAGTTCCAATGTAGGTGCTTCCTCGATAGACGGCTTAAGTCTAACATGAGACTTCTTCAGCTCTGACAACCCCAAAGATTCAAACGGAATCTTAAACTTCTTCCATGGAGATGCATTAAGATATTGCAAGTGTTCTTCCTCCTCTTCGTTCTCAATCTCCAGGTCGTTAGCAAGAACTCTTTCCAACACATCAGGTTTGATCAAGTGTTGAGTTGCGGAGTTAACCACCTTGTCCACCATATCAATTTTAAAACACACTTCCTCGTCAGTTGGAAGCTTCATTGCATTGAAAACATTAAAGGTGACATTTTGATCATGCACCCTCATAGTGAGTTCTCCCTTTTGGACATCAATCAGAGTCCGACCTGTAGCCAAGAATGGTCGTCCCAAGATGATAGGGATCTTCTTGTCTTCTTCAAAGTCAAGAATAACAAAGTCGGCTGGAAAGATAAGCTTGTCGACCTTCACCAAAACATCCTCAATTATTCCTCGAGGATAAGTAACTGAACGGTCCGCAAGTTGCAGAGTCATAGAAGTTGGCTTTGGTTCTGGAAGACCAAGCTTCATGAAAACTGATAAGGGCATGAGATTAATACTTGCACCCAAATCACACAAGCATTTGCTGAATGATAGATCTCCAATAGTACACGAAATAGTGAAACTTCCAGGATCCTTCAACTTAGGTGGCAACTTTTGTTGCAAGATGGCACTACATTCTTCCGTTAATGCAACTGTCTCTAGCTCCTCAAGTTTCAATTTCTTCGAAAGAATGCCCTTCATGAACTTCGCATAGCTCGGCATTTGCTCAAGAGCCTCTGCAAATGGTATGTTAATTTGAAGCTTCTTGAAGATATCCAAGAACTTAGCAAACTGCTTGTCAAACTTTTGCCTTTGAACTCGTTTTGGGAATGGAGGAGGTGGAAACACCTTTTCTTCTGCTTCCTTCTGAGAATTATCAGTCCTAACAGTTTTAGGAGTCGAGGGAGTAGCATTAGGTACCAAATCAGGAACGGAATCGAACCCAACGTCAAGATTATCATTTTTTTCCTCGGCTGAATTTTCTTCGTTCTGACCTTGTAGAATCTTCCCCGATCGTAAGGTTACTGCCTGGACATGTTCCTTGTGATCTTTCTTGCCTGGATTCATCTCTGTGTCACTCGGAAGCGTTCCTGGTTGACGGTTCAGCAATGCATTGGCTAGTTGGCCAATCTGATTCTCTAAAGTTTTCAAGGACACCGCCTGGCTCTTGTACATCATTCGCAGCTCTTCCAGTTCAGACTTCTCAGACTGATTAAAAGAATTCCCTTGAGATGGTTGAAATCCCGGTGGATTGAATGGTTGCCTTGGAGCATAAGGTGGTGGTTGATAGTTCTGATTATATGGCCTTGCATTGAACTGCTGATTCTGTGGTTGCTGAACACCACCCTGATTATTGCTCCAACTGAAATTAGGATGATTCCGATTGTTGGGATGATAAGCATTAGGCACTGGCTGCTGAGCTCTTTGAAAATTACTAACAAACTGTGCTGATTCAGATGAGATAGCACACAGATTCGTGTCATGAGCTCCTGCACACAATTCACACACCATAGCAACATGGTTAGTCCCATGATTAGAAAGGGAATCTACCTTCATTGTCAACGCCTTGAGTTGAGCAGCAAAAGCAGTAGCTGCATCCAATTCAAGTACTCCAGCCACTTTAGCAGGTGGCAAGCGTTGAGTAGGATTCTGAAACTCATTGGCTGCCATCATCTCGATAAGATTATAGGCATCCTCATAGCTTTTTGCCCATAGCGCACCTCCAGATGCTGCATCTAACATAGGCATGGACTGAGCTCCCAACCCATTATAGAAATTGCTGATTATCATCCAATCCGGCATTCCATGATGAGGACAACGTGCCAATATCTCCTTGTACCTTTCCCAAGCTTCCCCCAAAGATTCCTGGGGTTGCTGAGCAAACTGAGAAATAGAATTCCTATAAGCTGCTGTCTTCGCCATGGAGAAATACTTCGTCAAGAACTTTTGAGCACAATCTGCCCATGTCCTAATAGATCCTGACGGCATAGAATGTAACCAACTCTTGGCTTTATCCCTAAGAGAGAAGGGAAATAGCCTCAATCTGATTGCGTCATCTGTAACTCCGTTGAATTTGAAGGTATCACAGATTTCCAGGAAGTCCCTAATATGAGCATTGGGATCTTCAGCAGGACTACCCCCAAACTGAACCGTATTCTGAATCATCTGAATGATGTTTGGCTTAAGCTCGAAGTTATTCGCCCCAATAGCTGGACGAACAATGCTGGTATGAATGTCCTCCACCTTTGGCTGAGAGAATTCACTCAAAGCCTTCGCTGGTTGTGCTTCATCTGCCATATCTTCTTCTGATTCAAGATTGTTTTCCACACTGATGTTCTCAAAGTCAAGTTTCCTTCGTGCTAGTTCTTCTCTTCGTGCTAATTCTTCTCTACGTGCTCGAGCTCGTGTACGCATACACTCTCAATAAGTACCTGAAATTCACCAACTAGAAAATTTGGTGAGAAACGTCCTAGTCACCGAACTTTAATGACCACTGATGGTAAATACTAAAACTAAACAAATAAAACCGCAGTCCCCGGCAGCGGCGCCAAAAACTTGTTACGACCAAACTCAACACGCAAGTACACGTGATCTCAAGTAATACAGATAGCAAATAAGGTTCGTTCCTACAGGGACTCGTTGTTTGTCTAGTTAATTCACTCACCAATGTATGATTATTATCCGATGCTAAAACAAATAACAAAGTGGGTTTTTGTTATCACTATAATTAATCTAAGAATTATAACTAATTATCAACTACTTGAACTGCGATTTATGTCGAATTACTTATGCGAATAAAACATGGGATTTCAACTTCATTAAACAATCCATCTAAAGTCTTCAATTCTCTAGCCCTTTCATGTGATTTATTAATACCTGATCGAACACACAAAACTGATATAAGCCAACTTTCGTTATACCAATACCATCCTAAATAATATCCACAATTAAGATAGAAATCATTTAGTCTCCCAATTATGCTTAGTCTCTATATGTCTATAAAGATTGAAAACATAATGGTTTAAGTACAAGCATTCAATTGATCACATAGTCGTCATAAAACGGTTAGAGTTACGACACTAATTACGAATGATATTCTCACGCATAAACCTATGCTAGCATGGCAAGTTCTAAACTCTTAAATCCACTTTCGCTTCAATAAGAATTAACACACAATTACAGGAGTTAGCTACTCTCCTATAACGAATTAAAACAACCATGATAGGATATCGCATCAATCACACTATAGGCATCAAGAAAATTCAACTAATAGACTTCATGAATAACTACGCTAAAACCCCATGATAACGAATTAGTTCATAATCAAACTAATCGTCACCATGGGTTCTAATGAAAACATGATAGAAGAAAACGAATTATAACTATTATAAATATCAAGGGTTTTTAAGAGTACACCAAATCCAAGCATCCACAACTAGAAGGATTACAAGAATAAAATTGAATTGATCTTCTTCCTTGCTTCTTCGTGCTTAAACTCCGTAGATATATGATATGTGTCTCTTTTCCCGATCTCTAGGGTTTGTTTCTTCTTTATAAAGGCCTCCAAGTGTCATATTTCGTAGGGAATTGATTTCTTTAAATTTCACTTGAAAAATCACAAATTAGGGCAAAACAGGAATTTTCCTCCAGACATTACGGCGCTGCCGCGCCAAGTTTGTATAGGCTCGCGGCGCTGCCGCGCCAACTTCACTGTTCAGCCTTTTCTCTGCGGCGCTGCCGCGCCACTCTCAAGTGTTATCACGGCGCTGCCGCGCCAGGATCTCTGTCCAGCAAACTGATTTTTCTCCTTTTCTTAATTATAACTCCGTTTCGCGCTCCAACTGCTTCGCTTCATTCCTAACACACCTGTGATCAATATACCTGCACAATACCCTTAAAAGAGATCAAAAATACCACAACTCGAGTACAAACATACGTTTTAAGCCAAACGAAAACGTTCTAAGTGAATAAAATATCCACTTATCAATATCCTCCAGTGGAGCCTGGATTAAGAATAACCAATCAGGTGTGCTTTCTAAGGTGGAAGGACCTTCACCACCATCTGAATCACTATCTTCCTCTTTAAAGTTGCTGTCATATTCAAAATCATCAGCAGCAATTGAAGGCAAATTGGAGATGGCATCTTTAGCTCTCATCATTGACTCAGTAGTGTGAACTAAGTTCAATGTCCTCTCTGCCTCCACATTTCCCTGGCCAGCCAAGATTTGATAGGCTGGTTCAGGATGAGTAAATGTCTCAGCATCCAGGTTGATTTGATTCAGTTCATTTTGGTAATCTAACTGAATCAATCTTTCCCTTTCAGCATCACTAACAGTCATTAAATCACTAGAAATGGTTGTGTCTTCTATCCTTATATCTCCAGTACCTGAATTTCTCTCATTTTCTCTTTGTTCTTGCATCAGGGGCTCCCCCTGGCTCACACCTCTCACACCCTCACCTTCTAAGGTGGTACCCTATGTGCTCACTTTTACCAGGCTGGAAGAAATAGCATGTCTCTCTTGCTCTCCCTCTCTTTTTTCCTGGCTACAAGCCAGCCTCTCACTCTTAGTTATTTCACTCCCTGACCTCAACCCTAAGAGTGTTTGTACTACTACTAGCTCATCTACACTTGTGGTTGTAATACTTGAAATTGGAGTTCTAAGTATAGAAGATACCTTCAACTGATGGGGAATATCGATTGAAGTAGTAGAAGTTAGCTTCAACAGATGGCTGTTGTGAGGCATATCCGTTGAAAGAGAAAGACTTATCAACGGATGAGAGATATCTGTTGAAGAAGGAAAGGAACTAGTAGTTGAAATAGAAACTATGGTAGAATCTGTGGAGATTGATTTTAGTTGAGGTGCCACAGATTGAACCAAAGTTTCAGAAAATGATGATTGGTGGTCCAACAAATCATCTAAAAGATGATGACCACCAATTTCAGAATGGGGCTCCTCCAAGAATTTCAAAGATGGAGAATCAGGAATTGATGTGCTTATCATGACCACATCCAAAGATAGAGTGGGTGAGTTTGGTGCTTCTGTTTCAATTTGAATGTTAAGAGAATGGGTATGTGATTCCACATTTATTGGAGTCACATCAACCTGACTTTGTGAAGGTGCAAACACAAAATCTGTGATTTTGGCTTGCACAGTGTATGTACCTTATGCATCCCAGTTGTCTTAGCCTTCTTTCTCCTAACATAGGCTTTTGACATATCCTTAGGGCTATTTGTGTCACTATCCCTATTGTTTTGTGTTCCTGGTTGGGAACTCTTTTCAATAGTGACATCTTTTTGAGAAGATGCCACTAGGGATGTGTATAATTCCTTTTCAACCACTGTATCTTTTTGAGAAGATAAAGGGTGGCTTTGCTGGGATTCACTAACCTCTCCTACCTTATTCTTGGGTTTTTTTTTTATTTTCACCCCTTCCCCCACCTCTCACTTCCACCTGAGCACTCCCCTCTAGTTGAGAAGTAGTTTTACAACAGGTGCCTTTTTAGGGACACCTGAGATTGGCCTTTTGGATTTGGATTTGTGAACTTTGGTTTTGGCCACTTGGGTAGGAGGCTGTGGGACATTACTAGCCTCCATTGTGGCACTAGAAGGCAAAGAAGTTGGTGGTTGAGAAGCAGTAGTAGTATTACAGGTTACCTGAGTTTCCTGAGTTGCCTCTATGATAGGCAAGTTGACCAGTTCAACATTGCTGTTGAGGTCTTTTCTGTTCAAGTCCTCCAAAACCCTTTTGTTTTGCACCCAACATGCCATTTTATTGGCAGGAAAGGTGATTGCTAGATCCTTCTCAAGATGGTTAGCTAATAACATAAAAAATATAGCAAAATAGATATTCTTCTTCCTAGACTCCTTATGACCTAATTTAGCACCTAGCTCAATTAGAATCATGGATTCTAGTTTAAAATACCTATAATTTAAGAGCATGTAAAGCATATCAAGCATAGAAGTAGTTACAGCATCCCAATTACTAATCTTTCCTGAAAATACTTTAATGAAAGCATCACATAGAAAGCTCCATTCTTTTTTCATACCATTTCTTTGAATCTTGCCTAGATTATCAGTAGATTTAGCATACCTAAGTGAATTAAGCATGTTAACTACATCATTATCATTGTGTTTTTCTAAGCAATTATTCTCAGGTAAGTGCAGGCATATAGAAACCACATCAGCATTAATGATGTGCTCCTTATCCTTAAGAGAGAAAGACATAGTACCATCATGAGCATCATAGATAGCAGAGTCCCAAATTTCCTCTATCACCTCACAGTATAGAGTTGGATCCTCAAGCATGGCATATGAGAGCTTGTAATTCTTGATGAACTTCATCATCTTGTGATACACCTCAGGATAGTTCTCAAAGTCGACTAAGGCAGTGAAGTTATTCTTCTCATAGGTGAAACCAGTCAGAGATAAAGTCTTGATTGTAGGTGCCATTGCTGCAAAAAGCTTGGTTACAGAAGAAAAACTTTGTGCTTTGAGAGGGAAGAGAATGTTTTTGCCTTAGTGAATTTGGGGAAATGATAAAATTGAATTGTCAGAGTTAAAGATGTTTTTATACTTCCCACAAATAAATCAATAAAATTAATCAAAATAATTAAAAGAAATCATTTGATTGGTGCAAAAAGTAACCGTTTAAAAATAAAGTAAGAGAGAAAATAGCCACGAATTTAGTATAGTTATATACACACAGGTGTATGTATACAGCGACGGATATGTTGCCCAGTAATTAACAATTGTAGAAGGGGGGTTGAATACAATTGTGTAAGATTTTCGACTTAATAATAATATAGAACACAAATATGAAATAATAACAGCTTTATTAATTCTGGTATAAAACTGTTACAAAACTCTTTCAAGAAATTCTGATGTTCTTGAAAGCTGCTAGGTTACAATGATACTCGTGTATGCGATTACAATATGTAAAACCTAAACTGTGTTTATATAGTACACACAGCTTCTCTATCAAATACAAGATATGTTAAAATCAATTACAAACTATCCATAATACATATCTTATCTGACAGCTGCATTCCTATAAACTAGGAACCGACAAATCAATCTTCCTTATTTTCTGGGCTCAGTAGTTATCTTCAAGTAATACTGATCAGCTTTCAGTCCTGATGATAATCCTGATCTCAGTCCTGATAGCAATCCTGATACTGACGCTAAGCAATCCTGATGACGTCAGCATCTCAATCCTGATCAGTAGTCCAGATACTGATGATCATTAAATCCTGATCTAACAATCTCCCCCAATCTTATACTTTGTAAAATAAAGTATAGATTCCTAGATTCAATGATGCCAAAAAAAACATATTTACAAAATGTACAAGAAATTTCAGTAGCAGACTTATCTTTAAATTTTCTGATAGAACAAATTCATCTTCAAGAAGTTTGACAATAAATCTTCTTCTTTGTCTTCAAGAATCTGAATCAGTCTTCCATTTAGATTAAGAGACAATTGTTTCATGCCTAGAGACATTTCCTTAACAGCACTGCCTCCCTGCATTTCCATTTCTTGACCTCTAAGATTTAAGTACATGGGAGTGTGTTTACCATCATATTTCCTTCCTCCATCAAATCTCTGTCTAATGGTTGATAGAATTATATCAGACCATTCCTTGCACACTTCATTCTTGCCTTTGAGCAGATAATGAACATATTTCAGTTCCTTTGTAGGTTTCACCAGCAGCTCCTGAATAGACATTTTCTTCACACTTCCATCTCTCATGAAATAAATAAGCTTCTCCTTCTTTTCAGCACCATCATGAAAATCAAGAACAATATCCACAGCTTGTAGTTTGTTCAGGTGCTCAGAAGTTAATTCTTCTCCAACTTCAACCAATGCATGAGGATCAGCATATGACATGTTTATAAATTCAGCATATCTAAAACTTATACCTCCTCTAGTGTTGTGTAGCATCTGCTTCATGTTTGAATACATCTCAGTCCACAGTGCTTTAGATTTTTGAGATTCAGCAATTTCTGCAACACCAGGAAGATTTGTCATTATGCCTCCAGGTTGAAAGTTGATAGGTCTATTGCACTCAACATAGTCAATATGCTTCCATTTCTTGTCTTTCTCCTTCTCAAGAACATAGCTCTTTTCTAGCTTGTGTTGTTGTCTTCTCTCATGTTAGATATAATTACTGACGTTTGTTCATCAGTGTTTAAGTAACAGGTACATATCAGAGTTTACATAGAAGCCAGTCAGAGTTTGATAAAGTTTGATTGGGTGAAGAGTTTATATGGAAGCCGGTCAGAGTTTGTTAAAGTCTGACAGGGTGATAGTTGACTTAGCTGTCGGTGCAAAGATAAAGATTCTAGAAGCAATATATTCTGAAGATGGAAAGAAGCAGAATATATTGATACAGCTAAGGAGACTGGACAGAAGACTGAAGCAATCCTTAATTGATAATAATTGTATAGCTAATTTATAGGAGTATCAATTAGATAAGGATTGTGTAACTGTGTACTATATAAACACAGATAGGTTATCCCTAGAAGGGATGCGAACATTGAATATATTATTCTTGTAACCTAGTAGCTCTTTGTGATTCATTAACATCACTAAGAGAGAATTATTTAATATAATTCAGTTTGTTGATTTACAAACCTGTGTTCTTGATTGTTATTCTCATACATACTTGATTATATATTGTGTATTCGGCCTAACAATTGGTATCAGAGCCAAGGCTGTTTAATATATACAGTTTTACGATTCAAACACAGTATTAATCATGTCTGAAGAAAATCAAACTTCTCCCAAGGTTGAACAGGTTAAACCTAATTCTGTGAGTCGATATGAGACCATCAGGGTTCCAATTCTCAAGCCAGTGGAATATCCAATTTGGAAGGTGAAGATGACCATGTTTCTGGAGGCTACAGATCCAGAATACCTTGACAGAATATATGATGGTCCTCATATGCCGACTAAATTATCTCCTGTTGTTGATGGTCAAGAACAAAAGACTGTTCTAAAGGAAAAGAAAGATATGACTCCTGAGGACATCTCATCAATTGCAAAAGATGCAAAGGTTAGACATCTTCTCCACAGTGCTTTAGATAATGTTATGTCTAACAGAGTAATTGGCTGCAAGACTGCCAAAGAGATATGGGATGCTTTAGAAGTCAGATGCCAGGGAACAGGTGCTATTAAGAAGAACAGAAAGACAATACTCACACAGGAGTATGAGCACTTTGATTCAAGACCTAATGAAACCTTGACTGAGACTTATGACAGATTTTGCAAACTATTGAATGATTTGTCTCTGGTTGATAAAGAATATGAGCTTGAAGAGTCTAATCTCAAGTTTCTGTTATCTCTACCTGAAAAGTGGGATTTAAAGACAACCACAATAAGAGATAATTATGAGCTTGCTGATACAGATCTTGATGAAATTGCAAACTCCATTGAATTGCTTACATCAGTTTTGCTGTCTGATGATGTCAAAAAGGGGGAGAGAGTGTCTCAAGAGGACAAATGCAAGAGCTCTCAAACTCTGACTCGGAAAGATGACACTACTGATGGTGGTGCAAAAGGTCAAAATCCAAGGACAAGGAATGTTCAAAGGCAAGGGAGGAGATCAAACTCTGATGCTCAGAATGTTGATGGAAAAAGATTATACACTGGAGGGCAGTCTTCTTCAAGGGTTAGAAGTTTACTTCTTTCCTCTAAATCTCCAGTTACTGATGAAGAAGTTGCTACACAGTTATTCTTAGCAGAACATGGTAAAGATGTTACTATTGAAGATATCCAGGCAGAAGAGAAATTGCTTGCTGAAGAACACAGGAAAGATATTGAAGCTGGAATCTACAAACAGAAGGTTATCAAGGCTCCGAGGAGAAAAGAAAAAGGAATTGTTATCAAAGAGAATGTAAACTCTTATCAGAGTTTACAGTACTCAAGGAGGTCTATTGGTTCAAACACTGATAAAGGTAAAGGTGTGATGATTGAAGAGCCTAACCTGGAAAAGAAGAATTATTCAACCTCTGACAATGCTCAAGTTGATGTTATTGTTAAGAATGTGCCAACCTCTGACAATGCTCAAGTTGTGCAAACTCAGCTATCTTCACCACTCCAAGGTTTCAAAAGATCTTCATTACCTGAAACTCTGAAGCCTAGCCAGGTGAACTTTCTACAAACCAGAACAGTACTTGGAAAACAATCTTATGATAAATCTGGTTTGGGTTCCCACAGAGAGAAAAGAGTTAATAATAGTCCTTTAGATCATACATCACTGGCAGAACCTGGTGTTGGGGTTACTCAAGAAAACCTTGATAAACTAGAATCTGTTCAGATGATTTACCACAGAGGCTTGAAGAAGGAGTTTTTATTATACTTTATGGCTGATGGCAGAGTTTACAGAATTGGAGAAGATGATATTTGTCTAAAATTCTGGGAAGAGCTAGAGTATGTTCTCTATCTCCTGAAGATCAAAAATAGAAATACTCATAATGCTGCTTTGGTTTTAAAAGACAGAATGATGAAATCGAAAGTTCTTTTTAGAGGAAATGTTTCCAGTGCTTATATTCCTAAGTACAGAGATGCACATGGAAAGTTGGTGGAAATGAAGAAAAATAGTGCTAGATTCAGGACTGCACTAAATAAGAAATTTCTAGAGTTCAATCTAGAGTCTGATAAGGCTTTTTATATCAGACTTGGCAATGAAATGAACAAGAACAACATCTATTCTTTAAGGGCTGCCATTTATCAAATTGGTGAAGATGAACCAGAATTGAAGGAGCTGAAGAAGGATATGATTGCTGAACTAGATCGAGCTGAGAGAAAGTTACTGTCAGATTATATCAGGACTGTACCTGATATCCAAGAAATTCAGTAAAGTCTGACTGTAAGTTTTTATGTTTTCTGTTCTAAGTTAAATTTAAACTCTGTTTTAAAATTAAACTCTGACATATTTTAAACACTGCATTTGTTATATGTTTTGACATCATCAATTATCTTTTTAACTTGTACATTTTTATTATGAACAAGTTGGGGGAGATTGTTAGATATAATTACTGACGTTTGTTCATCAGTGTTTAAGTAACAGGTACATATCAGAGTTTACATAGAAGCCAGTCAGAGTTTGATAAAGTTTGATTGGGTGAAGAGTTTATATGGAAGCCGGTCAGAGTTTGTTAAAGTCTGACAGGGTGATAGTTGACTTAGCTGTCGGTGCAAAGATAAAGATTCTAGAAGCAATATATTCTGAAGATGGAAAGAAGCAGAATATATTGATACAGCTAAGGAGACTGGACAGAAGACTGAAGCAATCCTTAATTGATAATAATTGTATAGCTAATTTATAGGAGTATCAATTAGATAAGGATTGTGTAACTGTGTACTATATAAACACAGATAGGTTATCCCTAGAAGGGATGCGAACATTGAATATATTATTCTTGTAACCTAGTAGCTCTTTGTGATTCATTAACATCACTAAGAGAGAATTATTTAATATAATTCAGTTTGTTGATTTACAAACCTGTGTTCTTGATTGTTATTCTCATACATACTTGATTATATATTGTGTATTCGGCCTAACATCTCGTTCTTCCACAACAACTTGTTTGACTTGATCAGCTTTTGCACATAAAGATTAAAATCTCTATTTGTTCTTCTTCTTAATTCTCTTCTTCTTTCTTCTTCTTCTTCTTCATCAACTTCTTGATTATGAGAATCAACCACAATAGAAAGTATTAAGAAATCAATCTCTTGTAGAGTTTCAGATTCATCAAGATCTTGAACAGTGTCAGGATTAGAATTTGGAACTTGAGTTGTATTACTGATTAGAGATGATTGTCTTGGTCTTCTTCTCAAAACTACCCGAGGTACATATTCTTCACCTTCTCCTTCATCGTGAATAGAAGTCTTGACAACTTGAGTATCAGGAACCTTTGGCATTTGTGTATCCTCAGTAATTTCTTCAATTCTAATACCTCTAGATCTTGTTTATCTATGCATAGATTTTGTTGACTTCCTTCCTCTCCTTGCTCCTCTCCTTGCTCCTCTCCTTCCTCTGCCTCTTCCTCTACCAGCAGCAGGAACAGATGTATTAAAACTCTTCATGATCTCTTTCTATTGCTTTAGACATTCTTCTTGAGATAGATCAGGATATTCCTCAGTTGAAATGGAGAGAGCTTTTCTTGCAAATAACTGTTGAACCCTATTATCATTGTGATAGAAAGTAACAACATCACCACTCCTAGTTTTGAACTTCTGGAAAAGATTAGCAACATCCTCAGCTTTTTCAATGAAAACATCTTCATCACCTTCAGGAATTGTAGATAGAATTTGTCCATGACCAGGCGTCAGGATTTGGTCACCTATCAGGATTTGCTCTTCCGTCAGGATCTGAGAGTTCACCAAGGTTCTCACTGTTTTTACTCCAGAATCAGAAACATGAGTTGACTACATGGATTGACTTTGAGTAGTTTGCCTTGAAGATTTCACCATAGCAGCATCAGAGGTTTCTCCTTTCTTAACCATGTCATCACCATCATTTCCAGCATTATCGTCATATTTTCTTAATACTAGATCAGGTGTACATTTTGATAGAGCTACCTTCTCCCTATTTTTGGCATCAGGATTTGATAATAAAGATAAAATCAAGGAAAGAGAGGCTTCAATATTGGTTACCTTAGAATCTAAAGAATCAATCTCGTTGTTGATAGAAGACTGTGCTGTGATAAGGGACTTGACATGAGAGTCCAAAACTCTGAGCTGAAAAGTAGTAGGTGCCTTTGCTAGACTTTGAGAAATATCAGCCCTCACCAAAGCATTATCAGCCTTGACAGAATCCATTTCAGCCTTGAGGCTTTTACTCAGAATTGTTGTAGCCTTCAAGTGATTCTTTAATTCTTCATTCTTTATCAAGGAGGCTGCATAAGAAGCATGACTAAGTGCATTGGGGAAACTAACAGAATCATCAGATCTGTACCATTCATTGTCCCATTCATGCCTTCTTAATTGTTTAGCATAATCAGTTGCAGAAGGACCAGAAAAATCTTGAGCTGTAGCTTTGCCAGTAGTTGCCTTATCAACCATAAAAGTGCTTGAAGAACCATGAGTAGTTCCAAGACTAGCTTTAAGTGCAGTGGCAAGCTCATCATTCTCAACATCATCATCATCATCATCATCATCACTGTTATCATCAGAATCACTGTCAGGAGCAAGATCAGGAATATCAATACCTTTAAGTTTATCCAGATGATCTGAGATAGAGTCCATCATTGGCCTTGAAGTAAGTGGCTGGATCAGGATTGGTTCAGTATCAGGAGCACCACTTGCATCAGGAACAACACTGTCAGGAATAGTATGGCATTCATCAATATATGCTACCAATGGTTCTTGTGGAGCCTGAGGTTCAGAAGCTTCTTCATCCCTTTGAGCTGAAGGTTCTTGTGTGCTTCCCTCATAGACAGTGTTGTCGACCAATATATCCATTTCATAAGTACTAGAAACCCCTTGAGCAGTTTCAGGAAATTTCTTAGAAGCTGAAGTTGTATAGCCTGCATCTTCACTTTGAGAAGATGGTTCTTGTGGGGCAGGAATGTAGGTGTCTGTATTTTCCCTTTGAGAAAATGGTTCTTGTGGGACCATTCCTTCAGCTGGGCCTGCACTCACACTTTGAGTGGGTGGTTCTTGTGTGGCTGGATCAGTAGTAGCTGCTTAACTCCTTTGAAGTTCAGGTTCTTGTGGGCTTGATCCTTTCAGCTTTTTTTGTCTGTGAAAGACAATCTCAGCATCCTTCCTTTTCTGAATAGTAGGAGGTGGTTTCAAACCAAGCTTGGATGCAGTCTCAGCAGCCTTCTCCCAAGATATTTCTACAATTCTGTGAGCAGGAGAGGCAGGTGCTGGAGAATCTGAGATTAAGACTGTCTTCACAGGAGATGCATCAGGAGTACTGACGTCAGGATTTGCATGAGCATCAAGAATTGATGACTCATCAGGATTTGTAGTTTGTTGACCATCAGTATTCTGCATCCTGAGAGGAATATGATACCTGCTTTTAACCAACTTTCTTCTTTTCTGTGGCATAACAGTCTGAGCCACAGCTTCAGTAGCAGTATCAGCAACTTCCTTCTGTATCTTGAACTTTGATGACAATGACATGTCATCTTCAGAATCAGAACTAGCACCCAAAATCAACTTTCTACAATTCTGTGAGCAGGAGAGACAGGTGCTGGAGAATCTGAGATTAAGACTGTCTTCACAGGAGATGCATCAGGAGTACTGACGTCAGGATTTGCATGAGCATCAAGAATTGATGACTCATCAGGATTTGTAGTTTGTTGACTATCAGTATTCTGCATCCTGAGAGGAATATGATACCTGCTTTTAACCAACTTTCTTCTTTTCTGTGGCCTAACAGTCTGAGCCACAGCTTCAGTAGCAGTATCAGCAACTTCCTTCTGTATCTTGAACTTTGATGACAATGGCATGTCATCTTCAGAATCAGAACTAGCACCCAAAATCAACTTTCTCTTCACTCTAACATCCTCAACTCTATCAGCTTTTTGCACCAGGACCCCTTATACACCCCCTTGTGCCTTCTTTTTAGTGAGAGGTTTAGAGGAGAAATCCTTTGATCCTGACTGCCTTCCAGACACATCAGATCTAGCTGATTTCTTTGTTTTTACAACTAAAGTCTTTTGAGAGACGGTAGAGGTGGTGGAGTGTTTTGTAGACTGTTTGGGTTGGATACTTGGGTCAGGAACAGGGTGTGTTTGGTCATGTCCCATAGTATCAGGATTTGATCCATACTGAGTAGGCATTTTCTCTTGCAAGAAAAGCTTGACCTCATCAGGAATATAGGCATTGCCTTGGAAACCATTTGCCTTATCACTGTTGACTAAGGACTTCACATTATTATCAGTAATTCTAGAAATAGGTAGAATTACATCATCTTCAAAAACAACATCAGGATACAAGTGACAGAATATTAATTGAAAAAATCTAAGAAAACAAACATAACCACATTTATCTGTTTTCCTATCACATAAAGCTTTTAATACAAAAGTACCATAGTCAAATACTGTAGAATGGATTAGAGAATACCCAATCTTGAGAGATCCTGACGGTAGAGCATCAAAGTTGGATGTCTTGTTCAGGAAACAACGAATAATGGTATCAAAGAAGAAATTTCATTCCCTCTTAAGCTTTGTCCTTAAGAGATTTCCATATCTCTTCACTTCGCCATTGTACCCTAACTTTGTAACAAACTCGAAGAGCATCGAGTCAGAAACAGAAGCAGGAGTCTGATCATTCAAAGGCGGCAAGTGGAGTGCTTCCTCAACAATAGCAGGAGTCACATGATGAGTAACCCCATTAAACTTGAAACTCGTCAGGATTGTTCCTGATAGTCCCTTACCAAATACTACTGTATTCCAAACCTGCATCACAGACTTAAAAGAAACATGCGCAGGTTGGGTTAAAGAATACTTCAATGGACTTGAAGCAAGGAAATCCTGTATAATGTGAAACTCGTGTGGTAATTCCTGATGGTCTAAAACCGCAACAAAATTATTAGTGGCGAAAGTAATACCACTAATCACAGTCTGTTTGTTCATGAATGATGAAGATGTCATTGTAAAAGTGATTTGAGAATTGAGATTTGAGATTTGGAAATTAGGGTTCGTGAGTACAGAGAGTAAGAGAAGGTAGAAAACTGATGAATTGTGAAAGTAATTTGCAAATTAGAAAAATGAATGTATTTTGTTAAAACAAAATATTACTCTCAGTGACAGGTGTCAAAATATGATTTATGCACAAATAATTAGTGGACCAAATTACGTGTGTAATTAAACATAACTGCACCGCTTTTTATGTGTATCTATATGTATATATCTATAAGTGTGACACATGCACGTATATAGTTGTCCAACTAAAACTCAATCGTTTTCTATCAATTACTGACAGAAAAATAAGACACAAATTAAGCAAATTAAAATGCTGATATATTGCTTGATGATTATTGTGAAGTTGTGGTAGGAGATTTTGGATTAGCAAAGCTCTTCGATCATACTGATTCACATGTCACAACTGCAGTCCGGGGTACAGTAGGGCATATAGCCCCCGAGTATCTTTCAACTGGACAGTCTTCAGAGAAAACAGATGTTTTCGGGTTCGGAATCCTTTTACTAGAATTAATCACAGGCCAGAGGGCTCTTGAATTCGGAAAAAAAGCAAGCCAGAAAGGAGCCATGCTTGATTGGGTAAGACAAAAAAAACGAAAATTTCTCAATTTGCTACATTGTTTAGCTTTAACCAAGTAATGTTATTAGAACTTGAGGTTGATGGTTCGAGCCTTCGTGTTGGCATGTATGTGTGAGTATCAGAGTAAGGCAAAATGCTACGGGAACTTGTGACTTGTATTATAATGGCATTGGATTGCAGGTTAAGAAGATTCATCAAGAAAAGAAGTTTGACATGCTAGTAGACAAGGACTTGAAAAACAATTATCACATAAAAGAGCTAGAGGAAATAGTAAAAGTAGCATTATTATGTACACAATATCTACCAAGTTATAGACCAAAGATGTCTGATGTGGTTCGCATGCTAGAAGGAGATGGACTGGCAGGGAAATGGGAAGCTACTCAGAGAGCTGAGGAAATCAAGTGCAGAGCCCACGATTTTTCTTCATCGCAACAATTCTCGAATCGAAATGACAATTATGTATTGCTTGTTCAAGAAATGGAGCTCTCAGGACCAAGGTGATAGAAGTACTAACTATACAAGAAATTAGAATATATATTATGCTTAAGAAGGTTTGTCTATAAATGCATGGGATACATAGCTTGAATTTGTATATTTTTGAATTGTCCTAGTATTGTTATTGTACAGAATGAAACAATAATAATACAGGAGTGTAGCATTGATCATCTAATCATCTTCCCCAAACAGTGTTAAAACTTAAACTACATCATTTACATTATTTACATATAATTATGATGGAATCAGTAGTATGACTAGAAAAGTTTAGTCTTAAAATCAAGAGTAATGACATGGGCCACATTGTACCATAATCTTAAAAAAAAAGTAAGGAGTTTATAACACCAAAATATTAGCCCCTAGATAAATCAATCTATAACCTTTATTAATAATGTAGAATCTGAACTTTAGATTCAATCAGGATCCATTATCTCAAGATAGAAGATGATCGATACTTACAAATATTGTATGTATGATAGTTTGTTAATAGTGAAAGATAAAATGTTCATTCAATCTGTAAAACTGTACAAGCATTGTGTTTTATACAAGTCAATGTGTAACTAATTCTGTAACTAACTTTCTAATTTTGCCGCCTAAGTCTTACAACCCAAATAAACTAAATATATCTACCAATATATGTACAATACTGAATACCCCCCCCCCCTTCAAGCTGGATGTCAAGGTGGTTCGAACTGAAGACCCAGCTTGAGACATAACTCCTTGTGATGAACAGCAGTAAGAGGTTTTGTTAATAGATCAACAAGTTACAAGAAAGTACGAATGTGAAAGACTTGAAGAAAACCAGAAGTGATGTAATCTCGAATAAAATGACAATCAATCTTGAGGTGTTTGATGTTCTGCAATGTGCTTTGCTGCAGTATTATCACAGTAAACATTAATGGGAGTAGGAACATGAATCTTCAAATCTTGGAGAAGACCTTCTAGCCAGATGATTTCACTAGTAGTATAACTCATACTTCGATATTCAGCCTCAGCAGTGCTTTTAGAAACAGTTTTTTTGTTTCTTAGTTTTTCAAGAAACTAACGAAGAGCCTAAAAAAATAGCATAACCAGAAAGAGACCGTGCAGAAAACTGACAATTACCCCAATCAGCATCACAATAGGCTGATAGTTTCAGAGAAATACCAGACTTGTAAACCAGACCAACATTGAGTGTGCCTTTCAAATACTTCAAAACATGAAAAGCTGCATCAAGATGAGACTGAGTAGGAGTAGATAGAAATTGAGATAATTGTTGTACTGAATAAGAAATATCAGGCTGTGTAAGATTCAAGTATAAAAGTTTACCAACAAGTCTTCTGTAAACCTCAGGATCATCGATTTTTGGTGTATCAGTAAGGCTCAGTTGTAAACCTTTAGTCATAGGTGAAACATCAGGATTACAATTCTACATATTTGTATATTTGAGAAGATCTAAAATATACTTTCTTTGATTCAACTTAATACCAGAAGCATCCCTTGTAACTTCAATACCAAGGAAATAATTTAGATCTCCAAGATCTTTGATAGTAAACTCCTTGTGTAATTCAGACTTGAGAAAAGAAATTTCAAAAAAATCATTTCCTGTGATCAATAGATCATCAACATAACAAACAACTGCAGTAAAAGAAGAACCAGAAGTCTTGACAAAAAGATAGTAATCTTGAGTTGATTGAACATATCCCATAGAGATCAAAAACTTTGATAATTCAACATTCCACTGTCTAGAAGCCTGTCTTAACCCATAAATTGATCTTTTAAGTTTGCAAACAAGGCCTGGAGCAGCTTTAGTATAGCCAGGGGAGGAGTCATGTAAATATCTTCATCAATAAAACCATGAAGAGAAGCATTTTTTTATGCCACATTGATGTAGAGGCCAGTCATAAGCAGCAGCCATTGCAATCAATACTCTAACATTAGTAAACTTTGCTACAGGACTGAAAGTATGCTTAAAATTTTTACCCTTGATCTGTTTATCACCCCTGGCCACCAACCTGGCTTTGCATCTCTCAACTGATCCATCAGGATTAAACTTAGTTTTAAAAACCCATTTTGAACCAATAATATGAGCATTAGGAGGAAGAGTTTTTAATTCCCAAGTATTATTTGCATCAAGAGCATCAATCTCTTTTTTGCATGGCAGCAACCCATCTTGGATCATCTTTAGCTTGATTATAAGAACTTGGTTCAGTAGTATTAAGAACTGAATTAAGACTAACAAGATAGTCATTGTTTAAATGAGAAAGAGTTGGTTCTGAAAAAACATTAAAAACCTGACAGGAAGCTGATGAAATAGTGAAAGATTTAGGAAGAGAAGAAACTAAGAAATTATCAAATTTATTTGGAACTTGAGATATTCTAGAAGATCTCCTGACTGGAACTATGTCATGTGCAGGTATAGAAGCAGGATTTGTAGAATTAGCATTAGGATCAGAATGAGAATGAATAATATCAGTAGAAATAAGAGAAGGATCAGAAGAATTAGATGGTTGTACTGAAGATGATGGAATAATTGAATCATCTTCAGAAAGGATAGGATTGACAACTGGAATAGTAGAATTAGAAGGAGAAACAGATAATGAAAATCTAAAAGGAAAACAATTTTCTTTAAAAATGACATCTCTACTTAAGAAGGTTTGATGAGAATCAAGATCATACAATTTATATCCCTTTTGAGCATAAGGATAACCTAACAAAATGCATTTTCTAGCTCTTGGAGCTAGTTTATCATGAGTTTTGATTGCAGCAAAACAAAGACAACCAATTATTCTCAAATGAGCATAAGAAGCTGGTTTATTTAGAAGAAGTTCATATGGAATTTTCCAATTCAACACAGAACTAGGCATTAAATTGATCAAGTATGTAGCATCCAAGATACAATCACCCCAGAACTTGATTGGTAAATTGGCATGAATTTTAATTGCTCTAGCAGTATCTAACAAGTGTCGATGCTTACGTTCAACCATACCATTTTGTTGAGGATTACCAGGAATACTTTTCTGATGTACTATACCTTTAGAAGAAAACAAACTAGCACAACTGGATTGAACAATCTCAGTACCATTATCAGATCTTATGAATTTCATAGAATGCTGAAATTGATTAGCTATGTAGTCTAAGAAGCTTTGAACTATTCCAAACACCTGATCTTTTGTATGTAATAAGTGGGTCCAAGTAACTCTTGAAAAATCATCTAAAATGGTGAGAAAATATCTGCCACCAGTAAGATTAGGGGCATGGTATGGACCCCACAAATCAACATGTAATAGATGAAAAGAGGCAGGGGCTTTGGACACAGATTCACAGAATGGAAGTTTATGATACTTAGCAAGAATACATGATTCACAAAACAAATCATGAAGTTTATTACAAGGAAAGGAACCAAGCAAATGTTTAATTTTGCCTAAAGAAGCATGCCCTAGTCTGGCATGAAAAATATCCAGAGTACTGGAAGAAACAACATGAGAGTTTAAACTATTTTGGAAAGAAAAATTACAAGAAAAATCAAAAGAACAACTAATTCTGTAGAATCCATTTGTTCTGTTTCCAGTAGCTTCAACAGAATCAGTTGAAAGGTCCTGAAAAACACAAGAATCCTTATCAAATTTAGCCAACAAATTGTGATGTTCTAACAATTTGCCAACTGATAAAAG
Organism: Heracleum sosnowskyi; assembly: GCA_030848705.1. NCBI lineage: Eukaryota > Viridiplantae > Streptophyta > Magnoliopsida > Apiales > Apiaceae > Heracleum > Heracleum sosnowskyi. Next base: position 127,000,053 of record CM061240.1, read on the forward strand.
ATTGTGTCTAAATTTTGGCACATATAAAACATTTTGTAATTTTATCTGAGGAGTTAAGAAAACTGTGCCAGTATGATAAACGAATTGAAAAGAACCATCAGGCAAAGATATTTGAATAGGAGAAGAAAGATTAACCATGTCATGGAATAAATCTGAAAAACAAACCATATGATCACTAATCCTTGTATCAATAATCCATGAGGAAGAATCAACTGCAGATTGAACATGAAAAGCAGAAACAATACCTGCAAAGTTGCAAGAAGTATCATGTTCAGACAACCCTGCATTTTGTTGCATCATTTTCATGACTTCCTTGTACACAGCAGCCACCATTTGTGTGTCCATTGGTGGTAAATTCTGAGAACCAGAGGAACCAGAAGAACAAGAAGAAGGAATATCCAATGAAGAAGAACCAAGCAAACCAGAAGTATCAGTGACCTGTGTTGCAAACCTATTACCAGTATTCTATTTGCCTTTGAGAGTAACATACCAATCAAGTACACCAACCAGCTTAAAACACTGATCTACAGAATGTCCTTTCCTTTTGAAATGATCACAAATCAAGTCCATTTTATTTTTTTTAAAATCTTTCTTCTGTGAGAAATTCTTTTGTGTAGAAAGATAAGAAGTATTCTTGTTACTGTAGAGAGCACTAACATCAGAAGGCTTGGCCAAAGGTGAGTTGATATGATGTTGTTTCTCAATTTGTTGCAAGATGTGATAAGCTTTTAAAACAGTAGGTAATGGCTCCATACTCAAAAGATTTGTTTTCACAGCATCATAGTTCTTATTAAGCCCAAAAATAAACTGAATAAGCTTCTTAGTTTCAACATTTTCAACAACCTTCTTCAGCAAATCACAAGTACATTTAGCAAGTGCACCACAACTGCAATCAAAATGTCCTTCAAGAACTTGTAGTTTATCCCACACAATCTTGAGTTTTCCATAATATTCAGCGATAGATAGATTTTGTTGCTCAATTCGACTAAGACTAATGTGCAGTTCATATAACAATAGAGCATTAGATTTACCAAAACGATCAGAAACATCAATTCAGAACTCTCTAGAAGATGAAGCAAATATAAAACTATCTATAATAACTGGTTCCATAGAGAATGTAAGCCAATAAAGTACCATAAAATCATTTCGAGTCCACTTGTTGAAATCTGGAGATGTAGATTCAGGTGCAAGAAGAGTTCCATCGATGAATCCGAGTTTATTCTTCGCACCTAAATCCATCTTGATACCACGGCTCCATTTGATGTAATTATCACCATTAAGCAACATATTTCCCAATTGTTGCCTTGGATTATCACCGGAAGAAAGAAAATATGGATCATTGTAATTGATCACAGTATTTTGAAGATTATAATTAGATTCTTGTGTATCCACCATTGCTAATCGCCAGAAATATGATCTCAATCAAGAATTTCAGAAAATTAGGGTTTCACAAATTTGGGGATTTTAAGTCAAATAGGTGAAATGAACAAGAAGTAACAATCGAGAACTAAAAGAGAGATTACAATCAGTCAAAAGAGATCGAGAGAGAAAAAAAATTTAGAATCGTCGTCGTGTGATTACAATCACCACCGTACGAAACAAGATATTGCTATTGCGATCAAGAAAAAAACGTTTAAAACTTCACCATGAAGCTCTGATACCATGTAGAATCTGAACTTTAGATTCAATCAGGATCCATTATCTCATGATAGAAGATGATCGATACTTACAAATATTGTATGTATGATAATTTGTTAATAGTGAAAGATAAAATGTTCATTCAATCTGTAAAACTGTACAAGCATTGTGTTTTATACAAGTCAATGTGTAACTAACTTTTTAATTTTCCCGCCTAAGTCTTACAACCCAAATAAACTAAATATATCTACCAATATATGTACAATACTGAATAAATAAGTAAACCCCCTTTTTTAACATTGTACCTTCGTACTTTTTTTGGTTCCACCTTTTTTTTGGTTTCTCCCCTAATTTGTTTTTCTTTTCAATTTTATTTTTCTAAAAAAATATAATTATCTAATCTAAAATATACTCCCTCTGGCCCATTCATTTTTATACCGTTTCCATTTTGGGATGTCCCTCTCATTTCTATACATTAAAAATAGTAACTTTTAATAATATAAAATACTATTACACCCACTACTTTCTCCACTATCTCTATTCTATAATAATATAAAACACTATTACACCCACTACTTTTCTCCACTATCTCAAATCTATTATTAAATATTGATAGTTCCCACCACTTTACCCACTTTTCATCTAATTTTACTCATTTTTTATATTTTTTCTTGGTCTCCGTGCCCACCCCCCAATGTATATAAATCAATGGAACGGAGGGAGTAACATATTATACTCTAAACTCTTATTTAATTTCATGTAGTTTGGCTCCACCCTTTTTTGGTTTCACCCCTAATTTGTTTTTCTTTTCAATTTTATTTTTATAAAAATCTATAACCTTTATTAATAAGTGAAACTCCCTTTTAACATTGTACCAAATTTGGTTCGCACTATTTTTTGGTTTCATCCCTAATTTGTTTTTATTTTCAATTTTATTTTTCTAAAAATTATAATTATCTAATCTAAAATAAAATATATTATACTCTAAACTCCTATTTCATGTAGTAGAATTATTATACTCTAAACTGATGTAGTACAAATTTAAATTACTTTTAAATTATTTTTGTTTTGTTCAATGCTGGATCTTCTAACAATTTTATTATTATTTTTGACTTTTTCATCTTATGCAAATAATTTTATTATTTTTTTAACTTTTTCGTCTTTGTAGATAGAAGCTAAATAAATCATTAATATTAACAAATATGCGTAATGAAAGGTTACTTTTATGCTTTGTCAAAACACTGATATATACATTTGTCAATATTATCTGTGGTTAAAATCCCATCTCATGTAAAAATTCTATCTCACATAGAAATCCAATCCAACCTCGCATAAAATTTTATGTTGTTATATAAAATATTAATCTAAACGAAATTTATTTTTAATAGTACTCTTTGTACCAAATTTGATTTGCATCTTTTTTTGGTTTCACCCCTAAAATTTATCTCACGTAGAAATCCTATATCACATTGAATTCTATTTTGTATTTTTAAATATAAAATCCTATTTCACGTAATAATTCAATGTCACACAGAATTCTATGTTGTTAAAAAATATATATAAATCTAAAATATATTATAATATTATTATTGTACTAAAATATATTATATTATTATACACATCAGCAATTAGATCACCCACAAGACCCAATTATAATCACTAAGTTGTTGAATCAAGATACTAACTTTATACCATAAAATAATATTAATCAGACATATAATATGATTAGTGCACCAAATATATTATATTAGTATTATACCCATCAGTGTCACAATTAGATCAGCCACCAGACTCTATTATAATTCGATTATAATTTGAATCAGGATAATAATCTCAATCTATTTTATACCCCAGAATTTGTAATCTAATTAACTGTTGTACGAACATCTATCAACACTCAAAACTTTAACTATCATTCCCCTCCTAAATCTCTTGATTATATTTTGAGTATAATTCTAAACTCTCACAACATTGGGTTTATTTACTTGACTACGGTAAAATCTCTATAAATTTATAACTTTGATCTCAGAAAAATTATCATTTTAACGAGATTATTAATTTATCGATTAATGAATATTTTATTATTTTATCGATAAACTAATATTTATTCATTTATACAATATTTTGTATCAAATAATTTGTTAGTCAATATATTGTACAAACAATCACAATGATTCAAATATGTATTGATAGATGTGTTTGATACATGTATCAAAATTAATAAATTCATGTACCAAAAAATAGTTAGTTATATGTCTTTGATTTATAGGTGCACACCCATTGTATTTAGACAAAAATATTCTCATGCACATTTTTAACTCAAAATCATTTTTAGATTACTTTTTTTATAGAACAATTTTTAGATTTCAAAGAATGTGCACATAAATCAAGAGTGTACACATATTAGTTGTCCTAATTAATTGGTTCATGTAGCAAAAATAATATTAATGTAGTAAATATATACATCAAATATGCTTCATGCCTTTTGCTCTCTCACAAAATTGGAGATGGCACTGTATTTTATTTTTATGAAGAGAGAAACAGTTAATTGTTGAGATTAAATTTACCAAAGTTAACTAAAGAGTATCCAAGAATTAGTGCAATGTATAAAAAATCATTATATTTAATGAATTGTAATTTTATATTTTTAGTGGGTCTTAAGAACTTTTGTAAAGTTTATTATCTTATGCATTTAGCAATAATATGAATTCACCATATTGGCGCAAGTTGGGAACAAAATTATTAATTATTATTAATTTATCAATATTTATTTATCGAGGTTTTACGATATATCTTAATGAAGTCTGAAAGCGGTAATTCATGTTTAGTTTCTCATCAATACACGCATAATTTGCATTATGAGAAGTGGATAAATAGTATTATATTCGGAAAAATCTTGGAGTTCCCAAAATTGTTACCGAAACCGTTCCTGAATGATGAATCAAAATATTATTGGCACTTCTCTCATGAGTGCATGAGTGATGAGTGGACTCATCGTGCATACACATGAATCCCAAAAATAAAAATAGGTCATGTGTCATTCGGAAACTTATTTAAATTCCAATTGGGGGTACATAGTATTGCCCATTATATATATTATTAAAAGTAAAATAAATAATTATTTATATTTGTGACCATTGAAAATTTATATTGTAATTCAAATTCTTTTATTATGACCTTAGTACCTTATATATATTGCATAATTAATTTAAACTTTCAAATAAATTAACTAGGTCCGTGCTTCGCACGAGTTATCATCTAGTGATAATTAAAATTTAAGAAAGCTCTTGTATACATATTTTCATGTGTTATATATGTTAGTCCATTCATTTTGTTATTCAGATGATTTATTATTATAAATTATCAAATCTTAGTAAACATTTATTCATGTTTTTTTACAAACTTTTATATTCAGTATATTTTAGGATAATGGAGTAAACTATATCTAAATTTAAGAATAATACATTATCTTGTTGAATTAATACTCGAGTATATAGTTCAACTAAATAAATTTGGAAGTAACTTTAGCACAAAAAAGTTTTATTATTTATAAATGTTATATGATCTTTTTCAAGGGATATTATCATCAAGGGGTATTATGATGAAGTAGATGAAAGCTTAAATAAGAAATAGGATGAAAGCGATATATAAATTATCAAGTAAAAAAATATTTATTTATATTTTCCAAACCATCTACTTTGTATTCTAATTCCGTGTGTAAACATATTTTTATTGCATTTAAAAGTGGGATAAAATTTTAATGTTTAAAAATTAGGTTCAAATTTTAGAAAAGCTCTTTTTAAAATAGACACATGGCTATTTGTATTTAAAATTGGTGTTTTAATGTTTTACTTGATGATTAATGTGAAGCTGTGGTGGGAGATTTTGAATCACACTGAATCATAAATGTTAGACATAATTGCTAATGTTTGTTTATCAGTGTTTAAGCAACAGGTACTGACAAGAGTTTATCAGAAGCCGGTCAGAGTTTAATTAAACTCTGACAGGGTGAAGAGTTTAAAGGTAGCCGGTCAGAGTTTATTTAAAGTCTGACAAGGTGAAAGTTGAATTAGCTGTCGGTGCTGAATTGAAGATTCTAGAAGCAATATATTCTGAAGATGGAAAGAAGCAGAATATATTGATACAGCTAAGGAGACGGAATAGAAGATAAGAAGCAATCCTTAATTGATAAGTTTTGTATAGCTAACTTGTAGGAATATCAATTAGATAAGGATTGTATGTAGCTGTGTACTATATAAACACAGATAGGTTTTCCCTAGAAGGGGCGCGAATATTGATATATTATTCTTGTAACCTAGAAGCTCTTTGTGGTTCATTAACATCATAAAGAGAGAAGCTGTTAATATAAATACAGTTTATTGATTCATAAACAGTGTTCTTAATTATTGTTATTCTCATACATACTTGATTATATTGTGTATTCGGCTTAACAATTGGTATCAGAGCCAAGACTGTTTAATATATACAGTTTTACGATTCAAACACAGTATTAATCATGTCTGAAGAAAATCAAACTGCTCCTAAGGCTGAACAGGTTAAGCCCAATTCTGTGAGTCGATATGAAACAATCAGGGTTCCAATTCTCAGGCCAGTAGAGTATCCGATTTGGAAGGTGAAGATGACCATGTTTCTGGAGGCTACAGATCCAGAATACCTTGACAGAATTAATGATGGTCCTCATATGCCAACTAAATTGTCCCCTGTTGTTGATGGTCAAGCACAAAAGACTGTTCCAAAGGAAAAGAAAGATATGACTCCTGAAGATATCTCATCAATTGCAAAGGATGCAAAGGTTAGACATCTTCTCCACAGTGCTTTAGATAATGTAATGTCTAACAGAGTAATTGGCTGCAAAACTGCCAAAGAGATATGGGATGCTTTAGAAGTCAGATGCCAGGGAACAGGTGCTATTAAGAAGAACAGAAAAACAATACTCACACAGGAGTATGAGCACTTTGATTCAAGAACTAATGAAACCTTGACTGAGACTTATGACAGATTTTGCAAACTGCTGAACGATCTGTCTCTGGTAGATAAGGAATATGAACTTGAAGAGTCCAATCTCAAGTTTCTGTTATCTCTACCTGAAAAGTGGGATTTAAAGGCAACAACAATCAGAGATAATTATGATCTTGCTGATACAGATCTTGATGAGATCTATGGATTGTTAAAGACTCATGAACTTGAGATAGAACAAAGAAACAGGAGGTCCAGCAAGAAGACAAAATCTGTTGCTCTCAAAGTCGAGGAGAAGCCCATCAAGAAGGAATCATCAAGGAAGAAAGCCAAGGGAAAGGCTTTAGTTATTAAATCTGAAAGTGAGTCATCAAACTCTGATGATGACTCAAACTCTGATGAAGCTTCTGACTCTGAGGATGATGAAGAGGAGTTGATGCAAATGGCTGCATTGATGGTGAAGACCTTTAAGAAGATGGGATTCAAGAACTTCAAGAAAGGAAAGAGATTCTCAAGGAAAGATTCAAACCCTGAAAGAAGAAGTTTCAGAAAGTCTGATGGAAAGGAGAACAAGTCTGGCAAGAAGGATAAGTCTCAAATCCAGTGCTACAAGTGTAAGGAGATGGGTCATTATGCTCCAGAGTGCAAGAAAGGCAAATCTGAGAAAGCACTCATCTCTAAAGGCAGAGACTGGGCAGATACTTCAGACTCTGATGATGGAGAAAACTATGCTCTTATGGCAACTGTCAGAGATGAGACTGAATCTTCTGAAAATAAGGTACCCCTAACTACTTATGCTTATGATACTGATAATATATCTGAGTTAAGAGTATATCTGAAAAGTGTTCATGTTAGTTATAGGGATCAGACTTTAGAGAATGAGAGGATTAAATCTGAGAATCTTAGTCTTAAAGAAAGAAACAAGTTTCTTGAAAGAGAACTTGAGAATATGAAGCAGATTCAAAAAGAAAGAGATGATGCTGTTTATGTTGAACAGGAGTTGCTTAAAAGGTATAGGCAACTAGAATCTGATTTAGAAAAAGAAAGAAAAATAATCAAGACTTGGACAGATTCTGGAAGAGACACTCATCAAGTGTTTCAGACTAATTCTGTAGGTTTAGGTTATTGTGAAAACGATGAACTTAGGTTTAAAGACAAAGTTAAGGTTAAACCACAACTTAAACCTGTGATATTTGTTCCAGAATCCACCAAGCTAAAATCTGTAGTTGTGAAAGAAGCTGTTATGGAGCCAGTTGAAGCTTGTGTTGAACAAGTAGATATTGAATCTAAAACAGAGAAGCTTGTTGAGCTAGAAGCTGTTAAAGAACCAATTAGAATCTGTGAGAAACAGGTTAATGTTGGTTTAATGACAGGAAAACAGTTTAAACATAAGCTCAAAGAGGTTAAGTCTGCCATGAAACCTAAAGGGTCCAAGAGAAATAGGAATGGAAAAGTAGGCATAAATAATAGAAATAATCATATGCCTAATGCTAGTGCCTCAAGAAAAACATGTTATAATTGTGGTAGTTCTAATCATCTTGCTAGATTTTGCACTAAGAACAAACATATTAATTCTTTACCTTCTACTTCAGAAGTAAAGAATGATTATGTTAGAGTAAGACCACAGACTTTATGCAAACATTGTGGGAGCACTTGGCATTCTATTTACACATGTAAGAGTTATCATGCAATTTATCATAACTATTATGAGCTAAAACCCAACTTGAAATGGGTTAGAGCAAACTCTGCTAGTGTAAAATCTGACAATGTTAGTTTAAACTCTGATAATACAGATTCCGCTGCAAAAACTAACACTGTTAAGAAAGACAAAGGATCCAAGCAAGTCTGGATCCTCAAAACTAACACTTAGTGTTTGTTTGTGATTGCAGGGTATAATAGAGAGCACACTTATCTTAGACAGTGGATGCTCAGGACATATGACTGGAAATAAAGCCCTGCTATCAGACTTTGAGGAGAAGGCTGGCCCAAAAGTTTCCTATGGAGATGGCAACATAGGACACACTCTGGGATATGGCAATATTAATCTTGGAAGTGTCATCATCACAAAAGTAGCTCTAGTCTCAGGACTCAAGCATAATCTGTTATCTGTGAGTCAAATCTGTGACAGAGGAAACCATGTAGATTTTCATAGTGAATACTGTGAAGTTATCAGTAAATCTACTGGGAAAGTTGTTCTAGTTGGACACAGGCGCAACAATATTTATGAAGCAAGTTTGGTAACAAACTCTGATGGAAAAATAGTGTGTCTGACTACAAAAATGTCAAATGAAGAGAGTTGGAATTGGCACAAGAAGCTCTCTCATCTCAATTTGAACAACATCAATGAGCTTATAAGAAAGGATCTTGTAAGAGGACTTCCAAAATCAATACTCAATCAAGATGGTCTATGTGATTCTTGTCAAAAGGCCAAGCAAAGGAAGTCATCTTTCAAGAGCAAATCTGAATCTTCAGTAGTGGAACCTTATCATCTTCTACATGTTGATCTCTTTGGACCAGTGAATGTGATGTCCATGGGCAGAAAGAAATATGCTCTAGTAATTGTTGATGAATATACTAGATATACATGGGTGTATTTCTTGTCAAAGAAGGATGAAACTGCTCAAACGTTGATGGAACATGTAAATCTACTGGACAAAGGATCACAGCACAAAGTCAAAATTATAAGGAGTGATAATGGAACTGAATTCAGAAATTCAATCATGGAAGCTTTCTGCAAGGAAAGAGGAGTCAAACAAGAATTTTCTGCACCTGGAACTCCACAGCAAAATGGTGTAGTTGAAAGAAAGAACAGAACCTTAATTGAAGCTGCCAGAACTATGCTTGATGAAGCAAAATTGCCAACTTATTTCTGGGCAGAAGCTGTTCAAACTGCTTGTTTTACTCAAAATGCAACTCTGATCAACAAGCATGGAAAAACACCATATGAGATGGTGAAAAACAAGAAGCCAAATTTGAAATATTTTCACATATTTGGATGCAAATGCTTTGTGTTGAAGACTCATCCTGAACAGTTGACCAAATTCGAGTTAAAAGCTGATGAAGGAATCTTTGTTGGCTATCCATTGTCAACAAAAGCATTCAGAGTTTACAATCTGAGAACAAAGGTGATCATGGAATCCATACATGTGTCGTTTGATGACAAGAAAATAATTGGACTTGAAGACAAGGATGGATATGATCAACTACGTTTTGAAAATGAAGATCTATTCTCTGATGATATAAACTCTGATGAAGCAGGGTTGACAAACTCTGACGAAGCATACTCTGAACCTCTACTGGTAAATACTGGAGAAACTGGAAATTCTCAAATTGAACTAAATAGAGAACCAGTTGAGGGGGAGCGTGAAGAAGCTCAACAAGACACAGCAAGTGAGTCAGTTGAGGAAACTGATTCAAACTCTGACAGCTCAAACACTGAGCCATCCAACTCAGGGGGAGCCTCAGATAATGCAGAAAGTCAACATATGAATCAGGAGAGCATGGATCAAGGGGGAGGATTCAATAATGATGCAAGAAACCACTTACCAACAGCCAGAAAGTGGACACAGGCACACACACCTGATCTCATAATTGGAGATCCTGATGCTAGTGTGAGAACTAGAAGTGCAACAAACAATGAGTGTCTGTATCATGCTTTCTTGTCTCAAACAGAACCAAAGAAAGTGGAGGAAGCTCTTCAAGATGCTAATTGGATTACAGCAATGCAAGAAGAGTTAAATGAATTTGAAAGAAATGAAGTCTGGACACTTGTACCTAGACCAAAGAATAGATCAATTGTAGGTACAAAGTGGGTTTTCAGAAACAAGACTGACAGTGAAGGTGTGATTACAAGAAACAAGGCTAGACTTGTGGCTAAAGGTTATTCACAACAGGAAGGAATTGACTATGATGAAACCTTTGCTCCAGTTGCAAGATTGGAGGCCATAAGAATTTTTCTGGCCTATGCTGCACACAAGAAGTTTAAAGTTTTTCAGATGGATGTAAAAAGTGCTTTTCTCAATGGGAAGCTTGAAGAAGAAGTGTTTGTTGAACAACCACCAGGATTTGTAGATTCCAAGCATCCAGATTATGTCTACAGGCTTGACAAGGCATTATATGGACTAAAGCAAGCACCAAGAGCATGGTATGAAACTCTTGCTCAATTTCTTTTAGAAAGTGGGTTCACAAGAGGTACAATTGATAAAACCCTGTTTTATTTCAATTCTGGTGATGATTTGCTTTTAGTTCAAATTTATGTAGATGATATTATTTTTGGATCTACGAATGACAAACTTTGTAAGAAGTTTGCAAAGCTTATGCAATCCAGGTATCAAATGAGCATGATGGGAGAGCTTAGTTATTTTCTAGGCTTACAGGTCAAGCAAACAGATGATGGGATTTTTATCAATCAAGCAAAGTATACCAGAAATCTTCTAAAGAAATTTGGTATGCTTGATAGTTCATCTGCTACAACTCCCATGGCTACAGCAACGAAGCTTGACAAAGACACAGGAGCCTCAGTAGATATGACTAACTACAGAGGAATGATAGGGTCTCTACTGTATCTTACTGCAAGTAGACCTGATATCATGTATGCAACATGTCTTTGTGCAAGATTTCAAGCAGATCCCAGAGAGCCTCATCTAACAGCTGTGAAAAGGATCTTCAAATATCTCAAAGGAACCATAACCCTGGGTTTGTGGTATCCTAGAGAATCAGAGTTTAAGTTAATTGGTTACTCTGATGCAGATTTTGCAGGCTGTAAGATAGACAGAAAAAGTACAAGTGGAAGCTGTCAATTTTTAGGTGACAGATTAGTTTCTTGGTACAGCAAGAAACAGAAGTCAATCTCCACATCCACTGCTGAAGCAGAGTATATAGCAGCTGGTAGCTGTTGTGCACAGATTTTATGGATGAAGAATCAACTGCTGGATTATGGGTTAAGGTACTCTAAAATACCTATTTTCTGTGATAACCAAAGTGCTATTGCTATGACAGGTAATCCAGTACAGCACTCCATGACCAAGCACATCAGCATAAGATATCATTTTATCAGAGAACATGTGGAAGAAGGGAACATTGAGCTTCATTTTGTGTCTACAGACCAACAACTTGCAGATATCTTCACCAAACCTTTGAGTGAAGCTACGTTTACAAGATTGGTAAATGAACTTGGAATGATCTCTGGTTCAGACTAGAGATACGGGTTAGACTCAAAATCTATTCATGTTTGATTGTTTAAATGCTCATGATTCCTTGCACATGTTAACTGTTATGTGAACCAGCATGTTAAACTCTGATGATAAACTCTGTGAAGTGTCTGTCATACACTGAAAGTAAGCTCTGATGGTAAACTCTGTTGGTCATACTCTGATAGTTACAGTTTAATGTTATATTCTGATTGTAATTTTGTCTGAAACATTTGGACCAATGAAGAAATTTGTATGAAGCATAATTCTCAGTAAGTAATTGTGAATCCTTAAGAGTTGATAGATTCTGATCTCAAATATGTGCAGTAAGCTAACACAGCATGATACTTTCTCTATATTTATAGCATCTCTTAGTTTATTGATCCTATACACTGAGTCTGTATTAGCTGTTTGCATCTTCTCTCATAAGTTAATTATAATTACTGATGAAAAGTCTAAACTCTGATTATTTAATGCAAATAATTCACCCTCACATCAAAAGATGCCAAACATAGCACAAATTCCTTTGAGATCATGTTGTGCCTAGGAAGATCCAGGAACTTATTGTATGAAATAAGGGCTAAAATCTTTGATTTTTGGTGACTAGTGCCAACCACTGATTACTGGAAAAAAAAAATAATAATAAAAAAAAATAATAATAATAATAATAATAATAAAGGGGGTGAAAAATAAAAGACATATCCAAATGAAAGGATATCAGTAATACAGAGTTTAGATAGAAAAATCAGTGTCTAATGTTATACATGAGAGTTTAGGCAACCAGTTTTTACTACTTTAGTTTGTGGATTTTATGCACTTTGAGATGATCTAAATACTGATTTCGGTAAACTCTGCTACTACACACACATATTTTCACAACTGTACAGATTGAGAAAAGAGTTTATTGACAAAGAAGGACAAATGGTAAACACTGATGTATTGTGTGAAATACGCCGAGGTTACTTTGTTTTAATCTCTGATGGTTAAAATAAACTCTTTGTTTCAGACATTTTATAATTTTGAGATTAGCCATTTGTTTTTCGGAAAAAGTATGATTGCACGGAGAAATGAAAGAGTGTGTTTGATAAGTCCTGATAGTGATTCGTAATGCTGCTGAGTATGTTAGTTTATTGTTTAAAGTGATATCATTTCTTTCACTTTACAATTACTATGCAAAATTGATAATACTGATATGTAAAGAAACAAATTTTTTTTCATTAATTGATTCAAATTTACATTCAGACCATTTCATACTCAAGTTTAGCTAAACTTTCTGATACATACTAATCACTATGGTTACAAAAGAAAAGATCTATTTAACCAGGACAAGTATCTGAATGCTACATCTGAAGCAGAAGAGCTAGAGCCAGAAGTTATTGTGCTCTACTACTTCTGATGATCGCTACCCAGTTGTTCAACTGATCATTATACCATCTGGAATTGCTTGACAACATCCTGAAGATGAATCATCATCATCATCATCTTCCTGGATTCTTTTTCTGCTTTGCAGCTTGCAGGATTCCAAGAAGATTGTCTCCTCAGTACCCATCAGGAAGCTCTGCTGGAAGAGTATCATACAAATCTCCATAGTATGATCGTCTGCCAGAATGGGCACATCATATGGACCGGGACGGATGATGTGCACATAAGGATTAGAGATTGGTCCTTCTGCTATTTCATCATCTGCTATAAGACCTTCATCATTCAGAAAAGACAGAACAAAAAACTCATCGATGATATAGTTTTCTTGTTGCTGCCAGTTCATGTTCATGAATGATTCTACATCCATAAATTCAAAGGTTCCTGCCATTTGGTGTATGGTAAGTTTAAGATATGAAGCCTGTTGTTACAATGCTTCGGTTTTTAAAGCATTCAACAGGGTCACTGAAAGGTTTTTACTTGAATCGAAGCGCTTGGAATAATAAGGTGCGGAGTTTCAAGACAGTCATTATTATTCTGACTATTGAGCTTCTTTGTACTTTATTATTAAAATTGATAATTTTATTATTATTGATTTTTTTCTTTTGAGCGGATATTTTGAGTGTTATATGTGATGCCAGGTGTCTTCACGTCTGCACGTGTGTATTGGAAGTTGTTAGATACAGCTGTCAGCGTATCCACGTCTGACATCTGTCCCACTAACATCCTTCTAATCTTTACAGTTATTATTTAATACACTACATACACACGATTCAATCTTTTACGCACCTCATCTTTTCATAAGCTTTTACTCACACACAAACACTCAAACACTTTCAAAGCCCAGTTCTTCTTCTTTTCAAATCTTACTAATGGCAACTACAGCGTTTATTGCTTCTGAATTAGAATTTGTTCCCAACAATTATTCTGCTCCTGTAGCAAATGAGAACGCACCGGAGGCGTTTCATTTGATTCAGAGGTTCTTGTTACACTCTGATATCGGTACTGCTCTAACCGCACCATCGAAGCTGTCTGCGACTCAAATTCGAACTTTTTGGCAGACAGGTACTTATGATAATGGAGGAGAGTCTGGATCGCCATCTATAATTTTTGAGTTTCAAGGAGATGAATTTGTTGTTACTCCTACTACTGTGCGTGATGCTTTGGGTCTTGAAGATTTCAATGCATTCACAATCTCTGTTGGAGACTCTGAGCTCGTCAGAATGATGAACGAGATAGGCTACACTGGACCTTTGACAAAGATAGGTCAACTCAAAAGGCCATTTTTGCGCAAGGAGTGGAGCTTCTTTTTCGATTGCATTACTCGGGCTTTTGGAAAGAAGTGCACCAATTGGGATGCGATTCCCACGGATAGTCTACAGATCGGGTATTCTCTTCTCTATGGCAGTCAATTTGATGTTGCTAGATTAGTTTTAACTAATATTGGTGAGAAAATGCTAGAGAATAGAAATGTTGTTTATTTCTCTAGGTTTTGTCAATTGATATTTAATTTTTGCTGCCCAAATGTTGAGATAGAAGAGGATGATGTTATACTTTCGTTTAAACTGCACAAACGTATATTTTCTGACCTTATCAACAAGGACAACAAGAAAGGAGAAGTTGGTCCTTTACTGTTGTCTGCATCAGTGCAACAATTTCTTGACAACTTACAACAACAACAAGTATCAACTGCTGAAGCTGGACCTTCTGTGTCTCAACCACAGCGGTCAAAGAGATCCAAAGTTCGAGCAGTTAAGTCTGGTTTGCAACAAACTGAAGCTGCGGTATCAAATGTTGATGTTGTGCCTCAGAGAAAAAGAATGAAGAAAAGGCGAGCCCAAAGGGCAAAGTCTGTTGCTACTGCTTCTAATGTAGACTCAGAAACTGAAGCTGATGAAGAGACTCTTCATCAGAGAAAGAGAAGACTAGTTGCTGATCAACTTTTTGGTGATATCATTGCCAATATGGACAAAGAACCTGAAGACACTGAAACTCCTACATCAGAGAATGAGGAGATTGTGATTACAACTGTACCTTCAAGTACTCCTGCAATTGTTGTTGAGGAGGATATTCTAACTGCTGAAGATGCTGCAAATCCTGAAACTATTCTGATGGATTTTGAACCAGAAGCTCCTACATCAAAAGCTGATGATGTAGTTGAGGAAGCTGCTGCATACTCTGACAGCAGGATTGTGGATCATGAAGATACTGTACTGGAAGCTGATCAAGCTACTACTGAATTAGTAGAACCTATTTCTTCTCACACAGAAATCATTTCTCTTGATTTTGAGAAAGGTGAGGAAGTTGATCAGATTAGAGTTGATCCAGTTCCAGAAGCTGTTGCTGTACATGCTGATGCAACAGATAATGATCATGAGGATATTGTTTTACTTGAAGCTTTGCAACAATCAGTTGTCGAGATTGTTCAGAGAGAAGCAGAGGTTACTGCTCCAGCAAACTCTGATGTTCCTCAAACTGAAGCAGATCAAGTACCTGATGCCACTGCACAGTTAATTGATGAAATCACTGCTGAGAATGTGCTTGAAGATATTCACAGAGAGGATGACAATGCTGAAGCTAGTCCTGCTCATTCAAACTCTGATATTCAAGTGGAAGTTTCTGATCTTCAAGCAAATTCTACTGAAGAGAGGGAAGTTCAAAGGGCTGCTTCTGAGCATTTTCAGAATATGTACTACAATGCATGGGCTAATGCAGATTGTGTCTTTCCAGCACAACGGGCTGCAGATTTTCTATCTGATTCTGTTAAGAAGATTACAAATCCTGATGTCCTTACGAGCTTACAGGCAACTGTTATTCAAGTCAAATCTCTCAATAATAGATTTGATGAGAATCAACAAATGCTTACAAAATTGAGGAATGAAGTAAGTCTGAGGGATCTTACTTTAAAGGCTGACAGAACTTCTTACTATGCCATGTTCAAGCAGCAAGCCCGGGATTCTGAAGAAATCAAGAAGAGGCTTGGGACAGTTGAGGACAACCAGAATGCTATGTCTGCTCAACTGACTTCCATTTCTACTGCGCTTGAATTGCTGACATCAGTACTACTTTCTGATGATGTCAAAAAGGGGGAGAGTGTACCAAGTGACAAATGCAAAGACACTCAAACTCTGAGACGGAGGGATGATGGTAATGATGGTGGAAATAAGGGAGGAGATGGAAAGAGCTTAAGATCGAATGATGATAGAAGATTACTTTCAAGAAGATCAAACTCTGATAAAAGATCAAACTCTGGAAAGGGACATGTAAACTCTGCCAGTGGTTCAAGATATAAAAGTTTGATAATCTCTGATAAGCCATCTACTGATGAGGAAATTGCTACTAAGATGTTTATGGCAGAACATGGAAAAGGTATTACAATTGAAGATATCCAAGCTGAAGAGCAAATGCTTGCTGAGGAACACAAGAAGAATGTTGAAGCTGGAATCTACAAAAAGAAGGAAATCAAGGCTCCTAGAAAGAAAGAAAAAGGAATTGTTATCAAAGAGAATGTAAACTCTGATCAGAGTTTACAGTACTCAAGGAGGCCTGTGATTAATAATGCTGACAAAGGAAAAGGTAAACTGGTAGAAGAAGAACAGTTACCTAAGAAGATTTATTCAACCTCTGACATTGCTCAAGTTGAAACAAGATTAGCAAAATCAACCTCTGACGCTGCTCAAGTTGATGATACTATTGAAGATAAGCCAGCCTCTGACAAGGCTCAAGCTGTGCAAACTCAGCTAGCTCCTCAACTCAAAGGTTTCTTAAGACCTGTACTCTCTGAAACTCTGACACTTCAACCTGTGGATTTTTCTCAAACCAGGACTGTACTTGGAAAAGAATCTTATGATAAGTCTGGTTTAGGTTCACATAGGGAGAAGAGAATAAATAACAGATCTCAAGACAATATTTCACTGGCAGGATCTGGTATTAGGGATACACAAGAAAATCTTGATAAGTTAGAATCTGTTCAGTTGATTTTTCACAGAGTCTTGAAGAAGCAGTTTCTGTTATACTTCATGAGTGATGGAAGTGTTTATAGAGTTGGAGAATCTGATGTAAATCTCAAATCATGGGAAGAACTTGAATATGTACTTTATCTGTTGAAAGTTAAGAACAGACACACCCATAATGTTGCTCAAATCTTAAGAGAAAAGATGCTGAGATCAAAAGTAATGCTTGGAGGAGGAGAAGTCTCAAATGCTTATATTCCAAAGTATAGAAATCATGCTGGAAAGTTGGTGAACATGAAGAAAAACAGTGCTAGATTTACAACTGCACTTGGAATAAAAGTCTTAGAATTCAACTTAGAGTCAGATAAAGCTCAGTACATTCGGTTAGGAAATGACATGAAGAAGAACAGTATTTATTCTCTGAGGGCTGCCATATATCAAACTGATGAAGGAGATCCAGAGTATAAGGAGCTGAAAGAGATTATGATAGCTGAACTTGAGAATGCTGAGAGAAGACTGCTGATTGATTATCTCAGGACTGTACCTGATATTGAAGAAGTCAAGTAAAGTCTGACTGTAAGTTTTTAATATTTTCTATTCTAAGTCAAATTTAAACTCTGTGTTAAATTAAACTCTGTTATATGTTAAACACTGCATTTGTTAAATGGTTTTGACATCATCAATTATATGTTTAACTTGTACATTTTATTATGAACAAGTTGGGGGAGATTGTTAGACATAATTGCTAATGTTTGTTTATCAGTGTTTAAGCAACAGGTACTGACAAGAGTTTATCAGAAGCCGGTCAGAGTTTAATTAAACTCTGACAGGGTGAAGAGTTTAAAGGTAGCCAGTCAGAGTTTATTTAAAGTCTGACAAGGTGAAAGTTGAATTAGCTGTCGGTGCTGAATTGAAGATTCTAGAAGCAATATATTCTGAAGATGGAAAGAAGCAGAATATATTGATACAGCTAAGGAGACGGAATAGAAGATAAGAAGCAATCCTTAATTGATAAGTTTTGTATAGCTAACTTGTAGGAATATCAATTAGATAAGGATTGTATGTAGCTGTGTACTATATAAACACAGATAGGTTTTCCCTAGAAGGGGCGCGAATATTGATATATTATTCTTGTAACCTAGAAGCTCTTTGTGGTTCATTAACATCATAAAGAGAGAAGCTGTTAATATAAATACAGTTTATTGATTCATAAACAGTGTTCTTAATTATTGTTATTCTCATACATACTTGATTATATTGTGTATTCGGCTTAACAATAAACTTGCGAATATCAGGAGTTACATAAAATAGATTCTCCGTTGTCACACTAAGAGAGTATAGATTGAGAAATTTAGGCCCCAATACGATTTTTTTTCCATAATAAGTAACTTATAAGTCGGGATTAAGGAGAGGCAGACCGGAGCTTATTCTTAAAATGACAATGCAGAGATTTTCATTTTTACTTGGATTAGTAACGTCGATGCGTTCACTTGGCGTTTCAACCGAACATAATATCCCCGCTTCAAATACTATTGCAGACATATCTCTATTGTATTCTTGTCATACAATTGATTTGCAGACAAGCCATGATCTTCTTGATTTAGTACAATCTGTGGGTCGGCAATGTCCATCACTCTATGCGGGAGTGCCTTCTTCACGTAGTCGTGAAGATGAATACTTTTGTCCGTTAATATGATGCTACAAGTTGGTTGTATCCCCGAAAACATTTGTAGTACAAGTACTCCGTAGCTATACACATCTCCCTCTACAGATATCTCTCCGCCAATTCCATACTCTGCACAACTAAAGAGTTAGCACCGGAGAAAAATGCTCTCCTAATTCAAAAACACCTTGTTGCCTGTAATCTGTTACTATAAAATTACAATTCCTAGTTACATGTAATCTTCTACTATAAATAGCAATTGTGTAATACAATAGTGCACTTCACTGGTAAACAATGAAGAAAAGAAGTTACTGTTAGTGTTAGTGCCCTAGAGACAATACAATTGTACTTCTGGGAAACACTATTTGTTATTTAATAATGATTATGTTCTATTGATTATTCGACAACAATTATTATGTCTTTATTTACTGCGATATTAATGTTAGAGTAATAAATGTCCTTGGAATATTGAACACGTATTCTATATCTTTAAGTATGTGACTTAAAAATGAGATTATATGAATAGTGTTTATATTCCTAAAGATATCCCTAATTAAGCATTATGAATTGGGACAATTATGATGCATAAAGATTAGTATGTTCGTTGACTAAATGACCACATCTCATTGGTCATAGGTATAGTGATACTAAAGTCAAGAACATAGGTGCATGTAATATTCTACATGGCACCAGATAGACCCACAGTGAGATTCTACATGGTAATAAAGTCATTAGAATAGCTCACAGTGATAATGGTGTAATGATCCTTAGACTTGAGATCATTATATTTCTATACGAGGATTAATATACTTTGATTACATTAAAAGTTACCTTTGACCGGGTGATGATAAAAGTGGACATCGGGTATATTATGAGTCGTATGAGAAATATGAATGATAGATATAGGATTTAACCCTCCTATTATTAGGAGAGATATTATTGGCCTCTTGATTGAGTGAGACTATGAAAATGCATGGCCATGCTCAAATATTGATTTGTTTTAATAGTCTACTCATTGATCAAGGAAACCTGGATTAAATGTTGAAGAGGATGACTAATAACATGCCTCGAGTTTAATCTATAATATTTGGTTAAAGGGATTATATTACACGGAAACATTAGTCACGAAAGGTTTAATTGGATCACCAATTATTATTATTACTTGGTTAGCAATGATGTATTACTAGATGTCGTTCATTGTTTATAATTTTATTATGAGATATTAAAATTATTGCCAACGTAATAATAACCTAAAGGGTTACACATAAAGAACGTTTTAAACGGAGCATTAATTAAATTTAGAATTTAATTGAATTATTATTATTATTGAATTATTGGATTAATTAAGTAGGACTTGATTAATTATATAATAATTCGAGTATAATAATTAATAATACTAATAATCAGATTGGGTTTTGGAAGCCCAATCAGATTAAGCAAGGCCCAAAATTCTCTTTCAATAAATACATTATGATGTATTGTTTTAGGTTTGTTACAAAATTCGTTTTCAGAAAAAACCCTAGCAGCTCTACATATAAGAGAGGCTAGAAACAGAGAGAGAAGGTTTTGAGGGCGTTTTTATTTGGCTAGTACCAACTCCGTGATCGTTGGACGATCAAGCGTTTGTGTGGACTACTTTGGCGACGCAGATCTTGAACAAGGGCTGCGTGGTGGTTACAACAAGGACCTCCAAGTTTCTGAATATTATAAGCTCAATTAAGGTATGATTTCGTTTCTCCAAAATCAGCCATGTCTTGTACACGTATCCTAGGGTTAGGATTTCAGATTATTATTGTTTTTACGACTGTTTTCGCTGCGTATGATGCCCCGAAACCCAACAGTTACCTGGAGGAACATATCCTATTGTTCCACGTACACCAGTTGAACTTGTTGATTCTTGATTGGTATTACTTGCAGTTGCAAAAGTGAACCTGGACAAACCAAAATCCCCAATGATATATACCCAAAATCACCATTACCGCCCACTAACCACAATCGTCCGCTATGGCTCGATATCAGCCGCAAGCGTCCTAGCACGGGCGCTCAGTCAGCTACCCGCCAGAAAAAGGACAAACACACGTCAAAGACAGAAAATCAGGATGTAACACTTAGCCAAATAACAACAAAGCGAAAGACAGAACATGTCTCAACTGTAGCATGAAGTACACCTCAACTGTAGCATGAGGTACAACCACTCAACTGTACACCTCAACTGTACATCTCAACTGTAGCGAGAAGACCCATCCCGCCCACTGTAGCCACAGTAAGCGGCGCCTATGCCACAAGGACAGGTTTCGGTCTATAAATACTCTGTCCTAATACAAACACAGACAGATTCACTAACAAAAACACTACACACACACTCACCATAAAACACTCTCGATACTTGCTACATTTTATCATATCTCCTTACTCCGTTACTGATTACCACACCGGAGGTGCTTGACGGCCACCACCATCGGGCAAGCATTATTTTGCAGGTCCCCCACCACAGGCCGAAACCACCAACCGGAACAGTGTCTTTGGCGACGGAGCAAGTGTAGGACTTATCATTTGGCGCTAGAAGGAGGGGTTTTCCTTTCTTTAAGAAAAAACCTCCACCAGAATTAACACCACTTTCCGAACATTTAGGGTAAATCTTGGTGGAAATATCCCGCACGAGAGGCAAACCCATGGCAAACACAAGATCTACAACGAACAACCGAAATGTAGTCATAAGAAAAAACCTCACTCCCTCAGGAAACGTTCGTCATGAAATTCCTAACACAGTTGGCGGGGCCAATAACCCGCGTAATCAGCAGCAGCAGGCACCCCCGACTGATCAACCACCTCCCCAGAATCAAGAACCACCTCCTAACGCTGAACTTAACCTCGATCTCACAGGCTACACTCAAGCCCAAGTCGACGCCCTCATCCGCGTCGCATCAGTGTTTCCTCAACCACAGCAACATCAGTAACCCCAAGCTTCCCAGCTCAATCATCACAATGAAAACCTCCAAAGCGAAGCACAAAGCCGACCCCGGCCTGCCAACTCGGTTTTCTCTCGTTTAGGCTCATCTCAGAATACTATGCACAAGGAGCACGGTGGAACACAACACAAACCAGAAACCTAGAAGGAAAATAGGAAAAAAAGAGATCTGAGAAAAGATATCGAAGAGAAGAAAGTCAAATATGAAAGAGCCAAGCGACGTCTAGAAAGAGACCGATCCCCAGAACCCAAAGTCGAAACGGGCAGCGTACAACCCACAAACGCGGATATGTTAAACACAATCCTTGAACTAAAAAGGAAGCTGGAGGGAGGAAGCTGCGCGAAAGCGGGCGAATCACCGTTCACCAAGCGACTGGAGAATGAATCCAAGCAAAGACACATAAAGCACATCAATCTTAACTCTTTTGACGGTCTGGGCGACCCAGAGGAACACTTGAGTTATTTCGACCAACTCGCCCTTCACTATGAATATAAAGACCTAACAAGATGCAGATTCTTCGCCGCCAGCCTTAGGGGAGGAGCACAAAGATGGTTCTGTCGCTTACCTGCTCGGTCTCTTGATTCTTGGGCTGGATTCAAGAAAGCTTTCCTCAATAAATTTAAAGCTAACCAACCTCACGAGGTGCACACCGTTTTCCTGGAAACGGTCGCTCAAAGAAACGGAGAAAGCCTACAGATATACATTGAAAGATTCAAGGAAGCGGTTAACAAAGTCGTATGTGTAAACGAAACAGAAGCCCTAGTACATTTACGAAGAGATCTCAACCCGTACGAATGCGAGAAGTATGTCTGCAAACTCATGGAGGTACAACCCACAATGCTAGTACGGGCCTACGACCTAGCATCTCAAGCGATCAACAAAATGGAGTCTATCAGCGTACTCAAACAGTCGAGGGCGCCCCCGCCGCCGCCTCCAAGACAACCCTACTTTCAAAGGGAACAATATACCTTCAGTCACACACAAAAGCCAGTCCCCGCCCAACACCAGGTACAGACGACTCACGGCCCGGGACCAGTCAGGGAGGCCCCTGCCACAGTCAGAGACAGGTTGGGTCCCCCAGTACCCCCACGCCCGGAGAAACATCCTGAACCCAATTGGACCACCTTGAGCATGCCTAGGTCCGCCATCCTCCACGAGATTAGAGGAAAGCCTTTTTTCCAAACCCCGCAACCCATGTGGACCGCCCCGGACGACAGAAACAAAGACAAACACTGCGACTACCATGAAGCTCATGGACACACGACGGAAAGCTGCCTATCACTCAAACACTTCTTAGAAAGACAAGTCAAGCAAGGGAACCTGAACCAATACCTCCCCCGGCAAGTCCAAGCGGCAGCCCCTAACAAAAACGTGGTAAATACAGTCTTCGGGGGGGGTCCATTTCCCCCTCAAGGGTCGCCCAGCAAGAAGTGCTCTCCATCTCACAAAATAAAACCGACAACACCATATCTTTCACCGACGCGGATTACGAAGGCATCAACCCAAATCATACCGAGGCCCTCGTGGTAACTTTGGATGTGGCCGAGAATGAAGTAAAAAGGATACTGGTGGACAACGGATCATTGGTCAACATATGTTTCAAGCACACGCGGCGACGAGAAGCTAGAAGAATGCCCCGACGAGACCCCTCTCTATGGTTTCGGTCACAACGTCGTCCCTATAGCAGGAGTGGCAAGACTCCCGGTATACTTTGAAAAAGCACCCAAGCAAATCCGCCACCTAGTCAAGTTCTACGTATTTAATACCGCTTCCTCCTACAACATGATACTCGACAGACCAACCATCAACCTCCTAAAAGCCGTCACATCCACGCCCCACCTCAAGCTAAAATTCCCCACCCCCACAGGCGTAGGAGAGGTATGGGGCGACTCAGAAACCTCTAAGAGATGCTATGGGATAGCCCTCGCTTTAGTCGCCACTGAACCCAGCAACATAAGGCGTCAAAAGCCCTCAAGAAGGCGTCAAGACAGAAAAAGGAAACACATAGAGCACCAAATCAGCCACTCCAAAAGAAAGAAAGAGGTACAAGTTATTGATACCTTCGATCCCATGCCAGAAGACCCTCAGAGAATCGATGCAAACTTAAAAAGATGCCTCGAGAAGGACGCACGGCCCAATATATCACCAGTGGTGGAAACCGAGGAAATAGAACTGATCCCAGGCGACCCGACCAGGAAAATAAGCATAGGCACAGGTCTAGACTCAATATTCAAAGAAGGATTGACAGACATACTCAGAAAATACGCCGACATCTTCTCATGGTCCCCAAGCAACATTCCCGGGTTAGACGAGTCAGTCACCATGCACAAACTCAGCGTAAACGCAGACAAAGAGCCCAAAAAACAAAAAAGAAGGAACTTCGCACCAGAAAGATAGCAGGCAATCGATGTGGAAATAGACAAATTGTTAGAGGCATATCTGATATGTGAAGTTTCATACCCAAAATGGGTCGCGAACGTGGTACTAGTAAAGAAAGCAAACGGCAAATGGAGGGTGTGCGTCGACTACACGGACCTAAACGCTGCTTGCCCCAAGGATCCTAATTACCCACTACCTAGCATAGACCAACTCATCGACGTGACCGCCGGACACCGCATGCTCAGTTTCATGGACGCATTCTCAGGATACAATCAAATCAAGATGGCGCCAGAAGATAGAGAGAAAACAGCCTTCATAACCCATAGGGGAGTTTATTGCTACAAAGTCATGCCTTTCGGCCTCATCAACGCCGGCGCCACCTACCAAAGGATGATGAACAAAATCTTTGCATCACAGCTAGGAAGAAACATGGAAGTCTACGTGGACGACATGATCGTAAAATCACTCTTGATAGAATCCCACTTGAAAGACTTGGAAGAATGCTTCATCACCCACAGAAAATACAACATGAAACTCAACCCAGACAAATGTGTGTTCGCTCTCGAAGCGGGAAAATTCCTCGGATTCCTGGTCAGTCGAAGAGGTATTGAAGCTAACCCTGAAAAAATCCAAGCAATCATAGACATGCAACCGCCCAAAACTCTCAAAGACATGCAAACACTGACGGGAAGGTTAGCGGTGTTACGAAGGTTCATCTCAAAGCTAGCAGACAGGTGTCTCCCATTCTTCGACACACTTCGAGGAGCCACGTCTTCTAAAACCATCTCATGGACACAGGAATGTCAGAGGGCCTTCACGGACCTGAAGCGGTATCTCGCGTCGGCACCACTATTGGCGGTCGCCAAACCCATGGAACCGCTGTCCTTATATCTAGCAGCATCGGACAGAGCCGTAGGCGCCGTCCTGATCAAAGAAGAAGGAACATCCCAGAGACCAGTCTACTATGTGAGCCAAGTCCTCAAAGACGCTGAAACCAGATATCCCAATGTGCAGAAATCCGCACTCGCACTAGTGACGGCTAGCAGAAAGCTAAGGCGTTACTTTCAAGGAAGGGAAATCAGGGTGGTAACCAACCAACCTTTTAAGAAACTACTCCACAAACCAGACCTATCAGGAAGAATGGTCAATTGGGCAATGGAGCTAAGTCAATTCACGCTCACTTTTGCGCCAAGAACCGCTATCAAGGCACAAGCACTAATGGACTTCGTAGTCGAGTGCTCCTTCTCTGAACAAAATGTAGGAGACACGAACCCACCCCCGGGACAAGAAACGAGCGACCTCACAATGACAAACGACAAGGGCATCTGGAAACTCTATGTGGACGGGTCATCCACCTCCCAAAGAAGCGGTGCCGGCCTAATCCTTATAAGCCCGGAAAACTTCCAAATTAAGCAGGCGATTCGCTTCGCCTTCAAGGCGACAAACAATCAGGTAGAATATGAAGCCCGTATCGTAGGACTCACCTTGGCAAAAAATCTGGAGGCCTCAAACATCGTCATATATAGCGATTCGCAACTGGTAGTCAGACAAACCACGAGGGACTACGCGACCAAAGATGAGATTCTCCACAAATATCAACATATTGTCAAATCTTTTCTTGCCCACTTCTCCACCCATGAATTGAAGCAAATTGACCGTAATGATAACACGGTGGCGGACGCACTGTCAAGGCTAACCCAAGGAGAAGGAACGTCCTACGAAGAATCAGTTTACTTCGAGGAGTTGGCAAAACCCACAACCGAACGCATTGAGGCGCTCAAAATCCAAGACATCAGGGAAAATTGGATGACACCCTACATTCTCTACTTAAAAGACGGAACCCTCCCAGATAACCATATCAAGGCAAAGCAAATAAAATTCCACGCGGCCAAATATTTCCTCCAAGACGGGGTCCTATAGAAAAGAGGAATCACTTGCCCTACACTCAAATGCGTCGACGAAGACGAAGCAACGTATTGCATGACAGAAGTCCATGAAGGAATATGTGGAGATCACATGGGAGCAAAGGCACTGGCGCATAAAATTTTAAGACAAGGATACTACTGGCCAAAGATGGGTAGCGACTGCAAATTGTTCGTCCAAAAGTGCCACCAATGCCAACTTTACAGCAACATGTCCCACAAGGAGCCAACTCTACCATCTTCAATACTCTCCCCAATCCCTTTCGCGGTATGGGGCATAGACATCATGGGACCTTTCCCCAAAGCCAAAGGTGAACTACAGTACGTAATGGTCGCCATCGACTACATGACAAAATGGGCGGAAGCCAATGCACTTAAAAACATCACCCAACAAGATGCCATCAAATTTGTCAAAGAACACGTCATCGCAAGGTTCGACATCCCTAGCATCCTCATCTCAGATAACGGCACACAATTCGTAGGATCAAAATTCACCAAATTCCTCTCCGAACATGGAGTCAAGCATAAGAAGGCGTCTGTCTGCCACCCTCAAAGCAATGGGCAAGTCGAGGTCACCAACAGAATCATAGTACGGGGGATAGAGAAACGCCTAACATCATCAAAAAGGAGATGGCCAGAAGAGCTACCGCATGTCATGTGGTCATACCGAACAACCGCCAAAACAAGCACGGGAGAGACACCTTTCAAACTGGCATTTGGCACAGAGGCACTCGCACCTGTAGAAATTGGGTCACCTTCCTTCCGGGTGATCAGTTTCGAGGAAACAACAAATACTGAGGGATTACGCACAAACCTTGACCTTTTGGATGAAGCACGCGACAGGGCCGTTGAGAGAATGGACAAGTACAAAGAAAAAACAAGAGACTATTTCGGCAAGCGGGCAAGAATCAAGACATTTGTGGTAGGTGATTTGGTCAACCGAGCGACCGAAGCATCTGACCCACGCCACACGGGCAAACTAATGCCCAAATGGGAGGGACCCTACAAATTCATCCAAGTACTAAGACCAGGGTCGTATAAGCTAGCAAGAATGGACGGATAGGAAGTCAACAACACCTGGCATGGCGACAAACTCAGAAAATATTACCAGTAGAAGTGCACTAAGCGACTGTCATTATGTATTAACCACCAAAACTCCAATCTATGTATGAGTTGGGTGACAACCCTTTATGTTTGAAAAAATGCAATCTAATGAACGCGGAATGCTTTTGACTCCAGCTCTTCTCATGAACTAAGTCACAAGGGAGGTGTCGCTCACCTCCAAGCAACGTAACATGCAAATACAGCTAAGTCACAAGGGGGGTGTCGCTCACCTCCAAGCAACGTAACATGCAAATAAAGCAAAGTCACAAGGGAGGTGTCTCTCACCTCCAAGCAACGTAACATGCAAATACAACTAAGTCACAAGGGGGTGTCACTCACCTCTAAGCAACGTAACATGCAAATAAAGCCAAGTCACAAGGGAAGTGTCGCCCACCTCCAAGGAACGTAACATACAAATAAAGCCAAGTCACAAGGGAGGTGTCGCTCACCTCAAAGCAACGTAACATGCAAATAAAGCTAAGTCACAAGGGGGGGTGTCGCTCACCTCCAAGCAACGTAACATGCAAATAAAGCAAAGTCATAAGGGAGGTGTCGCTCACCTCCAAGCAACGTAACATGCAAATAAAGCTAAGTCACAAGGGTGGTGTCGCTTAACTCCAAGCAACGTACAAATAACAAGAGCAAGGCAACATGCAAAGAAAGCTAAAGCAAAAGATAGAGACAAAGAACAGATAAAAAATTAAAAACCAAAGCAAAGTATGGCAACAAAAGATTAAGTAGTTCACAAATCACCAAATCTATTACACAGTCTGGATATCGGTAAACTACCAAATACCAAAAGTTGATTAAAACTATAGAGACAGCGACGACCCGCTACCCAGCTCATCACCAGAATCTTCAGCAACTTCAACTTCAGCGTCGACAGAGGCCTCAACATCCTCAACCGCATCACCAGCATCCGCCCCCCCCCCCCCCGGCAACAGCAACAACTTCATCTTCCTCCATGTCAGCAGCACCCTCAACATCCACCTCTATATCCGCCACAGCAACCTCCTCACCTCCGTTAGAGCTACCGGCAGAAGGAACACTTCTCCTGCTCAACTCCTTTCTCAAGGCAGCATATTTCTTTTTCTGCTTCCGGGCGCTCCTTTTAATCTTCCTCGCCTCCTTCAACTTCTGTTCGGCCTCTTCCACGAGAGCTTTGCGAGTTGCTTCACAAGCCCCCAACCGCTCAAACACGCAGGCATCCGCCAGGGTCTTCGCAGCGACCTCGACAGACTTCTGGAAATCCTCACTCTTCTTCCAATTTGAAACACCCACAGCAACCCTCTAGCGCATCTCCCTCTCAACAGCAGCCGCGACCTCCTTCATCAATTCCTCCTTGTATGCATCACTGGCCCTATACTTCATAATCGCAGCCTCCTCCGTAGGCCTGCTCGCCAAGTGACCTTCAGCGTCTTCAACACACCGCTTCGCATACTCAAGCTCCTTAGCCAAACGCTCAGATTCAGCGACGGCCTTCTCAACACCAGTAGCAAGATCACTCTTCTCCTTCTCCGCAACCGCCAACTATTCTTTCAGTGTCTCTATGCGACCATTAGCAAGAATCATCTTGTTCCTATACACATGACGCTCCGAGAAAAATCTCTTCTTATCCGCCTCAACCTGGTTTAGAGAAGACACAGCATTCTTCTTATACTCCTCCTGAGTATTGATCTCATTCTTCAACTGTATCTCACTCCTCCTCAACCGCATGTTCTCAAGCCTGTAAGCATCCCCCTTCGCCAGCAAGGCCGCATAATGACACTGACTCTACAATGAGAAAATCAACCAAGTCATAACAAAAAACAACAAAGGTACAGACACACGACCACACGACCACACGTAACAACAGGAAAACACTCACCTTGGCATGAAACTTTTGTGACCTCTTCGCCAGTTTGCTCCAAGAATACTTATTCAGCTTCTGGAAATCATCCTCCGTCATGGAGTCAATAGTAAACGAGCCAGGACCACTCTTGAACATGTACCCATAGCCGGGCCGGCTATTCCCCGTTACCTCATCCACCACCAGCTCATCATCACTCTCACTGTAAGTCACAGCTACTTCGGTACGTCTCTTTCTAGAAGTTGTCACACCCGGACCAACAGAAGCAACGTTCAACCTCCTCTTCTTCAACACAAACCTCTCGCCCATCCGCATGCGGCCGCCCATCCTCAAACGACCACCCATCCTGCTGGACTCGCCCACCTCGTGAACAGACTTAACCTTCTTCCGCGACTGCTTCGCGGCAACATCCGCCGCCCGCTTACGTTTATTTCCAAAACGGCCTCTAACCTTGACAGAAGCAACCTTCATAACAGCCCCCTCGGGCACAACCTCATCAGGTTCCAACTCATCATGCTCACCTCCTGCCCCACCAACCTGCCCGCTACCCCCCTCAGCATGCTCACCCATAGCGTTCGCGCCTGCATCCCCCATAAACGGGACCAAGGCCCTCTCAACAACAGTGTCGCCAACCACTGGCCCACTAGCCTTAACAACCTCTCTACAATCATCCTCACTAGAGGAAAACACATCATCCACAACAATCCTTTCCTCAGCCGCAGCATGACTGTCAGAACCCCCATCCCCAACATCCTCACTGCTCGAGGTAATGACCATCTCAAGCATACCAGCTTGCGTGGCATCTGAATCCCTTCCACCATCATCAGTTTCAGTATCACTATCAGCATCGTCGTCATCCTCACCCCCAGGAGCAACAATATCTTCATCACTATCCAAGGAAGAGCGAAACCCTCCTACCGCCACCTCACCCATCACTGTGGCACCACTTGCACCCAACTCCCCAAGAGCGGCATCCGCCTCATCAACCAAGATAGATTTCTTTTTACGGCTAACCTTCCTCCCCGCTGTAGCAGCACCGCCAGCCTCGCCCCTCTCAACCGTTCGCCTCCCTTTCTTTTCACGAGGAGGGTGGACGTTCACAGAATCACGTGGCGGCATGGCATTCAAAAACTCCCTTTGTTTCTCGGGCTCATTGAAAGTGGCATTCTCGAGCACATGCAAATCACCCCTAGTTGGTATCAACACTAACACAAACACAAAAACAAACATATATCAGCAAACTACAATCCAAAGACATATATACACACAGAAAGTGCACGCATAACCAAATACTTACAGTTGTGCTCTAGCAGCCGGGCATTCTCAAAGAAATCAACCTCTGTCCACATGCGACCAAGCGATCGCACGGTACGTTCCAGTAAGTCAGCGACATCCTCGTTTAACCCCTTTTTCTCGGACGGATACACGTTCCTTACCTCCAACGAGAAGTTAGGAATATAGGCAAGGTCACCCCCATGAACCATGATGAACTCATCTTGCCAATTCTCCATCCCCTTGGGAAACCGAAAAAGACTGTTACATGACACCCGCTTGGCCACAGCTGTGTAACTGTTCCAATGAATCTCATAGAACGGCTTGGCACTGGTCACCCGCACATAGAACAGAGCAAAAAAGCCCTTAAAAGTTGGTTGCCTACCATCCTTAGCACATGCAGCAATAAACCAAAGAATCACCCGGATGGCATTGGGCGAGAATTGGGCAGGCGAGCAACGGAAGTAATACTTGAAGAGGTCAGACATGAACTTATGCATCGGCAACCTCAAACCCGCTTTGAAGTGAGATACTGGAATCGCAATCCAGCCGTCCGCGTCACGATCATATAACCGCTCACCAGCACGCGGCATCCTCCATTCATATCCACCCTCGATGCGGAACAACCTAGACACCAAGCGACCATAACGATCTTCCTGGAAAGTACTGCCACAATCCAAATGTTTAAACTTACCAAAAGCCTCATCCATCTCCCTCTTGTCAAAAGCGGTAATGGGCACTCCCTCAGTACGGTACAAACTCTCGAAGGTGTCAAAGTATCTCACCCTATCACAGGCGGCAACACCCAGGTAGCTGTGAACCTGCGCGTCAACCCACCTGCCCATAGCATCTAGCAACACTGGGCGAGTCTTGGGCATAGTTGGTTTTGACAGCGACATCTTTCTGCAAACACAATACAAACAAAAGTTGAATACAAACACAAGTCGCCCACTCACTATACCTCCTACCCAAAACAACCCTACAGAAAACAACCATCTTATTAACCCGGGTAGGACATAAAACCCACGCGGATAACAAATCAACAATAATTCATCCCCAAAACACCCTCAAACGATTCATATTCTACAACAACCCTAGGAGCCAATAACACTCACAGAACACCGATCGAATGGCAAAATACACACGTTTTCAAAATAATTACACATATCTATACAAGAACATCAAACACACTCACATTCATCAAAAAATTCCAGTACCAAACGTCCCCCGCCTTTCGAATTCTCTCTCACTTCTCTTTTCATTTTATTAAAAATACCAGTTTAAATAATTATACCCCCTCAATACAAAGCAGTCGAATCAAAATACAGTACACATCTATATACGTGCACACCTCTGACACTGTCACATCAGAGAAACTCTTCAGACCCCCATTTAATGTTCATTTATATCCCATCATTCACATTTATTATGACTAATCAATAATGTAACAACAAAAGAAACCTTTCGTCTGCACTCACTCCACATTCCCTCATCAAATTATAAAAAACCTCGACTAAAACCTCATCGCTCACTTCACTTGGGGGGCACCAACTTCAAAAATTCTTCCAACTCCAAGTGACGCTCGCTCACTTCACTTGAGGGGCACCAACTTCAAAAATTCTTACAACTCCAAGTGACGCTCGCTCACTTCACTTGGGGGGCACCAACTTCAAAAATTCTTCCAACTCCAAGTGACGCTCGCTCACTTCACTTGAGGGGCATCAACTTCAAAACTTCTTCCAACTCCAAGTGACGCTCGCTCACTTCATTTGGGGGGGGGCACCAACTTCAAAAATTCTTCCAACTCCAAGTGACGCTCGCTCACTTCACTTGGGGGGCACCAAACCTAAAAATTTGTTCTAATCCAAACTCCACCCGACCTTTCTCATTTCCAGTTTCCGTTCTACTCTCCCTACCCGCTCAAGCGGCTAGCGAGAGTGGGGGCAATGATATATACCCAAAATCACCATTACCGCCCACTAACCACAGTCGCCCGCTATGGCTCGATATCAGCCGCAAGCGTCCTAGCACGGGCGCTCAGTCAGCTACCCGCCAGAAAAAGGACAAACACACGTCAAAGACAGAAAATCAGGATGTAACACTTAGCCAAATAACAACAAAGCGAAAGACAGAACACGTCTCAACTGTAGCATGAAGTACACCTCAACTGTAGCATGAGGTACAACCACTCAACTGTACACCTCAACTGTATACCTCAACTGTACACCTCAACTGTACATCTCAACTGTAGCGAGAAGACCCATCCCGCCCACTGTAGCCATAGTAAGCGGCGCCTATGCCACAAGGACAGGTTTCGGTCTATAAATACTCTATCCTAATACAAACACAGACAAATTCACTAACAAAAACACTACACACACACTCACCAGAAAACACTCTCGATACTTGCTACATTTTATCATATCTCCCTACTCCGTTACTGATTACCACGCCGGAGGTGCTTGACGGCCACCACCACCGGGCAAGCATTATTTTGCAGGTCCCCCACCACAGGCCGAAACCACCAACCGGAACAGTGTCTTTGGCGACGGAGCAAGTGTAGCACTTATCACCCAAACACAAGCTACAAATTCCTCATCAAGAAGAATATTGATTGGCTTTATATCGCAATGAATGATACTCGGGTCGCTGTGATGATGTAGGTAATCTACAGCCAAAGCAACATCAATGGAGATATTTAGTCTCTGGAGTAGAGTCAACTTTCTTTTGTCACCTTGATTGGAAGGACTTGGATGTAACCAGTTGTCAAAACTCCCACTCGCCATAAACTCAAAAACCAATGCTTTGAATTCATTCCCTTTGAAATCTGTGCTAGAGCATACTGTGATCATCTTGATGAGATTTCGGTGACGAATGTTCCTCAAAATTTCACTCTGCCAGGAAACTCTTGTTGGCTCCTCGCACTTCAACATTTAGTACCTTTACAGCAATAATTTGTTTCAGAGATTCAAGAGTTCCTTTGTAAACCGAACCGCATCTTCCCTTGCCTAGCAAATTATTTGGCGAAAACCCATTTGTAGCTTGTAGAAGATCCTTGTATGAAAGCCTGGGGTATTGGTTTCCTTGTACAACTGGGACAGGGACATTTATCTGCTTGGACTTTCGATGTTGATAAAAAATGAAGACAAGGCATGCTAACAAGATAGAAAGGGGAAGAAGAACTAGTATGATTAATATTCTGTGGGGAAATGTCTTTTTCTTCTTCCCTGAGGTTTTTATGCGACAAGCTGGCAATTGCAATTCTTGAATACCTTCACAAAGCCACAAATTCCCAACGACTGTAAAAGTACTTACATTTAAAAATAGACCTTCCATGGGGACTTCATAAGCTTGTTGTAAGACAGATTAAGGAATTCAATTAGACGAAATCGACTAAAAAAGCTTGGGATATTCTCGGATATATTATTACTTGACATGTCAAGAATCACAAGACTTTTCAAAGCTTTGAAAGAAGTTGTTATCAAATCCAAGTCCACCCAAATTGACAAATTTTCCTATGTTACGAGGTATACTTCCATATATGTTGTTTCTGAACATAAGCACTAACTCCTAAGAAGCAAGGACACAGGTGCGGGAGTGCGGGTGTGTAGTACTTGCACACGCGGATTCGATAAATTTAAAATTATGGGGATACGGGTGCGGGGGACACGTCATAAATAAATATAAATTTTCACATATATTTTATATTATGCATATTAAAACCAATTGGGCATAACCAAAATATGTATGCAAACTAAATGAAATGTATAATTTGTTCATTCAAAATACAAAAGTATGAGTTTAATCTTTTCATTTATGCAAAAATAAAAATGATCATCAATACTTTTGTATTTGTTTATAGACATTGATACTTGATTTTGTGAAGATAGATAGTTAAAACAACTTTTGGCTACAATTTTTGAAAATAAAAGTTGAAAGTCGGATTGTGGAAGAATCCATGTGTCTGATACGGGAACACGTGTGTCGAAGAATTCGACACGGGGACTAGGCAGCCTACCGAAGTGTCCCTGCTTCCTAGAGTAACTCTGCAGTGGTAGAGAGATTGGAAAAGGAATTTGGGAGCTTGCCTTCTAAACCATTCTCGTTAAAGGCTAAAATATTCAGGTGGGTACAGTTGACAAAAGAATTTAAGAACAGTAAATCATCAGACGTGTGATTGTATCCGAGTAGATGACCACCTAAATTTAGCACTCAAAGATTTAGAAGGCTGCCAAAATTCATTGGTACAGGGCCAGTAATATTGTTATATGGCATGCTAAAGAAACCAAGGTTTGACGCATTAACTATGGATGGTGAAAGTAGCCCTGAAAATCTGTTAGTTCCGCCATTGAAGCTTTGCAGCTTCGGAAGGGTGAGGCCACCCTTCCTAAATCTGCTGGTAGCTTTCCTTCTAACTCATTACTGCCTAGATCAAAATCATAGAGGGATGATATGTTGTATAGTTGCAGGGGAACCATCCCTGGCAAATGGTTTCCTGACACTATAATAATCTCTAATTTTGTAAGACGAGCAATTTCCAAAGGTATGCCTCCTTTAAATTGTTACTACCTAGAGAAAGTACGCGGAGAGATGATAGATTCCCTAATGAAGGCGGGATTGACCCTGTAAAATGATTGAATCCAACATCAAACCAGGAAATCTTAGACCAAGAAGTATACTCGGTAGGTAGATTTCTTTTAAGATTATTTCCGGTCATACTAATGACTCTGATATTTAAACAATGATTCAAGTTGGCCGGAAATCTAGCCAGGGGCATAGTTTACACCCACTTCATTCATATCCATACAATCAAAGAAGGGTTTGAAAAAAGTAATAAATCAAAATAACTGATGTGAAACATACTTAATATTACCATAACATTCAACCGAGGAAAAAAAATCATAACATTAATTATTTACAATAATTCAAATTATATAACAAGGCAATTAGAAGCCAAACAACCCCAATTCACTGGCTTTCTCCTTCTCATACGTCTCAAAGTATTGATATATGATAGTAACTGCAAGCAGAATTCCAGTCCCAGAGCCAATAGCTCCCATGGAGTCGGCCAACACTGTTAATGCGCCAATACAGATTCCTCCAAACGCAGCTGCTGTTGGAATGTAGCGGTTGAGTTCCGTATGTAAGTTTGAATCACGGTGTCCTGGCATCACCATTTGTTGCTCCTATACAAGTGTTAAGAAGACCAATATATTAGAATCATGAAGATGAACTTTAAAGCCATCATTAAACTACTTATATGATCGACTAACAATGTCTTTATAAACTCTGAACCAAAAAGGTAAATTTTATATAAAGCCTCGGCCTTTACCTTGAGCTGTTTAGCAACATCTCTTGCGGATGATCCAGAAACCTCGATCCACATTTTAGATAAAAGTGCACAAGCTGACAGAATGAACGCAATATAGAAAAGGCCGTGCCAAGTAGCTAAGCTGAGAGGATTATATGAAATCAGGAATCAGTACAAATCCAAGATAAGGGATCGGTAAATTGAATTTAATAGAACTTAATCAAATAACTATATGAATGAAAGATAACAGGGTGTCTTTAAATACCTTGATGGTGCAGTCACATAGTAAGCAAGACCATCAACAGGTACAAATTGACCTGAATATTCAGATTCCTGCCACTTGCCCAAGAGATTAACCAAGAAATTGCCACTGAACTTCCTGTACAGAAACTGTTCGATATAAAAAGATCGCTTAGTACAGCTCCACCGCATTCCATATATCATTACCTTAACTTTAGAAAAAAGGACTTACCTGAGATATGAAAAAAAGGTTGGACACAAGGGCGGACTGAAGAATGATCGGCATGTTAGAAGTGTAGAACAACTTGATTGGGTAGGATCCCTGCTGTCCACGAGCATTCTTTGATCTCACTGGCAAAACCACACGGAAGCCTTGGAAATATATCACAATGAGGATGATCAAAACAGTAGCAAGAAGATTTGTCACATTCGGAAGATTCTGCCGATAAAAAGCCTCTCGAAGTGCTCCAACTTTATCCGTCCTAGTTATTAACAAGTGGAACAATGCAATAACCGCACCCTCAAATTTAGCACCCCGTCCAGTGTTGAAAGTTGCGGGGCTAAATGCTTTCCAGAAAACACTTTCACTGCAAGTTTATGACAAACCGAATTTAAGATTACATTCAGATGTATAACATGAAGTGCATTGTTAACTTTGAATTAATAGCAATGACTAACCAGATATTGGTAGCTGTGAACAGAGATATTCCAGATCCAAGACCATATCCCTTCTGAAGAAGCTCGTCTAAGCATAACACAATGATACCGGCAAAGCCCAGCTGAACAATAATGAGGATAGCAATACCAACTCCAAGCTGACTGACACTACCGTACATTCCTGAAAGAACATACGCAACAGCTTGTCCAAAAGCAATCAAGATGCCTAGCAACTTCTGAGCTCCATTTCTAGAGAAAATAGCAAATTAGAACATAAGAAAATAGCAAACAATTTAGATGTACAAAATGCACATTATAAACCTGCTACAGCATATAACTACACAAATAATTGATTTTGTTTTAGCCCGGGATCCATTCTCTACAACTACATAATTCAAAGATTTACTGCTTTGGTTTATTTTTTCAAGTTTCATCCCAGTTTCGATTAATATTTTAATCTCGACCCGTGATTCCACGGGTTATCAGCTAGTAGTAGGTAAATAACGCATGCAGAAGAGAAAGTCAAGATATCATATACATACAGGAGTGCACGATCCTCGCGAACATTGTCGTCCACTTGAATAATCTTAGAACCAGCTAACAGTTGCATGACTAATCCAGAGGTCACAATGGGGGTGATACCCAACTCCATCACAGTCCCACGGTTGGAAGCCAAAATCGCACGCATCCAATACAACGGGTCAGCTCCGGTCACTGAATGCATGCCATACAAAGGAAGCTGGCTGCAAACTAGAAAGATAAACAGAGAGACCACGGTGTATATCACCTTTTCTTTTAGCGGAACCTTCCTTTCACCACTTTGCACCTCTGGCAAAAACCAAAGAAACGGCCTAACCAAATTCAGCACTCTAAAACCTCCTCCCATCCTTAGCGACAAGGAAAATCGAATCACACAACGGTTTATCACATGTTTGCATTGTGTGTGTATTTATAATTTAATATTTGTAAATCAAAACTTGAATAGATTTTGAGTTTGTTGGCAGGCCAGTACGTGCACATCAAAATCCTGACGGGAATAGGATTATGCGAAATAAATTTGAAAGCGACCGGGAATAATATAATGTGAAATAATTTCAAAATTGACCTCAAGTAAGATTATGTGAAATAAAATAGTTAGTTATTTAAAAATTTTCTTATTTACATTCGAATTTGTAATAAAGATGATAAATATATAAAAATCAATCAGGTTTAGAATTTAGTTAAATACATATTTATTTTAAACATTAAGTTTTATTTTGAAATTTTAATTGATTAAAAAATTATATTGAATCATAATTGTTTTATGAAATAGATTATATATCTTTACATGATACCAAATGATGTAGTTGGTTTTCCTCATTTTCTATAAATAAGGATATAAATAAGAATATTATTATTTTCTTGTGTGGAGTTTTCAGCTTAAAGCCTTTTGAGGCTAATCAGATTACAGAACATTAATCTGTCACTGTGATTTATTCTAACCGCAAAAAACAAACAGGCATACAATAAGAGGTTAAGAGAGTTTCGTCTTTCATTAAAACGGCAACCCAACGATTGAAGCCAAAATACAGTACAACGGATTGCAAGTTACAGATATAACCACAAATGAAAGTGCAAGAAGATGCAAAAATTGTTTTCACCAATTACGAACAGCAAAGGAAATTAAGAAAAATCAGGATAGGCCTCAATGCTTCTATATAGTCAGAATATCGCACATGCGTACAAGCCCTTTGAGACAAAGGAAGGTGCTTATAAAAAAATCTAGGGGAAGGGAGGTTGACTGTCGAGTAACAAAACCACTCTCAGGTATACATATCAGAATCAAAGACACCAGATCTCATATACTCGTCCTCACCATCACTCTTAATACTAAGTTCCAGACCAGGTAAGACGTCTTTGAGCAGTAGAGACCTAACTAGCGAAGTAACTGAACCACCAAATTCAGGCCATGAAACAGAAAGAGTTCCCTTAAGCTTCTTCAACTCACATCGACTCAATAAAGCAGCAGCCAGGCCATCTACAACACTTCCAGATGGAAAATAACACACACTTCTCAACAATTTAGATTCTTCGGGAACATCAGCAGTCAATTTTCTTTCCATTGATGTCTCCAATTTCAAGGCAAAGGTTTCATCCGGTGGGAGCTTACCACGGAAGTTTCGACTCTGAATAGAATCCATAATCAAAACCCTCTCTGGAATTATATGTTCACCGATCAGCGTCTTCGCAACAGCATGAGTTCTCTCCGCAGCAACAGCATATTGTACAGATACAATGATAATCGTTTTTCCTGCATTATCGAGGGAATAGATGTTGCACGATTTGTCTCCAAGAGATGGTTCAATTGAATTGCCAGAGAAGGGAATCTCAGGGAGAACTAAAGTTCCAATCAAAACTTTAGAAGGTAGATGGTGCAAAAAATTTAGAGACGGAGAGGACAGTGCAAAAATTAAGAGAGAGGGATGGAGGGGTTTGTTAGATATTGGGGGAGAGAAAACCAGAAACGGCGAAGGAATAGTAGTCGGCGGTGGAGCAAAATTGTTGAGATCCTCCAGGAAGAACCTTGAAGGAGGCGGCATTTCTGTTATCACATCTTCCATCTCTCTCCTTTGATAATAAAATGAGACCCTGCATAATTCATAACATCTTAGGATAATGAAAGACAATTCAAATTTAAAATAATAACAGACATTGAAATACATATGAAGGATCAAAAACTCTAATGAAACTTGCCCTTAGGCACCGCATCTGCCGCTTCTGCCAGGATAACCAATTTTAGTACCACTCATAATTGAGCATGTATATCTTAGCAGAAAAGTTGGTCAACATAGTGGTCATACATACCAATTAAGCAAATGCAAGATATATAAATTCTCCAGCTAATGGTTTTTTTTTATAAGAATTCCCATGTGATAGGACCTGAGAGTCCAGCAACAGATTTATGATAGATTCTAATCTATTAACATCATGATCAAAGAAATACTAAGTCACTCGATATACTTTTGAGCTTCGATTAATCTCCATTCAAGTTTTACCTAAAAAATACCAATACCTTCTGCAACCCACAGGGAGCAAGGTAAGACTGGAACTAGAACTAGATCAGAAAATTGAAGAAGGGGGAAATCAGGGGTTGAAGAATTAGAACAACCAATGAAGAAAGTATAGAAACTTATTAAAGGTTAATTTACAGCTCCCAGTGACCCGGTTTACTTACTAACTTCGGACTTCGAAGTGAACAAAATTTGTACTACTGAGACACGCCACAACCTAAAATTATTAGGGTTTAGAAGTTAAGTTCAGGTTGTAGACACTTCTCGAGATGATCGCTCATGAAAAATAAAGCAAAAAAGACTTGACTCATAGTATTGCCATCTTGCTACCAGTACATGAATACATGTGATGGAAAAGATCAAAACTGACAGTCTGGCACAACTTCAGATTAATTTATTTATTTTAAACGAAGAATTTTTATTAATTACTCCATAAACAAGGAGCAAGAACACTCTGCTACATCACCATATGTTAATCTATGTGTGATCTTCATCTAAAACCCTCCAAGATGCTTCTACAATTTTCACTTTAGCTTTTTACAAAATACAGCGTTAAGGTAAGACTCTAATCTATCGACATCATTAATACTTCTCCCTGAAGCACATTATATAACACTAAACTCATCATCATCATCATCCATGTAAAACAATAAATAGTGAGATAAAGTCCACATACGTCTCTGCATAAAATTAAAAAACGAAAGTCCCTTAAATCTACTGCACCGACATAAAATGTGCAAAACTCACAACCGCTCCCAAACTTATCATACAAAACCTCAATTCTACATGAATCGCATAATACAAACCTAACTAAAGAACATCATACATCCACACAAATTTATCACTCTACAACAATAATATCCATTTCCGAAATCCCGAAACACAATGCAAAACCCACCGCAACATTAAAATCAAACACACAAACTCCAAAACATAACACAGTAAACACAAATCACACCAATTCCATATATCCAACATATTTCGAGATTTCGACAAAATTTCACCTCCTCAACTTAAAACAAAATAATCAAATTCCATGAAATCAACAGAGTAAATTAACTTATTAGCAACTAAATCTACAAAATCAGTGAAATGCTAACCCTAATTGAAATTATTAACAAGTAATTAATTAAATTAAATTAAAATAAAGCCGGAATTAAATAGTTAATCAATTCAAAGAAAGTAAGATGTTACCGAGTTAAGAAGATCGGAAAGCACCGGCGGCGATAGTGAGTGGCGAGTTAACTCAGTGTTTACTGTGTGTGTGTGTGTGTGTGTTGTATATGAAGAAAGGCCTGCCTTCTTTTCCAAGTTTATGAAACCAACTCATTTATTTCCCACTTAAAAACAAAGTAAAGTAATTGAAAAAGTTATTGTAACTAATAATTTGATTTTAAATTAATATTATTATTATTATTATTATTATTATTATTATTATATTCATAAGTTGATCTCAATAATATATTTTTTTGAGATAGTTGTTGAAATTGCAAGAATTATTTGGAAATTTATTTGAATTTTTTGAAAAAATTGATAATTTCATAACACGGTCTTCGAGTAAATTGATAAGAGAAATGTCTTTTTTTACGTTTTGATTTCGTGATTATCTTTTAAGAATAAAAAATTATGTTACATTGGAAATTGTATAGTAAAAATTATTTTGTGAATCTGATTTTTACATTTAATAAATAAATAATTAATAGAAATTAAAATAAATAAAATTCTCAATCCAAAATATATTAAGTCAATAAATCATTGCGATTTATGATATTAATTTATCAAAATTTGATTTAGTAAAAAAATACATTTGAAAATTAGAAGTAAATGACAATGTGTCTAAAAATAAATTTATTTTTGTTTTTTTAAGCCTTTACAGTTTAGACCCGGATTCATAAAATGGGCCGAATATAACGGGTCAAAATTAAGAAACATAGGTTTTAGAAGGGTTTTAGGCGGCTGCATAAATCTCGCAGACCAATACACACACTCAACTTTGTATCTATAGCTCTATGATTCACCATTATACACATTGCATCACAATATTTTGATTACTTGTACTGTTATCAACTATAAAGTTTTGATTTTTTCATCACTTATCGCTCTCTTAAATCATTTTCTTTTGTTGAAGATGTGGAGAAGCTTGGGCCACAAATCTTTAAAAAAGATCAAATTTTTATCTGATTATTCTTGCTCTAATTCACATAAATCTCTTGTGGGGTTTCAAGATTTGGCATGTATTGGAAAGACTAGGAGTTTTGGTGATAGCCCGTGTAGTGTGAATCGTTTTCGGGGTTTTCGACTCGATCAGGCATTTCATCAAACAGGTGGTGTGCATAGAGTTTGTTCGGGGTTTTTGAGTAATAATGCAGGGGGGTTTAGAGGGTTTGCTAGTGCTGCGGAGGCGGTGGTGTCTACGGAAGATGAGTGTGATGAAGTTCAGGAACTTATTAATCAAATGGCGCGAGAAATTAAGGTTGTTAAGCAGCCGAAATTAGTTGGGGAAATGGCGCAAGGGAAGTATTCTGCATTGCGGAGACGACAGATAAAGATGGAGACGGAGGCGTGGCTAGAAGCAGCTAAGGAGTATCAAGAACTTGTTGATGATATGTGTGAGCAGAAATTGGCACCTAATTTGCCGTATATGAAATCTTTGTTTCTTGGTTGGTTTGAGCCGTTAAGGAATGCTATTGCTGTTGATCAAGAATCGTGTGTAGAAGGGAAGCATAAGACGGCTTATGGTCCGTATTTTGATCTGTTACCAGCTAATATGATGGCGGTTATTACAATGCATAAGTTAATGGGATTGTTGATGACTGGGATGGGTAGTAATGGCGGTTGTAGAGTGGTTAATGCTGCTTGTCAGATTGGTGAAGCTATCGAGCATGAGGTAAGCAGTTATAAAGTTGTGAACTCTTCCATTTTTTCATTTGTTGTTTGATTTGCTAGTTTGCACTGTATTGTGGTTTTATAAAGTTTGGCCACCTAATATCTTATTTTTACAAGTGGATGCGAAAAGATTTATTTTTTCACGTCCTTTATTAGTGGAAGTCCTTGTCGATTTGTTGCTTATTGGAAAAAACCAGAATATATGTAAGCCTCCTTTCAGGGTTAGTATAGTCTCAAAGGTTGTATTCCATGTGTGTTGTTTAGAAAAAATGCAACAGAGTAGCCTTATATTGTTTTTGTGGATCATTGAGCCGACAATGTTGTTAAAAGTCCCAGAGGATGCTTTTGGTAAATTTTGTATAGTTACTTATTTGACTCGTCTATCCTTTGCTACCGTCACAGTTTTACTTTCTCACGTCTATATCTGTAATCCATCTAGTATGTGATTAAGTCACAGAAAGTTGGGGCTGTCCCTGTTAACCCATTAACCTGTATAGAATCATAGCTGTGAAATCTTTACAACTTCACAGAAAGAGCATCAAGTTATAATGTCAATCTATAGAAATCGGTATCGTGAAATTACTAAAATTTCTATGGCTTGGAAGTTAAGTTCATTTTTTAATTTTTTTTTAATAAATAACTTATATTATATATGTTTTAATAAGCGTCTCCTCAATAATCGATTAGGGAGTCAGTTTGATTGTAACATTACTATCATATCTAAGACTATAATTTTATTTTATTTTTGAAAAACTACAGCATTTAGGTAATTATCTATTTCCATTATAGTTTGTGATGAATTTAAGCATACGTTAAATCTTTGTATTCAGTACTACATGATATTGAAATTCCTGTTTTTTTTCATGTAAGTGTAAGATTATGTACTTACTAATTATACTAGTTACTCCTAGTATAGTATCTACTTAACTCTTCTGTTAAATAAGTAAAGAATTGTACATCAAATGTCATAAAAATCTGTCAGAACTGTAATGATGCACCATTGTATTATAACTGGTTTTCAGTGTTATAGGTTATAGCCCTATTGAGGTAAGTTTGTTCACTCCAGATCTACAACAACTTCTGTATAGTCAAAACAATTTTTGGTATTGCAATAGTGACTGACATTATAATCCAGATTCCTGTAGTATCCTTCATACAAACTTTACAATAACCCATCTTTATTGTGTTACTCAGCAAGATAGAGACCAAAACTATGTAAATCCCCATACAGGAATTGTTGGACTGACTCCACATCAATGACCAACTAGTAAATGTTCATCGGCCACAAAAAACACAAACATTGATGCAAACTCTATGGAGTATTACTCATCATATTTTCCTTTGTTGATAAATGCCCTTTAACCTTGGCTAGGTCCTTCCTTTGTTTGGGTAGGTTTTTGACACTTTGTATTGCATTACTTTTGCATTACTTTCTAAGTTTATCTACATTAGATAGAAAAGTACAATTAAATGGACTTCTGGAAGTGTTAAAAACTAATATGTTAATTTTTTTTCTTGGAAATCAGGTCAGAATACAGAACTTTCTAGACAAGACCAAGAAGAAGCCTGCATCAAGTAAGGATTTAGATAAGGAACCCGTTCCTCC
The DNA here is from genome assembly GCA_030848705.1 of Heracleum sosnowskyi. Lineage (NCBI taxonomy): Eukaryota > Viridiplantae > Streptophyta > Magnoliopsida > Apiales > Apiaceae > Heracleum > Heracleum sosnowskyi. The sequence continues at coordinate 127,044,137 of CM061240.1, forward strand.
TACAGAACAGCAAGAGAAACTGAGGAAAAAGGTTACTAACTTAATGAAAAAGCAAAAGTTGCATCAAGTAAGATCAATAGTAAAAGAACATGATCACGGAAAGCCGTGGGGCCAGGAAGCTCAAGTCAAGGTTTGTACGTATGATTAATTTTCTTTTTGTCAGCTTCTTTTTGTCATTATCATATCCTTTATTGTTTTTATATATTATTTCCAGGTGGGATCCCGTTTGATTCAGTTGTTGATGGAAACAGCCTACATACAATCTCCAGCTGATCACTCAGAAGATGGTCCACCTGATATTCGACCTGCGTTTGTACACAATTTAAAAACTATCGACACCCGGTGTGTATACCTTTATGTTTTGAAATTTATTTCTTTCACATACACAGACACGCACATGCTTTTTACTCTTGTTATTAAACACATGTATCTGTTTTGATTTATAGGAAAGGCAGCAGGAGGTATGGAGTTATTGAGTGTGACCCAATGGTTCGGAAAGGCCTGGAGAAAACTGTAAGTATAATTGAAGAATTGATAATTTTTATGCCTAATTATTACCACTGTACTAGTGGTGGGCTGGGGTATGAAGAGATAAAAGATCAGTGTTTTATCCTTTGATTTACTAAAACTAGTTTTAAGAATTTTTCTAATTTGTGATGTTGATGCAGGCTAGGCACATGGTGATTCCATATATGCCGATGTTGGTTCCTCCAACAAACTGGACAGGGTAATTTTTCTGGATACTAAGAGATGTTTCATTGGTATTCTATAATCTATTCATAAATGAAGGCTGTTTTCTATCTTAGGTTTTGTTCTGAAAGTCACAATCTGTTGACATAAGCACCTTTTAGCAACTAATTAAAAAAAAAAGATCAATCAAACAGTCTTGTAGTCATGCAGTTCATGTCCATTTTTTTTACGGATGGTGGTCTTTTGCAGTTGATTCACCCTGGCGTATATAAACATATGTTTTTATTGATTTTTTCTTTTTTGGTGCTACATTATTGTTCCTTAAAGATATTATATTTTGCAGGTATGATAAAGGAGCATATTTATTTTTACCGTCCTATATTATGCGTACTCATGGAGCAAAACAACAGCGAGAGGCAGTCAAAAGAGTTCCAAAGAAGCAAATAGAACCCGTGTTTGAGGTGTGATGACATTTTTTAGATACACATTTTCCGCTTTTAGATTTTGTGCGTTCTATGATACATTTTGAGCCATTCTGTGCAAAAATTTGTGTCTGATGGTGCCAGTCAATTTGTTATTTGTTACCAGGCTCTAAACACACTTGGCAATACTAAATGGAGGGTAAACAAAAAGATTCTTGACATCGTAGACAGAATTTGGGCTAGTGGAGGCCGCCTAGCTGATTTGGTTGACCGTGAGGATGTACGTCACAATATCAGAACATAAATTGCTGCTTCTTTAGATAATATTATTAATAATATGAATAATGCTAAAGTTGTATCTAATTCCAATATTATATCTATATATGCAGTTGATCTTGATTATTTTGGACGGTTAATGATTGTTGGCTGGTGCAGGTTGATCTGCCCGAGGAACCAGACACTGAAGATGAAGCAGAAACTAAGAAATGGAGGTGGAAAGTTAAAGGAGTAAAGAAAGTGAATAGTGAGAGGCACTCACAGAGGTGCGACATTGAACTTAAACTTGCGGTAAGAAGCAGAATTATTCCATGTATTGTTCATCTTGTATTTGTACGTATTCCTATGGTTCGACTGTTAAAAACCATAAGAGGGAGCTAGTAAGATGCAACACTTTGGACATGTTGAACCTTTCACTTCTCCAAAGTAACTCTACCCTATTTTGGTAAAGATCAATGTATAAAGGAACATTAGATTTTACATTGATGGAGTGAAGGTGAGTAACTACATCTATTTTGGGAATGATGAAACCTTAATGTGAATTGATAATAAAGTAAGGAATTAACACGTCCAATATTTGGATTCTTAATTGTTCTTGTTTGAGCAAGACACTGTATCTTTATACACTGACTTGTTAAACATTCTGATCTAATTTGGGTAGGTTTCGCGGAAAATGAAGGATGAGGATGGCTTCTACTACCCACACAACCTAGATTTCCGTGGCCGTGCATATCCTATGCACCCATATCTAAACCATCTTGGTTCTGATTTATGCCGAGGGATCTTGGAGTTTGCAGAGGGACGTCCACTTGGCGAGTCAGGCTTACGCTGGTTGAAAATACACTTGGCAAATTTATATGCTGGCGGTGTAGACAAGTTCTCTTATGACGGCCGAGTTGCCTTTACTGAAAAACACTTGGATGATATATTTGATTCTGCAGAAAGACCTCTTGATGGAAAACGGTGGTGGCTGAAGGCTGAAGATCCTTTTCAATGTCTGGCAACATGCATTAATCTAACTGAAGCTTTGAGAAGCCCCTCTCCTGAGAATACATTATCTTATATACCTATCCACCAGGTATCATAATTTGAATTTCCACGTGTTTTTATTTTTTCGTGTATGTGTATGAATGCATAATGCTTTTTAGTCCTGATATACTGATATGATATCAAGTTATAAGAAAGGATAATGCAGGAAAGCCAACAGTGAGTACGACCATGAAGTTCATGCATGTGTCAAATTTTATCTGTACTATGTACATTTATCTTGCAGGCACTTGTATTTGATTCCAAGTTCTGTTGCACAAAGATTATTAGATAGGAAAAATGGAAGTGTCACTTTAAAGTGGTAGATGAACTCTATATGGTTAGTTGATTTTAATCAAAATATTGCATGTGTAAAATGACAAAATTGAATATCAGACAAGTGTCTTCCGGACTATGGAGACTGTAAATTTTAGGTGTTTGTGTGATCATTCTTTTCTCATTATTGGTTATTTTTGTATGTTTAATTTTTAAATGAGCTACACATGGAATTAAACATAAAAAGGCTAATTTGTATTATACATAGCGAAGGAGAGAATTATAACCAGTCATCTTGAGAAAATCAAATTTTAACAGTCCCTTGACCTTTATTTATGTAGTCATTTTAGGTCTTCAATTACATTGATGATATCAGTGATTTGTTTTTCCTGCTTCATTTTAACTTCGTAGTGATTACACATCTTAATATTCTTGATTGTCTTTTCGAGTTTAAACTTAATGAGTATCCTCCCTGTTTATATTTGACAATTTTTTACCTGAATTGGATCAAAATTGACTATTAAATATTAATACGATAAATCAATCATTTCATTGCCTTGACAAGTATAAAATTTATGCATTGGTATACTCTTAAAAAGTTTTCGTTTTTTTACCAAGAAAATAGGTTGACAGTTCTTGACCAAAACATAATCAACAATCAATATTTATAGCAAACGTAAGTGTAGAGCTATTTGGCAAGATATAACTGTCTGTACTAACTATAGATCGTGAACTAACTGCTGACTCATTATAAGTTAAACATGTTAAGGTACTTAAAACTATATTCTTGTACTATGAAGGCAACTGTGACCGTCTGTTACTATTAGCTGCTGTTTGTGAACAGATTTGGATGACCCGTGAAGTTTTGTTGTATACTGTATCTCTGTGTGGGGTGTGTTATCACGCTTACAGTGTACATCTTTTTGCTTATTCTGCACAATTGTGTTTTCTTCAAATTTGGATTCTAAGTGTATGACAAATTTGTATGCTTTTTTCAAGGATGGTTCATGTAACGGGTTGCAACACTATGCTGCTCTTGGCCGTGACAAGGTATAGATCTCCATTTGCTTCATCAGACTACAACTGTAATATTATGGCATTTGTTTGTATGTCAGAAATGCATTCTATACAAGTGACAGGAATGGTGCAGTTAGTGGCTTAGTGCCTAGTGCCATGAATTGCAGTAAGCCAGTAACAATTAAGACTTGTATATTTAATTTATATGCATGCTTGCTCCCCATCTAATTTCAAAAGATTACCACATTATGATTTACTAGCTGATCTTTGTAAAGTGTCAAACTGTTTCGCTCTAAATTTTTGAGAGTTCAGTTTGTCAGATGTTTTGGTGTTACATGTGGGAACCAATTTAAATTGTTTTTCTATTGAAGTTCTTACCATATTGTCCGCCTTTTTTAATCTTCCATCTAATCTTACTGTGCAAGTCTTTAGCTTAAGAAAAGCCACCTAAATAAGCAACTTATTGACTGTATTTCTCTCCTTGAACATTTAGATGTTTGGAGGAATGTTTCCAAGTAAATTTACAGTCTTCTTGCACATTGGTTTTAGCAACTTGATTTAGATGTACCTTAAAACTTATGCAAGTTCAGGGCCTTGTTTAGAATGTTCAGAACTTGAATTACTGTTCTTTTGAGATTACAGGTTGTGAGCTTAAATGCATTTTGTTGGCTGTATAAAGAGATATAATGAAGAAAAAAACTCCAAGTCACTGTTGCTTCAACTTTTATTAGATGGACACATCTATGCAAATTACTCGACAAAAGATATCATGTTTAAGGGTGTCCACAGCCCTATTATATGATGAAAATTATTGGCTCGTGTTCCTAGATGAAGGAAATATTACTTTTTGATCTTGTCTAGCTTTTGTATATTATCGCTGATATTATCACCCCTATTTTTTTAGCTAGGAGCAGCTGCGGTGAATCTTGTTGCTGGAGAGAAGCCGGCTGATGTTTACTCTGGAATTGCTAATAGGTAAGTGACATTGTAATATGATAAAGGACATTTATGTGTGATTATGTGCTCCAATGTCTAGTATTGCAGAATATGATTCTTTATTATGCTTGAAAGAAATCCAAGATTCATATTTAGAGAGAGAGAGAGAGAGAGAGAGAGAGAGAGAGAGAGAGAGAGAGAGAGAGAGAGAGAGAGAGAGAGAGAGAACTTATACTTCAGTGTTGTTATGTGAATGCTATTACCTCTTCTGAGATTATTCTGCAATGCAGAGTCCTTGATATCATGCGGAGAGATGCAGCAAAAGATCCTGCAAACAATCCAAATGTATTGCGTGCCAGACTTTTGATAAACCAGGTACTGTTTTCATGTTCTTTGACCTGAACTTCCAAATATGCGTGCCATTAAGTTAACAGATTTAACATTCTGTAGTAACCGCGTTGTTTACATTGCAATGTTCTTTTACTTTTATCAAGTAATCATCTGTGTGTCATCTGCCGTTTTTCTAATAATTTGTCATCATTGCGGTCGACGTTTTCTTGCAGGTAGATAGGAAATTGGTGAAGCAAACAGTGATGACATCAGTATATGGCGTCACTTACATTGGAGCGCGTGACCAAATTAAGAGAAGGTTAAAGGAACGTGGTCTCATTGAAGATGAGAACGAAGTGTTTGCTGCAGCTTGTTATGCTGCAAAAGTAAGCAAATTCTTTCGCACCTGATTTGAACATTTTTTCTATATTGCTATAAATATTAGTAATATTTGCCCCTCAGGTGTCACAATATTTATATGGAAATGCAGAAGAAAAATAAGGTTTTTAAAGGCAGTAAAGGTTTCCTCGCATGAAATATATTTGATAAGTTGTAAATGAAGTAAAGATGCAACACTCTACAACATCATATGTATATTCTCTTCTCGGGATTGATGTTCCTGAGTTTTTCATATTAATACACGAAGATATAATTGTAAATAGAGGAAGTGTATTCCAAATTTACAAAATTGCCACTATGAATTACATGTAATTTTCTTTTAACCTTGGGTAAGTTCCTGAGGTCATCCTCGGGAACAGTTTTCTCTTCTCTTAATATGTAAATATAAATGCCTTTCATACAGTTGGTTGTCTAAAGTACTAAATGTATGCTGAATTAAATTGTCTAAAGTACTAACTGCGTTAATTTTCGAACAGACTACATTGACTGCCCTGGGAGAAATGTTTCAAGCTGCCAGAAGTATAATGAGTTGGCTTGGTGATTGTGCAAAGGTTTGTTCTTACAAAAATAAGTGTGTCTTGTCTGTGGTCGAGCATTCCGCGTGATGACCTATCATCATGTTGAAAATTGATTAGCCTCTAATTCTATGGACTTGGAACTTGAAGTCTTCCAATAACCAGTTGATATATTCATTTACAGCTCATGCATTATCACAACAATATATAGTGCACAAAATGAACCCATTGTTATACGTTTTTGGGTAGAATCTAGGTGGGAAGGGGGTCAATATACAAGTATTCATACATGCTGATGTACATATGATTATTAAATAAATAACTTTGCTTAAAACCGTCTTGTAGGAAATGACTATTTATTCTTTAAAATTATGCAGAAGACGATTATTATCCCACACCCATGTTTTCTGCTTCTTTCCATGAGCCAAAATAAATCTTTTCGTGGATTGGTTTAGATATGCATTTGATGAGAAATTGAATGTTTTCAGGTTATATCAATGGAAAATCAGCCAGTTCGATGGATTACTCCTCTCGGGCTTCCAGTCGTGCAACCTTACCGCAAACTTGGGAGGCATCTAGTAATGTCCAGAAACATTTTTACTTGTCTTTGTTCACATCAATCTCTTGTTATTAATACATGTTCCATTGTGTGCAGATAAAGACTTCTCTTCAGGTTTTGACACTACAGCGGGAAACTGATAAGGTAACTTTGCCCCACTTAGAACAAGTATAATATAGCTCTCTTAGGATTCTGACATGATGTAACATAAATTATGTTAATAATCACCATCATGATGTAACATAAATTATGTTAATAATCACCATTAAACTTTCTTATTCAATGTCCAGTCGCTTGGTTTTCTATAGGTTTACGTTATCGCCTGTATCTGGAAAAGTTTTAAAATTCAATCTGTGAGAAATCTGATTCTAGAAATTTAAACTACAAAAGCTGCAACTATCCGCTAGCTTATCTTTATTCATCCGTTCATAGTCTCTCCCATGTCACATGGTGTAGATTAATGTTTTGAAGACCTTAATCTTGTTTCCCGGTCTAATACATTTGTTCCTCTTGTAAAAGGTATTGGCTAGGCGGCAGAGAACAGCCTTTCCTCCTAATTTTGTTCACTCGCTCGATGGAACACACATGATGATGACTGCCATTGCTTGTAAAGAGGCAGGCTTGAATTTTGCAGGTCTCCTATTGTTTCTGAACCACTCTTTCGGTTGAAGTGTGCAAAGTACCAACTATTGTATGTATTGACTAATTTTATTGCAGGAGTTCATGATTCCTACTGGACGCATGCATGTGACGTTGACAAAATGAACATAATCCTTAGGGAAAAATTCGTTGAACTCTATGAAGCGCCAATACTAGAGAATGTTAGTATCCCCTCTCTATTCCCATGTCAAAATTTAGCAGTGTACCTGCAAACCAATATTTTCACTTTTTTACTGTGGGTGGTGTGTGCTTGATATGTGTTGTTTCCTTGGGACTGTTTTATCACTTCTTATTTTTTTTCTCCTGCTACCATTTGTTACGATTTATGAATCAAATTATAGTCACAGGAACTTGAAACTGAGTCATAAAAAACAAAGAATATAACTATAGTTGTGAAATGCTTCTTTTTTTCTTTTCCACTAGATTTATTAGCTTTAGTTTTTGGTATCTTCTAGTGGAGATCTGCAAGCTTTCTTATATGAGAGATCATGTAGATCAAATTGCTTTTTAGTCTGTACTTCCTTTGTTCCCTGTGTTGTTCTGTTGTCATGTACGAATGGGATGTATGTTGTAGAAATACATGATTTTTTGACGAGGGCATTTTACATTGCTATTTACAGTTTTCTTCCCGAGTTCTTGATTTTATAAAATGATCTCTGTTTTGTTATTTTTTTCTGCATCAGTTGCGGGATAGCTTTCAGAAGACCTTCCCTGAATTAATTTTTCCTCCCTTGCCAGAACGGGGTGACTTTGATTTGAAAGAGGTGTTAAAATCACCTTACTTCTTCAACTAATTATGAGCAGTATCATTCTTTGCACCGGCTTATTTTTTTGGCGCTGGTTCTTTGGTATACCTCATACTGGTATACGTTATAGAGCTGGTCCTTGGTGATTCTTTCACCTCCATTACCGAGTGGCCTATTGGCAGACATTCCTGGAGTTTAGAGCATCAGTTGGAGGTTGAATCCTCTACTGCCACGTATTCAGACTTATCAACTGGAGCTCCCTACAACACCTACCATTAGACGCAGAGTGTTTTGTACATTATTATATATAGAGAAGATATCTTCCAAACTGTTAGGTGGTAACGATCAGTTGGTTTTTGAACCTGCTGTGGGCAGAAGGAAAACTTGATTAGCAGCTGGATGGCCAAACTGTAGAGAATTTATATACTAAAGTTTTAAGGTCTGGTATAAGATCGAAATCATTCATTTGTTGGTGCACAAACTTCAACAACGGAAACCTTCATGATGCCTCCGCCAGCACTTTGGACATAAACTTCTTTAGATCATGAGGATCTGAGTGGGTATCTTTGTAATAGGAAAAAGTGCATGCAGATCCGAGAATGCAGTGTAACGGCTTTAGTTTCCTGTTGGCCTCTGCACTCTGTAATTGTAAATCTGGCTTATGTAACATAAACATGCACTTCCTGTAAAAGGGAGAGCTAATATCAAGTACTTAAAACAACAATAGAATAGGTTATCTTCTTGTAAACATGTATCCCAATCAACTTACGTGTTTTCTGCTGTATCAAGGTTTTTGAATAAAAGAAGAAAATGTTATACTTACATGTGGATGTTTTTGGAAACTTGCAGTACTATGTCATGCTCATTACATTGATAGCATTGTATGCTTATTATCATTAATGTCTCCGGTGTAATGCAGTTAGTTCTATTTAACATTATCAAATTCTTAACTTCTTTGACTTGGTTGAATCGACAGAATCACGAAACGGTATTTAACAATGTTAAGTTGGCCCAACTGTTATGTATTATGATCCATTTTAAGCATGAAGAATCAATCTAAATGTCTACGGATGCTCTAAAAATAACAAGAAAATTTTTAATCAGTTCTATCAAATATCGTATCCAGTGTACAAAACTTCATCGGTAGGGTTTGGAAAGTCGGGAATTGGTTATGAATAGACGGTTAGTTAACCACTGGTTATTAATGTTGCAAGTTAATCTTAAACTTGTATTTGAATAAATGTTAACGTTTATATTTTGTCTTGTAGAAATCAGTTTGCAAGAACTAGTCGTACTGATAGTGGAGAATTTATAGGAGATAGTGGAATAAAAGTAGTGCTAGAGTTTATTTAGGAGTTCAGTTTATCAAGGGTTAATGTCAAAGGCGTCAACGATGGAGGTGAATAAGTTAAAGGAAGGGTCATTTGGTCTCAGCTATCCATGGCCAGCCAGGAGCAATTACACGGCGTGGGCCTGAAGATGAAAGTGTTCATGCAGGCTCGGGGGTTTGGAGTGTTGTAGAGCCGAGTGATGTGTGGAGGAGAAAACAGATAAAGTTGCTCTGGCCATGATATACCAGGGCATACCTAAAGACGTGTTACTCTCTCTCGCCGAGAAAAAGACAGCCAAGGAGGCAGGAGGCCTGGAAAGCGATCAAGACTTTGTGTAAAGGTGCAGATCGGGTGAAAAGGCAAGGGTCCAAACCTTAAAGGCTGAGTTCGAATCGTTGTGTATGAAGGATACAGAACAAATCGATGATTTCTGTATGAAATTAACTGCTCGTGTAACGAACATAAGAGCTTTGGGAGAGGAGATAGGAGAATCTTATGTGATAAAGAACCTCTTGGGCGCAATGCCTATGAGATTCTTGCATATTACCTCTACATTAGAGCAATTCGGGAATTTGGAAACGATGACTGTGGAGGAAGTAGTGGGTTCGCTTAAAGCTCACGAAGAAAGAACGAGGGGAAAAATTGAAACTAATGAAAGCTAATTGATGCTTACTGAAGAAGAATGGCAGAAAAAGAAAAGTAACGGAGAAAAAGTTTTGCTCACACGAGAGGAGTGGCTGAGGCGAAACAATAAAGGAGGAATGGGCGGATCTTCATCAAACTTCAGAGGTCGTGGAGGACGTGACAAAAGCAAAATCAAATGTTACAATTGTAACATCTACGGACACTTTGCAGCAGAATGTCGCAAACCAAAGCGAAACAGAGAACAAAATCAGGAGGCAAATATAGCTCAGGTAGATGATGATGAACCTGCTTTGTTGTTGGCAAAGTCTGAAAGGGAAGAAAAGAAGTTGATGTTACTCGATGAGAAGAATGTGGTGCCTTCATTGGCGAAAGAAAATACAAAGGGTCGTATCGAATCAAATTTGTGGTATCTTGATAATGGTGCAAGCAACCATATGACGGGACATAAATCAAAATTTGCAAAGCTAGACGAAGGGATAACCGGACAAGTGAAGTTTGGAGATGGTTCAACCGTAAAGATCGAAGGGAAAGGTTCCATAATTTTCAAGTGCAAAATGGAAAGAAGAGGGGAATAAAGTCGTGCTCAGGGGTGAATTTTTATGGGTGTTTGATGTTCAAGAAAAAGTTGCTCATGAAGGTCAAGAGATCACCGAATAGACTATACAAGCTGATTATAGAGAACATTGAACATGTATGTTTGTTGTCCAAAGTGATGAAGTGTCGAAACTTTGGCACTCACGCCTCGGCCATGTAAATTACCAGGCGATGTCATTGATGTATAAAAACATAATGGTGGATGGGCTACCCAAAGTTGTTCAACCGAAGGAAGTTTGTACTGAATGTCTTATGGCGAAGCAAACGAGAAAACAATTTTCTTCTCGAGCAAATTACACTGCAAAACGTGTGCTGGAGCTAATGCATGGGGACTTGTGTGGCCCGATCTCGCCTGAAACTGCTTCAGGTAACAAATACTTCTTTTTACTAGTGGACGATTATAGTCGTATCATGTGGGTGTATTTTCTAAAGGGAAAAAACGAAGCTCTGGATGCCTTTAAAAATTTCCGAGCTTTGGTTGAAAGTGGGCCAGAAAGAAAGGTAAAAATGTTTAGAACAGATAGAGGTGGCGAGTTTACATCAAACGACTTCAAATCATACTATGAAGAGGCCGGGATAGTAAGACACTTCACTGCCCCATACACGCCTCAGCAAAATGGCGTGGTAGAATGAAGAAATCGTACTGTTGTTGAGATGGCGAGAAGCTACCTGAAAGAAAAGAAATTTCCATCCTTATTGTGGGGGGAAGCGGTTAGACATGCAGTGTATGTTCTAAATAGACTCCCAACACGAGCATTGTTGGGACAGACGCCTTATGAGGCATGGACAGAAAGGAAGCCAAATATTGGACATATACGGGTCTTTGGGTGTTTAGCACACATGAAGATTCCTGGCACTCAAACCAGAAAATTAGACGATCGAAGTAAAAGAGTGGTCAATCTTGGCAAAGAGCCTGGCACAAAGGCATACCGACTCTATGATCCTGAAGGAAAGCGCGTTTATGTGAGCAGGGATGTGACATTTGAGGAAACAAAGTCCTGGCCTTGGGGGGAAATGGAAGAAAATACAATTGAGCAACTGAGTTCATTCTCGATTCCTGACACTGATTTGATAGAAGATGAGACACCAAATAGTCCGAGAAGTGTGCAAATCAGTACTGAAGGTGAATCTCCAGATGCAACACCAATGTCAAGTTCATCCAGACCAATTCTAAACCCAGAGAACTACGATGACAGTACCGAGCTTAAAAGACACTGGATGATTAACAAAATTTATGAAGATACGGAAGAAGTAAGCTTGAAAGAGGAATTATTTTTTATGGGTATTGAAGAACCTGCTACCTACAGTCAAGCTGAAAAGAATCGAAAATGGAAAGAAGCCATGGAGAGAGAGATTGAAAGTATAGAGAAAAATATATTGAACCTGGAATTTGACAAAACTTCCACCAGGACAGAAGGATATTGGGCTGAAATGGATATTTAAATTGAAGAAAGATGCAGACGGGAAGATCGTGAAGTACAAGGCACGACTTGTCGCCAAAGGTTATGTACAAGAACAAGGAATAGACTTCAACGAAATCTTTGCACCTGTGACACGACTTGAGACAATGCGTCTTTTGTTAGCTCTATCTGCAAAGAACGAATGGGAGACGCGTCACCTGAACGTCAAAACAACATTTTTTAATGGAGAAATAAATGAAGAAGTGTATGTGACTCAGCCGGAGGGGTTCGAGAAAAAAGGTCAGGAACACCTTGTTTATAAACTAGCAAAGGCATTATACGGTTTACGACAAGCACCACATGTTTGGTATGCAAAGCTCAATCAATGTTTGATGAGTTTGGGCTTCAAAAGATGTCCCTTTGAACATGTTGTTTACACGAAAAGGGAAGGAAGGGAGAGTTTGATTGTTGTAGTGTACGTGAACGACCTATTGATCACTAGGTCTAATGTCACAATCATTGAGCATTTTAAAAACCAGATGAACCAAAAGTTCGAAATGAGTGATCTTGGGAAGTTAAGCTATTATTTGGGTATTGAAGTAAAACAGGGGCCTGGGTTGGTAGAGCTTAAGCAGAATTGTTACGCGAGGAAGATACTCAAAAATGCAGGTATGTTGGATTGCAATCCTGTGAAGTATCCAATGAATCCGAAAGAGCAAATTAACAAAGGATGATGGAGGCATAGCTGTAAACACAACTGAATACAAGAGCATGGTTGAAGGACTGAGGTATCTAGTTCATACTCAGCCTGATATTGTGTATGTAGTCGGAGTTGTCAGTAGATATATGGAACGCCCAATAGTTATGCATCGAAACGCTATGAAGAGGATTTTACGTTACATACAGGGCACATTAAACTTTGGATTGGTGTACTCGAAGAATGGGGAAAACAATATTCTAAGTGGATATTCTGACAGCGACCTAGGGGGAACATTGATCATCGAAAGAGCACTGGAGGTAGACCCGGCAAAATGGGTCTGGATCCGAAGAACCGAACCGAAATTTATAGAATCGAATCCGATTTTGTATCCGAATTAGTTAAACTGATAATTATCCGAAAACCAATTTGAACCGATCCGAAAATTATCCGAACCGAAAATTTAACCGAAAATTATCTGATTCGATTATGATCCGAACCGATCATAACCGAATAATAAATTATCTGAACCGAATAATAAATTATCTAAACCGAATATGATTCGAAATACGAGATCCGATTTAAATCCGAACTAAAAAAATGGTGAATTCAGTTTTAGTTGAGTTATGATATATACAGATCATAATCCACATATATTAGGCCACTTTTAATTCAATAAATTAATCTATTTATAAGCAAAATTCTTAATTAGAATAATTTCATGTCAAAAATATCATAGATATTTAATCAATACTTTTGAAAAGGTACTTTATTTTATATAAAAAAATAAGATATTTAATAATAAGATATTTTTAAAGTATTACAAATTGAAAAAAATGAATGAGTAATGATCCGAAAGATCCGAACCGAATTTGATCCGAACCATATTCATCCGATTTTAATCCAAATTTCATCCGATTTTAATCCGAATTAGACCCGAACTGAATCAAATCCGATCCGATCCGAACTATACCAAAAATATATCATAACCGAACATTAATCCAATTCGAGATTGATCCGATCCGAAACCGAACCGATTATCCGATTTGCCCAAGTCTAACTGGAGGTATGACTTTTTATTTAAATGAAAGTTTAATTACATGAGTTTCTTAGAAACAAAGATTCGTGGTATTGTCGTCTTGTGAAGCGGAATTCATGGCTGCAACTGCAGCTGCTTGTCAGGGGATTTGGCTTCGCAATGTTCTAAGTCAAATAACAGCTGAGTATGTTGGGCCTGCAACTCTGTACATCGATAACAAATCAGCTATCGACCTTGCCAAAAATCCAGTGTTCCATGGAAGGAGTAAACACATTGATATACGCTATCATTTCATCCGAGAATGTGTTGAGCGTGGGGAGATTATTGTTAAAAATGTTAGCAGTGATATGCAACGAGCAGATGGGTTGACAAAGGCTTTGGCACCGATCAAGTTCGACAAACTACGCAAGCTCTTGGGAGTTAAGGAGTTACTCATACAAGTTAAGATTAAGGGGGAAAATGTTGCAAGTTAATCTTAAACTTGTATTTGAATAAATGTTAACGTTTATATTTTGTCTTGTAGGAATCAGTTTGCAAGAACTAGTCGTAACCCAGAGTTGTTTTCTCAGTTTCAAATCAAACAGTTAGTAAATATTTATATCTAATAGCTACCCTTAATGGATAAATGTTAACTTTTGCTCATTCGGCAAAAGTTTTGCTGCATATCCTAAAAAATTTGGACTTCACCGGCTCGGAGCCACTACGCTTAACTACTGTTTTGTAAAGGAAAAATTGGCATTCTCTGGGCAAAGAGAAAAACACTACATTCTACATCAGTTGTACTTCAAATTCAGCATCTTTTCTCTAGAGATCAAATGGATATGTTCTAACTTCGAAACATGTTGCGTTGCTCCGCTGAAAATATAGCCATAGTATTCAAAGAGATTTCATTGTAAGGTCATCCGACCGGTGTTTTATCAAAATACTCGAAGAGTGGTGTAGCATCACTTCCATTTGAAGGCGAAATAAAAACTAAGACAGATAACTGCTTAATCTGCCTGATCTAATTATCAAATCATACCAATATTTTGTAATCAGCTATTCAGTTAATACAGGGTTAAAACAAATTTGATCTCCTCGGCACTTCAGTATGCACCTGTTGCCACTGCTCAGTGTACAATAGTCGTGCGAACTCTAGCCAAATCATAACATAAATTTTACAAAAAAAAGCATCGGCATTACCATCACATATGGCGGTCTGGGAGTACTAAAGATTTACTGCAGCTATACTTAGAAAGATCCTATTGTTTAAGAGGCCTTGGCTAAATCTTTATGCCAAGAAGGCGTAGTCAAGCTGAGTACATAGACCTTGGAGCTTTGCGCAGATCTTTGACCAAAAATATGATGATAGCATACTCTTTTATCCTTGCAATAACTGAGAAGAAGCATTATGTGCATGTTTTGATCCCATATTTGTAATGGAAGATATTCAAAGAAGTATGTCAGTTTCAGCAAAAAAATTCAATTAGAGTTCAGCTTTCATATGGTCTGTTGGCGAAGGCCCTGCACATATGTATAAAAAAATGTGATTAGCTCAAAAACAGGACCAGTGCTTTTAGAAAACAGGGTTAAATGGAAGTATTGCAATTTATACCTTGTAAATCTTCTTCGTCCAGGGTAATATTAGAATTAAGACCCATCTGCACAATATTGTGGAGCTCATCGTCCCAGACATTCGGTACCTTCAATTAGACGAATCAAATGAAATTAGTGTTTAATAATGGCGAGATCATTAATCGCAATCTGATTTCTGATAAGGACTACACTCTGCGGTGTCTAAAGATCTGCTTATCATGCAGAAAATAATATATGCATTAACAAGTTTCTACTTATATGTGATAGGGATCTGCTAAAGGAAAATAAAATATTATATAGAAAAAACACTATTTTTTCCCCAAGAAAAAAATCCAATTGTTGACTAAAAGTTACCTGGGAACTAGGCAACTTATATCCTCCATTCGTGGAGGTCAAATGGGCTGTGAAGCTTCTCTGAAGAGCATCTGGAGATGGTCCCGCGCCAGTAAGACCGGCTTGAACAAGTCCATGTTGTGTTAGATGCATAGGACTGTAAGGCATAGACATGTCAGGATGAAAGCCAAGGGTAGATGAAGGGCCAGCTCGTGACTGAAGGATCTGCATCAAATTGCAATATGCAGACAATCAAAGGTACATTATTCATAATAATGCATCAACGGTCAATTTACTTTGGAGTGTGCAATGTATGTGCTGGTGTGGTTTCTCTTACATCTTTAGCTAAAAGCCCTTCAATGTTAAAATCCAACCGAGGATTAACTGTTGCAAGCTTCATGGAGAGAAACTGATGCAAATATGAAAACGGTAGATATTAGTTTCTAATCAAGGAGCATGTCATCTAACATAATTGCAAATTACGCAAATAACAGAAGCCAGAATCAGGTAAGCATGCAAATGTGAACTACGAAAAAGTTTGGGTGGTCAATCATATGTAATGATTTGGTGAAATGCCGTAGTCATCTTTATTCCCCAAAAACTAAAGTCTTCCAAAAGTGATGCATATACACCAGAACTTTAACCTTGGATTCTCATGTTTTATGTATAGGAACTGAATACAAAAAAAAAGAGCAAAACAACAAAGGTAACAAAGTATAGATAAACTTTGGTGACGTACCTCAACTTGTCGTTGTAGTGATTGAACATAATTAATGATTTCATCCAGCATGACTGCTTTACCAGTGACCTGAAAATATAATTACTTGTCATGAATGGAATGTCAAAGAAAAATCTTATCTTATAACATAAAAGGGTGTGGCCAAATTTAACTGCCTTGAATATTTGATAGGCGTTTACGAACCTTGCTGCAACCAGGTACAAGGTCCTGCAGAAACTTCATCCTTTCACTGATCTTCTCCCTTCTCACCTGAAAGAGAAGTCCAACTCAACGCAATATTCAAAAATATAAACTTTTTTGCAATAATTTCAGAGGAAACAGATTGAAATATTACTCTTTCTGCAAGGCTGTGGCTATTTGTTGCCTGCCCTCTTCGTGCACGAACATGTATGTATTCCTCCTTGTTCGAATCTGAAACTTGAGATCCCTGGTTACCACGTTTACCACCAGGCTTATTGACAGTTGAATTTGGATTTTGATCCCCCTTCTGTAGAATTCCTGAGTTATCCTTTGTATTTTCAGGTGGATTTGAAGTGTCCCTGACTTGGTCAAGCTCGGTATCCTGCTAAATACAGGTGATGAGAATTTAACAACTTATCAAGAAAGTAGGAAATCAGACTAAAGCATCTGTATAAATTTTACAAAAGAAATAGTAAACATCTTGTTCTACCTGACCAAGTCTTTTCCTTTTCTTTAAGCCAGGTGCCTTGGCAGGAGTTCCTCCACCCTCCGATGCTGATGGCTCAGCTTGAGCAGCCCCACTACCGAATTCACCTTGATCCGACTCATTACTGGGATGACAAAAATTCTGTTTTTCCTGATCATTAGACCTCAGCAAGCCGTTTTTCCTTTCATTATTGAGAGGGCTCCCTCTACTAGCTTCGTGCTCAATAAGCATCTCACCATCTTTAGAGCATTCAGCCGTCCTCATCTCGTTCGTCTGGTACTGCTCTTTAGATATTGAGTTCAGTCTACTGCCAGCATAAACTTCTTCTTCCCCTTGCATTTTTGCGGCTCCGGTGGTAAATTGACTTGTTGATTCTGGAATGCTGAAAGGGTTTACAATATCACTGAAATTGCCTCCACTGAAGCATGAGAACCTCGCTGCTCGCTCAATGAACCCTGAATCTGTTGGAAACTGAGATAAGCTCTGAGGAAGCATCCTAGAAGATGTTGGTGACAGCATATTCTGTTTCAACATTGAATTATGTGGAGTCCAACCCATTTCAAGAGCTCTTTCAAGATCAGTTCTCGCGGCAACCAGACTGCCAGCTCTAAAACCAACTGTACTCATAGAACTAGCATTATTTTGTATATTGGCATCACAAAATCCCATGTTCTGTGAATTGGTATTGGGCTGGTCCCATATAGGAGGGCAGAATGAATCCACCATAGATGCAGTGGAACAAGACGATGACTCAATTAAATCTCCTTTACAATTTACCATGGGACTACTAGCCCGTATCAGTCCCATTGATGTATTTGTAAGATTAGTACCACCATATCGCCAATCCGAAGACATGTTTGGTGCATTGTAGTTCCTAGAATCGTCATCCCTTTTTTCTGCTTCAATTTTATCTGGGCTTCCCCTATCCATATCTCCCCTATCCTTCCCAAAAGTAGCAAAATAACCCCAAACCTGATGTTCTTCTCTTAACTTCTCTAACAATATTAAACAATCAACCTATAAAAAAAACACAAAATTGCAGAATTAATACCCTAGAAATTGTAATAACCCTAGAAAAGGGAAAGTGCAATTGTAATAACCCTAGAAAACAATTTACTTTTTTCCTACAAGAAAATGCAACACCAATTGGGCCAGTTGAAATTTATAAGCTAAAGAATGAAATGCAAGACCTTACAATCATACACAAACTCTACACACAACTTCTAAAGTAATCACTGCAAGTCTGCAATAAAATCCAAGATCTTCAGAAACACAACAAAATGTCCTTGAATGACAAGGAAAACACAAGCCCAAATTCATAAATGAGCTGACAAACAGAAATTAATTAGACAAAAACATTGATTTCAGCATCATAAATAAGCATTCAAACCCTGAACTTAATCAGTATTCAGTAGTAATAAAGAAGCTCTAGTCATAACAAGAGGGGCCCTCATAAGCTCTGAAACAAAGAAAAAGACCAAACTAAAGTAGATAGAGAAAGATACCCATTACAGATTCTGTAGTACACCATTCTGCAAAGTCTTATTTTTTCACTGATCAAAACTTTTGCTTCAATTTAGGGACTCTGTTCAAACACTTCTTTTTTCAGCTCACACCTAAACAAACAAAGTGTACAAAATTTAATGTACAGAACAAAAATCTAAAATCTGTACCCAAAGCTTCTGAACAACAGTTGCTCAGGAGAGAAACCAACAAGAATAAAATTTAAAGAAAATTTAATAAAAAAATGAGTATTTTCAAGGACCTGCAAAAGGGTGACTAGTATCAATGGTCCTGCACTTATACCCACGCCTACATCAAAAATAGAGCTCTTGATGATTAACCACCGTCACTGCTACTGTAAAATACTTATGCACACAACATAGTATTACTATATTATATCATACAGTAATACAGTACATAAATATTATACTCAACGTACTCACTTATCCCGCTTAAAATTTTAATCGAAATAATTTTGATATTTCAAATAAAAGATGGAACTCGTAATTATATTTTTGTAAAGTCCTCACTCTCTGTGCAACTGTGAGTCTGTGACAACCAAGTCATGATCAACTAGTGCATGAAGTAATAAACTTTGTTTAAATTTTTGTAGAATATTATTACTTCCTTCGTCTCTCTCAATTTTTTAAATTAACAGAACGGCACGGATGTTAAAAAAAGTAAGAAAAATGAGTAAAATTGCGAGATCATTCAATATTTAATGTATAAAGTGGGTATAAAGTAGGTATAGTGGAGGAAAATAGTGAATGTGATTGGATTTTATATTATAAAATGTTACTATTTTTTATATATAAAAAAATGAGAGGAACGTACCAGAAAAAAGTGTAAAGAAATGAGAAAACCGGAAATATAAATTATGAAGGATTTTGTAATAAATTTAGTTGGGCTAGCTTTAATTTAGTGACACTACTGCTACAATAATTTAGTTGGACAGTACAATAATTATAGAGGTTGAGCTAGCAACTGACATTGCCAACTCTCTTTGGATTTTCTTTCATCTTTTTATTACTATAATGTTGTTTATAAAGACATTGGGAACTGAGCTATTAGTCTTTATTGGTTAAGTTTTCTAGATAGGCCCCTACTTTTCTAATTTTGGTCCATGCTATTACTATTTCTATTAGGCTTACTTAAACTTGAAGGAGTGGCATTTCTTCTTTTATGATTAATCTGCTTATTTTTCTTGATTTTTTCACATTTTAATGCAGTTTTTTTTTGTGTTCTTATTATGTGTCCTTGTGTTATTTTCAATACTACAAGTCCATATTAGAAGTAAATATAAGGTGAAAGTTAAACTCATGCAATATATGTACATTCAAAAATTAACTATAAATTTTGCTCTTTTATTTGATGTACACAGTGTTCTAAAAGTCGGCGATTAATCGGGATTAATCGCTAGACGGTGGGTCACCGAATTGATTAAGCGAAAATCGGTCAATTAATTTTTATTTTTTTATTCAGAAAAACGGTCAAAAATCGGCTGAATCGGTCAAAAATCGGGCTAATTATTAAAAAATATTTAAAATTAAAAAAAATAATTAGAAAATTTAAAATGTAGAAACTTGATTAAATGATAGGAAAAAACATTATTTTTGTACATTTAATTATAATTTTAGATGTCAAAATCGTAAATTCTCTTAATTTTTTTCTTAAATTGATCTCTAATTAAAAAGATAAACCTTCAAAATTTTATTTATTAAAATTATATAATATTTTTAACATATTTGCATAAATATATGATAATAACATATGTTTAGTTGAAATAACGAGACAATTATATATATAAATATAATTATATATAAAAAATTATTATTAAATATATTCCAATTAATGACCTAATTAATTCTTGATTATCCGATTAATCCCTGAACCTGAACGGTATCTTCACCGATTAACTCTGATTCACGCTTTTTACGACACAAGATGTACATAAATTATATGTGTATACTAACATACTGAGTTGTTGATGAGTTAAATATTTATGTCAGAAAAGTTGGTTAGGCAAACATATGGTAGAGTCACTTGTCAAGAATCTGAGTACTACTTTTGTTACTCTACACGGCCATAGCCCAACTCAAATGCAAAGCCTGCTACAAGAGAGTTAAACTGCCAAAATGCTTTACTATCATATCACCGTATATCTATATACATCAGATGCTCCCTAACATTTCATAAGATTCTACTAAGCTTGTTGACTGCACTTCTTGAAAAAATAAAAGTTGGTACAAAAGTTACAAAGCTTCTCTAGAAGTAATATATCATCCATAAGGCCAGCAAATACGGAACCAGAATTTTAATATTGAGTGATAAATATTTCGAAGAGATCTATTTAAGTTATTTCGAAACTTTATATTAAATTTTTTGTGAATTTTGATAATTGTTAGGGATCTCGACTCACTCTGGTCCTCTAGTTCCGTCCTCGAAGCCAAGATTATAACTCTTGCTTACCTAATTTAATCTTGTGATTAGGCTCCAACCAAGAAAGCATCCAACAAAATGAGTTGTAAAAAAATTGGTAAGACTAAAATTAGCAGGAGTAGTACTTTATATACTTGCTGTTGATGGACTGTCAATATCATTTTTTCCTTTCTCTCATGTCATTATTAGTTGTCATTGGGACTTGCAATCAGCAACACCCAAGCTTTTTAATATGCCATACTTTATTTTCAACTATCCTTTTCTATGGTTAAGCATGGCCCTTCACCAGTAGAAATCACTTGTATTGATTGGCTTGATTTTACAATCACACTTTCTGTGAATTAGGATCCCAGATTAGTTCCTTAATCAAATTAGACTATTTGAACCATCATTATATTAATTCATTTTCTCAAACATATTCAAGTTTATTTTGTTGGAGAACACAAGAGACATGCAAATTTTAGATTTAAATATAAATATAGTTTTGAAAAAACACATAATTAATAATTTTTCTAATATTAAGATGAGACCATGCATGTATATATACTGCGTCCACAAATTATAATTCGATCATTTACGATGAATTTTAAAAACAATTTTGAATTACCTAACATTACTCTGAAAAAAGATGAATAGAAGTTGAATTTGTGATCTCTTGTGAGATCACATTGTAGTTTATTTATTTTTTTCCACAAAAAAGAGAGAATTTTATTACTTCAAATCATTACAAAGAACAGAAATAAATTCTGGATGGGCATTGTCCATCCTCCAACTACGATCAGCTATAGAAGAGCTATATCGAGCTAAGTATCGCTAAGTAGTGAGCTACGTCATTCGCAGACCGTCTCACAAATCTTAACATCACGTTTTGATTTTGTAATCCTATCAGAAGATGTCTACACTCTTCTACCGGTCTTCTCACATTGTAGTTTATTAGGATAAACTAATACATAAAAAAATTATTTAAATAAAGAAGCCAATCAAAACACATTGAACAAAATCTAGAGGAGTAAACGATGAAAATTGATGTACCACCCATGATACATTATTAGATTCCTTGTCATATGTTTGATTAATTCAAGATATGAAACAAGCCAATAAGAATCTGACACGTCAGTAAGTGTGCTCATATTTAGCATTTGTACATTTGTATTTGGAACATAATGTGTGTATGTATAAGTTGAACAATTTTTCATCGTCTTTATTGTAAGTGGTTGGAAATGTTGCACAACCACGAGGTATCTTGACTTAATTGTTAAAATCACTATTTTTCTAAATAAAAAATAAATTTTAATTTCAAATAAACAGTAAAATTACTTATGTTATCATAGATGCAATACTTGTTAATATAACAATATTTTACGGAATGTTAAAGATTCGAATTTTGTTTCAAAACAAGGCGCGTAAAGTAAAACGATGGAAATAAAAGTAGTCGGAGTGCCGGAGAGGGGGTATGTTACATGGTTGGCATTGGCTCTTCTTTTAGGAAAGCTTCAAAAGATAAAACAAAAAAAAAACAAAAACTCTGAAAGCAATTAAGCAACATGTTACATGGGACGAGAGTTAGGTATTCGAGATCTCATAACAAGAGCCTTCTTTAATTTTTAAATTACCCAATCTTGACAAGGTCGCAGGAGTCGGTTTAAATTATAATATTATAAAATAATTAAATAATATTTTCGTGGTTAAACGGACTATATTTCGAGTTCAAATACGAAATAACAACAATGTCGCCATTTTCTTAGTCCAAATGATTTATCCGTCTTTCTATATATTTTACAAGTTTCGGTTCATTTATTTTGTTCACGAGAAAATTATTTTTTCGCTATTAAATAAGGGATATAGGATTTCTTTCTTAAGTTTTGAACTTAATGCCTCTTATCGGAAATAAAATGTATTCTAGCAGGAAGTTAACATTTGAAAGAGGATGCCCGATGATAACTCCAAATCCCGATCTAGTCCTTCCCGGCCGATCCCACGCCTGGAAGTGGTGTCGCTGCGGTTGGGACTCTGCAAAACAACACCGGAGGGGGGTTTGGACCCTGGCGGCGCCTCCGGCGTGAGAATAAGTAACGGCCTTGGAAAGGATGACAGGATTATAGAGAAATCTAAATATGGAGGGTGTATGTATAGTGTGTGTATAATATAGGCTAGGTGTGTAAAAGAGAATGTAACCCCCAAACCTTTCCTCCTTGGTCTATATATAGGCCCAGGATTAGGGTTTAGGGGTTGTACCTGCAATCATGAGCGTTGAATCCTAGGTAGGTAGGACACTTGGGTGATGTTGATGGATTGCACGTGTCCAGGTGAAGGATTGTGGCATCGTGTGCCAGGCTCCTGCTGGCGTGTGGTTTAAATAGGAAATAATTATCCCAGTCATTAGGTACCCTTACGTGTCTTTATCAGGTGTGGACATCGATGATGACCTAGACATGTCACGTAATGAGGTGTAGATTTTCTCACACAGGATGTTGCCTTTGTCGCCAGGAGGTAGTTAAACTTAAAGCTTGAGCCATAGCCTGGCAATGAGTCCGGACTAGTACCTAGGTCATGACTCCCAGATGAGTCTGGACTAGGAGGCGAGCCATGACTGTAATGGTAATCCGGGTTCCAGGGGACTCCTGGCTCAGAGATAAGTCCGAGCTATACATAGCCTATCATTTGCCCCCCACTCCCTTATTCAGATTTTCTGGATTGGGGAGTATAAACTTCCGAATATGTAACTTAGAAAAAATTCTTGGCTTGATTGTTGCCCCCCAACCCGGATTGTTATCAAGGATGGCAATCCGGTGTTAAGAGGAAGTCCTGGTTCTTTCTTAAGTCCAAAGCCGAATGCCTTGAGTAACTTAGAAAAAATTCCTGGCTTGATTGTTGCCCCCCAACCCGGATTGTTATCAAGGATGGCAATCCGGTGTTAAGAGGAAGTCCTGGTTCTTTCTTAAGTCCAAACCCGAAGGCCTTGAGTAATTTAGAAAAAATTCGTGGCTTGATTGTTGCCCCCCAACCCGGATTGTTATGAATAATGGCAATCCGGTGTTGTATAAGTCAATAAGTCCGGATTGTATGAAATTTTGGCCACTGGAATGCGAAACGATTTCAGTTTTTTCCCCCCTTTTTCCTTTGAAAAGTTACTGACCTTTCTGCCTCGGGAACAGACGCATCCCCCTGTCGCAATTATGACTCCTGTCTTTTCATCCTTTTTGTATTTTTTTTTTTTTTTTTTTGTACTTTATTTTCTTGGAAGCGAATAGTATTCTGCCATCTGTCTTTTTATTGTTCTTTTCCCTTCCTTCTATAAAAACCGCTCAACTGTTCATTTCCCCTTTTACTTCCTTTTTGAAAAACCCTCTTCGCTCTTTTTCTTTCTCCGACGTCCCTTCAAGTCCCATTCCGGCGAAGGATCTCGTAAAGCCGTCCTTTTTCTCCTGCTTCTTTGTAAGTTTTCCGATTCCCTTTGCTTTTTACTTTGTGTTTTTCATTTCGGTTCTCCATTTTCCCCTTTATGCTACCTGTTCATACTTAGATTTGGGGGTTTCGAAAAGTTTTTGTTTTTGTGTGATGTTTCTGTCGATACTTGTGCTAGTTTGGTCCCGATTTTGGTTGCATGTGCTGTGAAGACTTTGATTGTGCGAATTTAGATTTCTGGGTTTCGGTGTTCTTGATGTTCTTGGCTTGAAGTTTTGTGTGTATCTGTGTGTATATTTGTTTTAATCTTGTTTCGGTAATATGTGTTTGGGTTTAGTTGTTTTTGACGATTTGTGTTTGTGGCGTTGTATATAATCCGGATTTGGGTTAATCCGCATCATTTGACTGATTTATTATTTGGCTGATTTTTGATCCGGTTATTGTAAAATATGGATATTGAATGACTTCTAGGTAAGATTTGTCTAACTGAGAATACGTAATCCGTACTGAGATAATAAAACTTACTTGAAATTGGTCTTTTTAGGTTTATGTTTCGGACTAAGTCTCGAGCCCGTCGCGTTCTTATTCCCCTTTCCGACCCTTCTAATTGTAGCGAGTCTTCACCTTCTAGTAATCCAGAGATAATAGAATTATATTGGTGTAGAATGGCTAAGAAGAAGAAACAATCCGGACCTCTCGTAACCCAGTTATTTGTTCATGAGCCTCCCCGTGGTGGTGTACTCAGTACTCCGGACGGATATTGGTCGGATACTAGCTATTTCTTCGTGAAGAAAGATCCGGCTATAGAAGAGGAGTTTTATTATAGGGACCTTAGCCTTTGTTACCGGAGCAGACAAGAATTCGGACATCCAGGGCCATACGATGCCTCCGTTTTTGATGCTGCTTTCTCTAGCATGGGTATTAGCGAGGCCCCATATCCGTTGAAAGAGAAATTTTCTAGTCTCCCGGATGTTCAGATGGACAAACTGGTCCGGGCTTCTTTTCAGTTGGGCCCTGAAATCAGCTGGAGATGGCCTCAACCCGGGGAAAGGATTTACCACAGACCTGCGGACGGTTATGTTGGCGTCTGGCTAGAAACCCTCCGATCCGGATGGAACCCCAGGTGCCATCAATTTATAAAACACTTGTGTAAGTATGTATATAGAATTTCAATAATGCAAATTACCCCCAACGGGGTTAAGTGGATGACCTGGTTCCTTTCTGCTTGCAATAAAATGGGGTACCAGCCCACACTACGACTCTTCCACCAACTCTTTAAACTAGTCCAATCTAACAAGGAACCTTTATACGAAATCCGATTCCGGGCTGAAGAATGTGGTTATCCCTCCGGAACTGCTAAACCCGTCATACAGCAATCTACTTTGAAGTATTGGAGTGGTGAATTGATATTTTTGAAAGGCTTGGACTTGGAGTTCCTGCCATATATAGTTTCTGGAGCTGAAGTAGAAGTATTTGATATTTATACACTTGAAGGAGAAGCCTTAACTCAAATTCACCGGTTTTGTGAATGCCTCGGGTTTCAAATGACTCGGGATAGTTTCATGAAACATGATAAGTTGTTTGAGCTTGGATGTAAGTTGTCGTAATTCTTCTTTTTGTAAACCGGGCTAATTCTTTTGATATACTGATATTTGCTCTTTCCTTTATGCAGGTTTGCCGTACTTCCAACCCGAGTTGTACGCAATCATGTCGTCGAATGCTCTTGCTGCTTCTTTTAGGAAACTCGGAGGTGTTCACAGTACCAAGGGTCCGGTCGAGATTGGGGGGTCCGGTTCTAGTGCGTTGAAGGAAGGTGGTGCGGAGTCTGTTGCCCCGGCTCCCCCTCCGCCCGAACCTGTGGCTGATGCTGTTGACATTGATCTAGTCGAGGACTTGGGACCTCGTTCTTCAAAGAAGAGGAAGATTCACGTGGGGAAGAAAACGCCTGCAAAGGCGAAAGCCACTGTCGATAAAATTGTTGCTGATAATGATGGGAGGGGTCCGGATAATGAATCCATCCGAATTGGGAACTTAACTCTGGAGCAACTTGCTGGTATGTGCGCTGATATTCCTACTGACTCGGATTTCGAAGAGATGGAAGAGGCTGGTAGCAATGCTTGCCTGAAACGCCTCGTTGGCCACTGGGCACATGTAAGTTGTTTGAAAGTTATCCTTGTGTTTTGTAATTCTCTCTTTCGCTTTGTTGATTTTTGATATCTGTTTTGTAGACCGGTAGTCTAATCAGCGCACTTGCCAGCATTATTATTACCGAAAGAAAATCTGCACACGAGTTCGCTAACGAAAAGGATGCCCGGATTCGAGACCTTGAGTTGGAGAATGCTTCTATAAAAGCCAAAAATGCCGAGCAGGAATCGGAGTTCACTTCCAAGCTATCCGGGTTTCAAGCTGACATGGCGAAGGTTGAGAAGAAAGCCGATGAGTTGGATGCACTCAACAAATAACTCCTTCTTGGAGAAGCCAAGTCCCGTGAAGCTGCTGTGGCGGAATTCAAAGAAGGTCCGGAGTATGACCAATCTATTGCGGATGCTGCTGCCCCTGAGATTCTCCGGGCTTGGCTTGTTGCTGAAAGGCATATCAAAACCGATCCTGCTGCTGACTGGGATTCTTTTATTGGTGAATTCCTGGCTGCCAAGCTCTCAATCGAGCAGGGGAAAGGAGAGCCTCAGCCTTATGATGGCCCTAATCCGAGCTTCCTCCCCCATCCTTCCAATCCGATTGTGCCCTCCCCGACTAAACCTGTTGAAGATTAACTTGTCATGTGTTTTGAACATTTTGTATTTGGGATCTCTGTAACTTAACTTCTATTTGCTGTTTTTTGGTCCAAACTTTTGGGGATGTTTCCGGGTTGTACGGCCAGCCCGGGTCTCTTTATTTGCTCTAAGTTCTTTATACTATCGTTTGCAATCCTGCCTCTGATGTTTTTGATATTGTGCATTCCTCTGCTAAATTTATGTTGCTCATGGTTCCGGTCTCATGACGTGATTCTGAACCGGACCCTAGATTTAGTACTTAGAGTATAGTCTAAGATTTTCGTTTGATGCGTATTGCTCGTGAGTCCGGTCTCATGGCTTGGTTCTGAGCCGGACTCTAAATTTAGTACTTAGAATAGAATCTAAGATTTTTGTTTGATGCATACTGCTCGTGAGTCCGGTCTCATGGCTTGGTTCTGAGCCGGACTCTTGATTTAGTACTTAGAATAGGATCTAAGATTTTTTGTTTGATGCATATTGCTCGTGAGTCCGGTCTCATGGCTTGGTTCTGAGCCGGACTCTTGATTTGTTTTGGTGCGTATTGCTGGGGGCCCTGGCTGCAATATTTGCCTATGGCTCCGAGCCAGGGTTACTAATTTTGCATATTGCTGGGGACCCGGGCTACATGTTATGCCTATAGCTCTGAGCCCGGGTTATTACAAAAATCAAAATGTACTGGAAGTTTAAAATATACGTGATAATATGAAAAGAAAACAAGACAACGAGACAGGATTTATTAATAGAAAAGTCAGGAATACAAAGCTCTTATTCTAATCTGGGCTTTCGGGAGCTCCTTATTCTTTACCCGGTCACTGCAATCTTCTTACTGGTAGAATTTCCGGAGTCTAAGGCCATGCCAAGTATTGGGGACCTCAGAACCATCCATATGAACCAACTTGTACGTTCCAGGCCGGATTACCTCCATTATCTTGTAGGGTCCTTCCCACTTTGGCATGAGTTTTCCAGTATTGGTAGGATCAGACGCCTCCGTATCACGAAGGACCAGGTCTCCAACTTGAAAGTTCTTAACCCGGGCCTTCTTCCCGAAGTACTCTCTAGTTCTTTCCTTGTATTTCTCCATCCTCTCAATAGCTTGATCCCGGACTTCGTCAATCAAAATCGAGTTAGTCTGCAAACCTTCTTCATTAGCCACTTCTTCAAAATTTATCGCTCGATGGGAGGGATTTCCAACTTCAATGGGTAGTAGAGCCTCAGTGCCGTAGGCTAGTTTGAATGGGGTTTCGCCAGTGCTAGTCCGGGGACTAGTCCTGTATGCCCATAACACATTTGGTAGCTCCTCAGGCCACTTATTCTTGCTTTCTTGTAACCTCTTCTCAATTCCTCTAAGCAAAATCCGGTTTGTAACTTCAACTTGGCCGTTTCCTCTTGGGTATGCAACAGATGATTTTTTATGCTTGATTCCTCTTTCTTTCAGGTAGGCTTCGAAATCGGACCCCACAAATTGTGGCCCGTTATCAGAGACTAGAACCATTGGTAGCCCGAACCTCATCAGTATATTGTCCATAAACCGGATGCAATCCTGTTGGTTGATTGTTCTCATTGCCTTAGCTTCAGCCCACTTGGTCATGTAATCAATTGCCACTAGCAAATATCTCAGGTCGCCTTTAGCCCGGGGAAACGGACCCATGATATCAATACCCCAAACTGCAAACGGGATAGGAGACAGGACCGAGGATGGTAAGACCGGGCTCTGTCTAAGTACATTGCTGAAAAGTTGACAATTCTTGCACTTCTTTACAAACTCAACAGCATCATTATGGATTGTAGGCCAGTAGTAACCCTGTCTTATGATCTTGTGAGCCAGGGCCTTTGCAGATAGGTGGTCTCCACAAATTCCCTCATGAACTTCTTGCAGACAATAGGTAGCTTCAACCGGTCCCACGCATTTTAGAATTGGTGCCGAGTAAGTCCGGCGATAGAGTATCCCTTCTTCCAAAAAGAACTTTGCCGCTTTATTCCTGAGTCTTTGAGCTTGACTCCTCTCAGAAGGCAGTTCTCCTTTCTCCAAATACAAAATTATGGGCGTCATCCAGCTGGGTTGATCATCAATTTCCATGACTTCCTCTTGATCCATTGTTGGTTTAGACAGTTCCTCAAAGTAAACTGAGCTATCCAAATCAGCCGAGTTCTGGACTAATTTAGATAGGATGTCAGCTTCTGTGTTGTCTTCTCGATTTACTTGGCAAATTTCAAATTCGGGAATCATTGCTAGGAAACCTTGAACCAAGGCTTGATACCTTCCCAGTGTTGGGTCCTTTGCCACGTACTCTCCGGTCGTTTGCTTGACCACTATCTGAGAATCGCTGAAGATCCTTAGCTTTTTCACCTTTAAACTTCGGGCTAGACGGAGTCCGGCTAGAAGAGCTTCGTACTCTGCCTGATTGTTTGTTGCTTGGAACTGAAATCCAATCGCTTGCTTTATCTTGAATCCCTCCGGACTCTGGAGTATGAGCCCGGCTCCAGATCTCTCATTTGTTGATGAACCGTCTACATGTAAAATCCAGGTTTCCTTATCAAGGGTGGGTTCCTCTCCGGGCTCTGTCTCCATTGGAATGTGAACAGGTCCGAGGAAAGAACATTCCACGATGAAATCGGCTAAAGCTTGGGATTTGATAGAAGTTCTTGGGATAAAAGTTAGGGAGAATTGGCTTAGCTCAATAGCCCAGTTAACCAACCTCCCCGAGACATCAGGTTTGTGAATAATTTTCCTGAGTGGCTGGTCAGTTATTACTTTGATTTCCCTCCCTTGGAAATAATGCCTCAGCTTCCGGGATGCCCTGATAAGAGCGAAGGCAAACTTTTCGAGGTTTGGGTAACGGGTTTCAGCATCTTTGAGCACTTGGCTCACATAATAAACCGGCTTCTGTTCCCCGTTGTGATCCCGGATTAGTGCTGCTCCCACAGCCAGGGTACCTGCAGACAAGTAAATGCTTAACGGCTCCCCGGGCTCGGGTTTGGTTAAGATTGGTGGTGAAGCTAGGTATTTTTTGAGGGAGTCGAAAGCTTGTTGGCAATCCGGGCCCCAGACAATTTCTTTCTTTTTCTGAGCTCCCTTCAGCAAGTTGAAGAAAGGCAAGCAACGATCTGCGAGTTTAGGAATAAACCTTCGCAATGCTGCTAACGATCCTGCAAGTTTTTGTATGTCTCTCTGGGTCCGGGTGCTTGCATCTCAGTTATTGCTTTGATTTTTTCTGGGTTGGCTTCGATTCCCCTTTGGCTAATCATGAAACCTAAGAATTTTCCCGCTCCAACCCCAAAAGTGCATTTGTCCGGATTCAGTTTCATCTTTTGCTTCCTTAAGTTCTCAAAACATTCTTTCAGATCCGAAATGTGTGTCTGGACTGTTGCTGACTTTGCTATCATGTCATCGACATATGATTCCAGGTTTCTCCCCAGTTGACTGTTGAATATTTCTACCATTGCCCTTTGGTAAGTAGATCCGGCATTCCTTAATCCAAAGGGCATAAGTTTGTAGGCGTAGACCGCCCGGTGTGTTATGAATGCTGTCTTGGCTATATCGGCCGGGTTCATCTTTATTTGATTATAACCGGAGAAGGCATCCATGAAACTCAGCATGACATGTCCGGCTGTCGCATCGATGAGCTGGTCAATGCTGGGAAGCGGGTAAGGGTCTTTGGGACATGCAGCATTCAAGTCAGTGTAGTCCACACACATTCGCCACTTTCCATTTGGTTTCTTGACTAAGACCACATTGGCTAGCCACTCCGGATACTTTATCTCGCAGATAATATCGGCCTTTAGGAGCTTTTCAACTTCCTCATCGATCGCTTTCTGTCTCTCCGGGGCAAAGTTCCTTCGTTTCTCTTCTGGATTCTTAGATCGAGTCTAGCTTGCTCTTCCACCTGAATTTTTTCTCGCATCTCAGCTAGCCTTTTAAGCTTTTCGGCCTCCTCATCATGGTTTCGGTGGTGAGACCGATGAGACCTCCTATCGGTGTCTTTGTTCTTTTCCCCAATCCGGTCAAACACGGACCTAGAGCGGTGGGATCTTTCAGGGTTATGGGAGTTCTCGCACTGGTCCTGCTCTTTGTTTCTGGTTTGATTGTACAGCCGAATTGCTTCTGCAACCTGTTCACCAGTTAGGTGTTCCATCTGTCCGGGCTCAATAGCCAGATCAGTATATTTATATTTGTTTACTTCGATGTTTACCCGGGCGTCTCCTGGCCGGATTACCTGAGAGGCCAAGGTCAGGACTGGAGGTACCTGGTGACTAGCCTGACCAGTGACCGGGATGTTGGTGTCCGGGGCCGGGGTTGGGTTACTTGTGGTATGTCTATTTGTGCTCTTACTACCACGAGCCATGATTCCCACAAACAGATGTATATGTTTCTTTACGACAGAAAATTGAAACAACTTCAACAGCAGAATAGCCTAGGTTATATAACTAGCTGTCGGTTGGGTTGTATTTCTGGGTTATCGATCTCAATAAACAAGAAAACTGGGGTTTTTTTTGTAGATCTAAACACAAACAATGTAGATCTAAGAAAGAACTAAAGCATGTGAGCAGGACTAACAAGATCTGGATTAAGTAAGGCTAAAAAACATGCATACATTGTAGAAATGGGCTAAAAAGTTCATCTTTACGGTTGAAAAGAGAGGGTTGGTTTAGATCTTACTGGGTTTGCAGGTGGTGAGTCTAGCGGCACCGTGACCACAAGACTGGGTTCCCCTCCTTCTAGCGCCAAATGATAACTCCAAATCCCGATCTAGTCCTTCCCGGCCGATCCCACGCCTGGAAGTGGTGTCGCTGCGGTTGGGACTCTGCAAAACAACACCGGAGGGGGGTTTGGACCCTGGCGGCGCCTCCGGCGTGAGAATAAGTAACGGCCTTGGAAAGGATGACAGGATTATAGAGAAATCTAAATATGGAGGGTGTATGTATAGTGTGTGTATAATATAGGCTAGGTGTGTAAAAGAGAATGTAACCCCCAAACCTTTCCTCCTTGGTCTATATATAGGCCCAGGATTAGGGTTTAGGGGTTGTACCTGCAATCATGAGCGTTGAATCCTAGGTAGGTAGGACACCTGAGTGATGTTGATGGATTGCACGTGTCCAGGTGAAGGATTGTGGCATCGTGTGCCAGGCTCCTGCTGGCGTGTGGTTTAAATAGGAAATAATTATCCCAATCATTAGGTACCCTTACGTGTCTTTATCAGGTGTGGACATCGATGATGACCTAGACATGTCGCGTAATGAGGTGTAGATTTTCTCACACAGGATGTTGCCTTTGTCGCCAGGAGGTAGTTAAACTTAAAGCTTGAGCCATAGCCTGGCAATGAGTCCGGACTAGTACCTAGGTCATGACTCCCAGATGAGTCTGGACTAGGAGGCGAGCCATGACTGTAATGGTAATCCGGGTTCCAGGGGACTCCTGGCTCAGAGATAAGTCCGGGCTATACATAGCCTATCACCCGACACGTATTTTATTACTCCTTTAAAATATAGTTTCATTAATTGTTTTAAAAAAAAATTCTTCTAAATAAAAATTAAATGTTTGAATTTTTATTCAAAAAAGAAAAAAATTAAAAATAAATGATATTACTATATTTTATAAGAGCCTTAAAATGCGTGCCGACTTCTCCATTTCAAATATTAACAAATGGATGGAACGGAGGGAGTACGCATTAAAATCATACAGTAACTATTATCTCAAAGCCTTCTCTGAGTTGTTGGTATCTTTGAGCGGTCGTTATGTTTCAACTACACAAGTGAATTATTTGGGCCAGAGGTGGGCTGATTGTTCAACTAAAAAGGCCTTACAGCTTTTATCACCTCACTGTTACAAAATGTCCAATGCACAGTCCAATCTCTTATATATAATCATCAGATCCAAAATGTTAGTCCAGTACACTTGTTTGATTCATGTTCATCAAGCTGGTTTTTGATAAATATTTTTTTTTTATAACTGCACATCCACATAACTCTGGTAAGTTAAATTAATAATGATTCGGGTAAGAAAAATATTTATTGTAAATATCGTGTGAATAATTTTTCCGCATCTTTAAAAAGATACAAATATATAGAATTACAAATGTTAAAAAATGAATATTATATCATCCTAAGAGTGAATAACTATTAAGAATACAAAACAATTTTCAACAGTTTTTTGGAAAAAAATTCTAAGAAAAATTGAAAAAAGGAAGATATGTTCAAATTAGCAGTTTTTTAAGTTTAAAATCTGGAAAACAAGGTTTTTTTAAATTATAACTAAAATTTAGAAAAAATTTGAAAACTCATTTAAGGGTGTGTTTACTTCAACATTTTTTTGGAAAAAAATTCTAAGAAAACTTGAAAAACGGAAAATATGTTCAAATTAGCAGCTTTTTAAGTTTAAAATCTGGAAAACAATTATAACTAAATTTTTGAAAATTCATTTAAGCTGTTTTCAGAAATTTCTCGTGCAAATAAAAAACAGTTTTCTAGTTTTAAAAAACTAGAAAACACGGCATAAAAAGCGGAACTCGATAAATTATATAGGTTACTCGCGTTATATCATATTTTTACGTCAAAACCCTCCTACAACGGCTTCATCTTTCACTCTCGGTTAGGTAATTGTATCTATCAATAATTTGTGTAATTGTGTTTTGGGAATTTATATATCAATTTGTGCGAATTTATATGACATCTGTGGCTTTAAAACAAATTCGGTTGTATGCAAATTGAAGTAATAAAGATTATTGTGTTTTTTCAATGATACATGTGTTTATGGTCTCTGGTGGTTGTCTGGTGGTTGTTAGTTGTTCACTACACCAGGCACCAGGCATCAGGTACCAGGCACTCTTGATGCTTATATTTAATAGTGATTAATGGGCTATTGATTTAAAAAGATAAACATACTTAACAATAATCTAATTATTTTAGATGGGTGCCCACCCAGCTCATAGTGATCCTATAGAATGGTCTGAAGAAGCTGAAAAATACTTTTTAAGAGTTCTTGCGGAGAGAGTTAAAAGAGATCCTAATGGGCACCAATATTTAAAGGAACTGACTGGATTGAGATGGATGAAGTTATGTTTTTAGCTCCTTTTCGTAATGAGCGATATCATCGTAGAGATTTTCAAAGTGGTGGAGGAATAAGAGGGAAAGAGGAATTATTCAATTACATGCACTCATCGATTCGAAATGTGATAGAACGAACATTCGGTGTGCTAAAAGCAAGATTTCATATTTTAAAGGATATACCAAACTACCCGTTGAGACGTCAAATGTTGATCCCACATGCATGTTGTCTTCTACATAATTTTGTTAGGATGGAAGATCGAGTTGATAATTTGTGGAATAATTATAATTCTCGTCGTCGTAGACGAAGTTCACAGTAAAAGGCTGTAGTCGTTGGATTTGTTAGCTGTTTAATATGCCTTTCCAGAAGATTTATTACGATTGCTTTGTAGTCGTTGGATCATATATTGCAAGACGCAGCATTTCGAATGTATTGTCTTATCTTGTCTGGGAAATATTCACTAACTGATTTATTTGCTGTAAATTTATTGTTCACTGCACATGGTCTGCTGATATACTTGTTGCAAAATACCAGAACTTCACTATACTATTGTGTATTCAAGTTCTGATGTTACAGAACTGCATATCTTTGTTCAAAATCATCCTTTTTATATATAATATACAAAATGTTACTTACCAATGACATATTAGTGCCTTTTTACATTGGTATAACCTATTACAAATATATTTTTTAATTTCTCACTACATGTGCTACCTTAGTTAAGTTTCTCACTACATTTGTGTTGGTTCTGGATGGCTTCGATGATTTTGTGAAGTTATGTGAGTTGTACTTGCTGAAGCGAGGCAACCAGAATTACTGACCTCTTGACACATAAGTTGAAGTGTCATCCTAGACAAAATTCATGTTTTGAATTATAATTAATGTCAAGAAGAACAGTGCAAGCCACGTAGCCAAGAAAACTTTAACCATGCCTCTTGCCACTTATTTTGGTTAAGTTTTGGTATTAGTTTGTCACTTGTAACGTAAATATTTAAAATATTTGAGATAAATTATTAAATTACATATTAGCAAATATACATAAATAAATACAATCAAGTAAAATTAAAAAACTTTAACAAGAAAAAACTAAAATTAAGAAAATTAGAAAATGGTCTGATTGGAACAAGTTTTCTGTTTTTCTTAAACAGAAAACTGGTGTATGCTTTGAAACACATTTTCATGATTTTCAATGATTTTCTAGGAGATAGAAAATGGGAAATTTTCTTGAAAAAATGGAAATGGAAAACAAGAAAATTTTCAGTCCAAGTAAACATACCCTTAATCTCGCACATAAAAGTGAGATTCTTGTGATAAAATTAATGAACTATTTGATCCTAAAATCATAATTTTATTGGAGTAAAAAGTTACCGTGTGAAAGTTACCTGAATAGAAAATTAGAAATCAACAACGGTTGGCTGGAGCGGAAGAGAGACGTTGGTCCACTCGATTATTACATATCATTATCCCATTGCTTAATTTGCAATGAAGTACGGGACTAGGCCCACTGGGCCTACCATTAAGTTAAAGTGTTCTTTGTTCTGTGCT
Organism: Heracleum sosnowskyi; assembly: GCA_030848705.1. Classification (NCBI taxonomy): domain Eukaryota; kingdom Viridiplantae; phylum Streptophyta; class Magnoliopsida; order Apiales; family Apiaceae; genus Heracleum; species Heracleum sosnowskyi. The sequence goes on from CM061240.1 coordinate 127,079,714, forward strand.
TTTCACAAAATTATCAAAAAGTAGCTGTATTTTCATGTTTGAGAAATCATCATATGCACTATATTCGAAAATCAAAATGTATTTCATGGAATTTAGCAATATATATATATATATATATATATATATATTTCATGGACCTGACCAAAAAAATAAATATATTTCATGGTCAATTATGTTTTCTTCTCAAAATCGATAATGTAGTATAAATTATATGTCTAATATAATTTTGAAACAAGATTTTTATATTTCAACTTATTTCATTATGAATTTAAGATAATACTAGTTTAAAACTTATGTGATTCATGGATTTTCTTTGATATTATATAAATATTTTTTAATTTAAATTAAAAATTTTAACACACAAATTTTGTAGACTTCAAATTTTGAATGATATACTTGATAATAATTATATGATAATAATTATATGTATATTACCCGTGATATATTTAGAAAAATGAGTGTTTTAATTTGGAAATACAGAAAAGTCGATACCTTTTAGCTGAAAAAAGTAATTTGTTAATTATTTGGTTATAGAATATTATAATTTTATTTTTTTAAAATAAAATTATCTGTGATATTATTTAAAAGGAATAGGTTTTAGTTAAAAAAAAAATAGAATGTTAACGTGTTTTAGTTGTAAAAAGTATAATTTTATTATTTTATTTTATTAAATAAAAGTGTCATAGTGTTTTTAGAAAAGAATAAATTTTAGTTAAATGAAATATAAAAGATAAAGTGTTTTACCGTAAAAGGACACTGATTAGTTATTGATAATTATAATATTGATTATTTTAATTATATAAAATGAAAGATATAATATATGGTATTGACGTATTAATGAGTTTTATATATTTTACTAATTATTAAAAAATATAGTGCATGATATTATAGAAATTTTTAGGTATGTTTATAGTAGGTAATATGTTGTAGTTAAAAGGTGTCGTGTTTTTTTAGAAAACGCAATCGATCAGTTAATATTATTTGTATTAATTTATTGTTTATTAATTAGAATAATTGACCGAAAATCAAAAAAAATAGAAAATCAAAAATTTTAATGTTTCGATTATTATATAATAGCATAGATAAGTAGAAGTCTAAAAAAATATGTAATTAAAAAAAATACCCTAAAAAGTTATCTTATTTTGATTTTAATTCGGCGAGATTGCAATATTACAAATTTGAACAAATACTTTTCAACAATGTTATTATTATTTAAAAGTAGGTAGGCCTAGTAATGTAAATGAGTTGATAGGCTTATAAACCATTTAGTGTTCGGCTTGAAAAATATTTTGATTTAATTTTGTACAAGAGTCGATCATGAAAGATTTTTCTCGTACGTGATTTGAACTTGAACATGTTAGAACTAGGCTTAAAAATTAGTGAACAAGTTCGATTAGAGAATTTAATGCACAAATTCGACAGAAATGCTCGTAAAAAATTGTATACACAATCTATGAAGTAATATGTTAGTAATTTTATCTATTCATTATTTTATTTTGTTAAATTATAGATTACTTTATTAGTAATAATTAAATTATTATAACATATATTACATTATAAATTATAAAAATAGTTGAATATGTTAACTAAACCAGATCCAAATTTGACTCATTGATAAATTTAAATTACAATCATGTCTTCGGGGTTTATCCCCCTCTTTTTTTATATTATTTTAATGCACTAAATTTTTTACATAAAATAAAATTATAGTGGTGTTTGTGAACACAAGATCCTGAGTATGAATAATATTAGTGAGAACGCTCATGTATCCTATACTGTAAAACATGTTCGTGAACTGTTTGCAAAAATATTCACAAATAATATTTTTTAATAAATTAATACACGAACAAATATATTATCTCAAATATAATACAAACTCCGGTTCGATATATTTAGAAAAATGTTATTCCAAGAGCCGTTTTTTTCATTTGCAAAGCTATATTATAGCATATGTCCAGCATATTGTAATATAATATACTATAAACAGTTCTGAAAATTTAAAAAAAATCTTTAAAAATAAAACATTTCCTTATATTTATAACAAACAAATATAGGAACCGTTCAGAGTTGAGTTCCATTCGATTAATTTTGAAAAATGCTAGAGTTCTCAACAAAATATCCCAAAATATCTCCCAAATTTATTCTTAAAAGTAATATTTCCTATAAAAATATGAAACCCCGCATGCATGCTGAACACACAAATTAAAAATTACTAAATATCAGCCAAATCGTTATATACAAAATTTGGGACATACCAAATTATTATATACAAATTTTGAGATATTTTGTTAGGTTCATGGCATTACTCATTAATTTACTGCAATGCTTATGTAAGAATTAAGATTAAGTACATAAAACAAAAAAAAAGTAAACAAGATTTGTTTACTTTCACATTCTAATCAACATCAACACAATTGTAAATTTTGTACACCTTCACACAAAGTTAAAACAACCCATCAAACCAACCATGACCGTCTGATTTTTCCATTAATGCTGACGTGGCACTAGTTTAGTACAGCCGGGCCCACTTTTAAATCAACAACAAATTACAAATGTTAGTATTAGGGGCGTACACGGTTCGGGTTGGGCGGGTTAAGAGAATTTAACAACCCAACCCAATTAAATCGGGTTTGCAAATTTTCAAACCAACCCATAAAAATAAAATTCGTAATCCAACCCATTTAGTGTATTTCGGTTTGGATTGGTTCGGGTTGGAGTGATCGGGTTAATAAATATTAATATTTTCAGTAGTATCCATTTTTTTGCTGATGCAATTAGCTTTCCAATAACCTCTTATTTGTTTCATTGCAAACATTTGTTGTCGGTTGGCTTTGATAAGCCTATTTGAGACAAAACTAGTCTAACATCATATAAGAGAAAAGATATCAAATGCATTAAACAGGTGTTTAGATGCTAATTAAACAAAGGTAAAATATCAAACTTAAAAGATACAACAACACCGTTATTTCAGCTGCTTCACCATGGGGAATTCAACATAAGAAGCATGTCCGTTATTTCAGCTGCTTCACCATGGGGAATTCAACATAAGAAACATGTACGTGTATGAATCTATTATCTATTCTGTGTAGTTCATTTCAGATTCATAGAAAAACCTGATGTAACCATACAAAAAATAGAGAAACAAAATGTTTGAAACAAAAACCAACAGAAATGCATCTGAGAGCAACCTAAGTTCAACAATCCATATTTTTTAGTTAAACTTTATTATTTTTAATCGGGTTGGGTTGGTTCGGCTAAAAAAACTCGAAACCCATACCCAACCCATTTAAACCGGGTTTATATTTTTTCAATCCAAATGCGTATCGGTTTAAAAAAATTCGGTTTGGATCGGACGAAAAAAGATCGGTTTGGATTGGATTGATCGGTTTTAACAACCCGTGTACGCCCCTAGTTAGTATTAATGTATTATGTACCACCTTTTCCAGGTTGACTGTTCTCCAGTCTGTCATAAGTGTCTTCTACCCTCTTGCACACGTTAGAATTCATATATACATGTATGTAAGTATCTATAATAATTATATATTGTACATATATACACTCTGTAATTTCACCCTCTCTTTATAATTATGAATTAACGGGCATTAAGAAAAGATTGTATTGATTAAGACTCTTGATTTCTTCAAGGCCCATCAAAATTTTCTCCAGGGTTCTGTGGAAATTCAAGAAAATCTTGAAAATTCAGGTGAGTTTTTGATGGGTGTTTAATTTTTTTTCCTGGTTTTGTACTTGATTACTGCCAAGATTATATGTGGGTCAGTGTTGAAATGTTCAGTAATAAACTAGAAAGCTTAAAAATTTAATCTTTTTGTCTTTTGGTAGGTGTATCAATTATTGTTGAGGTGAATTGTAGTAGCAATAGTGCTGTTTGTGTTTAAAATTTAAAAATTTAATCTTTTGTCTTTTGGTTGATATATCATTATAGTTGAGGTGAATTGTGGTAGTAAATTAGTAATAGTGCTATTTGTCTTAAAAATGCAATCTTTTGTCTTTTGGTTGATGCATCAATTATAGTTTTGGTGAATTGTTGTAGTAATAGTGCTATTTGTCTTAAAAATTCAATCTTTTGTCTTTTGGTTGATGTAGAAAATAGAGTTTAGGTGAATTCTAGTAGTAATACTGTAATAGTGATTTTTGTTCTGCATAAATTGGTTGCTTGGGTGGTTTATAAGTACTTGTAGTTGGTAAATCAGCAAGAGGGATTTGTAATTAGCAAGACTTTGGTCTGCTATCTGGAAATTTACCAACTTTCTTGGTTTGTTATGCCACAAGAACAATTTTTTGTGGTGAATTATTATTGGTTTCTGGAGAAAGTAGATTAATATTTTGTTGATAAAGTTATGGTGTTTAGTAGTGGGAAATGGGAATTGTAGGGAGAAACATCCTTGGATTTATGGAATTTGAAGCTTGATGACTAATGTTGAAGTGAACATCTAGAAGTTGAGCTTAAAATTCCCTTGGTTTTCGTTTTTGTTTTCATTTTCGTTTTTGTTTTCGTTTCATATCAATTTGGATTCTGCAAATATGCATAGTATATGTCAGGGTTTGGGAAAGGTCTTGGTGGATGCAAGGTTTAGGAAAGGTCCTGGTTGACGCAGGGTTAAGGAAAGGTCCTGGTGTGCGGGATTGCAGGGTTAAGAGGCTGTTTTCGAGGGGATCAAATAAGCGGCCTTGCTATCTTGCTGACCTAGTGAATAAGAAATAGACACTTAACCATTGCGTCAGACATCTTTGTATAGGTAATTGTACTATATGAAAAAGCTATGCTCATGGCTAGTGAAATACATTAACGACCTCAGTATTGAGACGAAGCTCGATTTCATAAGTAGATGAAGATTGTTTGATGAGTAGCAATTAACAGGGTTCAGTTCTCAGTTCATTTCCTCTATAACGTGTCGATTTATACAAGGCTTCAGACGAGTACATTTGATTGGCTCGGATGGAAATCCGTTGAAAAGTTCACCTTTATAACTGGCCTTTACAAAAACTGCTGAGTTTCCTGTTGGAATTAAATTTATCCTTGTGGTTTCTGACCTTTATGAAATGGAAGTTTTCACTCCAAGTCTCCAACCCATCTTGTTAGTTGCAGTGTAAGAGAGTTTATTAAATGAGAACCATTGGATTGTAGGCTAGCATACTCCAAAAGAATTGTGCCTTAGATTGTTCCAAAATTTTGGTTCTGCCAGGGCTTCATTTAGATGTCAGTAACTATTATGAAACTGTCAGCCCCTTGCAAATTGTATAAAAGATTAAACAAACGAGTTCCTTTTCTTTTGTACTCTTAAGTTTTTCTATGGGTAAAGATTATGATTTACTTTTTGTATCTTTTCCATTTTAACTTTTGTACTTTCGCTCTTTGCAGTTTGGCAATCCCACAACATAAATATGGTAGGGGAAGATGATGCAGATTGTTCTGTTGATTTTCGTGAGTCAGAGGCTGGGAAAAATGTTCCACATGAAGATGTGTCGTCTGACGCTAAAGACATGTTGGATATTGGAAGCGCCATGGAAGTTTTAACCAGAGTGGACTTGGACTTGGCATACTCTTCTGAAAAATTGGTTAATCTGGACACACTTATGATGCATGTTTGGGCTTGGGAAAATGAATTTCAAGCACTGGCTACAGATGATATATCTGTGGATTGCATAGAGAAAGCAGTGGCATTTGATCTCTTATCTGGTATCTTAGATTCAGAGGTAAGAGCACTGGAAAAATTCATGAGTACTCTTCAACTTCAGATGGTTGATGCACGGCTTAAAATATCTTCATGCGGGCACTTAAGAGAACTGTTCACTGCAGTGGAGGTTAAATTGTACGATTCAGAAGAGTCTTTGAAGCAATCACAAGAGCATGCATTAGAAATGAAGATGCAGTTAACCAAGTTGCAGATGACATCATTGGCATTTAATCCTAATGATTGTAAGTTAAGCATATTGACAATAAAGAAACATTTTAGCTGTCTATCAGCAGGAAAGATGCGTGATGCTAAATTGTTTATGACATTTACTTTGTAACAGGGAAATACAACAGTAACACAGGTTTGCAAGATGATTCTCAAGTGTCAATTGCGAGGCCACAAATGCAAACAGCTGAACAGAGACATGTTCTAAGAATGTTGGAAAAGTCACTTGCACGAGAGCTTGATTTTGAGAAAAAGCTAACAGCATTAAAACAAAATGAAGAAGATTTGAAATTAAAGCTACACTTAACCGAGCAGGTATCGTTCTTCATGGAAGAAGCAGCGGAGGTTGTTTGGGGTAGATTTATAGAGGCAGAAAATACAGCAGAGGTACTAATGGGAATCTCAAAGGAAATGGTGGGGCGTCTTCAAGTTGTCCAATTCAGTCGCAATGGTTCAATTCAACGAGAAGAGGAGATGAAGCTTAAACTTCAAGATTGCGTAGAACAGTTGAAAGCCAAAGAAGTTCTTATACAAAAGCTTAGCATCAGTGAACCACATCTTATGGTAAATGATACTGAAGTTGCAATGTTAAGGGAAAAGGTAAATATTCTTGAAGAACAACTGAGAGAATCTGTGTCGCAACTGCAAAAAGCAAACGAATCCAATAAAGGATATCAAAAGCAACTTCAGGAAATGGATTATACAATTGAGTCTTTGAAAGAAAACATTTATGATGCAGAAAATAGGGTAGATGCTGCAGAAACCAAGACTACGCAATTAACAGAGGCAAACCTTGAACTAACAGAAGAGATAGGTTTACTAAAAGGTAGTAATGATAGTAACACAAAGAAAGCGAGCTTACTCGAGAAGCATTCAAGGGACCTTGAGCTTCAATTACAACATGCAAGGGCGTCCTCTGAAGCCAGTCAGGAGCAGCAAAACATGTTGTATTCTGCAATTTGGGATATGGAAACTTTAATAGATGAACTGAAACAAAAGGTCACTCGATTCGAGAATAAAGCTGAAAATGCAGAGGACAAATGTATTTTATCAACCGAAACAAACTTAGATCTGAAGAGAGAGCTGGAATTTTTAAGGGGCAAAATTGAGTGCTTAGAGACATCGTTAGAGGAATCAAGAGTTGAGAAGATAGCAAGTGCAAAAGACGTTAATATTAAAACCAGTCTTATCATGGATATGGTCATGCAGCTAGCAACAGAAAGGAAGCGCATACAAAAGCAGGTAGTTCACTTTCATCAAAATTCTTTGGATCCCCTCAATCACCTTTTTTAACCCCCCTCCCCTCTTCATATGATCGATCTTAGGATCTCATCATAAGTTAATTGTTTGTATTGGTTTAATTCATAGAGATATCAGTGTATCATTGTTTTTTGGTGTGTGATAATTACTGAATAGAATTTCTTGCAGATGTATTCTTTATCATCCCAAAACAGAAGTTTGATGGCTAAGTTACAAAATACAACAGATGGATCTGCAGCCCTACAAAATGGAGTAGTTGACAATAAGAACATATCAAGTCTTAATGAAAGTAATGCTCATATTGCGACACAACCCTCAGATGATAGTATCCAGGCAAGTTCCTCTTTCTGCTTTTGGAATAACGGAAACATAAAAGAAAGGAAAATTTATCCTAAGGCTTTTAAGCTAATTTCTGGTTTGGTTGTGGTCTGCAGTAACTTCTTTTTTTGGTTAACATTACAAACCGAGCTTGAAATTTGTTTTGTTTATAAATCCGATTTTACATCTTCAATAATTTAGCTATTAAGGTGTCTCTACATGAAATAAGGAAAAGAAAAGAACAGGGTGATTCCATATTAATATATCTCGGAGATTTTTTAGTATTTTAATCTTTAATTTATAATTACAAAATTACATGTTCTCTGCTGACACAAGAATAGACATGAAGCCTCCTAATTTTCTATTTTAGCGGAAATTTGTATGCATTATTTGTATCGAAAGTCTAACAAATGTCAATAACTGATTTATCTCTTTAAATGAGAGCTGGAATCTCCTAGGTAATAGTTATGTCAAGCACATACTATGCTCAAATTGGCTAACATCAACGAGTCCAATGTAATTAATGTATGATAGTATATGATCTGATACTATGTGCTGAATTATAGACCATACTAATACTGAAGTATCCATTTCTCATCTTTCAAAATATGTTATGGATGTTATGATATCAGACTGAAGAGGTATCAGATGACCCACCTGCCTGTGGAACTGAAGTTGAGCTTTCCACTTTTTCAAAAGGCGCCAATGATTCCGATTCGAGTTCGGACGAGGAGAGAGTTGTACAAACAGGGAAGCCTCGCCATAAGTATTTCTTTATGACAATTCTTGTGCTGTTGGTTTCAGTGCTAGCAGCCTATATATATGACAACAGAACAGTCTTCTTCAGTGTTTTATGATGGCAAACTGTTCCCATTCAGGGAATCATGTAACTCAGTCCATGTGTTTATTTGTATGATTTGATTGGTTGGTTGGTTTGTCATGTGTTTTGATGTAGTGTTCACTTCATCTTCTGGAAAGCATGTTTTTTCCAGAGATGAGATTAAATTAGAAGATGTGAATATCTGTAACATTAAAAAAAAGAGTCAGTATAGTAGTCGAGAATTGTATTTACAAATCTAATTCTCTTGTGAAATGTTTACATATATGTTGTACATGTATTCATTTGGCGTTTGACGCGATATTTAAGTTTTGATGTCAGTTTTTTCAGCTAATTTTCGATTTTGTAATGTAGATTTTTTTTGAAGATGTGAAGAAACACAGGCTCCATTCAAGTTCATTGTTTTGTGGCACCAGTATTCATTTTGATTATCAATCACCATATAACTTTGTACATCCTACATTTATAAAGAAAAAATAAATAAATTGACCCTGCCAAATAGTTTGTACAATTTGCTGGCTTCACCAGCAATAATATAGGAAGAGAGAATGTTACAGTTAGATTAGTTCAGACAAGCACCTCCTCTTTCTCATCCCATGCACTATTTCTTGGTTCATTTTCGGATCTTATTATTTTTTTTCTCCTTGCTCCTTACTCACTCTGAATGTCTATCTTGTAATGTACATTGATTGTTAGTTTTGAAGTGCATGTGAATTTAGAAAAATGGTGGAGAGCTATATAAATGAGAACTTCAAAGCAGTGAAGTCCAAGCACTCGTCATCTGAAACATTGCAGAGATGGAGGAAAGTGTGCGGTGTGGTGAAGAATCCAAAGAGAAGGTTTCGTCACACTGCCAACATCTCCAAGCGTCACGAAGCTGCTGCAATGCGTCGTACCAATCAGGTGCATCTCCTCCTTACATTATTTTCATGCCTATTCAGAATCTCGTAAATTTATGACATTTACTAGTATTATCTGCGTTATGTCAACGAGCAAATCTACAAGTCTGACATATTTTTATATTTACCGCACAATTAAGAAAAATAGAAAACCTAATGTAAACAACATAAATGAGTACATAATGTAATACACTAGAAAAATACTAACAAAATGTGTATTCACTTGCCTAGTTTCTGTTTGTTTCTATTAATCTGAATCAGGTTTATCCTTTAATTGAATTCTGAGACAGAAATACTGACTGTTTCTCTTGCATACCGCAGGAAAAACTGAGAGTTGCAGTTCTGGTTTCCAGGGCTGCATTTCAGTTTATACAACAAGGTTATGTTCTTTGTCCTATCTATGAAATTTGAAGATAGGACAGATCATCAAACTGATACTCGGTAAATATTTGCAGGCATGAAACCAAGTGACAACAAAGTACCTGATGATGTTAGAGCAGCTGGTTATCAGATTTGTGCTAATGAGTTAGGATCCATAGTTGAGGGACATGATATGAAAAAATTAAAATTTCATGGCAGAGTATCTGGCATTGCGGAGAAACCCTGCACATCAACCCCAAATGGGCTTTCTACGGATAAAGGTTCACTTAACCGCAGACAAGAACTTTTTGGAATCAATAAATTTACTGAAAGCGAGCCCCGTGGTTTCTTGGTTTTTGTTTGGGAAGCTCTCCAAGATATGACCCTTATGATCCCTGCAGTGTGCGCTTTTGTTTCTTTGATTGTTGGTGTAGCAACTGAAGGATGGCCAACAGGGGCCCAGGATGGTCTTGGAATTGTTTCAAGCATCTTGTTAGTGGTCTTTGTCACAGCTATTAGTGATTATCGACAATCTTTACAGTTCAGAGATTTAGATAAGGAGAAAAAGAAAATCTCAATCCAAGTCACAAGGAATGGATATAGGCACAAAATGTCGATATATGAGCTACTTCCTGGTGATATTGTACATCTTGCTATTGGAGACCAAGTTCCTGCAGATGGCCTTTTCGTGTCGGGTTATTCTATGCTTATTGATGAATAAAGTCTGACAGGCGAAAGTGAGCCCATAATGGTAACCGATGATAATCCTTATTTGTTGTCTGGAACTAAGGTTCAGGATGGATCATGCAAGATGCTAGTTACCACAGTGGGAATGAGAACTCAATGGGGTAAACTTATGGCAACTCTTAGTGAGGGTGGAGATGATGAGACTCCACTTCAAGTTAAACTAAATGGCGTAGCAACCATTATTGGTAAGATTGGCCTTTTTTTTTGCTGTCGTGACTTTTTCAGTACTTGTGGAGAAAATGTATACTCGTAAAATGCAAGAAGAAACCAACTCGAGCTGGACCGGTGATGATGCTTTGTCACTGTTGGAATATTTTGCTATAGCAGTTACAATTGTTGTTGTTGCTGTTCCCGAGGGTTTGCCTCTGGCTGTGACATTGAGCCTTGCGTTTGCCATGCAGAAGATGATGAATGATAAGGCACTAGTCCGCCATCTTGCAGCCTGTGAAACAATGGGGTCTGCAACAACTATCTGTAGTGACAAAACTGGTACACTGACAACAAATCGTATGACTGTTGTCAAGACATGCATATGTATGAATGTCAAGGACTTGAGTAAAGAAGGAAGCTCTACAAATCTGAAATCTGAAATCCCGGCTTCTACAATGAAAATACTACTACAATCTATTTTTAACAACACTGGGGGAGAGGTTGTAGTTAATGAAACAGGAACACGTGAAATACTAGGAACACCAACTGATGCTGCTCTATTGGAGCTTGCCTTGTCTCTTGGTGGAGATTTTCAGGCAGAGCGTAAAGCTCCTAAAGTGATAAAAGTTGAGCCATTCAACTCTACAAAGAAAAGTATGGGGGTTGTGCTTGAACTTCCTGAAGGAGGTCTAAGAGCTCACACAAAAGGAGCTTCTGAAATAGTTCTGGCTACCTGTGACAAGGTACTCAATTTAGATGGTGAGGTTGTTGCCCTGGATGAAACATTGGTAAACCCTCTCAAAGTAACAATTGAGCAGTTTGATGGAGAAGCCCTGCGAACTCTCTGTCTCGGCTATGCCGAACTAAAAAATGGGTTTTCTCCCAGGTGTGAAGGAGTCTGTTGCACTTTGTCGTTCAGCAGGTGTGAATGTTCGGATGGTTACTGGAGACAATATAAATACTGCACAAGCTATAGCTAGAGAATGTGGTATACTAACAGAGGATGGTATCGCAATAGAACAAAACTTTCTTATGTATGGTACTAAGGATATTGTGTCACATTTGATGAAGTTGTGTCAGTTACTGGTGATGGAACAAATGATGCGCCAGCACTTCATGAAGCAGATATTGGACTTGCAATGGGAATTGCTGGAACTGAGGTTGGCATACTAGTAAAACCATATTGATTCACATCTTCTAAGAAAAACTTTCTTATGTATGGTACTAAGGATAGCGTGAATTTTACAATAACGTATCTTCTGCTAAATTTTATGTGTCATCACACTACATATCTTGGAACAATAACATAAACATTTTATGATTTACTCATCTTTGAGAAGCTATGACTGATTAATTGTATGAAATGCGGATCTCTTACACCGTCTTTAGGTGGCCAAAGAGAGTGCAGATGTCATAACATGATCATTGACATATCCAGGGAGTGCTCCCCTCACCGCTGTTCAGCTTTTGTGGGTTAACATGATCATGGATACACTGGGAGCTCATGCGCTAGCTACTGAGCCTCCAACTGATGAACTAATGAAGAGAACTCCAGTCGGGAGGAAGGGAAATTTTATAAGTAATGTCATGTGGAGGAATGTCTTTGGACAATCTTTATATCAGATCATTGTAGTTTGGTTTCTTCAGACAAAAGGAGATGATACATTTGGTCTTGATGGACCTGATTCAGGACTGATACGTAACACACTTATTTTCAACTCATTTGTGTTCTGTCAGGTAACTTCTTATTATTTCTGGTGTTGCCATATAGTAAGTTCATGTTCGTTATGAACCTACAATGTATATCAAATTATTAGTGATGGGTATCGGGAACCTGGAAATGTTACATATGTGTATGTTATTGTTTCTGGTTCAGCTGATTGCGCCATAGCGTGGTGATGTTAACTTAGCTAATAATTGGTTTTAACTCAATGGTCGATTAATTTGCAATATTTAATAGTCATGATTTGCTAAAACTTTTGCAGGTTTTAGAGGGTATACTGGACAGCTACGTTTTTGTTAGTGTTATCACTGTTACCGTCTTATTTCAGATCATCATAGTTGAGTTCTTGGGTACATTTGCAAACACTTACCCCCTCTCATTAGTAACAGTGGGTTTTTAGCATACTTTTTGGACTTCTGAGCATGCCAATAGCTGCAGTAGTTAAAATGATCCCAGTTAAAGAGTGAATTTGGTTGACGTATACATCCTTCCAGACTTCGAAATTTGTAAAAATCCGTAGCTTTTTTAGTAGTTTTTCATCCTTGGCTTTGAAACTTTCAAGTTATAGACCTTGGCCACAGAGGATTCATCTTTTCTTGTTACTGGTAACAAGCACGACAGAGTGTAAAACAATCATTGTTCGCGTTGTTTAGCTGCCAAGATGAATGCAGGTGAGATGTTGTAATAGATCAACCAGATGGGCGAAGAAACGCATGCATGTAATCTTTTAGCAAACGCATGCATGTGATCAGGCATCCATTCTAGGGGCTCAGTAATCATCTAATTTTGTAATTTCGGCTGTGGCTCTTACAGAATTGACTTACTGAAAGGTACATAGTTGTTTTAAATGATGATTCCGTTAAATTTTGCGATGTACATTTCAGATTGCCTCTGATTTTGTTTCAAATTCAGACGAGCAAATGATTCGAATGTAGTTTATCCCAAATCATTGTCTTATTGGTACTACTAGCGTTCACTTTGATTATCAATCAACACGCAATTTTGATAGCAATGGAACCGTTATGTGATGATTATGTTTTTCAATGTTGTTTCCCCAGATCTCCGATAGAGTGAAAAGTTAAATTGATCAATTTTTGACCAAATATTATATATCTATAATATAACGACAATTAAATGTTAGTTAGAAATCGATCAATCAAACAAGATATAAAATTTGAAATAAAAACATAATATTTAATAAAATCATATATGTACCTGTTACACATCAAAAGAAACGCATATCATAAGTGATAAGTATCTTCTCTATTCAAGACATGAATTTAATTTTCTTCTAATTACATCATATATTTTTGTAACTCTCCGATTTTACGTTATTTTGACCAAATAAGACTACTTTTATTCTAGCATTGATGAAGCATATATTCAATATTTATGTACATCATAGCGTAATATGCTCCCGCATATCTTCCTAATTAATTGCCTAATTAGCTGCACTTAGCTACATATAAATAAGCTAAGAAGTTTTCTCATCTATTACAACTTTGTAAAATCACAATTAAGCTCCTACATAACACGCATGGATTCATCAAAAGTTGCTTTCTGCCTCATCCTCTTTCTCTTTGTATCCGGTTAGTCTCTTCCTCTATCTCTCTTAAAATTCATACACAATCTTTTTGTTTTTGTAAGAAGGAATGTAGTCATGTTTTAGTAGATATCCATGTCTTCCTTAATTTTATAATTGTAACAAAGATTTCGATGTTTATTGCTCCCAACACGGAGGCATGAGTGTTTGAGTATTTAGCGAAGTTTTGCATAATTGTGCATAATACTTGTAATGTATTATACATGCATGTTCTACATTTTTAACAATTGATGCATAAAAGAGCAAGTTTAAGAAATCAAATCCAATCAATTCTTGGTGAGCACATTTAGGTCGGTCATAAATGACGCTTTTTTCTTGTAGTGAATGTTGATTTGGCGCGTCAAAGAAAAAGTGATTACTTAGATCATCTTGCGAGTCAAACTTAATTACGATGTTTTTTATTTACATGAACAGATTCAGTGATGTTAGGAACAGCAGTTGAACTCGGTGAAGTGAATATAAAACATACCGGCGGAAGTTACATTACGTGTAAGACGGATGAAGATTGCAGAGCACCTTGCACGTTTTTCCGTTGGAAAACTTTCAAATGTACAAACGGTTATTGTACCTGTACCAACTAACGTCCATGCATGTACATTTACCGTAAAATCTCTATAAATTAATATCGTTGGAATCGATGAATTTTATTAATTTATCGAAATTATTAATTGAAGTTAAATTGACATTGTCGTTATTATGTTGGGATCAAAAATTTGCATTGAAAATATTAATTTATCATGATATCGAATATTAACTTAACGAGGTTTTACTGTACGTTGAGTTTTTTTTTTCTTTTTTGAGAATAATGTTTCAATTTCTTTGATATATAATAATATATAGAAAATCATAAACAAGTTCAATTTCATCATCAGGCCTTGGTTTGTAGGCCTAATGGGCCTGTATAGTAAACTCGAGCCACAATTGTTTTGGAGTCCATACTGAAAAATTGATCCAACGTACTAAACAATAATTAATCATGTGAATTTTAACCTTTTTAACCTATTAAAATATTCACAATCATTTTAACATATTAGAATTTAGAAGCAGAGATTTGGGCACACAAAGAATTAGAGCTAAAACGAAAAACGCCCATCAAACGGAAAAATACAAAAGGCCGGAAGTGTTGAGTAGGGCAGAGGTGTTTTATGATGCAATCAAATACTAAATCATTACTACTCAAGACCTTGTTTTGCAATTAGCATTATCGATCATGCTTTCAACACGGGCCATTGTGGCTTCGCCTTGGCCATTTATCGCAACACACACTTTAAACCACATATTTTGTTGCACGTAAAATAATGTTAAAGTTTCCAAAATCGTTTCGATTATTAATGTAACTTATAACAATATCAAAAAAAAAAAAAAAAAAAAAAGTATTCACATACACGAGCTTAACTACGGGTTGTGTGTTAAAAATGTACTATCATAGTAATTTTTATTTTATTTTCAAAGCAAAAAAAAAAAAAATATTTTTTGTTTAATCATAATAAATTGAGACTCGTGCATGCTCTAAAAAAGAAGATAGCGTCATAGGGCAGTGAGGTCGTTAGTGGTCGCACCAGAAAGCAAGACGTTGACATAATTAGAAATCCACCTTTTCTAGGGTTAGAAATTCAAACCTGACGCTTATTAAAGTTACGGAGCAGTTCCATTATACCCTACAAGAAGAACGACATTTTTCTAATCGTCGAATCAGTAAGATAATGCTCAAAATCGGAAGAAAATGACCCATTTTCTACTAATGCTCATTGATAAAAATTGATTAAGTCGGAAATGTCATAATATTATATATAATTATACCCTATACATCTCTCTCATATACGATTACTTTTAAATGTATATCCTTAGATGATTGGCTAATTAGTAACTGTGGTACGTCTCTTAAGCTTTTGATCAGTCCTTTTAAGTCGTTATCTTTCTTTACAGAAAAAATTAAAAACTAAAAGGGCTTCAATTTGTTAACAAGATCAACATAAATAATATGCTCATTTTATTATCAAATTGGCATGCTGTGCGCTGTCGTACCTTGCAATTTTTGCTTATAAAATTCAAAGATTTAATTAAGATACGATCTCGTTTCCGTACAGGAAATGCATCTTAATTTGTTCATATATGCGGAAATGAATCTACTAATCTTTAATAATTATTAGTGGTAACTTTTAATTGTCTTTTCATTGGTCCTCAATTTTTTTCTTCGATCAAGTCATTAGCGTGCAGCTAATTTCCTTTGATTAACGTAGTTCCTAATTCCCTTTATCAGAAAGGCCAAAAAATGAAGAAAGAAAAAGAAAGTTAAAAAAGCTCGTTCTTTTTTGGCCGGCTAAACATAATTATTGATGCTACTTTTGGATAAGATGTAGACTAATGCAGTAATATAGTCATTAATGCTAGGAAATTCAAATAATTCTCCCAAAATTTATACAAAATAATGTTAAAGACACGTTTTTTATTTTAATTCGTTAACGAATATGTATGCACGCGAGCTATCGTATTTGTATTAGGAAAGTTATCAAATAAAATACATTTGAGAGATTTTTTGAAATAAACTTTTGAGTTCTATAGCATAGCATTTTTCCATGATATATAACTATATTTCAAATTACGTTCAGTTTTCAATTTAACCCTCTTCGCAAAGCTTTGTTTAACACATTACATAATCCGGTATTTTATATGACGTCGTTGTGCTTAGTAAGAATATATATAAATTATTTTAAAATTTAACTACATTTAATCATAATTTTTTGAATTTCTAAATTTGTGACCATCTTCAAAACTCGTCATAATTAAAGCGAGAAAATACTCCCTTCATCTCATATTATGTGTCTTGTTTAATTTTTTTTTTGTGGTCAAATTGACTCAAATTTGATTGAAAATTAGAAATTATTCCTTTATAATTTCAAAATAATTGAGAAATACATTATAAAATAAATTAAATATACTTTCTAATGATGTAATTTTAATAATTTTTTCAATCATATATAAAATATGTGTAAGTTTCAGTTATTTGATCATTAAAAAGTTAAATATGAGACGGAGGGAGTATGTAAATATTCTAATTACATGTGATGTGGTAATAATAATATGCATGTTCTGGATTGAAATTTCATGGAGTGGAACAGAACTTTGAACTCAGTTTCACAAGTGGGATAACAATTAGATAAGTTTTGATAATTAATCATAGAATATCAGTAACCATTATTTATTGATGGCAAGACTAATCCCCCTTAGAATATATAGAACACAATTGAATAGCTTTGTTATCCACTTTGACAATGGATTAAAGAAGATTTTAGTGAACTTAATTAGAAAGTAGTCACCCACTAGCAAAACTAAACACACCATTGAGAGTAGTATTAGGTAACAATTTAACATCAGACAAATCTTACCACTTTTTAAGCGCCTCCCTTGCCATTAAGACCTAGTTAATTAATATAGATTATGGGTAAATATATGTCATATGTGCACTAACTTTCCATCTTACTCGAACATATTAAAATGTGCTATATAGAAAGAATTAAGCAAAGAACCGCGACAAGAAACTCTCGTGTTTAATTTGCAACACCACTATAGTTTATCAAGATGAATTATCATTACGAACAATGTCGAATTTAGTCATCGTTTTATTATGTTTTATTTGCTACCAAAACTTAAGAGCAAATTCCTTTTCCAGAAAAAAAATGGTGTTCAAACATGCACTGCATGAACAACATGAGTTAAAAAATTGGTAACGTTTGGGTGACTTTTAGGTTTGAAATGATTTTAGCTTAGCATCGACTAAAATGTTCTAATCATTTTTACTATGAGCAAATTGCAAAGTGTTGACTGAACTTTACCTGTTTTAGTATTTCAGTAACGGAGTTTTATATTTGCAATATGGAGATCTATATTGTTCTCATTTAAAAAAAAAAAGTGATTAAGGGACTTTTTTTTTGAAAATATAATGATTTTTTTTCACGAATATGGCTCTTATAAAAGTGTTATTATTTAGATTTTCGTAAATAGCAATTATAAAAAATGATCAACACTGGATTACCTAATCATGGTTGACAAGAAATATGATGAGAAGTTTATAATGGGAGGAAATTAGAAAAGGAAAATGTAATTGGCTTTTTTGTGCGAGAGAAAGTGGTGACAAAACACACGTTAGAGTGAATGCAAGTGATGATTCCAAAATCAAAAGCTTGCAAAGAACTAGTGTTTGTGAGCATCTTTGACGGAGGATGTCAAGAGGTGTGTCAATATCACATGACATGATATAACATAATATTTTATTAATATTTCATTAAAGTTGTTAAAATGTCATTGAAGTATCAAGTAATATGGCAAGGATATAACTTGAGATGTCAAAAGTTGACATCCCATAAATTATGTGCCAACTTCATTTGTGATCTCATTTATAAATAAACTATTATTTCTCTTACTTATTTATATTATACATGTTTATGTGAAACTTATTTATATTATATTTTTTATTACATATTATTTAAATAAATTATTATTTAAATTTTGTTACATTTTAACTCTTTTTTTTCACTATACCATTTACATAATTTATAATTTATTTTTCTTAGAATATTTTTCTTGTGTTATATAGCTTTTAATTTGTAATTTGTTTTCATAGAGTAATGAATATTATTATTGATTTTGAATGTTGTTAGATTATAAACCCAGAAGCCAAACTTTAGTCTTACATGAGTTGTGTTTATAATTATTTTTCTATGGTTGTATTTTGAGTACATACGATTTATAATCTTATTTTTTATTTTAATCATTTTTTTATATATTAAATTTAAAAAATGTTTTATTTTTTATTTTTGTAATTTG
Source organism: Heracleum sosnowskyi (assembly GCA_030848705.1). Taxonomy (NCBI): domain Eukaryota; kingdom Viridiplantae; phylum Streptophyta; class Magnoliopsida; order Apiales; family Apiaceae; genus Heracleum; species Heracleum sosnowskyi. The sequence goes on from CM061240.1 coordinate 127,098,357, forward strand.
ATTGCATAAGATTTGCATGCACCAACTAATTATTTATTTAATAACTAATTAATTTAATGTTATCGGTTAAAGTAATAAAATTATAATAATATGTAGGTCCAACACTTTTTAAAAGTTGGCATTTTATGGGGTGCCAACATTGAAGTGTTTTTTTGAAAAAAGGGTGCCAAAAATATACTCCCTCCGTCCCGCCCAATTGTTTAAAATAGGGGAAAAAGTAGGAAAAATGAGTAAAGTGATGAGATCCGTCAATATTTAAGGTATAAAGTAAGGAAAGTAGTGGAAGTAGTTGATTTTTATATTATAAAACTTTATTATTTTTAGAAAGCTTTGAAATGTAAAGAAATGGATGAGACATCCAAAAATGAAAGTTTAAAAAAATGGATATGACCGATGAAGTATGAAAGAAAGAGAATATAATTTATAATATTTTTGATTAAGTGACAAAGTTGAGATCAATTGAGGGGTGCCAACCATTAAAAACACTATGCGTGTTTGGGGTATTACAAAAAAGTTGATTTATTGCTTAAAATGAATAAGTGTCATAAAAGTGATAAGTTGATGAATTTTTATAAGTTATACGGGTGTTTGGATAAATTTACTTATAAGTTAGTTAAGAGTTTGCTAAATTAAATTTGAAAAAATAATTATTAAATACAATGATTTCAACACTTGTATTTTAAATTAAAAAAATATTTAAAAACATAAAGGTGAAAATATAAAGTATTAAAAAACAAAGAAATCAAGTAATAAATCAATACGTTCAGGAAAATGTACCCCATTATTAATATTCAACTTATCAATATATAAGTTATAAATTGATGTCATAAATTGGGTTGACAAACCCCCTCTATAAACTGTTGTCGGCTTATAAACCCGTTGCGGGCCCTATGATGGGAGCATTTGGCCGGAAATATGACATGAAGAGGTCCCATAAAATAGTGTTAATCAATAATGTTAGATACGTCCAGGTTTGTGTTATATTAAATTCAATAAAACATATTCCAGTGACTTATTTGTTAAATACGTATAAATTTATTCCAAGATTATCTTGTCCCTCCATGCATCTTAAAGACGCTCAAGTACTTCTCCATTATGCGACCTCTTAGGTATAATGTGAGGATGGTTGTTGTACTTATATATTAGTGTGTTACCTTTCGTAAAGAGGGTTACGTATACGAGATTTGAACACTCTGACATTTTTGTTACGATATCTGTCGCACGATCGAGATTATATATAGTTTTCGTCCCATTTATTTTTATATAATTTTTTCTCACTGCTATATTTTTATAATTTATTTTTAAATTAATTTTTTTTGAATAAAAATTAGAATGTGAAATTTTAATTCGGAAGAAAAAAAAAATTATAAAAATATATTTTATAAAAATCTTAAAATACGTGTTAAATCCGATTCCCATATATATAATTTATTGGGACGGAGGGAGTACATTATTTATAATTGAAGGTTTTGTTGGTTGCATAAAACAGAATTGATCGCATGGTCATACTGTATACACTACTATAGATATTCAATTATGCTGTCATCTTCTATATGCGGTGCCCAGTCGGATCATCTCTCTCAACACCTATATTTCCAACTCTCGCATTATGTGCAGGATACCTACGCACACACACGTGTACCCACATTGATGACACTGTTCTAAATAATGCCTGTTTTCGAGGATGATCCTGCTTAAAGGCGAACAAAATCTGCGTCTAAATCCCGACACTCAAGTATCCAAAATTTTCGAATCAGGGTCGCCCTTGCTTAGATTACACTTGGTACATTTTTATAATGAAAGACTGTTTTATACATTAATTACAAACAGACTCGGAATAGTAGATGACACTCCTACAGTAATACAAGAAAGATGGAAAATGCGGGCTCCTTCGGTTTTCTAGTATAGTATAACTTTTTCTCTTCAAAAATGATACAGTGAAACATTGTATGCAAAAATGGTATAGGACGCCATCTCATGTGGCGACTCCTGCCAAAAACGTCACATGAAATGACGACGCTCTACGTATATTTTTTTTCCCTTTCTTTCTTCTTCCCATGTGTGTTAACTTAGTTTAAGTACTAAAATTGCCTTTTAGTAAAACTTGCTAACTGTCAAGTTTGAGGGTTTAAAAAATATAATTATAAAATGTATTAATTAATTTTGTTTTGTTCCGTATCAAAGCTGGACCGTTCAACTTTATAAAAAGTAATAAATTGAGAAAAAATGTCAAACATTACTATGCCTTTTTTCAGTTGAACATGAAACCCTACAAATACAAAAAACACACAAGTTGTTGTAATATAATAATTATTGGTCCGAAAATGATAAGAACACAGAATTATTGGTATGTGAATCCACGGGAAATTGTCCCGTGATCAAAATACTCATCTCAATCATTACTTCTTCACCCAAATACTTTAAATATATCTATCACTTGTTTCTTAGAATTAAGATGTCTAACGTTCCTGATCCGGATATTTGCTTTTGCAACAAGTTGATGGTTGAAAGGATGTGCTGGTACGGGTCCAATGCTGGAAGAAGGTCCGTCAACTGTCCAGATGGATCCATTGGATGTGGATACATTCGTTGGATTGAAGAACCACTGGGGGAGCCTGCGGCAATCATCATTGAAGATCTTAAAAAGCAGTTAACAAGGGAAGTCAATCGTCATTACTCTGAGATGGAAAATCTTATGCAAAGCTTCAACATACAACAAATAACTGACTCCGGGGATGAAGTTCAAAATGAGGAGGACGATAAGGATGATGATGATGAGAATCATAACGAGTACGAGTATTACGATGATGATCATGATGAGGCTACAGATAAGGATGATCATGAAGATTAAGTTGTTCATGATGTTGTTCTTATTTATGCATTGTTGTGATGTGCATGTTCTTATTATAGTGAATCTTTCAGTGAACTACTAAAAAGAGTAATCATAAATACCAAATTCATACATTAATAGGGTACTACTCAGGATACAACAATACAAAATAAGAACATTTGGTTATAATTAAAAGACAACAATATAACAACACATAATACACAAATCACTCTTCTTCCATTTCGTCGGAAAAGGCTCCATCGAAGACATAGTTCGGATTATGTTGAAGATGATATTGCTCACGTTCTGTGAGCTCTCTTCCCATAGCACGAACGGAATCTGTGGCAAGTTGATACATATACTGACGACCTCTACGCACCAACATTAGATTATTTTCAAACCGTATATGTGACACAACACCAATCACTCTTTTCCTATACTTATTCCAATTGCCACATTCACCGGGATCAGGATACATGATAAGCGAATCACGAGTGGGAACCCTTGCACCAATACGAATGAGGTCATTTCTCAATCGTTCGGATTTCTCACGCCTATAGTCCCATTCTCGACAAATGCCTACAAAATACTCTTTTGGATCGCTTCGTTTTAACCTACGGTAATCGTCGTCTCTTTCAACAAGCAACCAAACACGACACTCGTTCTCACCCATTTTTTGTATTTCAAATTTAACAATACAGTTTGAAGCTATAATCATCAAGTATATAACCTACTTGAAGGTGGAGTTGTCATGTCTTACTGGTTATGCGGGTCTTGAAGTGATCACTCATCTTTTCCAGAAAATTAAAGCTTTGTATTAATTGTCATTTTTTTTCAGAAATAATTGATCTCAAAAATAAAAGATGTGTAGTCATGTAAAAAAAATGAAGTTTTAAGCTGTCATGTTATCAGAATACAACTGTTGACATTATTATTGCTCTGCAAATGTAAAAGTGGTATAGTCACGTCAACATAAAGGTTGCATTATTATCATGCTTGCAGATGTTGAGTGGTGAAATCAAAGTAATAAAATGTGTCGTCATTGTTGCTTGAATAAAAATTTTCTTCTAGTCATTTTCGGACCTAAAAATACCATTGTTCAACATAAATTTTTTTTAAACCTTTTAGCTTCTATAGAAATACAAGGTTTGAAGTTTAACGTGAAACCTGGAAAAATAAAAAATATTATGTAGAAGCATGTTTTTTATACCCCTAAAAGTGTCTACATAAATTTTAATAATGTATATACCTCATTTTTGGAGCAAAATTTTACATAGTTACATATAATATTTTTTTTAAAAATTTTTGGTTAGTAGCAAAGTAGAACATTTCAAGTTTAATATAGAAAAAAATGAAATTTTAAATTTTGCAACTACATTTTTTAAACGTCCAAAATCGATTGTTGGAAATAATTTTTTACTAATCACAAATCACTTTTTAATAAGTAACAAAAATTGCACAATTGACAGAAAAAAGGAAAAAAGGAAAAAAAGGGAAAAAAAATATATAGGGGGTCGCCACTTCATGCGGCGTTTTAGGCAGGGGTCGGCACATGAGGCGCCCTATACCATTTTTGTACAAAATTCATTCTAATATACCAAAAAACTGAAGGAGCCGAAAATGCGGATCATTTTCATTAGTAGTGCATCCATGAAAGGTCTTTTCTCATATTTATTTTTAGTTGGCTTCTTTTTATGGATGGATACATATTTGTTTTGTATGATGTCCTCAATAATTGACGCCCTGCAATTTACAATACGCAGGTCCAGATCCTTGACAATGTAGTCGATATCGGAAAAAGTTGGCGAATAAGAATCTCCCAGGCACGAATCTCTACTTTAAATATAATCGGATAGAGGACATGAATGCTAAATAATTTGAAGAAATCGTTCAATAATTTAACGAGAAAGTAAAGAGATAGATGATGTGAGAAGCTCTGGTTACGCACTGCAGGTTTCGAAAGAGACTGCAGATAGTTTCGTAACGTATCAACATGTATTACATATTTTGGTCCAGTCTCGATTATGAATTATTGATATTCGAGAGGGAGAGTGAGTAGCTTTTTTATAACATTGACTACGAAATTTTGAATGCATGCAGTACGTTAGGAGAAAACAGGGCAGGTGTATAGCAATTCACAGAGACAGACAACTTACGGAAGACCGAGTGATCATGAGAAACTTTCTAAGTACTACAAAAACGATTGCGATTAGCCCGTAAAAGTAACAGTAGCGAGGACAAAGAGAATTCGAACAAGTAAACTCTGCACATCTAGTTGAAGCAATTTATATAGTCATAATGCATGCTTATCATGATTCAGCTCAAGACGATTACATAAAGAAGAAAGTGAAAAGGTTGATGAGCATAATGAATTGCCTGAACTAGTTAAGATAGGAGTAAAACTTTTCAGATAATTATAAGGTTTAATGACCTTTTAGCCCCTGAGTTTTAGTAACATATATCCATCAACCCTTGTCTTTTAAAAGTGTACCTTTTGTTCTCTGAGGAATTTATTTCGTTCCTTCCGACCTTTAAATCCGGTTCAGAACAAAAAATCGAATTTTAGCGGAGGGGCAAAACTGTCATCGCATAGTTAGGTTCCCTCCAAAAAGCAGAAAAAACTCCCGTCATACCTTTTAGCCCCTGTAGTTCTATATATATATATATATAGGGAGGTTCAATGAGGAACTAAATTAGCCAAGTAACCTAGTAACTAAATATACTTCAGATTAGATAAAAACAACGATCAAGATTGAACAGGAAAATAGGTGTACACCGCTTTGTGACGTCGTTAGTTTTCTCAACTGTTTTCCTTTTTCATTTCTGTCAGTTCACCAAATTACAACAACTATTTCAATAAAATAATTTAACATCAAATTGTAGATTTTTAACATGACACTTGAATAAAATTACATAAATTATGAAATTCAAGAAATCATTTTATATGATTATAATACACACATTTGAAATTGTAAAACATAAAATGAATTATAGATAAAATTAAACACAAAAAAGTACAAAACACAAAATGTTCAGAACACATTTTACCATAAAAAAATTATACAACATACGGAAAAAGTTATAAAACATGCAATAAAAGTCTAAAAGTACGTAATAGCATTAGAAAATACAAATACAAACAAGTAAGACATAAAAGGTACAAAACACAATTAGAAAATGTATAAAAGAAGGAATAAAAAAATAAAAAACACAATAAAATAATAGTACAGAAAAACAAGATAAATAAAAAAAAATAAAAAACACAATAAAACTATAGTATAGAAAACAAGAAAAATAAATTAAAGAATACAGAACATAATACAAAATATTACAAATACAGAACATAATAAAAATGACAATTATACAAAAAGACATGAAAAATAAATTCCAAAATATAAAATATAAACAAGTTCATGATATAGAAAAATTATGATAATTCACATAGAAAACATCATACAAAAATAAATTACAAAATACAGGACATTAAATCTATATAACACAAAATTAATACAGAACACAAGAAAATGTAAAAGAAGAACAAAGAACAAAAATAAAACTATGAAAAATAAATTACAATATAGAACATAGTACACAATATAAAAAATTTACAGAATCTAAAGAAATTCACCGTACAAAAAAATGAAAATAAATAATGGGATATAGAATATAAAAAATACAATACAGAACACAGTACACAAAAAATTTACAGAACCTAAAAATACAGAACATATAAAAATTATAAAATACAGATTGTAAAATGTAAAGATATAAAAAAAATTCATTACATGTAAACTTTATAAATAAAATAGAAGTATGTATATTGATTATGTCAAACTTAAAAAAAACTGATATGGCAAAAAGGACATGTATTTGGAAGTTAACGGACTTCAACGGGAGTTACTAGTTACTCCTCTTATAAGTTCCTCACTGAGACCTGCCCTATATATATGCGTGTATACATTTACAACAAAAATTATTAGAGGAGGCAAGAAGATATGGAACCTATATGTTGGTGTGGAAGATTAGTTGTGTTAAGAACATCATGGACAGATGCAAATCCGGGAAGAAGATTTTGGGGATGCTTGCGTTTCATGGTAAAAACCATTGTTTATCAGTGCTTTTCTTGCTTAATTTTTTTTCTGACCCATTTCAATTGCAGGAAGACATGGCTAATGTTTGTAAGTACCACCTCTGGTTCGACGGTCCTATGTGCCCAAGGTCAAGAACTACCATTCCAGGGCTATTGAGAAAGATTGAGAAACTAGAAGATGAGTTAAAGAAGGTAGAAAATGAGTTAAAGAAGTTTGAGGCTGCTGCTCAAATGAAAGGAAACAAGAGAAGACCTGTTTTGTTGACTATTGTTCTCATATTCTTATTGTGGAGCTTTGTAGTGATGAACAAAAATGTGGACTCAGTGAGCAAGGGACAATATGAACTACCCTAATTGTATCGGTGTAGTACTTAAATTAGTTATAATGTATGAAAAATGTACTACTACATTTTGGTTTTGCTAATGAAATGATCTGAATTTAAGGCAAATCACATTGTCATTACATTCCAACCATCACTTAAAAATGAGTCTAAATAGTCACTCATTACATTACACATCCATAAATTGTCTGAATGTAAAACCAAAAGATGCACATTCATAAATTAACAAAAGAGTGCATACTAATAACTTTAAAATGTCTCTTCAAGCCTGCTTCTCTTTTACCTTTGAGGTGCTTTTTCCCTTTTCCTGTATTCCTCAATTTCTGAGTGGTCTCATGTAGAGCATTTGTCAGAGCAGTCCTTGTGATGACATTCTTGCCATGAGATAAGAAAGGAGCAGATTTTACCTTTGTTTTCCCAACAATAGTTTTGTATTGCTTCACTGGTGCTGCCATTTGTTTACCCAATTTCATGGGGCCTGTGTATGAGTTCAGTTGGTCCTTTTGTTGAGCTGATTGGCCCCCCTTTGATGCTATAACTGTGTCAGTTTCCTCATCAAGACAAACTGGAGTGTCTTGTGTGTTTTGGAATTTTAGCACTGGAGTTTCATTCAACCTCCCACTTCTTCTTAGAGGTTGAAACTCAGCACTGGCCTCAATTCTTTCCTTCATTTCTTGCTTAATGACATGTCTTCTCACTTTCTCATTATGACTTTCTTCCTTAGCACCATCATCAGTAATATTCTTCTCTTTGTTTTTCTGGTCCTTTAACCTCTCTTTCAGTTTTTGAATTTTTTCAGCTACAACCATGATAGGTGAGTCTTTAGTAGTTGTCAGTCCCTTCTTTTGAACTCTCAATTTCCATATTTTTCTTGTTGCAACCTCTAGAGGAGTGTCATCACTGTATTCGAAAGTAGCCTGTTTTTCCACAATTGGGGCTTCATTTTCATGAACTTCTACCTGGCTTGGTTGAGTCATTGGTGGTCCTTCTTCAGGATAATCCAAAATCATCTCATTATAAGCACCTTGCATTTCTTCCTCATCCACCTCATTGACATTATCATCCATGTGAGGATCTTCTGCATGTTGCCCATCTCCATTTTGATTGTCATCACCGCCACCTTCTATAAGTGGAACCTCCATAGAATTTCCAACTCCAGGGCAGGTCCTTCTGTTATGACCAACCTGGTTGCATTTACCACACCTACATCACACATTCAATGCATTAAAATTAGAAGGTATATGTAAATTGTTAAATAAAGAACTGCATTAAAGTTGTCATAAAGAATTGCATATACCTCACACTTGATTGTGTCTTCCTGCTTAAAGTCTTTACTCCATTTGCTTCTTTTTAAACCACATCTGGCATCTCAGCTCTTCTCTTCTTTTTTGGCCTTCCAGGCTGCTTTTCAATTGTTGGTGGTTTCAAAGTCAAACCACTCATATCCCAAGCATAGTGTCCATTCATTGGGAATATAATTCCAGAGTATGCCTTTTTGTAATTTGTTGTAGTATATACTGAATCCACATAGTCTTCAATATTGTAGCCTATTCTATTCAAACAACTTATGGCATGGTGACAAGGGATGCCACTAAGATCCCATCTCTTGCAACCACTCCATTTACTGTGGTTACCTCAAACTCATCATAACCAGCATATGTTGAGTAACATCCTCCACTCCATTTTTTGAATTTGTCAAGAAGCTTGTACAGTTTTGGGGTAAACTTTGTATCCTCCCATGTTACCATTTCTTCTCTCTTATTCTGCAATCTCCTCATTAGGTACTCCCTAATCATTTCTAACATCACTAATACACCTTGTTCCCTAGCCTATAAGATGGTTCTATTGAAGCTCTCACACATATTATTGAGTAACATGTCACACTTTGTGTCAGTTTTAAAATGGGATCTGGTCCAGTGATGAAATGACACTTCAGATAGCCATCTCCAGACACCCTCACTCTCCTTTTTCATTCTATTCATTGCAGTCTCAAATGCCTCAATATTTGATGCCCTATCACAACTCCACAGTTTATCTTTCAAAGAACCTCCAGCATATTTTCCCTTAAAATTGTTATGCATATGCCTAACACAGTACCTATGCTCAGTCATGGGTAACATCTCTTCAACTACATTAAATAACCCCTTCTGTCTATCACTAATGAAAGCCCACCCATCCCCAAAACCTATTTCAAAATCTTTTGCTACTAAAGCCACAAACTACCTCCAAGAATCTAACCTTTCCGCTTCTACTACTGCATATGCTAAAGGAAACATACAATTATTATCATTGATTCCAATAGCACATAAAAACTGACCTTTGTAGGCATTTTTAAGATGACAACCATCTAAACCAATAAACTTCCTGCAACCAAGCTTAAATCCATGTTTTAAACCACCTAAGCATACATACATCCTTCTGAACACACCTACATCACCTGCATATTCAGATCTGGAATTTTAGTATCTCTACACCAAATTGATATTCAAGAAAAATTACAAGCAAATCTGTAATACCTGGCTCTAAGTCAATCTCAACTATGGAGTTGGGATTTCTTTTCAACAGTTTAGTTTTGTAATCCCATAATTTTTCATATTGCTCTTCAAGGGTACCATTAATAATCTTCATGCACTTTCTTCTAGCTTTCCTGAGAATGTGAGGCTTGAAATCAATTTGCAGGTCCTTCAAGACAGTCTTGTGAAATGAAGAAATTGGCCAAGAAGGGTTAATCCTGAAATCTGGTAGATACTTCCTAGCTAGGTACCCAGAATTTATAAGGGGTAACCCAGTTTGCTCTCGAGCACACCTGTGGTCTGTAAAGCAATAAAGTGAATGACTTTAGTATACTATGCACAAATAAACACAAAAAATAAACATGTAGAAAAATAGTAAAAAGACTAAAATGTACCTAGTCCCGCTGTCTTTATCTGCATGGTCTTCTCAAAATTTAGAGAAGTAAAAACATACCAGGGGCATGGGGGTTTATACACAGCTCTAACCCTGGTTCTGTCACTTTTAATGAACTTAATCATTCTTCCTTCATTTAAAGAATGCTTCATGATGGCCTCTCTAAATTGATGATGGTCTTTAAAAATCATCCCCACTTTCCAGTCTGGATCTACTGTCTCTTTGTACACTGGAAAAACTTTCTTTCTCTTTTTTCTTTGAACATCATCTTCATCTCCATCCTCTTCCATACTCTCTAAATCATCACTATCACTTTCTTTCTCCATCAATATTTCTGGACCAAGACCAAGTTCTTCCTTAATCTGCCGACCCATTCAACTCCCTCATCAACATACTTAGAAAAGAGCATGTCATCCTCCTCATCTGAGTAATCAGATTCATTTACATCATAGTCATTAAGTTCATCACTTCAGTTTTCTATATCATTACTAGTATTTCCTTCAGATCTTTCTCCCTATTACTATCTCGAAATATATTTAAATCTTCAAATGACACCAAATCATCCTCAAATGGCACCAAATCATCCTCATTGGAATGGTGGACATAAACATCAATTTTGTTTGAATTCTGCATTGCATACCCTATCATATCTTCTAAATCAGCATGAGTAAGCATTAAAACTAAACCCCCTTCTAGTTCTTCATTAGGCTTCTTGTAATACAGACTACAAAATCCCCCATAACCCAATGCTTTAGTCCAACCTCTCAAGCCCTCCAAGCCCCCATATATATCATCAACTTCTCGAAAGTAATACACAGTCACTTTACCCCCAACATATTCAGTTTTTGGAATCCAAATTAACCTCCCACCATGAAACAAGCTCAGAGTTATAACATCATCACCTTCAATAGACAAAATAGTCATAATATTAACAAATTTTACAAGCCATACACTAACTAGGGTTTATTACACACTAAAAACATCAAGAATAAATGAATAAAATACATATGAACAAGTAAGATTGAACAATACATGGATAAACACAAAATACGCACAAAAAATCCAATCAAAATCACTTGATTATCAAAGAAACAGAAAAAGGCTTCATAAACATACCTTCATAGCTTCCATTGTTATCCCCCATTCTTTCATCCACAATCGAGATTTGTATTTGATAATCGCACACCTTAATCCTCTTTCGATCAGTTTAATTAAGATATATCTCTGTTCAGTTTTAGTAAATAAGTTTTACTTTACTCTTTCGATACTTTAGGGTTTAAAACGGATGGCATTCTTACACTTAACTATGCAAAGACAGTTTTGCCCCTCCGCTAAAACCTGGTTTTTTGTTTTGAACCGGATTTAAGGGTCGGAAGGTACGATTTTAATACCCCAGGGGCCAAAAAGTACACTTTTAAAAGATAGGGGTTGATGGGTATATGATACTAAAACTCAGGGGCTAAAAGGTCATTAAGCCTAATTATAATGTGTATTTCTCTCATGAGAGGTCCCCTGCACCCAAATTGCAGTGCACTTATACAGTTATTCAGTTGACAAAAATGACTATAAGAATGGTACTGAAAGTTCTATTGGGTGACAAACTTGAAGGACATCTTTGAATAGTTCCAGATTAGTGTAAATCAACCCGAATATATTTACTGTTCATGTTAGAATACAATATCAGATCTTGGAAAGTGCATTCCTATAACACCTTGTATCAGAGTTCAGGAGAACCCATGTTCGACTCCTTGACACCCCAATATTCTCATAATTATTATGAACACGAAGGCAAATTAATTCTCCAAACATGAACACAAATTTTCTCTTTTTTCGCTACATAGATTTAAGCCTTAGGGCAAGTCGGCAACTAATTGACGAAAGGAAGAAGCAAAAAAGAGTTGCTACTATTACATTACTCTAAATGCAATTTTATGTTTGATTTGTGCATGCATCAAATAGAATATACACACATATACGTATTCGTATCGAATCCAAAAGAAAAATGTAATTATATATCCACTACAACAATTAAACAGCAAAGTGACCAATCATTTTATGCATACATCATACACATTTTGAAGTGGTATTACTATTGTTGTTCATGTCTTGTGCCTTTTGAATGCTTTATTACAGTTGTTCTTAGCTAATTTTGCTTCTACTTTTCTCGACTTCTCTTCCTATATAAAACCCCTCCACTTCTCATCTAATCCAAATCCACATTATCTGCTAAACACCACTTGAACTTCAACATTTGCATCTATAATACATTCATCAATTAATTAGCCATGATTTTCCCATCCGAATACGCGGAAATCCAGTCCCTAAATCAAGACCATCCATCGCCTTTTGTTAATAGTTTCGGAACATCGATGCAAGAAGATAGCATGTCATCAGTTCTCCAGTACAATAACTTCTTAACCAACTTACCAACTTTTCAAGCCAATTTCCCTGTTCATGACTTTTCGTCGTGTGTCAGCAATAACTCAACATCAGATGAAGGAGATGAGCAGATTCATAACAATATGATCATCGACGATAGAAAGAAAAGGAGAATGATTTCCAACAGAGAATCTGCTCGACGATCAAGGATGAGGAAGCAGAAGCATCTTGATGAGCTGTGGTCACAAGTGGTTCGCTTGAGAAACGAAAATTACTGTCTGGTTGACAAGTTGAACCATTTGTCCGAGAGCCATGACAAGGTAGTTGAAGAAAATGCAAAGCTCAAAGAAGAAAATTCTGGCCTTCGACAAATGTTAACTGATGCACAACTTTCGACTACTTATAATAGTTTGAAGGATCTGGAGGAAGCTCAATTCAAACCAGAATCTTCTTCTGACCAATCCATCAGTAATTCTCAGTGATAAATATTATGGTCACAAATTAAAAAAAATGAAAAATAAGAAGCATAGATGTTAATTCTCATGGTGGCCTACTTTATTGTCTAACTACGCACTGATCCTTGTTCTACTATTATTGAATCTTGAATCATATATATTTATCATCTTTAAGTAGCAAGGCATGATTCTATACATTTGTATAAACCAATAAACAAATCCTCCAATACTTATAAACACCAGTTTCTCTTCGCATATATCAGTAGACTATATACCCACAAGTACATTGCAGTACACGGAGACAGTCTTAAGAAATTAGCAACACATGCATCTGGTAACGAAACCACAATTACGATGAGCCGGGGCTAAATTAATATGATAACAAAAAAAATCAAAAGACCCGTATTTTTTGTTTGTCCAGTCTGATTCTGTCACTTGGTGCATGTATACGTATCAGTTCTTTTGAGGTGGTTATAGTTATCGAAAAATACAATTGCAGTACAATCTTTAAAAAATTATGCATGACAAGATTGCTACACAATGTTGTTAATAATGCACCTTTCGGTGTGTTCTAACTTCTACGTTATAACCGTTGGGTATAATACTATATTACACAATAGTGCAGTTATATATATTTATATTAACAAGAACATGCAGATAAAATCAATTAACGAAATAAACACGAAGGTCGAAACAAGAGTATAATTAGAGACTATAATTAACAATAAAAGAAGACACACTTATCTCAGTAGCTTTAAACAAATACCGAAAGATTATGAACAGCTGAGTCGCCAAACCTTTCGAGAAGTCTTGACTGTTCTTGAAGAGATTATTGTCCCACTTACGCTGTGTTAATTGGGTTGCATCAATATCACTTCCAGGATAAAACAGCTCAGATCAATCCACTCACAGTAATGGCAATGATCAACAGCGACCCGCACCTCAGTTCGCCCAAGAATTATGTATTTAATCTGTATGTGTTGAGAGAGAACAGAGAAAAAGATAGTTGCTAGGGTTTTCTGAGCACGTATATATCGTTCACGCTGTGTTCTGTCAAACGTTTAGTTTTGTATATATAATACAAAATAAAACGTAACAGACCAAATAAAATCGTAACTGCAGATATAACATTTAATACTAAATATTCTGATTTAATTTCATTAACAGCTGTCATCAAGATTTAATATCAGTCACAGCTTCCATCAGGATTTAATTCTATCAGAACCTGGAGCCATCAAAGTTTACTCGTTCATCATGATTTAAAAGCCATCAAGATCAATAGTTAACTCAGGCAATCAGGACCTTATCTCATCAGTAGTTAACGGGTCCATCAAGATCTAAATCCCATCAGTAGTTAACTCAGGGCAAGCCATTAGGAGTTAATCCAAGAACTGGTCTATCAGGATTTAATATAAATTCTAACCCAGTTCGTTGAGCTATTACAAATAAATACTGATACTGTTAAATTAAATCAATAAATAATATTAAATAAACAGATAATAAAATTTCTCGCCCAGGTCGCCTCACGTATGCCGAGACATTCGTCCAAATCACCCTTCGCCCCGACCCGAGTCGTGGCGAGGCGGGCGATGGCGTCTCGCGTGTGTGTGCGCGCGTGGGGCACACAATAACACCATGCACGCTCACATGTCTTAGTAGTTGTACATTACTCTTGCACATGTTACTATGTGTGTGTTTGGGGTATCACAAAAAAAGTTGATTTATAGCTTAAAATGAGCAAGTGTCATATAAGTGATAAGTTGATGAATTTTTTTAAGTTATACGGGTGTTTGGATAAATTTACTTATAAGTTAATTAAGAGTTTGCTAAATTAAATTTGAAAAAATAATTATTAAATACAATGATTTCAACACTTGCATTTTAAATTTAAAAAATATTTAAAAACACAAAGGTAAAAATGTAAAGTATTAAAAAACAAAGAAATCAAGTAATAAGTCAATAAGTTCAGTAAATGTACCCCATTATTAACATTCAACTTATCAACATATAAGTTGAGGTCATAAGTTGGGTTGACAAACACCCCCATAAGCTCTTATTAACTTATAATGTATAAGTTAGGCGGGCCAAACAGAACCTATATAAAGCCACCAACCTCTCATTACCAATTCTACGTGGAACAAAAGTTCTTTCAACTTAAACAACCCACATAACTCATTTAAAGCAATCTATTTCAACTCAATTTATTTATGGATTTTACTAATAAAATGTCTTATATCCAAACATGAAAGTTTAAGTCCTCATAACAAAGAACAACCTCCAATTGTTACTTTCCGGAAATTCCTTCAAGAATATATATAAAATTTGTCTCAAACTTTCCATTTTCTAACAATAACTCCTCGGAACAATATTCTTTCATATGTTTGATAACTTCTGTTCGTCCAATGCAGTTTTTACTTAGTGGTGGGCAAATTTCTTAAGCATGTTCTGTGTACCTTATGATTAGATGAAAATGAGCCAACCTCGATCATATGTTATCGATCTATTGTAATAATTTTTCCAAATTTGACTTCGCACACTGAAACTTGTGGATAAATTTGATCGAATTCTTAGGGCGAAGGTCCCAGAAACCCTGTTCTTGAACATAATAGTACAGACAATACTGGGACAAACGTTGGTGGGGCTGTAAGTGGCCAATGCTACGCCAGAAGCAATATACTATCTGATTTCTAATTTTCGACTAACTATAGTGAACTATTACTTGAAAGAAGGGGGAAAAAGCCAAAGCATAGAGACTGCTGCAGGTGTTGTCTTCTGAGTGCATGTTCCTTTTACATTCTCAACAGATATGGTGCATTTGAAGATGCCTTTAAAAATTTTACATTTCTCAAGTGAAAAAGAAAATCAACTTTAGACCATTTAGAAGGGCTCCTTGGTCTATATTACAGCATGTGAGAATTCAAATATTATCAAAAACAGCAGGTGAGAATTCAAATATTATCAAAAACAGTGTATTTAATGATTAAAGAAAATCCATGTATCATTTATGATTTCTTTGTGAAGAAATACTAAGTGTTTGTGCGGTATATAATAGGAATTAACTTCTTAAGTTAAGTTTAATTTCCCGTTTATATAAAATTCCTGGATGGTGAAAAATATTGTTTGGTTAATGTGCAGAAATTTATATTTGTAATAATATATACACACATATACATATTGATATAGGTGTACACATATGTGTCTATATTTTAGGTGGGGAATTGTGGATAACCTAGGGGTTGAGTAAGTGACTTATCACGTTTTTTTTAACGTATTTCAAATACCCACATAAGTATTTATTAACCAAACTACTTCAAACAGAACCAAAAAATAGATGATATCCCGCTTATAGGTGATATATAAATGGATGTCAACTCAATGATGTCGCATTATTTGGTACGAATATTTATGAGGTCATTAGCATTTAGCACTACTCTTATTGCTGATATATTTGAAGGTTTGAATTTTATAGTGTCCAATATTATCAGGAGTAGATAAACTTTTTGCTTATATTTCAATATAAATTAAAGTTGGGCTTTATTGAAAATTTAAAATTTTGTAAGTTCTTTTTGATAATAAATGTATATGAATTCTATTATTTATTTATCTGTGTGGGTGGGTGTGTGAATATACCACATTATATCTGATTTGTATGCAACAACAAAAAAAACTCCAATTTTATCATGGTTAATATAAAATAAATTGTGTCAGTTTAAATTACTTTTCATTTGGTTTCATGTAATAATTAAAAAAATTGTGATATTTAAGCAGGCATTCAACTAATTTTTTGGTCAATTTATAGTTACAGCCCAGAAAAAGGTACAGTAATAGATTTTTTTCAGTTAAGAAGGAGAAACACTCACTCTCTTTCTTATCCAGTTCAACCCATTTCATTACAGTACCAGAAGTTCTTGTTACTTCAATGAATCAAAACATATCGTACATGTCATGTTTTGTCAATCCTTTACCTTCAGTTTCTTACAAAATGCAACCTTTTACTATAAGAAAACATCAGCCTTCTTTCTTTAAAACCAGAGCAATGGCTAAAGAACTTTTCTTCAACCATGATGGAGCTGCTACAAAGAAGCTTCTGGTCACATTTTCGATATCCTATAAATACAGATATATATATGATATGATATTAATATATGATAAAACTATATAAGTATGTCCCGATCCATGACAAGTGATTGTTGTAGCAGTAGTACTGCACTTATTATTCGCGTGAAGTATGCTGCAACGATCATTTGTCAGGGACCGAGCCGTATAGGTATATAAAGATATAGTTGGGACATAAATGTTAATGGGCACTTTTGATTATTGTAGGCAGGGGTGGAACTGGTGGCAAAGCTGGTGGGAGTGACATTGGGCCCTAAAGGAAGAAATGTGGTTTTGCAAAACAAGTATGGACCTCCCAAGATTGTTAATGATGGTGAAACTGTTCTTAAACAGGTCTCCTTATCTTTCTTAACTGTTACAAATTTTTAAAAAAAAATGACATTCTATTATATGCACAATTTGAAATTTTACCTTATTATTGTAATAGACTTACAATGAGTGGTTGCTGTAGTTTTTGAAATTACTTATATTTGCGCTTAATTCTTCATGAACATTGACATCTCTACGGTTTCTTGATTTGCTAGTGTTAAATTTGACTTCCAATGTTAAGTACTTATTCCGAATTCAAAAGAACATACTAATAAAAGGTTGTATCTAGTACACAAAACTCCCGTATCATCAAGGTGGAAAAGGTTCTGGATTTTAAACACACACTATAATACAATAAAACAACTTAGCATAATCTTAGTACTGAGGTCTCAAAACCTCAAAACCTCAAAACTTACATATTCATGTTTTGCTGTTCTTATAGATTTGAGTAATAGATGTGTATGTTGTGTTCAGTTGCATGAAATGTAATGCTATGAGGTTATGGAAATATAAAGCCGGTCCTTCGTTAATGTGGTAAAAGTAAATTGTTTGGAGAGGGTTGTTTGTTATCTGGTCAAGCATTGAATATCTTCATGAAATTATGATAGATCTCTTGTCATTTAGATTGCGCTAGAGGATCATCTGGAGAATGTCGGTGTAAAGTTAGTGAGGCAAGCTGGTGCAAAAACAAACGACCTTGCAGGTGATGGATCAACCACGTCTGTTTTGCTTGCTCACGGTCTGATTGCTGAGGGTGTGAAGGTGTGAAGTAGAATTCTGTATATTTTAGATCTTTTATGAAATTTCCACTGTCCATTTTTTAGCGCATTTTACCATCAAGATTGAAGTTTGAGTCTGTCATCAAATTTATTTTCTCTGTTCATTCTTTAACTTTTAGCTACCTGTAGGTTATTGCTGCTGGGATGAACCCTATTCAGATAGCACGTGGAATCGAGAAAACTTCGTTAGCCCTTGTTTCTGAGCTCAAATCAATGTCAAGAGAGGTAGACAACGTTTCCACTTCTACTATCCTAAATATTTGTGGGGAATTTTCCAATTTTAAAGAATAAGATTGTCACAGCAAAGAACATCAAATTCCCATTTTGACGATCAAAGCAGATGACAGAGTTTCTCTGTGTTGGCCGATAAAAACTGCCACACTTCTCATACCTTGCAGGTTGAGGATCATGAGATTGCAGATGTTGCCTCTGTCAGTGCAGGTAATGATCCTGCAGTAGGAAAGATGATTTCTGAAGCTCTTAAACAAGTGGGAAAGAGAGGGGTTATCACAATTGAGAAGGGGAATTCTTCTGATAACACCTTACAAATTGTAGAAGGAATGAAGTTTGATCGTGGATTCTTGTCTCCGTACTTTGCCACTGATAGACGAAGAATGATTGCGGAACTCCAGAACTGCAAGGTCAGTCTATTAATCTTGTCCAGGCTTTGTTTGCTGCTTATGGAGTAATTAGCTGATGCCAAATTCTTCAATTGCAGTTACTTTTAGTAGACAAAATCATCAAAAACCCAAAGGAGATGTTGAAAATATTGGATAACGCAGTAAGGGAGGAGTACCCAATTCTGATTGTTGCAGAGGACATTGAGCAGGAAGCTCTGGCTCCAGTAATAAGAAACAAACTCAAGGGAGTGCTGAAGGCAGCTGCCATTAAAGCTCCTGCATTTGGCGAGCGAAAGAGCCACTACTTAGATGACATTGCTATATTAACCGGAGGTAGTAAAAGCAGATTTTATATATCAATATTAGCATTTCAATAGCAAATTCACATGCTTAGCCCTTGTAGCAAATGTGACCTTTTCCAACAAAAAGTGGTGCTCTGATAGTTACGTCTTGAACAATGCTGTCATTTCTGGTTTTCATTGCTTATGTAGGAATAAGGACCCCTGTAGATTAATACCAATACTCCTTATCATCACAAAGTACAAAGATCGTATTTCACCAACCTCAAACTTCAATTTGCATGAAGATGAGATAAAAAATATTTTAGGAGTGATAAATAAATCTGTTATTTTATTTTCCTCATTTGTTTCAGTACTGTCTTAAAATTTTATATACTATCCTTATATCAAGAGGTAGAAATTTATATACACTATCCAAAAATGTAATTTCCAGGGACGGTAATCAGAGATGAGATGGGTTTAACCCTTGAAAAGGCACGAAAGGAGATGTTGGGGACTACAACAAAAGTAGTAATCACTAAAGATTCTACATTGATTGTTACTGATGGCAGCACTCAAGTTGCTGTTAAGAAGAGGGTCTCACAGATCGAAAACCTTGTTAAGGTAAAATAAGCTGTCTGTTGTTTTTTTTACTACAGAATCATGTTCTTGCTTCCATCCTTCATTTAGAGAAATCATTTAAAATTTTGCTGAAGTATGATATAATACCTTCTTCCTCAAACATCAGAGCAATTTTTTTTTGAGGGAAAAGACTAGCAAACATTTTATACAACTGAATCAAACTCCGCCAAAAAAAGTCTGAAACAAAAGAAACATCCCATCTAGCAGCGAGATGAGCTACAGTATTTCCTCCTCTTTTAACATGTCTAACTTGAAAAGAATCAAAACTACGCTTGAGCCTGTGAATATCTTCTTAGAAAAGAAATAATGGAGACAATCCAGCCTTCTCATATTTGAGGTCGCTAACCACATTCATAGCATCAGTTTCCAAAACCACTTTCCTGTACCCAAGCTGCTTTGCCACCTGAACACCAAAAGATGCAGCTGCTGCCTCTGCATAGTTTGAAGGCCATCTTACTTCTCTCTTACGCGTAGCTATAGCTTGTACTCGACTAGCATCATCCCTAACAACTACACGCATGCCTACATATGAACCAATTCTAATTATAATTACGGTCATACAAGCTACTGATTTTCCAATGTTTAAATCTGTATTGGTTATATGATTTGCAGTGTACAGTGTGTGTTTTTTGTTAAGTTGTACAATGTGTTTTCTCTTAATATTATTTTTTACTTGGACTTGTGTCTCCATCCTCAGGTAGTGGTTGTGCACTCTGTCATGAAAAAATTCAAAAAAGTCCCTTCATCAGTTTAATTACTTTTCTTTAGAAAAACAGAAATCTGTATGTTTGTAGAGTTGGTTTTTCAGCTTTCATTCCTTTAAGAAAGGTTCATAATTAGATTGCCTTTAGACACATGACTTGGCTTCTTTTGACACTAATAAATGATTTGTTTTGCAGAATACGAAAGAGAACTTTCAAAAGAAGATACTGAATGAAAGGATTGCAAGATTATCAGGAGGAATTGCAATTATTCAGGTAAATTTTCATTTGCTTGGAAATTTACAGCTAAAACAATGCTGATGGTTCTTATGTTTAATACAACTATAGGTCGGTGCACAAACACAGGTTGAGCAAAATGATAAGCAACTGAGGATTGAAGATGCTGTTAATGCAACCAAGGTTCTCATTTAATGCATGCAGTGATGCAGGTACTATTTGTTTTATTTTGCTAGTAAGAAGTTTCTCTGTTATGGAATCTTAGGCAGCAGTTGACGAGGGAGTTGTTGTTGGTGGAGGCTGTTGTCTTTTAAGGCTTTCTTTAAAAGTGGATGAAATTAAGAATACTTTGGACAATGAAGAGCAGAAGGTATAATGTCCCATGTCCTTCTGGATCTTCTTTTTGTCTTTCCAGTGATCTTAATCGGTTGTTCAAAAACTTGACATGTCAAGCAGACTGGCATTTAAGTTTGTTCACTGACTAATGCAATGCATATGAAAGTTAAGATAGGAGCCGAAATATTTAAAAGAGCTTTGAGCTATCCAGCAAGACAGATAGCCAAAAACGCGGGAGTGAATGGAAACGTTGTCATAGAGAAGGTACACACATATATTGTGAAATATTCAGTAGATTTATGAAAAGCCTAGATTGTAAATAAATGTCTCATTTAATGAACTACAACTTTAGCGTGATTATATTGTTAATCATTTACACACAGGTTCTGTCTGTCGATGATACAAGATATGGATATAATGCTGCAAAAGACCAATACGAGGATTTGATGGCTGCAGGAATTCTTGATCCGTCAAAGGTAATTTCAAAGCCATAGTTTTGTTTTTTGTGCTGCTATCACGTTATCAGACATGATATCAGTGTTGGAGGTAAAATTGGATGATCATTCCTAGTGTAGCAAGACAACAAGAGAATCTTTAACACCGAAGAGGTTTTCATTTGTGAAACTGTTGTTGCAAGAAATAGTAAAATGAATTTGGCTTGGGAAATTGAGAATCACCAAGTAGAATTAGTTATCCTGGTTATGATTTAACTGTCTTAATAATAAATTATTTAAAGATTATGTGAACTCTATTGTTATACTGACCAGGTTGCAGACACTGTTCTCAAACACACCTGCTTCTACAGTTATTAGGTCACTTCTAAAAGGAGATGCTATGAAAGTGATTTAACTAGGTCCTCCTTAATATCTTATGCAGGTAGTTAGATGTTGCATAGAGCATGCAGCATCAGTTGCAAAGACCTTTTTAACATCTGATGCTGTTGTCATTTACATCGATGAGCCAGCCCCCAGAAGAAGGAGAAGACCAATGCCCGATTTGGGTGATCCATCCCCCAGCAGCAGAAGAAGACCAATGCCCGATCTGGGCGATCTATCCCCAAGCAGCAGGAGACGACCCATGCCCGATTTAGGTGATCTAACCCCCAGCAGAAGGAGAAGACCAATGCCCTCTTTGGGTGATCTAGCCCCCAGCAGGAGAAGACCAATGCCCAGCCCTGGTGACATTACTTTACTACCTCCTAATGATTCAGATTCATGTTCAACAGCTCCTACTTGTACAGTTTAACTTGGTAAGATAAACTGTTATTTCTTTCTTACGCAGGTATGGGGCCACTTGGCCTTTAGTGTCCCTCGTAAAGTTTCATGGACTTTCCGACCGTTGATTAATAATTTTCCCCACCACCTACAAGAAATTTGGCATGAATAATCAACCCAGAGGTACACTTAGATTTTCACCTACTTCATCTGTTGGTTTTGACAGACTCAAGCAACATGTCATGGCCGGCTGATCAGCAAAAATAATGGCGGAACAGCTATTACGTCCCGGATCACTGACATCCCGCTACAATTATAAAGCAAGAAGAGAAAATATGCCAGGACTGGGAAATGCTTTTTGTACTCTGATATTTCTTCGCTATCAAATCATTACGAGTGTAAATAGAATAATAGATGGTTGTCATCAACTAACCTAAGTAGAGAAGATACAAAGATGATTAGTTGTTGAATTTTATAGTAAAACCACTTATGATAGAAATTTATTTCGTCTCATTTCATAGTTACAGTATAAAGATGATTAGTTGTTGAATTTGCAAATGTAGCAAGCTTGAGAATGATGCAAAATGCAAACACATACACTGAGATGTAGACATAATGTAATGGTTTTCCCTAGGAGGATAGATAAGCTGATAAGCCTGTGAAAGTGGTCCAAATATTACAAATTCTGCAGGAACAAGACAGAGAACTGTGAGATTGTCCATATTGATATTGTCATCTAATAAGCAACTTTCAGTTGGTATCCTGATGACTCTGATGAATTTAATTCAGCTCTTCATTAGATTCATATAACAGACCAGAATACATAACAGCATCTTTAAATTCTCGTGTGCTCGACACAAATCTACCTCTAATATAAATAAACGTACCCAACATGTCCCGGTCCAAAGTATGGTCGGAAGAAAAGTTAATATTTTAAAGACAAGAAATAAATTTTTCTTGGTCTACACAAATTAACATACCAAGGGGTGTATTCAATTGGGATTTTAAAGGATTTTTATGAATTTTTGTAATTTTTGTGTATTTATTCTACATTTTAAAAAATATTTTAAAATTTTGTAGTATTCAATAAAGATTTCAAAAAAAAATTTAAAATCTGGGTGTATTCAATTTAGATTTTAAAAAGTTCTTTAAAATCTAGTGGTATTTAATATGAATTTTAAATAATACATTAAAATCTTATGGTATTCAAAAATCCATGGATTTTTTTTATTTGATAAAGTTGTGGATTTTCAAGGATTTGCTAATGTATTTTGCATGTCTTGAAATATTGTTAAAATTCATGAGATTTTGAAGGATTTGTGGGAAACTCCACTTTAAATCAGGAAGACTCTACTAGATTTTACACAAACTTTGTCAAAATCTAGGTAAAATTAAAATTAACAACAATATGTTAAATTGAACCCACCCCCTAAAACTTGTTAGGGGCCCAAAACATCCAATAACTCCACATAAATATTGTTAGCTCTAGTCAAACCCTAGCAATTTATATTCAAGATAATTTTATGAGACTTGGTTGACACCGCTCTACCAAACTAAAAATAGGATTACAGTGTCATCGCAAGTGTGCATAGCAAAAATTATTGACAGACAGAAATTAAAATAAAAAACCAAAGAGGCCCATAATGAAGCCCATTGTCAAAGTCAGTGTCAGGCTTGTGCTTCTCGTGATCATGTTATCATCTTTCCCAAGAAAAAATTGCCACCCATCTGCCTTGCCATCATCATGATTTAACACAATTATACACAAATTGTTATATTAAGAGTACCCAATTTATTGAAGGCATTGCTGTGGAAATAAATTTAAGTATAAGCATTGATCACAAGAGAGTATAAGCTATGATGGTTGTGAGCGTAACATGCATAATGGACTTGTTGGTTGCTGGGATTTCTTTGATGATTGGGCTGGCCCTTTTTGCATTTATCACTTCTATACTTTGCACTGCTGCTTTCTTTCAGAATGCCAAGGATCTTTCTTGATTACCCCTTTTTAATTTCTAGGTAAATCCCTTGTTCTTTCACAACGTGTTTGTTCTTTTTTTCGATTTAATGGATTGAACATTTACTCTTTTTGGATTTTTTGTGTGTGATTGTTGTTGGGTTTTTCGAGTGCAATGTGATGATTTGCTTTCTTGGTCACTTTGAGTAGATAAAACCAGGCGTAAATGGCTTGTGTCGAATTGATATGATTTAGGCCTCTATTGTCATGCATAGGCTTGTTTTTTAGGTAAAGATCAATTGCATAGATTTGAATACTCACACACCTGTGCGTCCGCTAAATCTTGAACCCAAAATCCTTTTGTCATCGAGAGAAGGGGGGTATCCACTAGACTACAATGTTAGGGAGAGGGGTATCCACTAGACTACAATGTCAGGGTAAGGCTACACCGTTGTAGTCTTTACACGGTTATGGATATGAAGAAGCAAACTAGTTGCAAAATAGTCTCAAGCATGGGATATGATAAATTAACCAGTTTATTACTGTCCTGTTTTTAGATTTGCACCTCCAAAATGACAGCTCCTTACTCCAGTGATGTGCAGTAGATTAATAACCCAAACCTCTTTATATTCATAATCAGTAATTAAGACTAAATCACGGAGTGGTGGCTAGACAATACCCGTCCTAGCAGTTCGATTTTTTTTACTTGATCCCAAACCTGGAAGAGGGATATGATGAAGCAACACAATCTGTAACTGTCCCATTTTTAAATTTATACCTCGAAAGCATAATTCTTCATTTTTTTTATACTGTAATGACAAGCATCATTTGGTGTATGTTAGTGTGAAAAAGATATAATGTTTAAACTGAAATTGACTCTAAATGAAATACAATGTCAGAGTATTTCTCGAAAATAAGCCAACAATGAGATTTTTTTACATTTGACATTAACATAATTAAGTCATTTAAGATGATGTTTAACTTCACAACTTTGGAGATTAAGAACCAAAGTGAAAGTTACATTAAACTGCATGTTTTAAGATCTATGAACAACCTCAAATATTTTACATCGCTAACTTATGTTTACCTTCACTAGTTTGGAGGTAAACTTTAAAAGTGAAAGTTGCTCTGAATTCCATCTAATATTGTAAAGCACAATTCCTTCACACTAGAAGTAAATCAGCTGACAGTCTTGTAACACCAACTGGAAAAAGGGTGTTAGTTCAAGCAGAAGGATTGGTGACGTAATTATCTTAGAATGAAAACATTATTAATACATAATCATTATTTGTAATAGAACCATTTGAACCTTATTAATACATAATCATTATTTGTAATAGAACCATTTGTGAGGCACTGTCAATCGCATTGCATGGCTTTAATATGGCTAGAATGGTGATATAGGAAACGACTTTGAACATCTTCGACTGCGACTGGATGGTGATGTGTAGAGCAAGGGTGACATTTTTGCAGGAGGAATTTCCTTATTGTTCTGCAGATATGTGAATTAGTTGATTTTTAGTTGACAATTTTAGAAAATAAGAAATTGAAAGCAAAACTCATGAATTATTAGTCTGTGTCTATGTCAAACCTTCCCAGACGTCCCACCTGCCCACACAAAAGACGAATGACTGGTTAATATGTTCGAAACACTGTATGAAGGCGTTGTATCTGTCGTAGTGGCAAGGTTCGGTAATGGGTACTATGAAATCATATCTTTCAGGGGTTTCATACTATATATTGCAAATTGCTTGATGTCGTTTATGCTGATATTTGGTAGCCGTGGAGTATGAGTTCTGGAGGGTGCGAGGATAAATGAGATTCTCATATTAATAGGTTTATACTAATATGCAATATTTGGTGTTATGCAGATGGCATACAATTATTTAGTTTTGTTCTATAAATAAATGGGTGCACTGTCGACTTCTATCCTTGCGATTATCACCTGCTTTTTCCATGGCACCGCAACTGGCATGATCCCAGGGAACTACAATACAAAGTTGCAATCATATATAGTCTATCTTTGTGGACGGAAGTACCCTAATCAAACGACATAGACGTTAGATGTTAAACGTGCAGCTGACTTTATATTATGACGAAATGCATAAACAGCAGTTCCTAGGATATTAAGTTAGCACTGAGATTCTGAGAAATGATAAATGAGAATCATTACGTAGCAAGAATGCTGAAAATCTCTCTGTATTAATGTAAAAGTTTCCAGATTTGAGGTGTTTCGATTCTTTGAAAATTCAAACTCTGATCTTGATTGCAGCAATTCTTAATCCAAACTGAGTCTCCTACAAATGGTTACCATTGTGGTAGTATATCTTTTGCTTTCATGCTTACTATTAATCATTAGTTCCTCCTTCTAGATGTTTGAGTTGCAATTTTCTGAAGAAATGTCCCCATTACTTAATTCAAACTCTAGCAGCCAAAGACCAGCTGTATGTCCAGAATGTTGAATTTTATTATCTGTGCATGTTTCGCCTTACATATATACTATAACCATTGGTAAGAATGTGTTGCGGGGATTAATGATTTGAGTTTGATATTTCTAAGTACGTATTTTTATAATTTCAGGATCGAGCATTTTTCCGAATTCGAATAATGAGTTGATAGTCGTCAATTTATGTTGAACAAATATATATTCAAGAAACATTGAAACTTCCTGTTGCTTTGGAATAAAATTTCAAGATTTACATATCTGAGAAATACTTATACTATAAGAATAGAGATTCACTGCAGATTTGTCATGTGATTAGCAAATCATAAAATAGTTTAACACCTAACCTTCTCCACAAATCCCCCAAGTCAACAACCCAAACGTAAAGACGTTTACTAAACATTAAAAAAGAAAGAGAATGGGAAAATGTGGCCAGGTCATAGGTGGGCTGCTTTGTGACTTTTTTTTTGGTTTGAAGGGAGGCTTTGTGATTTACTTATTATACTAGTTTGGTACCCGTGGATCATTATTATTATTTTTAAATAATTATTGTTATATTAGATTATCATATGAATTTCAGTATTAATCATATAGATATTTAATTTTAATTTTTTTGATAAAATATGTATAATTATAATTTATTGATTATGTTTTGTTTTAGTAAGTAATCGAATCATGGTCTTCTAATACTAATAATTTTAGAATTACAATTTCAACTCTGCTACATTAAACTATACTAGCTTATATCACGTGCGAGGCACAGTCTTCTTTAATATTTTCTTATTTTTTATTTAGATTTTAGTTATTATATATAATTTGATAAAATTTTAATATATATATATATATATATATATATTGGATTTATAAATCTAACAATATAATATTTAAATTTAATATATTATTGACGTAATCAATAGTAGTATTTTAGATATTAAAATATAAAATATTTTAAAATAACATATCTAATGATTCGTATTTTTTTACTCTTAAAAATCTAAAAAGGGACTCAAGTGCAAATATCAAAATATGTGCTTGTTCAATATACCGAGTTTATTTGAATATACTATTACTTTTATTTTAATTAATTATCTCGTTTAAATTGAATGTTAAAAAATTATAATAAACATAATTTCATAAGTTTAATATAATAATATTACCAATATATCTATCTTTTGCCCGTGTTATTTTTAATTTGAACATGAGTTGTTTCAGTTAAAAAATATAAACAGGTAATATCATTAAAAAGACAATTAGTTACTTATTAACAATTATATAAAATTATATTAATTTTTTTTATATATACGTCTGCATTATTTTTAGAATATTAGTTGTTTAAGTTAGAAAATATAAAAGAGGTAATTTGGTTTAGCTGAAAAGAATAACTTGTTATTTATTAATATTTATATAAATCAATATTACCATTGTATATTTATTTTGCATGTATTATATTTAGAAGATAAGTTGTTTTAGTTAGAAAATATAAAACACATAATGTGTTTTAGCTGTCGTTTATAAATATATAATAATATTACCATTTTATATATATATTGCCCGTCTTATTTTTAGAAAATGATTTGTTTTAGTTAAATAGATATATGAAATATGTAATATAATTTAGCTGAAAAAAGTAATTGGTTATCAATAACTTGGTTTCCATATATGTGTCATATTTATAAGATGAGTTGTTTTAGGTAAAAAATATAAAAATAATGTGTTTTAGGTGAAAAGGGTAATCAGTTATAAATATATAATAATATTACCATATTATATATATGTTGCCCGTTTTATTTTTAGAAGATGAGTTGGTTTGGTTTAAAAAATAAATATAAAATAGGTAATGTAGTGAAAAAAGGTAATTGGTTATTAATAAATTGATTATAGATAGACCCGTGAATCGGCCCAAATACCGACCGACCGACGGCCGACCAAAATTTTTAATGTTTCGTCTTTAATAATACTAGCTTAAAACCCGTGCGATGCACGGATTGTTAATTGTTATTTTATTATTATTTTGTTTAATATTTTTTTAATTGTAATTGTGCAAAAAATAAGTAGGCATGTTAAAATAGCTAAACACTTTTAATTAATTAAAAACATTAAAACAAATTTTAAAATATATAAGTATGGGTTTGCCCGTTATATTTTTTGAAAAATGAGGGGTTTTAGTAAGAAAAAATAAAAAATGTAACATATATTTAGTTTAAAAAGGTAAATGCCCGTGATATTTTTGGAAAATGAGATTTTAAATTTAATAATTAAAAGTATTTAAATACGTTTTAAAATAAATAAGTAAAGAGTTTCCTGTGATATTTTTGAAAAAAGAACGGATTTTAGTGAGAGCAATAGAAAAATTAAATTGTAAAAGACAATTTTCCGTGATATATTTAGAAAAGGGGCTTTGTTAGAAAAAATATATAATGTGTTTTAGCTGAAAAGTTAATTGGTTATAAATAGGTATTTGATTATTTATATTTTAATATTTTTAGTAATTGCATTTGTTAAGAAAAATAAGTAGACATGTTAAAATAGGTAAACTTTTAAAAAATAATTATAATATTAAAATAGGTTTAAAAATAAATAACTAAAGGTTTATCCGTGATATTTTTGGAAAAGGAGGGGGTTTAGTAAGGAAAAATAGAAAAATTAACATGTTTTAGTTAAAAAAGGTAATTGTCCGTGATATATTTGAAAAAGTAGGAGAATTTGTTTGAAAAAAATAATGTATTTTAGGTGAAAAAGGTAATTGGTTATAAATAGGTAATATTATTATTTAGTAATATATTTCTATAAATAAGTAAGGTTAATTAAGTAAAAATACGAAGTACAATTAATTAAGGGTAATTAAGTAAAATCACAACGTACCATACTGACCAACCAAAATGCGGGCAATTAAGTAAAATCACAACGTACCATACCGACCAACCAACCAAACTTTTAATGTTCCGTCTATTATATAATAGTATTGATAGTATAGATTACCCATTTCACTAATAGAAATTTATAAAAAAAATTATTTTTTAATGAGATTTTATTCTTAATGTGATGAGTGGTAAAACTTGTTCAATTCAGATGTCATGGCATGGTAAATTTTATTAATTTTTTTACCCACACACCTCCGATGATTCTCCTTTGCCGTCTAATATTTTCATATTAATCTCCATATTCATGATACATAGAAATTTATTTTTAATTTTTTGTTTTTCCAAAATGATATCGAATGTTCAAGTGTATATGTCTATGGTCATTAAGATTTTCGGTCTTTTCAATTTTGCTAAACTATCTAATTGTTTATTATTAAATTTAATGTGCCAATTTCTTCTCATTGGTGAATAATTTATACTATCTATACTATATTATTAAAACCGAAACATTGAAAATTTTGTTTTTCGGTTTTCCCTTTTCGGTCCTTTATTCTATTTAATAAATAATAAAAAAATATAAAAATAGTAACTAGATGATTGTCATTTATAATTAAAATATTTTTTTTTAACAAAATCTACTCCTTTTCCAAAAATATCACGGCAATTATCTTTAAATTAAAAGATATTATCTTTTATATTTGTTATCACTAAAATCTCTGTTTTCCAAAAATATGAGGTGCAGTCCTTATTTATTTATTTTAAAATCTATTTTAATACTCTATTTAATAAATAATAAAATAATATAAATAGTAACTAGGTGATTGTCTTTTATAATTTAAAAAGAAATTTCTAACAAAATCTACTATTTTTACAAAAATATCACGGCAATTAGCTTTAAATTAAAACATATTATCTTTTATATTTGTTATTGCCTTTTATAGTTAAAACATTTTTTTCTAACAAAATCTACTTCTTTTCCAAAAATATAACGGACAATTATCTTTAAATTAAAATATATTACCTTTTATATTTGTTATCACTAAAATCTCTATTTTCAAAAATATCAAGTGCGACCCTTACTTATATATTTTAAAACTTATTTTAATATTTTTAATTATTTAAAAAAACTTACTTATTTTAATAAGTCAACGTATTTTTTTAACAAATACAATTAATATAATTAAAAAAATATCTAAAAATATTACGGACAGTTACTTTTTTTTAATTAAAACATGTTAGTTTTTCTATTTGTCCTTATTAAAAAAACTTACTTATTTTAACATGTCAACATATTTTTTTTAATAAATACAATTAATATATTTAAAACACTTTTAAAAATTTCACGGGCAATTAATTTTTTTAATTAAAACATGTTAACTTTTCTATCTGTCCTTATTATTAATAATATTATTTTTTTATATTTTTTATGTTCCAATTAATATTTAAGTTTCTCATTTTATAATTTATCATATTAATTTTTATTTTTATTTTAATATTTTTCGTTCACATTATATTTTTTAGTTTATTATTTTGTAAGACATGTGTCTTGCACGGGTTATATGTTAGTAGTTTTTAATTTCTAAAATACAATAAGTCCCTGACGACCAAATCAAAACTTCGTTATACAAATTATATATAAGATATAATTTCATAATATATTTTAAAAAATTGTTAAAATTTGGTGTATTCAATTTAAGTTTATTAAAAAATTTAAAAGATTCAATTCAAATTCTGAAAAGTAATCAATTTTATGAACCGAAGATCTTTGTACCCACATACATTGTTACTATATTTTATCAGTACTTTAAAAATTAAAAAGTGGAATTTGGGAATATACCGGAATATTTTAAATGTGGTAAAAAATATATATATAAATGTGTGTCAACTGTCAACTAACCAATAGTGTAGGTGCGAAACAGGCAGCCAAAACTGACCCAGACCAGAACACAACTCAACTTCCAACGTGTGAACTATCAACCCTCTTTCCTTCAGATCTCAACTCAACAGTTGTAAGTATTACACAACTCTCCTACCTAATATTCTTGTATATATATACAGATTATGTATCTCTAATCAACCCATTCTTGATTGTCATCTCTCATTTTACCTACTGCTTAATTTTCTTTTCACTCTTTTTATTTCAAGCAAATCCATTCTTCTTAATTTTACAGTAAGTGCTCTTTTGTTGATTTATTTTGTATGTATATGTGTGTGTATATATGAATGCGTTAATAATGAGTGTAGTTTGATTGAGTTTAGGACTGTAAATGGTGGGCTTTTGATGATTTATGCACTGATTTGATCATAGAGTTCTTGGGTTTTTCACATTTCTTGAATCATATGTGTTTATTAAGTGTATAATAAATTAGCCCATATGTGAAATTGGGTCTGATTTGAATATTTCAGTTTGAAGCTTGATTTTTAGTGAATTTATATTGGATGGCTTCTAAATTTTGATCATTTTAGGTGGGTGGGGGTGGGGGTGGGTAGTTCTACTCTCAGTTCCTTTTCTTGATCATTGTATCGTAAGCGATTAATTGGGTTATTAAAATTTTACTTTTAGTTCTTATAAGGTAGTATAAGTTTATAGCCTTTATTCTGTTGTTTTACTGATGACACAGAAATATACATGTGTGTATACAAATGCATTTCATTGTTTATAGTTTGATTAAGTTTAGGAGTATATGTGGTTGTTACTGATAAATTCACATATTCGGTCACAAAGTCGTTTGCGTTTCACATTTCGTGAAGAATATGTCATTATTAAGCTAATAAAATTAAAAGAGCAGATCTCCTAATTTGAAGCATTATTAGGTGGGTGGGTGGGTTGGGCAGTAATAATCCCAGTTCCTTTTTTGATCATTGTATTATAATAAGCGCCTAATTGTGTAATTTATATTTTATCTTCAATCTCTATATTAGACATATACACACAGGAAAAAACGAAACAAAAGTGTTGGGGTTATGCTGTTTTTGTTGAATTTCACCTATATATGCCTTTTTCTGACCTGTTTCAACTGGGTAAATTTTTATGTTACTGTGTAGCTTTATTTTTGTATAATGATATAGGGACCTTTTACCTCTGCTATTATTTGATTTGTAGAAGTGCAAATGTAGTTGACGCTGATGAAATTTATATATTCAGGTAAAATGACTCCTCCCCCAACAAGAATCGGTCTCGCTGGCCTTGCCGTCATGGGCCAAAATCTTGCCCTCAACATCGCTGAGAAAGGGTTTCCTATTTCTGTTTACAACCGAACCACTTCAAAAGTTGACGAGACTGTCGAGCGTGCTAAAAAGGAGGGAAACCTTCCTTTATACGGGTTCCATGATCCTGAGGCATTTGTGAATTCAATCCAAAAACCCCGTGTCGTTATTATGCTGGTTAAGGCTGGTGCACCAGTTGACCAAACTATCAAAACTCTTTCTGTGTACTTAGAGAAAGGAGATTGTATTATTGATGGTGGTAACGAGTGGTATGAGAACACCGAAAGGAGAGAGAAAGCCATGGCTGAAAAAGGTCTACTGTATCTTGGAATGGGAGTTTCAGGTGGTGAAGAGGGTGCTCGGAATGGGCCCTCTATGATGCCTGGAGGATCCTTCGAGGCTTACAAGAATATAGAAGATATCCTTCTGAAGGTGGCTGCTCAAGTTCCTGATAGTGGCCCTTGTGTGACATACATCGGTGAAGGAGGATCTGGCAATTTTGTGAAGATGGTTCACAACGGGATTGAGTATGGTGATATGCAGTTGATTTCAGAAGCGTATGATGTATTAAAATCAGTTGGAAAGCTCTCCAATGAAGAACTGCACCAGGTTTTCACAGAGTGGAACAAGGGTGAACTTCAGAGCTTCTTGATAGAGATTACAGCAGATATATTTGGAATTAAGGATGACAAGGCAGATGGATATTTGGTGGACAAAGTTCTTGATAAAACAGGCATGAAGGGTACGGGTAAATGGACGGTTCAGCAAGCTGCTGAGCTGTCTATTGCTGCTCCCACCATCGCCTCCTCTTTGGATTCGAGATTCCTCAGTGGGTTGAAGGACGAAAGGGTTGCAGCTGCAGAAGTCTTCAAAGCAGGTGGAGTAGGTGACAGCCTTACTGACCAAACTGTGGATAAGAAGAAGCTAATTGATGATGTCAGACAAGCACTTTATGCATCCAAAATATGTAGTTATGCTCAGGGAATGAATTTGATTCGTGCCAAGAGTATTGAGATGGGATGGGGCTTAACCCTTGGGGAGCTAGCTAGGATTTGGAAAGGTGGTTGCATCATCCGTGCTATATTCTTGGACCGAATCAAGCAAGCTTACGATAGAAATGCAGACCTTGCAAGTCTTCTTGTGGATCCAGAGTTTGCAAAGGAGATGATAGAGCGACAAGCAGCATGGCGAAGAGTTGTTTGTGTTGCTATCAACTCTGGTGTTAGCACTCCTGGTATGTCTTCTAGTCTTGCTTACTTTGACACATACAGGAGGGAAAGGCTACCTGCTAACTTGGTTCAAGCTCAAAGAGATTACTTTGGTGCTCATACCTATGAGAGAACTGATATGCCAGGGGACTTTCACACTGAATGGTTCAAGATTGCCAAGCACTCAAAGATCTAATATCAAAATGCTTCCACCATTTGTGCTATACTTAATAACGTTTCATCGATGAATGAGACAGTTTTTATTTCACCCTGTATCACTATGTGATAGTAGCTTTTCAGCATTGTAGGCTTGTTGACATTGTCCAGACTCTAAAGTTATCTTCTTCATGTGAAGATCAGTAAGATCTGCTTTGTGTTTATTTTTTCTTTTCTGCTTTTGTGTTAAATCAATTGGATGAGCTTGTTCGCTGGCAATTATTTGTCCTGTACTTCCTTTTGATATGTAAGCTTTACATTTTAAAGATGGCAATAATTTGGGGTTTTATATCAAAGGGGTCACTGTTCTCGTCAAAATATCTCACCTAACTATCCGATCTTCACGGTAACTCATTTAAAGCACTCAAATCACTATATATATCATTTCACTAAATTTAGAAAAAAATACTAACAAAAAACTTAACGGAATGCTAGTTACACGATGAAGTGTACTACACATGACTCGTATAACAAAAATAAATCACGATTACATATGCAGAGACATGTTAAAACATATATATGAACATAAATTCATATGTTTTTTTATTTTCTCTTAACACCTTGAACCTTAATTTGTTCTTATACTTGATTTACTTTATACTTGATTTACTGAATATCAAACAAAAACTCCTCAATCGAATATGTCTAAAATTAGCTTATCATGAAAAAATCCTCAATTTTTTTTCTGAAATTTAACAAAGTGATATATATATTGATTTGAGTGTTTTAAATGAGTTTCCGTGAAGATCGGGTAGTTACGTGAAATATTTTAACAAGAACGGTGATCACTTTGATATAAAACCCCAATTATTTATGACCATAAGCTCTGTGTCAGTGCGGGTTTAGAGAACTACTTTGAAACAATTTTTCATCTTTAATGTTGAAGGCTTGGTGATTCTTTTCCTTCTGTTTTTGCACTATCAGATTTGTTCTTTTTACGGACAAAGTTCAATTTGTCTTTGACAAAACTCGAAACATATATTATTTTAATTTCTGTTTTTCAGCACAAACAACAAATATTCTTCTTTACGATATACGAGCTTTGCAAGTGAAAGAATTCATCCGTCCCTTTCTCATTAATCAAAATAACTAAATATACATCATACATTGGCGCTATCATCTCCTACTTTACAGGAAACTAATTACCTAACAACCATGTACAGAGAGAGATTGTAGGCATAGAAATAGATGACTAATTCTACGCTAATCAATAACAATTATCTACAAAATATATACTATATTTAACACTCCCCCGCAGTCGAAGCAGGAGGTTTGCCAACGCTAAGACTGTCCCGAAATTCTTCAAATAATACCCGTGGCAACCCCTTAGTAAAGATATCGGCTATTTGATACCGGGATGGAACATGTAAAACACGAACTTGCCCACAGGCAACCTTCTCTCTGACAAAGTGGATATCCATTTCTATGTGCTTTGTGCGTTGGTGTTGAACAGGATTACCAGACAAATAAATAGCACTCACATTGTCACAATAGACCAATGTAGCCTTCGGTATTGGACAATGTAACTCGAGAAGAAGATTTCGTAGCCAGTAGGATTCCGAGACGACCTTGGCCACCCCACGGTACTCTGCCTCGGCACTTGATAAAGATAGCGTGGGCTGCCGCTTTGAGGACCAAGATAACAAGTTGTCCCCTAAAAAAACGCAGTAACCGGATGTAGATCTCCTTGTATCAGGACACCCACCCCAATCCGCATCAGTGTAAGAGACCAGAGACGAAACAGACGATGGGTATAAATGCAAGCCCTGGTCTAAAGTACCTTGTACATAGCGAATGATACGTTTGAGAGCAGACATATGATCTGTCCTCGGATCATGCATGTGTAGACAAATCTGTTGGACGGCATAAGAAATGTCCGGCCGTGTAATAGTAAGATACTGGAGAGCCCCTGCAAGACTCCGATAGTGAGTAGGATCAGCAACTGGAGTACCAGATGTAGCACTAATTTTTGATTTCGTGTCGACTGGAGTAGCTGAGGGATGACAAGATGTCATGCCAGCACGTTCAACAATTTCTTCAGCATATTTGCGTTGAGAGAGAAACAAACCACCCTTATGTCGAGTAACTGCAATGCCCAAAAAATAATTTAACGGGCCAAGATCCTTCATTGCAAACTCAGAACTGAGGCTAGCCATAATAGAACGCCGGAGAGCATGAGAAGAAGCAGTAAGAATAATGTCATCAACATATACCAATAGATACGCCATATCTGACCCCTGTTTATAAATGAATAAGGAGGTGTCACAGCGACTATTAGTGAAGCCGAGAGATAAGACATAGTCAGCAAAACGCTTATACCAAGTCCGTGACGCCTGCTTAAGCCCATAGATAGACTTACGTAAGAGACAAACATAGTCGGGATGATTACGATCCCTATACCCCAATGGTTGATGCATGTATACAGTTTCTTGAAGCTCACCGTGAAGAAAAGCATTCTTGACATCTAATTGATGAATTGGCCATGACTTAGAAAGAGATATACTGAGAACCGTCCGAATAGTAGCCGGTTTAACAACCAGACTAAAAGTATCACCACAATCGACACCAACCTGTTGTGTTTTGCCATCACCTACAAGACGGGCTTTATGCCTCTCAAAAACCCCATTAGAATTAAATTTGTGAGTAAAAATCCACATTGAACGAATTACATTAACACCAGGAGGACGGGGCACCAAATCCCACGTCTTATTTTTCATAAGAGCTTGGTATTCATCATCCATAGCCAATTTCCAGTTTGAGTCACGAAGTGCAGCTATTGGGTTACGAGGCAATGGTGACTGTGAAACCTCAGTGTGTAACGCATGATATTTTGGGTTGGGTTTAAAAATACCACGTTGACTTCGAGTGATCATACCTGGATTAGGAAGGGGATGTTGAGGTGGAGGTGCCATGACAGGGTCTGGTGGAGTATGAGGTAACGGACTCGGAGTGTGTGTGATAGGTGATGCGGAAGGTGAAGAAAGAGGTGATGTTGGGCTATGCAAACTCGAGTGAGGTGGACTTGGAGCAGCAGGCTGTTGGAGATGATCCAACACATAAGGAGAAAAACTATCATCCAAAAAATCATAATTCGGAGATGAGTATGTATGCAGTGATGCAAACGGAAAATTTGTCTCATCAAATAGGACATGTCGACTTATGATAATTTGACGGGATGACAAATCAAAGCATTTATAACCCCGATGATTAGGTGGGAAACCGAGAAAAACACAAGGAGTAGAACGAGCTTGTAACTTATGGATTTTAGTGGATGGAATGAGAGGATAGCAGAGACACCCAAAAACCCGTAAATGAGAATAGGAAGGAACCCGTTGATACAGAATTTCTAAGGGAGACTTATATCCCAACAGTTTGATTGGAAGAATATTGAGGATATATGTTGCCATCTGTAGTGCATGACGCCAAAACGAAGGTGGGAGAGATGCATGAGAAAGAAGTGTACGAGTGATATTATTGATAGACCGAATTTTTCGTTCGGCCTTCCCATTTTGAGAAGAAGTGTAAGGACACGATAGACGAAATGACATCCCACTTTTTTTACAAAAATCCCAAAAAAATCCATTATCAAATTCTTTCCCATTATCACATTGCATTGTTTTAACATTGCGTTCAAATTGGGTGACAACATGATTTTTAAAAATCAGGAATTTCTCATAGACCTCTGATTTATGACCCAAAGGAAAAGTCCATAAGAAGTTAGAAAAATCATCCAATAATAAAACATAATATTTATGCCCGACAGAACTCAAAATTGGTGAAGTCCAAATATCACTGTGAATAATATCAAAGGGTAAAGAAGTACTTGAAATAGATGGAACAAATGGCAACTTAATATGTTTCCCAAACACACAAGAACGACAAATAGTAGAAGTAGATTTACTACTACAGTCAATGCATTTATGCACCCTAAGAGCTTGTAAAACAGGAGCACCCGGATGACCCAATCGATCATGCCAAAGCGAGGAAGAAATAGCTGCAAAGGTTGATGGGGTAGCTTTATTGGAAATAGAGCGAAGAGGATAAAGATCACCCTGACTATCACACCGCATTAGAGGCGTCCCCGTCCGAAAATCCTTCACAGAAAACCCAAAAGGATCAAACTCAACCGAAACAGAATTATCAGTAGTGAGTTTCCTAACAGAAATCAGATTTTTGATAATTTTGGGAGCATGTAGAACATTGTTTAAGGATAAATAAGGATTAGGAGAAGGTAAAACAGTATGACCATAACCACTTACAGGAATTGAATGACCATTTCCGACAATAATACCAGAATTGTGATTGCTCAAATGAAAATAAGACGAGAGATTACCGTTTGACGATGTCATATAAGAGGTTGCGCCAGTGTCCATATACCAAGAAGGATCAGGTGGATTAAGTGTCATTGTGTGCATAGCCGAAGCAATATCTGTTGGCACATATGAACCCGACTGACCATTTAAAGAAGGATCCACAGAAGCAGTATAAGACTGGTATGTTTGTTGTGGCGGACGAGAGCCTAGAACACCAGGCCTGTTGTTAGAAGGGGGAGGTCGAGCCCATCCTTGGGTAGGCATAGGACACGGTGGAGTAGCCCACTGAGGCCACCCATAATTTGCATACGGACCCCAACCCTAAAATGGCATCTGCTGATGTTGTCCTGGCGGGCTAGCCTTGCTGGCCCTGCCGTTACCGCCCTTGGTATTCCGGCCACCTCCACGACCATTCGAACTTTTTCTGCCCTGTTGAGATTGTTTGCGGTTGATATACTGTTGTCCCTTCCCTTGTGCAGAATGAGACGGAACAAGAGAGGGGTTCTCATCGTCGTTCGAAGCAGCGACCATGGCAGAGTCAGAAGCCATGATTGCCTCCTTAGCCAGTCCTGATTCCTCCAGAGTGAGCATAGATCTAGCTTGATAGAAGGTAGGAAGAGGATTACTCTGACGAATCAAAGTACCCACACCACGATACGGAGCAGTGAGACCAGATACAAGCTGTAGTACCAACCGACTGTCAGACACCGGAGCCCCGACGTTCTTCAATTGATCGGCCAAAGATTTCAGCCGTTGACAGTATGCCGAAGCATTGGAAAAGTTTTCCATCCTGGTGGTGGAGAAATCATGTTCCAGAGTTACCGCACGAGAATGTTTATTGTCCTGGAAAATATCTCGCAAACGTTCCCAAGCCTCCATTGCCGTAGCATCAGGCTCAATGATGGTGTGTAACAGGTCATTAGAAATTGTGGCATATATCCACGACAGGACTGTGGCATCGAGAGTAGACCACATGTCTGCATCCACCTCGACCACCTGGGTCGCACCCGTTCCCGTGGTTGAAGAAGATGTGGTTGGAGTAGAGGGTTCTTTAGTTGTAGAAGTAATGATGTGAGGGAGAACCTTGTTCGATCGTGCATGAACCTTGAACAACTCCGCCCAAGTTGAGTATTGTACAGTTTCCATCTCAAGAATTATAGGAATATGATTCCTAATGTTAGAAACAACAAGAGCAGGGTGAAAAGATTTAGACTGAGACATCGTTGTCGACAGAGACAAGAGATAGTGAATAAGAAGAAGAGAATGATGGAAAGTATAGCTAGGGCGCAACGGAAAGAGATCAAGAAAACCCTACTGATACCAAAATAACTAAATATACATCATACATTGGCGCTATCATCTCCTACTTTACAGGAAACTAATTACCTAACAACCATGTACAGAGAGAGATTGTAGGCATAGAAATAGATGACTAATTCTACGCTAATCAATAACAATTATCTACAAAATATATACTATATTTAACAGCAAGATTTAATATATAAATTGAAAAAATGTCGATTTTATAATTTTATAAAATTACTCAGAAACTGAAAAAAAAGAAATTTAAAAATATAAACAAGAACTTAGACCATCCCTAATACACGTTGGAGAACGTGAAATAGATCCATTTTTTTATTTTTGCGTTGGAGTAAAAACAGGACTTGGCTGGAGAACGTGAAATGGATCCGATTAATATATACGTTGGATAATTTAAAAAATGCAACATTGTTATCAGCTTCTATCACTGTGTTCATTGCTCCAAGAGTGCTTACATCCAGGTCGGGAACATGCAAAACAATGCATGTGTAGTCAGTGACGGATCCAGAAATACTTTTCAGTGAGTTCCTTGCATAAAAGGAGCTGCGCTCTTGGCTCTTCACTCTTGAATCGTCATTCGACGGTAGCACATTCAGGGACACGAGTTTTGTTTAATGATCAAATTCATGTTTTTGGTTGCTGCTACTATAGAAATTAGAAGCAGTAGCTGAGGTTTTCCGGTTTTAGGCTACTATTTGTTAGGCTTCTGGTAATATAAGTGTGTTCCTTGATAACTCCAAATCCCGATCTAGTCCTCTCCAGCCGATCCCACGCCTGGATGCGGTGTCGCTGCGGTTGGGACTCTGCAAAACAACACCGGAGGGGGGTTTGGACCCTAGCGGCGCCTCCGGCGTGAGAATAAGTAACGGCTTTGGGAAAGGAAGACAGGACTATAGAGAAATCTAAATATGGAGGGTGTGTGTATAGGTTGTGTAGAGAGAGAGAGATTAACCCTGAACCTTTCCTTCTTGGGCTATTTATAGGCCCGGAATTAGGGTTCAGGGGGTACCTGCAATCATGAGCGTTGGATCCTAGGTAGGTGGGACACCTGGATGATGTTGATGGGTCACACGTGCCCGGGTGAGAATTGTGGTGACATGTGCCAGGCTCCTGCTGGCGTGTGGCTTGATTAGGACACAATGATGCCCATCATTAGGTGTCCTTACGCGTCACCACCAGGAATCCTGAGTCCAGGCTCGGGTACTAGGTTTGGGAGTCAGGGCTCTTGTAGCCTGTCACTGGGAGTTTGGGCTCTTATAGCCTATCATTTGCCCCCCACTCCCTTATTCAGATTTTCTGGATGGGGGAGTAGAATTCTCCACATAAGAACTTCGATGACTTGGAAGAAATTTTGGTTGGTAGTTGCCCCCCAATCCGGGTTGTTGTTGATGACATGCGCCTGGATTCGAGAGTAAGACAGAATTCTTTCTCAAGTCCGAGGTTTTGAGCCTTTGGTAACTTAGAAAAAATTTTGGTTAGTTGCCCCCCAATCCGGATAGGTGTCAGTGACATGAGCCCGGATTTGAGAGTTGATAGAGTTCTTTCTCAAGTCCAAGGTTGTGAGCCTTGGGTAACTTAGAAGAAATTTTGGTTGGTAGTTGCCCCCAATCCGGATAGGTGTCAGTGACATGTGCCCGGATTTGAGAGTTGATAGAGTTATTTCTCACATCCAAGGTTGTGAGCCTTGGGTAACTTAGAAGAAATTTTGGTTGGTAGTTGCCCCCAATCCGGATAGGTGTCAGTGACATGTGCCCGGATTTGAGAGTTGATAGAGTTATTTCTCACGTCCAAGGTTGTGAGCCTTGGGTAACTTAGAAGAAATTTTGGTTGGTAGTTGCCCCCAATCCGGATAGGTGTTAGTGATATGAGCCCGGATTTGAGAGTTGATAGAGTTCTTTCTCAAGTCCAAGGTTGTTAGCCTTGGGTAACTTAGAAGAAATTTTGGTTGGTTATTGCCCCCCAATCCGGGTTGTTGTCTATTGACATGAGCCCGGATTTGAGAGTTGATAGAGTTCTTTCTCAAGTCCAAGGTTGTGAGCCTTGGGTAACTTAGAAGAAATTTTGGTTGGTTATTGCCCCCCAATCCGGGTTGTTGTCTATTGACATGAGCCCGGATTTGAGAGTTGATAGAGTTATGTCTCAAGTCCAAGGTTGTGAGCCTTGGGTAACTTAGAAGAAATTTTGGTTGGTATTTGCCCCCCAATCCGGGTTGTTGTCTATTGACATGAGCCCAGATTTGAGAGTTGATAGAGTTCTTTCTCAAGTCCAAGGTTGTGAGCCTTGGGTAACTTAGAAGAAATTTTGGTTGGTTATTGCCCCCCAATCCGGGTTGTTGTCTATTGACATGAGCCCGGATTTGAGAGTTGATAGAGTTCTTTCTCAAGTCCAAGGTTGTGAGCCTTGAGTAACTTAGAAGAAATTTTGGTTGGTTATTGCCCCCCAATCCGGGTTGTTGTCTATTGACATAAGCCCGGATTTGAGAGTAACTGAAGAATTTTCGTTGATTGTTGTCCCGGAATCCGGATTGTTGTCAAGGACAGGAGTCCGGATTCGCGACTGTACGAGGAAAATTTGGGATTTCGATCGTTTCTTTAGTTTCCCCCTCAATTGTTTGAATTTGTGTCCTCCTAAAATTCCTCAGGAACCGCTTGCAATCACTATCGGCATTAAATGTGACTGTCTCTTCACCTTTTCTTATTTTCTCTTTCTTCTTTTCAGCCAGTTACTCCATGCCACGCGTCTGATGGTGGAGTAGTCTCTTTTTCTTCTATGTATAAAACCCCCTTTTTACCTGATACTTTTTTTTTACTTTTACAAAATTACTTCTTTTCTTCTCCACCTTCTCCGAGTTTGCTTTCTGGGCCACTTTAATTCGAAGTTCATACACTGTGGTCATCTTGAAGCCATCTTTTTCCCCTGTTCTTTGTAAGGCTTCTTCTTTCTTGCTTCTGCTTCCTTTCCTTTCTATTTTTCTTTTGTTTGTCTTGTTCAGTACTGGTATGTTTCCGTTAGCTATTTGAATTTTGGTTTTTTGTGTGAAGCTTCTGATGGTTTTGTGTTTTGTATCTGTGTTGTTGGTTTAGGGGTTTCTATTTGATGCTATTATATTGTTTGTATATGACTGTTTTGTGCCCAAATCTGGGTTGCATGTGCAAGCATTCTCGAATTAGGGGTTTTTGATTTCTGGGTTTCTGGGTTGTTCTTGATGTTCTAGAAATGTTTGGTTGTGTAGGTGTATGTAATTGCGATTTGATTTTTTGTTTGGTGTTTGTTATCTTGAGTAAAGTGTTTCTGGTTTTCGTGCTTATGACAGGAGTCCGGGTTGAATAGTATCCGGGCTCCTTGGTACTGTCTTGTATGACTTACCAAACCCCTCTGCTTTTTGGTTTATGCGTAATCGTGTATAGCCCGGGTTCATAGCAGAATTTCTAGGTATATAGGTTTAGGATTATCATTAAGACCGGACTTATAGGGTTGGAGTCCGGACTTAATTCAATAAAGAAGAGACTGGATTTTTGAATATTGGATGCAATATAAGACGACACCGGTGTTAATATATTTTAGATTTCAGGTTTTGAATGTTTTGACTAACTTAAGATAAAAACAATTTATTTCTAGGTTTATGGTTCGGATAAAACGAAGGGCTAACAGAGTGTTGATTCCGGATTCAGAACCATCCACAAGTTCACAGAATTCGGATTCGGGAGTATTAGAAGTAGTAGACTTACACTGGTGCATAATGGCTAAGAAGAAAAAGATATCTGTGATCACCAAACTCAACACCAACGTATTAGCTGACTGAGGTAGCCTTATCACGCCTGATGGTTACTGGGTTGACTCCGAGTTTATGTTTGTTAGGAAAGATCCTGACGAGGACATGTCCCGCGTATACCGGTCCCTTAGTTATTCCTATAGGCATCGACACGGGAATGGAGATCCTGGACCTTATGATAAGACGGCCATGGATGCCATATTTGCTGATACCATTATAGGTGAGCCTCTCCCTCCGCTGAAAGAGAGTTTTAAGAATATGCCTTTTTCTGAAATGGATGCAATAGTCCGGGCTGCTTTCCATCTTGGACCCCGGGTACAATGGAGGTGGCCTGAACCCGGGGAGAGAGTATACGATAGGACCGAAGATGGGTTCCTTGGCGTTTGGTTAGAGCATTTGCGCTCAGGCTGGAACCCGGAGTGCCACGTCTTCGTTAAACATCTTTGTAACTATATTTATGAGATTCCAATAACACAAATAACCCCCAACGGTGTAAAATGGATAACCTGGTTTCTAGCTTGTTGTGAGAAATCCGAGCTCCTGCCCACTTTCAAACTCTTTCATCAACTTTTCTACCTCCTCCGGTCTAACAAGAGACCCTTCTACGAGCTAAGATTTCGCGGTGAAGAGTGTGGGTATCCTTCCGGCAGCGCGAAGCCGGTGATGCAGAATATATCGTTAAAGGGCTGGAATGGAGAAGCCATTATGCTGAAAGGCTTAGACCTATTATATATGCCGCACTTTGTGGCCGGTGGCAAACCCAAAGTCTTTCCTTATTACAAGCTCGAGGGTCAAGCCCGGGCTAAAGTTCATTCTTTCTGTGAGTGTCTAGGGTATCAATTAACCCGAGACACTTTCATGGATCATCACAAGTTATTTGAATTCGGATGTAAGTTGATATTTTAAATCTTGAGTCCGGATTCTTTTGTTATTTCTCTAATTCGGTTTCATTTTGTTTTTCAGGTCGTCCCTTCTACGACTCCCATTTTGACGAAGTGATGGCTCACAACAATTATGCCCTTTCCTTGAGACAGCTATCTGGGGTTCACACTCCTCGAATCCGGAAGACTGGTGATGAGTCCGGGTCCAATCTCTTCAAAGAAGATGGTGCGGAATCTGTTGCTCCTCTTCAACCCACTCCTGACCCAGCTGTTGAGGTTGTTACCGGGCTCCCTGACCCTGAACTTACCAAGAGACCCCGGAAACAGAAA
This sequence comes from Heracleum sosnowskyi, assembly GCA_030848705.1. Classification (NCBI taxonomy): domain Eukaryota; kingdom Viridiplantae; phylum Streptophyta; class Magnoliopsida; order Apiales; family Apiaceae; genus Heracleum; species Heracleum sosnowskyi. The sequence continues at coordinate 127,143,099 of CM061240.1, forward strand.
AGGAAGACAGGTCCCAGGACTCCGGGTTCGGATAATTTAGTGAATCAGGAGGATTTGGTGGACCAAGTAGTTGAGGAGGTTAACGTGGAGACCGGGGTGGCTAAACCCCGAGTTGGGAAGCTTACCCGTGAGCAGTTTGCCGAATATGTTGGACATCTCCCTTCTGAAGATGATTGGAAAGAGATGGGAGATACCGGGATGAGGGGACTCTTGGTAGATCTGATTACCGGTATTGGTCAGGTATGCTTTTTCCTTACTTCCTTGCTTTTATTGTTGAATATCGTCTTAATCTTTCTTTTCTTTTGGCTTGTAGGTTGCTGTGAAGGCTGCCGGAGTCTCAGCCATGTTTAAGGCGAAAGATGACAAGTTAACCGGAGTTATGTTGAAGAAGGATGAACAAATTCTCGACCTCGGGAAGCAACTTGGTGAAATGAAACTTCTTCGAGATGGTGAAGTGTCCGGGCTCGGAATTGATTTATCTACAGAGAGAGCCCGGAATGCTGATCTTGAAAAGAAACTGAAGGAAGCTGAGGAAAAACTTGCTGCCGTGAAGCCCGAAGCTGACATTATTAAGGAGTTCCAGGAAACTGATGCTTATCTACAGGCAGTTGCTGATGCCGGTGCTCCTGAGGTTTTGAGATCGTGGAAGGTGGCTGAGACCCTGATCAAGACCAACCCTGAAGCCAACTGGGAGACCTTCGTTGAAACTTTCTTGGCTGCTAAGGATGCTATTGAGCGTGGTGAAGGCGAGCCCGAGTGCTTCCAGGGCCCAAACCCTCTCATCTTTCCGAGTGATACTCATTTCCTTGATGCTGTAAACAAAACTGTAGAATAGACCTGCAATTGTGTTTCTCTTGTAATGTTTGACTATTTTTTACTTGTCCCCAACATTTTGGAGTGTTTCCGGGTTGAACGGTCAATCCGGGCTCCCGTACTCGTTTACTCTTAATGCGTATTTCTTTTGCTAACTTCATTTTCGAATTTTTGAATGTGTATTGCTCATGAGTCCGGTCTCGTAGCTTATTACTGATCCGGACTTTTGCTTATGGTTTTTGAATAAAATCTAAGGTTTTTGTTTGTTGCATATTGCTCTTGAGTCCGGTCTCATAGCTTAGTTCTGAGCCGGATTCTTTCTTTTGTACTTAGAATGGAATCTAAGACTTCGATTTGATTGCATATTGCTCGTGAGTCCGGTCTCATGGCTTGATTCTGAACCGGACTCTTGATCTGCATATTGCTGGGGACCCTGGCTCCTCTGTATGCCTATGGCTCTGAGCCAGGGTTATAGAGTTGAATATTGCTCGTGAGTCCGGTCTCATGGCTTGATTCTGAGCCGGACTCTTTCTTTTGTACTTAGAATGGAATCTAAGACTTCGATTTGATTGCATATTGCTCGTGAGTCCGGTCTCATGGCTTGATTCTGAGCCGGACTCTTGATCTGCATATTGCTTGGGACCCTGGCTCCTCTGCATGCCTATGGCTCTGAGCCAGGGTTATAGAGTTGCATATTTCTCTTGAGTCCGGTCTCATAGCTTGATTCTGAGCCGGACTCTTGATCTGCATATTGCTGGGGACCCTGGCTCCTCTGCATGCCTATGGCTCTGAGCCAGGGTTATAGAGTTGCATATTGCTAGTGAGTCCGGTCTCATGGCTTGATTCTGAGCCGGACTCTTTCTTTTGTACTTAGAATGGAATCTAAGACTTCGATTTGATTGCATATTGCTCGTGAGTCCGGTCTCATGGCTTGATTCTGAACCGGACTCTTGATCTGCATATTGCTGGGGACCCTGGCTCCTCTGTATGCCTATGGCTCTGAGCCAGGGTTATAGAGTTGAATATTGCTCGTGAGTCCGGTCTCATGGCTTGATTCTGAGCCGGACTCTTTCTTTTGTACTTAGAATGGAATCTAAGACTTCGATTTGATTGCATATTGCTCGTGAGTCCGGTCTCATGGCTTGATTCTGAGCCGGACTCTTGATCTGCATATTGCTTGGGACCCTGGCTCCTCTGCATGCCTATGGCTCTGAGCCAGGGTTATAGAGTTGCATATTTCTCTTGAGTCCGGTCTCATAGCTTGATTCTGAGCCGGACTCTTGATCTGCATATTGCTGGGGACCCTGGCTCCTCTGCATGCCTATGGCTCTGAGCCAGGGTTATAGAGTTGCATATTGCTAGTGAGTCCGGTCTCATGGCTTGATTCTGAGCCGGACTCTTTCTTTTGTACTTAGAATGGAATCTAAGACTTCGATTTGATTGCATATTGCTCGTGAGTCCGGTCTCATGGCTTGATTCTGAGCCGGACTCTTGATCTGCATATTGCTGGGGACCCTGGCTCCTCTGCATGCCTATGGCTCTGAGCCAGGGTTGTAGAGTTGCATATTGCTCGTGAGTCCGGTCTCATGGCTTAATTCTGAGCCAGACTCTTGATCTGCATATTGCTGGGGACCCTGGCTCCTCTGCATGCCTATGGCTCTGAGCCAGGGTTGTAGAGTTGCATATTGCTCGTGAGTCCGGTCTCATGGCTTAATTCTGAGCCAGACTCTTTCTTTTGTACTTAGAATAAAATCTAAGATTTTGGTTTAATTGCATATTGCTCGTGAGTCTGGTCTCATGGCTTAATTCTGAGCCGGACTCTTGATTTGCATATTGCTGGGGACCCTGGCTTCACTGCATGCCTATGGCTCTGAGCCAGGGTTGATAGATAAATGAACAATACAAAAAATGTAGGAGTATAATCTTGTAATATTATAGAATGGCCAAATGCCTAGTTTTTGGAGAAAGATCTGGAATACAAGTCTCTTAATTTTACTTCAATACAAAAGATCAAACAATTTGCTGAAGATTCTGGGCTTTAGGGAGCTCATTGTTATAGGTCCGGGCTCTGAATTCTTCGTATTGATAGAACTTCCTTTCCGGGCTCTTTCCCTTAGTTGAATTTATGTCTCTTTTGGGTCATACTGTTCTGGTAAGAGTTGGCTTTCCTTTTATTTTTTGGATCTGTTTCAGCCATGACTAAAGCTTTCCCATAGCATCTACTAGCCACTTGATAATCCCCCCGGACTTCTCCCATGCCATAGAGTGTGGGAAATTTGAACTTTAAGTGCGGGGTTGAGGTTACAGCTTGTAGCTTAGTCAGGGCTGGTCTCCCCAGGATCCCATTGTAGGAAGGAGTGTTGATGACATAGAATTTAACAATGTTTTTGACTTGATTCGGATAGGTCCCAAACAGTACTGGTAGGTACAGTGTTCCTTGAATTGGGACTGAGTTGTTCCCAAAACCGTAAAGAGGATCTTCTCTGCACTCGTTTATCTTCACACTTCCCAACTTCATCCGGTCCACAGTATGTTTGAACAAGACATTGACAGAAGAGCCATTGTCAATCAGGATTCTTTTAACTTCATTGTCAGCTATGTCTAGACTGACAACTAGGGCTTCATTATGATTTGGGTCGAGTCCTTCAAAATCATCTTTGTTGAAACTGATTATTTGCTCTGGACCGGTCTGAACCATCATTATCTCATCTCCCGAGTCCGGACTCCGGGGTGGCGAGATAGACCCCCCCCCAATACAACATTCATAATATTTTTACCCTTCCCGGATCCTGTTCCTCTGTCATCCGTTATCCGGGATATGTATTGTCCCATGTTGCCTTTCTTGATCTGTTCTTCCACAAAGAACTTTAGAGACAGGCAGTTCTCGGTTGTGTGTCCATGGGTTTCATGATAGTCACAGTGTTTATGGACAGACCGGTTTTCTGGTCCGGTAACCATGGGTTTGGGAGGATAGAAGAAAGGCTTGTCTCTTATTTCTTTCAGAATGTCGGCCCGAGTTCGGTTAAGTGGAGTCCAGTTCGGCTCTGGTCGGGGCTCGGGCTTTGGTTTGGTTTGCTCGGGCTCTCTTCTTTTATTGGAGTCCGGGGTTTGGGTAGATAATACCAGCTGAGAGCTGTGAATGTAATTGCTTTGTCTGTTGGGTTTAAATTTTTTGTCTTGGTGGAAACTGTTCTTTGGGCGGTCCTCAGCCCGGGGTGGAGAGAGTCATTGCCTTGTCATTCTCATTGCTTGAAGAACATCTGTTTCCTTAATGAACCGGGATGCCATGGAATATACCGCCGCCAGGCTCTGTGGTTCCTTGTGGATGAGGTCAAGAACATACCTCTCATTATTGTCGGGATCTAGGTTTCTGCGGAAAATTGTAAGAGCTTCACGCTCATCTAATTTGCTCACATTGTTGATGGCTTCCTGGAAGCGTTTCATATAGGTGGCCAATGCATCTCCCCGGGCTTGCCGAACCGTCTCTAGGTGGCACATGTGCATTTCGTGGGTTTTATTGGCTCTAAAATGTCTCAGGAAAGACTCACGAAACTGCTTCCAATTGTGGATGCTCCGGGATGGGATTCTGCTGAACCATCTTTGTGCCCCGGATTTAAGAGTCGAGGCGAAGAACCTGCACTTGGTGAGATCATTGTAGTAATATATCATTGCAATTTGCTCGAAGTAATTAACATGCTCTTCCGGGTCTCCCAGACCATTGAAGGAGTCAAAGTTGTAGTGTTTGAGATTTTTCTGTCTGGGTGTAGCCTCTAGAGAGTAACTGAAAGGTGTAAAGGTATCCCCTATGTCAATTCCCGAGTCTTGACCAACTTTTTTCTGGAGTTCATGAATCATGTCTATTAAGTCTTCTTGGGGTTCTTCTTCATCTGAGACTATGTCGAGGCTAGGAGCCCGGGTTCTTCTCCTGTCATGTGTTTTGCCCAGGATCCGGGCCTCCTCCTCTTGAATTCTTTTTTGGATTTTGAGGTCAAGTTTAGCTTGCTCTTCGTTCCGGATTCTTTCCCTCAATTCAGCTAGCTTCCTGAGCTTCTCAGCTTCAGTATCTTGATGTGTACTGTGAGTTCTGTGGTGAGTTCTTTTCCGGGCTTCTTTGTCTTTACCCCCAATTCTGTCAAAAACTGAGGCGCAAGATCGGTGAGATTCTCCAGAATCATGAGAATTCTCATTTTGTTCAACTTCATTTAGCCGAGCTTCCTTATACATCCGGATTGCATCAACCAACTGGTTCCCAGTCAAGTTTTCCATGAGTCCGGGTTCCATGTTGACATCCGTGTACTTGAACTTGTTAATTTCAATTTCAACCCGGGCATCACCAGGCTGGATTATCTGAGATGCCAGAGCCTGGGCTGGTGGTAGTTCAATCACATTCGGGTTCGGGTTTAGGGGTGGTTCTTGTCTTGGGGTGTTGGTTGCGGGCCTCATTGTGGATTTGCTACCTCGAGCCATGGTTCAAGAACAACAAAAATTTACACAAATTTTGGCACAATTTTCCAATAACAGAGTAAATCTTATCTAGATCTGGGTTTTATCAATGAAGGTGAATCAATGTACGCATGCCTTTTCTGGGTTTTATGTATCTTAAAGCAAGAAAACTGGGTTTTTAAGATAGATCTATAAGGGAACAATGTAGATCTAAGCAACAAAATAGAGTAAGAAAGCTAAACAGGACTAAAAATCAACAGATCTGGGCTACACAATGGCAAGAAACATGCATACTTTAAAGAGAAAGGCAATTGAGTTCATTTTCATGGTTAAAAATGTAGGATTGGTTTAGATCTTACTGGGCTTGAAGATGGTGAGCCTAGCGGCACTATGACCGCAAGGTCGGAGGTTCGACCCCCCTTCTAGCGCCAAATGATAACTCCAAATCCCGATCTAGTCCTCTCCGGCCGATCACACGCCTGGATGCGATGTCGCTGCGGTTGGGACTCTGCAAAACAACACCGGAGGGGGGTTTGGACCCTAGCGGCGCCTCCGGCGTGAGAATAAGTAACGGCTTTGGGAAAGGAAGACAGGACTATAGAGAAATCTAAATATGGAGGGTGTGTGTATAGGTTGTGTAGAGAGAGAGAGAGATTAACCCTGAACCTTTCCTTCTTGGGCTATTTATAGGCCCAGAATTAGGGTTCAGGGGGTACCTGCAATCATGAGCGTTGGATCCTAGGTAGGTGGGACACCTGGATGATGTTGATGGGTCACACGTGCCCGGGTGAGAATTGTGGTGACATGTGCCAGGCTCCTGCTGGTGTGTGGCTTGATTAGGACACAATGATGCCCATCATTAGGTGTCCTTACACGTCACCACCAGAAATCCCGAGTCCGGGCTCGGGTACCGTTGAATATGCCACCAGGAGTCTTGAGTCCAGGCTCGGGTACTAGGTTTGGGAGTCAGGGCTCTTGTAGCCTGTCACTTGGAGTTTGGGCTCTTATAGCCTATCATTCCTGATGTAATTTTAAGTGGGTTCCTTGTTCAGAATTACCATATAAATGTTTTTGAGTGAAAAATTCATTGGGTTCCTGGGCACCCATAGCTTTGGCTATAAGTCCGCCCCTATATGTAGAGGTAGTGGTCGTTAAACACCTTAAAATTAGTGTTTAATGTGCAACAGCCAACAAGTGTGGTGTCTATAAACAGGATGGTCTTACTTTTACGGTTATTTTTTTATACTTTTTACAGTGTTACAGTTGAACAATTGTATTTAACGATTACAATTGAGCGTCCTTTCAGCGTAATGTTAGGTGACCGCTGCTTTAATTAAGTGCTTTTATACACGGGCCTTAAAAAATAAAAAATTTAATGTGAACGAAAAATATTAAAATAAAAATAAAAATTAATATGAGAAATTATAAAATGAGAAATTTAAATATTAATTGAAACTTAAAAAAATATTAAAAAATACATATGGGGCTGATGAAGATAAATGAGCTATTATTAATATTATTTTATAATAAAATAATATTAATAATAAGGACATATAGAAAATCTAACATGTTTTAATTAAAAAAAGTAATTGCCCGTGATATTTTTAGAAGTGTTTTAATTATATTACTTGTATTTATTAAAAAAATACGTTGACATGTTAAAATATAGAAGTGTTTTAATTATATTACTTGTATTTTTAGAAGTGTTCTAATTATATTACTTGTTTTAATTATATTTTTAGAAGTGTTTTAATTATATTACTTGTATTTATGTAGTAAAATATAGTGAAATATTAATATAGAATAAAACTTTCCCGAATTTTGAATATATAATTAATTTATTAATTAAAAAAAGTACCGAAAACCAAAAATCAAAACTTTTATTTCAGCTTTAATAATATAGTATAGAAGAGTAAGATATTAAATAAAATATGCATGTCTGATGTCTCGATGAAGAGGGGCAAGAAACGACCAAGTACTGTATGTTGATGACGGATCAGGGCCTGAAAGTGGCCGTGGCAGAACCTATCACTTGCAAAATCTTTTTCCTCTAAATACAAGTTCACTAAGCTGAAATGTAGTAATATTTTTAATTTTATGTTTTTCGTATTCTTGTAATCTAATTTTTTTTATTATGTAATTCAATAAAAAATTTACGTTTTTTCAATTATTTATTTTATTTTGATATTATATAAATTAATATTACTTTTTCAATTTTAATTTATACTTTTGTTATATTATTTACTATACTCATAACCCATACATATACAATACCCGATCCAATTATCTAATACATAATTACATTACATAACATTAACACTCATACAGTCAAATCAATTACTCTCGTACTTCTAGGGGTTGAACACTTCTGCAGTTGGATAACAATCTCTCGTATTTAATGAATTTGCCGCATGCTTGGTTCTTCATAACATTTAATGAATTTTTAAAATTTTATTATAGTACCTCGTGTTTATTTTAATTTGTGGATTAAGACTCTAAAGTCGAAACTTTAATTATATATTATAAGAATTTGTAAAAAAATTGTTTGTACTCTGAAGTACTTTTTATTTAAATTAAAGTTCCATAATTTTCGATTCAAAGAAAAAAATGGTACGAAATTATTTTTTTATTTGAAATTTCAAATTTTGAATTTAAATAAATCCAACCCCGATTCGAAACCAATATATTGGATTTGGATTTCAATTTTAAAATTCAATTGAATTTAGATTTCAAAAAAATATTTGAATTTGAACCCGTAGTCATCACTCCCTATTAAGGGCCTGTTTGGCTACTGATATAAAAGCTAGCTTATGCATTATAAGTTGATAAGAGCTTATGAGGGGTGTTTGTGTACTCAACTTATTTGATAACTTATAACTTATAATTTGATAAGTTGAATGTTAAAAATTACCAACATTTTACTTAACTTATCAACTTATTCTTTGATTTCTTTATTTTTTTTAATACTTTATATTTTTACCTTTGTGTTTTTAAATATTTTTTTAATTTAAAATGCAAGTGTTGAAATCATTGTATTTAATAATTATTTTTTCAAATTTAATTTAGCAAACTCTTAACTAACTTATAAGTAAATTTATCCAAACACTCGTATAACTTATAAGAATCCATGAACTTATCACTTATAAAACACTTACTCATTTTATGCTATAAGTCAACTTTTTTGTGATATCCCAAACACACACTAAGTGGGCGTTTGGGGTAGGGGTGTAATCGAGCCGAGCCGAGCCGAACACTGTCAGGCTCGAGTTCGAGCTCGACTAAAAAGTTCGGGCTCGAGTAATTTGAAGCTCGAGCTCGGCTCGGTAAATTATTCGAATAGCTCGAGCTCGAGCTCGGCTCGATTATTACCGAGCCGAATTCAAATATTTTCCGAGCCGAGCTCGAGTAGCTCACGAACTGTTTGACTCGTTTACACCCCTAGTTTGGGGTATCAAGAATAAGTTGACTTATAGCTTAAAATGAGTAAGTGCTTTATAAGTGATAAGTAGAGCTGAGCTTATAAATCCCTAGAGTGTTTGGTAAATCAGAACTTATAAGCAGTAGAGTGTTTGGGTAAATCAGAACTTATAAGTTAATTTTTTTTTATTATTTTTAAAATTTTTATTTTTTAATATATATAAATGGATATCAATGGATAGATCTCGATGAGTAGAGAAATTTGATATATACATATCAATTTTTTAATGAACGGATCAAAAGATACATGGTTTTGAAGATTTGAAGGATATTATATATTGCGTGTATCGAGAATAAGTTATAAGTTATAAGTTGAATGTTAAGGATTCTTAACATTCAACTTATCCATTTTAAGTAGTCATAAGTTGGTTTCACTTATTTTGGCAAACACCCCCCATAAACTGAAATGGATTTATAAGCTATAAGCTTATAAATAAGCTGATAGCCAAACAGGCCCTAAGTAATAATTACAGTTAAACCTCGATAAAATAATACTCGATAAAGTAATAACCTCGGTAAAATAATAAATTTCTTCGGTCCCTATTTGGGCCAATAGGATAAAGTAATAAATTCGCTAAAAGCATAAGATAATAATTTTTGAGAAAATCCTTAAGGGCCCAGTGAAAATATAAAGTAATATCTAATGAAATATATATATATATATGAATTTATATTCATATTTTCCAGTTTCCATCAAATTCAAAATAAACTTAGTTCGTAACTTTTTTTTATAGTATATACAAATATTGTCTCATTGTATACATTTTTTCTAATATAGTAAATATTCGTTTATAAGATATATCTTGATATTTCCCTACATAACATTAGTTTACAAATACTAGTATTAACTTTTATCAGTTTCTAATCAATCATTAATTTTGATTAATTTTTATGTTATTAGTAAATTTATAAGTATCATTCTGAGTGAGATAAATCTAAGATTTGTTTATACTTTACCCTTAATCGATTATAATTTGTTTATATAGTATAAATTTATTATTGTAATACATATTTACTTCAATTCACACTAAAAATCTTTACCAACTTTAAAATTTACAAAAAAACATGGCCATAATTTTCTTTAAAGTAATAAAATATTACTTTATCGATAAAGTAATATTTTATTATTATATCGATAAAGTAATAAACTCGATAAAGTAATATATTTTTCCAGTCCCAAGTGTATTACTTTAAAGAGGTTTAACTGTAGTTAAGTTGGGCTTTTTGCATCGGAAGGCATTGGACAAGTTTTTAACAAAATCAAGTTTTACTGCTGTGGCATAAAAATGGGGCTCTGGCATTGCGGATGGTCTTGGCCTTCCATCTCCTCCCGCTAAAATGATTTCTATGGAATGACATAATCACGTCTACGCATTTTGAAAAAGACAGGTGCTGACATGATTGTTGTTTACAGTGATAAGATATTTAATTTATATTTGAAGTAGTTTCTTTTTTTTTTTTAACTATTACAGAGGTAGTTTTAAAATATTTTTTCTACTCTTTGACTCTAAAAGAATTAAATCAATTTTTTTTAAAATGATTTTTCGATCTATCACGGTTTGTCAAAATCTATGTAACTTAAGTGAACATATTAACGATTTTACAACTCAATGCAAGTGCACATATCGTTACAGATAGTATAATAATTCGTTCCCACAAGGACTAATTATAAGTTGTTAATTACCAAACATCATGGTTCTTCTAATTCAAGTCAATAAAAAGATAAAATGATTGTCACTAGATAATAAACTAACACAAATAATTTTTCAGGATTAACAAAACTAGGTCTTTAACTTCAACTATTGTTCATTAATAAGTTACTCTTTTTGTCTCTATTTTGGTGTTCCAATTGCTATTCTAAGACCATCTCCAACCCAAGACACCAAAATAGTGTCACTATAACACTATTTTGGTGTTAAAATTACACTATCCATAAAATGTACTCCAACCCAATTGACACTATACTTGACACTAAAAGGAATCTTTTACATAAAAAATGGAATATTCTAGCTTTTTCTCATTTTTATATTCTTAATAAATCTAAAGTTGAAAAGTACAAAAGAAAGAAGTTCAATATGACAAGAAAAAACTTGTTTTATTAACAAACATAAGGATATAGTAGGAATTTTGAAAGTCACTAAATTTGGTGTCAAGGATCACCAAATGTACTTTTGTCACCAAATTTGGTGACCCAAAACTCATTTGGTGTCTTTGGGTCACCATTTTAGTGTTGCATTGGAGTTGTTTTTACAATATACCAATCACTATTATAGTGATTTAGTGTTGGGTTGGAGTTGCTCTAAGGTACTTAACTAACCACAGGGACCTTTCAAATCTTAAGTGTTCTAATTCATCAACTAATTCTCATATTTCTATGAAGAATTTAAGTATTAGAACAACATTAACCTCCACCTTAATTTGACTACCTATGATGTTTAAGTATATTCATATATTAAACACACATTAGCAATTTGATAATCCCAAGTTATACTAACATGGCCTTAATCTAGGTTTTCTTTTCCAAGTCCACCTACATTATCAAGCAATTTCAAGATTGATCATTCCTTGAAAAGCATTAAACATAAATCAATATAAACAATTGTAATGAACACCATGCATAGATAATTGAAGAACAAACTTATATTAAAACACAAGTATCCGTTAAAGGTCTAGAAGAAGTATTAGTTCAACATCACAACCAAGAGCACTATATCCCGTTGAGATCAGTGATGAAAGTGATATATGGTATTCATTTCAATGACCAATTTGATATTTAACCCTTTAAATTTATATACTCGTTCCATCCATTTCTTTACACTTTCCTTTTTGGGATGTCCCTCCAATTCTTTACTTTCCAAAACTTTCCTAAAATAGCAAAGTTTTATAATATAAAAATTAATTACTTCAACTACTTTACTCCACTTTACTTAATATACACCTTAAATATTAATGAGTCCCACCACTTTACTAATGGGTTAAATATCAAAGTGGTCACTGAAGTGAAGACCATATATCACTTTCATCACTGATCTCAACGAGGTATCACTTTAATCACTAAAATCGTCATAAATATCAAACAGATACTTCTAAATATGTGTTCGAAAAGTAAAAAGAATTTATATCGAGTTCTACACATATTTCTTGAATGCTACCGCAACCAAATGAAATGTTATGAACTTTAGTATTTATGATATTATATTTAGAATTAAAAAAAATTATTTACTATTTATTTTTAATTTTATAGTTATTTACTTTGATTTAATTAAAAATAAATAGTAAATGAATTTTTTAAAATCTAAATAAATGATCTGAAATAGTAGAATTCATAACTTTTCATTTGGTTGTAGTAGTATTGAAGAAATATGTGTAGAACCCGAGAAAAGTTATTTTTACTTTTTGAACACATATTTAAAGTTATCTGTTTGATGTTTATGATGACTTTAGTGATTGAAACGATACCCCGTTGAGATCAGTGATGAAAATGATATATGGTCTTCACTTCAATGACCACTTTGATATTTAACCCCTTTACCTAATTCAACTCATTTTTCTCCATACTTTATTTATTTTTCTTAAACTCCGTGCCCAACCCCAATGTAACTATTGAGTGCTACCGAGGGAGTAACTAGTTTTATTTCACGGGAAGTTTATAAATTGTTTATATAAATATATTTTTCAAATTTTATTTATTTATCAATTTTTTTGTTTATTTTTAATCGTATATTAAAGTAAATCTAAGTTGTTTACTAACTTTTAACTTTTTAAAATGTTTGTACTCGTTAGGAATCGAACCTTAAACCCATTATTTAATAACACTGCTTCTAAAATGACTATTATAACCTGACGATCAAACCGTAAAAATCCCATTATGCTAATTATATATAGTATATAATTTAAGGGTTTGATGTTACTAAATGTAGGGCTGAGCAACGGTCGGTTTAGTCGGTTTTTATCGATCAAATCAGACCGGACCATATATGACGGTTTTATTAGAAATCAGACCAGACCAGACCGTTTAGAAATCAGACCAGACCAGACCAGACCGCAATTAAATGGTTCGGTTCGGTCGGCTTCGGTTTTAAACCTAGACACCTAAATATTTAAAATAAATGGACTGAAAAAAATATCGACAATGTTACAAACTCAGTTGCAAACTTGTTGCTACTAACATCCTTGTAGTTCACAAAATAAACTTGCAGTTCACAAAATAAAAACATTGTTTCATCTAATAAACCATGTTTTTAATGATACACATCATTAAAATATGAAAGTCTTAGCAAAAATATAGACAAAGATCCACTCTAGTAGTCTTAGGGATTGTACAGAATTACTGCATGATGTTAGCAACATTTTTCTCTTAATTAGTAAAAATTTAAAATTGGTGTAGTCTATTGTATTGTTTGAAATTTGAATATAATTAATTGTGATTTTCAATATTTTATATAAAAATAATTTTTAAATTTAATTTTAATATAAATATTTAATGATACATTTTTTAAATTTAATTTATTATTTCTTTCTATAACATGCTTTTAGGATTGTATAATGCTCGTAATATTCAAATCATCTTAAATCTATTACGCTTATATATAGAAATGTGTAATATAAATTAAATATAATATAATATAATATAATAATATGTGATTGATGAGATTTTACTTTAATTTATATTTTCAAAATTAAATTATAAATTGATAAATTGAAAACCTAATATGACTAATTGACTTATAGCTACATATGTGAAATACGTAGATATATTAAGGGTCGATATCCTTAAATTTCGTATGGATTAATTCGACCACGTATCTATGTTTGGTTGATAAAATAAAATTTTAAAATCATTTTTCAAACCCCAAAAATATATTAATTTTTAATATTATAGGGAAAGGTTGGTATGAGCAAGAATACGAAGAATCAAATATTAGAATAACTAAATATTTATTTTTAATACAAAATAAATTAATGATACAAAAATATATTCAAATAATAATTAAATTAATATTTTAAATTAGTTAAAATTAAATAAATAAATAATATTTTAAATCAAATATATTTATATCATCACTCAACCAAATATTAGAAATGATTACGATACTAGTACGATCTTTTATAGGTTATATAATTCTGAGCACCTATATATTTGTTCGGAGTAGTCATTTGAAAATTATAAATCTTCACTACTAAACTTAGTTTTGCAGTATATATTTTTTGGAGCACCTAGATATATATCTGATCAATTAATTTTGATTAATCCTATCTAAATTTTGACCGATTAAATTCTTAAAAAACTGCATAAATTCGCCTAAATTCGATTAACTAATAATTATCTTATAATGCGTGCGAAATACGAGCTTTTTTTAATATATTATAATATTTTTTATAGTAAAAATATAATATAATATTTTTATATATTTCTTTTATAATATAATATTTTTGGAAAATAAAAGTTTTTTTAAAGATAAATAGAAAAGGTAAATGTCCGTGATATTTTTGGAAAATGAGTGAATTTTATAAGAAAAAATAGAAAAATGTGTTTTAATTATAAATACGTAAGCATGTTAAAATATGTAAGCTTTTTTTAAATAATTAAAAGAATTAAAATATGTTTTAAAATAAATAAGTAAGGGTTGCACTTGATATTTTGGGAAAAATGAGATTTTAGTGAGAAAAAATATAAAAAGGTAATATGTTTTAAATTTTTAATTAAAAAAGATAATTGTCCGTGATATATTTGAAAAAGTAGTAAATTTTGTTAGAAAAAAATATCTTTTAATTATAAAACGCAATTAGCTAGTTACTATTTTTATATTATTAAATTACTTTTTAATTAAAATAAATGATCGAAAACCAAAAATTTTAATGTTTCAACTATTATAAGATAATAATAATAAAAATATTTTATTAAAAATAATTAAATAAAAAAAGGTACCAAAAAAGTATTTGTACAAACTTATTCGCCGGATCCCTCGGTCCTCGGGGGATTAAAAAACAAGAGTCCAGTTTGAGTTTCTACGAAATCTCTTACATATGCACCCATTTTGACTTTGAAGCCCAAGGTTTGTCATTTCCCGTCCGACTTCAAAAACTTACAATTTTATTTTAAGGTTTTTAATTTCAGTGTATTTTTAAATAATTTTCCAAACCGAATTTACTGTATTAATATTTTTTGTCCAAAATAATTTTATCTCTATCGTATATGTATAGTACAAAACATTTTTTTAAATATAAATGAGCTCAAGTTATAGTATATAGAACTTTTATTAGTGAATTATAATTTTGAGTTCATCTTTAAATAAAACAATTAGCACAACTTATTTTATTAGTTATATTAAATTAAAATTTGGTGTATATTCCACCCTAAATAATTTTGCCTTTTTTGGTTGATATAGACTCTCCATAATCTTTAATTATTTAGTAGTGTTTTAAAAGGCAAGAAAAAAAAAATTGTAATAAAAGATTTCATAATTATATCTCGATTTGGCACACACAAGTGGACTCTATTTTGTACTTCAACAACAAGTCTTCTTATAACCAAAAGTAACCAACTTTTAATCTTTTTTATAAGACCTGAATCTTGAGTTTCTACTGTTTAACTGGACACAAACATAGATGTGTGTTACTTTTGTCTTAAAAAGATCTATGTCCTAAATAGATATGGTGGTTGACTTGATCTAATCTTGCTTAGCTTAAACTTATCTGCATATATTCTGCTAGCCCACTTGAGTTTAAACAAATTTTATAGTATATATTAATACAAATTTTCATGGGGTTTGTTGATTTGTTTGGTTTGGTTGATTGGGAACAAGAATCATATCCTGAGTATCGAGATTTGGCTGTTCTGCCTTTGTTTGCAGTGTTTTTTCCTTCAGTTAGGTTCTTTCTTGACAGATTTGTGTTTGAGGTATGTGCCTAACTTCTCATTTGATGTGTTTGGGTTTTTTTTTAGTTTTTTTTTATGGTTGTTAGATTAGTTTGGTTGAGGTTTTGATGTTGTTTAGTGTTTGAATTAGTATGTTTGTAGAATTGTAATAGATATTGTGAGTTACATCTTGGGTTTTTGGTAATTTTGGAATTTTGTTGTTCTTGTAAGTTGTGCTTATCTATGAGTAGGGTGAATATAAATATGCATATGACCTATTGATATGTCTACATGATGCCTTAAAAACTCAATTTAGAATAGATTGTCTATTGGTGGTATGGTGCAATGGTAGATCATGGCGATGCTACATGTTAAGTTGTGATCGGTTAGAAAAGCAGGGTACATGTTATTTTGCGTAATCAGATCAATCTTAGAAGCATTTGTGTGCTAAATGCAGAGACAAGGATACTGAGGTAGTTTAACATCTGATGAATAGAATAGGCCTGAAAGCTATGAAAGAAGAGAATTTTCTACTCCATATTCCGGTTAACAGGTTCTCACATTATCAAATCCAGAGACAGGCCTACTTTTACCCTGTCCAGAGAGTAAATATATGCTCCTAAAGCGCTGAAATTTAAAATATTTGTTGGATAAAGGGAGAAATCAAAGTGTAGGTTACTCCTATAATTTGATCATAGGTGGATTTTTTAATTCTAACTTAGGGACTTGTAGAACACAATTCCTTTATTGGTATCGCAAAGGCATTTGGAAATAGAGTGTGTATATCTCAAAAGTAGGATTTGAACTTGTTTATGTGAGTGGTTGCTGTTAAAATAGAAGTAAATTAGATAAATATGTTGCAGAAAGCGGGGAGATGGTTGATATTTGGAAATGATCAGAAGCTAGATCTTGAGACAAATGACAGGAAAAAGAAGATACGAAAGTTCAAGGAATCAGCTTGGAAATGTCTTTATTTTCTTTCAGCAGAGATTCTAGCTCTTTCTGTAACCTATAATGAGCCTTGGTTCACCGACACTACCAAATTTTGGTCAGGCCCTGGAGATCAAGTTTGGCCAGAGCAGAAAACTAAGTAATATTTTCAATTTACTGTTCACGCCCATCAGCCACTATAGGCTACTCTACTCGACTTGATTCAAACACACACACACACACACACACGTATATATCAAGCATTTCGATTTTCACAAGTGAGTTGTTTCATTCTGAAAATACAGGTTAAAACTAAAAGGACTATATATGTATGCTGGTGGATTCTATACATACTCCATTTTTGCTTTGGTATTCTGGGAAACGAGGCGGGCTGATTTTGGTGTATCCATGGGCCATCATTTGGCAACTGCCATTCTCATCATTTCGTCGTACATATTAAGGTATGCTTGTACACATAATGTAACTTTAAAAGAATGCTGGTTTTATTTTTCTCGGAACAGGCTCAAGAAGCATAATGTGAACAAGTAAACTGATTATAAATACTTATTATCCTGGTAGAAATGGAATTAAATTTGATTGCTTTGTGGGTTACATTACAGATTCATTCGGGTGGGCTCTGTTATTCTGGCTCTTCATGATGCTAGTGATGTATTTCTTGAAGTTGGGAAGATGTCTAAATACAGAGGAGCAGAGAGACTTGCCAGCTTTTCATTTATCCTGTTCGTCTTATCATGGATTTTGCTTCGTCTCATTTACTATCCATTTTGGATCCTCAGGAGTACAAGGTGATATTTTCTTCTTATTGCTTTTCTTAATGTCAAATTAATTGTTATGCTAACATCAAAATGTTAGAGGTTAGATAAGATATACTATAAGAAGTACAAATGAATAAAACAATGGTAATTGGCAACTTTTGTCATGGTATGAATCTCTACCAGTGTATTAAATTATTTAAGTTTTAGGGGTGTTGATAGTTTATCAGGTATAAAATTTCACACTAGCATATGACTTTGTGATTTGTACATGTCTTTCTGACCCAATCTTTTATTTTCTATCAGCTATTATGTTCAAAAGATTAAAATCGCAATGAACACTGTTGTTTGACCTTCTTGTGGCAGTTATGAACTTCTCAAGGTTTTGGACAAAGAGAAGTACAGAGTTGCCTACTATTACGTTTTCAATACTCTTCTCTTCTCCTTGCTTGTTCTTCACGTATATTGGTGGGTGTTAATGTTTAGAATGCTTGTTAAACAAATCCAAGCAAAAGGCCAACTTAGTGAGGATGTCCGATCTGGTAAGTTATGTGATTTGAGATAATTTGTACTTTGTCATGAGAATGAATGTATATCAGAAGTCCCTACAGCACATACATTTAATATCAATACTATTTCTGTGATTCGTCAAGAGCCTAGTGCATTACCTTGTACTCGTACAATTTCTTCTGCATTTTACCTTTGTTCTTTAGGTATTGATCTGTATATATGATTGCTCATGTTGTTTTAGTATAAGCTTGCTGATATAGTAGTTGAAGTTACGGATGTTTTAACTTAGGGTACACTAAGAAAAAATATTATCGCCTCCACCCCAAAATACTTGTTTTTGCTAAATATGATACTCCCTCCACCCCAAAATTATGAAAGTATACTTTATAGGAGCCTTAAAATGCGTGCCGAGCCCCCGTCCCCCAATGTATATAATTGATTGGGACAGAGGGAGTACATCTTTTAGGTAAGAATCGCCACCCCGCCCACCCCCACCACCCTCTATATGCTACTTCAATTTGGTAAATATCTCTGTTAAACATCTGCTGTACATGTTCCTTTGTTAATAATTTCCTTACCTTGGTAAAAAAATCTGTGGAGCATCTAGTCAACACCTACTGTCTTTAGTTGAAGTAACAGTTCTTCGCGTTTTAGGCTTCCAATGGTAATTGTTATTTAATTAGGCTATCTTTTTCATTTGTCAATTTTCTGTCGGTAACTAGTTCCTACTTCCTTGCATTAGTAAAAATCTGTTGAGCACCTTTTGTGCAGATTCAAGGTTTGGTAATTGTATCTAATTTGGGCCATTTCATTCATCCCATTTCCTTACTGTGCAGATTCTGAAGATGAAATGGAACATGAAGATTGATTATGCCCCTTTATGTCTCACTATATTTCACAAGGTATTATGAAATATCATACATAAGCCAGATGAGACAGACATTATACCAATCTGTAAGAAAATAAAGTGGAAATATTTAATTTAAACTAATCTATAACAATGGAGATGTCAACCAAGTTGTAGAATAATTTCTGCAGGGTCTAAATGTCTATAAAAAAAATTAACAAAATAAAATGTCTATCAGAAATCTTGTATCTAATTATATTTTAATCCTTTTTGTTTTGGAAGGAAAATCAGTTCTTTCTGTTCCGTTGCACAGATATAGAGAATAAGAGAATCCAGAGCTTACACAGTATTTAGTTCCAGTTAAGGCACACAACATCGAAAAGATTTCCCTGGTAGCTGAAGGGATATCATGTAATATAATTTGAGAGAGCGGGATGGGATCCAATCAAACGTAGCAGAAAGTTGATTTGTTAATGGAATACGCAGTCCATCTATTTTAACTTGCCCCCATTATCAGGTTGATCGTTCACCTGATAAAGCTTGCATATAAAATATTTGTATATTTAAACGAGATGTATATACAAATTGTTCTACCTGCTACTGCCCTAAGAAAATGAGTTGATAATTAAGGATACAACATTTTTGATGATTCGAGTATTCTACTATATTAGCATATCAATTTTTTATGCTTCAAACATTTCTAGTGGTTCTTCAAGGACATTACAACAAGTTCCTCTCATATATATATATTAATTCAGACATCTGTGAATTATTTGGGAAGTGTAATCTCTAAAACAGTGAAACCATAATGAGAGAAGAGAACATTGCAGTCTGTACTATCAGCCTGTTATTATATACATCAAACGAGCCTACACGACTCAAGTTCTCACAGAACTACAGGTTCTTAATTCACCGAATTCATTTGCTTTCGAGTTGCAGTGATGAGCCACTTTTCTGTCATTTAAAAAAACTTTTGGTACTAGTAAACTCCATGACTTAAAAAATAGTATTCAGATCAAGAAAACAGTGTTGATGAAGAAGAAAAGATGGGATATCTTAATCTGTGCAGGCAACAGGTTTGCCTCAATCTCTGGAAAAGACCATTTTTATGAGTGGGGATTAAGTTTTGAAAATGGTCCCATTCTGAGACAAACAGTACAACTAAAGATGTATTATGGAGTATATAAAATTATGGAAAGGTTTTATAAAATTCTCTAGAATATACAAAATGTTCTGCAGTCTATTCTTGCTAAACCCTGAAATTTTCTTGGTGTATCCTGTCTGTATAATTCATAATTTTGCCAAGGACCACTGATATAATTTGATATATTTATAGACAAGGTTATCCAAGCAGTCATTACATAAGCAAGATTCCAGATGACCCTTTAACATTGATTATCAAGACATTTGTATATAGAAAGAAGAACACTAAATGATTCATCTGTTATAGACTCCTACATCATTTCATAAACTATTAGTTATGTGTTGTTAATATTAACAAGACCCAACCATTGAATGCCATGCAATTATATTCTCCTACCGAAAGGTATTTTCTATTTGTTATCTGATACTTCTCTTCTTAATCATGTATTCTTGTTCATTGAAATACTTTCTCTATAGTATTTCATATTCAGTTTACTAATCAGTTCAGCTTTAAAACCAATGACCCAAGTTCCCAGAAATGAAATTGGCTTTGTACCAACCAGCTCTAACATTGTGCAGTTCCAAATCCTCATACAGCCTCTATATATTTCATATACTTGCATCTTTTACAGGTGAATAATCTAAACCTAGGGCTTTTGCCGTATAATCTTCTTAATCAGTACCTAGCAATGTCTATAGAATATGTGAGAAGGCCTGTCAGGGAGAAGAATAGCTCTTTCAAAGAAAAAGATGATCAGAAGCCAAACTACAACTTGTTATCAAAACACCTTAAAAAGGTGTATCCAGATAGGCTTGATCATGAGAGTACATCACCTCTATCTTTGTCATCTCTGTCATTATCTTTGTCTCAGAACTCGAGCAATTCCACAGATTCTTCTTCGTCCCTAAACCAGAAAATTGCTGCTGCAATTCGCCTCATTGCTCCACGTGAAAAAAAAGAGTTTTCGACTGTGGCCAGATACATGCAAAAAGTCAATCCAGGTCCCAGTACTGGTGAAGGCTTGTACAGGTGTAACTGGATTACAGCAAATAGTGGTAAGTTTCAGTCCATGATCAGATGCTTGTTAATCTCAGTTTTGTTATTTTGCAGAGACATATGCATATTAGTATAGCTCATAAAATTCAACCACAGTAATGACACTTCATATTTTTTCAGGAGAATACTGTTAATTAGTTTCATTAAGTTTACTTATATTCTTAGACACTTACTTTCAAGACAAGTCTGCAATTTAAATCGACTATACAAACATATATATGTGTGTCTGAATGAAAATGTAGAATTCAGTAACTATTTTCTCTAACAGATAAAGTCTATGTACAATTTCATGATGAGCGCTGGGGACTTCCAGTATATGATGACAAGTACGTTACAAAAATCTAGTGCTTTATTTCTGAGTTTCTCTGCCAACTATAGAGTACTAACGATAGTTCATTAAAACTGGTAAACTGTGTGACAGTCATCTGTTTGAACTTCTTGCAATGTCTGGTATGCTAATGGATTTTAACTGGACTGAAATTCTAAAGAGGAAAGAATTATTTAGGTAAAAGTTCAGACTTTTAAGTACAGCTACACTTCAATATAACTTCAACTGTACATTTGGGATTAAAGTTTCTTGGGAACCTAATAACACAGAGAAGCTTTTGCTGGATTTGATCCTGCGACTGTTGCCAAAATGGGAGAGAAGGAGATCAAGGAAATATCCGCCAACAAAGCCATTATGTTAGCAGAAAGCAGAGTAAGATGCATTATAGACAATGCCAAATGCATACAACAGGCGAGTCTCGCTGTACTTTTTAACTTAAAAAAGTTTGCGAAGCATCTGTATTCGACTATTTGGATTACGCAATTTATTAACAGAGAATGAAAATGAGAAAAGATGTATATCCATTTCAGCACATGAGCACTGAATCGCATTGCTAACCTACTTCATATCATGAAATACTATATTTGACTGATCCAGATTGCTAAGGAGTATGGATCTTTCAGTGGCTATATCTGGGGATACATGGATTACAAACCAGTCATTAACAGATTCAAATATCCAAGAAACGTACCTCTGAGGTCACCGAAAGCAGAAGCCATTAGCAAGGACTTATTGAAGAGAGGCTTTCGATTTGTTGGGCCTGTGATTGTGTACTCGTTCATGCAAGCTGCAGGGTTGACCATTGATCATCTTGTTAATTGCTTTAGAGTCACAGATTGTGTGAGTCATGCAGAAAGACCATGGAGACATGTCTAACAGTATAAATACCAAAGAGTATAAATTACTAGCCAACTTCATTGGTGAAGTTGGTAATAATTTTTATTTAAGCAATATATTTTATTTTATTTTTGCATCAAATGCTGGTATAGGGACCGAGAAGCTTGGATATGCAGCAGCAAGATCATCAAATATTTTACTTTAACCTAGTTACGCGTGGGATGCTACCGGGGTTAAGAAGCTTGGATTGTGCAGCAGCTAAATTCATTATGATAATCATCTACAGAAATGTTAAAAGTTAATAAACGTATGACAAATGTTCTACTAATTTGCATCCATGTCTAAGCATTCTGATCAGATGTTTTCATGTCAATAGTCAGCAATGAAATCAAATTAATATAAATGTACTCCTAAAAGTACAAGAAAGTATTCTCAAAATAATTGCTCCCCTAGTTCACCGATAGGTGGTCTTCAACCTTATACTCCCTCCGTCCCATCTATTTCTTTACTCTTTTCTTTTTGGGATATCCCATCCATTTTTTACATTTCAAAACTTTCCAAAAATAATAAAATTTTAAATATAAAAATCAACTATTTCCACTACAATTGGACGGGACGGAGGAAATATATATATATTTTAGTTCGTAGACCTCCACGGAAATGGGCTCTCTAATTTTAAGAGCTGGGGTAAGGTCCACGAATATCATTCTCCCTCAAAATCCTACTTCAGACTTCAGCGTGGAACTTGATGTAGTTTACTAAATTCAAGAACAAAAAATTTTAAAATCTTATGGGCCTAAATCCAAAGCATACGGAATAATATGCCTGGGCTTAAATTTCTGTTAAACATATGGGTTCCCCAGTTCTAAGAAAAACAGAGTTGCTGGTTTCAGCTTTGGGTCATGTTGTCAACTTTAATCTTGAAATAAAACTTCTCCAAATCAATGCACTAGTTACTGATATTTTTTTTTTTTAAAAAGGTAAAAACCCATTAAAGCATAGGAAAATTTACAAAAATACCTAATTTTTTGAAATTATTTACAAAAATACGCTTTAGTTGCAAGTGAGGTTGAAATTGTTACAAATTGGGTTGCAAACCTGGTTGCAACGATTGCAAACGAGGTTGCAAGAGTTGCAAAAGAGCGTATTTTTGCAAATAATTTCTGCAACTTGGGTACTTTTGAAAAAAGCCCTAAAGTAAATTATGAATGCACATTTGCCCCTTTTTGGTCCAACTAAGCAACAGAATAAAAATAGGAATACACCTGAAATTTTTGTATTTAGAAAGGAAAAACTTGAGACTTCATTCTTCTTCCCTTGATAGGTTAGCTATCTAATTTTTCTTTAATATATTTGAACAATCAATATCGAAATGGAAGACAAACGAACAAGAAGTTATGCCACTAGCCTTCAGAGACACCCTAGCACATGTATAACAACTTGCTCTCATTGCTAAAAAAACATATGATAAATAAGGACCCAAGTGTGCAGTAGAATGTGGAGCTACAATTATAATGGGTGCCCCATACTAGCACAAGATGGAGGAGATGAGTCCACCTGGGTGGTTAGGAGGCAAGATTGCACAAATCCTGGTTACCTCCATTGAAGCATTTAGACCTTTTTCCTTTGAGTATTATCTTCTTGGTATTCCCCCCGACACCTCTTCTTTTTTCAGTTTTATAAATTTTATCTAAACTGTACAATATTATTAAAAATTTGTAGTATTTGCACAAGAAACCTTATGTTTCTATAGATTCCAGCACCAAAATATAAAACATAAAATCTGTATTTCAACCATAAAGGCATACACTGAAAAATACTCTTAATATCAATATCTACTTCCTATCCTAATATTTAGTTATTTAAATGTTTTACTTCAACATGGATATATATATACACACAACTTGAGCTTTTAAATTCTAGAAATAGATAGGTAGGGCAGTAGGTTATTTACTTAACACATTTTATCATAAATTTTCACGACTCTAACACACAATAATTAATGATACGTCCCTCGGCCCTAGCAGATAGCTAGCTATTCCTTTCAAGAACATGAGAGTCGGGCTCAAGTGTTAGGTATTCCCTCTCTTTCGAGAGTGGGGTTTAAATGTAAATGTAGTTATATAATTATTCAAAATTCAGAAATTTAGTGTTATTGAAAACATACTAGTCCAGAATAATGTGACTAAAACTAAAGAAAGAAGTTCAGGTTACAACAGAGGATTGCAGTATAGCCCAACGCAGTATATTTTGGATAACAAGGAGACAAATGAAACGCCCCACACCCACTTGTTATTATTTGTGTTGTACTCGCTTAGTAATCAAGTCATGGGATAAACCCTACCAAGAACAACTTGGGTTTAAACCAAACTAAAAGTACAAACAAGGATTAGATCGCCACGTTCATCCCCATCCAAAACATATACAATTACCCTTTTTTGTATTATGCTGAATTTACCTAGTCAAAAACAAGTCATTAGTTCCATCACCTGTTTGAAAGAGATTTCTGATGAACTCTTTCACCTAACCTCTATAATTAATATGCTTAGCTTAATTATTCTAATTTCACAATCACTTCTCTATAATCAGTCTGACTAAATCAATCTACTAGTATATAGTCTCCGGCTTGTGATATTAATAACGCATTTCCACATCCTACTTGTTCCTAATGAAAAAAGTCGTAACAAGTGCATAAAACTCGTATTATTACATTAGCATTCAACAGATTCCAGAAAAAATTATGATACATAAAATTAGTGTTTACTATATTTAGAGAAGTTTACAAAGTTACAATATGAAAGACCTATCAAGAATAAAACCAATTCATGAATGCATAAACAAACATCACAACACCTAAAACAAATATAATAAACCAAATTGTAAATAATCTTAACAACCATGACATAACACATTGAAGAAAAGGACTCTTGTGTCCTCATAACTAAAATAAAGAAAGCACAGGAATATCACTAAAGTTCAGATATTATTATGTCACTTTACAAGTGATAAGATAAGGAACGTAAATGTAATATTACACTACTGTTGGAAATGGACAGGAGGCAGCTGCTATTCTTTTTTTAAAACAGAAAGCAATGAGTATATAGGTAGCCAGCTGTTTCAGAAACACAATTATTCATCACGAAACCAAAAATAAATATCTCAGGTAACTCTAATAAGTAATGTTTCTGTAAAGTTATTTTTAGTTGTTATTTCTGTTGATGATTCGTAGTTCTGTACGGGCTATGCAAACGTTAAAGGTCTAGAAAAAAGGAACCAAGAGATCAATAAGCAACTCACACCAAGAATTGCTACCTGGACTGAGGTCCACAAATTTTCGAACATCAGTAGCATAAAAGTATAATATACATATAAGAACTTAATAATCAGAAAACACTTCCTCTTTTTTGCATACATTTAGAAATAAAAAAGAAACAAAAAAGAATGCATTTGGAGAGATGGTAAACGATGGACATCAAACTCGAGATACGAAAAGCAGTACAATCCGTGTGTCTGAAAACTCAAACTTTCCCTGTAATGTATCATATCTAACAGCTCAAACACTAAATGAGACTAACAACTTACTAACAAATCAATATTACTAACCTGGCATAGATGCTTTCAGACGATTGGTTGTTGTCAGATTTCCGGTGTATCATCACCCAACTCAACCGATTTACCATGCTATAGCTTTATGCTGGCTGCACCATCCCACTACATATTTTACATCAAATAAAAACTACCATACAATTATATAAAATTCTCAGGCTGAAAAATAAACAGGGAGTCCGAGACGCATCATAATTCAATATCTACAAACTTTTTATTCTTTTTTGATTGCATTCTACAAATTATTTATCAAACAAGTCCGAGAGTGAAAGTTAAAAGAAAAAAAAAATTACTACATCTAGTCCAGCCTCGCTCAGCTGCCTTAAAAAAATATTTACAATGATTTTTCCTCACTGCTTCCCAAGACCCAGCTACATCGACATCGATGGATAAACCGTAAACGCATAAGCAAGCAAACCTAATTCAAAAATAGTTCTCAAAGTCTGCATTCTTATTCCAGTCTTGTCTACCGGCAACATATAGTTATACCTCAATCTCAAAACTGGCATGAAGTACCAAGCCTCTGTCTCTGCTTCTGCCCAAGGGTCACGGACTTCCGCTGTGCAAATGCAGAATACAGCAACTCCTGGAACTTCTCCAGAAACAGAGCCCACTCTTCCTCGTGCATGTCTGAAAATTTCACAAAGCTAGCACTGGCAGGGAGCTGCTCATCCGCGCTTCTATGTCCAGCTGATGAGTTTGTGTTATAACCATATTCTGGCCTGTTAAGTGAAAACTTTTGGAACTTCATGCTCTCGTCTAAACTAGTTTTCTTGAGTGACATAGATAGTTTAGAAATGTTAGGTTTCTTTGCAGGGCTTGCAAATATCATGGGTTTCTTCTCTTCAACTATGCCTTCAGCTTCCTCCTCTTCCTCCACCTCCTCAATGCTTTCCTCTAGTATAGACAGTGGATTCCGCCCATTAGAGCCACCTCCCCCAAAATGGAAAGAAGATCTAGCCATTACTTCCTCAGAGAAGTCAAATCCCACATCTTCACAGTCAATATCAAACTGAATACCATCATCCTCTGTGCGAGTCCTAGGGGATATGACCTCCCTCTCAGCCATCAGCCTTCTTGCCTCCATGCACACAATCTCGAGCTCACTCGGCTCCTCCTCACCACGACGGAACTCTCTACTTATCATCTCCCCAATCTCAGCTAGGCAAAGACCAAAACTCGCAGCTTCCTTTAGAAAAATAGTGCAGAGAACCAATACCCTGAGACAAGATTCCCGAATCATTGGAAGTTCCTCTCGCAGCATTTCAGAATCCTGAAAAGGGTCTAGTTTCTGAATATACTCCAGTTCATCATCAGAAAATGGAATCGAAGCCTGAGGCCAATGGATCCACTCGAAATATGGATCCTCCAAGCTCTCTGGCAAGCAAAGACCATGATCAATTGGAATGAGCTCCACCTGACCAAACCCCCCAACACCATCAAGCTTCCTCACAAGTAGGTTTCCAGCATGTCTGTCAGTGTTCAAAATCCTAATATCTAATATCCCAATACGATGCACAGAAGCAACAGGATAACTTGATGTCCCATGGTCACTGGCATCAAAATCATGGGGGATAAACTGTTGGAAGGAAGCAATCTTGCTCACAGGCTGCTTGCTTTGAGTTTTTTTGGCATTAACCCCATTATTCACATTGAAGATTGGGTGAGTGATCTTCACAAGTGCAGTGGGAGGAACGTTAGCAAAATGGCCATAATCAAGTAGATAAGCTGCAACTTCTCTGAACCCTGTTTCACCAACACGAATCGAACGTTTTAAACCTGGTTGTCCAAGAGCTTTTCCAACAAAACCTTTCGGATTATTTGGAGCAAAAGGTTCTTCATCTGTAGGCTTCACAATGACAACACTCTCACCTCTACTGTTTCTAAAGTAGTATGCACCTCCAAGCCCGCCATGAACAGGAAGTGGTTCAACCCCAATCTTCATCCCCTTGACAATTTCTTTGACAAGTTGTTTGGTCTTGACAAAGACTTTCGAATGACCCAATATCTCAATTGGACCACTCTGATCTCTCTGCTGAAGATCGCTACCACGAGGAGAGAGACAAGGAGTTGACGAACTTCTATGGATCAAGCTTCTTGTAAGGAGAAGTGGGGAATCATTTCGAATAGCACTGAGGTCATTATCAAGAACCCTGTCACCATATGTCAGAGAGCTCTCCTCAATCGGAACGTTGAGGGCAATCTGCAATCTCCTCTTCACAGTATGTGCATTGTCACTGCGATTCAATTCCATACCCAACACACATCCTGTTTCAGTCTGCACAAAAACACGCCTCGTACCAGCAGGCTTCCCTTCCATCATATTGCTTCTCTTGTAATCCCTACCAAGTGGACTGCTCATAACTGCCACCGCCATCTGTGTTTGAACAGGGCTGTCGGAGTTACGCGACATGAAATGACCGAGAACGCTGATTGTTCTTACTGTCGGCAACCCAGATGGCAACGGAAGAGTCCTTCCTCACTCCCAAAAGAGCGCCAAACTCAGAAGCCGAAGGCACTTGAACGAAAAAGCCCAATCCACAAATGAACATTAATTAACCCAGCAACGTTTACTCACACCGCAATATTAAAGACAGTATCGGAGATCTACACCTCGAATGCCATCCGATCTGATGATATATATATCGGTACACAACACCACAATCTGCCAAAAATGAACCACAAACACAGTTATAGCTCAAGATATATACAACTAACAACCAAGTCTAATCACATATATACATAATTTCTTCCGATAATAAATATAAACAGATTCATGCATTTGGACCTACCTAGGATCTAGTCTAGGTACACTTCACCATGATCCATTAAGTGAGAAATACACTCTAGGTATCAAAATAAATATATAATAATAAATTTAAGGTAATAAATTAAAAAATAAATGCAACACAAATAGAGATTTAAGGGAAAGGTATCTCCACCATTAGCATCAAAATTTATTCAGATTTAGCCTAACCGACATACAATTATACATACAAACATAAAATAACTTAATTAACACTCATCAATACATTTCTTTATATCCCTTGAACTTGATAATTAATAATACACAATAAAAACAGACTCCTAACACAGTCACATACATGAACACTTCTTCATTCATTCAATCACAAATGTAGCCAATACAAACATACATGTTTATATATCAGATTCGTTAATTGATCTGCTAATTTCGACAAATTAAACAAACACATTGATAAACTCGAAAAATCGCAAATGAGTGACTCACCAGACAGCCAGATCTGAAGAGATACCGCAATCACTTACTTCTTCACACAAATACGAAACAAACAACACAATCTCTCCAACGAATCAGCTATCAAATTCAACAAAACAACCAATTCAACGTCGTAATCAATCAATAAGTTCAAAGATGATCTTGATTCTTCATTCAGTTCTTCATAAGTGTACCTATATATGTTCTCGTAACGCCTTCTTCGTCTGGTTAGATAAGAACCTAAGCCTGGTTAATCTATAGATACAGACTTTGTAAGTATATATAAATGTTGCAAATGGCTAGGTGTAGTATTGGAAGAGTCTAGAATGGGGGGTAAATATAGCGGGTAATATGACGAGAGAGATATGATCTGGACCGTTGGATGAGAGAGATTAGAGGGGTGACGTGGAATAAAGTGATAGGGAGGATTGACGTGGGGCGGGTCAGCGTTTAACAGGTTGTGGCACCGAATGGGCCGAGCCGTTTCTACAGTTTCTGTGCCGATCTGTGGGCTCTTTTCTTTATTTGGGGTTTTATTAGCTGTGTTGCAGGTGCACAAGTTGATGTTGTGGGGCCGTTTTTTTCTTTTTGGGAAGCCGGTCCGTTTTTTGACTCTGCTTTTCTCCTGTCTTGTTGATCGGTGACATTTTCTTTCTACTTTAATGTTTTTTTTAGTAATTTTTTTTTTTTGAGAAAACTAGATTTATACATGTTTGTCGTATTCAATCACATGAGATTTCATTTTTATTAAGAATTGTCTTTAATTAATTAAAAATAAGTTAGCGTTCAATTAAAAATAATATTTTTTTTGATAATTTAGTATTTAGACTGTTTACGCGCATCTCAACTAATCCTAAAAATTGCTAACACACTCATACTCATTCATACTCATCGAGTATTGAAAAAAACTTTCTTTTGTGCCTCCAAATGTAATCAAACCGATAATCTTATTATAACCTGGAGCTCAAAGTGATATAAGCTCTTAAATACAAGAAATTAGTAAAAAATTAGGATGTTTATGTATGAATAAAATAAATGATAGATTATGTCACTATCTCGCCTTATCTCGTAATTAATTAGTAATTTTGATGGCTACTTCACTTTATAATTATAGCATAAAACCGAAGATAAATGTAAGAAGTCGAGACGGCACATCGAAGTACATTAGTACCACATTACAAGCGTTGACAGTTCAGAGATACTTGTATCGTTCACTAAACAAAATAAGATCCTCCCGTATTATTAGGGGACCAAGGCACACCGTGGTTTAATGAAAAAATATATTTATTCTGCCAAGTAACACTAGGCGTTAGTATGATTAATAATATTTTATTATAAAATCAATAAATTAATGTATAAATTATATTTATTAGGAAAACACTAGGCTTTTTTAAATCAAACACAGGTTCATCTAAACAATAAGATATAAATTCACTTGAACTATTTTATCGCGCTTAGAAAAACACTAGTTAGATCAGGATGTTTAACGCAATGATTAGTATTTTCTTCTTCTTAATGTTTGGCTTTATTTTACATTTATTTATATTTTTAAAATTAAAAATGACAAGTTTAATATATTATTAGTAGAATTTCAATCTAGTCCGTTTTATATAACTTTTAGTATTATATGTAACAATTTTCCTCAATCTGATCTAAAAAAGTTAAGGATTATAAACAAAGTGACCTGAATGGCTAGATTATCAATAAAAAATTTAAGATTTAGTCTTTTTGTGTACTTTCTATAATGATATTTAGAATTATGATTGTTCACTTGTTGCTTCTTTAATAGTTGACATTAGATTTCATTTTTTTTATATCAACCTTATTTGTTGTGTTTTTATTAAATGGAAGGATAGTTATCAGTAGTATCTGTTCAATATAATTTGATGTAGGTGATAATTAAACCCAAGATTTTGAGAACTTCTGATGGATAGCTCTTCCGTAGAGTTAATTTAACCCATCTTTTGAATTTCATAAATAAATTTTCGGAATTTTTGTACATTTTTATTGTCTTTGATTGGTTGAGTTTCATCTAGTTGGATATTCTTCCGAGAAAACTAATAATAGTTGAATACTTATTTTCAATTGATAACTCCCAAATTGTCTCATCCATCCTTTAATTTTGATTTTAATTGACAAATAAATCAGATGTCTCATTAAATAATTTAAGTTATTTTTGTCATCTCAAGTTTTGATTCGATTCTAAATTATTTTAAAATTTATTAAAACATATACTCATTTATAAAATATATAAATTTAATTATTAAAGAAATAAATTTAATCAATGCATACTCTACCATTTATCCCTGAAAAGTACATGAATACAGTAGAACCTCGATAAATGAATACACTTGGTACCAAGAAAATATATGCATTTAACAAGATTATTTATTTATCGATTAATGAATATTTTATTCAATTATCGATAAATGAATATTTATTCATTTAGACAATTTTTTTTATTTTTTTATTAGGATAATGATGTTTTAAAATTTAATATTCGAATGTGTATAGAAGATAATAGTTAAAAAATTTAAATTTTTTATCATATATCTTGTTCACGCTCAATAATATGTATACATAAATCAATACTATTATATAAAGGAGAAGACGGGGGGCGGTGAGGTGGCGCTCTCAGATCGCTTCGTTCTATTTTTCTATTTTTCTCAATTTTTTGAATTAATAATATTAAAAATTCGAAAAAATCTCAATTACCTTTTAAATACTTACTAATAGAGGAAACATATAATATTCTTGCATTTAAAATCCGTACTAATTGAGAAAGTAAATATACAATAGATCTTTACTAATGAAAAAAACTAAATATCACTAATGGAAGAAACTAAATATTCAATTATAATATTATTGCCTTCAAAATATCTAAATTACAAAAAAGTGCATTACCTTACATTATTTTGAACTTTCCTCTATTATTATCTAAATATTCTCATAATCAATACTATTATATAAAGGAGAAGACGGGGGCGGTGAGGTGGCGCGGTGGCGCTCTCATATCGCTTCGTTCTATTTTTCTAATTTTCTCAATTTTTTGAATTAATAATATTAAAATTCGAAAAAATCTCAATTACTTTTTAAATACTTACTAATAGAGAAAACATATAATATTTTTGCATTTAAAATCCCTACTAATTGAGAAAGTAAATATACAATAGATC
The DNA here is from genome assembly GCA_030848705.1 of Heracleum sosnowskyi. Lineage (NCBI taxonomy): Eukaryota > Viridiplantae > Streptophyta > Magnoliopsida > Apiales > Apiaceae > Heracleum > Heracleum sosnowskyi. The sequence continues at coordinate 127,175,136 of CM061240.1, forward strand.
TTTACTAATGGAGGAAACTAAATATCACTAATGGAAGAAACTAAATATTCAATTATAATATTTTTGCCTTCAAACTATACAATAGATCTTTACTAATGGAGGAAACTAAATATCACTAATGGAAGAAACTAAATATTCAATTATAATATTCTTGCCTTCAAAATATCTAAATTAGAAAAAAAAGTGTATTACCTTACATTATTTTGAACTTTCTCTATTATTATCAAAATATTCTCATAATATTTTTTTTAAAGAAATTACTATCTTAACATACTGCTCTCCTAAACTTTCCTTTTTTTTTTATGTAATATAATAGAAAATACAGGAACGTTTTGGTAAATAAGAAGTTAATAAATTAGATCGGTCTTGCATAAGAAATTAAGTGGGCGTTTGGGGTATCAAGAATAAGTTGACTTATAGCTTAAAATGAGTAAGTGCTTTATAAGTGATAAGTAGAGCTGAGCTTATAAATTCCTAGAGTGTTTGGTAAATCAGAACTTATAAGCAGTAGAGTGTTTGGGTAAATCGGAACTTATAAGTTAACTTATTATTATTTTTTTTAAAATATTTATTTTTTAATATATATAAATGGATATCAATGGATAGATCTCGATGAGTAGAGAAATTTGATATATACATATCAATTTTTTAATGAACGGATCAAAAGATATATGGTTTTGAAGATTTGAAGGATATTATATATTGCGTGTATCGAGAATAAGTTATAAGTTATAAGTTGAATGTTAAGGATTCTTAACATTCAACTTATCCATTTTAAGTAGCTATAAGTTGGTTTCACTTATTTTGGCAAACACCCTCCATAAGTCAAAATTGATTTATAAGCTATAAGCTAGCTTATAAATCAATCGTCAAACAGGCCCTAAGTAATTAATACCAAAAATTAGAAAAAATCTCAATTGTCTTTTAAATATTTACTAATGGATAAAACTAAATATACAATTTCAATATTCTTGCATTTAAAATCTCTACTAATAGAGGAAAGTAAATATAATATTCTTGTATTTAAAATCTCTACTAATAGAGAAAGTAAATATATAATAGATCTTTACTGATGGAGGAAACTAGATATCACTAATGGAGGAAACTAAATATTCGATTATAATATTCTTGCCTTCAAAATATCCAAATTATAAAAAAAAAGTGTATTACCTTACATTATTTTGAACTTTCTTCTATTATTATCAAAATATTCCCATAATATTTCTTTTCAAATGAAATTAACATCTTAACATTCTCTTCTCCTAAACTTTCTTCTTTTTTTATGTGATATAATAGAAAATACAGGAACGTTTTGGTAAATAAGAAATTAGATCGGTCTGACATAAGAAATTAATTAATTAATACCAGAGATTAGAAAAAATCTCAATGGCCTTTTAAATATTTACTAATGAAGAAAACTAAATATACAATTTCAATATTCTTGCATTTAAAATATCTACTAATGGAGGAAAGTAAATATAATATTCTTGCATTTAAAATCTCTATTAATGGGGAAAGTAAATATACAATAGATCTTTACTAATAGAGCAAACTAAATATTACAAATGGAGGAAACTAAATATTCAATTATAATATTCTTGTCTTCAAATATCTAAATTAAAAAAAAAAGTGTATTACTTTACATTATTTTGAACTTCCCTTTATTATTATCTAGATATTCTCATAATATTTATTTTCAAATGAAATTACCATATTAACATTCTGCTCTCCTAAACTTTCTTTTTTAATGTAATATAATAGAAAATACAAGAACATATTGATAAATAAGAAGTTAAGAAATTAGATCGATCTTGCATAAGAAATTAAGTAATTACTTGATAAATAATTAATTACCTTTAATACTTTCATATAAAGAGCTAATTAATAGTATAAATATACACCTAAACTCTGTTAATTGTCTACTGCAATTTTTGTTGTCAACATTGTTCTTCTTTACTTTTTTGTTTGTTCATGTTAAAAGTGTGTATATGAGTACATGAGTATGAGATTTTTTCCTTTATGTTATTTATGTTATTACGTTTGTTTGTATCCTAATGCAGGATCATATTAAAATATTTGACAAGACAAGTTATTTGCTATTAGTGTTGATTGAGTAAAGACATGGATTAATAAGGAGGGGGATTCATCAGTTAATCATTCAGTTGTGAATTGATTTATATGTTTATGTGTGTACGTTATTAGTTTTGAATTTATAGTTAAAAGTTGATACACCTCTATACAAGGTAACTCGAAAGTGGAGAATTCATCATGTCTTCAAAAACAAACTGTATCATTGTTTTTTAACGTTTAGATAGTTATTGCTTTAATTTTTATGAGAAAAAATTATATCTTTTAGTAAAATATTTTCTGTAATTCATACACGAAAATTCAAAGATAAAAATTGTATATTAAGAATTTATTTAGTGTGTGCATTTTTAACAAAATTCAATAAGTCGGTGCATCTATAACAAAAGTCATACAAGAATAAGAAACATTGAGAAAATGTCATTAAATTAATTTTTTTTTAAAGGAAGAGGTTGTTGTTGTTTTTTGTTTTGAAAAAAAGAGATCATTATTAATAAAAAATTCTCCCAGCAACAAATAGGTTGTTTGTTCATATTTTTTGATTTTTTTCTTACTGGGAGTAGATTTGGAAGTAGTGAAGATTTTAATAGCTCTGAATGTATAATTGTAGTTTTTGATTGAACGATCTAGAACTTTATATATATATAATTCAAAAGAAAACTTAATTTTATATTAGAAATATTATTTTATTTAAAAACGTATTTTGTAGAATATTTTTTAAGAAAATTTAGAGATATTATTATAAAGCCGCTGCGAAGCGCGGCTTAGTAAACTAGTTATACGTATAAATTAAGTATAGTGTACTTGTACTATTTTAACATACTTGAAACTGTTCATAAGATTGTATTAGTAATATACTTAGAATTTATTAAAATTTATATGAATTTATGAATTTTTTGGACTAAATGACATATATTATAAAAATATATATTGCTTTAATTTTAGTGAATATTCATTTATGTTTACCTAGGGTTTTTAAAGATTCCAATAAAATTTATTCATTAATGCATTTAGCGAAATTATTCATTTACTTCATTGTCCCAAGTTGAGACCGGAAAAAAATATTCATTTGACGAGATTATTTATTTATCGAACATTCATTTATCGACGTTCTACTGTACATGCAAATAGAATATTGGTCTTTTTGTTGTGGGCCCATAAACATACTTTAACAATTACTTTTTTATAAGTTGGTTAATTTTTATTGGATGAGATTTTTGTGAATGCATGGATCATTATTATTACTAAAAATATAATTAATTAAAAGATGTCACTAAATTTTTATTAGGTGCCTACGGGCACACATTAGAAATTTTTATAGAATTAACTCCTTTATATATAATAAGCGTAAGGGAGATCTTATCCAAAACTTTGGTCCGTCACTGTACTACCAAGTATATGATCCGTTGGATTATAAAACTATAAATATTCAAATAGATGAGAACCGTTAGATATAATATTAAAAATTGTATTTGATTAATATTAGGATAGTATTTAAATACTAAAAGATGTATTTTGATAATTTAAACCAATTATAAATGGGTTTTCTATATTGAATTGAAATCTTTATGTAAAAATTCGTAAATAAGTTTTCTATATTGAATAGAATTCTCCATGTTAAAAATTCCTGACTTTCTTTTCTCTTTCATGGACAATTCCAATTAGATAAAAATTGTTAAGCCATCTTTTAATTCAAGGTAATTTAGTTATCTTCATATGGGTTGTAAAATCGTCAAAATCTAATTTTTAAAACACAAGATAAAGCCCAAATTAGTAAAGTGGGTATTTAAATTCTAATAATAATTATTACGTCATCATTATTTTAATGTCAATTTAATTACTTTTTTCTAACTATTTTAAATTTAGAAATCTATGTTCAAAAATTCAAATCAATCTAAGAAAAATTCAAATCAACAAAGAATATAATAATACGAGGATAAAATTTAATAAAATTGTGCATTTTTTTATCTTATTTTATTAAATTTTATATCATAACTAATTAAATATTATTTTTTATTAAATAATAAATTATACCCAAATGGTGATTTTGTTTTATAAAAACTCATAGAGACCTAATTTCATTGTTAGCAGGACTATATTCATATTTAAAAAAAAACCGTATTTTGAAATTTTAGACTCAGCTACAGAAGAGGCCTAACTTTTTTAACCTATATACATTGTAAATTATTAAATTCGAAACTTTAAAAGTTTGTTGATCAATTAGTATAGTACTTTTTTGAAAAATCGTACTTTATAGAAAATATTATCAAATAACCCATGTCTACAAGAAAAAGAAAATGAAAAAATTCTTATTTTTCAAAAAAAATTGTAAATTTTAATATGTTGTTGGTAGATTCAAACCTTAGATCATTCTACGTGATAATTTTACTGTTATATCTAACGTTTCTCAACAATTTAATTTGAAAGATCCAACGATTATGAATTGAGTGATCAAGCGACCAGACTTATAAGAAAACTTTCATTATTTAGTCTTTAATATAATAACATAGATATTTACGGGATATACTATAAAAAATGAATTTTATACAGAATTTTGATCGTCACGGTGTACTACTGTAAAAGAAGAACTATTACAAAAAAAAATTATATTTTAATTGATAATTTATTTTCTCAAAAGTTCAAAGTTCCCCCATCATTAACATATTACAAAAAAGAGTATATTATATTTTAGCAATAAATATTTAAAAGAATAAAAATTAAAAAAAAATATATTAAAAAAATTAATGATGTCATCCTGGTAGTTTGGTCCTAAATACCGCCAAAACATTCTCAACCGTTAGATCCAATACTTTTAAAAATAGACGATCAAGATTATATCATATAAAAAAAAGTTATTATCTAAAAATGATATAAGTTAAAAGATATTATATTAGGATTGGATTTTCCAAAAAGTTAAAACATAAAAATAGTTGTAATTAAATAAGGAAACCCATTTAATATCAAAATAATAAAAATCGTTTAATCTTAAATAGATAGGTGAAAACCATTAGATTTAACATTAAAAACTGTATTTGGTTAATAAAGGGTATTCTAATAATCTAAACTACATATAAGTAGATTTCCTAAATCGAATAGAATTCTCAATATTAAATTTCGTCCCTTTATTCTCATTTTAGTTTTAGAATAGTTTTTAATTGAAAAAGAACTATTAAACCACAACTAAATTAAAGATTATTTTGTGAATTTCATGTGGACCGTAAAATTGGCCAAATCTAACTTTTATAACTCAATATAAACAAATATTAAATTGAGCGTGTAAAATATAATAAATATCAAATTTTTAACTATAATTTTTTTTGACTAATTTTTTTTTTAACAATAATTTAATCATGTAAACTAATAACTTTTAAATATTAAAATATTCATAAATAAATATAATTATAAATATTAAAAAAACAATCGTGTGTTCCATGGGTAATTAAAATATAATTATAAACAAAATAATTATAAATAAAATTTAAGTAACCGTGCATCGCACGAGTTATAAACTAGTATATAATTAAATCTTTAACCGGATAGCGTGGAATAATATGAGTCTCTCTAAAAATAAAGGGGGAATCGGTTTTCGTAACCTTTATGGGTTCAATATTGCTTTGCTAGGTAAGCAAATCTGGAATTTTATACAGAACCCAAACTCTCTTGTGGCCAGAATTTTTAAAGAACGGTACTTCCCCTCTGATCATGTTTTAAAGGCAGCAAAGGGTCAACACTCGAGTTATATATGGACTGGCATCTGGACTGCGAAGGAGGAGCTGAAAAATGGCTTCAGATGGGTTATAGGGAATGGGGACGAGATAGTTGCAACCAAAGATCGATGGCTACGAAATAAAAGTGATTCTCAGGTGGAGCAATGCCCTTATTACGAAGGGAGGAATGAAAAAGTCTCGAGTTTGTTTATTCTGAATGAGAGAGAATGGGATGTCATTAAAGTTCGAAGTCATTTTCTTCCTGTCGATGCAGAGGCAATTCTGAAAGTGTATATTCCTCAGAGAGATGTGACAGATAGAGTTGCATGGGAGAAATCGAATAATGGTTTATATACAGCTAAATCTGCTTATCATTATTGGTTCGACTTGAAATTTGGTAATGGCTCTATCCCTCAGAGTTTGGGGTAGAAGAAAATCTGGCATTTACAAGTTCCTCATAAAGTCAGAGTATTCCTGTGGCGTTTTTGCAGAGATGTTATCCCAGTCCGTAGACGTCTGAGTTCGAAAGGAATTAGAGTCCCTATTACCTGTCCTGTGTGCCTAAATGACGTAGAACATATGACACACTTGTTCTATGACTGTAGATTTGCAACAGGGTGTTGGGCCCATGTTGGGTTGCAATATGATTGGAGTGATGTAGAGTACGCACCTGAATGGGTTCTCCAGAAGCTCAGTACGGGTACTAAAGAGGAGCTGCAGAAAATTTGTATGATTTTGTGGGGCATTTGGTATTGACGGAATAAAAAGGTGTGGGATGATAAAACGGTTACTCCGGGAATGGCCATGCAGTATAGTTTATCCACTCTCTCGGATTGGGTTGAGGCGAAGCGCAGTCAGGGGACGAACAAGTCTGTAGTTCGAACACAAGAGACTTCAACTAACCAACCTAATGGTAATTGGCAACCTCCAGGTGCAGGGAATTTGAAGATCAATGTGGATGCCTCTGTTTTCCCAGGTGCGCATACATTCTCAGTGGGAATGGTGTTGAGGGATCATGCAGGCATGTTCATGGGGGCAAAACTTGTTGTTTCGAGGGGCAGGTGGCAGTGGTGAAGGCTGAGGCTATTGGAGTGCGTGAAGCTCTGTCGTGGGTCAAGGAACTGCAGAAGCAAGGAGATAGGGTGCTTATTGAATCAGATGCTCAGCCGGTTGTTAAATATATTGTGGGCAACTCAGTCAATCTCCTGGAAGTTGGAGGAATATTAGATGATTGCAAGGTTTTGATATCTAGTTTGCCTTTAACTTCTATTACTTTTATCCGGAAGAATGCTAACAAGGTAGCCCATCAAGTTGCTAGAATTCCTTGTTTAGTAAATTCCCATAATCTTTACACGTCTCCTCCTACGTGTTTGTTGGAGGCTCTCTCTGCTGATGCTTTGTTTTGATTGAAACGTTCATTTACTTTCAAAAAAAAAAAAAAAAATTAAATCTTTAACTATATCTATAAAAACGCTTGACCTGCTTGTCCTTATTTTGAGTTAATTGAAATCAATGTACCTGAAACAAGGGAGACCAAGGTTAAGATAAAGGTTAAATTCAGCGGACACCTAACACAACTACTGAATTTATGTAACTGACAAGCTAATAAACATTGTAATTAACTATGCCATTACCTCTCTGAAATTTATACAGTAAAGTTTTACAAAAAAACTATGGCATTACCTTAGTATTAAGTGTGGTAGTACCTTCTTTTGTTTAACTGCTTTTACAGTTTTGCTTCGATGTCATTCGTAAATTTAGCCACAAATGTATATTTCATAAGAGTTAAGTTCTATGGAGACCACCTTTTTTGTGGAGACCTGGAGACCACATACGTTCTGCAATCTAAATTTGACAAAATAGATCATATTTTGTAATCAAAAATTTGCAAAACGTACTGTTTTGCAAAGTATATTCTATGAAAATCACTATTTCATTGAAAATCTTGAAAATCATGTAAGTTCTGCAAACTAAACATGTATGTTCTGCAAACCGAACATGTTTGCAGAATAATATGTTTTGCTATGTTTTAGTTGCAAAATATATATAATTTTAAAATTTTTAAATGAAAATAGTTATTTTCATAGAACATAATTTATAAAATGTTATATTTTGCTAAATTTAGATTGTAAGACGTATGTGGTAATTGAATGTGATAAGTAAGATATATAAATACGACAAAAACGAAATATGAGGTAGTTTTCCAAGAAAAAGACTAATATTTGTGGCCAAGTATTATATGCAAGACAAATGTTCGATTTAGATCATTTATAAGTTTTTTTTGGACAAATCTAAGTATATTTCATTAATTTGAAAGGACATCGATCTGGACAAATTCCCAATCAGTTATGCAATCAGGTTAAAAATTAAATAAACGAGTTAAATAATTAGCTAGTTTGTTTTCGAATCGCTTAACATACCGAATACAAATATTCTTGAAGCTAAAAATAAATTCGATGGTCTCCCGAACAATCTAGCCTACACCAATTTTTGATATTTTCCTGAAAATAGTAGCATTATAATTGAGTTTTACGCAATTAAATTTAGATGTAGTCTAGTGGATAGAGATGCTTCGTAATATGAACAATTTTTTGTTGTGAAAACTGAAAAGTGAACTCTTGCAATTTTCATCACCGTTCCATTTCACATCACTTCAATGCGAGCTTTCCAATCCCTCAATACACCAAATTAATTATTCTAAACGAAATAACCCACACAAAACAATTCAAAATACATCAAAACATACTAAATTCTATCAAAAAGATACAACAAACAACTCAAAAAATTAGGTACAGAAAACACACATCATCCAAGGATGATTATTATCGAAAGAAAAACAAAAATAGCATAAGAAAAACGGTCTGTGGCCGGTAAAATAGCCACCAATGGAGAGGAAGAACGAAGACAATTAACTAATAAGAATGAGAAGTCAGAAGAGATCACTTAGAAGTGTTAAATCCTCATCCCTGCGATATTTATTTTAGTATAATACATTGAAAATATACACTAATGAAAACAACAGAAATTAAAATAACAAATTTAATTTGCAGAGCAATTTCGTATTCCATTCATTTTTTTGAAAAGGAGTTCGTAAATCATAGATATGAGGATTATCGTGACATGGTCTTACATAAAAACGCGTATATATAAATGTAAAATTTAACATTGTACTACATAATTTCAATTATGAAAATACGGAAACGAAGACACATCTGAAAAATTATTATGTTTTGATAAATTTGATATATTTTATTCAATATATTAGAAATGTTATATAAAATTTATCTCAAATTTCTTATTCTCTTCAATAATAATACTCCTATATTTAAATACTATGTAGTCTAAAGAATTCTCAACAGCATGGTAAGAAATGACTTTCAGATAATATAGATAATTTTGAAGGGGATGTATCGATAGATGTGCTAAATTGGCAACTCCAAGACATGGGTCACACGTGATTGGGAGTCCGCACCTGGACACTTGCAGTTTGGATTCTATTTTTTCCGACATGTCAATATTATCCAACCCTCGTGCCCATTGGCCGGCCATTTCCTACAACACCGCCTTTGTTGTAGTAGAATTCTTTTAAGCTAGAAACACGATTGCACTTGCAAAGAATAGCAAAAAATTATCATGCATGTGTCACTGGTGTACATGGGTGTATTATTGTAAGTAGCTAGCAAGTAGCAACCATATTACAGTCATCCAGTCTGAAAAACTCAGAATCCTAAATTATATCAACTTCACAAAGATCTGTGGACGAATGAATAATTGATCAGCCCATAGAATCGTTGCACAAACCATTAGCTCCTGAGTTCAGCATCTATTTTTTCACAAATATATACCCAAAAGAGAATTTGATAGGCTGAACTTGGAACTCAACTTGTATACGTTACTTCAGCTCTCCTCTTTAGGCTACTGTCGGGTAATCGCGGTCCGGTTTGGTTCGGGTTGAATATCAAACCGGAACCAAACCCCAAAATAGCGATTCTGGAAAAAATTAAATCAAATCGTAATTCGTAAATCAACAAAATCAAACCATTCGATTCGATTTTAGTCGGTTTGGATTAACGAATTTTGACAGTTCTCGACAAAATTTGGTTAACAAAATTAAAAAATAAAATAATACCTTTTCGATTTAAATTTTTTCAGATAGTTTGATTAGTAAAATTAGGAAATAAAAATACTTTTGAAATTCAAAATTTTCTTCTTTAAATGTGCATAAATAATAAAAATTATTCCAACATAATAAAGTATTAACCGCAAATGACTAACGTTCAATTTAGTTACAACAATGAAATATTGGATACGAAAAGTAATATAAAATTTGTGATTCATAAGATAAAATTACTTTATATAATATAATCATAAATATAGAAAAAAAATATAACACATATGGCATGCAAATTGATCGTTGAGATAGAAAAAAATACAATAAAGTCGGATTTTGAAAAAAAATTATCGATTAACGGAAAAAGTCAAATTAAAAACAGAGGGATTAGGTGAGATTGTGTATGAGAGAGTATATTTTAATTGTATATTAAAATACACCCTCACATACACAATCCCACATAATCCCCTTCATTTTTAATTTGATTTTCCTCGTGAATCGGTGAACTTTTTTTAAAATCCGAATTCACTATATTTTTCTCCTTCTTCCAACAATCAATATGCATACCAAATGTGCTATATTACAGTGATTTCTATAAGAATAAATAGTAATTTCAGCATAGATCTAACGATATATAAATTTAGTGATTTTACGGTACAAATTTTGTAATTTACGTATAGATCTGGAGAAAAAAAATCACTAGATTTACACAGAAATCACTATTTATTCTTATAGGAATCACCAATATTTTAGTGATTCTCGCAAGCATGAATAGTGATTTATCGTCAGAATATATCAAATATGGTATGCAAACTGATTGTTGCGAGATAAAGAAAAATAAAGTGAAGTCAGATTTCAAAAAAAGATCACCAATTAACGGGAAAAATATAATTACGAATGAAAAAATATAATTACGAATGGAGGGGATTAGGTGAGATTGTGTGTGAGAGTGTGTATTTAATTGTGTGTGATGCAGTTTCTAGTTTTTATTTTAAATTGGTTTCTATTTGAGTATATAGATACGGTTCGGATTGAGAGCGGATTGAGTTCTTGTCAATCTGAAACCAATTCACGATCCACGATTTTTTAAAGTAGTTGAACTGAAATCGTGAACCACATTTGATTTCGGTTCGAATCAGTTCAAAATTAGATTAATTTTTACGAATTATGCGGTTTAACTCGAGATCACCATGTTGGATACAAGATTTATTACATATCGAATCCTTTAACTAAAATGCAAACATTTTGACTAATTTTAAAATCAAATATGAATCAAACTTAATTATGATTCGAAATATACAACCTACTACCAAATTCTTGATATATCACCAAAAGAGGCTATGACAAAAAAGTATAAACCGGCTTATCAGACATCCTGGAGACGAATAAAAATAATACTACGAAATTAAATTAGAATATCTTACGGTATCATAACCATGTTATGTTTTTATATATGCCATAATTTGATTTATAAAATGGGTCCATGCGATGATACATATTTTCTAGAAAACAGTGCAGTCTTTTTCTTTTTGTGACCAAGTATGTCCATACTCCATGTGGTCCAAATGATCACGACACATTGGTGTTGTAGAAATGACTTTGAATCTTTTCAAGTTTTAATCATGTTTACCGCTCATCTCCAGTGACGGAACCATGAACTTATATTACTCGAGTCTCATATCAAACTTTAAAAATTATTCGGTGTTTAAATTCTTTTTATTCAATATTTATAATAAAAATTCGAGACTAAAAAAACAAATCTTAGCTACAGCCTCTCTTAACCCTTGGTTCCGCCCCTGCCCATCCCACAAGGGTTAGGTTTTTGTTTTTGTTACATCTATAAAACGAGAGAGTATATAATAAGATGATGGGATTAGTATATAAAATAAGCATTTAGCTCACATTCTTAGGTCTCAAAGTGGGATTAAGCATGTACTAATCATGTTGTCTTAGTCCGTAATTTTAACAAGACCCAATGGCTGCACATTTTTAGAGTTTAATTACTAGCTAGAACCATAACCCCGTGGTGCTCAAATTCGGAATCATATTTTCGGATATAGATCCGGGCAAAAAATAGTTACTATTGTTATAAAACTTTAATAATAATAATAATAATAATAATAATAATAATAATAATAATAATTTAACAAGGATTGTCTGATGAGAGCAAGAAGTAGTGTTTTTTTTACTTCTCGTTTTTGTGCAACAGAAATGGTGATATAATGACCCTATTTATAGGGTGTTTGCAAACCGTATTGTACTACATTTGTACTATATTACTTATCAAGTAAGTCTCTTAACTCAGCTAGCTAGTAAGTCTATAGGATAGACTTTGACAATCACATATATTACAACACTCCCCCTTGATTGTCAATGTAAATTATTTCAGAGATTGACTGTCTCGTTAAAACCTTGTAAGGAAAAATTCAGTGGGATAAAAACCTTGACGAATGAAAAAGAGTACAGTCTCCCCCTGAATAAAATATCTCATATGTTGACATCCTTATGCAACAAGCTTCTCAGTCTTCACATGCCAATATTATTTCGTAGCCTTTCAAACGTTGATGTGGGGAGTGACTTTGTTAGTATATCAGCCAAATAATCACCGGAACGAACTTGTTGTACCTCAATGTCACCATTCTCTTGTAGTTCATGAGTGTAGAAGAATTTTGATAATATGTGCTTTGTCCGATCTCCTTTAATATATCCTTCCTTCAATTGCCTAATACAAGCTGAATTATCTTCAAACATAATTGTAGGACTATCAATGATATTTGATAATCCACACGATGGCTGAATATGTTGAATGACAGATCGCAACGAGACACATTCTCTACTTGCTTCATGGATTGCTAGTAATTCTGCATGATTTGATGAAATTGCAGCCATAGGTTGTTTTGTAGACTTCCAAGAGATAGCAGTTCCACAATATGTGAATAAATAACATGTTTGTGACCTTCCAAAGTGAGGATTTGACATGTACCCAGCATCTGCATATCCAACCAGCTGCGATTTTGAATTGAATGGAAAGAACAATCCAAGGTCAATTGTCCCACGAAGATATCTCCATATATGCTTAACTCTATCCCAATGTCTTTTAGTTGGATCAGAACTGAATCTTGTCAATAATAATAATAATAATATTACTAAATTAACAAGGATTGTCTGCTGAGAGCAGGAAGTAGTGTTCTTTTTACTTCTCGTTTTTGTGCAACAGAAATGGTGATATAATGACCCTATTTATAGGGTGTTTGCAAACCGTCTTGTACTACATTTGTAATATATTACTTATCAAGTATGTCTCTTAACTCAACTAGCGTAAGGGAGATCTTATCCAAAATTTTGATCGGTCAGTGTATTACCAAAAGTATATGATCCGTTGGATTTAAAACTATAAATATTGAAATAGATGAGCACCGTTAGATATAATATTAAAAATTGTATTTGATTAATAATATGATAGTATTTAAATACTAAAAGGTGTATTTTGATAATTTAAACCAATTATTAATGAGTTTTCTATATTGAATAGAAATCTTTATGTAAAAATTCGTAATTATCTTTTCTCTTTAGTTTATGGATAGTTCCAGTTAGATAATAATTATTAAACCATCATTAAATTAAAGATAATTTTGTTAGCTTCGCGTGGGCTATAAAATCGTTAAAATCTGTTGTCTAAAACTCAAGATAGAGCCCACACAGTAAAGTGATTATCTAAATTTTAATAAATATTTTTTTTATTATTGTAGCACCAATTTAATTTTTTTCCTAATTCTTTTAAATTTATACATTCTATGTTTATTTCAATAAAATATTAAAATAAATTTAAGAAAAAATTAAAATCGATCTGGTCCGTGTGCGATCACTATATGACAAAATTAATAATTACAGTTAGATCTTAAATAGATCGATGAGAATTGTTAGATCTAATATTAAAAAGTGTATCTGATTAATAATAGAATTATATTTAAATATTAAAAAGTGTATTTTGATAATTTAAAATTTTTCTATGTAAAAATTCTTAAATATCTTTTCTCTTGAATTTATGTATAATTCCAGTTAGATAATAATTGTTAAACCAAATATCAAGATAACAATTCATATCGATTACAATATTAAAAATTATCAATATAATGCTCATGTATATCATACTAACAATGATATATGTTGACTCTACGTTATAAGAGACTTAGGAGAACTCCTCTACATGAATAAATTTAAACACTTTTTTTTAAAGGAACATAACAATTTGATTAATCCAAATTATAATTATATTATTTTACATATAACAAACATAAAAGGATAATATCAAAAAATTATTAAAATATTGAGTGTTTCATATTCATAAACGATAATTTTGAATATAATACTTATATTAAAATGTGTATTTCATTAAATGTAGGATTATATTTAAATACTAAGAAGTGTGTTTTGATAATTTAAACAAATTATAAATTGGTTTTCTATATTGAATTGAATTATTTATGTAAAAATTCTTAACCATCTTTTCTTTTCCGTTTATGGGTAGGTCAACGGATCAAGTTAGATAATAATTATTAAACCATCATTAAATTAAAGATAATTTCATTAGTTTCGCATGAGTTGTAAAATCGTCAAAATTTAATTTCTAAAACTCAGGATATAACCCAAATAGTAAAGTGAGTATCTAAATTTTAATAAATATTTTTTTTATTATTGTAGCATCAATTTATTTATTTTCCCACTAATTCTTTTAAATATAGAAATTTTATGTTTCTTTCAATAAAGTATTAAAATTAATTAAGCCCAAATTCAAATCGATAAAGAATATAATAATATAAGAATAAAATTTTATATAATCATAACATAATTTTTATTTTGTTTAATAATTTTTAAGTAATAATGTATTTTAAAATTTTATATACACTGTAAATAAAACCGAAACATTAAAAGTAAAAGCAGTTATTAAGATACTTATATCATTATAGACTTGATATCCTTATTATATTAAATCCTTATATATAATAAGCATAGTAGGGATATTATCCAAAATTTTGGTCGTACCGTCCTTAGACAACCAAATTAATAAGGAACATTAGATCTTAATTAGATAAATGAAAATCATTAGATCAAATATTAAAAAAGTGTATTTTATTAATACTATGATTATATTTAAATTCTAAAAAGTGTATTTTGATAATTTAAACCAAATATACCAGATATAAATAAGTTTTCTATATTGAATAGAATTCTCCATGTAAAAAATTCGTGACTTTCTTTTCTCTTCCAGGGACAATTCCAATTAGATAAAAATTGTTATACCATCTTTTAATTAAATATAATTTAGTTATCTTCTTGTGGGGTGTAAAATCGTCAAAATCTGATTATTAAAATTCTAATAATAATTATTATGTCATCATTATTTTAACGCCAATTTAATTATTTTTTCTAACTATTTTAAATTTAGAAATCTATGTTCAAAAATTAAAATCAATCTAAGAAAAATTCAAATCAACAAAGAATATAATAATACGAGGATAAAATTTTATAAAATTGTGCATAGTTTTTTATCCTATTTTATTAAGTTTTAGATCATAACTAATCAAATATTATTTATTATTAAATAATAATTTATACGCAAATGGTGATTTTGTTTTATAAGAACTCATAGAAACCTAATTTCATTGTTAGCAGTACTATATTCATATTAAAAAAAACCGTATTTTGAAATTTTAGACTCAACTACAGAAGATGTCTAACTTTTTTAACCTATATACATTGTAAATTATTAAATTCGAAACTTTTAAAGTTTGTCAATCAATTAGAATATTACTTTTCTGAAAAATCGTACTTTACAAAAAATATTATCAAATAACCTATGTCTGCAAGAAATTTTTTTTAAAAAATTCTTATTTTTCAAAAAAAACTGTAAATTTTAATATGTTGTTGGTAGATTCAAACCTTAGATCGATTATGGATAGCGGCCAGACTTATAAGGAAGTTTTCATTATTTAGTCTTTAATATAATAACATAGATATTTATGGGATATACTATAAAAAAATGAATTTTATACAGAATTTTGATCGTTGTGGTGTACTATTTTAAAAGAACTATTACAAAATATATATATTTTAATTGATAATTTATTTTCTCAAAAGTTCAAAGTTCCCACATCATTAACATATTACAAAAAAGAGTATATTATATTTTAACAATAAATATTTAAAAAAATTAAAAATTAAAAAAATATAAATATTAAGAAAAATTAATGATGTTATCCTGGTTGTTTGGTCCTAAATACCACCAAAATATTCTCAACCATTAGATCCAATACTTTTAAAAATAGATGACTAAGATTATACCCTATAAAAAAAGTTATTATCTAAAAATGATATAAATTAAAAAATATTATATTATGATTGGATTTTCCAAAAAGTTAAAATATAAAAAATAGTTGTAATTAAATAAGGAAACCCGTTTAATACCAAAATAATAAAAATTGTTTAATCTTAAATAGATAGCTGAAAACCGTTAGATTTAACATTAAAAACTGTATTTGGTTAATAAAAGGGTATTCTAATAATGTAAACTACATATAATTAGATTTCCTAAATCGAATAGAATTCTCAACATTAAATTTTGTCACTTTATTCTCTTTTTAGTTTTAGAATAATTTTTAATTGAAAAAGAACTATTAAACCATAACTAAATTAAAGAATATTTTGTGAATTTCACGTGGACTGTAAAATTGGCTAAATATATTTTATAATAAATATCAAATTTTTAACTATAATTTTTTTGACTAAATCCTTTTTAACAATAATTTAATCATGTAAAATAATAACTTTTAAATATTAAAATATTCATAAATAAATATAATTATAAATATTAAAAAAAACAATCGTGTGTTGCATGGATAATAAAAATATAATTATAAACAAAATAATTAAAAATAAAATTTAAGTAGCCGTGCATCAGCTATAGCTATAGGCTAGTATATTCCATCAACTATAAAATAGTTGGAACAATTTGTTGAAAAGGAGCGAGTATAGTTATGTGTCTTACATTCTGTTTTGTAGACGTGCAACAATATTACACAGAATTGGGTCTGCCGACAATACAAAAGCCCAGGTTTTAATGGGTCGATATCTTGTTTGGTCTGTAATACCGGAGCAGCAATGAGGTCTTAAATTGTAAGTATTTCTCATCACAGAAAAAAAAAACACCGTTAAAATATTCAACACTACTTTTTGCATTTTTACGATATTTTTTGACAAATCTATACTATTATATTAAAGACGAAACATTAAAAGTTTTGTAGTCTGGTCATGAAAGTTTTTGTAGTCTGGTCACTCCATTTATAGCCGTTAGATATTTCTGATCAAATCGATGAGAACCGTTAGATAAAATATTAAAATTATTATATATAATATCTTTTCTATTTTTTCTAACTAAAATATCTCATTTTCCAAAAATATCGCACACAGTTTCATTTAATAAAATAACATAATAAGGTTGTAATTGCTAATAACTAACTCATTACCATTTTTAGTCAAAGTGTATATTCTTTTTATATTTTCTAACAAAAAATTCTACTTTTATATTTTTCCTAAATAAAACCTCTCATTTTCCAAAAATATCACGAACAGTTCTATTTAATAAAATAAAATAATAATATTATAATTATTAATGACTAACTGATTAGCTTTTTTTCAAAACGTATATTCTTTTTTATATTTTTAACTAATATTTCTCCTAACTAAAACCTCAAAAATATCACGGGATATTTCATTTAGTAGCATAAAATACTAATATTATAAAAATATCACGGGATATTTGTACTCTGGTCATGAAAGTTTTTGTAGTCTGGTCACTACATTTATAACCGTCAGATATTTCTGATCAAATCGATGAGAACAGTTAGATAAAATATTAAAATTATTATATAGAATATCTTTTCTATTTTTTCTAACTAAAACATCTCATTTTCCAAAAATATCGCAGACAGTTTCATTTAATAAAATAACATAATAAGGTTGTAATTGCTAATAACTAACTCATTACCATTTTTAATCAAAGTGTATATTCTTTTTTATATTTTCTAACAAAAAATTCTACTTTTATATTTTTCCTAAATAAAACATCTCATTTTCCAAAAATATCACGAACAGTTCTATTTAATAAAATAAAATAATAATATTATAATTATTAATGACTAACCGATTAGCTTTTTTTCAAACGTATATTCTTTTTTATATTTTTTAACTAATATTTCTCCTAACTAAAACCTCAAAAATATCACGGGATATTTCATTTAGTAGCATAAAATACTAATATTATAAATCAATCAATCTATCTATACTATCAATACTATCATCTATCTATACTATATTATTAAAAACGAAACATTAAAAGTTTGGTCGGTACAGTACCTGTTTTTTGGTACTTCGTGATTTTACTTAATTACCCTTACTTAATTTTTAAAAAAACTAATATTATATAATTAGACATATTTATATTCCATTACATTTTGCAGCTAAAACATATTACCTTTTCTATTTTTTCTAAAAAAAATTCCTCATTTTCCAAAAATATCATGGGCAATTACCCTTTTTAACTAAAACATGTTACCTTTTCTATTTTTACTTACTAAAACTCCACATTTTTCAAAAATATCACGGGTAAACCCTCAATTGTTAATTTTAAAAGCCTATTTTAATTCTATTTTTACTTAGTAAAACCCCTTATTTTTCAAAAATATCACGGACAATTAACTTTTTAACTAAAACATGTTACATTTTCTATTTTTATTTACTAAAACCCCTCATTTTCCAAAAATATAACGGGTAAATCTTTAATTATTTATTTTTAAACCTATTTAATTATATTTTTACGTACTAAAACCCCTCTTTTTCCAAAAATAACACGGGTAAACCTTTAATTATTTATTTTAAAACATATTTTAATACTTTTAATTTTTTAAAAAAGTTTACCTATTTTAACATATTTAATTATTTTTTTAAAAATACAATTAATTAAATATTATAACATAAATAATAAAAAAAAAACTATTAAAAAAACAATCCGTGCATCGCACAGTTTTAAGCTAGTATTTCTAAATAACAAAATTGCAAATCATTTTTAAAAAGTTGGTAACATAATAGTAACATAATGGAACGAAAAGGACATGCAGTAACGACGTCGTTACTTCTTGGGGTGTCGTTTAATATGCCCTAGTTATCCGCGTAGCTTGGAGAGTTGCAGTCCAAACAAAGGTGAAAGCTCAGGTTGATTAATTTTCATGGTCAAAATTCAAACTTGATGAGAAGAAAATAAAAAGAAAAGAAAAGAAGAACGCGTGGTTGAAAAATGAAATGTATGTCTTGACAGGAAGTATCCTTGCATTTTGAATATTGAAAACTACAGTCTCTGAGCTTGATCCCCAAGAAATGAACGGCTATATATATAATGTCTACTTTGGATACGCATTCACTACGATTAACATATATATACATCCTCATCAAGATATATCGCCATTAACATATTGAAGTTATATTAATATATATCTAGAATTATATCATATGATGAAAGGTAGCAAAGATGAGAAACTCAGATGGTTCTCATCAATTGTGTCACACTTCTTCGGGGGTGATAAATACAAATATGTGAAGGATTCCAGAAAAGCACCAGCTCCCACGGGACCAGAGGCTACAATGATTGCCGCTGCTAAACATTTTTCGTCTGCCCATAAAATTCGTCTACTATAGTTTTTTTTTTTCTCTTTTTCATATCTGAAAACACTTTAGTTCCATCTTCGTCGATAAAGAACTCCAGAAGGTGACGTGGCCTGTTGATGCTTCTTACTATCACAAACTCAAATTTGTGAGGAAATGCATGCATGTCACATTTCTGGGAACTGTGGGTAATTATTTGATAAGTCCTGTACACAGCTGAGCTCATGCCGTACATTTAGTTGTAACATGATTCGTCATGAGTTATAGTGTTACATAAACACGAAGCCCCTAATTAATTTTATATTACATTCTAACACTTTTTTTAGTTGAAAAAGTTATTTTTGAATTTGAAAAATGATTTATTCACGCCAATATTTTAATAAATAATTTGCTTATAAAAATATTGAAAATGACACAGAATCGAACTTAATATGAACTTTAATATCATGTTAACTAAATGAAGGCCCTGATTGATCTCATATTATAGCATCTGTCATGTACTAAGCTTTAGTCGTGAAAATAAACAACAAACTTTGTGTTAATAATTTCATGTATTAGTGCCAACGTTTTGCATATTATGTTTGAATTTGATTTTTAGTACTTGATTTTTGATTGAATTATGTAAAATCGAGTTTTTAATTCACATGAGTACAACCTGATTGAGGTCACACCTTGTAAACGAATACTCAGACCCACTACTCAACTGATTCATTAAATTTAAAACCCCTGATTATGATCCCTTTAACTTCAATTCGCAGACACAAACGAGTTCTAACAATAATAATGAGACTCATGTTAATGCAATGAGTCATGAATTAGACATCAATCGCTGTTCATAAGATATTGGTGTATGTCATTCATATCTCTCATGTTCGCATATATAAATTGTAAGGGTTTTCTATAACTTTGGAGAAAAACTATGAAGGTTATTAAAACTCATTTAATTAAGATATTGAAGAAAATTAATTATAAATTTAAACTACAGGATTTGTTCAATTATTGTGTAAATTTATTGCTAGAGAGATAACGCTTGTAACGAGCAGTCTACTCATGTACGAAAGGGGGATATTCCGACTCAATGCAAGAAGTTCCTTTCGTTAGGACTTGATCGAGGGATCAATTGACTTTCAGTAGTTAATTGACTTTTTAGAAACTAATATAAATATGTAGACCATTATTTCAGGAAGAACCATATTACACTACAATAATTTGGGTCAATTACGACGGTCTTTTTGCATTGAAATCGTCATAAATGCCAGCAATTACGACGGAACGATTTCGTCGTTTTTGGTCAAATAGTAAGTTCAGATTTTCGTCACAAACTAAAATTGCGTCGTAAGTTAGAACAGTGGGGCCCACCAGTTCAATAAAATATTACCAAACTTACGACGGGAATAAAGCGTCGTATGTTCACTTCTTACGACGGAAATATTCGTCATAATTTAACAACGGGACCCACAATTATTTACATCATAAACGAACTAACGACGCAATTTTTAGTCGTATATTTAATGAGACCCATATGATTGCTGAAATTAAATTAAAAAAAAATGAAAATAAAATACTAAAATACGACGGAATATGATTGATGAACACCCGTCGTAAATTTGTGTGCCCAGAAACTAGATTGTGCTTATTTTCGGTTTCCAGCCATTTTAGGCTTCCCATAGTTTACACAAATTCATATTTGTCCTCATAGAAAAGTTTAAACCATCCTGCACAAACTTTTATTGTCTTACGAAATATTCACAATCACATCTAAATTCAACCATTAATTGATGGACTGCATCAGAAGAGACAACACTGGAAGCCATAGAACTCATTTCATGGTCTTCGTCGGAGTTGATAATCTGACAATCATCCCCTCTATCATCAACATCATCATCATCAGCCGGGACCTTCCAATACAATATATGATAAATTACTTTTGCTTCCCAGACAACCAAGCTTCCCTGCTATAAATCAATAAAGAATATCTCCTATCAATGGAGACCATAGAATATAGTTGTAAATAAATTAACAAGAAACACATAAACAAAACCTAAATTCAAGACTAGAGAGTATTGCTACAGCTCTGTAAGATTACATATATATACAACATTGTAAAATTTTCTTAGTGTGCTTAAAGTTCGAATAGAAACCATTCAACATGTTTTTCTGAAAACTATTTCTTGTCTCATTATATTTCATCAGGAGTCTTCGGTAAAGTACCACAAGCTTTCAGAAACTTGGTCTGCATAAAAACATAAACCAGTAAAATGAGTGAGTAGCTACAGTGAAACTCTTTAGCGCACTACAAGAATATCCAATTCTAACAACGGAAGTTACCAATGGAAAAATGTCTGTTGGTAATTACTAACGGATTACTGACACATTTCACATGGTTGAGAAGGCAATGATATAGCGACATACTACTAACGGTTCAGTAATGAATATTTGCCAACAGATTAATCCGTTGGGAAAAATAGGCGGCAAAATTGCCCGCCCAAACTTGCCAATGGTTTTTTTACGGATTACCAACAGATTTTTTAGCAACGGAATTGTAACGAATTAACAACAGGCTACAAAGATATTACCAAGGAATTAACAACGGATATATCTGTTGGGGCTTTCGTTGGTAGTTCTATTGGCAGTTCGTTGCCAATCCGTTATAATGGTATTTTAGATCCGTTACATTTATTCCGTTACTAAATCGTTACAATTTTTGGATCGGTTATTTTACTTCCATTACTAAAATGTTATAATTCTAGATCGGTTAGATTATTTCCGTTACTAATCCCTTGGTAGGGTCACCTTTTGAATTTATTGCCAACTACCTCCATCTACATTCTTAATTACCAGTGCTTTATTTCTCAAAAAATCACTCAGATCTAGTTTTTGTTCTTCTCCTCCGGTGTGGAGCTGCTTCTTCTTCAATATTCTAGCAAATTAAGAGTTTCACACAACATAATTAATTTGCTAATTATAAGGTTAGTTATTCTACATTCTCTCATTTTGTATTTTAATTCTTAATTAATTTCTTTGATTAGTAACTTTATTAACATTAACGTATGTGAAAATATATTTAACATTGTTGATTTGTTGTAAAAGCATGTTATTTTTTTAGTTAAGCAAATTGTAAATGCAAGTTATTACTCAGTTGATTTTTCAATGCCCGCCTACATTAATTTCAATGTGTGCCGCGCATGTTTTTGTAATTTTGGCTTCCCGCTTATGCTCCCCCGCGCGAGTGGTGGGAGTAGTTCGAGACTTGCCATATTTTTTATTTATTTATTTTGCTAAATACTTGTCATATTATCTTTCCATTAAGTAATTAGTATATTTCCATAATCTCATTAATGTTAGTTTTTTTGCCACATTACTAATGCTAGTTAGTTTAGTTGCACGAATAAACTTTTTAGTTATGAATGTTTTATTTTTTTCAGATTATTAGAAAGTTCAATATGAATAATGATCGAGCTTGGATGTATCAAAGGCTAGATAGCCAAGGATGCTTAAATCCGGCATTTCTAAACGGGGTGGAAAACTTTATGGAATATGCAATATCTCGACCCTCGTCCTTGGATGGGATAAACATTCAATGTCCATGCTTCAATTGCAAGAATATTAAATTCTGGAATGCAGAGATAGTAAAACTGCACTTATTGAAGAAAGGATTTGTAAGAGATTATTACGAGTGGGATCGACACGGAGAGCCAGATGTTGTTAGACAAAGTGGAGAACCATCATCCACACATTATTCCAATACTCAAGATAGAAGAGACGAGGACAACCTAATGTACAACATGGTGATGGATGCCGCTGGTCCGAGTTTTAATCCAGAGATGCCAAATCCAGAAGTACAGAAGTTGTATGATATTTTAGACTCTTCTAAGAGGGAGTTGTATGAAGGTTGTGAAACTTCTCAGCTGTCTGCCATGGCTCAGATGTTGAGTTTGAAGTCGGATCATCATTGGTCAGAGGCATGTTTTGATCAGACATCACAGTTCTTCAAAGGCGTCTTGCCTCAAGATAATACATTTTTTGATAGCTTTTACAGTACGAAGAAGTACATGGAAGAATTGGGTGTATGATTGTTGGGGTGAAGACATCAATATGGAGTCTTGTAAATTTTGTTCACATGCGAGATATAAATCAAGACTCAACAAATCCAAGAAGGAGAAAAAGAAAATTCCTTTTAAGAGGATGATCTATTTTCCATTGGCACCAAGATTTCAAAGGTTATATGCTTCGCCTACTACTGCAGCCCATATGAGATGGCATGCGGAACATTATCAAGAAGAAGGTGTGATGCGCCATTGTTCAGACTCAGAGGAATGGAAACAATTTGATAGAGCACATCCATCATTTTCCTCAGAGACGAGAAATGTTAGACTTGGACTTTCTGCTGATGGATTTCAACCATTTGGTGAAACTGGTAGACAATATTCTTCTTGGCCGATTATAGTGACTCCATATAATTTGCCTCCCTGGATGTGTTCAAAAGAACAGTACTTGTTTCTGTCTGTACTTGTGCCTGGACCAAAAAATCCAAAACAGAAGATAGATGTGTTCCTTCAACCATTGATTGCCGAGTTAAAAGAGTTGTGGGAAGTTGGTGTGGAGACTTGGGATAATTCTTTAAAACAGAATTTTCGTATGCGAGCTGCATTAATGTGGACTATCAGTGACTTCCCTGCTTATTCAATGTTGTCTGGATGGAAAACTGCTGGTCATTTAGCTTGTCCTCATTGTGCTCATGATCATGATGCTTATAATCTTTCACATGGTGGAAAGACTACATGGTTTGATAATCATCGAAAGTTTTTACCGGCCAATCATCCATTTCGAAAGAATAAAAACTGGTTTACCAAGGGAAAGTCAGTGACTGAATCTGCCCCACCAGTGCGAACAGGTGAAGATGTATTGCAAGAAATTGAGTCACTTGGTTTGATGAAAGTTACTGAATTGGGAAGTGATGAGCATAATGCTAGAGTCATTAAAGCTTACAATTGTGGATGGAAAAAAAGAAGCATCTTTTGGGATTTACCATATTGGAGGACATTATCAATTAGACATAATCTCGACGTTATGCATGTCGAGAAAAATGTCTTTGAAAATATCTTCAACACTATCATGGCCATTGAAGGAAAAACCAAAGATAATTCAAAGGCAAGAGAAGATATTGCAATGATTTGTCGGAGACCCGAACTAGCAAAAGATAAGTCGACACAAAAGTATCCGAAAGCATGTTATAGCTTGGATAAAAAGGAAAAAGAAAAAGTGTGTACATGGTTGAAAGAGCTGAAATTTCCAGATGGATATGTGTCAAATATGGGGCGTTGCATCAACATGAATAAATACAAGTTATTTGGAATGAAAAGTCATGATTGTCACGTGTTTATGTAAAAATTAATATGATACATTATAAAATGAGAAACTTAAATATTCATTGGAACATAAAAAAAATATAAATGAGGTCGAGGAAGATAACTGAGGTATTATTAATATTATTTTATTATAAAATAATATTAATAATAAGGACAGATAGAAAATCTAACATGTTTTAATTAAAAAAAGTAATTGACCGTGATATTTTTAGAAGTGTTTTAATTATATTAATTGTATTTATTAAAAAAATACGTTGACATGTTAAAATAAGTAAGTTTTTTAAATAAGGTAATAATAAATATAAAAGGTAATATGTTTTAATTTAAAGATAATTGTAATGATATTTTTGGAAAAGTAGTAGATTTTGTTAGAAAAAAAATATTTTAATTATAAAAGTCAATCATCTAGTTACTATTTTGGTAACTTGACAATAATACAATTCCATTAAAGATTTGATTTGTAATAGCTTTCGTTATCCTAAAAAGAAAGAATTATATTTGTAAGAGTATATCCTAAATTTAAACAAATTATATCCCACATTTCCATTTTTTTTATTAGATTTCAATATTATTTGATTTTTATGTAGTAAAATATAGTGAAATATTAATGTAGAATAAAACTTTCCCGAATTTTGATTATATTATTAATTTAATAATTAGAAAAAGTACCGAAAACCAAAAATCGACCGTTAACCGAAAACCAAAACTTTCAATGTTTCGGCTTTAATAATATAGTATAGATTAGTAAATGTACGTTATTATTAAATGTACATTATTCCTTTATTACTAATTATTTTTGTGAAAAATATAAATACAGGGACAAAGTAGCGGGATGGGGTTGGAAGACACAAATTAGGGTTTTTTTCTCTCTCAGTAAGCGGCGGCGAATTGTAGTCTAAATCAAGCGGCAAATCTCAGTAAACTGGCATCTCTTGTGAATGAAGATGAAAAAACTATCATCTCTTCTGAATGTATGTATCTATTCCTCTTTCGTGTATCTATTCGTGTATGTTTTTCATCCCCTTTTATGTTTTGTGCTTGTGTTTGTATATTCGTGTCAGGAGTCTTGTGAACAATTAGGAGTCTTGTGAACAATTATCAATTTGTGTATCAATTAGGGGTTTCATTTCCCCTTTTGGTTTTCTACGAAAGAGTGATGTTCTTTGTGTTTTTGGTCATTGTTTGTGTATGAAGTGGAATAACTTGTAGAATGTGGTTCTAATGTAGTTGATGAGTCCAATGAAACCTAGCAGTGGTGCAAGTCCTGATGACGGGGTTATTGCTGATAAGGATAGCGGGGGGTTTTTCTCAATTTGCGAGTCCAAAGAAACGTAGCGGGGGTTTAAGTGTTGGTTGTGATGGCTTTGCTCAGGTGAAGTTCTGAATTAAAATTTATACTTTAATTTTAAGTTGTTTCTATGTATATTCATAGATTACTCAGTATGGTGCATTTTTTTTATATTGTAGGTTGCGAAAAAAAAAACCTCCGTCAGAGTGCAAATGTTGGCAAAGAGGATGGTTGTGCTCCTAACAGTCAGGTCACTAAGCATTCTGTGTGTTCTTAGTTTTTTCCCTTTGTTTTTTGCTTTTTTTTTGGCTTTTCATTTAAGACTTTTTTGGTTTAACAAGTGTAATGGTATATATTACTTGTGGAGTCCGTGAAACCTATATTGCAGATTGAAAACAAAAGGAAGCGTAGTAAGAGTGCTAATGTTGTCAAAGGGGATGGTTTTGCTCCTAACAGTCAGGTCACTAACAACTGTAATGATTTTACTTAGTTACTCTTAAGTAACGGATAGAATCTTAGTCAGAGTCTTAATGTTGTTTCAATATTGCAGATTATGAATAAAAGGAAGCGTAGTTGGAGCGCAAATGTTAGCAAAGATGATGGATTTGATGCTAACATTCAGGGCATTAAGACACCCATTGAAAAAGCGGGTTACACTGACCAAGTAAGTGTTAAGTTATTAACCAACAGTAACAATTACAAAATTACAAAATGTACTTACAGAAAATTTAGTTTTAACAACAGAAAATTTAGTGTAGTGTTAAGTTATCCACTGAGTACTTTAATAGTATCATAGAGAAACCATTGCAGAGTCACAACTGGCCCTACAATTATAGACCATGTAGCTAGAGCAAAATACAAACCAATACATAAAGAATAGTATAGACCCCAAGTGAACACACTTCCATTCCCAAATATTTTATAGCTAGATTACTTCAAGTTCATGTAAGCCTCTTCACTGTAGAAGCCATATACTTGCCCTGATGCGCTGCAAGTGCCAGCTCTGTTTCAGCTGCTTCTCTTGTATACCCAATAAGAACATATAGCATTCCGTGGTGCACTAGCTGGGTAAGTAATTTCTGTTTCAGTTGCTTCTCTGTTTCAGTTGCTTCACTACCTAGCTACGAAGGCCTTATTAATTTAGAGTTGGAAAACATTATTCTGAAAATTTTCGATTTTTCAAAAAATTCCTTATTAACTTTTATAAAATATTTTATCAATTCTCGTTTAATCATGGATTGATAGGTCAATCAATTATTCTGACTTCCTATTTTTGCAAACATAATTAGAAACAATAAACCTAATGGATTTATATGCTTTTAAGATTGGGTGATCCTAAATGCAGAAAACATTTACCAAACAATTTTTTTTTATCCCACCAATTCTACTTCCTGCACTATTTTACCATTACTATTTCAAAATTGCACCAATTATTGTAAGTAAAGCACAAGTCAACCAAATTTTTATAAGTTACGAAAAATTGCGAACAAGAATTAACGAAGTTTAAGTAACAGGATGATGTGTCATTGATGTGTAGTTTTTTTTTTATCAAAATACTAGTTCACAAAAGGATGTACATCAACAAAAAGAATTTTTTTTAAAAAGGCCCGACTCATGCATCACACACCCATTCAGTTTTTAATTTCTATCATCTTTTTATTACAGGCAAGAATGAGGAGGATTATGAACCATACTGTAAACGTACCGGCTCATTCTGGACAGGGCGGCGTACAAGCTCATTCTGGACAGGGCATACCAGCTCATTCTGGACAGCGCGCACAATCTCAATCTGGACAAGGCATTGCTACTCAATCTAGGCAGAAATTTCCTGCTCAATCTAAACAACAAGTTCCTGCTCATTCTGGACAGGGCGGCGTACAAGCTCATTCTGGACAGCGCGCACAATCTCAATCTGGACAAGGCATTGCCACTCAATCTAGGCAGCAATTTCCTGCTCAATCAAAACAGCAAGTTCCTGCTAATATCAGATATGATATTATATCCTATTATTTAATGGGCCAGAGTGATCTTGTAACTCTTAATTAGCCCCATTTTGAATTTGTATTAGCCACTGAAGTGAAGTGTTGTATTGGATGAAGACAACTTTGTCATCTTTTGTAATTTGTTGGTATCTTTTATTTGTTATAATGTGTACAGGTTTGTAAAAATAAGAAAGCAGATTTATGCAGGCTTATATTCTGTGTTTCATCCGTTGGCAAAATCTTTGTATCCTAGAGTTACTTATAGAAAATTCGTTGGGAGGCTGTTACTAACAATACTAAACGTGCCTCTTTAGAAATTACTTATGGATCCGTTAGGAACTTGTTACTATATTTAGCAACGGAAACTGCATTGACATATCATTGTTATAAATACCAATGGAATATCCGTTGGAAAATTGTTGCTAAATTTAACAACGAAAGTTTCATTGCCATATAGTTGTTAATAATAGCAACAGCTTACCCATCGGGAATTTGTTACTAAATTTTACAAAGGAAATTTCGTTACAATGTGGTTGCTAATAATACCAACAGAATATTTCGTTACTAGTTGGTTGGGTAATCGTTATTTCTTAAAACAAGAACTGTGTTGTTAGTTCATTGATATTCCGTTGTTAAGTTTAGTGACGAAAAACAAATCCGTTGTTAGAGACTTCCCAACGACGTTTACTGCAACCGACCATTTTGGTGGCTATTCGGTTGGTAAGCTGTCTTAGTAACGGATTTTCTTAATCTAGCAACGGGATTTTCTGTTGTTAAAACTAAATATTCTTGTAGTGGCGGCATATGACAGTTCTCTGACTCCTTTTATGCAAGATGACAAGTGAATGTTTTATTATATGTGCAAGATTAATTCATATTCTAGTCATTCTTACTTGGCAAAATGTAATGTTATCCAAGGACTAAGATGATGATGATGATATATGTATATATATATATATATACAGAGAGAGAGAGAGAGATTTGTTTAAAATTAAGGTGGAAGCTGCTGGTAATTGTATATATCCATCTGCATATATAATTTTGTTACCTCAATCACTGTAATGAAACCCATGGTGACTTAAGAGGATAATATCTCAATAGCAAGAGCAATGAAGAAACTACCCATAGAAACCCCACCCCCACACACTCCATGAGATGCACATCAAGTACAAAATGTCGAATTGGATTCAACTAGTTATCACAATCATTAAAGGCAAATACTTAATTACAGTTTATCGAGTAGGTTAAGCCAATAACCAGGTACTGGTCATACCTATCATCACAACACACTTACATCGGTTCCAGTGAACGAAGTGAGAAAACCATTAACAAGAGTTCAATGAATAACTATTTGCATCAACCACACATATGAAACAATAGTACTCTAATCACCCAAATGTATGTTCTTCGCTGATCAATATTTTATGTCCTTGAAAGAGAAGAACATTGTATATCAACATTAGATTATGTATCTCATACAATCACGAGAGGCGGACACACTCAGTAGTTCATAAATGACTGTGATCGATAGTCATTTAATTTCTAAATAAATCTAACAAAATTGCCCTCACCCATAAGAATCAGTTTTTTATAAGTAATAGATGACTGGACTAAATATTATAATCTTGATCAGAACATAAATCAAAATTTACTGAAAAGTAATGTATTCAAGTATCCAGGGATAAATGTTTACACAATTGCATATGGTATTTTTCAAAAACTTAACAGAACAATTATATATATTGAGTTATAGACAAATGTAAATCATGTAAACTGAATATATCACACAGTAAAGACAAATCAACATCTAACTACTTTTCTAGCGGTTCAAATAGAATGAAATGCGCCATTGCTTGATTGACTGAATTAACATGTTCTAACTTTAAAAACATCTCTATTTTTTCTACCAATTTACATAGAAAATTATAAATATAACTGATGATTGATATTGACAATTATAAGTAAGATAGATATAATACATCACGATGGTGTGCAATTTGGTTCATTTAAAATACCAATTCTGCATATATCAGATCAACCTGCGATTTTCCTACGCCTTTGCAAACTGGTCAGGTACATAATTGACAACCCACACTTGTTTTTAAAATTACATTATTTGTTCATATAAATTTGCAGTTGAACCACCCACTTGGCCGTTACAAAAGCCGGGCCAGGTTTGAAAAGAAAAGTCTTTTTTGTACGATCATGATTGTACTATTAATTGTTCTATGTGAAATGTCAAGACCTTCAAAACTTCATCCACTTGGCCACAAAAGATAGAAATAATATAACAATAATAACAAATATCTATTAATTAGAATTAACTTCAAGGTGATTGGCTTGGAAGCTCGCGTCGTGAATTACTTTCCAAGGTGGCTTAAATTACAATTTTTATAATTCTACAACATCTACGACATGATTCTCCAGCACATGTATATTGCACATATACATGTTTATGCCAAAACAACTATTATTACAAGATCTTGTATTTTTAAGCATTTCACAATGATTGTCCAACACAAAATTTATCACATACAAACATATAACAAAGCAACACAACTGCTCATATCAAAAAATGTGTTGAATGCACAGTAGGAGAACATTCAGCAAAATTAAAAAAAATACCTTCTGTCTCTTGAGCTTTTCGTTTTCCTCTTCTAGCCGTTGCACCTTGTTCTCGAGCTCGTGAGTTTAAGCCTGTCAATTGACATAAAAATATTTCCTGATTCTAGGGAAAAACTTAAAGAAAAGGAACCTAACATTAAAAGTTTATAACTAACCTGCTTTCTTCCTCGTGACCTAGCATCAAATTCTCTATTCTTAATCATCCTCTTCTACCTCCTTTCAACAGTTTTCTCAACAACATTCCCTAAAAAACAAAAATAGAGAAATGAATAATGAAACTACAAAATATTATCCAGAGACTAAAAACAAAAATAGAACTCATCCTATGATTGTCTATTCTTTAATTGAAGTGCACCCATCCTCTTGTACCATCAAGATCTACCTGAAATCGGACAAAAAGTAAAAAACCAAACAAACAAATCTTAAATCGAAATGAATCAAACAAAAAACGGTTACCTGACCAATCCCTTAGTAAATCGGAAGAATGGAAGCGAAATCCAAAACCAAAAAAGAGCGAAGAAACCCCAATTGTAGATGTTGCGGCAACAGATATGCGAGAGAAAGCTAAAATAAAAAGTAAAAAAGGAAAGAAAGAAAAGGGTAGGGTAGAAAAACTCACGACGTCGTTCTGTTAGCCCCGGGCCTTTCTAATAACCGGGAACTGAAATTTTCATGTAAGTTTCATTTCCCGCACTCTGATTTTCATTAAATTTTGTGTAATATATAATCTGATTTCATTTTTTTGTATAAACTAAATGATTATACTATAAATATAAATACTACTAGTTTCTATTATGTGTGTCACATTATCTTATAATATATTATTATTTTACTTTTTATAAATATAATATATATATATATGTATAATTTCATTAATTTATAATATAAAATTAGGAATACTAGTCAAATCAGTTGTTCACTTTTTTATAATCTCAAACCAAATAAATTTATTTTTTCTGAAAATTTTGAAATATTACTCAAATATTTTGAACTTGACATCCATATGGTTGGATTGAAAAATATTTTTTAAAAAAATCGGAATACCCAATCTGGGATTATACATTATTAAGTAGTAATAGTTAAACCACTCTATAATCTCAAACTAAATAAATTTATTTATTTTCTGAAATTTTTGGTATATCACTCAAATATATAGATCTTGACATCTATATGGTTGGATCGTTAAGAAATGTTTTTTAAAAAATCGGAATACCAATCCAGGATTAGGCACTAGTTACGAGTAACAGTCAAATCACTAGGTGACACCTATAATCTTAAACCAAATTAATTTATTTCTAAATTTTTTGAAATAACACCAAAATATATTTAGATCTGGACGTCCATACGATTGGATCTTCGAAAAATATTTTTGACAAAAATTGAAACACCAATTTGGAACTTAATATTAGTAAGGAGTAATAGTCAAATCACTCGCTGACTGCTATAATCTCAAACCAAATAAATTTATTTTCTTCTGAAACTTTTGAAATATCACTCAAATATATAGATCTTGACATCCGTATGGTTGGATCGTTGATAAATGTTTTTGAAAAAGTGGAATACCAATCCGGGACTAAACACTAGTTACGAGTACAAGTCAAATCACTAGTTGACTGCTACAACCTCAAACCAAATTATTATTATTTTTTTCTAATTTTTTTGAAATATCACGCAAATATATAGATTTTGACATCCATACGGTTGGATCATCGAGAAATATTTTTAATTTTTTTTGAAACACCAATCCAAAACTTAACATTAGCAAGGTGTAATAATCAAATCAGTCGTTGGCTGCTATAATCTCAAACCAAATAAATTTCCTATCACTCAAATATATAGATCTTGCATCCATTTGGTTAGATCGTTGATAAATATTTTTTAAAAAATCGAAATACCAATCTGGAACTAGACACTAGTTACGAGTCGTAACCAAATCACTAGTAAACTACTATAATCTAAAAGCAAACTAATTTATTTTTTCTGAAAATTTTGAAATATCACTCAAATATATAGATTTTGACATCGGTACGGTGGGAACTTCGAGAAATATTTTTAAAAAAAATTGGAACACCAATTTGGAATTTAACATTATTAAGGATTAACGGTCAACACTTTCGTTGACTGCTATAATCTCAAACCAAATTAATTTATATTTTTCTAATTGTTTTGAAATATAACTCAAATATATAAATATTGACATTCATACGGCTGGATCATTGAGAAATTTTTTCAAAAATAAAAAATAAAACACCAAAATTCACTACCTAACTTACGACGAAATCCGTCGTAAGTTATTGAATGTCAAAATTTTTGGAAAAGTTGAATTTGTCGCCAAATGTTTTGGTAAAAAGTTGAATTTATCGCCGTGATAACTTATGACAGAATCTGCCGTAAGTTCCATTTACGATGATAACTTACGACGGAATCTGTCGCAAGTTCCATTTACGACGGAAATTTCGTCGTATATTCACTCCTGAACGACGTCATTTTCTCGTTGGAAAAAAATATTTATTTTATAATTAAATCTAAATTGGGTAAAATATTTAAATATTTAACTAACGACAGAAGTGCAAATCCGTCGTAAGATAAAAACAACGACATTTTATTTGGCGCGCCGATTTCCTCTTTTTTAAAATTGTTTGGTTCCCAATTTTATTAATAAAATAATAAACTTGCGACGAAATTGTTTTCCGTCGAAGTAGTTACGACAAAAATTTCTTTTCCGTCGTAAGTAAGGCGCGCTCAACTTTCCGTCGTAAGTCGTGCGTCGTAATTGCCCCAATTTGTTGTAGTGTATAGAGAATCGGGGAGAACTATATATTCTATTATAGAATTTTATAATTAATTGTAAATTTTTATTTCAAACAACAAGGAATCTAATTCTAATGTAGAATATTATCATATAAAAACTTTATAAACAATTCAACATTTAAAATTTGAACGAGTAGTATCATTTTGGATAAATTTGATTCTACCGTAGAATCACTTTTATACATGTCTGATATGGACAAAAAAGTAATTATAGAAATATAATTGACAAATCAATGGAAAGGCCGATATTTAAGGTCCGACACTCTAATTATTCATTAATTTCGTAATTAATGAATAGGGAAAATATACAGCTCATGAAAAGAGTCCAAAATATGGTAAATTAGTCAAAGAAGGATCCATAATCCCAATTAATGAGTCATAGCCTTTATCGACAAGGAAACGAATTCTCCAGCAAGAAATACGATGTTTATCCAATATCAAAAATGAGACTTATTCGCTAAGTCTCCTAAACATACCATAAATACTAGGCTCCAGACGCCTATATAAGGTCCCTGATCCTACAATCAGAACTACGTCTTTGGCTTAATTCTCAACATTAATTGAGATACGTAGGCATCTTGTGAGGACCGATTTAGTCTCGAAACACAAGTGCAGCCATTAAAGCTCGAAGCTCATTAAACCCTATCATTAAATACACAAGTACGTTTTTTAATCCACAACATTTGGCGCCGTCTGTGGGAAGACAACATCAACCATGGCAAACACACGAAGAACAGCTCGAGATACTCAAACTCCTGAGGATCGCACTGTCACCTCTGAGGCTGATACTCACGGAAATCAACCACCGCCAACTACTTGCGTTGAAGGGGCGAATATCCCCACCAACACTCAAGGACCAGAGGTCCCAATATCGGTTGAAGGGACGAATCCCCTGCAAATGGTCATTCATGGATCTAATCCACAAGAGGCCGTTCATCATCAGCCAATTACGACCTCCCCGCTGCTCATGAATGCACCACGTAGTCTTCAACTTCACACCACGGATCTCCCTCAATATGCTACTCAAACTCTTGGCATGCCAACATATGGTATGCCACCTCGACCCCCGGCGGGCAGCAGTGGGACTAATCCAATCTACCATGAGGCATATGTGCCCCCTTACATCCAAGGTCTGGGACCCCAAACTAGGCGAGCCCCTTTTCAAGATTACTCAGGTCCTTATACTGAGGATGAGAATTACTCAACAGAAGATGAGAGGGATGTTGCCCCAAGAAGGATACGTTCTTCCCAAACTAATCGGGAACAACCC
Organism: Heracleum sosnowskyi; assembly: GCA_030848705.1. NCBI lineage: Eukaryota > Viridiplantae > Streptophyta > Magnoliopsida > Apiales > Apiaceae > Heracleum > Heracleum sosnowskyi. The sequence continues at coordinate 127,210,098 of CM061240.1, forward strand.
CAAACCACTAAGGAAAAACTTGCGTCCATCGAAGCCGAGGCTGCAAGGCTCAAGAGACTACTGGCCGAAGAGGAAGCAAGAACTCAACGAGTCCCTGTGATTAACTTGGACCCAACACCAAGAAGAACCAAGAGGGCTGAGGCCCCAAGGGGAGATCCTAATGTTCTATTGCCCCTAGGAGATCCTGATGATCCAACACCACCCTTCACTCAAGACATCATGAAAGCCAACATCTCTAGAAAATTCAAGATGCCAACAATCAAGGCTTATGATGGAACGGGAGATCCCGCAAATCATGTAAGAACCTTCTCCAATGCACTGCTGTTGCAGCCAACCAACGATGCGGTCAAGTGCAGGGCGTTTCCGCAAACCTTGGCAGGCATGGCCCAACGTTGGTATAGCCGTCTTTCTCCCAACTCTATTGGGTCCTTCAAGGAACTAAGCAAAGCTTTCATCAATCAATTCATTAGTGGAAGAGTGCATGAGAAAAGCTCTGCCTCACTCATGGCAATTCAGCAAGGAAAGAATGAAGCCCTAAGGGACTACATCAATCGATTCACTCGGGAGGCTTTGAAGGTCCCGGACTTAGAGGACAGAGTGGCTATGATAGCCCTGCAACAAGGAGCTACTGATGACCACTTTAAAAGGTCGTTAGCTAAACATCCACCCGAGAGCATGCTAAAGCTCCAAGATAGGGCCGGAAAGTATATCAAGGCTGAAGAAAGCATGAGAAAGTATGAACCCACTGCTAGCGGTAGTGGAAACTCAAAGAAAAGAAAAGAAACTCAAGAGTATGATTTCAAGGAAAAGTTTCCCAGAACGTCAAAGGACTCTGATTCTCCACCCAAGAGAAACAATTTTGGGCCAAAGTTTACGGAGTATGCAAGATTGAACACTCCCAGGAGTCAAACTCTAATGGAGATAACTAAGGAAGAAGATCTCAAATGGTCAAAGCCAATGAGGGCTGACTTGTCCAAACGGAACCAAAATCAATTTTGTCGGTTCCACAAAGAAGTTGGTCACGACACCGACGATTGTAGGCAACTGAAAGATGAGATTGAGTTTCTGATACGAAGAGGAAAACTCAGCAAATTTACCAAGGATGGTAATCAAGGAAGTCATAGGGGGAACTATGAAAGGAAGGATTATGACAGAAGGGACAACGACCAAGATTGCAACCCTAAGCCCCGAGGGCCAGTCATAGATATGATATTAGGAGGACCAACTGCTGCTGGGTCCTCCCGAAACTCAAGAAAGGATTATGCTCGAGAAGTACTGACTGTAGTCGGAGAAGCACCAAAGCGTGCCAAAACAGAGGTGTCAATAGGTTTTGACGATTCTGACTTGGAAGGGGTGAAGTTCCCCCACGATGATCCTCTTGTCATAGTACCTGTGATAGGCAACTCTGAAACAAAGAGAGTCCTGGTCGACAATGGAGCTTCAGTGGATATCTTGTTCCACGATGCTTTTATCAAAACGGGTTACACTGATTCTCAGTTGACGCCCTCGAATATGCCCATATATGGGTTCAATGGAGTGGAATCAAAGGTGGAAGGCACTATCCAACTCCCAATGACCATGGGGCAAGGGACGAATACGTCTACTCAGATGTTGAACTTCATAGTTATAAAGGCAAATTCGACCTACAATGCAATCCTAGGAAGGACTGGTCTTCATGCGTTCAAGGCTGTTGCCTCATCCTATCATCTGAAACTCAAATTCCCCACGAGGAATGGAATTGGTGAAGAACGGGGAGACCAAAAGATGGCTAGAAGCAGTTATGTAGCCGCGTTGAGGCCTGATGGAATCGGGGGGCAGGTTCTCCCAATTGAAGACATGGATATCAGTGACAATGAGGACCGAAGAGGGAAACCAGCCGAGGATTTAATCCCAATTCCCTTAGTCCCTGGTGAACCAGAGAAGGTGACTTATGTTGGAGCACTACTACCTGAGCCATTGAAAAGTAAGCTCATATCTTTTCTTCAAGAGAATAATGACGTTTTTGCTTGGACAGCGGCTGATATGCCAGGGATTGATCCCCAATTGATAACTCATAAATTGAATGTGGATCCTGAAAGGAAGACGGTGAAACAGAAGAAGAGAAGTTTTGCTCCAGAAAGGCTTGAAGCCATTAAACAAGAAGTAGAGAAGCTTTTGGAAGCCGGTTTCATTGAGGAAATCCAATTCCCAGAATGGTTGGCTAACCCCGTAATGGTCAAAAAGGCCAATGGAAAATGGAGGATGTGTGTGGACTTCACTGACTTGAATGATGCGTGTCCTAATGATTGTTTTCCCTTACCAAGGATTGATGCATTAATAGATGCTACCGCTGGACACGAGATGCTCAGCTTCATGGATGGCTTCAGTGGATACAACCAAATCAAAATGCACAAGGATGACATCTCCAAGGTATCATTCATCACTGACTTTGGTGTTTTCTGTTATCTAGTTATGGCGTTTGGCCTTAAGAATGCAGGAGCAACATACCAAAGATTGGTGAACAAAATTTTTGGACACCTAGTTGGAAAAACCATGGAGGTCTACGTAGATGACATGTTAGTCAAGAGCCTCGATAAGGCCGATCACATAGAGCACCTCCGAGAGGCATTCGAAGTGCTGATGCACCACAAGATGATGTTGAATCCAGCTAAGTGTGCCTTTGGTGTAGGCTCGGGAAAGTTCTTAGGCCTGATGGTTTCCAAGAGAGGAATCGAGGCTCACTCTTGCGGCAGCATTGGGAAGATTCATCTCTAAGTCAGGAGAAAAGTGCTTACCTTTCTTCAAAGCACTCAAGAAAGTGAAAAACTTTGAATGGACAACTGAAAGCCAAGAGGCCTTTGAGGCCCTGATGAAATACATGACTGAGGCACCACTGTTGGCAAAGCCCAATCCAGGGGAGATTCTCTATTTATACTTGGCTGTTTCTAACACAGCCCTTGGAGCCGTTTTGGTAAAGGAAGAATTGAAGGTTCAGAAACCCATCTACTATGTGAGCAAGATTCTACATGGGGCAGAAATAAACTACTCAACGATTTAGAAGTTTGCCTTAGCCTTGATAATGGCCTCAAGAAAGCTACGCCCGTACTTCCAGGCTCTCACAAGATAAAGGTCTTGACTAATCAACCTCTAAGAAACATCTTGCATAGCCCTCAAGTTAGTGGAAGACTGATCAAATGGGCCATTGAATTGGGAGAATTTGACATCAAGTATAAGCCTCGGACGACCATAAAAGCTCAAGCACTCGCTGACTTCATGGTTGAATGCACCATTGACAACCAAGAAGTCGAGGGGGCAGGAAGTGATAGTGGAAGACAAGAAAGATGAAGAGATGGAGTTCAAAGAATATTGGGTGCTCTATTTTGATGGAGCATCAAAAACAAAATCAAGTGGAGCAGGTTTAGTGCTACAAAGTCCTGATGGATTCTTCATAGAGTATGCATTAAAACTTGACTTCCCAACGACAAACAATGAGGCTGAGTATGAAGCCCTGATAGCTGGCCTAGGGCTGGCTGGAGCCTTGAGAGTTAAAACTCTGAAAGTATGTGGAGACTCGAGGCTAGTGGTTTCCCAAGTAAATGGGGAGTTTGAAGCCAGAGATGAAGTCATGGCCAAGTACTTAAAACTTGTCAAGGAAACCACCAAGCAAGTGATGCATTTCTTCTGGGAAAATGTGATATGCAGATATGGAATTCCACGAGTCCTGGTTACGGACAATGGAACTCAGTTTAACAACGATGAGTTCAAGAAGTATTATGATGAGAATGATATCAAGTTGCGCTTCACTTCTGTTGCCCATCCTCAAGCAAATGGGCAAGCTGAGGTTGCAAATCGAATTATCCTAGATGGACTGAAGAAAAGAGTTGAACGCTCCAGAAACACTTGGGTAGACGAATTGCTCCCCATACTATGGGCATATCGAACTACTTGCAAAGTCACCACTGGAGCTACCCCCTTTCTGTTGGCATATGGGGCAGAGGCAGTGGTTCCAGTGGAGATTACTCACACGTCTCCAAGAATTGAGGCTTATGAGCCAGAAACAAATGAGGAAGGCTTGAGGCTGGCCTTAGATCTGATTGATGAAGTTAGAGACGAGGCAAATGCCAAGATAGTTCAGCATCAGAAACGAGCATCTTTCTATTACAACCTAAGGGTTAAAGAGAGATTCTTTCGACAAGGAGATTTAGTCCTCCGAAAGATTGAGGCGTCCGGAGTTGGACAAAAAGGCAAGTTGGCCCCAAATTGGGAAGGACCATATCGTGTCAAGAACGTATTTGGTCGAGGCTCGTACAAACTAGAAACCCTTGAAGGGCATGAGGTGCCAATGACTTGGCATGCCTCCAATTTGAAAGTTTATTATGTTTAAGGTGTTTCCTAAGTGGACTCACTACTAGAAATAAGGTTTGATAAAACCAACCCAAGTTTTAAACTTGAGTACTATGTAAGGGTTGAGCCCATTCTTCAAAAGTTATGAATTATATTCTTCATCATGTTTTCAATGCATTACATACTGATTGATATGTACAAAATGCTAACTAAACATGCAAAGTCAAGAAGCAAGAAAGCAATACAAGCCATAAATGGCCACAAAATACAAATAAAACTAAACTTGCAAATAGTTTAAGTTAAGCCCGAAGGCTGGAAATACATAGAAAGAAAATACAAGCCATGAATGGCCATAAATAAACTACAGACTACGCATCACCCCCCTTGTCACCAGCATCTGTCTCCTCCCCTGAGCTAGAGCCAGAAGAATGCTCATCAGCATCATGGTCATCAGCAGATGTGTCACCGAAGAGTGATGAATGCTCTGGATCTAAAATCCTAGCATCTTCCTCCATGTCATCCACTCAAGCCAGCATGCGCTCTAAGGGAGTAGGAGGGTGAGGATCTGGAAAGTCAGCAACATCAAAAACCCCGGGATGCTTGGCCAAGATAGCCTGAACAGCATCCTCCCATCCTGATGTATGCTGGACTGGGAAAAGGATCTCGTCATGCTTCTCGATCAAGTCCTTATACTCCTGAGAGTCAAGGTACTCATCGATGCAATCATCCTTGCCTTTCCTCAGCTCAACAATATCAGCTTGAGCGTCAGCAAGCTCCTTCTCCCTCCTAGCAAGAGTCTCCTTAAGAGACTTCACCTCCTCTACAGACTTCTCCAACTTGACCCGGTTGGCCTCGGAAGAGGTACGCCAGGCCTTAGCTTGGAACAATACCCCCTGGAAGTTGGCATTGGTCTGCCAAACAAAATAAAAGTCAGAAAAATATAAGCAAAAACTTCAAAGAAATAGCTAAGGTAAAGAAAAATTACCGCATCAATAGCTTGGGCTCCTAAGTGCTCAGCACCCTCGAGGGTGGAATCTGCAACGAAATCCTTGTAATCACAAGGAGTAAGGGAATGGTATGACCAGTCCACAGCATGCTTGGAAACCCCAGTAATGGTGTCCTTCTTCCTAATACCCCAGTTGGGGCGCCACACTGAAGACTTGGTAGACACAGGAATGTCAGCCTCGTCTCCAGAGATCTTAGAAGGAATTAAGAAGCTGGGAATACTAGCCTTCCCCCTTGGATCATCTCCAATCCTAGCCCTCTTCATCCTGGATGTCTCCACATCCTTGGGCTCATTGGTCTTATTGATAAAGGCCGCAGCTGCAAGAAAAACCAAAAAATGGTTACCAGAAAATCACAAAGGAAAGAAAAATAGACATAAAGAAAAGGGATAAGTAAAATACCCTTATCATGAACAGTGGAGAGCCCAACAGACTTGAGGACAAACTCATCCAGTAGCTCCCAAGCCACGGTAGTCCCATTATCCCTTGATTAGCACTGAGTAGGCATGAGATTCCTCCTCATTCAAGTCAATGTTGCTGGGACTACCATCAGAAACTCTCCCAAAAGATTTACGGAACAGGGTTCCCCAGTCCCCACCTTCCCAGACAAGATACATAAACTCATTTTTTCACTTGGGGTTATTGTCTGGGATAGATTTTGGGTGAAAAATGAAAGGGAAGCCTACCCTATGGCTTATATATACCCAACCCAAGTTGCTGGCAGAGCTATTTTTAAACTGAAAAATCTTTCTAAACAAAGGTACAGAAAGAGGGAAGTTTTTACGAAGACATAAAACCGTGAAGCAATTAATTATCCTCCAGGCATTGGGAGGTAATTGACAAGGGTTAATTTGGACATCTGCCAAGAGCCTAGGGATGAACTCATGGAATGGGAACCTAAGGCCGGCAACTATGGCATCTTTATAAATGCACAAGGCATTTGACCGCCAGTGACATGAACGGTCACCGGGGCCGGCAGGAACAAGTTTTAAGGGGGCCTTTACCCTATACATCTTATTATAATCTTTAATCATATCTACTTCGTGAAACCTATTACTACAATCATACGAATCTAAAGCAGATACTGACGGGTATTCATCCCCACGTTCATTAATCATATCATGCAAAGACATGTATTTTGAACGAATAGGAATGGGGGTACCTCGTTTAGATGCGGAATTCATCTTTAGGAGACGTTGGGAAGCGCGATCAGCCATCAAAACCCAGAAAATTCTTCAAATCTTCAACGAATACCCAGAAAATCTTCAAATCTTCGAAGAAAACCCAGAAATCTTCAAATCTTCAATGAAAACCCAGAAATCTTCAAAGAAATCTTCAAATCTTCAAGTGAAAAACCCAGAAAACGGTGAGATTCAACGGAAAATCTCGCCGGGAATCGCCTTGTGACAGAACCCTAGCAGAGCAATCTAAAGAAAACTTTGGAGAAAATTTAGCAGAGTATCTTTGAGAAAATAGAATGTGAGGAATGAATGGAAACAAATGAGAGTTCACCCTTATATAGGGATGACAACCGGTCAATGGGCCGGTAGAAGGAAGGACAACCGGCATTAGCCGGTACGGCCCATAAAAGGCTAAAGGCCCAATTAACGAACTTGAACAGTGAAAGTTCTGGGCCCAACTAAGCCCATAACAAAAAAGAACCATATTTTCGATCAAAATCGAATGAGTTCGAATAAAAGCCCAAAAAGGCTCCCATATTCGACCAAAAACCTGGTCGAAAGGCTAAAAAGCCCAATAAAGGCTAAAGGCCCAATTGCTAAAAAAGCTAAAGGCCCAATTGATAAATAAAGGCCTTAGGCCCAAATTAAGCCCCGTATACGTAGGCATTAATAACCCGAAATGAACCAAGTATTCGACCAGAATCCTGGTCGAATGAGTTCGAACAAAGCCCGAAATGGAGCAAATCTTCGATTAGAATCCTGGTCGAAATTGTTCGATAAGGGCCTGAAATAACGCCTAAAGTTCGACTACAATCCTGGTCGAAATCATTCGACCAGGAGAAGAAATGAGGCTTTGATTCGACTAGAAACCTGGTCGAAATCATTCGACCAGGATGTGAAATGACAATAGGCTACGACCAGAAACCTGGTCGAAACCATTCGACCAGGAGGCAAAATTGAGGACAAGTTCGACCAGAATCCTGGTCGAAATCATTCGACCAAGAGGAAAAAGCCAGCCAAAATTCGACCAGAATCCTGGTCGAAGGAGTTCGACCAGGACCCAAAAGTGAGGTCGAATTCGATCAGGACCCTGGTCGAAAATGAACTGAAAAATTCAAAAATTGATTTATCTTCCAGGGAATTGATGAAAAATCCCGATTCCTGTTTTGGGAAATTACAAAATTGGTTTAGAACTATATGTTCGTCAAACCAAGCCACGATACGGAAGAAAATTTCGTAACTCCCGAATAAAATAACTTCTACAATAATCCAAGAGAGATTTTCCTAGAAGTTGGGGGGCAAATGATATGGACAGAAAAGTAATTATAGAAATATAATTGACAAATCAATGGAAAGACCGATATTTAAGGTCCGACACCCTAATTATTCATTAATTTCGTAATTAATGAATAGGGAAAATATACAACTCATGAAAAGAGTCCAAAATATGGTAAATTAGTCAAAGAAGGATCAAGAATCCCAATTAATGAGTCATAGCCTTTATCGACAAGGAAACGAATTCTCCAGCAAGAAATACGATGTTTATCCAATATCAAAAAGGAGACTTATTCGCTAAGTCTCCTAAACATACCATAAATACTAGGCTCCAGACGCCTATATAAGGTCCCTGATCCTACAATCAGAACTACGTCTTTGGCTTGATTCTCAACATTAATTGAGATACGTAGGCCTCTTATGAGGACCGATTTAGTCTCGAAACACAAGTGCAGCCATTAAAGCTCGAAGCTCATTAAACCTTATCATTAAATACACAAGTACGTTTTTTAATTCACAACAATGTCATAACGGTAACTAAATTTTGATTTTTCACATTCAATATTAATTGTTACAAATTTATAATACTAATACATAAATATGAGGTTTAAGAATTCTTTTATACTTAATTTTAGAAATTATGAATTCAACAAGAAACCTATTATGGACTAAGTTAAACTATTTAGATATTATTGAGTATTGTTACATTTGATACTATTTTAACACCAAAAAACAAATCATATATTTACTTATTGGTATTAATTTGTTATTTTCAATAAAATTATTTTTGAATAAAGAAAATAATACATACTAACTGGAAGTTTAAAATGTTATTTAAATTAAAATTAACAAATAAAAAAGTAAATCTATAATGAGGCGGACTAATACAAATAATACGTATTATTTTGTTTAATCAAAAATAATTTTATTGAAAAAGATAAATTTATACAAATAGATAGATGATCTGTCTTTAATAAAATTAAAGATAAAAAAATATTTTAACCTCTTAATATTCAAAAACTACAGTGTTTCTGCTTGATCACCAAGAAATGAACCACTTACATATTACTCTATCTACTTTAAGGTACTCCTTTTATGCAATCAACATATACATAACTCCTCATCAAGCAAAGTTTATACGCTCCCCTCACAACACACCTCGCACGTACTTATCTGTAGTAAACTCACATATTAGAGCAAGTAATATATCATATATAGAGAGATGAAAGGTAGCTAGCAAAGATAAGTAAATACAAAATTGTGAAGGATTCGAGAAAAACACCAGCTCTCCCATGGGACCAGAGGCTACTATGATCGCCGCTGGTAAACATTTTTCCTCTGCCCACAAAGTTCGTCTAATTTAATTCTATTGCTATAAAGACTTTAGTTCCATCTTCGCTGGCGAAGAACTGAAAAAGGTGATGTGCCAGCCGGTTGATGCTTGCTATTGTTATATCACAAATTCAAACTTGTGAAGAAATGCTTCTTTAATATTGTGAGTCTTGTACACGGAATACATTTGCAAGTCACATTTCACGGAATTGCGGGTAACTGTTTGATCAAGTCCTATGAACAGCTGATCAACTCAAGCCCTACATCTCGTTGTAACATGATTCAGCTATAGCTTTAGACTTTAGCTTGTTTGTTTGAAAGATTCACACTGATTTTTTGACATTTAATCAACTGATTTTTGGGTTTTCAAAAACTCAAGCCCTACATCTCGCCAATTTTTTGACATTTAATCAACTGATTTTTTTTGGGTTAAATATCAAATTGGTCTGAAGAACATTCGTTTTAATCACTAAAGTCATCATAAACATCAAACAGATAATGTTCGGAAAATAAAAATAACTTTTCTCGAGTTGTACACATATTTCTGCAATACTACTGCAACCAAATTAAAAGTTATAAAGTTATGAATTCTAGTATTTCAGATAATATATTTAGATTTAAAAAATTCATTTACTATTTATTTTTAATTAAATCAAAATAAATAACTAAAAAATTAAAACTAAAAAGTAAATAATTTTTTTAAAATCTAAATATAATATCTTAAATACTAGAGTTCACAATTTTTCATTTGGTTGTGGTAGCATTCAAGAAATATGTGTAGAACTCGATATAAATTATTTTTACTTTTCAAATATATATTTAGAGGTATCCATTTAAAATTTATGATGACTTTAGTGATTGAAGTGATACTCCGTTGAGATCAGTGATGAAAATGATATGTGGTTTTCACTTCAATGACCACTTTGATATTTAACCCTTTTTTTTTGCATTTTGACCAATAACTTCTTCATTATAACCACATAAATCTTTGACCAATTCATGTTGATTATTGGAGCAGGTACTCCAAATTTGTTTTCAAATTTTTTATAAAATGATGTGACATACACATAACGTATTTTAATGTGTGTGTGCATATTTGTACACGTAGGATCTCATATCATTATTAGGTAAATTTGTATTTTAAACACAACACATAACAATTTTTAGGATAATTTTTGGGATCTCTAACATTTTTCTAATTCTAGCACTTTTCTAATCCAAACAAATTCTAACAAATATAACTAGACTCATGTTAATTCAATGACTCATGAAGTAGACATCGATCAATCGCTATTCATTACATGATTAACATGTAGATTGCACAGTTTTGAAATCATCGAAATATCTGATATATGCATATTTAAATCGTAGAGGTTTATCTTTTTCAGAGGGGATTGAAGCTAAGATATCGAAGGAAATTAATAAAAAAATTAAATTTATAGAAAGCTTTGAAACTCAGTTAATTGTGCAATTATTATATTTTGCGCACGATGAATTTATATGTGTTAAATTTGTACACGTGGAATAGTAAATGATATGTTTTGAGACATTCTTGGAGAAAACATTTCAGAAGATACTAAGGTTGAATCCGATGCCCGGAATTTGCCCTCACTAGTCTCGACAATATCCATAAAAATATATAAAAATATATGGTAATGACAAGGACTTTACTGATACAATTCCATAAATTTCATATCGGTGTTGCAATTTTTCTCCTTGTATTTTGTAATTCTAACTTGAACCAAGAGATAGATAAGTTACTCTTGGTCAAACCACAAAACAAAAAAAAACTATTTATCGGTCTAAAACAAGAAAAATACTTTGGTAGGCAAGAGGCACTACAAGGAAACAGGACAAAACCGACCGTATAAAACCGACCGCCACAAAACGGGAGCTACAAAAACCGACCGACTGTCAGTCGGTCGGTTATCACTGTAGTTTCAAACAAAACGGCATCGTTTTGGCTGATGTGGCAGAGTCAAAACCGACCACATAATAACGGTCGGTTTTCGTGCTGACATGTCAACGTTAAAACCGACCGTAACTGACAGTAGGCCCGAAAATGAATTAAAAATATTTAAATTTGAATTATTTTGTACTGCGGCAAGGTAAAACGACGTCGTTTTACCGAGAAGTTATAACCGACCGCCGTCGGTCGGTTATGTCACGTTAATTTATTGTTAAAACACTCATTTCTTCAAGTGAAACAAAACATAGAAAAGAAAGAGAAGAGAAAAAAGAAGAAGAGAATTGAAGAAAACAAATAGAAGAAGTGATACAAATCATATAATGTAAGTTTTCTTTTTTCTATTTTGTATTTAATTATGATTACATATATTTGTTTATAATTCAATGTATATATGTATGTGTTTTTACAATTATATGTGAATGTTAAATTATTTGTTTACATATATCATGTAGATGGCAAATATGGATAGAAGTTGGATAGGTAATCAAATACAAAGCGATAAAATTTCTTTAACTCCCGAATATAGAAATGGTGTAGAGGTTTTTTTAAATTTTGCAAAGGAGAAAAATGTGGAGGAGGATGGTAAAATGAAGTGTCCTTGTAAGATTTGTAAGAATTTGAATTGGTTAGACATTGATGAAATTAGATTTCACTTGCTATCTAAAGGGATGCTTGAAGGTTATACGGTGTGGACATCGCACGGTGAAGAAGTTGTGCAAAGAAATGAGAGTCGAAAATCACATAATCGTAGTCATCGGGAACCTCCAAGGGTGGAAAAACCGGTTGATTTTAATGCTATGTTACATGATTTTGCCGGTGCAAATTATGAATATTATGACACCACGGATACGGGAACTAGTAATGTAGAAGAAGCTCCAAATGATAGTGCTAAAAAATTCTATGAATTAATTGTTGAAAATGGAGTCCCTATTTATCCGGACAATATAAAGTATACAATATTAAGCTTGACCGCAAAATTATTAGAATTCAAAAACTATTCAAATTGTAGTAATAAAGCTTTTGATAGTTTGCTTGAACTTCTTGCGGATGTGTTACCAAAGAAACACACATTGCCCAAAACCAATTATGAAATGAAAAAGATTATGAAGGGTTTGAGGGTTGAATATGAAAAAATTGATATGTGCGAGAATGATTGCATGTTATTTTATGGAGATGACAAAGATAAAATTGTATGTGATATATGTGGTAAAGATCGTTATCGGGATGTTTCGAGGAAAAATGGTAAAAAAATACCAAAAAAAATCTTAAGACATTTTCCTTTGATTCCTCGACTACAACGCTTATACATGTCGGCGCATACATCCAATCATATGAGATTTTACAAGAATCGAGATGTGAAAGAGGGAGAGCTTAGCCATCCCGCGGACGGAGATGAATGGAAAAATTTTGACCTTCGTTATCCATCATTTGCTAATGAGGTTCGTAATATAAGACTTGGCCTTGCAACCGATGGTTTCAACCCATTTGGCCCTACCGGAAAGAAAACATATAGTGTATGGCCCGTGGTTGTTGTTGTCTATAATCTTCCGCCATCAATGTGTATGAAAAGGCCTTATATGTTTATGACCGATATTGTTCCGGGTCCGAATAGCATCGGCAAAGATATTAATGTTTGTCTAAGGCCTCTCATTGATGAATTGAAGATATTGTGGAATACCGGAGTGGAAACGTATGACCAATCTTTAAAGCAAAATTTTACAATGCGAGCGGCTCTTATGTGGACTATTAGTGACTTTCCCGCTATGAGTATGATAAGTGGTTGGTCGGGTAAAGGAAAAATGGGATGTCAAGTGTGTGGTGGAAGTGTGCAAGGGTTTCAATTAAAACATTCGGGAAAATGTAGTTTTTATGGCACGAACCGAATATTTCTTGAACCAAATGATCCATTGCGCGAAAAAAGTAATTTGTTTGATAATGATGAAAGAAGATTGTTTTGTGGTCGTTTGTCCGGGGAGGATGTAAAGGAGTTTCTTGACGATATAATTTTTCCACCACCCGGAAAGACTAATTCCAAGTTAAGGAGTGCCGGTTATGGGGAAGAGCATCATTGGACTCATGTTCCAATTTTTTATGAACTCCCTTATTGGTCATCGCATACTTTACGATATTCAATTGATATCATGCATACCGAAAAAAATGTGTTTGAAAACATATTTTTTACTATTGTAAATGCGGCAAAATCAAAGGATCATAGGAAAGCAAGGTCGGATTGCAAACACTTTGATGTGTTGCGTCATTTGTGGATCGATGAAAATGGCAAAATGCCAAAAGCACCGTATTCCTTAAATAAAAAACAACTTAAACTTTTGTGCCATTGGATTTGCTCATTGAAACTTCCAGACGGTTATTCTTCCAATATATCTCGTTGTTGCAATGTTGATGAGTGTAAATTTTTTGGATTCAAATCCCATGATTGTCATATATTTCTTCAAAAATTGTTGCCTCTTGCAATCCGCGAGCTTCTACCAACGCCTATTGTGGATGCCTTGACGACAATTTCAAATTTTTTTCAAGATTTGTGCTCATCTGTTGTGACAAGAACCGATTTGGATCTAATGGCGAAATCGGTTATTAGAGCTTTGTGTTTGTTGGAAACAATTTTTCCTCAAACTTGGTTTGATTCAATGGAACACTTGGTTGTACATTTAGCGGAAGAAATCAAACTAGCCGGGCCGGCTTATTGGCATTGGATGTATCCAATTGAGCGTTTGTTGGGAAAATTAAAACAAAAGGTTGGTAATAAAGCAAGAGTTGAGGGTTCAATTGCCGAACGATATATGGAAGAAGAGGCTCTTAATTTTTGTTCTCTTTATTTTGCCTCCGATTCGGTTCATAATAAAGTACGTCGTAACGAAGTTTTGTTTGATGTACAAAATTCTGATAAATTAGAAGTTTTTAGATATCCAATTGAATGTCTCGGAAAAGAAAGAGCGAGATATATGGATGATGATGAACGACTGCTTGCAGAAGAATATGTTCTTTTAAACTCTCCTGAAGTTCAACCTTACCTAAGGTACCTATATCTTGTCCTAATTTAGTGATATAGTCATATTTGCATTATTTTATGTTATTTACATGTTTCTATTATTTCTCTATTCCTATATTTTAGAAGGTACCAAAATCGCGTTATGAGACAACGTCCGGGGACAACTCCTCAAGATTTAGATCGTATTGTCAAGACTCGATTTAAAACTTGGCTTAAAAAAAAGGTATTTGTTACATTTAGCAAAATTTAAATCTCGATTTTGATTTTATCATTACATGTTTTATTAATTTTTTATAACTAGGTTGAGAATGATGAGACAGAGGGACCTCGTTTTAAGGACTTGCTTGAAGGACCATCACTAAGAGTCGTGACTTTTGAGACTTGTCAAGTTAATGGATATAAATTTTCGACGACATCCGCATCCGGTTCCGGTATTATTGTCAAAGGCACTTCACACGAAAATAATCTTGATTATTATGGTCAACTACAAGAAATTATGAGACTTACTTATGATGGATACAATCATGTATATGTGTTTAAGTGTATATGGTTTGACAATATCGGTGACGGTGTGAAGATGGATAAGAATCGAGTGGTGACCATTGATATAACTTCAAGATTGAGGTCTAATGAGATCTTTATTTTAGCTAGTCAAACCTCTCAAGTATATTATGCTCCAAGTGTATTGAATCCACGAAGCAATATATATACGGTGGTCAAGTCTAAAAGTCGTCCACTTGATGAAATTATCATTGTGCAAAACGATATTGAGGATGCCTTTCAAGAAGATAGATCTAATGCCGGGAGCTTTTCACTCTTTGTTGATTTTGCACAATATGGCCCATTCATTCGGCATGAAAATCATGAAGAAGAAGAAGAGGAAGAAGAAGAAGAAGAAGAAGAAGAAGAAGAAGAAGAACAAAACGAGGAGGACGAGGAGGAAGATGAAGAAGAGGAAGAAGAAAGAGGAGGTGATGATAACGATGATAATGATGATGAAGACGATGATGGTTTTGACGATATTGAATAATATTGTTTGTAATTTGAACTTATAATGAATGATCAATTGTTACTAGTTGTATTGGTATTGTTTTTTAATCATTAGCTTCCCAGAAAACCGACCGATTAAACAAATAACCGACCATTTTTTACCATTGATTTCCCAGAAAACCGACCGATTAGACACATAACTGACCAATTTTTACCATTAATTTCCCAGAAAACCGACCGATATATATATAAGATGGTCGGTTTTGAAGTGGTCGGTTATAACATTTTGATAACAAACTGCTATAAAACCGACCGATGGTGCATTTTGACTTCGGTCGGTTATGACTTTCTCAGTCAACTTTTCTATATTTTAAATATTTAAATAAATTAATTTCTTAAAAAAATATTATAAAATTACACTCGCTTTTCATTATTATAATTGTACTACTATGTTTAAAACCAATATTTTATCAGATCTCATTGCTTGAATTAAGGTTTTAATTATATTTAAAAATGTAAAATCAGTACATTTAATTGTGAATTAAATTGAAATTAAAATTTATTATTATAATAAAATATCAACATAAACGGATATTGTGAAAATTATTTTCATATCATTTAAATAAAATTTAAAAATATAATAAACATAATATCATGTTGAACAATACCTCTTCAAATGCACATCTCGCTTATTAGATATGCACTTTCAGTTGAATTTAACCTTCGATTAACATGACATAGAAAATAAAAATATAATTTTAATGATCCAACCGTACGGATGTTATCATCACTGAAAAATATATTTATACACAAAAAATTAGCCTATTTTGATGATTACAAACACATTTTTATAATAAATATATGAACATATCACCTAAAACTGAGAAATAATTAAAATAAAATTTAAATTACACGATCTACATGATCCAACCGTACCGATGTTTAGAATCAATGAAAATTGATCTATGTATGAAAAATTACGCTATATAATTAATTAGAATTATCTTCTTCTAAGGTTTATTTCGTTTTAGCGGTTTCTAGGGTTCACTAAAATTGACCATTAGGGTTTCTAGGGTTTCTTAAAACCGACCGACTATAATAAAACCGACCGTCAAATTTTTGGGGGAAAAATTTTCACTAAAAATTAAACCCCCCGCCATTAACAAAACGATGTCGTTCTGCATGTGTCACAAAGCCCAATAATAAAACCGACCACCCGATCGGTCGGTTTTAGTCTGGGTATAATTAAAGAATCTGCACTTTCACATTCCTTTTTTACCAAACACTAAAAACTCTCAAACTCTCTCAATTCTTAAACTCTCTCACAAATGGCGAAATCGGTCCGTTCAGTTCGTTCAACTCGAATCCGTGCCTCTCAATTTAGGGATTCATCATCTCCACTTTCTCAACTTGATGTGAGTTTTATTAATCCTCTATATATATATATATATATATATATATGTGTGTGTGTGTGTGTGTGTGTGTGTGTATGTGTGTGTGTGTGTGTATGAATTCGTGTATGTATATTTTGATTATTTGTTTCTCTTTGTCAATTTCGATTATTTGTTTCTCTTTGTTTCGTTTTTATATTTTGATTGTATTTGTTTGTATGTATGTGTATTTTTTGTTGGGTTATTGGTTTGATTATGAGGGTTTGTTGGTTTGATTCGATTTATGGTTTCGATTATTTGTTTATGGCTTCGATTAGTTGTTTGCTTGCTCGGTTTGTATAATTTGTTGGAAAACACATGAAAATTACTTTTTTTGCATGCACGTATCGGTCGGTAATGATACTACCATTTGATATGTTCTTATATGTATGTATTTGTTTTATTAGTCTATGTTGATATTGAGATATTTATTATAGCATTGTTTTGGATTTAAGAATTGGATTTAAGAATTAGATTTACTTGCTTTGATTATTTGTTTTTATATAATGTTTTGGATTTGATTTATATAATGTGAAATATTTATGATTCATTTGATTGCAAAACATGAACTTGTGACTTTATATAATGTGAAATATTTATGATTCATTTGATTGCAAAACATGCACTTGTGACATAGAGATATGAACTTGTGGTTTTATGATATTAACGATATGTACTTATATTCGTATTTTTTTTAAAATTTTAGGGGCTCTTTGGTTGGCTAGTGTTTACCATGTTGATTGGAATGGTGATATTGATGATGGCAAGGAAAGGGAAAGGTAAGGAAGTTGAAAAAGATAAGGGCAAGGGTAAAGGTAAACAAACAAAAAATGGAAATGGGAATGGAAATGGAAAGGGAAAGGGCAAGAGCAAGGGAAAGAGCACGTTGGCCTTGCGTGATGAGCCAACGGATTCGGATGGCGATTCGGACCCAACAAATGTGGACCCAACAAATGTAGAAGAACATGTGTATCGACTAAGGAAACCGCGATCACATTCAAGCGGAATTTCCGGAGCTAAAAAACCACTTAAACCACAACGTATCAATATCTCCGATGGACAGTAAGTCTACTTTTATTTATTTGTCCTAGTATAATTAGTTGTTTAATAGTTTTATATAGTATCATGTTTGTTGTGTTCATAATTTAAATTGTTCTATATAGTATCGAAGATAATACGGCAAAAAAGACTTTGCTTGGGATGATTCGTGAGAAATGGCCTATGGGTCATTATACTTTTAGTGACATTGACGCGGCTTATCCAAAATGGTTGGAGCAAAGGACTAATCAGTTTTTTGTAAGTAATACAATGTTAATTTTTATTATATTTGTTTTTTTATTTAGTTATGAATTTGATTTGAATATGAATTTGACACTATCACTTGTTCCTATTTTGTAGGATTTTTATAAGCATGAAAGGGGACAAAGCCGTTCACAATCAAGAAGGATTGTTGAAGATCACATAAAGAAAACAGTAAAAAGGACTATGAATGAGCTTAAGAAGAGAGTGGAGACAAAAGTGGAGGAGACCGGGGTTTCGAAGTTGTCGTTAAGGCCCCCTTATTGGTCTCTTGCATTTTGGAAAGATCTTTTAAATTATTGGGAGACGGATGAAGGGCACTTGCATAGGGCAAAGGTTGGAGCTTCAAACCGCGACCATGTTGAAAGGTTGCATAGTGCCGGTGCTCGGTCATTCAACACCGTGAGAAGGGTAATAATATTTAAATATGTATACACACACACACAAGTTTATTAATTTCATTTTATAACATAACTAATTTACTAATATAAGCTTATTTTATATTTGTAAGGAAATGACAAGGAAAAGCCGTAAGCCTCCAACTAGACTTGAGGTGTGGGATAAATGCCATAAGAAAGTTGGCTCCGATCCAAACAACCCTCAATACACTACTCCGGGCGCCATGCGCATTGCGGTAATCTCATTTTTTTGTTTTTTTCACCTTTATTATAAGTGTAAAAAAAGTTATTTGTTCTAATAAAACTTGAAAAATGTGTAGGAACGATATGCCGCTATTCTTGATCGTATGCCGGTGGAGATAACTCAAACGGGTGATCGAGATGAGCCTTGGGATTGGTGGATGGAAGCAATGGGGGTTCCCGAAGGTGAAAAACCTAAAAAGAATTATGTTCTCGGGTTCCCCACTCTTCGAGCTAGTGATCTTATTCCCACACTTGCCACTCGCTATAGGGATTCCACCCGAGGTGAAGCCGGCTCATCTTCATCCGCTCCAAGACAACGTGATGTCCTCCCCGACAATGTTTATATCTCAATTGTTAGAAATGTGCTCACGGAGATTCGCGCCAATCCTAATCGATTCGCTCGCCAACTATCCGATGAAGAGATAGCCAACTTTGCACGCACCGCCCTCGAAGCCTCTGATCCATCCGCCGATCCAACTCAAAGACTTCAATGGAATAGTCTCATTGGCGGCGAGATTGTACATATTATCGGAACCTTGATTGATGATGTCCTTCAAAAAACTGAAGCGCGTGTCGAAGCGGTAATAGTTAGATCCCATTTTGTATTTGTGTCCATTTAGAATATAGTATTGGATTTTAATTGAATTATATGTGCATATAGGAAGCGGCGAATCGGGTTGCTTTGGAAGAAAGAGATTATACGGATGTGGACGAGGCCTCGGACGTGGCCTCGGACGTGGAGGTTGGCGATGATGAAGGCAATGGTGGGGATGGCCAAGATGGGAATGGTTCCGACGACTCTCCGGTTTCTTTGTCGTCGTAGTTCTTTATGTCTTTTGTTTTATGCATTTTAAATCTGAACTTGTTGGTTGGTTGTAATGATGTTACTTTGTTGGTTGGATGTCCGAAAATATCGGACTTAACATTTTATGGTTTATCCGTTTATCGGATTTGAATTTGGTTTTAATGTTTATCTTTTATCAATTATGTTTGCGCTACATTTTGTTGTAGTTAGTGGTATAGGATTTAATGTTATAGTTGATATTGGTATTGGAATTGGAATGGTACAGGGGATACAATGTGTTGGTTGATATTGGTATTGGAATGGTACAGGGAAAACAGCAGAATCTGCAATTTTTTTTAAAAATAAACACAGAAAACCGACCGTTATGCTGCATAACCGACCGTTTTTTACCATTCCATTACCAGAAAACCGACCGTACAAACACATAACCGACCACCTTCAAAGTGTAAAACCGACCATCTCCTTACAGAGTGGTCGGTTATAAGGTGGTCGGTTTTGACAATTAACCAGCGTACTGCTATAAAACCGTCCGATTGTGCACATTTGACCACGGTCGGTTATGTGTGTCAGTCAACATTTTACATTTTGATATAACCGACCGCCTACGGTCGGTTTTAGTTTACTGACGTGGTGCCACGTTGTGCCACGTGTTGTAAGTGGACCCACATATTAATTTGTGAAAACTCACATAACCGACCACTGCATACGGTCGGTTTTAGCCTTAAACCTGACCATGTTGGCAAAACCGACCAGGCTTTAACCGACCACTGCGTACGGTCGGTTTTAGCCGTAAAACCGACCGTTCATGGTTATAACCGACCATGGTTATGAATTCTAGTATTTCAGATAATATATTTAGATTTAAAAAATTCATTTACTATTTATTTTTAATTAAATCAAAATAAATAACTAAAAAATTAAAACTAAAAAGTAAATAATTTTTTTAAAATCTAAATATAATATCTTAAATACTAGAGTTCACAATTTTTCATTTGGTTGTGGTAGCATTCAAGAAATATGTGTAGAACTCGATATAAATTATTTTTACTTTTCAAATATATATTTAGAGGTATCCATTTAAAATTTATGATGACTTTAGTGATTGAAGTGATACTCCGTTGAGATCAGTGATGAAAATGATATGTGGTTTTCACTTCAATGACCACTTTGATATTTAACCCTTTTTTTTTGCATTTTGACCAATAACTTCTTCATTATAACCACATAAATCTTTGACCAATTCATGTTGATTATTGGAGCAGGTACTCCAAATTTGTTTTCAAATTTTTTATAAAATGATGTGACATACACATAACGTATTTTAATGTGTGTGTGCATATTTGTACACGTAGGATCTCATATCATTATTAGGTAAATTTGTATTTTAAACACAACACATAACAATTTTTAGGATAATTTTTGGGATCTCTAACATTTTTCTAATTCTAGCACTTTTCTAATCCAAACAAATTCTAACAAATATAACTAGACTCATGTTAATTCAATGACTCATGAAGTAGACATCGATCAATCGCTATTCATTACATGATTAACATGTAGATTGCACAGTTTTGAAATCATCGAAATATCTGATATATGCATATTTAAATCGTAGAGGTTTATCTTTTTCAGAGGGGATTGAAGCTAAGATATCGAAGGAAATTAATAAAAAAATTAAATTTATAGAAAGCTTTGAAACTCAGTTAATTGTGCAATTATTATATTTTGCGCACGATGAATTTATATGTGTTAAATTTGTACACGTGGAATAGTAAATGATATGTTTTGAGACATTCTTGGAGAAAACATTTCAGAAGATACTAAGGTTGAATCCGATGCCCGGAATTTGCCCTCACTAGTCTCGACAATATCCATAAAAATATATAAAAATATATGGTAATGACAAGGACTTTACTGATACAATTCCATAAATTTCATATCGGTGTTGCAATTTTTCTCCTTGTATTTTGTAATTCTAACTTGAACCAAGAGATAGATAAGTTACTCTTGGTCAAACCACAAAACAAAAAAAAACTATTTATCGGTCTAAAACAAGAAAAATACTTTGGTAGGCAAGAGGTAACGTGAAGGCAATGGGTTACAAATGCCTAGACAGCCAAGTCCTGTAATGCTACCTTGGCGTGAGACCAAATTGTTGCAAAGTTAAGATTCTAGGTTCCGTTAGTATCGTTTAAGGGCATCTCCAACCACAAAGAATCTTTAGCTAAAAATATTTAAAGCATGCCAAAAATAAAAATTATAGTCAATATGTAAAATTTTGCAATATCCGATGGGACATTCTTGTTAGCTATAAATTTAGCCAATCTCAACATATTGGCTATATTTGTCGAATCTTTGGGGACCTGTAGTGAAACTCCACGTCATCTAATACCATATTAAAATTATACATTCTATCTATAGGAACTTAAAATATTAATAACATACTCCCTCTGTCCCTCTCATTTCTTTACAGTTTTTTACATTGCTTGACACGAATTTTAAGGCTCCTATAAATTATAATTCTACAACTTATTTTCAAAATTTTCTTTTTCTAAATAAAAATTTAAACATTATACTTTTATTCAGAAGAAAAAAATATTTAAAATAATTTATGAAAATATATTTTATAGGAGCCTTAAAATGCGTGCCGAGCCCCCGTCCCCCAATGTAAAGAACCTAGGGACAGAAGGAGTACTATTTTTAAAATATAGCTAATCAATATAACTAACTCCATTGGAGCACAATCTCTTACAGATTGAGCAAATTTTACATAATCAGCATTTTATATGATTTTAGCCAACCAATTTAACTAACCCGGTTGGAGATGCTCTAAAAACGGGTTGTATTTTGAAAAAAAGTTCTGTTGTTAAAATTAGAAGATTGTCCGGTGATATTTTTTGATATTCGAATATTTTAATGTAAAATGTAAAAAAAATGTTATTGGTAAGGATTGAATGATTGATGTTGAAATCAATGGCGGTTATCCAAAAAAGCTTTCTCTTCAAAAGTATGAAAATACCTGATTTGTTTAAAAATAATTTTCAAGTGTAAAATGATTTTAGAAAAATTACTGTTAAATTTTATCAAAGAGGTTTATACCTCATTTTCAGCAAAGATTTGCTATAATGTGGAAAATCAAACAGGCCATTGGACATAGATATGATCAAGAGATGGGAAGTTGTAAAAGTGTGTTAAATGGTACTCCAACGGCTTGTATTATAAATAATATATAGGAAAATCAAAATAAGATAGTAAAATATAAAACCCCTGTTATTCGAACAAGAGTCATGAATTAGACACTGAGTTGATGTCATAAGATTCACATCCTACATTCTAAATCGTTCTTATCTCGTGATTATACGCCATAAATTTATTCTCCATTGAGAGTAAACATAAGTTCTTAATGAATTTAACTTTTGTTGTTTCAAAAATTAAGGTATTGAAGGAAATTAAATCATAGGTCAAAATCTCAATATGCTGAAAGCAATTAGGTTCTAGAAACTTACAAGAAAGAAAAGAAAAGAAAAGAAATGGGAGAAATTAATACTCTAACTTGTTTCTGAAAGGTTTTTCTAGAACAAAAGAAGAAAGCTAAAAATTTGAAAGAAAGTTATTAATAATTATGCAGAAAATCTTCTTTCTACATTTTGAGAAATTAGAAGAGAAAGAAATGCAAACTTCATTATTTTCACTTCAGAATGTTGAAATACTCTTTGTTATTGTTTATTACATTTAAAGATTTGCACCTTCCACACCCTCCCAATGACCCTATTCTTTCGTCCAATTTTATCATTTATAAATATGTATCTTGATTTGAACTATTGGTAGTTTTAAGATATGAAAGGAAATTAAAACTAAGTTTATATTAAAAAGTTTTAAGACAAATACAAAATTAATTAAATGTTCCTACTCAACTTGAAGATTTGTGTTTTGGACATGTATTTGCCGATGAAACAATTAGGACTGTGTATGAGCGAGCTACAAGATAGTTGTCCTAATGATAAGAGATTAATGTATTGATTCAAAGAATCACTAGTAATTAGGATCGTGTATGAGTAGCTAGTGCATGGATACACCATCACAAAGCTACAAGATAGTTGTACTAGTGATAAGAGATTAATGTATTGAATCAAAAAATTACTAATAATTAGGACCCGTGTATGAGTAGCTAGTTCATGAATACACCGTCACAAAGTAAGCCTAAAACAATTTTGTAATAATGGTCACATCACAAAGTAGCTAGTGACGAACAAAGGTCACGCAGATATTTTGTTTAAAGAAAAGAATTGTAATTCTCGTATATGCGTAGTTAGACCAAGTCTACCTTCAAGACTTGGAGTCCAAACAAAGGCGAAAGCTCACACATATATTTTGTAATGGTCAAAATTCTTACTTGATGAGAAAGATAATTGAGAAGAAAAGTACACGTGATTGAAAACAGGAAGTCAGGAACGGAGGAAGTATCGCAGCCTTTTGAATATTCAAAACTATATACTACTGTTTGTGCTTGTTCACCAAGAAATGAACCACTTATATAAGGTACCTTTAAGATACTCCTTTTTTGCAATCAACATATACATAACTCCTCATCAAGCAAAGTTTATACGCTCAGCTCACACAATCATACCTCAGACGTACATATCTGTGGTAAAATCACATATTACAGCAAGTAATATATCGATCATATATAGAGAGATGAAAGGTAGCAAAGATAAGAAACTCGGATGGTACTCATCAATTGTGTCACACTTCTTCGGGGGAGATAAATACAAAAATGTGAAGAATTCGAGAAAAGCACCAGCTCTCACGGGACCAGAGGCTTCTATGATCACCGCTGCTAAACATTTTTCGTCAGCCCACAAAGTTCGTCTGATTTAGTTCCCTCTTCGTTGACGAAGAACTGAAAAAAGGGATGTTGAAATGAGATACTAGCCCCAAATGAATCTTATGTTATATTTCAACACATGTGCGAGCAGGTTGATGCTTGCTATTGTAAATTTTTATATCACCAACTCAAACTTGTGAAGAAATGCTTGTTTATCCTGAGTCTTGTACAGTACTCATGCATGTCACATTTCTCGGAAATTGCGGTTAACTATTTGATCAAGTCCTGTGAACAGCTGAAGCCTGAACTTAAGCCCTACATCGTTTTAACCTATTCAGCTATAGCTTTAGACCTTATGCTCTATAAATACGTTTGAATATCTGTCTCTATTTTTGGTTTTACGATAGCACAAGCAAGTACTAAAAATGCCAAATACCTGTCCAACAAAAAAAGTATAAATGCAAAATATGCAAACGACCAGTTTTTGGACATATAAACGAATTATTCTAAAAAATATATTGAGAATTTTACTATAACCAATAATTAACCTTTTCACCAATAGACACAAACAAATTCTAGCATATCTATACTCTTTATTAAAAGCAGAAATCCCCTCTTAATGGTATACCATGTATACCGCGGTATACATATTATTTTTATCTTAATATTATTAATATAATTCTAAATAAATATAATAAGATTTATTATTAAATTAAAAACATATACTTACTCTTTATTAAAAACAGTTATTGGTATGGTATGCCATGTATACCACATTGTTGTGGATTAAAAAACGTACTTGTATATTAATTGCTTGGATTAATGAGCTTTCGAGCTTTAATGGCTGCACTCGTGTATCCGGACTAAATCGGTCCTCACAAGATGCCTACGTATCTCAATTCGTTATTGAGAATCAAGCCAAAGACGTAGTTCTGATTGTAGGATCAGGGACCTTATATAGGCGTCTGGAGCCTAGTATTTATGGTATGTTTGGGAGACTTAGCGGATAAGTCTTCTTTTTGATATTGGATAAGTATTGTATTTCTTGCTGAAGAATTCGTTTCCTTGTTGATAAAGGTTATGACTCATTAATTGTCTTTAATTGGGATTCTGGATCCTTTTTTGACCAATTTGCCATAATTTGGACTTTTTTTATGAGCTGTATATTTTCCCTATTCATTAATTACGAAATTAATGAATAATTAGGGTATTGGGCTTTAAATATCGGCCTTTTGTTTGACCAGTCAATTATATTTCTATAATTACTTTTCTGACCATATCATTTGCCCCCCAACTTCTAGGAAAATCTCTCTTGGATTATCGTAGAAGTTATTTCATTCAGGAGTTACGAAATTTTCTTCCATATCGTGGCTTGGTTTGACGAACGTATAGTTCTAAATCAATTTTATAATTCTCCAAAACAGGAATCGGGATTTTTCATCAATTCCCTGGAACATAAATTAATTTTTGAATTTTTCATGTCATTTTCGACCAGGATCCTGGTCGAATTCGACCTTGATTTTAGCTCCTGGTCGAACTCCTTCGACCAGGATTCTGGTCGAAATTTGCTTCCATTTTACATCCTGGTCGAATGATTTCGACCAAGTTTCTGGTCGAATACTACTGTCAGTTTGCCTCCTGGTCGAATGATTTCGACCAGGTTTCTGGTCGAAGTAAAGCCTCATTTTCCCTCCTAGTCGAATGATTTCGACTAGGATTGTGGTCGAACAGGACTTCCATTTTGGTGCTTGGTCGAATGATTTCGACCAGGAACATGGTCGATCGTGACTTCAATTTTGGTGCCTGGTCGAATGATTTCGACCAGGAACATGGTCGAACGTGATTTCAATTTTGGTGCCTATTCGAACTCATTCGACTAGGATTCTGGTCGAATACTTGGTTCGTTACAGACTCTTAGGGCCCACATATATTGGGCTTCATTTGGGCCCAAGGATTTTAGCAATTGGGCCTTCATCTTTTTATTGGGCCTTTAGCCTTTTTTAATAATCGGGCTTTTATCCTTTCGACGAGATTTTTGGTCGAATACAAGAGCCATTTTGGGCTTTATTCGAACTTATTTGATCAGAACTTTGATCGAAAATGTAGTTTGTTTTTTGTAATGGGCTTAGTTGGGCCCAAGGTTCTTCACTGTTCAAACTCAGTGATTTGGGCCTTTAGCCTTTTATGGGCCGTACCGGCTAATGCCGGTTGCCCTTCCTTCAACCGGCCCATTGACCGGCTGTGATCCCTATATAAGGGTGAGTCCTCATTTGTTTCCATTCATTCTTCACATTTCACTTTCTCAAAGTTACTCTGCTAAATTTTCTCCGAAATTTTCTTTAGATTGCTCTGCTAGGGTTCTGTCGCAAGGCGATTCCCGGCGAGATTTTATCACCGTTTTCTGGGTTTTCACTTGAAGATTTGAAGATTTTCTTTGAAGATTCTGGGTTTCTTTGAAGATTCTGGGTTTCCTTGAAGATTTCTGGGCAATTTTCTTTGAAGATTTCTGGGCAATTTTCTTTGAAGATTTGAAGATTTTCTTTGAAGATTCTGGGTTAGAAATGGCCGATCGAGCTTCCCAACGCCTCCAAAAGATGAATTCTGCTTCAAAAAGAGGTACCCCCATTCCTATTCGTTCAAAATACATGTCTTTGCATGATATGATTAATGAACGTGGGGATGAATACCCGTCAGTGTCTGCTTTAGATTCGTATGATTGTAGCAATAGATTCCATGAAGTAGATATGATAAAAGATTATAATAAGATGTATAGGGTAAAGGCCCCCTTAAAGCTTGTTCCTGCCGGCCCCGGTGACCGTTCATGTCACTGGCGGTCAAATGCTTTGTGTATTTATAGGGATGCCATAGTTGCTGGCCTTAGGTTCCCTTTTCACGAGTTTATTCCTAGACTTTTGGCAGATGTCCAAGTCAACCCTTGCCAATTACCTCCAAATGCCTGGAGGATAATTAATTGTTTCATGGTTTTATGCCTTCGTAAAAACTTTCCTCTTTCTGTACCTTTGTTTAGAAAGATCTTTCAGTTTAAGAATAGCTCAGCCAACAACTTGGGTTGGGTGTATATAAGCCATAGGGTAGGCTTCCCTTTCATTTTTCACCCCAAATCAATCCCAGATAATAACCCCAAATGGAAAAATGAGTTCATGTATCTTGTATGGGAAGGAGGGGACTGGGGAACCCTGTTCCGTACATCTTTTGGGAGAGTTTCTGATGGTAGTCCCGGTAACATTGTCTTGAATGAGGAGGAGCTCCATGCCTACTCAGAGCTCATTAAGGATAATGGGACTACCGTGGCTTGGGAGTTACTGGACGAGTTCGTCCTCAAGTCCGTTGGGCTCTCTACTGTTCATGATAAGGGTATTTTTGCTTATCCCTTTTCATTATGCCTATTTTTATTTCTTTGTGATTTTCTGTTAACCATTTTCTGGCTTTTCTTGTAGCTGCGGCCTTTATCAACAAGACCAATGAGCCCAAGGATGTAGAGGCATCCAGGATGAAAAGGGCTAGGATCGGGGATGATCCCAGGGGGAAAGCCAGTGCTCCCAGCTTCTTGATCCCTTCTGTGGATGAGGTGGACATTCCTGTGTCTGCCAAGTTCTCAGTGTGGCGCCCCAACTGGGGTATCAGGAAGAAGGACACCATTACTGGGGTGTCCAAACATGCTGTGGACTGGTCGTACCACTCTCTTACCCCTTGTGATTACAAGGATTTCGTTACAGATTCCACCCTTGAGGGTGCTGAGCATCTTGGGGCTCAAGCTATTGCTGCGGTAATTTTCTTTACCTTAGCTATTTCTTTGAAGTTTCTGCTTATATTTTCCTAATTTTTATCTTTTGGCAGACCAATGCCAACTTTCAGGGGGTATTGTTCCAAGCTAAGGCTTGGCGTACCTCCTATGAGGCCAACAGGGTCAAGCTGGAGAGGTCTGAGGAGGAGGTGAAGTCTCTTAAGGAGACTCTTGCCAGGAGGGAGAAGGAGCTTGCTGACGCTCAGGCTGATATTGTTGAGCTGAGGAAAGGCAAGGATGATTGCATCGATGAGTACCTTGACTCTCAGGAGTACAAGGACTTGATCGAAAAGCATGACGAGATCCTTTTCCCAGTCCAACATACTTCAGGATGGGAGGATGCTGTTCAGGCTATCTTGGCCAAGCATCCTGGAGTCTTTGATGCTGCTGACTTTCCTGCTCCTCACCCTCCTACTCCCTTGGAGCGTATTTTGGCTAGAGTTGACGATATGGAGGAAGATGCTAGGATTTTAGTTCCAGAGCATTCATCACCCCTCAGTGACGCTTCTGCTGATGGTGCTGAGGATGCTGGTGAGCATTCTTCCAGCTCTAGTTCAGGGGAGGAGACAGATGCGGGAGTCAAGGATGGTGACGCGCAGCCGTAGTTTGTAGTTTCTTTATGGCCATTCATGGCTTTGTATTTTCTTTCTATGTATTTCCAGCCTTTGGGCTTAACTTAAACTTTTGTAAGTTTAGTTTTATTTATATTTTGTGGTCATTCATGGCTTGTGTTGTTTTCTTGCCTTTTGCATGTTTAGTTAGCATTTTGTACATATCTATCAGTATGTAATGCATTCAAAACATGATGAATAGGAGTATATAATTCATAACTTTGAAGAATGGGCTCAACCCTTACATAATACTCAAGTTTTAAAAACTTGGGTTGGTTTTATCAAACCTTATTTCTAGTAGTGAATCCACTTAGGAAACACCTTAAACATAATAAACTTTCAAGTTGGAGGCATGCCAAGTTCTCGGCACCTCATGCCCTTCAAGGGTTTCTAGCTTGTAAGAGCCTCGACCAAATACGTTCTTGACGCGATATGGTCCTTCCCAATTTGGGGCCAACTTCCCTTTTTGTCCAACTCCGGATGCCTCAATTTTTCTGAGAACCAAGTCTCCTTGTCGAAAGAACCTTTCTTTAACCCTTAGGTTGTAGTAGAAAGATGCCTTCTTTTGATGTTCAACTATCTTGGCGTTTGCCTCATCTCTAACTTCGTCAATTAGATCTAAGGATAGCCTCAAGCCTTCTTCATTTGTTTCTGGTTCATAAGCCTCAACTCTTGGGGAGGTGTGAGTAATTTCCACTGGGACCACTGCCTCTGCTCCATAAGCCAATAGGAATGGAGTTGCCCCGGTGGTGACTTTGCAAGTAGTACGATATGCCCAAAGTATAGGGAGTAATTCGTCTACCCAAGTGTTTCTGGAGCGTTCAACTCTTTTCTTTAGTCCATCAAGGATGATTCGATTTGCAACCTCAGCTTGCCCATTCGCTTGAGGATGGGCGACAGAAGTGAAGCGCAACTTGATATCGTTTTCATCACAATACTTCTTGAACTCATCGTTGTTAAACTGGGTTCCATTGTCCGTGACCAGGACTCGTGGAATTCCATATCTGCATATCACATTTTCCCAGAAGAATTGCATCACTTGCTTGGTGGTTATCTTGGCTAATGGCTTAGCCTCAATCCACTTGGTGAAATAATCAATTGCTACTATCAAGAACTTTCTTTGAGCACTTGCCATAGGAAATGGCCCGAGTATATCCATTCCCCACATAGCAAAGGGGATAGGTGAGTTAATGGATGTCATCATCTCTGGTGGTTGCCTAACCACTGGTGCATGTTTCTGGCACCGTTCACATTTCTTGACGTAGCTTTTAGCATCAGCAAGTATGCTTGGCCAATAGAAACCTAGACGAGTGACTTTATGAGCCAGGGCTCTGCCCCCCAAGTGTTGCCCACAAATCCCTTCATGCACTTCCTTTAGGGCCAATTCTGCCTCTTGAGGTCTCAAGCACTTTAAGTACGGAATAACAAAAGATTTCTTGTATAGGATTCCCTCAATTAGGGCATACCTTAGTGCTCTGACGTATAGCTTTCGTGCTTCTGAAGTGTCGTTGGGCAGCCACCCAGTTTCCAGATGAGCTTTGATGGGATCAATCCAACAACTGGTGATACCAATGGGGGCTACCAACTTTCCATTGATGCTTGGGGTCTTCAAGACTTGGAAGTATACACTCCCGGCATAGTTTTCAATTTCAGAAGAGGCAAACTTAGACAAGGCATCAGCCTTCATATTTTCCTCCCTTGGAATGTGCTCCACATAGCATTCATCGAACTGAGTCATAATGGCCTTGACAAGTTTTAAGTACTTGGCCATGACTTCATCTCTGGCCTCAAACTCCCCATTTACTTGGGAAACCACTAGCCTCGAGTCTCCACATACTTTCAGAGTTTTGACTCTCAAGGCTCCAGCCAGCCCTAAGCCAGCTATCAGAGCTTCATACTCAGCCTCATTGTTTGTCGTCGGGAAGTCAAGTTTTAATGCATACTCTATTAGGAATCCATCAGGACTCTGTAGCACTAAACCAGCTCCACTTGATTTTGTTTTTGATGCTCCATCAAAATAGAGCACCCAACATTCTTTGAAGGTCATTTCCTCATCTTTCTTATCTTCCATAGTTACTTCCTGCCCCCCGACTTCTTGGTTGTCAATGGTGCATTCAACCATGAAGTCAGCAAGTGCCTGAGCTTTTATGGCCGTTCGAGGCTTATACTTGATGTCGAATTCGCCCAATTCAATGGCCCATTTGATCAATCTTCCACTAACTTGAGGGCTATGCAAGATGTTTCTTAGAGGTTGATCAGTCAAGACCTCTATCTTGTGAGCCTGGAAGTAGGGGCGTAGCTTTCTTGAGGCCATTATCAAGGCTAAGGCAAACTTCTCAACCATTGAGTAGTTTATTTCTGCCCCATGTAGAATCTTGCTCACATAGTAGATGGGTTTCTGAACCTTTACTTCTTCCTTTACCAAAACAGCTCCAAGGGCTGTGTTGGAAACCGCCAAGTATAAATAGAGAATTTCTCCTGGCTTGGGTTTTGCCAACAGTGGTGCTTCAGCCATATATTTCTTCAGGGCCTCAAAGGCCTCTTGACTTTCAGTTGTCCATTCAAAATTCTTCACTTTTTTGAGTGCTTTGAAGAAGGGTAAACACTTCTCTCCAGACTTGGAGATGAATCTTCCCAAAGCAGCCACTCTTCCCGTCAGTTTCTGGATATCCTTGACAGTCTTTGGTGGTTCCATGTCTAGAATCGCTTTGATTTTGTCGGGATTAGCCTCGATTCCTCTCTTGGAAACCATCAGACCTAAAAACTTTCCCGAGCCTACACCAAAGGCACACTTAGCTGGATTCAACATCATCTTGTGGTGTCTTAGCACTTCAAAAGCCTCTCGGAGGTGCTCAATGTGATTGGCCTTATCAAGGCTCTTGACTAACATGTCATCTACGTAGACCTCCATGGTTTTTCCAATCAGGTGCTCAAAGATTTTGTTCACCAACCTTTGATAGGTTGCTCCAGCATTTTTAAGCCCAAAAGCCATGACTAAGAAACAGAAGACACCAAAGTCAGTGATGAACGACACTTTGGTGATGTCATCTTTGTGCATCTTGATTTGATTATATCCGCTGAAGCCATCCATGAAACTTAGCATCTCATGCCCAGCAGTGGCATCTATCAAGGCATCAATCCTAGGTAAGGGAAAACAATCCTTAGGACATGCATCATTCAAATCGGTGAAGTCGACGCACATTCTCCACTTCCCGTTAGCTTTTTTGACCATCACAGGGTTAGCTAACCATTCTGGGAATTGGATTTCTTCAATAAACCCAGCTTCTAAAAGCTTATTTACTTCTTGCTTAATGGCTTCAAGCCTCTCTGGAGCAAAACTTCTTTTCTTTTGTTTCACTGCCTTCCTTTCTGGATCCACATTCAATTTGTGAGATATTAGTTGGGGATCAATCCCTGGCATGTCAGCCGCTGTCCAAGCAAAAACGTCATTGTTCTCTTGAAGAAAAGATGCGAGTTTGCCTTTCAATGGTTCGGGCAGTAGTGCCCCAACATAAGTCACCTTCTCTGGTTCATCCGGGACTAAGGGAATCGGGATTAAATCCTCAGCTGGTTTCCCTCTTCGGTCCTCATTGTCACTAGTGTCCATATCTTCAATGGGGAGAACCTGCCCCCCAACTCCATCAGGCCTCAACGCGGCTACATAACAGCTTCTAACCATCTTTTGGTCTCCCCGTTCTTCACCAATCCCATTCCGAGTGGGGAATTTGAGTTTCAGGTGGTAAGATGAGGCAACAGCCTTAAACGCATGAAGACCCGTCCTCCCAAGGATCGCATTGTAGGTTGAGGTTGCCTTTATAACTATGAAGTTCAGCATCTGAGTGGATGTATTCGTTCCTTGCCCCATGGTCATTGGGAGTTGGATAGTGCCTTCCACCTTTGATTCCACTCCATTGAACCCATATATGGGCATATTAGAGGGTGTCAACTGAGAATCAGTGTAACCCATCTTGATAAAGGCATCGTGGAACAAGATATCTACTGAGGCTCCATTGTCGACTAGGACTCTCTTTGTTTCGGAGTTGCCTATCACAGGTACTATGACAAGAGGATCATCGTGGGGGAACTTCACCCCTTCCAAGTCTGAATCATCAAAACCTATTGACACTTCTGTTCGTGCACGCTTCGGTGCTTCTCCAACGACGGTCAGTACCTCTCGGGCATAAGCTTTTCTTGAGTTTCGGGAGGACCCAGCAGCAGTTGGCCCTCCGAATATCATGTTGATCACTGGCCCTCGGGGCTTGGGATTCCGATCTTGATCGTTGTCCCTTCTATCATAATCCTTTCTTTCATAGTTCCCCCTTTGGCTACCTTGGCTTCCATCCTTAGTGAACTTGCTGAGTTTTCCTCTTCGTATCAGAAACTCAATCTCATCTTTCAATTGCCTACAATCGTCGGTGTCATGACCGACTTCTTTGTGGAACCGACAAAACTGATTTTGGTTCCGTTTGGACAAATCAGCCCTCATTGGCTTTGGCCATTTGATATCCTCTTCCTTGGCTATCTCCATCAGAATTTGACTCCTGGGAGTATTCAATCTTGCATACTCCGTGAACTTTGGCCCAAAGTTATTTCTCTTGGGTGGAGAGTCAGAATTCTTTGATGTTCGGGGAAACTTTTCCTTGACGTCGTACTCCTGAGTTTCTTTTCTTTTCTTTGAGTTTCCACCGTCGCCAGCGGTGGGTTCATACTTTCTCATGCTTTCCTCAGCCTTGATGTACTTTCCGGCTCTATCTTGGAGCTTCAACATGCTCTCTGGTGGATGTTTAGCCAACGACCTCCTGAAGTGGTCATCAGTGGTTCCTTGTTGCAGGGCTATCATAGCCACTTTGTCGTCTAAATCCGGGACTTTCAAAGCCTCTCGAGTGAATCGATTAATGTAGTCCCTTAGGGCTTCATTCTTTCCTTGACGTATTGCCATGAGTGATGTAGAACTTTTCTCATGCACCCTTCCACTAATGAACTGGTTGATGAAAGCCTTGCTTAGCTCCTTAAAGGACCCAATAGAGTTGGGAGGTAGACGGCTGTACCAACGTTGAGCCATACCAGCAAGAGTTTGGGGAAACGCCCTACACTTGACCGCATCGTTGGCCGGCTGCAACAGCAGTGCATTGGAGAATGTCCTTACATGATTTGCGGGATCTCCCGTTCCATCATAGGCTTTGATCGAAGGCATCTTAAACTTTCTGGATATAGCCGTTTTTATGATGTCTTGAGTAAACGGTGGTGTAGGATAATCAGGATCTCCTAGGGGCAACAGATTACTAGGATCACCCCTTGGGGCTTCAGCCCTCTTGGTTCTTCTTGGTGGATCCAAGTTGATTATCGGGATTCCTTCAGTCGTTCGGCCCCGAGTTTGAGCGGCCTCTTCTTCAGCAAGGAGTTTTTTGAGCCTTGCAGTCTCTGCCTCATGGGCTGCAAGCTTCTCCCTAGTAGTTTGGGGTGGCTCCCGATTTGTCTGTGAAGAACGTCTCCTCCTTGGGGCGACATCCTCCCCAGTTGTATAACCCTCATCCTCAGTGTATGGGCCAGAGTAATCTTGAATGAGAGGGGTCTGACGAGTTTGTTGATTTTGGGGTCCCAGACCTTGAATATAAGGAGGCACATATGCCTCATGGTAGATTGGATTAGTTCCACTACCGCCCGCCATGGGTCGAGGGGGCATGCCATAGCTTGGCATCCCCAAAGTCTGATTCGCGTACTGAGGGAGATCAGTAGTATGGAGTTGAAGGCTCCTTGGTGCACTCATGAGCAGCGGGGAGGTCGTGATCGGTTGCTGGTGAACGGTCTCTTGTGGATTAGATCCATGAATGACCATTTGCAGGGGATTCGTCCCTTCAACCGAAATCGGGATTTCCGGTCCTTGAGTGTTGGTGGGGATATTCGCCCCTTTAGTGCCAGTAGTCGGCGGTGGCTGATCAGCCTCAGAAGTGTTAGGGCGATCATCGGGAGTTTGAGTATCCCGAGCTGTTCTTCGTGTGTTTGCCATGGTTGATGTTGTCTTCCCACAGACGGCGCCAAATGTTGTGGATTAAAAAACGTACTTGTATATTAATTGCTTGGATTAATGAGCTTTCGAGCTTTAATGGCTGCACTCGTGTATCCAGACTAAATCGGTCCTCACAAGATGCCTACGTATCTCAATTCGTTATTGAGAATCAAGCCAAAGACGTAGTTCTGATTGTAGGATCAGGGACCTTATATAGGCGTCTGGAGCCTAGTATTTATGGTATGTTTGGGAGACTTAGCGGATAAGTCTTCTTTTTGATATTGGATAAGTATTGTATTTCTTGCTGAAGAATTCGTTTCCTTGTTGATAAAGGTTATGACTCATTAATTGTCTTTAATTGGGATTCTGGATCCTTTTTTGACCAATTTGCCATAATTTGGACTTTTTTTATGAGCTGTATATTTTCCCTATTCATTAATTACGAAATTAATGAATAATTAGGGTATTGGGCTTTAAATATCGGCCTTTTGTTTGACCAGTCAATTATATTTCTATAATTACTTTTCTGACCATATCACACATACCACAGTATTATCTTAATAATCTTAATATATTTAACATAATTCTAAATTAATATAATAGGATTTATCATTTAATTAAAAGTTAATTTTTATTACTTTATTAAAATCAAAAACCCACTCTTAATAATATACTCCCTCCGTCCCATCCATTTGTTATCATTAAAAATGGAAGGTTTGACACGCATTTTAAGGCTCTTATAAAATATAATTCCATTATTTATTTTTAAAAAATTTCTTCTTTGAATAAAAATTAAATGTTTGTATTTTTATTCAAAGAAAACTTTTTTTAAAAATAAGTAATGAAACTATATTTTATAGAAGCCTTAAAATGCGTGCCGAACCTCCCATTTGAAACGATAATAAATGGATGAGACTGAGGGAGTAGTATGTCATATACAGCGGTAAAAATATAATTATTATATTAATATAATTAACATAATTCTAAATTAATATAAATAAGATTTATTATAAAATCAAAATCAGATATCCAACTTAATGTTCTCATATGTTGATATGTTATGTATACCGCCGTACACGTATAATTTGATTGAGATCAAAAGATTTTTTATATTACATATTATTTTATAAGTTACTTTCGATCGGTACAATTCATATCTCTCCTACTTCTAACAATTACAGATGAGTATTTTATCCGTCCCGTCGATCTTACTCTGTTCTCACGCCCCATTTGGGACGGGAATTTGAGACATTATTCATGTTCAGGACACAGGAACAGAGAGAAGAGAAACATAAAAATAACACGGGGATTGGTGGCGGGAACGGAGAAAAGTACATAAAAATAATTCGGGATTGGGGCTTGATTGATAAAGAAAACTCTTTTTCGTTGGAACACAATAGTACAAAGCCAAATTTGGGTATCTCTCATACTTCTAACAACTACATATGAGTATTTTATCCGTCCCGTCGATCTTGCTGTGTTCTCCACCCCATTCAGCAACGAGAATTTAAGAAATTATTTGCGTTGAGAACAAGAACAGAGAGAAGTATAAAAACAACTCGGGAATTGATGGCGGGAATGGAAAGAAGTATAATAAAATTATTCGGGGGATCGGGGACTTTATTGATGAGGAAAACTCTTATTCGTTGCAAAACAATAGTACAAAGCCAAATTTTGGTTAGTATGATATATCTAAATTAATTGGTTTCATTCCAAACTCGTGTTCGAATCGCTGCAACTACAATTATATAAGTTAGTTATTTATTCAATTTCAATTCTTTGATTTTACCAAATTTTTGATTCTTTCTATCGACATAATTAAATAATATTTATTTATTATAGACTTTCATATTAATTTCATGTTAAATTCTCTGCAAGTACATATTTAAATAAAACTTATAAATTATTTTTTTTCTCAATATTTTAATTTTTTTTTTTTTAATAATTTAATTTTTATTCTTGATCCGTGCTTGACACGGGTTATGAGCTAGTATATTGAGAATTGAGAGACTCATGTTAATCCGATGACTCATGAAGTAGACATGGATCAGTCGCTATTAGCATGTAGATTGCACTTTTCTAATCATTCATAACTCCAAAATATATATGCATATATCAATCACAGAGCTTTTTTCTTTTGTAGAGGATATTACAACTAAGATATCGGAGGAAATTAATAATAATTTTAAAATTATAAAAACCATATTAAAACTCACTTAATTGTGTACTTATCATGTTTGGTGTCGTATGTTTGGACACTTATTAATTCTTGAATATAAAACTAATGGCATAGTGATATATTACGGTATTGAAACGATGACAATTGCATGTTCTTTAAATTTCTCTTATGATGGAATTTTAATCACTCTTGCCGAAGTTCTAGAATAGAAATTATGAATATACATTTCTTTAATAATTAAATAGGCGTCTAAGCAAAGTGATCTCTTTTTGTTAGAATTATATTTTATGTACGCTATTTTACTTAATATTATTATATTATATTATTTTAAAGTGATTTATTTTCTTTGTTTTTTTTTTCAAGTGAGTGTGTTCTCTTTTCAAACATTAAGGTTTTATGGTCAAAGCGTCCGGAGAAAAAATGCGTGATATTCAGTTGATATTCAATTAAATGATAAAATTTCTTGAATGAAAAACACTCATTTCCCCGATATTTATATTTCAATACAATTCATATACAAATAAGATTCCTCACAAAAAAAAAACAGTTACTCTTGGTCAAATGTCAAAATAAAATAAAGTTACTTACCATCTAAAACAAGAAAAGCAAAATATGATGCTCACTCTCTTCCTCTCATTTCTTTACACTTTCTTTTTTGGAATATCCCTTTCAATTCTTTACATTTCAAAAATTTACTAAAATAGTAAAGTTTTATAATATAAAAATTAACTACACCCACTACTTTTCTCCACTATCTATACTTTATACATTAAATATTGATTTATCCCATCACTTTACTCATTTTTCTTACTTTTTTTTCACTAAATTACACTTTTTCTCAGATTCCGTGCCCAGTAAAAAATTAAGGGGGACAGAGAGGGTAAAATTGAAATCAAAATTGCGTATTCTCAGTTTCTAAAATCGAAAATGAAACCGCATCTAAATTGACGGTTCCATTTTGATTTTAAATTTCTCAATTTCGGTTACGGTCGATTCAGTTTCAATTATTAAACTACATCACATAGAAATAATAAATTGAATATTTATTATCTTTCAAATTTCAATACATATCCAACCGAACACAAATTCCTAGAGTAACATTTTTATGGATTTGAATCCTTTCGCTATCAATCCTGGGGTTTTTCTCAATTCAAAACATCATTCCAAATATTATGATATTACTGAAGAGCTTGTGATATATAAGTGCATAATTTCGAAGTGTTTTATAGGCTAATAGCACCTGTTATAATTATGGTTTTATAAAAACATTTATGTCATTTTTTCAACTTCTTGTAAGTGGTTCATTTCTTGATGATCAAGCTGAAACACTGTAGTTTTCTGAATCTTCAACATGCCAGGATACTTCCTGTTTTAAACCACGTGCCATTTTAGTTTTATTTTCTTTTTCATCAAGTTTGAATTTTGACCATTACAAAAAATTTATACCCATTATCTTTGTTTGGACTCCGAGGTAAAGTTGGACAACGAGGCAATGTGTCCTTTTCGTCACATTATCTTTCTTTTGTTTTAAATGAGACCAAGTAACTTAATTGCGTACTTGTTTGCTAATTAATTATCTAAAAAAGAAATTTGCTTCAAATTAAAATCATAAAAAGGAGAACAACAGTACAGCACCGCTATGAAACTTATTGAATTGTTGAACGGAAACTTGCCGCGCGTATGAAAAATGAAAGCAAATGACAGTGAAGATTTTAATTTATTTTTGAAATGAAATTTCAACACAAACCAGAAAAGGAAAGCTGAGAGATCCAGTGGTACAAGAATGAACTTAAAATTAAACTAAACTAAACTAAACGAACTTTGTGGGCAGAGGAGAAGTGCTTAGATGCAGCAATTATACTAGCCTCTGGACCTGTAGGAGCTGCTACTTTTCTAGAGTCCTCCGCATTGGCGCATTTCTCACCAAAAAAGCAAGACACAAATGGTGAGTACCAACTCAGTTTCTTATCTTTGCTGCTACTTGTCTCCATGATATGATGATCTCACCAGAATTTATGTTTCAAACTACTATTACTTGTTAGAAATCGAACAAAAGGAGAGCTATTAGGATAGTTGGACTTTCTAAATTAGTTTGAGCTATATATCAAGCCTATATAAGCTTTTTATTTCTTGGTGACCAAGCTCAGACACGATCAATTTTGAATAT
Source organism: Heracleum sosnowskyi (assembly GCA_030848705.1). NCBI lineage: Eukaryota > Viridiplantae > Streptophyta > Magnoliopsida > Apiales > Apiaceae > Heracleum > Heracleum sosnowskyi. The sequence continues at coordinate 127,248,948 of CM061240.1, forward strand.
TAAACGTGTTTTTTTTTCTTTTCTTTTCTATCAAGTCTGAAATTTGACCATTAGACAATTTCTAATAGCATTTGTCACCAACATTTAGGAATGTGCTTTCCAAACCTTAAAAATATTACTATGCCATCGTTTTATATATTCTATAGTAATAGGTATGTTGATTGATAGCGTGCAGATACACCTTACTGTAGTCTGCAAGGTTTTTTTCAATTAACATCTTAAATATTTATTCAAATATAGGACTCCAAATAAACTATCAAAAAGAAACTCTGGAAAAAAGCTCTGGAAATAACATTTTATTTTATTTTTTTTGTGAAAAAAGTCAATTAGCTAAGGTTACAGCATCTCCAACGGTTCTCTGGTTGGCTAAAATGATATAAAATATTGATTATGTAAAATTTGCTGAACCTGCAAGGTGATATGCTTCAGTGGAGTTGGCTATATTTTAAAAATAGCAAGTTTTTATTATTTAAAGTTGTTATAAATAGAATATATTATTTTAATATGGTAAGAGATGATGTGTGATTTTAATACAGGAACCTGTTCGGATTGGCTAAATTTTTTGCTAAGAGTTTTGTACCATTGGAGTTGTAATTTTTTTTATATAACATCTATAAATATTATTTATGATATATCACATAATAATTTAGCTAAGGGTATTACCCATCGGAGATGCTCTTATGCTATCATAAATTTAGCAAAAAAACGTTATCTTTTTAAAAATAAACTAGCTCTTTAGCCTGTGCAATGCACGGACATATCCTAAATATGAGTAAACTGATTTATTCAATTTTTTTGTAAGTTTGCATATTAGAATATCAACTTATGAGTTATGCGACAATAAATTTAGTACAATTTTGTATTACACTTGTATACATAAAAGTTCTTTGTTCTTTTTATTATCTTGTGTTTATTTGAACATTTTTGTGTCATACAAATCTAATACTTAAAATATGTTAAAGATTATGTATAATTTGATTTATTAGAGGTATAAATAATTACAATGCACATTCATCTAATAATAATATAATGAGATATGATATATAATAGAGTAGATGATCATATATTGTCATGTATGTTATGTGTATGTATATATACATATGCCGGTCATTGTTCCACAGAGAACTATCTTATCTTATACAGAGAATCAGGGAGAACCATATATTCTATTATAGAATCTTATAAATAATTTTAATTTTTTTTACATAAAATATATAATCTGATTCTAATGTAGAATATTAGCATATACAAACTTTTATAAAAAAAATTAACATTTAAAATTTGAATAAAAATACTGATTTTAAATTTGATTCTGCTGCAGAATCATTTTAGATAGATTTGATTCTGCTATAGAATCACTTTGGACTATTTGACTAATTTTCAATTATTTTTTAAAAATAAGTAGTTTAATTTCATTTTTTAATTTAATAATTGAAATTTATAATCATATCTAATAAAAATTGTGAAGAAAATATGTATTATGAATATTTATGTAATGGTTCTCTCTCGGACTCTATATAAGAAGTTCTCTCTTGAATGTCACCCTATATATGCCTGTATGGGTAACCAAAAAATTAAAATCGATGAATGAAATATTTTTATATATTCACATAATAAATATATGTATGTACGTATGTACATATATATGTATGTATGTACGTATGTATGTTTGTATGTATGTATGTATATGTATGTATGTATATATTTATGTAGGTATATGCATATTAATTGTGCATCATTTAATATAATATAATAAATATATTAATATTAAAATACCAAAATAACCCTGAAAGATATATTAGAAAGAAGGGTAAAATAGTACACGAATTAAATTGCTAAAGACCCCTTGTTGATGTATTAGATAAATAATAACTAGCGTAACAGCCCGCACTACACCAAAAATGACCTATTGTAACCCCATAAAAGTGTATTGTTAGACCCTAAAAATGTTACAGTAGATGTTTATGTAACGTTTTAACAAAAATTCGGAGTTACATTTACTGGCGTTGCCTATGACTTCTATTGTAACACATATGTACTTATTGCAACCCTTTTTGAAATATTACAATAGCATTTTTTTTGTAACACATTTGTCTATTTTAGTAACATTTTTAAGGTGTTGCAATAGACTAATGCAACACATTTTTGCAACATCTATTAAGTAAAAATGTTACAAAGTTAGTTCATTGCAACACTTTGATGCAACATTTTGATGTCTTTTGCAATACATTTTGGTTTATCTGCAACATTTTAATCTCTATTGTAATATTTATAGTTTTTAATTGCAACATTAATGTGCAACGCTTTTTAGTAGCCAGATTGCAATGTCTTGTCTGAAATTTTAATATACCATGCACAAAAGCATATAAACCAATCCACCAGAAATGACATTTCATTCCGATGGCAAATCCAAAAAACACATGTACCAAACCAGAAATGACATTTCAAAGTTCCGAAATTGAAAATCCAACAAACACATGTCAATAAACCCAAACCCAAACATAGTCCGACATCTAGTTCTTAAGTCTAAAGTCGAAACACATGTCGACTTACACCACAATTCTTCATTAAACTTAGTCTTAATATCATATCATGTCAAAATACCAACCTACTACCAAAAGTACGCATATAGAAAATAAGAGTTAAGTACTACTGATTATCAATCATCATTTTCGTCATCCTCGTGATCATCGTCATCCTCGCGATCATCGTCATCCTCGCGATCATTGTCCTCATGATCACTGTCCTCACTTTCGTCACCCGTAGTAGTACCAGCACACAACTCTTCAACATCAAGGTATTTGAAATCTGGATTGATTTCTCCCAATTTCGCTATTACCTTTGACATTTTCTCACACACCTTTTGATCTACCATCTCCTGTATTTCAGCCATGATTTCCTCCTTTATAGTCTTTTGAGATCATCAATATCAGTAGCAGGCATACTGGAACTACAAAGAATTGGATGTTGAGCTTTCATTGTTTTTCTGCATTTTCTAGACCTTCCTAGAAGCCAATTCGGTCCATGTTTTGGTTTTTTGACTTGTTCCGCCCCACTGCTATCTTCAACAGCAGTTGTAACCTACGAATAAACATGGACACATTAAAACTGAAAGAAGGCCTACCTTCAAAAGAAAATATTGCAGAATCTTTAATAGGTGAAAATGACTAAAAAACTTAAATATTTGCATCTTACCTTGTATTCCTGTCCTTGTTTCCGTTTAGGTGTTTTCTGATAAATATCGTCTTTCGGATCTAGCTTTTTAGGGTCGATCTTCTTTTCTGCTTTCTGCGATAATAATGCAAAGAATGACATAATACTAAAACTATATAATGCAAGAATGACAATGACATAGAAAATTAAACCATCTTTTAAATAAAAGCTGAACATACGATTTTCTCGCCAATTTGCGCAAAACTTTTACGACCAATAGTGTGCGTTTCCACAATCAACTTACGATTTTCTACATTTTTCTAGCTCGCTCCTGACCATTCAATAAAGTGCGAAGAATATAAAATATCTTACAAAAAATTACGAAAATAAAATTGTGAAAAAGTCAAGTACTAGCTAATGGATTGATATATGAATGGATTAACAAGCCTATAAAATTTTCTTGCATCATCATTCAATCCCTTCCTAACTCTATCTTCACTAGTATCATTATCATCCCCATATGCATTATGTATCATCGCCTCAAACTCGTTTCCTAAAACGATACCTATATCAATGTCCATCTCATCAACAACGCTATCTACCTTAAGGGTTGAGACCTCGTAAATCCAATTAACAGAATGGGGATAAGGACCATTACATATGAGATGCTCATGTATACCCTTGGCATCACTCCAATACACATTACTACATATTTTACAAGGACACATCAACTCATTTCCTATGGCATATCTAGAAAATGCTATCTTAACAAAATCTTCCACCCCCTTCTTATATTTATCACTATACTTTGGAACTGATATCCATTTCTTTCCTTCATCTTCCATTTTCTACCTTACATATTATTCAAAAAAAACATAGCACATTAATTTTACAGAGACAAGAATATTGCTGGTATATAATCAAAAAGTTACAGTACAATTACAGAGACATTGTAATTTACAACACCATAATTTACGACAAGACATAGTACAATTACACAGTAGTACAATTACACAGTACTCAGCCAAGAACAGAGTACTTAGTACAATTAACAATTCTAGCAGACAATTAACTAATCACGGAATCTTTACTTGATTCTAGCTAAACTTCATTCCTAAAAGAATCTACATTTACTACAACTGGTACCAATTACACAGTACTCAGCCAAGAAAAAAGTAATCAATTTCACAAAAAAATCATACAAAAAATTCACAGTACTAATTCAGCCAAGTCTAATTAACACAAAAAATTAGACAAAATAACACATACAATAGAGAGAGAGAGAGAGAGAGAGAGAGAGAGAGAGAGAGAGAGAGAGAGATGGAGAGAGATTTAACACAAAAATCGACTAATTAACACATACAATCGAACAAAATTCACATGCATACACATATATACATCTATAATCCAACAAAATAGAAGAAAGTTGGGTATAATACCTCTAATTGAAACTTTAATTGGATGTTTGCTCTAATTGAAGCTTTAATAATTTTTGGGGTTTTTGGGTTTTTAGGGATTGAGTTTTGAAATCGAATTTAGGGGTTTAGGGATTGAGTTTTGCGAGGTCGGAAAGGTGAGGTCGGAGAGGTGAGGTCGGGAGAGATCTGAGAGAGGGGGGTGAGAGAGTGTGAGAGATCGTGCAAGACACGGGCCTGCATAAAAACGTCAGTAATTTTTTTGTGAGGAGGTCGATTTATTAACGTGAAGTTTGTGTAATCGTAAGTTAGATAGTGTAAGATGAGAAGTGTGAGTTGTGCAGAGTAGTAAGAAATTTTGTTGGCGAATAATGTAACTACTTTGAATGACGAACGTACCCCTATCAGGTTTTGAGACTTGTTCATATATTAATTAAATAACTAGCATAAAAACACGTGCAAGGCACGGGTCGCTAGCTTAGATTGTGATTTTAAACTAAACTAAGCATTATCAATGTAAACATATATGATTGTATATTTTTAATGGTCATAGAGTTTTTATTGTTAATGTTATGACTATGTTGTACTTGCTTAAATATGTTGAAGTTTATAATTTGAAAACTAATACGAGTAGTTTTGATAAATCATGTCTGTTTTTAATTTTATTGTGGATCATAGAATAGAATTAGAGTGTTCTATGGATGTTTTCTAATTAAGACGATATTTTTAAAATTATAATCCTAAAATTTTTCCAGATCTTAAAAAATGATGCATTCATTTTGTTCATCTCCGACAATATTCAAGGTAGAAAGTAAATAGCCTCCAAGATGCTGCAGTATGAGATTGTAGGTTTTAGTACTGATTTTACTCAAAAGCCTTCCTAAATCTTCTAATACTCTACTTAGGCCTTGCGTTTTCGGTTCTTAAAACTTTCTTTGTAACTCTTTTATGTCTTTTCTTCTGATCTCTTGATTTTAAGCATTTTTTTTACCTTTATTTCTCTTCCCCTGTCTATCTAACTTTCAGAACATAGGACAATGTAGCTAATTGACTTAAGTTGAAATACCATGTGCCAAATCATTCTATTATTACGTACGTTTGGTACCATTTCGACGTGTTTCAATTCTTCCAAACAAACAGATTTTTTTTAACTCTGAACTTGAGAATTGATCAATTATTGCTGGATAAATATTTTTTGTTTATATCATCGTAGGTTAAAATTGCTCATATGCCTTCTGAGTTCTGTCCGTGTTTTGACAATGAATTTATCCTTTATTTTTTTCAAAATACAACTTCATCCAGGGAACTATCTTTACTAATTAAAACACGGGTCATTTTTCTAGAAATTAACATAAATTTCTATTCTTTGTTGTTAATTTTTTTTTCTAGGTATGGTTGCACATTTTTTTTGTCTGTTACAATGTACTTACTTTAATTTATATAGATAATTTGATTGATCGAGGACTATAATTTTAAATAACTCGGGCTGTATAATATGATTTGATCTGATCATAATGTATGACATGCAATATCATGTTTTTTTAAATTTGTTATGGACTATATATTTTAATCTGTTTATTGTTTACACAAATTATTATCAAAATTTTAGAATATATAATTCATTTAATTATTTTGTTGTACTATCTATTTATTTTTATTATCTTATCTTTTACAATATTTTGACTCAAAACAAATAGTTTTTCATATGTTTTATTTATGTTTTTTTAGTTATTTTACATATATATCTGTGTGTGTGTAATAATTCAATTCCAAATAACTAATTATTTTCTTTCATAAAATTAATTTAAAATTCATTTGATAATAACAAAAAATGTGTCATATATATAATGCATCCAATCTAATTATAAATATGGTCACTTCTATTATATATATATATCTTGTATTATTAAAACCGAAACATTGAAAGTTTGATAGTCAGTCGGTACGGTTCTCATATTTTGATATTTGTACTTTAGTTCTTTTATTTTTACTATTTTATTTAATTTATTAAAAACAACAATTTTATTCAAAATATAGTTTGGTAGTCAGTCGGTCAATACGACATTCATATTCTGATATTTGCACTTTAGTCCCTTTTCTTTTGCAATTTGACCTTAATTTATTAAAAACAGCAATTTTAATTAAATATATTGTTAGGCTCAAGACATGTCTGAACACCACTATTAACAAGCCTACACTATGTGACTATGTCACATTGCATGACCTAGTGAGTTCTATCACTGGGATATAGTATAGGTCTCTAAATGTACTTGTCTTGTTCTCATGAACATTAGCTTGATCATGTATGCTCAAAGTTATAATGAGCTTAGTAAAGTTTCTTGCATCTAGACTGTATATAGGCCATTGAATAATTGTCCTGGTAGAAGTTCAGAAGTGTTCATGCAGTAGGACAGAGATAAATAAGGCTATGAAGAAATAAGTTGCAGAAATTTGTCTAAGGCATTATATAGCAAAGTCAGAAGAAAGCTATGTCGTGAAGTCACCAATATCCATGTCGTGAAGTACTATATCGCATAGTCCATTTTGCACTATGTCGAGAAGTCCTCAAGACACATGTCGTGAAGTGTTGGAGTCAGCAAAGTCAAAGAAGCCTAGATCGTGAAGTCATCAAATGACCTATGTCGCATAGTCATCAAATGACCTATGTCGCATAGTCTTCAAATGACCTATGTCGCATAGTCTTCAAATGACCTATGTCGCATAGTCTTCAAATGACCTATGTCGCAAAGTCTTCAAAGGCTATATCGCGAAGTCCTCACAAGTGAGATCGCGAAGTCAGGAATGAAGTGGAGTTCACGATATCAACACTTAGCCGTTTACAACAAGACAAATCAAGGTACAGAATCAAGAATCAAAAGAGACAAATACTGAAGCATTTGTTCTGGCAAGGTGGTCCAAAGAACAGATGGCAAATCTACAGCTAAACTTAGAGAGAAAGATAAGAGACAAGCAGCTACAGAAACGGGAAAGACTCCGAAAAGCAGGTGGTCCTTCCTGACACAGTTGACGTCTTATGGCAGGACAAGTTGGACTTTCAGCAAGGGGTAACTGTGTAAAAATAGGTGTGTGCAATAGTTTGTATAGGGCTTATATATATCATGCACATCCTATTGTTAGCTGAGGAAGAGAGATACACATAGTTATTTGCTAAGCTCTTTTCTCTGTAAGCAAACAAGTTCAAACTATTCTTGTTTAGAAGCCAGAAATTCTATTGTGAATTTCTTGGAAAGCTGTAGTATTTAATTTGCTTATACAAAGTAGATTAAAGTGATTGTGTGTGTTATTTACTTTCTGCATATTACATATCATAATCATATACAACCTGTTACTTAAGTTTTCAAGAATCGAAAAATATATCAAACTATCCATTCACCCCCCCCCTCTGTCTAGTTTCTAGTAGTATTCATTTCTAACAAGTGGTATCAGAGCGTAGGCTGTTAACGTACAAACAGGAAAAGATCAAGAATGAGTTCACAGAAACTAAGCAGTATCAAGATTCCTCCCTTTAACAAGGAGCACTACAGTTTATGGAAGAAGAAGATGTTGCTTTTCATCAAAGCTTCTAACCCCATGTATTTAGATATTCTAAAGCATGGTCCCTTCATTCCAATGATCGAGATTGGTGAAACAACCATTGGCACTGAGATTGTTCCAGCAAAACATGTGCCCAAAGATCCCTCAAAATACACTGATCCTGAAAAGGAAAAAGTTGCACTGGATGGACATCTTCAACTTATCATTTGTGAACCTATGGACTTCAACATGTATGGTACTGTTGCTCATTGTACTAGTGCCAAGAAGATGTGGGATCTTATAGAAGTGCTCTGTGAAGGAACTACTGAAGTAAGAAAGAACAAGAAGCAGATTCTTGTTTCACAATATGAAGCCTTCATGGCTCAGCCAAAAGAGGGAATCACAGAAGTGTTTGAGAGATTCAACAAGCTGATAAACGAGCTCAAACTCTATGATAAACACTATGAAACAGAAGAGCTCAATATGAAGTTTTTACTAACTCTTCCAGATCACTTGGAACCAAGAATCTCTTCCCTTAAAGAAAGAGATCTAACAAATATTGGTTTTGATGTGTTATATGGTGTTTTGAAGACATATGAGTTGGAGCTGTTTCAAAAGAGATCTATTCAAGAAAAGCAAGGATTAGTGGCTAATACCTCCTGTGCACTTATTGCTGACAACCTAAGTCAAAGAATGGACTCTCTTAAAATCAGTCAGGTCAAGATTGAGGAACTGGAAGTTGAAGACACTGGTGATGAAACTCAGGTCGTCTATGATTTGCCTGAGGATGATGAGTTTTACAGCATGGAGGAACTGGACAAAATGGAAAACAAATCTTTTGCTTATATGGCTAGGAGGTATCCTAACATAAGGTTTAAAAGAAAGCAGCCATTCAGGTCCAAGTTCAATACTGGAAACACTGGTGGATCTAGTGGCTCAAACACCTTCAATAAGGGAAAAGGGATTGCTGGTGCTGCTAAGGGTGGATACAAGACAGGAAGTGTGGATAGGACTAAAATAAGATGCTATAACTGCAATAAACTTGGGCATTTTGCCACTGAGTGCAAAAAGCCTAAACAAGTCAAGAAGGACAAAACATACTTAGAGCTTGAAGCTAAGTATGAGGCTCTACTCAAGAAACAACAGGGCAAAGCTTTTATTGCTGAGGGAAAATGCTGGGATGACTCTGATGAAGAAGAAGAACAAGAGTACTCAAACTATGCCTTGATGGCATTTTCTGATGATGGTGATTCAAGTCAGGTACCCATTCTTACTTCTCTTGATATGACTCCCCTTCAATATAAGCAAACTGTTGAAGATATGAGCACTGAGATGTTTAATATTCATACTAGCATGTTAGTAGCTAATGAAGAAATTGATAGACTAACTGCTAAGAATGTTGAGCTTACAAAAAAGAATGAGAAACTTGAGTTAATGGCTGTGAACCTGGATGGTTTGAAAAAGGAGGTTGAGTATCTTAAAAACAAAGTGATTTGTGCTGAGGAGATAGAGAAAGCCCTTAGGGAACAAATTGCTGAAACTGAACTGAAACTAAGAAGCTTCAAAAACTCCTCTGAACTTATTCAAACCTATCACAAGGAACACACTGAAGACTGCAAAGTTGGAGTTGGTTTTGACTATGATAATGACAAGGGAAGGAAGAAGGTCAAGGGCAAAGGAAAGGAAACTTTGATAAACAAAAATGCCCCAACCATACTGTCAAGTGTTGAACAGCCCATCTTCAGAAAGAGTGCTGTTGAGTTTGATGAGGAACTACTGATCATCAAGCAACAGCTACTTGAAGAAGATGAGGCTGCTAAAAACACTTCTTCCTTTCCTGAACTTGTCAATCAGAAAGAGACCAAAAACAATCTTGTCAAGAGTCCTAAAGCAAAGAAAGAAGTTGTTAAGAAAAAGAAACAAAACAGAAATGGTAAAGTTGGTGTTAACAAGGGAAACAACTATGCTTATGTGCCAAATGCTCCCAGGAAACAATGTCAAAAATGCCTATCTGTTAATCATTTGACTCATAAGTGTAGTAAGCCTGATATTGTTGAAGTTGACAACCTGAGTAACCATTCTGCTAGCATAAATTCTAGTCATGATTCTTTCTGTGGTAAGCCAAACTGCATGACATGCTATGTGACTGTGATTGCTAACTGTTTATCTCTTAAACATAAACTTGACTCTGCACAATCTGGTGAATCACACACACATATGCATTCTCATAGGACAGGGTCCCCAATCAGGGTTGAGAGGGTGAAAACTTCATGTGAGCCTAAGAGTGTAAACTCCAAAGCCAAAGAAAAAGTGAAGTCTCCTACTATGAGAAATGCAATTTATGACAGAAGAATTATTAATCAAAATGTTTCTAAATCAACTGGACCCTACCAAGTGTGGGTACCAAAAACAACTTAGTCATTTTGTGAATGCAGGGCAACAGGAATAAAAGAGTCATATGGATCTTGGACAGTGGATGCTCAAGTCACATGACTGGTGATATAGCCCTGCTATCACATTTTGAGGAAAAGGCTGGCCCATCAGTAACCTTTGGAAATGACAACATTGGTTATACAATGGGATATGGCAGTGTTAAATCTGGAAATGTCATTATTGAAGATGTAGCATTTGTTGAAGGACTGAAGCATAATCTCTTAAGCATTGGACAATTTACCAACAGGGGTTTCAAAGTGGAATTTGATGAAGACCTTTGTTCAATCTCAAAAAGGGAAAGTGGTGAAGTTGTTCTAACAGGTGTGAAGAAAGGAAGCTTGTTTGTAGCCAATCTCAAGGCTGCAGATAAGGGAGAAGTCTGCTGTTTCTACACTAAAGCCACAAATGAGGAATTCTGGCTATGGCACAAGAAGCTGTCTCACTTGAATGTTCAGGCAATGAACTCTCTAACCAAGAGAGAACTTATCAGGGATTTGCCTGCCTTGGAGTTTGTGCAAGATGGAGCATGTGAAGCTTGTCAGAAAGGAAAAATTAAAAGATCCAGTCACAAGAACAAATTGCTCAATACAAATTCAAAACCTCTGCAGCTAATTCACATGGACTTATTTGGCCCTGTGAATGTAATGTCCCTCTCCAAAAAGAAATATGCTCTAGTGATGGTAGATGACTATTCAAGATATACTTGGGTGGAATTCCTATTCTCCAAGGATGAAGCACCCCAAGTCATAATAGAGCATATCAAGAGAGTTGACAAAGAAGCACAAAACACTGGTTCCTCTGTAGTTGCTTTGAGAAGTGATAATGGGACTGAGTTCAGAAATTCAACATTGTATGAGTTTTGCAAAGATAAAGGAATTTCTCAACAATTCTCAGCTCCTAGAACACCTCAACAAAATGGAGTAGTTGAGAGAAAGAATAGAACTCTCATTGAAGCTGCAAGGACAATGCTGCTGGATGCAAAGCTACCCACTAGCTTTTGGGCTGATGCTGTTAACACAGCATGCTATGTGCAAAATAGAACATTAATCAATAAGAAGTCTGGCAAAACTCCTTACTCATTAATGACTGGAAAAAGAGCATCCTTCAAGCACCTGCATGTGTTTGGAAGCAAGTGCTTTGTGATGAAAGATACCTCTGAGCATGTTGGAAAATTTGATGCAAAAGCATTTGAAGGTATCTTCATTGGATACTCTCTGGAAAGGACAGCATACAGAGTATTTGTACCTGAGCAACACAAAGTCATGGAAAGCATGGATGTTACCTTTGATGACAAGAAAACTCCTGGACTGAAAACAAGTGATCAAGACAGTGTGCCATTGAGATTTGAGAATCAAGGTTATCTTGAGGATTCTGAAAGTGAAGATGAACCCCCTGTTCAAACTGTTCCAGAGAATGAAATCCTCGAAGGTGACAATCTTCTTCAAACACCTGTGCAAGGGTTCACAAACACAGGGGGAGAAGAAGAGAATGCACCTATCAACCAAAATGAGTTTGGAACAGATCAAGGAAATGAACAGGGGCACACAAGGAAATGGGACAGAGCCCACACTAGGGATCAAATCATTGGAGATCCTAGTGAGGGAGTTAGAACAAGAAGGGCAACATTAAATACATGTCTGTATAGCTGCTTTCTGCCACAAGAGGAACCTAAATTAATTGAAGAAGCTTTGAAGAATTCTGATTGGATTGTTGCCATGCAAGAAGAGTTGAATCAATTTGAGAAAAACAAATTATGGGAACTAGTACCTCCTCAAAAAGGAAAGAATGTTATTGACACCAAATGGGTGTTCAGAAATAAAATGGATGAAGAAGGAGTGGTAATTAGAAACAAAGCAAGGCTGGTTGCCAAAGGATATTGTCAGCAAGAAGGCATTGACTATGATGAGACATTTGCACCTGTAGCTAGACTGGAAGCCATCAGAATCTTCCTGGCTTTTGCAGCTCACTCAGATTTTAAGGTGTATCAAATGGATGTGAAAAGTGCATTTCTCAATGGTGATCTTGCTGAAGAAGTTTATGTGTCTCAACCACCTGGCTTTGAAAGTGAAGACTTCCCAAACTTTGTGTATAGACTGCTCAAGGCACTCTATGGACTCAAACAGGCACCAAGAGCCTGGTATGAAACTCTATCTCAATTTCTTCTTGAGCATCAATTTACCAGGGGTACAATTGACAAAACCCTATTCTTCAAGAAGCATGGAAATGATATCATTCTTGTTCAAATCTATGTGGATGATATCATCTTTGGCTCTTCAAATGAAAAACTCTGTGAAAGGTTCTCTAAGTTGATGCAAAGCAAATATGAGATGAGTATGATGGGAGAGTTAACCTACTTTCTAGGCCTGCAAGTACATCAACGGGAGGATGGCATCTTTATAAACCAATCTAAGTATGTCAAGGATCTTTTAAAGAAATATGGTTTAGAAGAGTCATCCCCAGCTAAAACTCCTATGTCTACTGCAATCAAGCTGGATGAAGACAAGAAAGGCAAGAGAGTTGATATCAAGGTCTATAGAGGAATGGTTGGATCCTTACTCTATCTCACAGCTAGCAGGCCAGACATCATGTTTGCCACATGCCTTTGTGCAAGGTTCCAGTCTGATCCCAAGGAATCTCACATGATGGCTATCAAAAGAATCTTCAAGTATCTGAAGGGGACTCCTAATCTTGGGCTATGGTATCCAAAGGGCACTGGGTTCAACCTTACACAGATTCTGATTATGCTGGATGCAGAATTGACAGGAAGAGCACCTCTGGAAGCTGTCAGTTCCTAGGTCAAAGGTTAGTGTCCTGGTTTAGTAAGAAACAACAGTCCACAGCAACATCCACAGCTGAGGCTGAATACATTGCTGCTGGAAGTTGCTGTGCTCAATTGCTTTGGATTAGAAATCAACTCATGGATTATGGGCTAGTGTTAGAACACATTCCTCTAATGTGTGATAATACTAGTGCAATATCCATAGTTGCCAATCCTGTTAATCATTCTACTACAAAGCACATTGAGATCAGGTACCATTTCATTAGGGAACATGCTGCAAATGGTACCATAGAAGTCTCTTATGTTCCAACTGAGAAACAATTAGCTGACATATTTACTAAACCTCTGAATGAAGCAGTCTTCAACAGACTTGTGAGTGAAATTGGAATGCTTAATCCTTCATTTAGTTGCTCTAAGTAAGTATGCCAGTAAATTGTTGCAGCAGTAAATTTTCACTGTATTTAAATGCTCTATTTGTTTGGAGTGAAAATTAGCTGAGATATGATTTATAAATATTTCAGTATTTTACTGCATATTTTTCAAAATCACATTTGTTGGTAAAGTTGTGAGTTTTTGAGACATCTCGATATAGATGATTTTCAGAGTTCACGACACAGTTCAAATCAAACAGACTTATATCGCAAACTGTTGAGATTGTGAGACTTCGCGACATAGTTCATTTCATGAGTTTGCGACATAGTTCATTTTATGACTTCGCGACTTAGAATAACTATATCGACAAGTCTCCACATTTGACAGAATTTTGATTTAAATTCATTTTATTTCAAAATTTGATAAAAGTCTGACAATTTGCTTAAAATTCTTAATAGAGAGCTTTAGACAGGGTATTTCTACTATATCGCAAAGTCTCCCCAATCCCTTCATCCTGAGGACTTTGCGACATAGTTCATTTCTGAGACTATGCGATATACTGTGCAAGACTTTGCGGTACAGGCCATTTTTGACTTCGCGACATACAGATAGACTGTACAAATTCATACCTCCATATCGCAGTGTCTCTATCATATAAATACCCTTTTCTAACCGTTCACAACTTTTCATCTTGTCTATTGCTCTCAAACTCTCAAACCTAAGCACAAATTCTCTACTCTCTCTGTCACTCTCTCTCTCGAAATGGCACCCAAATCTCAAACAGTATCATCTTCTATCCCTTTAACCATTCCCAAAGAAACCAATCTTCTCACCATTCCCTCTGAGGCTGAGGCTAACCCAAGGTACAAGTGTTTTGTCCGGTTCTTGAACACTTCCTACCTTCGCCAAGCCCTAACCCTGAACCCTACCTTGTATGTCGATGTGTTGGAAGGATTCTGGCGAACAGCGTTGGTGTCAACAATGGCTAGGGAAGATGGAACCTCATTCCAGGAGGTTAGTTGCTCAATTGGAGGCAAACACTTTCAGTTTGGTAAAAGGGAAATCAATGAAGCTTTGGGGTTCAAGGTGGAGGGTCATGACCAAGCAGCTACAGATGCTCAAATCATAGAATTCATGACCTTCATTCAGTATGCTGATGAGATAGATACTGGAAAGCTGACTAAGAAGTTTGTGAGAAGGGAGTGGTCATTTCTGTTTGACGCACTCCAGAAGGTGTTTCTCTGCAGGAAGACAGGATGGGACCTGTTATTCCCAAATGACCTAACAGAATTGTAGAAGGGGGGGGGGGGGGGGTTGAATACAATTCTTGATATTTTCTTGAAACTAAACACTTTATGAAATTAAACTGAACTGAATAAATAAAAACACAAGATATAAATAATTCAGTTGGATTGTTTGATGATCCAACTGAAGTGTTTTTATTGCGGAAATAATCTGTGATACAAATGTTCACAGCTGCTCAGTTACAATGTTGTAGAGAAGAATGCTCTCAAAAATAGCTAATACAATCTATTTGTTTTTCTTCTCTATATCTAAAGTGACTGCTACACTTGGTTATAAATCCCAAGTTTACAATTCTACATTTGGTTAAACTAAAGAATAATAGAAGTAACCATCAGTAGCTTACTTTTCATTCCTTTTGTCCAATGGTCCTTGGAGATCTTTGCTTTTGTCTTCATGCTCATTATAATCATTCCCAAGAGCCTTATTGGAAATTGGAATGTTTCCTTATTTCCAGTAACCACTTTGATGGTTTCCAATGCAAAGTACACTTCCATATCTCCTTTTAGATCTGTTCAGTAAACTGTCACTATCACTTTGTCAACTGTTCAAAAAGCAACATTGATTCGTTGATAGCAAGGAGATGTGTTTCGTTGATAGCTTCATTCTTCATTCCGTTGATGGTGTTTCCCTCGTTTCGTTGATGGGTAAACTCCATACCGTTGACAGAGTAATCTTCATACCGTTGACATGTCTTCACTTAGGCAGAATTACAAGGCATAACATATTTACAATTAACCAACCTATTTTGCCTATCTAGTACATAGTCAACATGACTTAGAAAACCTATCTAAAACATATAATAGAATGCCTATCATACTGTGAAGTATTGTACAATGCAATTGCTACAACACTCATTTCGTTGATGAGCTTCCTGTCAACGAAACACTGCTAAGCATGCTATTTCGTTGACAGCTACAAAATTGACTTTACACAAATTCTACTAAGTGTTTTATGCTTATCATCAAGAACAACATATTCCTAACAATCTCCCCCAATTTATGACTGATAGAATAACAGCCATAAATCAAGAGACTTGATGATAACAAAAACACTCAGATACATCATAAATTACAAAAGTAGAAAATGTATTAAGCTTCAAAACTTTATAGACAAAATATAAGACTTACAAGACTAATGCCCACAAGTGCTCCTCTAGTCTGAGCAAATGTTTCATCTGTGACTTCTTTGTGGCATAGTCTTCTTCCCTCTCTTGGAGTTGTTTTCCTCAATCTGGACCTGTAGTCTTCTGTAGAAGATTTTCTCCTCTTCATCTTGATCACCAAGCTTGGATTGCATCAGCTTTAGAGTTTGATTAGATGCCTTCTCCAGCTGGTCTTCCATTCTGAAGAATCTTCTGCAATTGTCCTTGTCCTTAAACTCCATCATCCAATAAGGTTGAAGATGGATTTTCTTTCCTGTTGAGGGAACTCTAAGTATCCTTGGAAGAGCCTCAGGCTTGTTCCAGCTAGCCTTTAACTGACAGATTTTGGAGACCACCTCAGACTTGGCTGTTTTGGTGAAACCAAAGTCCTTTTTCAAGCATCTAAACACTGAGAGTAGTGTTTGATAGTCTTCTCCTAAAATTCTGTAGAGAGGCCACACTTGTTCTCTACCACCCTTGAATGTGAACACCAGTCTTTCAGGCAACTTTTGAGAAGCTGCAATTCCCCTTACTTCCACCAGGTTGTCTAAGTCAAGATGTAGACTGGATTCTTCCCTGATGTCAGCAATGTACATGCAGTCCTCTGGGTTTGAAGGGGGTTTTTGAGATTGTGGCTTTCTCACAAAAACAGGCTTTGCTTTGACAAGCCTCTTCTTTGTCTTCATTGGTTGGTCCTTTTCTAACAGGAACTTTGGAAAGTATGCCTCATCAAAATCAATTGGTTCCTCTTTTGGCATGATTGGTTGATCATGAAAATTGACAGGATGTGCAGGATCACAGGCCAACTTTCCCTCAAAAACTGGATTAGCAATTGTTGGAGGTGCAATAGGTATAGAAGAGTCTGATGCAGTACTCTGAGAATCAGCACTCTCAAAGTCTATGTTTCTCCTAGCTCTCTCTTTGGGTTGCCTTGTGCTCTTCTTTGAACTCCTTTCCTCTCTAGTGCTTTCCTCTTGCTTCCTTTCTTCTTCATCTAGAGCTTGAGCTACTACAAGAGCTTGCATAGCTGCTCTTTCTGATTCCTCAGCCTTGGCTTCAGCAAAGTTTGGATGACCAGCCCAAACACAGATTTGTTGTCCATTCCTGTAGACAATTGCCCTTTGCTTCCTTATCTCATAATCATTACTTTCCTTGCTTTTTGTGATGAGTAGACCAAGAAGCTTGTGCTCATCTGGATAAGGTGCAGGATAGAAAGTCCTTGCTATGTTTTTGCCCTTTGGTTTAGCAGGGGACTTGGGAGATAGGCTTCTTTGAATTGTAGCTTGTTCCACATCCCTAATGCATGAAGTTTGTCCTTTTTCCTTCCTTGGTCCTTGAGTGACTCCATGTAGAAGGGGCTCTTGGTGATAGAAAGAATTTGTCTGTGGCTCCCATTCCGTTGATGCTAGTGCCATGGCATTCGTTGATGGCTGTTCCGTTGATGGATTTGAGTCCTTATCTTCAGTAATCTTCTTGAACTTTGCTTCTATGTTGGACCAATGTTCTTTGATTTGTTCTGCAAGTCTCATCCTCATAGAAGCTTCTTGTATAAGGTCAATACCATCCTTTTGCTGCTTTCCAAGCTCCCCCATTGCTAATGGCTCCTTTGGTAGGGAAATGGCTGGGACCATAACCTTGGTAATCTGAATGTCTAGCTCCTTAGATTTCTCCCCCTTTTTGTTATCATCAAAAGAGATGGCTGGGAGTCCTTGAGCTGCCACTAGCTGGGCCAATAGTTGAGTTTGTTTCTCCTGTTCCTTTTGCATCTGTGATAGAGTGGCTTCCACCTTGTCCACTCTAGAAGAGAGAGTCTTCAAGGAGGAATCCACTTCAGGTTCTTTAGAGAAAAACCTGTTCATCCTGGACACAGTGAGAAGAGGAAGCTTTTCATCTAGCCTCCTATCATTAGCAGCCCTAAGGTTGCTGATTGAATCCTTGATCTCTGTAGCCTCAATCCTTGTCTGCAACATTTGTAGCCTTTGAATTTCCAGAGAATCCATTATGGCTTTGTAGAATTTCTTGTCCCTTGCTCCTGCAGACTCATGAGCTAGATATGCTTCTTTGTACTGCCTTGTGATAGCAGCATCCAAATTGCTTCTACCATGCATATCTTGAGAAAGCCAGTTTGGTGTAGGAGGCACCACAGAAGTCCCAGTTTGTGCAGTAGTGGCCACCTGTAGAGTGTCACCAAAGCTATCCTCATTATCAGAAAAATCAAAGTCTCCACTTGCTTCAGCTCCTGGAGGTAGATTGGTCAAGGCATCCTTTGCTCTTTGCATTGATGCAGTTGTGTGAATTAGTTGTAGTGACCTCTCTGCCTCCACATTGCCCTGTTGAGCCAAAATTTGATAGGCTGACACAGGATGAGTAAAGGTCTCAGGATCCAGGGAAATACTATCCAGAGTTTGCTGATAAACCTCTTGGAAAGTAAGTTCCCTTTCTCCCTCACTGACCTCCATTAACTCATTAGCAATGGCTGCTTCCATCCTTATTTCTCCTGTAGTCCCTTCTCTCTCTCCACTCTGTTCTTGCATCATGGGCTCCCCATGGCTCACACCTCTCACACCCTCGCCTTCACCTTCTAAGGTGGAACTCTCAATCTCTCCTTTTGCCTGGCTGGAAGAAATAGCCAGCCTCTCACTCACATTCTCTCCTTTTGCCTGGCTGCAAGCCAGCCTCTCAGTTTCACTCCCTCTCAGTCCTAGAAGTGTCTCAACTACCACTAGATCATCTGCACTAGTTGTGGGAACAACTTGATTTTCAATTAAAGGTGCAGAGTGAACTATCAACGGAATGGTAGTTTGAACTGTCAACGGTATGGATACCGTTGATGGAGAAACACTTGTCAACGAAATAGACTGTTTCGTTGATGAAGTCAAGAAAGCACTTTGAGAATGAGAAATTACAGTAGAGTCTGTGGTGATTGATTTTAGAGATTGGTCCACAGATCCCCTTGCAATTTCAGGAAAAATTGGTTGATGGCCCAACAAATCACTTAGCAAGTGATGGCCACCAGCTTCAGAGTGGGGCTTCTCCAAGATTAGAGTTGGAGAATCAGGAATAGATGTATGGATCATGTCTACATCCAAAGATTGAGTTGGTGAATTTGATGGAGATAATTCAAGATTGATGTTTAGAGAAGAGGACTGTAACCCCAGAGAAATGATAGGGGTTACATCAAACTGAATTTGAGAAACTGGAAGTGTTGCTTCCAGTGTGTGTGCACCCTGTGTACCCTTGGACTTTTGCTTCACTCTCCTTTGGTATTGGGAAAATGTAGACTTTGGGCTTGAAGTGTCCCTTACCCTTTTGGACTGTACTCTAGGAGGAGAGCTTGTTTCAATAATCACATCCTTTTGGGAGGATGCAATTAGACTTGTGTTTAAATCCATGTTACTCATTGTGCCTTGTTGGGAAGACACAATGGGGCTTGGCTGGTACACACTAACCTGTCCTTCCTTATCCTTGGGGTTTCTTTGATGTTCACCCCTTCCCTCACCTCTCACAACTCCAGACTCACTCCCCTTAGGTTGTGTGGTAGTTTTTACAACAGGTGCCTTTTGAGAAGCACCCGAGGTTGGCTTGGAGGATTTCTTTGTTTTTGGTTTTGTTGCTAGGGTAGGAGCCTGTTGGGTCACAGCTACAGACTCCATAGCAACATTGGAAGGTAAAACAGTAGAGGTGTTAGCTACACTAACAGGGATAGTAGTAGTTACCTCAATGATTGGCAGATACACCACTAGAACATCACCATTGTGGTTCAGCCTCAGTATGTCTGTCAATACTCTCTTTTCTTGCACAAAGCACTCGAACCTGGCATTAGGGTTAGAGATAACTAATGGTGCTGGACTAACATGGTTAGCCAACATCATCAGAAACCTAGCATAATAGATATTTTTCTTCCTATTTGCTTTGTCACCCAACTTAGCACCAATTTCATACATAAGTTGGGTGCTAAAGTTGTGATATCTATCATTTAGAAGCATGGTTAGGAGAATTAACATAGAGTTAGTTAATGCATCAAAATTACTAATCTTTCCAGAAAAGACCTTAATGAATGCATCAGCTAAATAACTGTATTCCCTAACCAACCCTCTCCTAATTATTCTACCCAGATTATCAGTAGGCAAAGAGTAGTTTATAGAATTTAACATGGTAGTTATTTCAGTGTTAGTAGGCAAAGCATCACAGTTATTATCAGGAATATGTAAACATGCTTGCAAAACATCAGAATTAACTATGTACTCATTACCTTGAAGAGTGAATTTTAGTGTGCAGTGTGTTCCACTATACTCACATGAGGTCCAAATTTCCTCGATTATCTCATTGTAGAGTGGTGTAGAGTGAAACATTGCATAGCTCAACTTGCAATTCTTCATGAAATCCATCATTTTGAAGAACAGTCTGTTCGGGTTTTCCTTGACAACAAAAGGGATGGAGTTGTTCTTCTCATAGATGAACCCTCCAGCAGACATAAGCTTGACTATAGGTGCCATTGTTGATTAAAGGAAAGCTTCGAACTGAATTGCTTGTTAGAGAGAAGAAGAGAGAAAAAAGCCTTTGGAATTTTTGAGAACAGGTAAAAAGAAATAATGAAAATAAAATTTCTTAAATACTCCCCCAAAAATTCTCAGAAAATGAATCCAATAATAAATGTAAATTACTGGATTGGCTTAAAAATATAACCGTTACTCTTAAAGTATTACCATGATTTATACTTACAGGGGTGTATGCATAGATCGTGGTAAAAGACGTGTCAATTTTTTTTAACGGTTCAGATTAAAAGCGCTTTATATCAACGAATCAGAATTGGGCGTTTAAGGTCCCGTCTATTTCGTTGATAAAATTGCGTTTCGTTGATACAAAAGAACTATCAACGAAACACCCAGAAAAAGTGCTAAGACTGTCAACGAAATGGTGCATTCCGTTGGCATAGTAATTTTGACTTAGACAAAATTTTACCTTTTCCTGAGAAAATTCATTCACAGAAAAACATAGCAAATTTCTGGCTGCATTTTAACTTGCAAATATCTCAAAAATAATTAAGAGAAATTTAGCATACCTAGCTCACTTACTAATCTTGAGAATGTTGATTCATCAAGTGGCTTGGTAAAGATGTCTGCAAGTTGTTGTTCACTTGGAACAAAATGTAACTCCACAGTACCATTCATAACATGTTCTCTAATTAAATGGTACTTGATGTCAATGTGCTTGGTCCTTGAATGCTGCACTGGATTCTCAGTAATGGCAATGGCACTAGTGTTGTCACAGAAAATAGGAATTTTCTCAACTCTTAATCCATAATCAAGTAGTTGGTTTTTCATCCATAAAATCTGTGCACAACAACTTCCAGCTGCAATATACTCAGCCTCAGCTGTGGAGGTAGAAACTGAGTTTTGTTTCTTGCTGAACCATGACACAAGCTTGTTTCCTAGGAATTGACAGGTTCCAGTTGTACTTTTCCTGTCAATTTTACATCCTGCAAAATCTGCATCTGAATAACCAATTAGTTCAAAACCAGATTCTCTAGGATACCAAATGCCAAGGTTTGGTGTTCCTTTGAGATATCTGAAAATTCTTTTAATAGCAACTAAATGGGATTCTCTAGGATCAGCCTGAAATCTAGCACATAGACATGTAGCAAACATAATATCAGGTCTGCTAGCTGTTAAATATAAAAGTGAGCCTACCATGCCTCTGTAACTTGAAATGTCCACAGATTTTTCCTTAGTATTCAATTCAAGTTTGGTGGCAGTAGGCATGGGAGTTTTGGCAGGAGAGCATTCCATTAGGTTAAACTTCTTTAATAAATCATGAATGTATTTTGTTTGACTAATGAAAATGCCTTCATTAACTTGCTTTACTTGAAGACCAAGAAAGTAAGTTAATTCTCCCATCATGCTCATTTCATACTTACTTTGCATAAGCTTGGCAAACTTTTGACAAAGTTTCACATCTGTAGACCCAAAGATTATATCATCTACATAAATTTGAACAAGTAAAGTAGAGCCATTTACAACCCTGTGAAAAAGAGTTTTATCTACAGTACCTCTAGTGAAATGATTCTCAAGGAGGAACTGTGAGAGAGTGTCATACCAGGCTCTAGGTGCTTGTTTCAAACCATAGAGTGCTTTGAGAAGGAAGTACACATAGTCTGGAAAATCATCATCTTCAAAACCAGGAGGTTGACTTACATACACCTCCTCTTCCAATTCCCCATTCAGAAAAGCACTCTTCACATCCATTTGATAGACCTTGAAATTGGCATGGGCTGCATAGGCTAGGAAAATCCTTATTGCTTCTAGTCTTGCAACAGGAGCAAAGGTTTCATCAAAATCAATTCCTTCTTCCTGTGAATAGCCTTTTGCAACCAATCTAGCTTTGTTCCTTGTGACTATGCCATTTTCATCCATCTTGTTTCTGAACACCCACTTTGTGCCTATAACACTCCTGTCATTAGGCCTGGGCACCAGCTTCCAAACATTGTTTCTCTCAAATTGGTTTAGCTCTTCTTGCATGGCTAAAACCCAATCTGGATCTAGAAGTGCATCCTCAACTTTCTTTGGCTCATCTTGAGACAGAAAGCTACTATATAGACATTCTTCTTGAGTTGCTCTTCTAGTTTGGACTTTTGAAGAGACATCACCTATAATAAGTTCAAAGGGATGATCTTTAGTCCATTTCCTTGAGGGAGGTAGATTTGCTCTTGAAGACGTAGCTTCATGATCATGATTGCCTTGATTGGATATTTGTCCTTGAGAAACTCCCCCTGAGTTTGTTGTCCCTAAGTGATCACTTCTAGAAGTATTCCTATGACTATCAACGGTATGACCGTTTTGGCTGTCAACGAAACGCTCATTCTGACTATCAACGAATCCACCATCATGACTGTCAACGAAATGACCATTTGGTCTGCTAGCTGCTATCCTTTTTAACCTTAATGCAACAATTTCATCTTCACTGCTGCTTTCATCTGTGCTAGATACAACAACTTTAGGCTGTTTCTCAGTAGCCTTATCATGATTCACTTGATCTCCTTCTTTATTTTCAAAAGAAAGACTTTCATGGAAACCTTCATCACAGAGACCTTGGATTTTGAGATCATCAAAAACAACATGTACAGATTCCATAACAATGTTGATTCTGAGATTATAGACCCTGTAAGCTTTCCCTGCTGCATATCCCACAAATATTGCTTCATCTGCCTTTGCTTCAAATTTCCCCAAATGCTCAGCTTGATTTCTCAGAACAAAGCACTTGCATCCAAAGACATGAAGAAAATCCAATAGTGGCTTCTTTCTTTTGAGTAACTGATAAGGGGTCATTCCTTTGGCCTGATTAATCAAAGAAATATTTTGAGTAAAGCAAGCTGTGTTAACTACCTCAGCCCAAAAATATGTAGGTAACTTTGATTCATCTAGCATTGTCCTTGCAGCTTCAATAAGTGTTCTGTTTTTCCTTTCAACTACACCATTTTGCTGTGGTGTTCTCGCTGCTGAAAACTCATGCAAAATACCATTTTCTTCACAGAACACCTTCATGCTTGAATTCTTGAATTCTGTCCCATTGTCACTCCTAATCCTTCTTACTTTGAAATCAGGATGATTGCTTACCATCTTGATGTGATTGATAATGATTTCACTTGCCTCATCTTTAGAGTACAAAAAGAAAGTCCATGTAAATCTAGAAAAATCATCAACAATCACAAGACAGTATTTCTTCTTTGAGATGGACATAACATTTACAGGGCCAAATAGGTCCATATGAAGCAATTCAAGCTGCTGGACAATTGATGACTCTGTCTTGCTTTTGAATGATGCCTTCTTCTGTTTTCCCTTTTGACAGGCATCACACAAACCATCCTTGGAGAACTCCACCTGTGGAATTCCTCTAGCAAGATCTTTCCTCACCAAATCATTCATAACTTTGAAATTCAGATGGGATAACTTCTTGTGCCATAACCAACTTTCATCCTTGCTTGCCTTGCTGAAAAGACAAGTGATGGTGTCTGAACTTGTGCTACTAAAGTCAGCAATGTACACATTCCCCCTTCTGAATCCAGTCATTACCACATTGTTGTTTCCTCTTTTAGAAACAACACAGGCTTCTCTAGAAAAAGTAACTAAAAATCCTTTGTCACAAAGTTGGCTGATACTAAGCAAGTTGTGCTTAAGACCATCCACCAATGCAACCTCATCTATGATGACATTCTCTTTTGAAATCAAGCCATATCCCTTTGTGTAGCCTTTGCTGTCATCTCCAAAAGCAATACAAGGGCCAGCTCTTTCCTGAAACTCTGTGAGCAGGGTAGAATCACCAGTCATGTGTCTTGAACAACCACTATCCAAGTACCAAAGATTCCTTTTGTCTCCCTGCACACAATAAAACCAAATCAAGTCGATTTTGGTACCCAAGTTTCCTTGGGTCCTGTCTTGTTAGCCTTTGCATTCCCTTTTGTACCATTTTTCACTTTGGGCTCAGATTGATTCAAATCAATCTTTACCCTTGGTGTTGATTTCTGAGGGTTGCTCATATTTTCATTCATAGCATGCATAGTTGGAGGAACAATCATGTTGTTCATGTTCCATGGCATTTGTGGCATGTTAAACATATTCATGTAAGGATTAGACACAAATGGCATGCTAGCATATGGATTCTGAAATTGTGCATATGGAGCAAACATGTTAGACATAACAGGCATTGTAGGCATGGAACTGTTCATTGCAGGCTTGGGCATTCTCACATTAGGAGTTTTCTTAACAGATTTGCAGTTAGTAGACAAATGACTAACACTTCCACAATTAACACATGTCTTTCTAGGAGCATATTTATCAGGTGTGTAATTGTTGTGTTTGTTAATTCCTACTTTGCCATTCCTGTTATTCTTTTTATTTCCCTTAGCCTCATTATGAACTTTCTCTACCTTGTCTTTCAATTGCTTGTTAGACAAGTGACCTACATTAGCTCTCTCAACAGGCTTCTCAATTTTCTTTAAAATACTAGACTCACCTTGAACAAAGTTCTTGGTGACAGGACCATACTTGTCATTAAGTCTAGTGAGTTTATCTTTTCTTTTGTCTGTCAACGAAACAGCCTGATCGGTTGATGGTTCATGTGTCAACGAAACATTGCATTCCGTTGACATATCAACCTTCAACAAATGATCATTGTTGTTTGTTGACTCTGTTCCTGATTCTAAGGTTTCACCAACATACCCTAGCTTCTCTTTGTTCCTTTCCCATGATTGCTCACAGAAGGATTCCACGCCTTGAACATTAATTATGTTGGTAGCAACATTCCTGGCATCCTTCCATTTTGCAATCACACTTTGTTCTATCTCAAGTTGTGTTCTAAGAATTTCTTCCCTTTGTAACACGTTCTCAAGTTCCTTCTTAGCATCCCTACTAACACATCTCATTTTCTCAAATTCAATGAGCTGTGCTTCTAACATTGCATTCCTATCACTTAAGAGCAGATTGGTCTCTTTTATTCTTGAATTCTCTTTAGTAAGTGATTTAAGAGTAACACGCAAATTATATAATACAGTAGACATTTCATTTACTGCATTGTCGCATTCCTCTTTAGAAAGCTCAGAAAGATTAGTAATTGTTACCTGGTTGCTTGAGGAACTTGCTTCCTGCTCATGATTGTCAGCCATAAGAGCCAAGTTGACATACTCAACATCATCATCAGAATCTTCACCATTACCAGCCCAATCATACTCCTGAGACATGAAAGCCTTTTCTTTTTGTTTGAGAAGTTCAAAGTATTTCTTTTTATAATCAACAGGCTCAAATTTCCTGTTGCCCTTCTCAACCTTGGGCTTTCTGCAGTCTCCAGCAAAGTGACCAAGCATTCCACAATTGAAACATTTTGACTTAGACTTTTCGATCCAGTTTGTTTTGCTAGGTTGAAAGTCTCTTCTTGATGGCCTTGCTTCTGAGTTTCTTTTGAACTTGAACTTAGAGAATTTTCTAGACAGAAAAGCAATGTGTTCATCAATCTCATCTAAGTCCTCCAAGTTGGCTGGTTCTGATTCTTCTTCTTCTGTCATCTTGTCTTTACCCTTGCTAACATCACTCCTACAACTAGATCGACTAGTTGTGGCCTTTGCAGCTTCTTTATTGTCATCTTCAAGTTGGTTCACTGATGCAATTAATGCAATAGATCCACCCTTCTTCTGTACCTTTTCAATTTCTTCATCTTGCTCCATTTCCAGCTCATAAGTCTTCAAGGTTCCATAAAGCCTTTCAAGAGTGTAGTCTTTGTACTCTTGAGTGTTTCTGAGAGAAACAGTCATAGGCTTCCATTCTTTTGGAAGAGCTCTAAGAAATTTAAGGTTTGAATCCTTGGTTTGATAGATCCTCCCATACAACTTTAATCCATTCAAAAGCTTTTGAAACCTACTGAACGTGTCATTTAGGGTTTCACCAGCTTTAAAATGAAAATGCTCATATTGTTGTATAAGGAGTTGCATTTTATTTTCCCTGACTTGCTCAGTTCCTTCACAGAGTGTTCTAACAGTATCCCATACTTCCTTAGAGGTTGTACAGTTGATAACATTGTCAAACATCTCTTGCTCCAAACCATTAAACAGAATGTTCATGGTCCTTTTGTCTTTATGAACTTCTGCAATATCTTCAACAGTCCATTCTGAGACAGTTTTTGGAATCTCTACATCAGGTGCATCATCTGGCAGTCCAACTCTAGAGTCAAGCTTCATGGGAACGTGTGGACCTTTCTCAATGCAGTCTACATACCTCTCATCCATAGACATGAGATGTAAATGCATCTTTACTTTCCAGTGAAAGTAATTGTCTTTATCAAGAACTGGTATCTTCACACCTGCATCCTTCTTCACCATGGTTTCTGTTTTTGGTCTTGATCTTTAAACTTCTTGTATGTTAGAAGCTTGCTCTGATACCAATTGTTATTCCCAAATGACCTAACAGAATTGTAGAAGGGGGGGGGGTTGAATACAATTCTTGATATTTTCTTGAAACTAAACACTTTATGAAATTAAACTGAACTGAATAAATAAAAACACAAGATATAAATAATTCAGTTGGATTGTTTGATGATCCAACTGAAGTGTTTTTTTTGCGGAAATAATCTGTGATACAAATGTTCACAGCTGCTCAGTTACAATGTTGTAGAGAAGAATGCTCTCAAAAATAGCTAATACAATCTATTTGTTTTTCTTCTCTATATCTAAAGTGACTGCTACACTTGGTTATAAATCCCAAGTTTACAATTCTACATTTGGTTAAACTAAAGAATAATAGAAGTAACCATCAGTAGCTTGCTTTTCATTCCTTTTGTCCAATGGTCCTTGGAGATCTTTGCTTTTGTCTTCATGCTCATTATAATCATTCCCAAGAGCCTTATTGGAAATTGGAATGTTTCCTTATTTCCAGTAACCACTTTGATGGTTTCCAATGCAAAGTACACTTCCATATCTCCTTTTAGATCTGTTCAGTAAACTGTCACTATCACTTTGTCAACTGTTCAAAAAGCAACATTGATTCGTTGATAGCAAGGAGATGTGTTTCGTTGATAGCTTCATTCTTCATTCCGTTGATGGTGTTTCCCTCGTTTCGTTGATGGGTAAACTCCATACCGTTGACAGAGTAATCTTCATACCGTTGACATGTCTTCACTTAGGCAGAATTACAAGGCATAACATATTTACAATTAACCAACCTATTTTGCCTATCTAGTACATAGTCAACATGACTTAGAAAACCTATCTAAAACATATAATAGAATGCCTATCATACTGTGAAGTATTGTACAATGCAATTGCTACAACACTCATTTCGTTGATGAGCTTCCTGTCAACGAAACACTGCTAAGCATGCTATTTCGTTGACAGCTACAAAATTGACTTTACACAAATTCTACTAAGTGTTTTATGCTTATCATCAAGAACAACATATTCCTAACAGGACCATATCAGTCACATTGCTGTGAAGCTAGCCTACTCCTTGGCCAACAACCAGGAGATCAATGTGGGAGCTATAATTCTCAAAGAATTGGCTCAGAGGCTAGGCAGGACTGTTCGTGGTAGAGGTAATGACATCTTTTACCCTCGTTTCCTTCAAGTAATTTTAAATTTTCTTGATGCAAATGTCCATGAATTGGAGGGTATAGATAAAACTAAAATGGCTTATTCCAAATCCATGTCCAAAGTTCTATTTGGCTCATTGGACACAAGGAATCAAGTGGATGTGATTCTAAGTGTGACCAAGCATATGCAGGACACATTTGAGTCTTATCCACTTGATAAGCCAATATACCATGCACTTTCCTGGACAGGGGAGGCTGAGACTGACGGAGCTACACAGTCTAACCCCAGCCTTCCCATCCCATCCAGCAACCCCACTGTAAACAGTACCATAGAAGTTAGGCAGCCAAGTGCTTCAATCTCTCAAAAGATTGGTGTTACTAAAAAGAAGTCAAAGAAGAGAGCCCTAGCAGTGATAAATGAATCTGTAGAGATAGATAGTGAGAATCCTGAGTCACCTCTCACCAGACAAAGTAAGAAATTCAAATCCAAACCTACCACTGGATCCTCCCAACAGGATTCAGATGTGGAAAAAGGGGTACACCTGTTACTGTCCATGGCCTCTCAACAGGTCATTGGCATTGAAAAGAGCAGTCTCCCCACTGCACCCTGTACAGAGTCTGCACAGGGTCAAGAACTCACTCTTGACCCTAGGAGTGATAAGGCTGATAATACACAGAGTGGAGAGCACATCACTGTTGAAACTCCTCCTATTTCTCAGGGGGAGTTGCCACAATCTAATCTAAATCCCACTTCTCTCTCAGATTCTTCCATAAAAAATTCTTCTGAACAAGAGAGTCATTCCAATGACAATCTTGCCTTTGATCAATCACAATTCTCTCCTGTGATTGAGCCAATTTCAAGTGACATGGTGCATGACACTATGCTCACCACCCAGGAACCACATCTAGTTGGTCAGGGAATGCATGCTGGGGCATATCCTAATGACACCAACAAAAACATGGAGGATTCACCAGTTTTCACTGGAGACTCTATGCCAAATTCTCCCATCCTTAGGGATGTGGAACTGTCTTCACAGACAAATAGGGCTAATGTTGTAACACATCCCATTTCAATGGAGACAACATTAGACCCTACAGCCATTCCAAGGCTGGAGGAGACTCAAAACCTTACATCTCATGAAGTGCCTAGCACTAGCTCTCACTTGGCTCAGGCCACTATGTCAGAATGGCTGAAGCCTGTGCACCATGACAGGCCTTCAGGATCATCATCTGTGCCTTCCCAAATGACAGAAGAAGCCTTACAAGATCTCCATGTGGCACAGATTGATGAGTTCTCAAAGATAGCTCAACATCTCCTCACCTCAAATCTCCCAAATGCTGCTTATGAAGCCATTTTACTCTGCCTATCCCTGGGGAAGCTCAAGTCATCTTGTCTGATCCCAAGCCTAAGGGGGAGAAACAAAAGGAGGTCATTCTGAAACAAAGAAGGGGAAAGGAATGAAGCTACTTCCAAGTGATGTGGCACTGAAGACTAATTCTCCTTGTTCCAGAAAGGTGTCTCTTGTGAAACATTTGAAGATCAAGAGTGTACCCAGAAGGATGAGGATAACAAAGAAGACTGGAAAACTCACAAATGTTATTGGCATCAATGTGCTTCCACTAGATGAGGACTATGATGAAGATGCCCTAGCATTTTTGAGGGCTCAAAGGATCTTTGAAGTCAAAGTGAAGTTGAATCATCTAGAGATCAAGTACACTGATGGAAGAGAAAGAATAATGAAGCAAGGGGGATGACAACATTTTGACACCTATGAGCAAGAAAGAATCAATGCCTTGTTAAATTTTGAAGAAAAGGAAGAAAGGTTGTGGAAAACAGAGATTGCCAGATTCATGAAAATGCACTCTGAATATAAAGAAAATCTAAAGAAGCTTAATGAAGAAAAGAGGTGTGAGAAAGAAAAGGAGATGACTGAGATGGAAGAAAGAGCAAAGGAGCTAAGGAAGAAAGGGCTGTGCAGGGTAAAGCAAAATCCTTATACTGTTGAGTACAAAAATCATTATGGAGGAATAAGCAAGATAAGGATGGAGTTCATACATTCATATGTGGAAAGTGCCCTCAGAACAACAGCTGAAGATCTAAAAGATTCTCCTCTCATTGAAGAACTGATTGCAAGGGATGAAATTTTACTGGCCATCTCTGAAATAAAGAAGAATGAAGAAATAAGGAAGAAGAAAGTCTATGATGATTTCTTAGAGAAACAATTGGAAACTGAAGCTATGTAGCTCAAGGAGAAATTCTGTAAGACCAAATTTCCAAGTTCTGTTCTTAACTTTATCTTCTTTATACTTGTTCTTTTTTATGTTAGTTAGGCTTGTTATCAGACATGAAATTGTGCCTAAGGGTCTTACTCACAATTTGGGGGAGATTGTTAGGCTCAAGACATGTCTGAACACCACTATTAACAAGCCTACACTATGTGACTATGTCACATTGCATGACCTAGTGAGTTCTATCACTGGGATATAGTATAGGTCTCTAAATGTACTTATCTTGTTCTCATGAACATTAGCTTGATCATGTATGCTCAAAGTTATAATGAGCTTAGTAAAGTTTCTTGCATCTAGACTGTATATAGGCCATTGAATAATTGTCCTGGTAGAAGTTCAGAAGTGTTCATGCAGCAGGACAGAGATAAATAAGGCTATGAAGAAATAAGTTGCAGAAATTTGTCTAAGGCATTATATAGCAAAGTCAGAAGAAAGCTATGTCGTGAAGTCACCAATATCCATGTCGTGAAGTACTATGTCGCATAGTCCATTTTGCACTATGTCGAGAAGTCCTCAAGACACATGTCGTGAAGTGTTGGAGTCAGCAAAGTCAAAGAAGCCTAGATCGTGAAGTCCTCAAATGACCTATGTCGCATAGTCATCAAATGACCTATGTCGCATAGTCTTCAAATGACCTATGTCGCATAGTCTTCAAATGACCTATGTCGCATAGTCTTCAAATGACCTATGTCGCAAAGTCTTCAAAGGCTATATCGCGAAGTCCTCACAAGTGAGATCGCGAAGTCAGGAATGAAGTGGAGTTCACGATATCAACACTTAGCCGTTTACAACAAGACAAATCAAGGTACAGAATCAAGAATCAAAAGAGACAAATACTGAAGCATTTGTTCTGGCAAGGTGGTCCAAAGAACAGATGGCAAATCTACAGCTAAACTTAGAGAGAAAGATAAGAGACAAGCAGCTACAGAAACGGGAAAGACTCCGAAAAGCAGGTGGTCCTTCCTGACACAGTTGACGTCTTATGGCAGGACAAGTTGGACTTTCAGCAAGGGGTAACTGTGTAAAAATAGGTGTGTGCAATAGTTTGTATAGGGCTTATATATATCATGCACATCCTATTGTTAGCTGAGGAAGAGAGATACACATAGTTATTTGCTAAGCTCTTTTCTCTGTAAGCAAACAAGTTCAAACTGTTCTTGTTTAGAAGCCAGAAATTCTATTGTGAATTTCTTGGAAAGCTGTAGTATTTAATTTGCTTATACAAAGTAGATTAAAGTGATTGTGTGTGTTATTTACTTTCTGCATATTACATATCATAATCATATACAGCCTGTTACTTAAGTTTTCAAGAATCGAAAAATATATCAAACTATCCATTCACCCCCCCTCTGTCTAGTTTCTAGTAGTATTCATTTCTAACATATATTTTTAAAATATTGTTAAACACAAAACTCTTAAAACACAATTTAATCACGCTCAAACAAAAATACACACGTCAATTCAACATTAAGTTCAACAATCACATAAACCTATTCAAATTTAAGATGAACTTCAAACAAAGTAAATATAAATGTAAAATAAGAAGAATATGAATGTCGTATGCATCACACTGACTCTATACTTGTAGTTTATATAAGAATAAATAATTATAAATATCATGTATATATGTTATCAATATGTGCTATTTAACAATGATTATTGTGCGATAAATAAAGTAATCCTCGTTCGAAGATTGAGGCGGGTTCGACGAATGAGTTCATGTTCGGAGTCCCCCCGACCCCGAAGTGACCGATTGTCCATACCTAAATTATTGTCTATTTTTTACACATGTTTTAACACTAATTTCATTAATTTAAAAATAAATAAATCATAAATATGTAAATAAACTACTTGTAATATGTTATTTATGTTATATCAACGTTTAATAATATATTTTATATATTAAATATTTGAATAATTCAAATAAATTGCGTAATACAAAAAAAGTTCGACTCTAATGCAAGAAAATAGAATATATTATAGTTATCGATACATATACAAAATATTTGTTTAGTTAAAAGAAAGATAAAAAGAACCACACATAATATTGTTTTTAAAACTTAATATTAATATTTTAAAAGACTGGTAGTATATATGATTCCGTATGATATTTTAAGTATTAAAAAAATAAAGTTTAATCAATATTATAAATCACCTTAATTTTTACTCAAAATCAAAAAGAATCATGTAGCTCAATGGTTATAAGGATGACTTCTTTAGTGAATGTCAGAGGTTCGATCCTTGACTAAAATATTATTTATTTAAATTGTTTTCTTTAGATAAGAGAGTAGTGGCATGACATGTAATTTTGTAACATCTAAGGGTAAAATGGTAATTTCACGGGGGTTTTATTGGCTCAAATGCCCCTAAATTATCTCATTGTTCTCCTATTATATATAGAAGAGATTTCTCGCTGAATTTGTTCATATATCGAAATAATTTTATAATTAAAAATACATTAGATTATAATATTTATAATTTATCGTAAATTTGTAATATTGCGTACCGTTTTCATGAATCAAATACTTGTAAATTTGATTAGATTTTGTAATATTCAACTAATATCTATATGATAAAAAGTACATGATTATTTTTATCGATGTAAGAATGATTAGACAACATTAATGACTTGTGCATATATATAATTTTCAAACAACTATTTTTTGGTTTCATCTGTTTTTCCCTTCATTTAGAGTGGGTCCAAGTTATAATGACGTAAGTAAATGTTTCAACTCAATCATCATAAATAATTGAAATCCTAAATTTTAAAAATTCATATATAACTCAAATTGAATTATCTTATATATATTTCTCAAAATTCATGTATTTTGCTCAGTTATATAATTTTATAAATATATGGTACAAATTAATGAATTTTGAATCAATTACAATCTATACTAAACTATAATAAACAAAATGGGGTATAATTTATCATTTGGTTTACAACTCATATTGGTTATCTTTTTTAATCACAATCGATACCTATAGATCTTTGAAGTCAAATTGATTGGAACATCTAGATTTAATACTAAAAGTTATGCTACATAGAAGTTTAAAGTTCGAATCCCATCAACAACATATTAAAATAAACATTTATTACAAATATGTTAAAATTAACATTTACTCTGAGCTACTTATCCGGCAGAACAACTCAAAAATTAAAAACATAAATAAAGGTAAAATACGTGAACCACTCGTTATTATATTTAATTTGATTATAATAATTTAAATAAAAAAGTAAAATAATACAAAAAATAACTCGTTCTTTGCACGTGTTACAAACAAATATATACTGATAAATATATCATTTTTAAGACTAATTTTTGTTTTTTTTAAAAATTAATGTAAATATGATAACTTTATAAATGTCCAGGGATTATTCATCTATTTAAAAGTGACAAATGACCATGATTTTGACCTGAAGACTTATACGAGGTTATACTGTTTTTTCAATACAAATATTGAATGACATTTTTGTAATAATAAACTCAACTTTTTCATATACAAAAAATAAACTTTACTTGTATTTTATTGTTTATTAGTTTCAGTGTTGTAATTCGACGATGTCCTCAAAGCCCACAAACCCTATTTAGAATTTCATTTATCAAAATGATTTTATGATATTACGCATCCATTTAATATATTATATAAAATTCTATTATTATTAAAGACTTATACTTTTTTTTAACATCATTCAATAATTTTTTACATACAATTTGAATTTTTATTGTTAAAACTTATAGTCTAATTGGTCATCATTAATAGTTAGAAAATTTTATAAGACTTATGATCGAGAAAAATCATATCTTATTTTCATCTATTGCATATTAATCATGTTGATTTTTTATTTAAAACATAGATCCTGTTTTTGAGTTATCGTCTTTTAGGAATCAATTCAATTGTATTTTCTACATTTTCAAATATTTATCAATAAATGTTTGATCAATAAACCCCTCAAACCCTAAATGTTTGATCAATAAAACATTTCTAATTTAACTCAAATATTTGAAATTTTATATACTTAAAAATTATGATATATAGTTCATATTTGATGTAGTTATATATTATGTATGATTTTATAGATATAATTTATATATTTTTATTTAAATAATATAATACATTTATATATATATATATATATATACAAATAGAAAAATGAAAATGAAAATATTTTTTTATCCGGAATAATTTACATTCATGTGTAACATGTGAAATTATATCATATAAATTTTATTTTTCATACTAATCATTTATCATGACAAAGAGAGTGTAAAGATTTTATTTTTTACATTTATCATTTATAATGAAAGAAAACATTTTTTTGTAATTATATACTTCGTAATATTCTACATTTTAAATTATCACCCCGATTTTTGACTCGGACATCAACCGGGGGATTAAAATGGTGGAAAAAGTGAAAACAATTGACGAAAAATGAGTAAATTAGAGATATACCGAAGTTAATAAAGAATGACATGTAATATTAGAAAATATCAACAAATGAAGTGTTCATTTTGAAAAGAAATTTGCTAAGAAATGAATGTGACGAACAGAGTATATAAGCATTAGCATTACATAATTTTGATGCTAATTTTCTTAATTTTAAATTATAGACTTAAAAATTGTGAGATACATAACATATACAATAGTTCTTATATTAGATCAAGTTCATTACTATATTTTATGTATAATTAATTAATTCTAATAATGTAAAATAGTGATATATAATACTAGCTTATAACCTTGCACGAGTCTTAAAAAATAATAAACTAAAAAATTTAATATTAAAATAAAATTAAAAATTAATATGATAAATTATAAAATGAGAAAGTTAAATATTAATTGGAACACAAAAAATATTAAAAAATACAGATTGGGCTGAGGAAGATAAATGAGGTATTATTAATATTATTTTATAATAAAATAATAATAATAATAAGAACAGATAAAAAATCTAACATGTTTTAATTAAAAAAAAGTAATTACCCGTGATATTTTTAAAAGTGTTTTAATTATATTAATTGTACTTATTAAAAAATTACGTTGACATGTTAAAATAAGTAAGTTTTTTTTAATAAGGACAAATAGGAAAGTAAACATGTTTTAATTAAAAAAATAACTACCTATAATATTTTTAGATGTGTTTTAATTATATTAATTGTATTTGTTAAAAAAATACGTTCACTTGTTAAAATAGGTAAGTTTTTTTTAAATAATTAAAAGTATTAAAATAAGTTTAAAAATATTTAAATAAGGGTTGCACTTGATATTTTTGGAAAAGAGAGATTTTAGTGATAACAAATATAAAAGGTAATATATTTTAATTTAAAGGTAATTCTCCGTGATATTTTTGGAAAAGAAGTAGATTTTGTTAGGAAAAAAAATATTTTAATTATAAAAGACAATCAGCTAGTTACTTTTTTTATATTTTTATATTATTTATTAAATAGAGTATTAAAATAGATTTTAAAATAAATAAGTAAAGATTGCACCTCATAATTTTGGAAAATAGAGATTTTTGTAAAAATAAATATAAAAGATATTATGTTTTAATTTAAAGGTAATTGTCATGATATTTTTGGAAAAGGAGTAGATTTTGTTTGAATTTTTTTTTATTATAAAAGACAATGAGCTAGTTACTATTTTTATATTATTTTATTATTAATTAAATAGAGTATTAAAATAGGTTTTAAAATAAAAAAGTAAGGATTGCACTTCATATTTTTAGAAAACAGAGATTTTAGTGATAACAAATATAAAAAGTAATATGTTTTAATTTAAAGATAATTGTCATGATATTTTTGGAAAAACAGTAAATTTTGTTAGAAAAAAACTTTTGTTATCCTAAAAATAAAGAAGTATATTTGTAGCAGTATATCCTAAATTTAAACAAATTATATCCCACATTTCCATTTTTTTTTATTAGATTTCAATATTATTTGATTTTTATGTAGTAAAATATAGTGAAATATTAATGTAGAATAAAACTTTCCCGAATTTTGATTATATTATTAATTTATTAATTTGAAAAAGTACCGAAAACCAAAAACTAACCGAAAACCAAAAACCAAAACTTTCAATGTTTCGGCTTTAATAATACTAGCTTAAAACCTGTGCGATGCACAGATTATTAATTATTATTTTATTATTATATTTTTAATATTTTATTAATTATATTTGTTAAAAAAATAAGTATGCATGTTAAAATAGCTAAATACTTTTAATTAATTAAAAACATTAAAACAGATTTTAAAATAAATAAGTAAGGGTTTGTCCGTTATATTTTTGGAAAATGAGGGGTTTTAATAAGAAAAAATAAAAAATGTAACATATATTTAGTTTAAAAAGGTAAATTTCCGTGATATTTTTGGAAAATGAGGTTTTAAAATTTAATAATTAAAACTATTTAAATTTGTTTTAAAATAAATAAGTAAAGGGTTTCCTATGATATTTTTGGAAAATAATAATAATTTTAGTAAGAAAAATTGAAAAAGTAAATTGAAAAAGACAATTTCCCGTTATATATTTTGAAAAGAAGGGACTTTGTTAGAAAAAATCTATAATGTGTTTTAAAGTAATTGGTTATAAATAGGTATTTGATTATTTATATTTTAATATTTTAGTGATTGCATTTGTTAAGAAAAATAAGTAGACATGTTAAAATACTTAAACTTTTAAAAAATAATTATAATTTTATAGGTTTAAAAATAAATAACTAAAGGTTTGTCCGTGATATTTTTGGAAAATGAGGGGTTTTAGTAAGGAAAAATAGAAAAACTAACATGTTTTAGTTAAAAAAGGTAATTGCCATGTTTGAAAAAGTAGGGGAATTTTTTAGAAAAAATAATGTATTTTAGGGAAAAAGGTAATTAGTTATAAATAGGTAATATTATTATTTAATAATATATTTCTATAAATAAGTAAGGTTAATTAAGTAAAAACAAAAAATACAGTGAAGGGCAATTAAATAAAATCACAACGTACCATACCGACCAACCAAACTTTTAATGTTTCGTCTATTATAAAATAGTACTAGCTTAAAAACGTGCGATGCACGGATTGTTAATTGTTATTTTATTATTTTTTTTAATAATTTTTTAATTGTATTTGTTAAAAAAATAAGTAGGCATGTTAAAATAGCTAAACACTTTTAATTAATTAAAAATATTAAAATAGATTTTAAAATAAATAAGTAAGAGTTTGTCCGTTATATTTTTGGAAAAGAAGGGATTTCAGTAAGGAAAATAAAAAAATTAACATATATATTTAGTTTAATAAAGGAAAATGTCCGTGATATTTTTGGAAAATTAGATTTTAAAATTTAATAATTAAAAATATTTAAATACGTTTTAAAATAAATACGTAAAGGGTTTGCTTGTGATATTTTTAGAAAAAAATTGATTTTAGTGAGAAAAAATAAAAAAAGTAAGTTGAAAATGTAATTTTTCGTGATATATTTAGAAAAGGAGGGACTATGTTAGAAAAAAAATCTATAATGTGTTTTAGCTGAAAAGGTAATTGTTTATAAATAGTTATTTGATTATTTATATTTTTTTAATATTTTTAGTAATTGGATTTGTTAAGAAAAATAAGTAAGCATGTTAAAATAGGTAAACTTTTAAAAAATAATTATAATATTAAAATAGGTTTAAAAATAAATAACTAAAGGTTGTCCGTGATATTTTTTGAAAGGGAGGGGTTTTAGTAACGAAAAATAGAAAAACTAACACGTTTTAGTTAAAAAAAGGTAATTGTCCGTGATATATTTGAGAAAGTAGGAGAATTTGTTAGAAAAAATAGAAAAAATAATGTATTTTAGGTGAAGAAGGTAATTGATTATAAATAGGTAATATTATTATTTAATAATATATTTCTATAAATAAGTAAGATTAATTAAGTAAAAATACGAAGTAAAGTTCAGTAAGTACAATTTAGTAAAATCACAACGTACCATACCGATCAACCAAACTTTTAATGTTTCGTCTAAATAATAGTATTGATTGATAGTATAGATGATATAAAAATATGAATTATCAACAACATAACTAGAGTATATTTAATCAAAAATATACAACTATAATATATATATATATAATAACGTAAATAAAAAATTCATATTTATATAAATAATATGAACCAATAATTTCCTTTACTCAAAAATATACAACTATAATATTTCCTTTATTTTGGATAACGGTTTAGTACCTTTAATATTATTCATTAAAATAACTTATTAATATTTTTATTACAAGTTCGTGAATACAGATACAACATTGTATTTGATTTAATTTCGAAAAGTAAATATAAAACTTGCCATCTTTGACTCAAATCTTTCATGGGTATATTTTCGGTGTTTATAAAATTTAGATTCTATCTCATGCAGCGAAGTATAGGCTACATGGCTACTAACATTTTGTTCCCGGTTAAATATAGATGACTCGTCAAGTAATTTAATCAAAAAACGGTTAAAAAGATGACGCATGCACAGATACAAATTATAACTCGTCCAAACAAAGGTGAAAGGTGGGGGTATAAATATTTTGTAATGGTCAAAATTCAAACTTGATGAAAAAGAAAATAAAACTAAAACGGCACGTGGTTTAAGACAGGAAGTATCCTGGCATGTTGAAGATTCAAAAAAGTACAGTGTTTCAGCTTGATCATCAAGAAATGAACCACTTATAAGATGTTTACTTTCAGTACTCCTTTTCTGCGATTAAAATATAAATAACTCCCACCGGACCGGAGGCTACCGTGATTGCTGCTGCTAAACACTTTTCGTCTGATCACAAAGTTCGTCTAATTTAATTCTTTCTCATTTACCTTGCTAATTTACCGGATATTCGCCGATGAAGAAGGTGATGCCGCCGGATTGTTGCTATACATCAGGCGTGAATAAGGTGATGCTTCAGTACCTACCAAGCGTATCCCTCCTCTGTCCAAAAAGTTCGTCTAATTTAGTTGTCTATTTCCGTGAGCAAGGAATTCATTCCTTCATCAAGAATTACGAACAAGAAAGTGTTAGACAATCCGTGATATTAGTACATAAAATAACGTGGGTGTGTGTGAATAATAGATAAGGTGTATATAAACAGTAAACAAATAAATGAATAAAAGTAGGAGACAAGGAACAAAACCGAGTCCAGTGCGTGACTTTCTACTTAAAGCGTATTAGGCCTCACCGTATGTGCGAGCGGATTTCTTTCCAGAATAAAACGGTTTGCAGTGAGAATGTTGAATAGCGTCACTCTCAGCGAGCTTGAGATGAACAAGAAACTATCACCGGAGGAAGAGAATAAAAATGTGTATGAGAGAAGGATGTGTTTCGAATGAATGATCTACACGATTATATATAGGCTAGTAAAACTTGTGCGCTACACAATTGCCATAATTAATTAATCGCGTTAATCAATTATGTCGGTGACAATTTCTTTGTCGGTGGCAATTATGTCGGTGACAATTTCCTTAATTAATTAGTCAAGCTAATTAATTGCGTTGGTGGCAAAAAATCCGGATTTAAAACCGGAATTGATTTTACCGAATCAATTAATTCACCCATAATTCATCCATATTTTCCAACAATCCCGTACATGGGTGAGATTGATGTATCAGTAGCACACACCAGACAGACAGACACAGAGTTTTGACTTGGTGATAGTTTCTTTGATTAGATATAGAATACGATAGGTAAAGAATGCTCATTGAACCTTCGCTCGAGTAAGCATACCGACTTCAT
Organism: Heracleum sosnowskyi; assembly: GCA_030848705.1. Lineage (NCBI taxonomy): Eukaryota > Viridiplantae > Streptophyta > Magnoliopsida > Apiales > Apiaceae > Heracleum > Heracleum sosnowskyi. The sequence continues at coordinate 127,289,174 of CM061240.1, forward strand.
TGGTAGACAGTAGACGCGATTGTCTTTGAACTGTTCTACCGTTTGTGTAAACGATGATATACTTATCACTATATCCTTTCTGATTCGTTCAGCTCTCATGGTTATGTCCATTTTGGCCATGGAACATCGTCCTGGTTCTGCAGGAGTTTCTAAAGAATTGTGCCTCGCAATTCTCCTTTGAAGCGGCCCCATGTCTCTCTCACATAGGTAATCTTTTTCCTTATAGAGTAACCCGTATTTACTCAACTGAATTCCATGCATTCAAACCCTTGAACTCCATATATTGAACGAAAGATCATTAAAATCTCGAAAGCTTACCCTCGTACCATACGGGTCTCACTGTTTCCTCATCATAGGAACAGGCCAGGGGTTACCCCCATAGTGATTTGGTCATCATGATTTAGTTGGCCCATTGAACCATGTTCTTGGGATCTCCAGTAAGCAATGGTTGGGTGTCCACCATGACGCCATTAAGCAATAGGCTTAAGGCCCATCCCACTAGATGATTTGTCAACCAGTTCTCTTGATAACCCTTTGGTTAGCGGATCCGGAATATTATCCTTTGACGGTATAAAGTCAATAGTGATAATTCTGGTTGACAATAATTGTCTAATGGAACTATGTCGTCGTTGTATATGACGGGACTTTCCATTATACATTGTGCTTTGTGCTCTGCCAATAGCAGACTAACTATCGTAGTGTAGTCCTATTGCAGTCACAGGCTTTGGCCATCTCAGAATATCCTCCAGAAATTGGCGTAAGTATTCAGCCTCTTCGGCGCATTTATCTAACGCCACAAACTCAGCTTCCATCGTGGAATGAGTTATCACCGTTTGTTTTGAGGATTTCCATGATATTGCCGCTCCAGCTAGTGTAAACACATAGCCACTCGTTGACTTTAGTGCTTTCTTGCTAGATATCCAGTTTGCATTAGTATAACCTTCTAATACTGCTGGATAACTGCTATAATGCAAACCATAGTCTCGAGTTCCCCTCAAGTACCTCAGTACTCGTATGATCGCTTTCCAGTGATCAGCTCCCGGATTACTCGTAAATCTACTTAACTTGCTAATTGAGTATGCAATGTCTGGTCTTGTACAACTCATTAAGTACATCAGACTTCCAATTATCCTCGAGTATTCTAGTTGGGACACTCCTACACCTTTATTCTTGGATAGATGCAAAGTCAGATCCACAAGTGTTCTAGCTTTCTCAAAATCATCCTTGAGAAACTTTTCAAGAATCTTGTCAACGTAATGCGGTTGACTTAGTACGAGACCTTCTGATGTTCTAGAAATTTGAATCCCTATAATTACATTTGCTAGTCACATGTCTTTCATGTCAAATCTTACTTTTAACATATCCTTAGTATATTTGATCACTTTAACATTGCTTCCAGCAATAAGTAGATCATCTACATACAATGTCATCATGACATATCCATTCTCGTTGTCTTTGTAATAGGCACAGCTATCACATTCATTGATCTTGATGCCAAGACAACCTCATCAAATTTTTCATGCCATTTTATAGGCGCTTGCTTCAAGCCATGTTAGGCTCAAGACATGCCTGAATACCACTATTAACAAGCCTACACTATGTGACTATGTCACATTACATGACCTAGTGATTTCTATCACTGGGATATAGTATAGGTCTCTAAATGTACTTGTCTTGTTCTCATGAACATTAGCTTGATCATGTATGCTCAAAGGTATAATGAGCTTAGTAAAGTTTCTTGCATCTAGATTGTATATATGCCATTGAATAATTATCCTGGTAGAAGTTCAGAAGTGTTCATGCAGCAGGGTAGAGATAAATAAGGCTATGAAGAAATAAGTTGCAGAAATTTGTCTAAGGCATTATATAGCAAAGTCAGAAGAAAGCTATGTCGTGAAGTCACCAATATCCATGTCGTGAAGTACTATATCGCATAGTCCATTTTGTACTATGTCGAGAAGTCCTCAAGACACATGTCGTGAAGTGTTGAAGTCAGCAAAGTCAAAGTAGCCTAGATCGTGAAGTCTTCAAAAGACCTATGTCACATAGTCTTCAAATGAACTATGTCGCATAGTCTTCAAATGACCTATGTCGCATAGTCTTCAAATGAACTATGTCGCATAGTCTTCAAATGAACTATGTCGCATAGTCTTCAAATGAACTATGTCGCATAGTCTTCAAATGACCTATGTCGCAAAGTCGTCAAAGGCTATATCGCGAAGTCCTCACAAGTGAGATCGCGAAGTCAGGAATGAAGTGGAGTTCACGATATCAACACTTAGCCGTTTATAACAAGACAAATCAAGGTACAGAACCAAGAATCAAAAGATACAAATACTGAAGCATTTGTTCTGGCAAGGTGGTCCAAAGAACAGATGGCAAATCTACAGCTAAACTTGGAGAGAAAGATAAGAGACAAGCAGCTACAGAAACGGGAAAGACTCCGAAAAGCAGGTGGTCCTTCCTGACACAGTTAACGTCTTATGGCAGAACAAGTTGGACTTTCAGCAAGGGGTAACTGTGTAAAAATAGGTGTGTGCACTAGTTTGTATAGGGCTTATATATATGATGCACACCCTATTGTTAGCTGTAAGAGAGATACACATAGTTATTTGCTAAGCTCTTTTCTCTGTAAGCAAGCAAGTTCAAACTGTTCTTGTTTAGAAGCCAGAAATTCGATTGTGAATTTCTTGGAAAGCTGTAGTATTTAATTTGCTTATACAAAGTAGATTAAAGTGATTGTGTGTGTTATTTACTTTCTGCATATTACATATCATAATCATAAACAGTCTGTTACTTAGCAATCAAGAGTCGAAAAATATACCAAACTATCCATTCACCCCCCCCCCCTCTGTCTAGTTTCTGGTAGTATTCATTTCTAACAAGCCATATAAAGATTTATCCGATCTACAAACTTTTCATTCTTGTCCAGGGACAATAAACCCTTCAAGTTGTTCCATATAGACTTCCTCATCTATATGAAAGTGTTTGTCCTAAATCGAATCATGTATGATGAGTTAGGAAGAACTTTCATGTATTCTTATTTGATTTCATTAATGTTAATAAAAGACTTGTTTTGTTTTTATTACGAGCTTTATCTATTTAAAGTGTTTTAAATAAGATGTTCCATAGTTTAGAGTAAAGCTTCTAGAATTATAATGAGATTATAATAGTGAGATCTAGAAGATGATAACTCTAGACTTAAACAGTTCCTGATCATAGGATAACTAATCGGAAGTTGGTGAATCCGCAAAGATTGGTACATACTATGCTTGCTCCCGTCAGGAGGATGTCTGTTCTCAAGGCATTTGTGTGGTGACACTATAGCTAGTATGTAGGTGCTTTTTAGGGAATAAGTTTACTGAACATGACTCGATAAGTTGAATAGCTAAAGGAGTTTACTCACGTGTCAATAGTTATTCACTGAGTGATATTTGTACAAGTGTCCTTAGACTTGAGATCGTTAGAGTTATCTTGTATATAATGAACTATGCTTTGGATTAGTCCTTAGTCTCAAGGACATCCATTAGGTCTATTCTGGGCATAGGGATTTGTGTATGGAGATAGTTAACGTCAATAGAGGATCTACCCCTTCCAGTATATGAAGAGAATATCCTATGTTATTCTTAGTATGCGAGTTCTGGAATCTCTGGCTAGAGTGTATGAAATTAGACAGGAGTTTCTAATTTGCATTAATATGAACTTAGCATTATGAATTAGAAATCATATGATTAAATTTGATAAGGCCTGACACGAGATCCATGCCTTATATTTAATCGGGATATTGTAGGGTAGAAGGAATTGATTGTACTGAAACTAGTCACTGACAGGTTCTTGGTATTCTAAGCAGTGAATTCATATTATCCGGATAGTCACGATATGTTGAGAAGCATCACTCACGAAATATAATTAATCAGTTAATTATATTTAATGAATTATTAGAATTCATATAAATAATAAATAAAAGTTTATTATTATTTATTTCTACTACCGGCTTAATATTGAACCTACAGGGTCACACCATAAAAGAATATTTTCTTTGATGAAAAGATTTAAATTATGAGAGAGGAAGAATTATTTTCTAAATAGTTTAGAAAAAGAAATAATGATTAAAATACTTTTAATCATTATTAAAGCATTTTATAAATGTGGGGTTAATATATATATATTATTAAAAACCCTAAAATTGCCCTATAAATAGAATGAGAAAGTTCATTCTAAGCCTCATCCTATTTTGTGAAAAAAACCTAAAAAGGAGCTAGCCTCCATCTCTCTCTCTCTCTCTCTCTCTCTCTCTCTCTCTCTCTCTCTCTCTCTCTCTCTCTCTCTCTCTCTCTCTCTCTCTCTCTCTCTCTCTCTCTCTCTCTCTCTCTCTCTCTCTCTTTTCTCTCAAAAAGGTGTTAGAGTTTTTTTTTGAAGAAATCATCGAAAAAAAATTCTTGGTGGATACCGGTAGAGTGCTTCACACTCTGAGGAGCAACTGCTTGCAACCATCGTTTTAAAGCTTCGATTCTCAAGGTATGGTTACAATTCCCCTCGATCTAGATTTTATATGTTTTTCTAAATGTGCGATACATGGTTTTTACGGAATAATTGTTATATCACGCTTTTGCTCATTCGTAAATTCCTATCAATGGTATCAGAGCAAGGTTATGCATATAGAGATTCATATAAAAAAATTCAGATTTTTTTATGCATGTATGGATTTATTATGATTTTTGCAAGTATATTTAGATTTAATTATGAATTAATTCGAAATATTATTTGCATGAGATTTTGACCATTGATCTGGGTTCTACAAGTGTTGTGGATCATCTAGGTATTTTTTTCATAATTTTGTGATGTGTAGATTATTTGTTATGAATTTTTTAAAATTGTTTTAATTAAAATTCATAAAATAATTATGCATGTTGAAATATATGAATTAAAATTTGCATAAGGACCCCATAGATACTTGCTTATTTTTGCTTTTGTTTGATTTCAGAAATCATATTATTTTGATTTTTATTAATTTATTAATTAATTGTTAATTAATTTATTCATATTAAAATAAAATAATAATAACAATAAAGGAATTTAATGGCGAGGGCAGTTTTTTAAAGTGTTATAAAGATACATCAGTTACAAAAAAAAAAAAAAAAAACTGCTGCTGCTCTGTCCGCGCGGGCGCGTGGCGCGTAACCGCTGTGAAGGGCCTGTAACGCATGTCGGGAATGTGTGACAGGGCCTGTAACGCATGAGCAACATGTGTTACATAATTAATAGCATTTAATTGTTGTAACGCATTCCAGTAATGCGTTACAGCCCCTCTGTCCACATTAAATTTGATTTTTTGGGAGTTTGGTAACTCCGTTTTGGGCGTGCAATATACCGTTGGATTCGTTTTTCCGAGACGGATCTAATGGAGTGGTCAAATATTTTTTATATAAAAGTTTGGAACTGTTTATATTCCCGGAAGTGTTTTAAAGCATGTACTAATTGTTTTAATTGCTTTTAAATACTATAATAAATCCATACATCATTATATCATTGTATGACATGATATTACTTGCATGCTTACTTATTTATTTATTTTTATATATGAGATATATGCATATATTTACCATGCGATGATAGATTTAGGTGAACTTAAATCGAAATAAGGTGTGCTCTAGAAAATCTAGAATATGAATCGTTTCTTGCCTTAACAATAATATTATGAGTACAACCATGAGATTCTTATGTTTATGAAACATAGAGTGAAATACTCTTTTGATGTTGAAAATGAAAATTTCTGTCTAGGCCGTTGGGTTTTAAGCAGGACCGATGTGACCCCTCCAACACACTGGGAATTTTTCATTTAAATATCATAATTGTATTTTGTTCAAGAAAAAAAGAATCTCCTAGTAATATGATTATGGTTGTAACATAATATAATCTCTCTTAATTAAAATTTATATCAAGTAGTAAATGGTCAATGGCACAACGGGCTTGTGTCGGTCATAGCCTTCCAACATGGTAGAAAGTAGTTCTTATTTTTGAATCATTGTCGTTTTGTGCTACAACCGAGGGCTTTGATTTCGAAATAAGAAATACTTGTCTATTACATAGAGATGTGTACAATGAATTAGAATCTAATGGTCGTTACGTGCTACAGCCGTGGGCTATTGGAGACTGATTCAATTGTATGAAATGTTGGGTTAGACTTGACTTAGAATATTGAGTTTGTCATGCTACAGCCGTGACTCAATTATTCAAGAGGCTAAAGTTTTATTAGGGAATAACATGAGATGTAATTGACAAGAGTTGTCTGCCTACTGAACATCACATGGCATTTCGTGCTACAGCCGAGGTTGTGTGATGGAATGTAGGATCCTTATTCCCACTAGCATTATGAATGCTTAATTTTTCCAATTAGGGGGTTGTATAAATTAGATAAACTAGTGGGAGCCACTTATGAATAAAGACCCGATTCATATAGTGTTTTAAAATGAAATTGAATATTTGCTAAGTGTTGTTATGTGTTTATCATTTACATATTTACTATATACATTATGTCTTCTGCACTATCACTCCGGAGCATACTGGATGCTCACAAATTGACTGGTCCTAATTTTGCTGACTAGCTTCGAAACTTGAAAATTGTTCTCAGGGTTGAGAAGCTGGAATATGTGCTTAACTCACCTAAGCCTGCTGAACCTGCTGACGATGCACATGATGATGAACATGTTGTGTATCGTAAGTGGATAGATGATGCAAATGTTGCTCAATGTATCATGCTAGCTTCTATGAACATTGAGCTACAGAAGCAGCATGAGCATATGGATGCTCACACTATCCTAACGCATCTACAAGAGTTGTATGATGTGGCAGGGAGGACAGCTCGATATGAGATATCGAAGGAGTTGTTCCGCTATAGGATGTCTGAGGGATCGTCTGTGAATGACCATGTACTTAAGATGATCAATTTGATTGAACGTCTTGGACAACTTGGTTTCAACATGGATGGGGAGCTGAGTCAAGACTTGGTCTTGCAATCACTTCCGGGTTCGTTTTCGCAGTTTTTTGTGAACTTTCACATGAATAAGTTGGACGTCAGCCTGGCTGAACTCCACAACATGTTGAAGACTGCGGAATCAAATTTTCCCTCTAAGAAGAGTTCTGTTCTTCTAATTGGTGAAGGTTCCAATCCTAAGAAAATGAAGAAGAACCCTCCCAAGAAGAAGAAAGTAGGTGAAAAAAGGCCGGTTCCACCAAAAGCTGAAGACCCCAAAAGCAAAGCTGTTTGCTTCCACTGTAACAAGGTGGGGCACTGGAAGAGGAACTGCAAGTTTTACCTTGCAGAATTGAAGAAGAAGAAGGGTAGTGAGACTGCCACTTCTGATTCAGGTATGTTCATGATAGAAGTGAATATGTCATTAAATCAAATTGCTACTTGGGTATTAGATACCGCCTGTGGTTCTCACATTTGCAATTCGTTGCAGGGACTAAGGAGAAGTAGGACTCTTGAGGAAGAGGAGGTGATTCTACGGATGGGAAATGGAGCAAGAGTTGCTGCTGAAGCTGTAGGATCATTTGATTTACATATGCCTACGGGCAAGACTATTCTTTTAAATAATTGTTATTTTGTTCCCTCGATTGTGAGGAATATTATTTCTATTCCTATGTTAGACTTGGCTGGATTTTCGTTTGTTATTCAGAATAATAAATGTTCAATTCTTAGAGATAATGTTCTTTATGGTGGTGGTATTTCAAATAATGGTCTGTATGTATGTGACGTAGAGCATAATTTACTACAAATTGAACGTACTAATAAAAGGAAAAGGGATGATGAAAATCTCACCTATTTGTGGCACTGCAAACTTGGTCATATTAGTGAAAATAGACTTCGTACATTGCATAAGGAAGGGTTACTTGAACCCTTTGATTTTGAATCATATCCTACATGCGAGTCTTGTCTATTGGGTAAAATGACCAAATCTCCATTTAGTGGACATGGAGAGAGGGCTGCAGATTTGCTAGGATTGGTACACACAGATGTATATGGACCGATGTCTACGCAAGCCATGGGTGGATTTTCGTACTTCATTACTTTCACAGATGATCGATCTAGATTCAGATATGTGTATTTGATGAAACACAAGTCTGAAGCCTTTGAAAAGTTCAAAGAATACAAGTATGAAGTGGAGAAACAAACCAAACATAGTATTAAAACCCTTCGATCAGATCGAGGTGGTGAATACTTGAATGGTGAGTTTCTAGATTATCTCAAAGAAAATGGTATAGTCTCTCAGTGGACTCCTCCATATACTCCACGGTTGAATGGGGTATCTGAAAGGAGAAATCGAACTTTTTTAGACATGGTTCGATCCATGATGAGCTATGCAGATCTTCCAGTATTCCTTTGGGGTTATGCATTGGAAACCTCAGCATATTTACTGAATAAGGTGCCTTCCAAATCTGTTCCTCAAACTCCATATGAGATATGAAAAGAAAGGAAACCGAGTCTTAAACACGTTAAGATTTGGGGATGTCCATCTTATGTCAAGAAAGTTGACCTTGATAAGCTGGAATCTCGATTCGTAAAATGTAAGTTTGTGGGATATCCTAAAGAGACTTTAGGGTATTACTTTTACACCGATCATAGGGTATTTGTCTCTAGACATGCTACCTTCTTGGAAAAACAGTTTATCCTTAAAGGGAACGGTGAGAGCAAAGTAGAACTTAATGAAGTTCAAGAAGCACAAACTACTAAGGTTCAAGAGGAAACACCTGTTCAGACTGAACAACCTTCTGTGGAACAGCCCATTCGTAGGTCAGAGAGAGTGTCTCGCCAACCTGAGAGGTATTATGGCCTTGTCATTGAGAATGACAATGAGTTGTCAATCATTGATGATGACGACCCTGTGACCTATAATGAGGCTATGAGTAGTATTGACTCAGAGAAATGGCAGAGTGCCATGAAATCCGAAATGGATTCTATGTATACCAACCAAGTATGGAATTTGGTTGAAGCACCCAAGGATGTGAAGCCTATTGGGTGAAAATGGGTATACAAGAGAAAGATTGGAGCAGATGGCGAGGTGGAGACCTATAAGGCCAGGCTCGTGGCAAAAGGATTCAGACAAAGGCAAGGTATTGACTTTGATGAAAGTTTTTCGCCTGTAGCCCTGTTAAAATCAATTCGGATTTTTCTTGCGATTGCTGCTTACTACGACTATGAGATATGGCAAATGGACGTGACAACAGCCTTCCTCAATGGGAAACTTGAAGAGGAAGTATATATGATACATCCAGAGGGTTTTGTTTCCAAAGGGAATGAACACCTAGTGTGTAAGCTGCTATGAACCATATATGGATTAAGGCAAGCTTCTCGTAGATGGAACATCCGTTTTGATGAGACAATCAAAGAGTTTGATTTTATCAAAAACATAGATGAACCATGTGTCTACAAGAAGGTTAGAGGGAGCGTGGTAACATTTCTTGTGTTGTATGTGGATGACATACTTCTGATAGGAAATGATATACCGATGCTACAATCAGTCAAAGTGTGGCTATCAAAGAACTTCACTTATGAAGGACATGGGAGAAGCATCCTACATTCTCGGTATGAAGATCTATAGAGATAGATCTATAAGAATGATAGGTCTTACCCAGGGTACATACATCGAGAAAGTGCTTAAAAGGATCAGCATGGAAAACTCCAAGAGAGGTCTCATACCAATGAGCCATGGAGTATCCCTTTCCAAGAAGATGTCTCCTAAGACACCTGAAGAAAGGGAGCGTATGAGTAAGATTCCTTATGCTTCGGCAATAGGATCTATCATGTACGCGATGTTATGTACTAGGCCTGATGTTGCTCATTCAATTAGTGTGACGAGTAGATATCAGTCCAATCCAGGTGAAGACCACTGGAAAGCAGTGAAGAACATCCTTAAGTATTTGCGAAGGACTAAGGATATTTTTCTTGTTTTTGGTGGATCTGAGTTGAAAATAGAGGGTTATACTAACTCTAGTTTTCAATCAGAAAGCGATGATAGCACATCCATGTCAGGGTACGTGTTTACTCTGAATGGTGGTGCGATTAGTTGGAAGAGTTCCAAACAGTCTACAACGGCTGACTCCACAGCGGAAGCAGAGTATATAGCTGCAAGTGAGGCTGCAAAAGAAGCCGTTTGGATGAGGAAATTTGTTTCTGAGTTGGGAGTTGTTCCTAGCATTGAGGAGCCTATTGTGTTGTATTGTGATAACAACGCAGCAATAACACAAGCCAAGGAACCTAGGTCTCATAAAAATACCAAACATGTTTTGCGGCGCTTTCATTTGATTAGGGAGATCATTGAAAGAGGAGATGTCAAAATTGAGAGAGTTGACACACATAACAACGTAGCAGACCCACTCACAAAGACATTGTCTCGGATTCACTTTGATCGTCATAAAGAGAAGATGGGTATTAGATACCAGTGTGATTGGCTTTAGTTCAAGTGGGAGATTGAAAGTGTTTGTCCTCAATCCAATCATGTATGATGAGTTATGAAGAACTTTCATGTATTCTTATTTGATTTCATTAATGTTAATAAAAGAATTGTTTTGTTTTTATTACGGGCTTTATCTATTTAAAGTGTTTTAAATAAGATGTTCCATAGTTTAGAGTAAAGTGTTAGATATAATTGCTGACGTTTGTTCATCAGTGTTTAAGTACCAGGTACTCATCAGAGTTTACTGGAAGCCAGTCAGAGTTTATTAAAGTCTGACGGGGAGAAAGTTTACCTTAGCTGTCGGTGCTGATATAAAGATTCTAGAAGCAATATATCTTGAAGATGGAAAGAAGCAAGATATATTGAGACAGTTAAGGAAACGGAACAGAAGACAGAAGCAATCCTAATTTGATATAATTTGTATAGCTGATTTATAGGAATATCAATTAGAGATTGATTATGTAGCTGCGTATTATATAAACACAGATAGGTTAACCCTAAAAGGGAGGCGAATACTGAATACATTATTCTTGTAACCTAGCAGCTCTCTGTGATTCTTTAACATCACTGAGAGAAGAATTATTTATATAATTCAGTTGTTGATTCAGAAACAGTGTTCTCAATTGTTATTCTCATACATATATTGATTATATATTGTGTATTCGGCCTAACAATTGGTATCAGAGCCAAGGCTGATTAGAATATACAGTTTATCGATCCAAACACAAGTATAATCATGACTGACAACTCTCAGGAAGGTTCTAATGCAGGTTCTAATGTTCAGAAGGTTCAACCTACTTCTGTGAGTCGATATGAGACTATAAGGGTTCCAATTCTCAGACCAAGTGAATATCCAATATGGAAGGTGAAGATGACCATGTTTCTGGAAGCCACAGATCCAGAATACCTTGATAGAATCAATGATGGTCCTCATATGCCAACTAAATTGTCTCCTGTTATTACTGGGCAAGAACAAAAGACTGTTCCAAAAGAGAAGAAAGATTTGACTCCTGAAGACATCTCATCAATTGCAAAGGATGCAAAGGTTAGACATCTACTACACAGTGCCTTAGATAATGTCATGTCTAACAGATTTATTGGCTGCAAGACTGCCAAAGAAATTTGGGATGCTTTGGAAGTCAGGTGTCAAGGAACAAGTGCTATAAAGAAGAACAAGAAGACTATTCTAACACAGGAGTATGAACACTTTGACTCTAGATCTGATGAAAGTTTGACAGATACATATGACAGATTTTGTAAATTGTTGAATGATTTGTCTCTGGTTGATAAAGAATATGAACTTGAAGAGTCAAATCTCAAGTTTCTTCTATCCCTACCTGAAAGATGGGATTTAAAGGCAACAACAATCAGAGACAATTATGATCTTGCAGATACAGATCTTGATGAAATCTATGGGTTGCTTAAAACTCATGAACTTGAAATAGAACAGAGAAACAAAAGATCTGGAAAGAAGACAAAATCTGTTGCTCTTAAAGTTGAAGAAAAGCCTGTCAAGAAGGAATCATCAAGAAAGAAAACCAAAGGAAAGGCTTTAGTCATTAAATCTGACAATGAGTCATCAAACTCTGATGATGGCTCAAACACTGATGATGAAGCTTCTGATTCTGAGGATGATGAAGAAGAGATGATGAGAATGGTTGCTTTAATGGTGAAGACCTTCAAGAAGATGGGATTCAAGAACTTCAAGAAAGGAAAGAGATTCTCAAGGAAAGATTCAAATTCTGATAAGAGAAATTTCAGAAAGTCTGATGGAAAACATACCAAGTCTGGAAAGAAAGACAAGTCTGAGATCCAGTGCTACAAGTGTAAAGAGATGGGTCATTATGCTCCAGAATGCAAGAAAGGAAAATCTGAGAAAGCACTCATCACTAAAGGCAAGGACTGGGCAGACACTTCAGACTCAGATGAGGGAGTCAATTATGCTCTCATGGTAACTGTTAAAGATGAAGCTGAGTCATCTGGAAACAAGGTACCCCTAACAACTTATGCTTATGATACTGATAATATATCTGAATTAAGAATTTATCTTAAAAGCATACATGTTAGTTATAGGGATCAGACTTTAGAAAATGAAAGAATCAAATCTGAGAATCTAGGTCTTAAAGAGAGGAATAAATTTCTTGAAGAGAAACTTGTTAACATGCAACAAGTTCAAAAGGAGAGAGATGATGTTGTCTATGTTGAACAGGAGTTGCTTAAAAGATATAGGGAAATAGAATCTGAGTTGGAAAAAGAGAGGAAAGTAATTAAAACCTGGACAAATTCTAGAAAAGACACACATCAGGTTTTTCAGACAGATACTGTAGGCTTAGGTTACTGTGAGGGAGATGAACTTAGGTTTAAAGATAAAGTTAAAGTGAAACCACAACTTAAACCTGTGCAATTTGTTCCGGAATACAGTAAGCTAAAGTCTGTTGTTGTAAAAGAAGCTGTTATGAAGCAAATTGAAACTTGTGAAAAACAGGTTAATATTGGTTCAATAATAGAGAATAAGATTGAGCTAGAAGTTGTTAAAGAACCAGTAAAAATCTGTGATAAACAGGTTAATGTTGGTTTGATGACAGAAAAACAATTCAAACATAAGCTCAAAGAAGTAAAGTCTGTCAACAAACAGAAAATGTTTAAGAAGAATAGGAATGGAAAAGTAGGCATTAATAAAAGAAATGATTATCTGCCTAATTCTGCTGCTCCTAGAAAGACATGTCATAGTTGTGGTAGTACTAACCATCTTGCCAGGTTTTGCAAGAAGAACAAAGATATTAACTCTTTACCCTCCACATCTGGAGTAAAGAATGATTATGTTAGGGTTAGACCACAGACTTCATGCACACACTGTGGGAGCACTTGGCATTCCATTTATACTTGCAAGAGTTATCATGCTATTTATCACAACTATTATGAGCTAAAACCCAACTTGAAATGGGTTAGAGCAAACTCTGCAAGTGTAAAGTCTGACAATGTTAGTTTAAACTCTGTTGATAGTGATTCCGCTGCAAAAGCTAACAATGTTAAGAAAGCCAAAGGATCCAAGCAAGTCTGGATCCTTAAATCTAACACTCAGTGATTGATTGTGATTGCAGGGCATAAAAGAGAGCACTCTTATCTTGGACAGTGGATGCTCAGGACATATGACTGGAAATAAAGCCCTGCTATCAGATTTTGAGGAAAAAGCTGGCCCAAAAGTTTCCTATGGAGATGGCAACATAAGACATACTCTGGGATATGGCAATATCAATCTTGGAAGTGTCATCATTACAAATGTAGCTCTTGTCTCAGGACTCAAGCATGATCTGCTTTCTGTGAGTCAAATCTGTGACAAAGGATACCATGTAGATTTTCATAATGAACATTGTGAAGTTATCAGCAAATCTACAGGGAAAGTTGTTCTAGTTGGACACAGGCACAATAACATCTATGAAGCAAGTTTGGTAACAAACTCTGAAGGAAAAACTGTGTGTCTATCAGCAAGAATGTCCAGTGAAGAGAGTTGAAAATGGCATAAGAAGATCTCTCACTTAAACTTGAACAACATCAATGAGCTGATTCGAAAAGATCTTGTAAGGGGACTTCCAAAGTCAATACTCAGCTTAGATGGTCTGTGTGATTCTTGTCAAAAGGCCAAGCAAAGGAAGTCATCTTTCAAGAGTAAATCTGAATCTTCAGTTGTGGAACCTTATCATCTTCTACATGTTGATCTTTTTGGTCCAGTAAATATAATGTCAATGGGCAGAAAGAAATATGCTCTAGTCATTGTTGATGAGTACACTAGGTACACATGGGTGTACTTCTTAGCAAAGAAGGATGAAACTGCCTCAATTCTAATGGATCATGTAAAAATACTGGACAAAGGATCACAGTACAAAGTGAAAATTCTAAGAAGTGATAATGGTACTGAATTCAGAAATTATGAAATGGAAGCTTTCTTCAAGGAAAGAGGAGTGAAGCAAGAATTTTCTGCACCTGGAACTCCACAGCAAAACGGTGTAGTTGAAAGAAAGAACAGAACCCTAATCGAAGCTGCCAGAACAATGCTTGATGAAGCAAAATTGCCAACTTATTTCTGGGCAGAAGCTGTTCAAACAGCTTGTTTTACTCAAAATGCTACACTGATCAACAAGCATGGGAAAACACCATATGAGATGGTGAAGAATAAGAAGCCAAATTTGAAATATTTTCATATTTTTGGATGCAAGTGTTTTGTGTTGAAAACTCATCCTGAACAATTGACCAAATTTGACTTAAAAGCTGATGAAGGAATTTTTGTTGGATACCCACTATCAACTAAAGCATTCAGAGTCTACAATCTAAGAACTAAAGTGATCATGGAATCTATACATGTGTCATTTGATGACAAGAAAATAACTGGAATAGAAGATGAAGAATATCATGATCAACTTCGCTTTAAAAATGAAGATCTATACTCTGATGATGTAAACTCTGATGCAGCAAATCCAACAAACTCTGACGAAGCATACTCTGATCCTCTACTGGTAAACACTGACGAATTTTCTCTGACAGAACAAAATAGAGAACCAGTTGAGGGGGAGCGTGAAGAAACTTCAGGAACTTCTCAAAGTGATGACTCAAATTCTGAAAGAGAGTCAAATATAGAATCAAACAGAAACTCTGAGTCAAACTCTGAAAGTTCAAATACTGAACAATCCAATTCAGGGGGAGCCTCAGAGAATGCAAATAGTCAAGAAGAAAATCAGGAGAGCATGGATCAAGGGGGAGGATCTAATAATGATAATAGAAGCCAATTACCAACAGCAAGAAGGTGGACACAATCCCATACACCTGACTTGATAATTGGAGATCCAGAAGCTAGTGTAAGAACTAGAAGTGCTACAAATAATGAATGTCTGTTTCATGCATTCTTATCTCAAACAGAGCCCAAGAAAGTGGAAGCTGTCAATTTCTTGGTGACAGATTAGTTTCTTGGTACAGCAAGAAACAGAAATCAATTTCCACATCCACAACAGAAGCAGAGTATATAGCTGCTGGTAGCTGTTGTGCACAGATTTTATGGATGAAGAATCAGTTGCTGGACTATGGATTAAGGTACTCTAGAATACCTATTTACTGTGATAATCAAAGTGCTATTGCTATGACAGGTAATCCAGTTCAGCACTCCATGACCAAGCACATCAGCATAGGTATCATTTTATCAGGGAACATGTGGAAGAAGGAAACATTGAGCTTCATTTTGTGTCTACAGACCAACAGCTTGCAGATATCTTCACCAAACCTTTGAGTGAAGCTACCTTTACAAGGCTGGTAAATGAACTTGGAATGGTCTCTGGTTTTGACTAGAGATACCGGTTAGATTCAAACTCTATACATGATAGATTTTATGCTCATGGTTCTTTGCATGTGTTAACTGTTATTTGTACCAGTATGTTAAACTCTGATAGTAAACTCTGTTAGTCATACTCTGTCAGTCATACTCTGTCGGTTAAAGTCTGATGTTAAACTCTGATTGTGATTTTTGTCTGAAACACATGGACCGATGAAGAAATTTGTATGAAGCATGATTTTCAGTAAGTAATCATGAATCCTTCTAAGTAATATAAATTCTGATTTCAAAATGTGCAGAAATTTTACACAGAATGATACTGTCTCTATATTTATAGCATCTCTTAGTTTATTGATCCTATACAATGAGTCTATATTAGCTGTTTGCATTTTCTCTCATAAATTAATTGTATTAACTGATGAAAAGTCTAAACTCTGAAAATTAGTTACAAATATTTCACCCTCAAATCAAAAGATGCCAAAAAGAGCACAAATTCCTTTGAGATCATGTTGTGCCTAGGAAGATCCAGGAACTTATTGTATGAAATAAGGGCTAAAATCTTTGATTTTTGGTGACTAGTGCCAACCACTGATTACTGGAAAAATAAATAAATAATAAAAAAATTATATATATAAAGGGGGTGAAAATAAAAAATATATCCAAATGAAAGGATATCAGAATACAGAGTTTAGATATAAAAATCAGATTTTATTTTATATGAGAGTTTGAGCAACCAGTTTTTACTGCTTTAGTTTGTGGATTTTATGCACTTTGAGATGATCTAAATATGTATATTCAGTAAACTCCGCTATTCACACACAAAAATACTCACACCTGTCCAGTTTGTGAAAAGAGTTTATTTATAAAGCAGGAGGATTGGTAAACACTGATGAAATGTGTACTCTACGCTGAGGTAACTTTATTTTAATCTCTGATGATTAAAATTAATTATTTGTTTCAGACAGTTAACAATTTTGAGAAAACATTCTTGAAAATAAAAGAGTATGATTGGTAACGGTTCTAATTTGTATTAAACAGAGGAGAGAGGTTGAGTGTCTAGAAAAGTGTAAAAGGCGGTAATTATTGCTGTTTTTACTGCGCATGCGCATTGGAAACTGTCAATTACTGCTGTCAGTCATTGCATGTGTGCCACGTGTCCCACTCACGTTTTACGGAGTAAGACAGTTATGTGTATTGATTAGAAACTGTTCAGTTTTTAATTAATTATTTTGTATTAATATCCAATACACAAACTCATTTGAACTTTTCACAACTTATTCCAATTCACACATTTTCACAAACACTTTTACTGCAAACACTCTCAAAAAATTTCTAAGTCATTCTCTAATTATTTCTAAATCGTTCAAATGGCTTCTACTGCTTTTGTATCCTCTGATCTTGAATTTGTTCCTAACAACTATGCTGCTCCATTGGCTAATGAGAACGCACCGGAGGCGTTTCATCTGATGCAGAATTTTCTTGCCCAATCTCCAATCGGGCGTGCTCTTGTAGAACCAGAGAAGCTTTCTGGATTACAAATTAAAAGCTTCTGGGAGACTGGTGTCTATGATGATGGTGGTGAATCAGGAACACCATCCATTATTTTCGAGTTTCAAGAAACAGAGTATTTTATTACTCCTGGTACAGTTCGTGCAGCTATGGGCTTTGGTGAGTATACTGCTTACACCATCGCTGTTGGTGATGCTGATTTGGTAAGGATGATGAAGGAGATAGGATACAGTGGGTCTTTGGCTAAGATAGGTCAGTTGAAGCGACCGTTCTTGAGAAAGGAGTGTAGCTTTTTCTTCGATTGCATTACAAGAACGTTCAGAAAGAAATGCACAAACTGGGATGCTATTCCCACGGACAGTCTGCAAATTGGGTATTCTTTACTTTATGGTACTCATTTTGATTTTGCTAGATTAGTTTTAACTAATTTAGGTGAGAAAATGACTGAAAACAGAAGGGTAGTTTACTTTGCTCGTTTTTGTCAGATTTTATTTTCTGTTTGTGTTAATGGGGTAGATATTATTGATAATGATATTATTCCTTGTTTTAAACTGCACAAAAGAGTATTCTCTGATCTTATTAACAAGGATGTCAAGAAGGGTAATCTAGGTGATTTCTTATTACCTGAGTTGGTTCAACAGTTTTTGGTCAATTCTACCCAAACACAATCTGAAACTCAACCACAACCACAATCTGAACCACAGCCTGAACCTCTAGATACTGTTCTTCCCAATAAACCAAAATCTAGTGGTAGAACTAAGCATATGGGTTCTAAGCCAGCAAGGATTTCTAAATCATCAGTTGATATTGGGGTGTCAACATCTGCTGGAACTTCAAGGAAGTAAAGAAGGGCAAATAGGCCATCTTTTGCTGACAATGAGATTTCACATCAGAAAAGAAGAAAGTTGGTGGCTGATTATCTTTTTGAGGAGTTGGATGTTTCTGATCCAAATATTGAAGCTGAAAATGTTGAAAATGTTGATGCTACAAATGCTGAAGCTCCTTTAGCTGAGAATCGGGAGGTTGTTAATGAAGCTCTTTTAGCTGTGACTAAGGAGACTGTTATTGATGAAGCTACTGTGCCTGATGAGGCCAGAGCAAATGTTGATGCAGAGGATGCTATGCCTGCACTTGATGATTTCATTGATGATTTTAATATGGATGCAAACATTGAAGCACATCCTAGTATCAGTGTTTGTGATACTGAGGATGTGGCAGCTGATCAACCCACCCAAATTCTAGATGAGTCTCTTGCAACTCATACAGAGATTCTCTCTGTCAATAATTCAATTCCTGAAATGGGTGAGGAGGTTGATCAGGTAATTGCAGCTGCTGTCAATAAATTGGATGAAGCAGAGAAACTGAATGACATTGTTGCAGAGTCTATTCCTGAAGAAGCAGAGGTTCTTGCAAATGTAAACTCTAAGAATGTTGAAGCTGTTGCAGAGCAAGTTCTTGAAGAAGCTGCACAGATAAACACTGAAGCTTCTGCAGAGAATATTGTTGATGAAGCTGCAGAGCAAATTCCAATGAATGTTGATGCTGATCAAACTGCTGTTCATTTTGAACATGCAAACTCTGGTTTAAATGTCTCTTCGTCAGACTCTGATACTCATGAATCTACACCTTTTCTAAGGGATCTTACTGCAGAGTCTATCAAAGCAAATCAATATGCTACTGAAGATCATTTCAGGGAAATGTATTTTAAAAATTGGTCAGGAGCAGACTGTATTTTTCCGGCCAACAGGGCTGCTGATTTTGTTGCAAAGTCTGTTGCCTCAATTACAAATCCTGAACTTCTAAGTCATTTAAAGGCTACAGTAGTGCAAGTGAAGACTCTTAATAATCGATTTGATGAAACTCACCAGTTAGTGACTGGTTTGAGAAATGATATAGCAGCTAGAGAGTTGGTGTTGAAAAATGATAAAGCTCTCTATTCTACTCTGTTTGCAAATCAGGTCGAATTTAAGCAAAGGCTAAGCAAAGTAGAAGAGAATCAGACTGTCATGTCTGCAAAGATTGATACAATTGCTACTTCTTTGGAATTGCTGACATCAGTTCTAATTCCTGATGATGTCAAAAAGGGGGAGAGGGTTTCTAAGGACAAATGCAAAAGAACTCAAACTCTGAGACAGAGGGATGATGGAACTGATGGTGGAAGCAAGGACACTGAGAAAAAGTCAAATATTATTCAAGTGCAAGGGAGATTCAAGTCAAACTCTGATAGAAATCAAACAAACTCTGGTGTTGGTGGCTCTGGTACTCATGCTCAATCTTCTTCAAGACTTAAGAGTCTAGTGATTTCAGCTAATCCAATAACTGATGAAGAGATTGCAGCCAAGCTGTTTTTAGATGAGCATGATGGTGAAGTGACAGTTGAGGATTTGGAAGCAGAAATGAAGATGATATCTGAAGAACATAGAAAGAAAGTTGCTTCTGGGAATTACAAGAAGAAAGCTGTAAAAATTCCAAGAAAGAAAGAACTGGGTATCTCTATCAAGGAAAACTCTCAACAGAGTATACAATATTCAAGAAGGCCAACAGAAATTATTTCTGGTAAGGGCAAAGGGAAGCTGATAGAAGATATAGCAACAAAGAAAAATTATTCAACCTCTGACATAGCTCAAGTTGAATCTGTTCTAAATCAATCAACCACTGACAAAGCTCAAGTTGATGATTCTTCTAAAGTTGTGACAACCTCTGACGTTGCTCAAGTTGTGCAAACTCAATCATCTACACAACTCCAAGGATTCAAAAGACCTATACTGCCTGAAACTCTGAAGCCATAATCTGTGAATTTTCTTCAAACCAGAACAGTACTTGGAAAAGAATCTTATGATAAGTCTGGTTTGGGTTCACATAGAGAGAAAAGGATAAATAACAGACCTCTAGATCAAACATCACTGGCAGAACCTGGTGTTGGGGTTACTCAAGAAAATCTTGACAAACTAGTGTCTGTTCAGATGATTTACCACAAAGGGTTAAAGAAAGAGTTTCTGTTATACTTTATGTCTGATGGAAGAGTATACAGAATAGGAGAAGCTGATGTTCAAATAAAGCTATGGGAAGAGCTTGAGTATGTTCTATATCTTCTTAAAATCAAAAATAGAAGTACTCACAATGCTGCTCTAGTTCTAAGAGAAAGGATGCTGAGGACAAAATCTATGCTTGGAGGAGGTGTTTCAAGTGCATACATTCCTAAGTACAAAGATGCTTATGGAAAGATTGTTGAGATAAAGAGAAACAGTGCCAAGTTCAAGACAGCACTGGGAATAAAAGTCTTGGAGTTCAACTTAGAGTCTGACAAATCTTACTATATCCGGCTAGGGAATGAAATGAAGAAGAACAACATTTATTCTCTGAGAGCTGCTATATACCAGACTGGAGAAAGTGATCCAGAGCTTAAAGAATTGAAAGGGATCATGGTAGATGAGCTGGAAAAAGCTGAAAGGAGGCTTCTCATTGATTATCTCAGGACAGTGCCTGATATTGAAGAGATTAAGTAAAGTCTGACTTTAAGTTTTTAAAGTTTTCTGTTCTAAGTTAAAGTTAAACTCTATTATATTTAAACACTGCATTTGTTATATGTTTTGACATCATCAATTATCTATTTAACTTGTACATTTTTATTATGGACAAGTTGGGGGAGATTGTTAGATATAATTGCTGATGTTTGTTCATCAGTGTTTAAGTACCAGGTACTCATCAAAGTTTACTGGAAGCCAGTCAGAGTTTATTAAAGTCTGACGGGGAGAAAGTTTACCTTAGCTGTCGGTGCTGATATAAAGATTCTAGAAGCAATATATCTTGAAGATGGAAAGAAACAAGATATATTGAGACAGTTAAGGAAACGGAACAGAAGACAGAAGCAATCCTAATTTGATATAATTTGTATAGCTGATTTATAGGAATATCAATTAGAGATTGATTATGTAGCTGTGTATTATATAAACACAGATAGGTTAACCCTAAAAGGGAGGCGAATACTGAATACATTATTCTTGTAACCTAGCAGCTCTCTGTGATTCTTTAACATCACTGAGAGAAGAATTATTTATATAATTCAGTTGTTGATTCAGAAACAGTGTTCTCAATTGTTATTCTCATACATATATTGATTATATATTGTGTATTCGGCCTAACATAAAGCTTCTAGAATTATAATGAGATTATAATAGTGAGATCTAGAAGATGATAACTCTAGACTTAAACAGTTCCTGATCATAGGATAACTAATCGGAAGTTGGTGAATCCGCAAAGATTGGTACATACTATGCTTGCTCCCGTCAGGAGGATGTCTGTTCTCAAGGCATTTGTGTGGTGACACTATAGCTAGTATGTAGGTGCTTGTTAGGGAATAAGTTTACTGAACATGACTCGATAAGTTGAATAGCTAATGGAGTTTACTCACGTGTCAATAGTTATTCACTGAGTGATAGTTGTACAAGTGTCCTTAGACTTGAGATCGTTAGAGTTATCTTGTATATAATGAACTATGCTTTGGATTAGTCCTTAGTCTCAAGGACATCCATTAGGTCTATTCTGGGCATATGGATTTGTGTATGGAGATAGTTAACGTCAATAGAGGATCTACCCCTTCCAGTATAGGAAGAGAATATCCTATGTTATTCTTAGTATGCGAGTTCTGGAATCTCTGGCTAGAGTGTATGAAATTAGAAAGGAGTTTCTAATTTGCATTAATATGAACTTAACATTATGAATAAGAAATCATATGATTAAATTTGATAAGGCCTGACACGAGATCCATGATATTTAATCGGGATATTGTAGGGTAGAAGGAATTGATTGTACTGAAACTAGTCACTGACAGGTTCTTGGTATTCTAAGCAGTGAATTCATATTATCCGGATAGTCGCGATATGTTGAGAAGCATCACTCACGATGTAGAATAAATATAATTAATCAGTTAATTATATTTAATGAATTATTAGAATTCATATAAATAATAAATAAAAGTTTATTATTATTTATTTCTACTATCGGCTTAATATTGAACCTACAGGGTCACACCATAAAAGAATATTTTCTTTGATGAAAAGATTTAAATTATGAGAGAGGAAGAATATTTTCTAAATAGTTTAGAAAAAGAAATAATGATTAAAATAGTTTTAATCATTATTAAAGCATTTTAGAAATGTGGGGTTAATATATATATATATATATATATATATATATTATTAAAAACCCTAAAAGAGCCCTATAAATAGAATGAGATAGTTCATTCTAAGGCTCATCCTATTTTGTGAAAAAAACCTAAAAAGGAGCTAGCCTCCATCTCTCTCTCTCTCTCTCTCTCTCTCTCTCTCTCTCTCTCTCTCTCTCTCTCTCTCTCTCTCTCTCTCTCTTTTCTCTCTAAAAGGTGTTAGAGTTTTTTTTTGAAGAAATCATCGAAGAAAAATTCTTGGTGGATACCGGTAGAGTGCTTCACACTCTAAGGAGCAACTGCTTGCAACCATCGTTTTAAAGCTTCGATTCTCAAGGTATGGTTACGATTCCCCTCGATCTAGATTTTATATGTTTTTCTATATGTGCGATACATGGTTTTTACGGAATAATTTTTATATCACGCTTCCGCTCATCCATAAATTCCTATCACTATATCTCTATTTAGAAAAGTTATTTTCACATCCATTTTATGTACTGTCAGTTTTCGCTTAGCAGCGATAACAAACATCATCCTTATGGACGTTATTCTCGATACAGGAGAATACGTATAAAAGTAATCAATCCATTTATGTTGCTTGTATCCTTTGATTACAAGTCTAGCCTTGTACTTATCGATAGTTCCGTCAATTTTCAACTTCTTCTTGAAAACCCACATGTTACCTAATGCTTTACAACCATTTGGCAAGTCCGCTAATTCCCAAGTATGATTCTGTACACTATAATCAACTTCACTCTTAATGGCCTCTTTCCACATAGGTCCATCAGGTGATGTTACCGCTTCCTTGTAGGTTGTCGGATCACCTTCTTCGAGCAAATAGGTCATAAATTCTGACCCAAAGGATTTCTTCTTTCTTTGTCTTTTGCTTCTTCTCACTACCCCCACATCTTCGTCTTCACTTTCGGCATTCTTATTACCGTCTTCTATAGACTCATGAGCTCGTTTAGACGTTGTAGGGCGTTCAATTCCAGGATTACAAGGAAATACATTCTCAAAGAATGAGGCATTCCTTGACTCCATGATTGTATTCTTTTGAATATCCAGAATCTTAGATTCATATACAAGAAACCGAAATGCGGTACTATGTGGTGGATATCCGATGAAAATACAATCCACAGTCTTTGGACCAATCTTCACCTTCTTAGGTGCAGGTATTGGTACCTTAGCAAGGCACCCCCACACTTTCAGAGTTTGGTAACTTAGTTTTTTTTCTTCCACATCCCATAAGGACTTACATCCTTATTCTTACGAATCATCATATTTAAAAGATGGTTCGCGCTCAAGATGGCTTCCCCCAACATCGACTGCGGAAGACCAGAGCTTAGCAACATCGCATTCATCATCTCTTTGAGAGTGCGATTCTTCCTCTCAACCATTCCATTTGACTGAGGGGAGTATGGTGCAGTGACCTCATGGATTATACCATGTTGTGAACAGAATTCACCAAAAGGTTCAACATATTCACCTCCACGATCACTTCGTATCATTTTGATTTTCTTTGTATGTTGTGTCTCAACTTCTTTCTTATAGATTTTAAATTTATCCATATCTTTGTATTTGCTTTTAAGCAAGTATACATAGCAGTATTTCATACAATCATCAACGAATGTAATAAAATACTTATTTCCTCCTCTAGTTGGAGCAAATTTTAAATCACATATGTCGCTATGTATTATGTCTAGCACTTTGGTGTTTCTTTCAACTTGTTTAAACATTGATCTCGTTAATTTTACCTCAACTTTGAGTCGATACTCAATTTTGGTATGTATTCTTTTACACTTAACCTTCGTAAAGTGTCATAATTTACATGTCTTAATCTAGCATGCCATAAATTAGGAGACTCAAGCAAGTAAGTATTAGAATTCTTTATATCATTATCATCCTTAACAAAGATACCATCAGCCCATCAGCTAAATAGCCCTTCCCTACAAAGATACCATTCTTAGACAAAATAACCCCTATCTAACTCTATTACAATGCAAAAGCCATGCTTATTCAACAAGGAACCAGACACAAGGTTCTTGCGAATATCAGGCACATAAAGTACATTATTCAAAGTCAGATCCTTTCCAGATGTCATCTTCAGAATCACTGTGCCTTCCCCCTCAATGGTTGAAGTCGCTGAATTCCCCATTTAGAGCTTCTCACCAGCATTGGAAGCTATGAGGCTAGAGAAAATTGCCTTGTCTGAGCAAACATGCCTTGTAACACCAGTATCAATCCACCATTCCTTTGGATTAGAGCCAACCAGGTTCACTTCAGAGACCATAGCACATAGGTCTATGTCACCCATCTCCTTGAAGATATCATCCACCATGTTTGCTTCCTTTTTCTTGTTGGGCTTCTTTAGCTTCCTGCAATTAGAAGACTTATGACCCACTTTATTACTGTTGTAGCACTTCCCTTGAAAATTTGACGGCTTCAAAATTCTTCCCTTGGGTGCCAGCTTCGCCCCTTTACCAGAATTGTTCTTCTTGGGCTTATGTTCTACTATGTTTGCCTTTTCAATGGCAACACCCGTCTTCTTCTCGGATCCCCTGTTGTCTTCTTCAATGCGAAGTCTAACGATCAGATCCTCCATAGACATCTCCTTTCGCTTGTGCTTAAGGTAGTTCTTGAAATCTTTCCAACCATGTGGCAGCTTCTCGATCACAGCATCCACTTGGAAAGACTCACTTATGACCATCCCTTCAGTATGAATATCATGGATGATCACTTGAAATTCTTGCACCTGACTGACCAGAGTCTTGGAATCCACCATCTTATAATCAAAAAAGCGGCCAACAATCCACTTCTTTGCCCCAGCGTCCTCGGATTTATACTTATGGTCAAGTGATTGTGATTCCCATAAGTCCTTAGTTGTTGGCTTCGAGCTATACACTTTATACAACAAGTCAGCCAAACCATTAAGCACGTAGTTCTGACAGATATAGTCGGCGTGCTTCCAAGAATCGGCTGCATACACAGCCTGTATGTTACTCTCAGCAATGAGCAACGACACATCCTCTTTTAGATAGTGACCAAGATTCAACGTGGTCAGATAGAACATCATCTTTTGCTGCCAGCGTTTAAAATTCGTACCATTGAACTTCTCAGGTTTCTCAGTATGTGTAACATGCACGATAGGAACCGTCAGCACAACAGGTGCAATAGTCATTACAGGTATAACAGGCGTCTGTACTTCCGATGTCTGCACATAGTAGAACCAAAACCTCTCATAGTCTATCCAAACGGAACACTAAGCTGTCCAACAACAGTGTGTCCCAAAGGTACATGTGTCGTAGACACATGTCCAGCCGATATCTGACCCCTATCAGGTATAACCTGTGCGTTAGGGTTAGGCGGCAACTGGTGACCCCCATCAGGTATAACATGTTCGTTGGGACCAACCGAGCTTCCATTGTTTACAGTTTCAATATTCTCCATAGATCTGTTACTAAAGAACCAAACAGAGGCAGATGTATAAGTCACAAATTAAAATAATAATAACATGCTTTAAGATTGTTAGACAATCTGTGATATTAGTACATAAAACAACGTGAGCGTGTGTGAATAACATATAAGGTGTATATAAACAGTAAACAAATAAACGAATAAAAGTAGGAGACATGGAAAAAAAACCGAGTGCAGTGCGTGACTGTCTCCTTAAAGCGTATTAGCCCTCACTATATGTGCGAACGAATTGCTTCGCAGGATAAAACGGTTTGCAGTAAGGCTGTTGAATAGCGTCACTCTCGGCGAGCTTGAGACGAACAAGAAACTATCATCGGAGGAAGAGAATAGAGATGTGTTTCGAATGAATAATCCTAATGATCTACACGAGTATATATAGGCTAGGAAAACTTGTGCGCTACATAATTGCCATAATTAATTAACCGCGTTAATCAATTATGTCGGTGACAATTTCCTTAATTAATTAGTAATTAGTCAAGCTAATTAATTACGTCGGTGACAATTTCCTTAATTAATTAGTCAAGCTAATTAATGGCATTGGTGGCAAAAAATCCGAATCTAAAACCGAAATTGATTTTACCGAATCAATTAATTCACCCATAATTCACCCTTATTTTCCAACCGAAAGATCCGGTTTGGGGTAATGTCTAACTACGCCATATTTAAACATCCCCTTGAGTGCTTGCTAGTCTGCTATATCAAGAATTTCACATACAGCTTCTAACAGTAATAATATTCATGTGAGTCATAAATTAGACGTTGCTGGTTAACTTGTAAAATAGTACTTCACATAAATCATACTTCAAAGTTGTGCATGACATTTTATAACGCAGTAATTAACAAATCATCCATTCATCTCAGATGCATTGTTATGATGTATAAATGTTTAAATTTGTTTGGAGAAATGAATCATTTATAACCTCTCATGTTTCATGTTTGTGTAGAAAAATTTAAGATATGGATGGAAATTAAATTTAAGTTCATATAATCCACATGATCTTCTCTTTGCTTTACTTTTCTAGTTATAATCTTGAAATAAATTAATTTACAAAATGAAATACATAGAATGTTATATTTTACTAAAACTAATTTGGATATAGTGCAACATAATATATAAAGAAAATAATTATATATGATCACTAGAAGGACAATGAAGATTAATCACACCCGTACATGACAAAAACCAATTCTTTGTTTTGACCTCCACGAAAAATTAATTGGTTTAGTTTAAAAATTAATTCATACAATATTGTTTGCATTTCTTTGTGTAATTTCATAGTAAATCAATTCTTGAGTTTTTTTTAAATATTTCATATTTATCTTTAGGATTTAGGAAAATATTATATGAACATACCCAAATGCCATTCAGTCGAGTAATGCCTTAATATAGAATCATAGTTTTACTGTTTGTTAAATTTTATAATTCTATGATTGTTCAATAAATCGATTGTTAATTACATATGGTCAATTTTACAAGAAAATATTTACCTTTTACGATATCCCTACCAAGAAAGTAAGTGCTTGCATTTGGAGATGATTGATAACATCATATTAGCTAGTCGTGTTTATACTGCAATAGCATGTCTAACCTGCAGTCACTATCTTTTACTACTGGTTTTATGGATTTTGTGCCTAATTTTTACCTCTTCATATTTGCAAGTTAAAAATGATTTGCTACACACAGGACCCTCATTAATTATAAGGAAATTCTTTACGACACCTTGAACATGAGTATTTCAAATATGAAACCAAGAATAAAAAGTGAAGACTCCTTCGAGGTCTGCAGCTCTAACCGTATATGCCTCTACATTTGTTAAGCATGTTACCATCCTTTTGTTGGGTATAATACTATACTACACTGCAACAATATGGCAGTTATATATATATTTATATTAACAAGAACATGCAGATTAACCAATTAATAAAACAAACATGAAGGTCGAAACAAAAATATAATTAGAGACTATAATTAACGAGAAAAGAAGAAACACTTAGCTATCATCGTCGCTTTAACAAAATCAAGAACAGCTGAGTCGCCAAGCCTTAGAGAAGACGCGACTGTTCTTGAAGAGATTATTGCCCCAATTACGTTGTGTTGGGTTGCAACAATATCACTTCCAGGATAAAACAACACAGATCAATTCGTTCACAGAAATGTAGAGATCAACGACGACCAGCGCCTCAGTTCGCCTGAGAACTATGTATGTATGTATTGAGAGAGAGAGAGAGAGAGAGAGAGAGAGAGAGAGAGAGAGAGAGAGAGAGAGAGAGAGAGAGAGAGAGAGAGAGAGAGAGAGAGAGAGAGAGAGAGAGAGAGAGAGAGAGAACTAGAGAGAGCTTCTAGGGTTAAGAATATGTATACGTTACACTATTATTTTACTTTATATTTTGTATATATTATATACAAAATAAAATGTAATAAATACAACATTAAAATAATTAATTAATTATTCTGATTTAATTTCATTAACAAATAAATTATGATTTGTTAAAAAATAAATCAATAATTAATAAAATAGGTAATAAAATTTCTCGCTCAGGTAGCCTCACGTACGCGAGACGCCGAGACATTCGCCCAAATTTCCCGTCGACCCGGCCTGACCCGAGTCGAGTCGAGTCGCGGCGAGGCGGGCGGTGGCGCGCGCGTGAGGCACACAATAACACCATGCACACTCACATGCCTTAGTAGTTGTACACTACACTTGCACATGATTCTATATAAAGCCACCAACATCTCATTACCCTTTATCTGTGGGATACAAGTTATTTCAACTTAAACAACCCACATAACCCATTTCAAGCAACCTATTTCAACTCAATTTATTTATGGATTACACTAAGAAAATGTCTTAGATCCAAACATAAAAGTTCAAGTCCTCATAACAAAGAACAACCTCCAATTGTTAGTTTTCGGAAATTCCATCAAAAATATATATAAAATATGCCTCAAACTTTCCATTTTCTAACACCTTTTGCTAAGCAATTTTCTGTGCTGGAATCCTAATTCTTCCGCACAATGTAACAAGTTCTTCACCGCACACGTCCCCTTCAAACAAAAGAACTAGATTATTATTGTCTCAAATGCTCTCAAGATTCCCTTAAACAATGAAAATCATATTATCAATGAGACCTTCAGGAGCAAATTTTTTTGCTTCCTTTAATATATATTTTGTGTTTCATTCTTTCGCTAATGGCATCTAAGATGCGCTCATTCATCTTTAAAAAATATTTGAATTTTTTTGACAAATTTGAAGAGATGTCGACCTACATCTCTTTGAAGGTCTTCAGGTAAATTCTCTAACAATAGTAGTTGATTCACACCTCCAGTGGCAAGCCAATTGTATCCTTCTGATTCACGTATTTGCCTCTTCAGTTCCTCTAGCAACTGCCGATGACTCATCCACTGCTCAACGTGCAAACCCCTTACAGACTTTTGTAAACTCCTGCGTCCTAGAGCTTGGAGAAACAAAAGACCCGTGGCAGTGATGAACATAGTGAAGAGAACTTCCACAACAAATAAATCTGGAGTTTGATTTCCATCCAAAGTACTAATTTGCTGGAACCCCTAAAATAGTAAATAATATATACCGCACTGACATATTAGATTTTTTCATTAGACTGACAGCTTGCACATAGATTCCATTTTTGAAACCGTCAAGACCAAAACAAGTCGTAGCATTGTTGAAGTTCTTCCATAATGTTTTATTGCCTTTAAATATCCAAATTTCGTTTATTTGCTCACAAGATATATACACTACACCATAAATGGCCTACGGCAAGCCCTGAAAACTGTTGGAGTATGTCCAAAATATGTTGCTGTAGGCCCAAAAATTGCAAAGCCAACACTTTTTTTGTGTTGGTTTTTTTGATGTTAGCTTTGGGGTCTATGCCAACATTATCCTCCGCTCTATGGCAACATGAGTTTTGGTGTTGTAATAGACTGCTATGGCAACAATATTTCTACCCTATACCAACAAAATATCTATGTTGCCTTTGTGTTATATTTTCAGTAAAATGAAGTGGGACCCACCGCTGGCCCACAAAGTGGGACCCATCGTTGGCCCACAAAGTGGGCCCCACCTGTGGGGTCCAATGTGGTTACAATTTGGGATCTAGTGTGGGTCCCACATTTATGCCAACACAATTTTTAGCTCTAGCAACATTTTGTTATACATTATTTGTTCTATTTGCCAACACTTTATAGCATCAATAATAACAGTTTTCTATTTACAATTAAAAACACACAATCTGTATATATAAATACAGACCCAACCAAATCAACAACACATCCTGTTTTTTCATTCCCACCATATGACATCAGACTACATAATAATCCAAACTTACAATACTCTAATAATTTAAAAACAAACAAACAAAATACTCTAATAATTTAACATGTCCTGTATATAGATTTTGACTCCGGAACATGGACAGGAGAGAGATGTGGTTGGGAAGACCATCTTTTGCTTTCCAGACAGCTCTATGTATAAGGTAT
Source organism: Heracleum sosnowskyi (assembly GCA_030848705.1). Taxonomy (NCBI): domain Eukaryota; kingdom Viridiplantae; phylum Streptophyta; class Magnoliopsida; order Apiales; family Apiaceae; genus Heracleum; species Heracleum sosnowskyi. The sequence continues at coordinate 127,319,590 of CM061240.1, forward strand.
CTGCTGATCAAACCAGTTTGGAAAATCGAACTCCTGTGACCATTCTGCAGCAGAAGAACCTGCAAACAAGTTCAAGCATTTTAAGTCAGAAATTGGCTAGGTCAGAAATTCAGAATCAAGTTATGCAGCACTACAAGTATGTTCATCAGGTAATGTAACTAAAAAGTTTATTGAGAAAGATAGAGAGAGGTGGCATTATAGTTCCTAAGCTATGAACACAACGAGCAATCCATCTTTAAGATTGCAATTGTCGCACTTCAGTCTGCCATAATAGCTAACCCCTGACAAATTCTGGAGTAACATGACCGATGCTCCCACTATAAGCACTAGTTCCACTTACCGGCACAGACCACTTATCAAAATCTAGTAGTAACTTCCTCTGACGATCATTTGTGTGGGGCAGACTAGCACGTAGAACTTCTACAGGCATTTCTCTGTCAATCAAGTATACTACTTAAAACTACGAAGAAACAACCAGAATCCCTGTCAATCAAGTAATAATTTATCTCAAAAAATGTATTTCGTAAACATATATAGAAAAACTTTGCCAGCAAAGAAAGCCAAATATGTTAAATTAAAAGTATCCTGATAGTAGCAGGTTAGAATATAGAAGCAACAGGGCAAAAACAGAGACAAAGGAAAAAATTTAGAGGTAGAAACCCTAGAAGAGAGATATAGACAGTTAGCACCACAGCCTTTGTTACAATATTTTCAACGCATTTTAATAGTTGATAGAATTTACTTAATAGAGAAGCTAGTGGACTACCTGTAACAGGCTAAAGGTTACTTGTTATTTGAACTAAATTTATCTTTTATGAGTAGATCTTTTTTCTTTTTATAAATCACAACTATGTAATAATCGCTTCAAATAAATCAATTTATAAGCCAGTAAAGTAGTTGATTATGTATAACTTATGAATTATCACAATTTAAAAGCGACAACCTAACATAAAAGTGCTCGGAATTACAACCTAACATTCAGAGGCTTCATTTAGCTGTAGTTAAATTGTCCTATCAGCAATACAGATGTTTTCACTTTAGCCATATATAACACTGAACATCACCACACAACCTGGGTAAGATTAGTTTAACTATTACAGTTAAAGTAATTTATTCTGCTATGCGAAAGGATGGTACTGACCCACGGTTTATCAAATTGAACCCAGTCTTCAGATGTTCCAGGTTGACATCAGGTGATAGACAAATGTAATAGATATTATTATATTTGAACATGTGTACAACTGTTTGAATTATTTAGGCATGTGAACTCTGCAGTCCTTGTGACAAGGAAATATGAAAATTATGTCTACTTTGTGGGCATAAATATAATTATCGAGTACCAGCAAAATCGTTGTAGAAGTTGTTATATAAGCAGAACTTCACACAAACCAAAAAGAAGAAAAAACTGTACTAAATACTTGCACGGAGTACAGTCACCTCCGGAGCTTGGATCTAGCAAGTTAAAAGCATCACAATCATTTTATTCAGCATGAAAGATGTTTAGATATGCAGGAGTACAAGAAGATTTATGAACAGGAAATATGATTTTATATTGATGATATAGTTTGTACACATAATGAAGTAAACTAATATAAGAGATTGTTCAGAAGAACTCTCAGCTGATTTGCTTTTAGGCATATTCTAATAGGTTTGTTACAATTATAACTTCACGTGACTGCTAGCTGAATAGCTGTGGCCTGTGATGCAGTACCTTTCAACTTAGCGACCATCACAATTAAACTTGTTGGATTGGTATTTGCTTATTTTATATACCTGTTTATCTAATTTGTTGGCTGTTCATAATCAGTGTGCATCTAACAGTGGAGTGGTCAGCATCACTGCCTCATGATCTTATTCTCGCTGGATGTCACGATGGAGTGGTAATTTGCATCAAGTGCTTTATAGTTCCTTCCTTATAATGTTAAAAAAAACAATAAGAATATGATATAATAGTTAAATGACTTCAACATATTTTGATATTTAAAAACTAAAAAAAATTAATCATCAATATGTGACAATTGAAAGGTATTTAAATACCTGTCTAAATGTGCCAGAACGAGAAGAAGTGCCAGCAACTACAATATCACAATTACCAAAAGGTACAATCCGTACTTTTCAGAGGCTTCATTTTCGAGTTTCAGATCACTTGGTATATTTATTAGAGGTGAAACTGAACCTGTGCATCACATAAATGAATACACCTACAGCTGCAGATTTTTACCTTTTTGGCATCACCCAAAATCATCCCCAAATATATATAACACAAAATATATAACATATAACACAAGAGATAGAATTACCTTAAACTCGAAGCCCCAAATTAAATTCAATTGAAACCCTAATTTTGAAATCCCAAATTGAAGTTGAAGCCCCGCAATTCAACTTGAAGCCCCGCAATTCAACTTGAAGCCCTAATTTCAAAAATCAACCCTGGACACGAAAAAAGCCTAAATCAATTGTAAAATACTGAAAAAGACCCTAAAATAGAAGCAAATTGAAAAGCCCTCATGTGAAATAGTGTAACTTATACTTGAAAAGCCCTAAATCAAATTGAGCACTCAGAATTGAAAAGCCCTCATTTGTAATAGTGTGCAGCAGTGTATAATTTAGAAAAGAGAGGAGACCTTCAGTGAACAGAGCCGTGTGTAATTTAGAAGAGTGAAGTGAAAGAGAGCGGGTTGTTTGATTTTTTGGTTGAGCCGTCTTTTTACCGCTCACCAAATTTTCACCGGTTTGTCATGTTTTCTAAATAATATATGTTATTTTTTATATATCAAATTTATAAATAAATTTTTTAAATTTTATAAAAAATGTTTAAAATTTTTAATGTATTGTTCAACTTCTTTTTACATATTCATACTAATGTATTTGGATACTTTTTATCACATACAAAAATTTTAATAGAACATTAAAATACATTTAGAGAAAGAATTATTTACTTAAATTTGTTGAATAATAATTTAATAATTATAAAATAAAAAATTTCATCTCAAAAAAATTATTCAAATATTTTTCATTTCATTATTCACTTATTTTGTCAGATTCTTAATTTTATGGAAATTATAATATATCTGATTAAATTAATTAATTCTAACGTCAAATAAAAAGAATATTTTAATTTTTATTTAAAAGAAAAAAAAATCTATTTACTACAAAATTATGGCAACACAATTTCATACCTACGCCAACATGCCAACACTTTACATCTACAGCAACACTATTTCCATGTCTAAGCCAACACCAAATTGATAACGTTGTAGTAGCCAGAAATATGCATGACAAAACCAACAAAATCAAAGACAACATCACCTCTAAATATTGATATTGTAGTAGACCATTGATGATGTAGTGATATCTTAAGAACCAAGGATGACCACAAGCATTTTGAATACATTGGTGCATCCTTTTTATTGCAAAGTAATACCAAAATGACCGGACTACATGACTGAAAAGGAAAAATGCAAGAAGATTGGTAACAAACTTCGTAGACTATGACTCATGTATCAAAGCATTTGTAGACTGATCATCAAACATCGATAAAAGTCTACATAACACAGCCAGATACTGCAAAATAATTACTACCTCAACTAGCCCAGAAAACCAGCTAGACATTTCTATCCACCCTAAAATACATTGGATAAGTGGTAATACAAATAACAAGTCGATGATAAAGTATCCGAAAAGATAACTGAGACCTACTATTTTGGGTTCGTAAACTAAGACTCTAGATTTAGGATCAACATAAGCCACTCTGAACCTAAAAAGACATGATATAAGAAAATGAAGTTATTCATTCCTAGCAGTTGAAACAATACAGCTCCAAGGGAGCTGTTATTACCTATGCAATTATTGTCTTATTCTACGTGTTGGAAAAATATGAATAGAGTTTGTAACAAAAATAAAAAATATAAACAAGAAGATGAAGACTTTACTCCAGATTTGAACAAATCTGGAATGGGAATTCATGACCCATATATGAGGCCAAGGAGAAGTTCTCCGAGCCAAATTATATTCGGCATCTTCAGAATGACTGCTAGGGAATGTTTGGTCATTGGAGCCCAAAGAGTTCATAGAAATGGATAATAATAATGCACTTATGCATGTTCACAATTATTAAAAGCTAAAACTGAGAGGGAATGACTTCCGGAAAAGCTTCGAAAGTAATGTACGTTGATCGGAGATAAAGGAAATTAATGCAAAAAATGAAAATGAAATGAGAATACAATGTTTTAGTCCAGTCAGTAAAACAACTCTACCATTAAAATTACGAGTTCAATTTCTCTACAATATAAATAACTTTTTAAAAAAAAGAAAGAAATAGGAGAATTTATAAAATGAGATTCCGTCGGCAATGACACTAAACTGTTAATAAAAATGCCTCCAGAACATACTGCAAATGTTTTATCTACTACAATTATAAACTTCCTTGATATAATCTTTATTTCTTCTTGTCCTTGTTTTTATAACAACAATACTTGTCTGGAGTTTAGTTACTAAGAACATGTTCAACGTAGACGTTGATACATTATAAAGAGGAAAATTATTATAGAACTTTAACAACAAATTAAAACTTCTATTAATTAATATTGTTGGATCACCAAATTTTACACAAGAACTTATATATATAATTGCACGATAATTTAACATCCGCATGTCCGCTTGCTAGTTTGCAAGATCAAGAACTTCAAATTATCTTTTATGTACAAGTTGTGCAACAATTACCAGTGCTTTCTCTTTGTGGATGTGCTGTATTTGGTTTCTTAATTTTTTCCTCGTGCTTATTTAGTCCCATTTTCAAGAAAAATCGAAAGTCATGTCCCTATAATCAAGTATTCACTTGCTATCGTTAAAACACCGATTTCAAACTTCACAAGGCTAGTTATCATAAGTTCAAGAATAAAGCTAATTGTGTTAACACTTCACACAATCCTACTTCTCAGTGAACTAATTATGTCTCGTAAGCAATGGACTCAGGTCCTACTTCATTATAACATAATTTAGCTATAACTTTAGACTTGGGCTTGTACGTTTCAAGTTCTATTTTATGTACCAAGTATATAATGGTGTTCTTAAATCTTATTTACACTAATTTTATCCTCAAACACATGGTGTTCAACTTTTTTTATAGATTAATTGTTGGGCGGTGTCAACCCAAGTATCATATCGAGGAGTCAAGAAAAAGTCATATATAGAGCAACCAATTAACTCCATTACTATAAGGCCTTTTGGGATGTGCCAAAAAACAAATATGTGCGGGGTTGGTCAGAAACGGACAATATCATAATATTGTGTATTAAGGCTTGCTCGCGGCCCAACAAGTGATATCAGAGTTATGATTATAACGGTGCATAACAATCTCGATGGGCTCCCAGATGCACATAGGAAGAGGCAAAGTGGGCAACCCAGGTTGGGCTTAAGGAGGAGGCAGATGGGCCTTCTAGTATGGGCCTAAGGGGAACAAGATAGTTAGGCGGACTTCCAGTATGGGTCAAGGGGAGCTAGATCACACAGAATGGTGGTAAATTCGGCAAGTGTCGAGCCCCCGATGTGTGAAGGGGAGATTGTTGAGAGTTGTCCCACATCATTTGTGGGAGGGGCAGTTTTCTAGTTCATAAGCAACCGGTTAACTCCATTAGTATGAGGCCTTTTGGGATTGATCCAAAAACAAATCCGTGCGGGCCTGGCCCAGAGCGGACAATATCATACTAATGTGGAGTTAAGGCTTTCTAGCGGCCCAACAAGTGGTATCAGAGCCTAGGGTTTCAGGCGAGTGGAAGCGATGGCAGAAGAATGCAAATTGAAGATTATTTATATCAGAAAAAACTACACCAACCGCTATAAGAGAAGATGCCATATAAGATGGATTAGAATGAATGGAAGCTATTGGATAGGCAGGCTCTGGGTGTTGTTAGATTGACTTTGGCGAAAAACGTTGCTTACAATATCGTCAAGGAAACGACAACTCATGGATTGATCAAGAATTTATCAAATATGTATGAGAAGCCATCTGCTTCGAATAAGGTGTATTTGTGTCGTCTGTTGTTTGCCGCGAGATTCAATGAAGGTGATTGTGTTGCTGATCATGTGAACGAATTTAATTCTATCCTATCAAGATTGACATCGATGGATATTAAATTCGATGATGAAGTACAAGCCTTGTCGTTAGTAACCTCGTTACCTGACAACTGGTCGAGATTTGTGACTGCTATTAGTAATTCATCTGGGAGCGATAAGATGACTTTTGATGAAGTTCGAGATTCGATTCTTGGAGAAGATATTCGTAGGAGAAACTCAGGAGAGTCGTCAGGTTCCTTATTGAGTACTTAGAGCAGAGGCAGAAAGTCCGAGAGAGGGCAGAATCAGGGGCGTAGCAGATCAAAATCACAGAAAAGAGGACAATCCAAAGATCGCAAGGAGATTGTTGGGAGTTGTCCCACATCGTTTATGGGAGAGGCAGATTGCTAGTTAATAAGTCATCCAATTAGCTTCATTAGTATGAGGCCTTTTGGGAGTGATCCAAAAACAAATCCGTACGGGCCTGGCCTAGAGCAGACAATATCATACTAATGTGGAGTTAAGACTTTCTAGCGGCCCAACAAGTGGTATCAGAGCCCATGGTCGGGAGTTGGATCCTGGGGGTAACGGTTTGCGGTTGTTCGATGTGGGAGGTTCCCCTCGATGTTAATTCGCAATTGAAGATCTGTTGGGTGCCTTGTGTCGAAAGCCTTCTTGATGGTGTTCAAGTGGCAAGTTCTGCGAGGTTAATCGTAGCGGTGTAAGATGTGGACAGATTTATCGCGAGTGTAAGACCACGGGTTATGTGGTTCTTGGTTCAAGGGGAGGATTGTTGGGTGTTGTCAACCCAAGTATCACATCGAGGAGTCAATAGAAAGTTCTCTTGTATATAGAGCAGCCAATTAAATCCATTACTATGAGGCCTTTTGGGATGTGCCCAAAAAAAAATCCATACGGGCTAGATCTAAAGCGGACAATATCATACTATTATGGAGTTAAGGCTTGATCGTGACCCAATATTAACCACTTCTAATTACGGGTTCATGATGCGATCAAAGTTAAGTTGGTTGTCTACGTGTATAACGATTAACCTATATAATCACAAACAACTTCTAAGTTCTAACAAATAATAATACTTATGTTAGTCATGATTCTAGTAATTCACAGATTGTCCATGACATTTTAGATCATTCAAACATGTCAAATTACAAAGATATATAAATGTTTAAATTTGTTTGCTGAAACGAATAAATCTTAAAGTGTGTATATAATTTTGGTAGATCACTTCAAAGAAGTATCTTATTTAGGGAAAATTAATGTAATATCCCGTAATTTTTAGATTAATAATAATAAAATATTAATAGAAAAAAGGGTTAAAATTTGATAAAGATTAGGATTTAAAATTAAATTAGACTAATGGGCCTAAAGTTTGGATCAGATTTGAACACGGGTAAGTAGTAGGTTTGGAATTAGGGTTCTGAATCTTTATATAAACATCATATTCTCTTTCTTCGTTTTTATTGTCAAAATTCGTAGGGCTTTTATACATACAATTCATCAGTTTTGTAAAATTCATAGTTAATTCATCGTAAGTCGGAATTCATTGATTCTGGACTTTTCAGAAATCTCTTTCAATTTACTACAACTTATATTTCATAGTGTTTTCCCGGATTATGCTCTGAACTGTTCTTAAAATCACAAAACACAAACAGATCTTGTTTTTCAGTTTCTGTTCAAATTCAGCAGACGTTTTATTCAATTCCCGATTCGTTATAAGTCCGATTTTGATGAGTCATATCTTTTCTGAAAGGTCTTTTCGTGCTCTGCGACTTTTGTGGTTTACGTTTTTCAAGAAAACATCGTTTAGAGGGTCAAAAAGGGTAAAAACAGAATTGATCAGAATTGGACATATGATCTAGAATGCGTCGAGGTAAGTTTCCGATTGTTCTTTCTAGTATTTTTCGAAACTATGTGTTGTGTGTGTGTTTTGATTATATAAAATTGGGCTTAGTGATGATATATTTTGATGTGATGTGTATTATTGTATATGTGTTATGTGTAAGCAATAGATTTGGGATTCTAATTTGTGCCATGGTTTGTGAAAATATCGAATAAGAATAAGGACCGAGTCACCGGGTTATAGTGACAGCTTTCTGAAAATTTAGGACCGTTATCACCGGGTTATAGTGATCGTGGCATGAATTGTGGGTTTCAAGTTATTGTTGTTATGTGGTATCGTATTTATCGAATAAGAATAAGAATATTTGAATCAAAAGTTATATATTGTGTATCGTTATTGTATCGTATTGAATATCGTATTATCTTGTATGTATAAATGTTATTTGCCCGACTAGTTGGATCGATTGTTTTCTTGCTGGGTTGTATGGCTCATTCCTTACAATTTTCAGGTTCGGTGTAACTCGAGTTGGATAACATTGAATTCGAGGATCTTATGTTTGGATTAGTTTGGCTTGGATTGTCATCGTTAGCTGCGCTTTTGTAATAGTTCTCTTTGTAATTGACTTTTAGATTAATAAACTAGTTGAAAAAGCCGCGCTTCGCGACGGCGTAATAATTTTTTTAAAAAACTCTATCAATTAAATTATAAAAATTACTCGGTACTCGCTAATAAACCGTACTCCCGTGTAACACGCTTTCCTTTTTAATATCAAAATCTCAAATTTAATATATTGAATATATATTTGTCTTATATATTAATTTTTATGTTACCATACTCTTTTCTAATGAGCCACTCTTTCGTTGAAAAAATACCTATACAACTTTACATATATTCTACTTCAAATAAAAATTTTAGTTATGTATTACAAACGCTTATTCTACTTCCAATAGAACTTTTAATTGCAAGTATTTCTTTTATATCCGAACTCTTCTCCTCTGTAAATTGAAACACTTATTCTATTTCAAATAGAACTTTGCAAGTACTTCTTTTATATTTGAACTCTTCCCCTCTGCAAATTCAAACACATATTCTACTTTAAATAGAACTTCGAACTTCGCTATAAATTCAAACTATTCTCCTCAATAAATTCAAACACTTATTCTACTTCTAATATGTTAAATGATATTTTTTAATTTATTAATATCTAAAATTCAAAAATTCTAGAAAATTAGAAAAATAAATTAAGACAATCTTAGGGGCGCCACCTAACCTCCCGCGTATCCTCCTTTATATATATATAGATGATTTTCTTTTAACGACTTGAAAATGGTTCTTTTAAGTAGCTATCTTTTAGTGTATTATTGTGTTTTCTTGCTATAATCTGTTTAGTTATTATGAATAAGTTAATTTTTATTTTAAAATTAATAAGTGCCATATAACTATATAAGTAATAAAGTAATAAGTAAATAAACTCTTATAAAATTACATGGGTGTTTGGATAAACTTATTTATAAGTTAGTGAGATGTTTTGTAAATTTAATTAAAAAAATAATTATTAAAAATTATAATCTCAATTCATGCATTTTAAATTAAAAATATATTTAAAAACGCAAATGTAAAAAATATATATTACTAAACAAACAAAAAAAATCAAGTAATAAGAAAATAAATTGGGAAGAATATATGTTGTTCTTTACATTGAACTTATCATCATATAAATTATAAGTTAAGTTGACAAACACCCTTCATAATTTCTTACGGGTTCATAAGCCATAAATCGACTTATATTTGAGTTGTCAAACAGGCCCTGTATTACAATTTTGAGAAAATCAAACCGTAAGTTAAAAAACAAAGATTTTATAAATCTTGATCAAATTCCATCCATCTCTGATCTCACTTATGTAAGTGACATGATCAGACACAAATTTACATAGAATTTGTAACTAAATTTCGTGATTTCGCACAGTGTGGCTGCTTGAATAGTTAGTTCACTTCTATAACATTAAATAGAAACAAATCCAATTAAAAATTTACAAATTATAAAGAAAGAGAAAACTTTTTCTAAGAATGACCTTAGGAAATTACTTAAGATTAAAAAAAATTGTATGTAAATCTTGATGACAATATTGTAAATTTAAAACACTCTATATATTTATAATAATATCCTCGTGCATTAATATGAAAAATTATTATAATTTCAAATAGTTACCTAAGTTCACTTTCAGGGCCATCAAGGCATAAAAAAATATGTAACATACAATCAATTATTTGTAACGACCAACTTAAATATATGTAATTCTAAAATAAATTAGTATTATAATACATGTCTAACCTTTAATTAATGATGAAGTGAGCCCTTGGAGATGGAAGAAATCAAAGGCTAACTTCTTTCTTCAACCAAAATATCGACTCAAGCCTGACAAATAAAAAAGGTTGAATTGTAAGATTACATTAGAAAAATAAAAAATTATGACAAAAAGCGTACTCTGCAAGCACCTAAGATTCTATTAACGAAACTATTAGTGTTGCAATTTAGAGGTTCATATACATTTTTTTCCCTATAAATTCGAGTCCTTCATCTATGTAAATTCGAATGTTATTTCTACTTTCAATAGATTTATAAAACTTTTAATTGTATGTATTTTTTTATAAATTCAAACTCTTACTCTCTATAAATTTGAACATCTATTCTACTTTCGGTAGAACTCTTAGTTTTATGGCTTACTTATAAATTCGAATTATTATCCTTTATAAATTCGAACACTTACTCTACTTCAAATAAAACTTTATTTATATGTCTTCTCTATAAATTCGAACACATCTCCTCGATAAATTCGAACACCTATTATACTTCTAATATGCTAAATAATATTTTTTGATTTATTAGTATTTAATATTGTAAAGTTCTAGAAAAATCAGAAAAATATATTAAGACGATTGTAGAGACGCCACGTCATCTCTCGCGTATCCTCCTTTATATATATATATATATATATATATATATATATATATATATATATATATATATATATATTCTTGAATGATCTCCAAAGATATGGTCTTATCCCAAATCTGATAAGCCCATTTACACCCTACACCTTGGCCCAAGTCTTTCATTTGCATCCTGCTCCAACCCTTGCCCAACTATAGAATTCTGGCCCAGCTTTGCCTCACTGTATTTGAACTAGAAGACTCTTCTCCCATGTCGCAGGTATGTCACGGAGACCCAATGCTTTGGGCTGGCCAGGCCCGTGCTTTGTCTCTAATCCCCTTGCGCCATGCTGCATGACTCTCCTAAGCCCAAGTGTGCCTCTGCTCAAGCCCACATTCTCTATGTCTGTGCCTGGTTGAATGCTTCATGCCTTAGACAAGCCCAATCCGTGTAAGTGCCTCAAATGCCCACATCATCTCAATGCCTTAGTTTTTATGTCAAGCCCCATACTTGACCTCGCCTAGTGTTCATGCCCAAGACAGAATCGTGCCCCTCAAGCACGCCTTCGCCTCTACACCCAACACTATATATATATATATATATATATATATATATATATATATATATATATATATATATATATATTGATTGTTTTGTGTTTTAGTTTTGATTTAGAATAATAGTCCGAAAAGTCGGGCTGTTACAATTAAGATGTGGCAGGAAATTAAATTTAAGCTTATATTTTATTAATTAAAAATGACATAAACTATGTTACTAGATAAACATAAACTAGATGAGTAACAATTTTTCTTCAAAAATATATATCGTGCGGTGCACATAATCTTTAAAAAATATTACTAATTACAACGTAAATATAAGTTTATATTCTATTTTGAGCTCAAGTAATGAAAACTAAGTGATAAAGCCATGGATACTTAAATTTTAGTATTGAGCATTATCAGAGCATTATTATTAGCTTAAACCCGTCTGATGCACGAATTTTTTAATAGTTGTTATTTTATTATTTATTTTTAATATTTTGTTAATTATAGTTGTTAAAAAAATAAGTAGGCATGTTAAAATTTATAAACCTTTTAAAATAATTAAAAGCAAATTTGAATGCTTTGGGTCGAATTTAGGAGTTCGCACTAAATTCGATCGAATTCAGTCGAATTTAGCCCTGAAGCGAGCAAGTACCAAAATTTTCAATGTTTCTTGTTTAATAATACTAGCTTAAAACCCGTGCGATGCACGGATTGTTAATTGTTATTTTATTATTATTATTTTAATATTTTATTAATTGTAACTGTGCAAAAAATAAGTAGGCATTTTAAAATAGCTAAACAATTTTAATTAATTAAAAACATTAAAACTGATTTTAAAATAAATAAGTATGGGTTTGCCCGTTATATTTTTGGAAATGAGGGGTTTTAGTAAGAAAAAATAAAAAATGTAACATATATTTAGTTTAAAAAGGTTAATGCCCGTGATATTTTTGTAAAATGAGGTTTTAAAATTTAATAATTAAAAGTATTTAAATACGTTTTAAAATAAATAAGTAAAAGGTTTCCTGTGATATTTTTGGAAAAAAAATGAATTTTAGTGAGAAAAATAGAAAAAGTAAATTGTAAAAGGTAATTTCCCGTGATATATTTAGAAAAAGAGGGATTTGTTCGAAAAAATATATAATGTGTTTTAGCTGAAAAAGTAATTGGTTATAAATAGGTATTTGATTATTTATATTTTAATATTTTTAGTAATTGCATTTTGTTAAGAAAAATAAGTAGATTGAAAGGCATATGTTATAGCCTATTTGTAGTTCGAGGATTCTACTCAACTTAAACCAGAATGTAATAAGTAAATATTAGATTAAAGGTCACAGGAATCTCAAAGAGTTTTATCTGTCAAGAGATTGAAGATTAAAGTCATCTACAGACTTGAAGTTATTCTACATTGAAAGAAGTTCAATTTATTGTTCAAGCCTCAGTGAAGTATTCAAGAAAGTGGATTTACTACAGTGACAGAGATTTCCAGTTGGTGACAGAAGAAGTACATGATACAGAGTTTATTCAAAGCTAAAGAAAAGAAGCCACAGCTTTAAATGTTTTATAGATGAAGAATTATCATTGAAGTCAGTTATTCATGAAACCAGACAGTGCATCGAATGACGACATCAATCAGTGGAATTAAATCATCTATATTCAGTGGTTTTCAGAAGATAGAGGAATGCAAGGAATTTAAGTTATCTTCTTTAATTTATTAATTCAATTTAATTTATAAATTAATTCTATCAGAATTAATTTATTAATTAAATTAATTAAGTTAGTTGTTTAAATTATTTATTAAATTAATTCTATAAAAGAATTAATTTAATCTAGAATTTAATCTAACTAAATTAATTAAAGGATTTTCTGTTCAGGTCATACCGAGTTACTGTTCAGGTCATACTGACACTGTGCTAGGTCATACCGAGTTACTGTTCACTGTGCTAGGTCATACCGAGTTACTGTTCAGGTCATACTGACACTGTGCTAGGTCATACCGAGTTACTGTTCACTGTGCTAGGTCATACCGAGTTACTGTTCAGGTCATACTGACACTGTGCTAGGTCATACCGAGTTACTGTTCAGGTCATACAGACACTTTTGCAGGTCATACAAGGCAAATGTATTTGTATATTACCCGAGACCACAAAGACAGAAGATAAGATCAGCAATATCAAAAGAACAGACATTTCTCTCAGCAAAAGAACGAAGAAAAGCATTTGATTTCATTTCTTCTCAAGCAATTAATTCTAGTTTGTATTGTTAAATCCAAACCACTAGAAGTTGATTACTTGTATTGCTTTGATCATCTAGCGGATTTTTATCCCTAGAATTTATCTCGAACTTGCTTTTAGCATTCGATCTTTTTATTACAAATATTAGAAAAGTTCATGTCGAATTTATTCTAAATTTGTATTAATTAGTTTGAGATAAATACTTTGTAATCCTTATTGTATTTGCAACACCCTTCAAGTTTAATATAGTTTATATTTAACTTGAATCTTGTTTCATTTATATTCCGCATTAATTTGTTCCTAAACAGTTTTATTCTAAAAGGACAAATTCGATAAAACGGTATAGTTTGTATTCAACCCCCCTTCTACAAACTTTTCAGGACCTAACAATTGGTACCAGAGCCTTTTGATTGATATACAAATCAAAGATCCAATTGTTTTGAGATTTCTTCAACTCTGAAATTTTTATTATTCTAAAAATCTCAAAAGATGTCTACTACACAGAAAGTGGGTACAGTGAAAATCCCAATGTTCAGCAAGGAGCATTATCCAATGTGGAAGAAGAAAATGCTCCTATTTCTTAAGGTTGCAAATCCTAAATATATTGATGTGATGAAGAATGGACCAAAACTTCCTATGATTATTGAGGAAGAATTAAAAGGGGGTAACATTGTTACTAGGGCTGCTAGGATGTACCCTAAAGATCCCAAGGATTTCACTCCTGGTGAAAAAGAGGATGTTACCTTGGATTCCTGTCTACAGCTGATCCTTATTGATTGTCTTGATCCTATCATGCATAATCATGTCCTAAACTGTGATACTGCCAAACACATTTGGGAAACCATAGAGATAATCAATGAGGGGACAGAGGAAGTTAGAGAGAATATGCTGGAAATTCTCACTTCACAATATGAGCATTTCAGATCAAACCCTGGTGAGGGTATCTCTCAGGTTTTTGAGAGATACAACAAATTAATCAATGATCTGAATCTCAATGGGAAGCACTACACCAACAAGGAGATTAACAAGAAGTTCCTTCTTACACTTCCACCTCATTTGGAGCACAAAATATCTGCAATTAGAGAAGCAAGAGATATGAATGAGATTGCTTTGGAAAGATTGTATGGTGTTCTGAAGACCTATGAGCTGGAGCAGATTCAACAGAGGGAGCTGTATGGAACTGGGAAGATTGTTGGTACCTCTACTGAATTGACTGCTGAAGTCCCACAGAAACTGGAAGTGAAAGCTGTTCAACCTTCCAGTTCTAACATGAATGTTATTGATGCTGAATATGGATTAACATCCATTGATCAATCTGGTGGTGACTTCTATTCTTTAGAAGAACTTGATCAGCTGGAGGATGGTGATTTGGCTTTGATAGTCAGGAAGTTTGGGAAGTTTAGATTCAAGAGGAATCCCAATCTTAAGTTCAGGCCCAGGTTTCAGAGAGGTGATTCCTCATCATCAAGTGGCACAAGGGGTGGCTACAAAACTGGAACTGTGGAGAGGAGCTCAATCAGATGCTACAATTGCAATGAGTTGGGTCACTTTGCTACTGAATGTAAAAAGCCAAGGCAAGTGACAAGGAACTCATTTGATTCTAGCAAGAAGAATAAGATTGAGAAGGCTTATGTTGCTGAAGGGAAGAGCTGGGATGATACAGACAGTGAAGATGAAGAAGTTGGAAATCTTGCACTTGTGGCAAAAGGAGGCAAACTCTTTGATTCCATGTTATCTTCACCAGACATGTCTGAGGTAAAATTTACTGATGCTGAAATGATTCGTCATCTTGGTGATACTTTAAGTTGTGCACGCACTGAAAATAATAGAATAATTCTTTTGAACACAAATCTTGAAAATGAAATAAAAGAATTAAAACTTGTGCATGTTAATCAGGATGAACTTACTGAGAAAATTGCTTTTCTTGAGAATAGGGTTAAATGTTATATTCAACTGGAAACCATTCTCAAAGATCAGATTAGTGAGCTTAAAACCAAAGCTAATGCCTATTACAACTCTTGTAAGACGGCTAAAGAAATTTTCAATAAACAAGCTATTGGTAATCATGTCAGTATAGGTTATGATTATAATGAGGCTATTGGATTGCTTGGTATTAATACACCTTGTAGAGTCAGAGAAGAAGGAAAGGTTGTTCCTTATGTACTTAAGGGTATTGAAACACCCTTCTGTAAAGAATCCATAGCAGATCCTATGAATGAATACTCTATAATCATTGCTGAAGAGATTCGTGAAGAAGATATGGCTTTGGAAGTTGAACAGTCCAAAAAATGTATATCTGATATTCCAGTCAAAGTTGCTACAACTAAAAAGACTAAATCAGATATCCATAAGTTGGATCAAAACAACTGTAGAACTAACATGCCTGCTATTAATTCTTCTCATAAAGCATGTGGTGTGAGTAATTGCATGTCTTGTGCTTTCAATGTTATGTATGCTTATTTTAATAAAAAGCATGTATCTAAAGATAAGACTGCTCCACGACAACATGTTAATAATAAGAAGCATGTTAAAACAAAGACTAATAGTCCTCCTAAGACTAGAGTGGATTCATTTATCCCTAAGCCTACTCAGAAATGTGTTAAGGCTGGATATAAATGGAAACGCTCTTATGTGAAAGAGGTTGAAGTAGTTTTGGTTAGAAATGTTGTTTTGCCTGACAAAGGCCAGTTTTTTAAGTATGCCGGACCCAATCAATTTTGGGCTCCGAAGAAGGTCTAATCAATCTGGTAGTGCAGGGAGTTAAACAGGTAAACCGTGTTATGTGGATTCTTGACAGTGGCTGTTCAAGGCATATGACCGGAGATAGAGCCCTGCTATCAGATGTGGTTGAGAAAGCTGGCCCAGTGCTTACCTTTGGAGATAACAGCAAGGGTATAACTGAGGATATGGCCTGTTTGAAATCAAGAAATGTTATCAGTCAATAAGGACATCAATGTTACATTTGATGTCTCCAACCTCCCTAATATCCAAAAAGAAGATTCATATGAAAAGCTGAAGTTTGATAACTTGCCAGACTCAGAATCAGATGATGAAGCCCCACCTGAAGTTATTGCTGGTAATGATAATAACAATGATGATGATCATGGTGATGGTGGTGGAAACACTGGTAACAATGGAGATACCACCAACACTGGAGAAGAATCATCAAGGCAATCAAGCAACAACTCAGGGGGAGTAAATGAAGGATCAACTAGTCACTCACAACATCAAAGTGAATTTCAAGGCGAATCATCAAGATCAAATCTTCCAAGACAGATTGTATGGAATAGAGCTCATCCTTTTGAGCTGATCATTGGTGATCCAGATGTTGGAGTTAAAACTAGAAGTGCTACTCAGAATGAATGTCATTTCTCAGCATTTCTATCTAAGATGGAGCCAAAGAAAACTGAGGAAGCACTTACTGATCCAGATTGGGTGATTGCAATGCAAGATGAACTCAATCAATTTGAACAACAGCAAGTCTGGAAGCTGGTACCCAGACCAAAGAACAAGAAAGTAGTTGGTACTAAATGGGTATACAGGAACAAGCTAGATGAGGATGGCATAGTAACAAGGAACAAGGCAAGACTGGTTGCACAAGGGTATTCTCAAGCTGAAGGCATTGATTATGATGAAACCTATGCACCAGTGGCTAGACTTGAGGCCATCAGGATGTTCTTAGCATTTGCTGCTTACTCCAATGTTAAAGTCTATCAAATGGATGTTAAGAGTGCATTTCTGAATGGTGAGCTTGATGAAGAAGTATATGTGGAACAGCCCCCTGGCTTTGAAAATCAGGAGCAGCTGGACTTTGTGTACTTTCTCTTCAAGGCTATCAGGTATCATTTTATCCTAGAGCATGTCATGAATGGTACTGTGGAGTTACACTTTGTACCCACAGAAGAACAGACTGTAGATATATTCACTAAATCTGTTGACGAATCCACATTTATCAAGTTAGTTGGTAAATTGGGTATGTTAAACAGTCTTAGTGATTAAAATATCTCTATCATGTTTGTTCTTTCTAAATCATTTTCTTTTGCTGATATTGAATGATATATTTTGCCAATCCATGTTTATTGTAAAGCTTGTTAATTTAAATATTCGGAATAATTTATTTTCTTCAAAAATATTTTTCTCATTTTCCATGGAGAAATGTATTTTTATTGAAAATATATTTATTTAGATTCATTTAAGTTATTTTCAGACTGTAAATATTTTTGTTCAGATTTTTATGCAGGTTTATAGTAGTTTTGTGTTTTTGTTATTTTCATGCAGTAGCTTTGTGTTGTTTTTTTTAGAAGTTTTTGTGAATAATGTCTGATTTTGCAGCATCTGTTAGTATAATAGCTCGGTATGACCTTGTACCTTGGTCATATTGGCTCGTTTTTCTTTTTCTATTAATAATCTTGTAAATAAACTCGGTATGACCTATTCTGAGGTCATATTAGATTTTAATTATGCATTTTTTTTTGTTTGTTTATGCAGTTTATTATTTTGATTCTCGGTATGACCTCTCTTAAGGTCATACTGGTGTGTTACTGTTTTATTTTTATTCAGTTTATTTTTTGTTGCATGTAAATAATTTCTGCATTTTATTTTAATTCAAATTATTGTTTGTAAATAGTTTCCTGTAAATAGTTTTTTTTATATATATAAATTATATTATTTTAGTTTATTATTATTATTTATTTTCTTTTATTTTCTATTTGTCTTAGTTGGTTTGTGTAAATATATTGTATATATTATTTCTGATCTAGCTCTTGCTTAGCTGGAAATTCAGTGCCAAATCCAATTCAGGTATTACTTTCTATCTCTCAATCCACTTCTTTTACTGTTGTTGAACCCAAGTGGTTGTTAGGGCTGACCAAGGGATTGTAGATCCACAATCTTTATCCCAGGTCTTAGAGCCAAACAATGAGTCTACAACTTCATTACTTGACCTCTCAGCCTAAACAGAAATCAAATGTTAAACAAAGAAGTATTTTGGTTGAAACAGTGAGTGATCCCACAGCTCTGCCTCCTCTAAAGAAATTCAATATATACTGAGGCATCTGTCAGCCCATCTGTATCCTCTCAATAGGATATGGACTTTGAAATGGCCAATGAACTGTATCTAGAGACATTCTCTCAACAGGATGAATCTATTGAAATTCGCCATAGGGCCATGGCACTTTGTACTGAGTCAAGCACACTCTCATTACTCACAATGGGAGAAAACAATTTCATTAGATGAAACTCAGGACACAGTGAAAGCAGAGCACCTGCAACTGGTTACAGTGCCTACCATTGTCACGGTAGAAGTGCCTTCATAGGCATCTGAGGGAAAATTTGATTCTTTGCCAATTTAAATAGAATCATTTTCTCCCCTCCCAGAGTGAACACCTCTGGCTCCCTAAGGGATTTTCCACTCGCAGATTTATCTGGAGAAAGTGGAAGGCAACTTGGTCAGTCTATCACTGAAGCAATTCAGATTTCAAATCCAAGTGATTTGATAGACATGATTGAGGATCGGGATTTGCGAACTCCCATTGCACCATCACTGACCTCTCTTGAAGAGGCTAGGGTGAGTTTGAATGCAGGTACTGATCAAAAAGGAGCAAACAGACAGCTAATGTTGAGTGATAAAAGTCAAACACTGAGTGAAACACATGCACGTGAGATGAGTGATACACTTACAAGAGAAATTCAAGTGAGTGCACACACAGACACATACACTGCAATGTAGTTAGCTCACATAGCTGATCTACAGGAACATCTATTCATAACCCAGGCTGATACAGAAATTTTACAAGCACAAGTGGTTGAACGGTCTTCTTCTTCCACCTCTGTCAACAATCAGCTGGGACTGCTCAAGGAAATCTTGAAGACAAAGTTACTTCCAAGATCAACTCCATCAACTATCTCAACTCCTACTGGCTTAAGATACTATTGGTTGTTAAATCTGTAGAGGATTCCTCAACTAAGGGGGAGAAGTTTCTAGACAAGTTTCTACAGAAGTTTGGGTAGAAGTTTCTTTTTCTAAGGGGAAGAAGTTGAAGCTAGTAAAAAGGGGAGATGAAAAAGATATAAAAGGAAAAGGAGGAGTTTCTGGGGAGTTTGTATAGAGCTTAGGTAAATCAAGACAGGTTCAATGTTATCATATGTTCAGTCTAGAGGAACATCTGTCTTGTATTTATCTATACTGGTGAAATATGGAAATGTCATATTTGATCCAGAACTTTCTAGTATTTACTTAGGCTTTAGAGTCTTATCTTTTTCTTGGTTTTAGTTGAGTGATCCTCTAGGTATTTGGTTGTTATTCTCTAACAAACAAATAGGGGGAGATTGAAAGGCATATGTTATAGCCTATTTGTAGTTCGAGGATTCTACTCAACTTAAACCAGAATGTAATAAGTAAATATTAGATTAAAGGTCACAGGAATCTCAAAGAGTTTTATCTGTCAAGAGATTGAAGATTAAAGTCATCTACAGACTTGAAGTTATTCTACATTGAAAGAAGTTCAATTTATTGTTCAAGCCTCAGTGAAGTATTCAAGAAAGTGGATTTACTACAGTGACAGAGATTTCCAGTTGGTGACAGAAGAAGTACATGATACAGAGTTTATTCAAAGCTAAAGAAAAGAAGCCACAGCTTTAAATGTTTTATAGATGAAGAATTATCATTGAAGTCAGTTATTCATGAAACCAGACAGTGCATCGAATGACGACATCAATCAGTGGAATTAAATCATCTATATTCAGTGGTTTTCAGAAGATAGAGGAATGCAAGGAATTTAAGTTATCTTCTTTAATTTATTAATTCAATTTAATTTATAAATTAATTCTATCAGAATTAATTTATTAATTAAATTAATTAAGTTAGTTGTTTAAATTATTTATTAAATTAATTCTATAAAAGAATTAATTTAATCTAGAATTTAATCTAACTAAATTAATTAAAGGATTTTCTGTTCAGGTCATACCGAGTTACTGTTCAGGTCATACTGACACTGTGCTAGGTCATACCGAGTTACTGTTCACTGTGCTAGGTCATACCGAGTTACTGTTCAGGTCATACTGACACTGTGCTAGGTCATACCGAGTTACTGTTCACTGTGCTAGGTCATACCGAGTTACTGTTCAGGTCATACTGACACTGTGCTAGGTCATACCGAGTTACTGTTCAGGTCATACAGACACTTTTGCAGGTCATACAAGGCAAATGTATTTGTATATTACCCGAGACCACAAAGACAGAAGATAAGATCAGCAATATCAAAAGAACAGACATTTCTCTCAGCAAAAGAACGAAGAAAAGCATTTGATTTCATTTCTTCTCAAGCAATTAATTCTAGTTTGTATTGTTAAATCCAAACCACTAGAAGTTGATTACTTGTATTGCTTTGATCATCTAGCGGATTTTTATCCCTAGAATTTATCTCGAACTTGCTTTTAGCATTCGATCTTTTTATTACAAATATTAGAAAAGTTCATGTCGAATTTATTCTAAATTTGTATTAATTAGTTTGAGATAAATACTTTGTAATCCTTATTGTATTTGCAACACCCTTCAAGTTTAATATAGTTTATATTTAACTTGAATCTTGTTTCATTTATATTCCGCATTAATTTGTTCCTAAACAGTTTTATTCTAAAAGGACAAATTCGATAAAACGGTATAGTTTGTATTCAACCCCCCTTCTACAAACTTTTCAGGACCTAACATAGATCAATACTATTATATAATAGACGAAACATTAAAAGTTTGGTTGGTCGGTATGGTATGTTGTGATTTTACTTAATTAACCTTACTTTGGTTGGTCGGTATGGTACATTGTGATTTTACTTAATTGCCCTTAATTAACTGTACTTCATGTTTTTAATTAATTAACCTTACTTATTTATATAAATATATTATTAAAAAATAATATTACCTATTTATAACCAATTACCTTTTTTAAGTAAATATATCACGGGCAATTACCCTTTTTAACTAAAACATGTTAGTTTTTCTATTTTTCCTTACTAAAACTTCTCCTTTTCCAAAAATATCAATCAATACTATTATATAATAGACGAAACATTAAAAGTTTGGTTGGTCGGTATGGCACGTTGTGATTTTACTTAATTGTCTATTTCGTGTTTTTACTTAATTAACCTTACTTATTTATAGAAATATATTATTAAATAATAATATTACCTATTTATAACCAATTACCTTTTTTCCCTAAAATACATTATTTTTACTAACAAATTTCCCTACTTTTTCAAACATGACAATTACCCTTTTTAACTAAAACATGTTAGTTTTTCTATTTTTCTTTACTAAAAGCCCTTATTTTCCAAAATTATAACGGACAAAACTTTAGTTATTTATTTTTAAACCTATAATATTATAATTTTTTTTAAAGTAACAAATGCAATCACTAAGAATATTAAAATATAAATAATCAAATAACTATTTATAACCAATTACTCTAAAACACATTATAGATTTTTTCTAACAAAGTCCCTTCTTTTCTAAATATATCACGAGAAATTATCTTTCTCAATTTACTTTTTCTATTTTTCTCACTAAAATTCATTTGTTTTTCAAAAATATCATAGGAAACCCTTTTTTTATTTATTTTAAAACGAATTTAAATACTTTTAATTATTAAATTTTAAAACCTCATTTTCCAAAAATATCATGGGTATTTACCTATTTAAACTAAATATATGTTACATTTTTTTATTTTTTCTTACTAAAACCCCTCATTTTTCAAAAATATAACGGACAAACCTTACTTATTTATTTTAAAATCTGTTTTAATGTTTTTAATTAATTAAAAGTATTTAGATATTTTAACATGCCTACTTATTTTTTTAACAAATACAATTAATAAAATATTAAATATATAATAATAAAATAACAATTAACAATCCGTGCATCGCACGGGTTTTAAGCTAGTATGTTAAAATAGGTAAACTTTTAAAAATAATTATAATATTAAAATAGGTTTAAAAATAAATAACTAAATGTTTGTCCGTGATATTTTTGGAAAAAGAGGAATTTTAGTAAGGAAAAATAGAAAAACTAACATGTTTTAGTTAAAAAAGGTAATTGCCCGTGATATTTTTGAAAAAGTAGGGGAGTTTGTTAGAAAAAATAATGTATTTTAGATGAAAAAGGTAATTGGTTATAAATATGTAATATTATTATTTAATAATATATTTCTATAAATAAGTAAGGTTAATTAAGTAAAAACTAATTAAGGACAATTAAGTAAAATCACAACGTACCATACTGATTATGGAAATATAATTGCTGATTCAATAAAAAGGCCGGTATTTAAGGACCGACACCCTAATTATTCATTAATTTCGTAATTAATGAGTAGGGAAAATATACAGCTCATGAAAAGAGCCTTGATTATGGAAAATTAGTCAAAGAAAGATCTGGAATCCCAATTAAAGGCAATCAATGAGTCATAACCTTTATCAACAAGGAAACAAATTCTTCAGCAAGAAATACAATACTTATCCAATATCAAAAAGAAGACTTATCCGTTAAGTCTCCCAAACATACCATAAATACTAGGTTCCAGACGCCTATATAAGGTCCTTGATCCTACAATCAGAACTACGTCTTTGGCTTGATTCTCAATAACGATTTGAGATACGTAGGCATCTTGTGAGGACCGATTTAGTCCGGATACACGAGTGCAGCCATTAAAGCTCGAAGCTCATTAAACCTTAGCATTAATTACGCAAACACGTTTTTTAATCCATTAGATTTGGCGCCGTCTGTGGGAAGACAACATCAACCATGACAAACACACGAAGAACAGCTCGGGATACTCAGACTCCCGATGATCGCCCCCTCACCTCTGAGGCTGATCAGCCACCGCCGACTACCGGCACACAAGGGGCGAATATCCCCACCAACACTCAAGGACCGGAAATCCCGATTTCGGTTGAAGGAACGAATCCCCTGCAGATGGTCATTCATGGATCTAATCCACAAGAGACCATTCACCAGCAACCAATCACGACCTCCCCGCTGCTCATGAATGCACCAAGGAGCCTTCAACTCCATACTACTGATCTCCCTCAATACGCGAATCAGACTTTGGGAATGCCAAGCTATGACATGCCCCCTCGACCCATGGCGGGCGGTAGTGGAACTAATCCAATCTATCATGAGGCATATGTGCCCCCTTATATTCAAGGTCTGGGACCCCAAAATCAACAAACTCGTCAGACCCCTCTCATTCAAGATTACTCTGGCCCATACACTGAGGATGAGGGTTATACAACTGGGGAGGATGTCGCCCCAAGAAGGAGACATTCTTCACAGACAAATCGGGAGCCACCCCAAACTACTAGGGAGAAACTTGCAGCCCATGAGGCAGAGACTGCAAGGCTCAAAAAACTCATTGCTGAAGAAGAGGCCGCTCAATCTCGGGGCCGAACGACTGAAGGGATCCCGATAATCAACTTGGATCCACCAAGAAGGACCAAGAGGGCTGAAGCCCCAAGGGGTGATCCTAGTATTCTGTTGCCCCTAGGAGATCCTGATGATCCTACACCACCGTTTACTCAAGACATCATGAAAACGGCTATATCCAGAAAGTTTAAGATGCCTTCAATCAAAGCTTATGATGGAACGGGAGATCCCGCAAATCATGTAAGGACCTTCTCCAATGCACTGCTGTTGCAGCCAGCCAACGATGCGGTCAAGTGTAGGGCGTTTCCACAAACCTTGGCAGGCATGGCCCAACGTTGGTATAGCCGTCTACCTCCCAACTCTATTGGGTCCTTCAAGGAACTAAGCAAGGCTTTCATCAATCAGTTCATTAGTGGAAGGGTGCATGAGAAAAGTTCTGCATCACTCATGGCAATACGTCAAGGAAAGAATGAAGCCCTAAGGGACTACATCAATCGATTCACTCGGGAGGCTTTGAAAGTCCCGGACTTAGATGACAAAGTGGCTATGATAGCCCTGCAACAAGGAACCACTGATGACCACTTCAGGAGGTCGTTGGCTAAACATCCACCAGAGAGCATGTTGAAGCTCCAAGATAGAGCCGGAAAGTACATCAAGGCTGAGGAAAGCATGAGAAAGTATGAACCCACCGCTGGCGACGGTGGAAACTCAAAGAAAAGAAAAGAAACTCAGGAGTACGACGTCAAGGAAAAGTTCCCCAGAACATCAAAGAACTCCGATTCTCCCCCCGAGAGAAACAATTTTGGGCCGAAATTCACAGAATATGCAAGATTGAATACTCCCAGGAGTCAAATTCTGATGGAGATAGCCAAGGAAGAAGATATCAAATGGCCAAAGCCAATGAGGGCTGATTTGTCCAAACGGAACCAAAATCAGTTTTGTCGGTTCCACAAAGAAGTCGGTCATGACACCGATGATTGTAGACAACTGAAAGATGAGATTGAGTTTCTGATACGAAGAGGAAAACTCAGCAAGTTCACTAAGGATGGAAGTCAAGGGAGCCAAAGGGGGAACTATGAAAGGAAGGATTATGATAGAAGGGATAACGATCAAGATCGGAATCCCAAGCCCCGAGGGCCAGTGATCAACATGATATTCGGAGGGCCAACTGCTGCTGGGTCCTCCCGAAACTCAAGAAAGGCTTATGCCCGAGAG
This sequence comes from Heracleum sosnowskyi, assembly GCA_030848705.1. Lineage (NCBI taxonomy): Eukaryota > Viridiplantae > Streptophyta > Magnoliopsida > Apiales > Apiaceae > Heracleum > Heracleum sosnowskyi. The sequence goes on from CM061240.1 coordinate 127,344,842, forward strand.
GTAATGACTGTGGTTGGAGAAGCACCGAAACGTGCCAGAACAGAAGTGTCAATAGGTTTTGAAGATTCAGACTTAGAAGGGGTGAAGTTCCCCCATGATGATCCTCTTGTCATAATACCTGTGATAGGCAACTCCGAAACAAAAAGAGTCTTGGTTGATAATGGAGCTTCAGTGGATATCTTGTTCCACGATGCCTTTATCAAGATGGGTTACACAGACTCTCAGTTAACACCCTCAAATATGCCTATATACGGATTCAACGGGGTGGAATCAAAAGTGGAAGGCACTATCCAACTCCCAATGACTATGGGGCAAGGGATGAATACGTCTACTCAGATGTTGAACTTCATAGTTATAAAAGCGACTTCAACCTACAATGCAATCCTGGGAAGGACTGGTCTTCATGCGTTCAAGGCTGTTGCCTCATCTTATCATCTAAAAATCAAGTTCCCAACAAGGAATGGGATTGGTGAAGAACGAGGAGACCAAAAGATGGCTAGAAGTTGTTATGTAGCCGCGTTAAGGCCTGATGGAATCGGGGGGCAAGTTCTCCGAATTGAAGACATGAATATCAGCGACAACGAGGACAGAAGGGGGAAACCGGCTGAGGACTTAGTCCCAACTCCCCTAGTCCCGGGTGAACCAGAGAAGGTGACTTATATTGGGGCACTACTGCCCGAACCATTGAAGAGCAAACTCACGTCTTTTCTTCAAGAAAACGATGACGTTTTTGCTTGGACAGCGGCCGACATGCCAGGGATTGACCCCCAATTGATATCTCACAAATTGAATGTGGATCCAGAAAGGAAGACAGTGAAACAAAAGAAAAGAAACTTTGCACCAGAGAGGCTTGAAGCCATTAAGCAAGAAGTGAATAAGCTTTTGGAAGCTGGGTTCATTGAGGAAATCCAATTCCCAGAATGGTTAGCTAACCCCGTAATGGTCAAAAAAGCTAACGGGAAGTGGAGGATGTGCGTCGACTTCACCGACTTGAATGATGCATGCCCTAAAGATTGTTTTCCCTTACCAAGGATTGATGCTCTGATAGATGCCACTGCTGGGCATGAGATGCTAAGTTTCATGGATGGCTTCAGTGGATACAATCAAATCAAGATGCACAAAGATGACATCGCCAAGGTATCATTCATCACTGACTTTGGTGTCTTCTGTTTCTTAGTCATGGCTTTTGGGCTTAAGAATGCAGGAGCGACCTATCAAAGGTTGGTAAACAAAATCTTTGAGCACCTAATTGGAAAAACCATGGAGGTCTACGTGGATGACATGTTAGTCAAAAGTCTCGATAAGGCCGATCACATTAAGCACCTCCGAGAGGCATTCGAAGTGCTAAGGCAGCACAAGATGATGTTGAATCCAGCTAAGTGTGCCTTTGGTGTAGGCTCGGGAAAGTTCTTAGGCCTGATGGTCTCCAAGAGAGGAATTGAAGCTAACCCCGACAAGATCAAAGCAATCCTAGACATGGAACCCCCCAAGTCTGTTAAGGATGTGCAGAAATTGACAGGAAGAGTGGCAGCATTGGGAAGGTTCATCTCCAAGTCAGGAGAGAAGTGTTTACCCTTCTTCAAAGCACTCAAAAAAGTGAAAAATTTTGAATGGACAACTGAAAGCCAAGAGGCCTTTGAGGCCCTGAAGAAATACATGGCTGAAGCACCCCTATTGGCAAAACCCAAGACAGGGGAAACTCTCTACTTATACTTGGCAGTTTCTAGCACAGCCCTTGGAGCTGTTTTGATAAAGGAAGAATTGAAAGTGCAGAAGCCCGTCTACTATGTGAGTAAGATTCTTCATGGGGCAGAAATAAACTACTCAACGATTGAGAAGTTTGCCTTAGCCTTGATAATGGCCTCAAGAAAGCTACGCCCGTACTTCCAGGCACACAAGATAGAGGTTTTGACTGATCAACCTCTAAGAAACATCTTGCATAGCCCTCAAGTTAGTGGAAGATTGATCAAATGGGCCATTGAATTGGGCAAATTCGACATCAAGTATAAGCCTCGAACGACCATAAAAGCTCAGGCACTTGCTGACTTCATGGTTGAATGCACCATTGACAACCAAGAAGTCGGGGGGCAGGAAGTAATAGTAGAAGATAAGAAGGATCAAGAAATGGACTTCAAAGAATGTTGGGTGCTCTATTTTGATGGAGCATCAAAAATAAAATCAAGTTGAGCTGGATTAGTGCTACAAAGTCCTGATGGATTCCTCATTGAGTATGCGCTAAAACTTGACTTCCCAACGACAAACAATGAGGCTGAGTATGAAGCTCTTATAGCTGGCTTAGGGCTGGCTGGAGCCTTAAGGGTCAAAACTTTGAAAGTATGTGGAGACTCGAGGCTAGTAGTTTCTCAAGTAAATGGGGAATTTGAGGCCAGAGATGAGGTCATGGCCAAATACTTGAAACTTGTCAAGGCCATCATGACTCAGTTTGACGAATGCTATGTGGAACACATTCCAAGGGAAGAAAACATAAAGGCTGATGCCCTGTCTAAGTTTGCTTCTTCTGAAATTGAAAACTATGCAGGGAGTGTATACTTCCAAGTCTTGAAGACCCCAAGCATCAACGGAAAGTTGGTAGCACCCATTGATGTTGGCAGCTGTTGGATGGATCCCATCAAAGCTCATCTGGAAACTGGGTGGCTACCCAACGATACTTCAGAGGCACGAAAGCTATACGTCAGAGCACTAAGGTATACCCTGATTGAGGGACTCCTATACAAGAAGTCTTTCATCATTCCATATCTGAAGTGTCTGAGACCTCAAGAGGCAGAATTGGCCCTAAAGGAAGTACATGAAGGAATCTGTGGGCAACACTTGGGGGGCAGAGCCCTTGCCCATAAAGTCACCCGTCTAGGTTTCTATTGGCCAAGCATACTTGCTGATGCTAAAAGCTATGTGAAGAAATGTGAACGGTGCCAGAAACATGCACCTGTGGTTAGACAACCACCAGAGATGATGACATCCATTAACTCACCTATCCCCTTTGCCATGTGGGGAATGGATATACTCGGGCCATTTCCAATGGCAAGTGCTCAAAGAAAGTTCTTGATAGTAGCAATCGACTACTTCACCAAGTGGATTGAGGCTAAGCCCTTAGCTAAGATAACCACCAAGCAAGTAATGCAATTCTTCTGGGAAAATGTGATATGCCGATATGGAATTCCACGAGTCCTGGTCACGGACAATGGAACTCAGTTTAACAACGATGAGTTTAAGAAGTATTGTGATGAGAACGATATCAAGTTGCGCTTCACTTCTGTTGCCCATCCTCAAGCAAATGGGCAAGCTGAGGTTGCAAATCGAATTATCCTGGATGGACTAAAGAAAAGAGTTGAACGCTCCAGAAACACTTGGGTAGACGAATTACTCCCCATACTTTGGGCGTATCGTACTACTTGTAAAGTCACCACCGGGGCAACTCCATTTCTATTGGCTTATGGAGCAGAGACAGTGGTCCCGGTGGAGATTACTCACACCTCCCCAAGAGTTGAGGCTTATGAACCAGAAGAAAATGAAGAAGGCTTGAGGCTAGCTTTGGATCTAATTGACGAGGTTAGAGATGAAGCAAACGCCAAGATAGTTGAACATCAGAAGAGGGCATCTTTCTACTACAACCTAAGGGTTAAAGAAAGGTTCTTTCGACAAGGAGACTTGGTTCTCAGAAAGATTGAAGCATCCGGAGTTGGACAAAAAGGCAAGTTGGCCCCAAATTGAGAAGGACCATATCGTGTCAAAAACGTATTTGGTCGAGGCTCATACAAGCTAGAAACCCTTGAAGGGCATGAGGTGCCAAGAACTTGGCATGCCTCCAACTTGAAAGTTTATTATGTTTAAGGTGTTTCCTAAGTGGATTCACTACTACAAATAAGGTTTGATAAAACCAACCCAAGTTTTTAAAACTTGAGTACTATGTAAGGGTTGAGCCCATTCTTCAAAGTTATGAATTATATATTCCTATTCATCATGTTTTGAATGCATTGCATACTAATAGATATGTACAAAATGCTAACTAAACGTGCAAAAGGCAAGAAAACAACACAAGCCATGAATGGCCACAAAATATAAATAAAACTAAACTTACAAAAGTTTAAGTTAAGCCCAAAGGCTGGAAATACATAGAAAGAAAATACAAAGCCATGAATGGCCATAAGTAAACTACAAACTACGGCTGCGCGTCACCATCCTTGACTCCCGCATCTGTCTCCTCCCCTGAACTAGAGCTGGAGGAATGCTCACCAGCATCCTCAGCATCATCAGCAGAAGCGTCACTGAGGGGTGATGAATGCTCTGGAACTAAAATCCTAGCATCTTCCTCCATATCGTCAACTCCAGCCAAAATACGCTCCAAGGGAGTAGGAGGGTGAGGAGCAGGAAAGTCAGCAGCATCAAAGACTCCAGGATGCTTGGCCAAGATAGCCTGAACAGCATCCTCCCATCCTGAAGTATGCTGGACTGGGAAAAGGATCTCGTCATGCTTCTCGATTAAGTCCTTGTACTCCTGAGAGTCAAGGTACTCATCGATGCAATCATCCTTGCCTTTCATCAGCTCAACAATATCAGCCTGAGCGTCAGCAAGCTCCTTCTCCCTCCTGGCAAGAGTCTCTTTAAGAGACTTCACCTCCTCCTCAGACCTCTCCAGCTTGACCCTGTTGGCCTCAGAGGAGGTACGCCAAGCCTTAGCTTGAAACAATACCCCCTGAAAGTTGGCATTGGTCTGCCAAAAGATAAAAGTTAGAAAAATATAAGCAAAAACTTCAAAGAAGTAGCTAAGGTAAAGAAAATTACCGCAGCAATAGCTTGAGCCCCTAGATGCTCAGCACCCTCAAGGGTGGAATCTGCAACGAAATCCTTGTAATCACAAGGGGTAAGAGAGTGGTACGACCAGTCCACGACATGTTTGGACACCCCAGTAATGGTGTCCTTCTTCCTAATACCCCAGTTGGGGCGCCACACTGAGGACTTGGCAGACACAGGAATGTCCACCTCATCCACAGAAGGGATCAGGAAACTAGGAGCACTGGCCTTCCCCCTTGGATCATCTCCAATCCTAGCCCTTTTCATCCTGGATGTCTCTACATCCTTGGGCTCATTGGTCTTGTTGATAAAGGCCGCAGCTGCAAGAAAAGCCAGAAAATGGTTAGCAGAAAATCATAAGGAAAGAAAAATAGACATAATGAAAAGGGATAAGTAAAAATACCCTTATCATGAACAGTGGAGAGCCCAACAGACTTGAGGACAAACTCATCCAGTAGCTCCCAAGCCACGATAGTCCCATTATCCTTAATGAGCTCTGAGTAGGCATGGAGTTCCTCCTCATTCAAGACAATGTTACTGGGACTACCATCAGAAACTCTCCCAAAAGACTTGCGAAAAAGGGTTCCCCAGTCCCCTCCTTCCCATACAAGATACATAAACTCATTTTTCCATTTCGGGTTGTTATCTGGGATCGATTTGGGGTGAAAAATGAAAGGGAAGCCTACCCTATGGCTTATATATACCCAACCCAAGTTGTTGGCTGAACTATTTTTAAACTGAAAGATCTTTCTAAACAAAGGTACAGAAAGAGGGAAGTTTTTACGAAGGCATAGAACCATGAAACAATTAATTATCCTCCAGGCATTTGGAGGTAATTGACAAGGGTTGACTTGGACATCTGCCAAAAGTCTAGGAATAAACTCATGAAAAGGGAACCTAAGGCCAGCAACTATGGCATCCCTATAAATACACAAAGCATTTGACCGCCAGTGACATGAACGGTCACCGGGGCCGGCAGGAACAAGCTTTAAGGGGGCCTTTACCCTATACATCTTATTATAATCTTTTATCATATCTACTTCATGGAATCTATTGCTACAATCATATGAATCTAAAGCAGATACTGACGGGTATTCATCCCCACGTTCATTAACCATATCATGCAAAGACATGTATTTTGAACAAATAGGAATTGGGGTACCTCTTTTTGAAGCAGAATTCATCTTTTGAAGACGTTGGGAAGCTCGGTCAGCCATTTCCAACCCAGAAAGTCTTTAAATCTTCAAGAAAGATTGCCCAGAAATCTTCAACAAAAAACTCAGAATCTTCAAAGAAACCCAGAATCTTCAAAGAAAATCTTCAAATCTTCAAGCGAAAACCTAGAAAAACGGTGAAATTCAAACGGAAAAGTTCGCCGGAAATCGCCTTGCGACAGAACCCTAGCAGAGCAAATTGTAAGAAATTTTGGAAAGAATTTAGCAGAGTAACTTTGAGAAAATAAAATGTGAAGAATGAATGGAAACAAATGAGAACTCACCCTTATATAAGGATGACAGCCGGTAAATGGGCCGGTTGAAGGAAGGGCAACTGGCATTAGCCGGTACGGCCCATAAAAGGCTAAAGGCCCAAATCACTGAGTTTGAACAGTGAAAAACCTTGGGCCCAACTAAGCCCATTACAAAAAACAAACCACATTTTTCGATCAAAGTTCTGATCAAATAAGTTCGAATAAAGCCCAAAATGGCTCTTGTATTCGACCGAAAATCTCGTCGAAAGGCTAAAAGCCCAATTATTAAAAAAAGGCTAAAGGCCCAATAAAAAGATGAAGGCCCAATTGCTAAAATAAAATCCTTGGGCCCAAATGGAGCCCAATATATGTGGGCCCTAAAAGTCTGTAACGAACCAAGTATTCGACCAGAATCCTAGTCGAATGAGTTCGAATAGGCACCAAAATTTAAGTCACGTTCGACCATGTTCCTGACCGAAATCATTCGACCAGACACCAAAATTGAAGTCACGTTCGACCATGTTCCTGGTCGAAATCATTCGACCAGGCACCAAAATGAAAGCCATGTTCGACCTTGAACCTGGTCGAAATAATTCGACCAGGATGCAAAATGGAAGTCCTGTTCGACCACAATCCTGGTCGAAATCATTCGACTAGGAGGGGAAATGAGGCTTTACTTCGACTAGAAACCTGGTCGTAAGCATTCGACCAGGAGGCAAACTGACAGTAGTATTCGACCAGAAACCTGGTCGAAATCATTCGACCAGGATGCAAAATTGAAGCAAATTTCGACCAGAATCCTGGTCGAAGGAGTTCGACCAGGAGCTAAAATCAAGGTCAAATTCGACCAGGATCCTGGTCGAAAATAAACTGAAAAATCAAAAATTGATTTATCTTCTATGGAATTGATGAAAAATCCCGATTCCTGTTTTAAAATTGATTTAGAACTATATGTTCGTCAAACCAGGTCACAATACGGAAGAAAATTTCGTGAATCCCGAATAAAATAACTTCTACGATAATCCGAGATTGATTTTCCTAGAAGTTGGGGGGCAAATGATATGGACAGAAAAGTAATTATAGAAATATAATTGCTGATTCAATTAAAAGGCCGGTATTTAAGGACCGACACCCTAATTATTCATTAATTTCGTAATTAATGAGTAGGGAAAATATACAGCTCATGAAAAGAGCCTTGATTATGGAAAATTAGTCAAAGAAGGATCTGGAATCCCAATTAAAGGCAATCAATGAGTCATAACCTTTATCAACAAGGAAACGAATTCTTCAGCAAGAAATACAATACTTATCCAATATCAAAAAGAAGACTTATCCGTTAAGTCTCCCAAACATACCATAAATACTAGGCTCCAGACGCCTATATAAGGTCCCTGATCCTACAATCAGAACTACGTCTTTGGCTTGATTCTCAATAACGATTTGAGATACGTAGGCATCTTGTGAGGACCGATTTAGTCCGGATACACGAGTGCAGCCATTAAAGCTCGAAGCTCATTAAACCTTAGCATTAATTACGCAAGCACATTTTTTAATCCATAACACATACTGACCAACCAAAAGTAAAAACTAATTAAGGTTAATTAAGTAAAATCACAACGTACCATACCGACCAACCAAACTTTTAACGTTTCGTCTATTATATAATAGTATTGATAAGATAGATAGATAACATATTTGGGCAACCTAATAAAATGACATGTATAAAATAACCGCCACAAAATTGTCTTAGATACATGACATAATGCTCCGTAGCGAAATAAGTGATGTAATTAAATAAAAAGTAATTAAGTAATAGTAGTTAGATAAATAATTAAAAAGAACAAGTGTTATACTAAAAATTAGGTACCAAATTTTTTAATGTTTCAGCTTAATAATATAATATAGATTAATTAAAATTTTTGAAAATACACAACCTAAATATTAATTAAATAAAATCTTTAGATATTTAATATATGTATAACACAACTGTTTATATAATACTCATATTTAAAAAATAATAATAATACTCATGTGATATTATTTAGTCATGATAAAACCTTAATGGTGAATTTAGTTTGTTGATTATTTTTATCCAGTATTTTTGAAATCATCCGTACTTATTACTTGTATCCTATCAAATATTTATCTCATAAGTCTAAAATCACATTCAGAAAATAATATCATTAATACATATAACTTATAAAATAGAGAATAAAATTTCTGAGATTAACTTTAGAAACTTTTCCGAGGTAACATAATAAATTTACCTAATTTTGTGCAATAGTATATGCAATTTCAATAGAAAAAATATTGAGTTTCATTAACAAATAATATACATATAAATAAAATACATCTGCTTGTACATATATAACATGTGTCATGTTTATATTGAGTTTAACTATATTAGCTCAGGTCAGGGTCATTAGATAAATCTGAACCGTAAATTCTGAACGATTAACATTTCTAAACGAATGAAATTTCTGAATGCTGGATGAGTGATATCATTTGATATATAAAAGAAATTCAAATTCTGAATGAAAATATACAAATTTGTGCAACTTATAAAATCAGTAGAAATAATAAGATATAATTATTTATACTATATTAATCTATATTTTGTATTATGCAAACAGTAATCCCACGGTCCCAAAATTTTAGTCACTTTTTTTAAATTTAGTAAAAATTTAAATGTTAATATTTATATAGAAAAGGAAAATTAAAATTAAAAATTTATAAAGACCTCAATTAAGTTCTAAAAATCAAGTAAGTATTATGAAATTGAGTGAACACAATTTATATAATTTTTAATTGATTATTGTGAAAAGTTACACGAATTCAAATAACAATCAACATCAATTCTAACAAGTAATTTCACAAATAACGAATACAAATGATTATACTTGTAGGTTTGTAAGTTTTAGCCGCATAAGTTTACAAATGATTAAATATGCAAAAGAATTAAATTGGAAAATTAATTAAAGTTGATCACTATTTTATTCTTGAATAAAAATATGAACCCTTCCACCTACTTTTTTGAAGCTCAGTCGTCCAGAAGTTGTTTATCACTCGTCCAACAAATCCCCACTCGTCCAGCACAGAAACATCCACTCCAAACAATCTTATTACTTTCAACCAGTGTTCTAAAAGTCGGTGATTAATCGAGATTAATCGGTGATTAATCGAGATTAATCGTCGATTAATCGCTAGACGGCGGGTCACTGAACTGATTAAACGAAAATCGGTCAATTAATCATTTTTTCAAAAAAACGGTCAAAAATCGGCTGAATCGGTCAAAAATCGGATTAATCGGTAAAATTAAAAAAATATAGTTAAAATTAAAAAAAATAATTAAAAATTTAAAAGGTAGAAATTTGATTAAACAATAGGAAACAATATTATTTTTGTACATGTAATTATAATTTTAGAAGCCTAAATCATAAATTCTCCTTATTTTTTCTCTTAAATTGATCTATAATTGAAAAGTTAAACCTTCAAAATTTTATTCATTACAATTATATAACATTTTTAACATATTTGCATAAATATATGATAATAACACATGTTTAGTTGAAATAACGAAACAATTATATATATGAATATAATTGTATATATAAAATATTATTAAATTTATTCCGATTAATGATCCGATTAATCATTCCGATTAATCCCCGATTAGCCGATTAATCTCTGGACGGTGCCTTCACCGATTAACTCCGATTCCCGCTTTTTACAACACTGCTTTCAATACAATTAAGTGATTAACAAATGACCCCTAAGTTTTATGAGATAAACTCAAAAAATATATTCTCTATAAAATATTGGATCAGGTGCAAACGCATCGGAATTACGATCTATGCACACATACAATTTTTATAAAACATTCATTTTTTAATAGTTTAACTAATCACATGATTAAGTTAATCAATCATAAAATTAAATATTTTTAAACTAGTCATATAAAGTATTTAAAATTAAAATCCTCGTACCTAATTAGTGAAAAAATATTAATTTTTTTTTTTTACCAGTTATAATCTTCTTATTGGCTTACTCGATTAGGGGAGAGCATGAGCCGATTCAGCTCGGTTTTTAGGTAAAACTGGAACCGCAACCGAATATCTTCGATTTTGGAAATTGAAAACCGCAACCGTAATCATCGGTTCGGTTTCTGTTACAAAACCGGATGAAATAAAAATAAAAAAGTAAAATGTAACTTATAAAACAAAAACACACTTAATTCATTAACTGAACTAAAATATGAATAACATATTCAAGACAAAACTGTTAAAATGTTATCCAAAATTCTTAAGTCTTTGCAAATTAGTGCTTGGAGTATAACCCCAGCTGATACACAACAACTAGATTCTTAAACAACAACATGATTTTTCTGGATTAAGTTATCGAGAGTTGTGTTATGGAGACTATATTACTATATGCAATTGTTCACGAGTTATGACATTAGCACTCACTAGTTCACTGCTAAGCCCAAAAGACTTGCACACACGATAGACCAAAATATATACGATGACCTAGATTATATAATGTTATGCATTTAATTATTGAATCTTTTTAAAAATGTATACAAAATAATATAAATAATTTATTTATATATTTAAATTAATAATCGATTCGGTTTTTTCGGTTCGGTTAAAACCTATAAACGGAACCCAACCATTTAAATCGGTTCGGTTTTTAATTTTTCGATTTTGATTTCGGATCAGTTTTATCCGATTTTTATCAATTTCAGCTCAATTTCGGTTTTAATTCAGTTTTTTCTCACCTCAACCTCAATCATGTTTCATGTGATAAGCAATAAGGCTCACGAGAATCACATGTGGATGCCCTCATCCAAACAGACCCTTACAACAAAATCGGAGAAAATAAAGCTAGTGCCCCAATGAATAATATCACTAGAGCTACATGAATAATCAAAATTCACGAGATTTTTTTCATCTTCTTTACCGTGACAGAGTAGCCCTCCATTCTTCACCTATACATACACAAACATATATCTATATACATACAATTAATTAAGCCACTGGAGCTCCAAGAACAATTCATTTTTTCAATTCAAGAACCATAAAGGTACCATCTTTTTGATTGTTGTGATTTATTAGTTGATGGATCTTGTTCTTTTTAATCATATGTCAAATGGGTTTTTGTCTTTTTGATGAAATAATTGGTTTTGAATTTTTTGTGAATTTTTGAAAATTTTGTGTAGAGGGAGAAATATGAAATCTGGGAAGAGTCATGAAGAGGAAGATGAGGCTTTTGATGATTTTGGGTCAAAGAAAGATGCTACTCCATCTACTAATACCAAAGGTATGTGTATTTGTATGTATATGTGTGTGTATAGGTGTGTTTGGTGATGAAAGTTTTTGTTTTTATTGAGTGGACTTGAAAAAGTTTTGATTTTTAATTTTGGGTATGTGGAAATAGATGGGAAAAACAGTGATAAGGCTAGTGCAACAAGGTCGAAGCATTCGGTTACTGAGCAAAGGCGGAGGAGTAAGATTAATGAGAGGTAAATTGAATTTTTTGATCATGGTGAATTTTTGTTAAAAATGTGTTTTTCTTGTTTCAAAGGATGTTTAATAATTATGTTATTGGTTAAGAGTGTTATTGGTTCTAAATTACGGTATTGGTTCTAAATTACGGTATTTGGGATTTGATGTTTGCTAATAGATGAAATGATGTATCATCTGTATTTTGTTGTATGTAAAATTTTATTTTTTGGACTTACTTGTAATTAAATTTTAAGGATTTGTCATTTGTATGCTTGTCAATTAACTACAATTTAATTATAGAGCTAATTGGTTCATGACTGATTGTACCATAGATGCCCTAATGTCCAAGTACAGGTACTAAAACTTCTTTCGACTTTCTACATACTCTATGGATGACTGATAATAGTACATTTTGTAGTCTCCGAGGTTGCACAGTTCTTTTAATTGGTAGTTTCCTCAACAATATGTCTATAAAGTGTTTTAGGAGTTCCTAATCAGATGCTTAACTACTTAGTGTTGAGAGTACGCTGTGTCATGCCTCAACTTTTTTTAATTGAAATTATAAGTTAAATTAATCTTTTTTGCTCCCTCAACCAGTATAATTTTGGCCTTTAAAAAAGTGAAATGTACAATCTCGCAATGTACAATCTCGCTCACCCTAAATAGTTTTATAGATTAGAAATGTATTTTGGCTCTCCCTCAACCTGTTTTCCTGACTTCGCTACTGTTCGTAAGAGGGTTTTCTTTTTTAGTCTGCAAAAGTTGTTTGCAGAGTTGTGCAATGTTTTTTGTATGATTGTAATTCTGTTACTTAAACAAATAATTTCAAAGGTAAGTCCCCCCCTCCCCTCCTCCATCACAGGTTTGAAACCATTTCCCTTATTTATGTATATGTTCCCTTGTTGATCATTGGTTTACATAATGTAGCTTGTTGTCGTAATAATATTTAAAGCTTAGTACCCTTTTCTGTCTGGCAAGATAGAGGAACTCAGATTATTTCATGTAGTAGATAGTGAGGATTCTTGATAGATCACTGCATGTTAAATACATTAGTTATTTATATATCCGTTAGAAAGACCTTAGTTTCCATTCATCTAGCTCATCCAAACATTACGTGTGCACTTTTCTTTCTGTTTTTAAATGGAAAATTATTTTCTCCGTTAAGCCTAAACTTTCAGCGGTCAATGTGTTAAAGAATTACATCGAGGCTGTATGAGTAAATCTTAAAGAAGTTAAAGTTTCATTGAGTATTTACTATTTAGCCTATGATGTATCTGCACTGATAGTTGTGGTTGATATACTCATTAACTGTTAACCTTTTGTACAACTAGATTTCAGGTATTAAGAGATCTGATACCAAATAGTGATCAGAAGAGAGATACAGCATCATTCTTATTGGAGGTACAGTGCTTAAGGTCATACGTTTACGTTTGTTTTGTTGTGCACATCATTTGAGCATTCCCAGTTCGTCATTTAATAATTATGTTTATTTGCATATTGCAGGTGATTGAATATGTGCACTATCTACAGGATAAGATGCAAAAGTATGAGGGATCATACCAAGGTTGGAGCTCAGAACCCACCAAGTTGATGCCGTGGGTAATTTCCCAATACATAGACTAAAGTGTTATTAAGAATCATTTAGTTTGGACTGAAGTAAATTTATGATAGTCCAGTTGAGCAGTTTCTTGTTTTGTGTGGGGATGCTGCTGCAAGATGCAGGATTACCTCATAGATGGATTTGATCCACAATAAAACAAAATTGGATACAAACACCACTTGACCATGGCCTGTTAACCTCATAAAGTAGCTGTCTAATAATTAATATATTTTCTTAGAAATGGTCACAATTTTGCTGTTCATGTTATTTCGCATCAAAGGATAAATGAGTTTCATATTTGGTAACAGTATTCAACCATGAAAAATGAAGGGAAAATTTGAGTTGCTTGACCAAAATTGAAATTCATCTTGTCCACCTAGAGGATTTTTTAGTGAATTGAAGTGTTATTTTAATTGAAATTCGAGAGTTTATAACTGATCAATTTTTTCTCTCCGATTTGTTTTTGATCAGAGAAATAGTCACTGGCGTGTTCAGAGTTTAGTTGGTAATCCTCAAGCTGTAAAGAATGACCCTGTTCCGGGTTCAACATTTCCTGGAAGATTTGATGAAAATAATGTGGGTGTCACAATTTTACCCCCCATGCACACAAACCCGCAGATTCCAGTTGATTCTGACCTTAGCAGAGATGTGTCCTGTAAATTGATGGATCAGCAGCCTGAACTTGCAAACAAGGGGATGGTCATGCCCATGCCTTTGCATTCAAACATGGGTGTCCCTATCCAAGGCGATGGTGTGTTTTCCCATCCTCTTCAAAGGCCAGTTTCTGATGCAAATATATCTGAGTGCACGATCAATGGTGATGCACCAAGTCATCAGGAGGACCTTACCATCGAAGGGGGTACGATAAGCATTTCAAGCGTCTATTCACAAGGGTAAGTTACAAAAATAGCTTTTGCACCTTGACTTCTTTACATTCTTGATTGCATTAATGATAGCTTCTTTCAACCAACTTTAACTACAATGGTGTACTTTTATTGTGCCTTTCACATGGTCTGGTCTTGACACTATTTTTGACTATAATGTTGTAGCAGCACGACATTTTAGGTTTTTACTCAGAGTCTAAATAAGAGACACAATTCTTAAAGTCTGATAAACCACGATCTTTGTAGTTTGTAGCCCTAGTCTTACGTATTAGATTGTAACGGAAATCCATCTATTGCCAACCTGACAAGTCGAGTATCAGGGTTAGCCTAGGCAGTCTTCTCTCAGTGCGAAGGTCATGGGTTTAATTCCTCAATCTTTTTCCCCTTACACACTTGGAATAAAATAAATTTTTTAACTTGAAAAAAGAAGAGGAGAGATCTAAAAAAGTTGACCTGCGTAGCCTATTACAAGAACCACCTACACTGTACTAGTAGGATCAAGTAAGTTTTACAGAGCCACATATTACAATTTTTTATGATAAACAATATGTTTGACTTTGTGTACATGTTTTTATACTCCTAAGTTGGCATAGCTGTTTACAAAACGTGGCATGTTCCCTTTAATCACTGACACGACATCAACAATCTAGCAAGTCAGTAATACCCTCTCCCTGTAGTACTAAGTTTTATATATATGGGCGCACAACTTTAAAGGTCTCAAGATGGCTTGCCTGAGTAAGTTATTACATTAGCAGTTGAACTATACACAACTACTGATGGTTCAGTATATGCCCTATCAGGTTCCTGAATAAGTTTCAACAATCTTAAAAGGTTCAAGACCGATAAATAGTGTAAATTGATGTATTCCATATTAGCATACACTGTCCAAATTTGTTACGAAAAAGTATACATGGGCTGACACGATCTTAAAAGGTTCAATACCGATAAATAGTGTAAATCTAGAAATGTTGAAGCCCTCTTTCTCTTAAGATACATTTTTAGCCTGTTGAACACCATTAACACCTTTCTGGGATAAAGGCATCATGATGTAGGGCAGGAGAGGGATATAGACCTATCTCCGCAGATAATCTTTAGAGAGACAAATAAATCCTCAGATTTATCAAATAATATTAAATAGTGATGTTCATTGTTTCTAATTTTTGTTGACTTTTCAATTTATATAGATAAATTATAACTTGTAGATAGGTAGAATCCTAAATTAAAGGAAACAAATTCTTTTATATTTTGGTACTATTATTTAGAAAATTCCTTGTAACTTACTTGCTTAATATTACTAAAACACCTAATCAGTTGCAATTAACTTATCCTTGAATAATAATATATTATACATACAAATTCATATATTATTTCTGTTATCCGCAACACATATAGACGTGTGATTGATTTGTTGTCTACTTGTGTATTCGGCACTTGAGGGTCTAATAAGAGCAAGTCCAACAATGTACTAGTGTGTTACTTATAAATATTATATAATAATGAGTCATAGTAATTTAGGGACTTGATTTTTTAAAACAACTCCAACAATAATACTTGTATCCATTCCTCGTTTTTATTATAATAATAAATTCAAAAAGAGAGAAAGGAAGTGGAAGAAAGAGAGAGAAAAGAAGTGGATAAAAGGAGGGAAGTGAATTTTTTATTCATAAAAATGATATAGGTAATGGCTAGAGGTTACTAATAAATAGGTAATGAGATGATTGTCCTACGGTTTAGGTAACCACTAGGACATTGTTGGAACACCATTTTTTGTTTGGTTACTTACATTTGAGCTTAAGACATGATATAAGTAAGCTATTGGACTTGCTCTAAGTATTAGTTTGTTGGGCCCAACTTCGATATCATACATTATTACAGTCCTTCTAGTCTATAACTTACATTCATGCATGGTCATGGTAAGAATTTTGTTGTTCACTTTGATCGTCAAGCAGTGAATTTCCGATAGACACTTAACTCTTAGATTATTTGAATTCAGACTTTGGAAATTTACTGCTTTATTTGCTTGGATATTTGTACTAATTGATCTTTTATAGCATGTCTTCACATATTTTTGTCCCAAAGTATTTTTAGGAGGAACTGTGATATCCACTAATAACAAAATGCATTTTCTGCTGTCAATCAGGTTATTGAATACTCTGACGCAAGCACTGGAGAGTGCTGGAGTAGATCTGACTCAGGCTACCGTTTCAGTGCAGGTTGATCTTGGTAAGAGAGCGAATAGAGGACTGACCTCAGGCATATCTGCAGCGAAGGTTAGAACTTTTGTACTCTTGCAGTGTCATAATAAATTTTCAGTTAGTCTACAAGTAGGGCTACGTTTGTTGTTTTGCTGCTCTGCGATCATTATAGCTAAATTATTAACCAAAGATCATGAAGACATTTTAAAACAAATGTAATAGTACTTCCAATTTAGGTCCATATTACTTGTAACATGTTCCTGAAACTTCTCACTGCTCTTAGATAAAAAGATGGCATGTTAGGAGCCATAAACTAGCTATTAATGTAATTTTCTTGCAAACAAATGTTGAGAATATGTTATTATTGAAACAAGAGTAGTCTATTACTATATTGTGTAGTGAGCTGACTAATAGCTCTCTCCAATATTAATTCAATGGAACATTTGCACAAAAACAGGGTCATGCCTTGACACTGGTTGGTAGACCCCCTTGTCTATATATTATTTTATACCACCAAAACAATATATTCATGAGGAAAGTCCTTGAATAACACTTTGTTTTTTAGGATCACGTTGATCCATCTGATGATCAGCAAGTTAGACGTTTTCAGGAGTCAAATGCTGGAGAGGTCTCAGATCAGGTTCAAAAGAGGCAGAAGATATGAAGCTGTATGGAGTGTGGTGATTGTGACGCCCTTATTCATATTCAAAATGCGCCGTAAATTAGTGAGACCAGGTTCAAGAAGCAGAAAAAAGTCAACATGATTGAGTACAGTGTTTCGCCGCCCAGGTCGTCCTAATATTAAATTGGTGCATTTTATTGTTCACAAACTAGCGTGACTGTATATTCTGTCTTTGCTTATTGGTTGTGGTTACTATGCTCAAATGTTCATATTGGTACATTTTTTATGCTTGGCGGCAAGCATGGTAAAATTGTTAATTAAAAGATTATGTTTTAGAAGTTATAATCAAGCTGGATTTGAACCAACAGGAAAAAATATTTGAGCGTCGTGACTAGTGTACTATATAGTGCAAATAAATCCAATTAAAACTCCTTGAATTCGGAAATTCCGGAATTTGAGCATGGTATTCTAAACACCTTGAACTCAGTTTCCGAATTCGGAGGTAAGAAGGCAAGAATTGTTTTGGTGAGCAATTGTTTCAAGCTCACAGAAAGGATAGCCCTTGTCATTCGATTGGCTGAGAGACCTATGTGTTGATCAGGATCAGTCTTAAGTTGTGTAGCAAAGTCTATTAATGGATGCAAAGATTATGTGGGAAAATTTAGGGTGGTTTTTTGACTATATATTTGAATGAATTTGTTAATAATTTTGAAATCTGATATTATAAACAGTTAAACACTAATTTCTAGTTATGTCTAAATTATGATCTGGTAGCCTTAATGCGGCGTCAGAGTGTTAACATAGTATAAATTTATATGCACTCCTAACCGTAATTAATTTATTAGATTTGTATGTGGTACATACACATTCACTTAAAGGACCTGATGCTTGTGCTTAAGTTTTGGACCACTAAACACTGTATCAGTTCTGCTATGGACCGTAAAAAACTAAAATATTAAAGCTGCAGACCCGGCTGCGCTAAATCTACAATTTGGCATGCTTAGGCCACCTGAATTGTTTAGATGTATATTAAACTCATGGTTACTGATTGCCTTGGAACTAGAAGACTAATGTAAACCCCATTAATCAATTTCTACGTTCTGCAAGTCTCAATCTAGCAGATGTTCCTCGAAGGTCGAGAGTTTAAGTCTCAGTAGTACTGAGCCTAATGTTTGCGTGAGCCTAATGTTTGCGTGACTATTAATTTTTTTTTAATTGAGCTTGTTAAAAAAATGTAAGTACTACTTATTTTGCCAATGTTGAGGATATATTTTTTTCGAGCGTGTAGAAAAATGTTAATACTTCACTACTGATATGGATAGTTCGCAAGTGCACCGTGTAATATGAAATGTTGTGTGACTAGCTAGCGGAAACGGATTACGAGATATTGGGGATCGAATTGTAATATATTTGACCGCATTGATAAACAAAACATGTGCTGTGAATGTTACACAAAAGCAGAAGTGGAGTATGATACTCCGGTACTTGTTACCCAACTTGGGGCTTCGCTCGAACTGTCGGCCATTACATAGATTAAAAAGAAGACATGCATTCATGTTCCTCGACTCCCTTCCCTATATACAAACACCGAAATGTGTCGTTCTTGCTCAAAATTGTGATTCTAACACGTGTTGTTCAAAATTGTAGTTTCAACCTTGCCCTGATCAGGAATCAGGTCTGTGCTTGTTTCAGGGAGCAACCGGAAGGGCTTTGTTATGTATAGGGCGTCGTCTTCTC
Organism: Heracleum sosnowskyi; assembly: GCA_030848705.1. Classification (NCBI taxonomy): domain Eukaryota; kingdom Viridiplantae; phylum Streptophyta; class Magnoliopsida; order Apiales; family Apiaceae; genus Heracleum; species Heracleum sosnowskyi. Next base: position 127,363,661 of record CM061240.1, read on the forward strand.
ACACGGGAATAATCCATAGTGAAATATTGTGATGTGTCGCTTCCTTCAGCTTCCACCCATTCCCTCCATGTTTCTACTGAGGACTGCATCTTTTTCGCTTCGTTTTTGTCTGCTTTGCCTGCTGCAGATGATATATGATCTTCCATTATCAAGTAACTAAATAATGTACAATAATACTTAGATGTCTGTACACACGTGTGTGTCCTATATCTGTTAGCATCAGTTGAGTGTTCTGGCTCTGCTATCTGTCTAGGTGTTCTGGTTGTTTAAACATGCACTTTAGGTTCTGAATAGGTAAAGCTGGTCATCTACTACTTGGTATTCGTAAGCGATTACCTACAAACGCATCATGTTTTGCGTCGTGTGTCGCAAAATCCTGAGGACCTCCATAGTGATCATTCTTTCTCTGTAGGAATACGTATAATAACAAAAAAGTCAGAGAAAAGTGCAGAGGAATTGATGCAAATAGACCGCATTAGATCCTCTTTACTCCGATAAAAGAAAAGATTTGAAAAAATGCAAGCTAAAATATACAGATATCTGGTGATCCTTGCTAGGCCTGAGTTTCCTTGGTTTTACTGCTGGATGAGAAAGATGGTGGTCATAATCGGAACCTGCAACTGTGCCTGTGTAGAATTTGCAGATTGTCAAATACTAAACGACACCCAAATACACAATCATACGTTCGTAAAATGTGATGACAGACTGAAAGATTAATGAGGAGCTGCGGAGAAAACTGTAATAGATTACCCAATAGAGAATCACAGGGACTGAAGAAAATTGAAGAAGCAAGGCAGAAAATGACAGTGATAATGATGAAGTGCTCCATTGCTGCTTGTCTTGAAGTAGAACTGTGTTTAGGAGTGGAGTTCAGGTTGACATTTATACTCGAAATGTACGAGGACCGTATATATTAATAACCAATAGTCTCACTTTGCTATGTGTGTCAGAGAACATATTGAAGGGAGGGACAGAAAGTACACGCAAACCAGAAAATGCAGAACCCTTATAATAATGTTAGAGGTACCGAATTTAATACAAAAAGATGTACCGAATTACATGTGTTAATTTGATTGACTCTATATCAATGGACCCACATGCATTCATATTAATAGCACCAATAAAAACATTTTCAAATACCATATCAGCATTGTCACATCATTTTATACCAATTTTTGATACCTAATTCGGTACCTCTGGCACTACTTATAATTATATAAATAGATACTATAAAATCCAAATTTTAACCATCACTTCCTTTTTAGGAGTTTTTGAGACTGTTTTTTGGTGAGTTTTGAGGAGCTATTTATAGATTTTGAGCGAAAGCAAAGTAATATAAATGTTCATCTCAACATGCCAATATACTGGCATAGCAACACTAGGACAAATTTTTCGGTGCTTTTGAATATATCTCAATTCAAAAATTATACTCGCAAGGCGAGAAATTTTCTCACACTTATTTAACACCTATCCGGGCTGAAATTGTATAATCCAATAACATCTTCATTGAACAAGTCATCGTCTCCTGCCGTCCTACTATGTGACCGGGCTCTGATAGACCCAGTTGGAGCCAATGCCAAAACCCAAGATCATTGTATACCAAAGGTCCAATATTCGTGTATACGGGCTTCAATGGACTTCCTCGCATTAGTCTCGGTTAAATTACATATGTTCATTACTTCAGTTTTTCCTTTTTGTATTTCGAAATGATTAATAATATATTGATATGAGGTAATTATAATATAGATTAAAATGTCATTTTGAAATTTGAGAGTATAATTATCATTTCACATTGAATAAATTGACTCATTGAAATTCTTATTTCATTGAAAAATTATTGCATTCTCCATCCCATCCTGAAATCTCCCCCCTCTCATGCCCCCCTCCTACGGTGGTGGTTGCCTTCTATTTTCGACGTCACTCTTTGGAGACCCATCACTTATCCTTCTTATCCCTCTTTTACTGTCTCTTTGGCTTTTATTTTCTTTCTCTCCGTCTCCTCCACTTTTTCTTCTCAACTTTTGTTTAGGATCTGTATTTTGATCGTTCTGTCTCTCCCCTTTCATGCCCCTTCCAATGGTGGCTGTCTTCTATTTTCGGTGTCACTCTCTAGAGACGTAATATATTACAACACATTTACTAAAATGCATGTTATGCTTTGTTTATTTAGGGTGTGTCATAATTGTTTACTCAAATGCATTCTTTGATTATTTAGTTTGTGTTTATTTAGAGTGTGTATTATGTGTTTGATGGAATGCTTGAACCAAATTTGTAGGCTTTGTGCATGTAAATGCACTTGGGGTTGGTCTGCTCATTAAAGTAAATATTTGTCATGAGTTGTTGTTTGAGTAGACAGTGACAAATTGTTCTTTATCGATATTGTCGAGTTTGTGCTTTTTTTGGGGTTAATTTATTTATGTTATTTGCCTCTCTCTCTTATGCCTCCTCTTACGGTAGTGGTTGCCTTCTATTTTCGGTGTCACTCTTTGAAGACTCCTCTCTTATCCTTCTTATCCCTCTTTTACTGTCTTTTTGGATTTTTTTTCCTTTTTTCCCGTCTCCTCCACTTTTTCTTCTCAACTTTTGTTTTGGATCTGTTTTTTGATCTCCCTCTCTCTCTCCCTCCTTTCATGCCCTCTCCTATGATGGTTGCCTTCTATTTTCGACGTCATTCTTTGAAGACCCCTCTCTTATCCTTTTTATCCCTCTTTTACTGTCTCTTTGGCTGTACATTGAGCCAATTTGTTCACCGTTAAAAGACGAGTATACCCTCAAAGTATAAAATGAATTTTCAACCCTTTACTCTATTTACTTCATATTAATATCTTCGTTATTAATACATTTTAATGTCTCTAATCATTAATAACTAATCTTCATTAACTATATATACTAATTATTTTGTAATCAATACTCGCATGATAATGAGTTAAATATAATTATAGATATTAATTATCTAATAATTTAAGTATTAATAGATAGATAAGTATAATTATAAATTATAATATTTAATAATGATGGATTAATAAATATAGACATGTTAATGATGATTAATGAATTAGATGTAATTAATACATGCATTCGTTACAAAATTATTATTATATAATAAACATGGTTATTTTATTAATTTCAGACTGAATAAATTGTCTCAAGCAACCCCTTTAGTTGCTCATCAATACATATCATTACATAATATATACTAAATGTAATTTTAAATGTAATTATTATATATTTACATGATTCAAAATAATATTTTCTTGATGTCAATATTATTTCTTTTCAAAATTTTATTATTTAATTTTAAAAAATAAATAAAATTTTATTTATTATTACATTATATATAAATTATTTTTTATTAAAAAAATATTTCAAGTACCGTATTCGTATCATGTGCTATAACCTAGTATATATAATAGCACAACATGTTTTATTTTATTCTTGTAATATTACAGTTATGTCTCTTCAGAGTTAAGTGTTATAAAAGATTTAAAAAATTAAATCTTGTTGGTAATTAAACCTATGACCTCTCATTTATGATGAACACACAGTCAGTTCTACAACCATTGAACTAGATACATACTTGATTAAATATTAGAATTTCTTGATTATATACATAATTAATATTTACTTTTTATTTTTTGTTTCTTACGTATAATTTTTTTATTGATTACTTGGGAAGTTTTTTATATCTGCATGTACACACAAACATTCATGTATCTACTCAATTAATAATGTATGTATTATCAATTTTCATATAAAAAGTTAGAAATCGTATCAACATGAATCCTACCCGAATCTTTATATGTTCGTCTATTGGACAATTTTTTCAATTATTCTAATATATTATCTATATATTCTTTTATTTTATGTATAATACATCTACATGTCGCATTTCTTTCAATATAAAGTTACAATTATATCCTTACTATTTAAAATCAAATTTCAACGTTTTTGATATTAAAAAAATAATATAAATTGAGTCGCAAGAAACTAAAAATAAAAACTTAATTTTAATGTAAGTTCATATCATAAGAGCAACATTCATAAAATACAATTCAATTTATAGATTTAGTAATGTTTCAAATTTCTTAACCGCATGTAAATAATCCATATATGACTAATCAAATAAGTTCAACTAGTCAACTGTCCTTGTAACCTTAAGATGTGAGAGTAGTCAAAAGCCCAAAAAGTTGGAGAATAGAAAGAGATAAAAATAAAGCGGTCACAGGAATATTCTAAATATCATTTTATTAGTAGAAATATGAGGAGTCTTTAAAATTAAATAGGAAGAGTCTATATTTACCATTGCATACAAAAAGTTATCTCACCTTTTTTTTCTTCTCAAAACTCTTTCATCTAAAGCAGAAATATGAAGAGGAGTTGAGAGTTTCCTGATGTAGGTTTTGTTAAGGCTATTGTACATGCATTTACCCTTAACGAACCTTTGCCTAATGGAGACGACTCTTGTTAAGGCTACTGTACATGAATTTACCTTTAATGAACCTTTGCCTAATGGAGACGACTCTGGTATATCAATTGTAATAAGAGACAGATTAGAGGCCATGATGAAGATGATTTCGGGGATGATAAGGAATTTGACAATTAGGGTGAATAAATTATGGGCTTTACTTGTTGGTGGGTTGAGGAGTGCGTTCTGTGAGAAAGAAAATAACATTCAATTTGAGTTGAATAATGCAGAAGCCATTATGGAACAGGAGGATTGACGTTGATTCATTGACCCAAATCATGAAAGGGCGATTCAACAACTACAACATAGAAAGAAAGAATCAAACCTAACTTCGAAGGTAAAAGCGGTGAAAAAAAGTCAGAATAGGCTCGCTAAATTTCAGGCGGAGGATGGAGCAAAAACATGACAAGGTTGGTAGTGGTCAGGAGGTCATTTGGTCAGGTTAGGACTTTGTGGAGGCTTGACATGGGTTTGAATGGAGGAAGTGAGTTAAAGATACTTTGTCTTTATTTTGATGGGATAAATTTTTTTATTCATTTAACAAGATTATTTATTTATCGAGGTAATGCATCAATATTTGTATTATCATATAATTTGAGTTGATCATAATTACAATCAAACTATTAAATAAAAATCTTTCAAAATGTTTTTGAATTATTTTATAAATGATCACAGACTCTGAAGTAATGTGAACCATAAATACCGTAACGAAGACAAAATCATATTTTGTAGACTAAAGTAACTTTGTGCCTGCACGGATATAGAAGCTAGTTTAAGTTAATGATTTAAAATTATGCTACAAATCTCTAAAGATAAATATAATTAATGTAGAAAGGTTGACTGAAATTATAAATAAGACCACCTCCCCGTTAGAAAAGTAATTGTTTTTTACAAAAAGTTACATTTATGGCATGCCAATTGCCAATTGCCATCTGAATTTTCGGTTAAGAAATTTTATCTATCGATCGAAGATGCTCGTGTATATATATTTTGGATTATAATTGATGTTTATTTAGAAAATGAAGCATAACATAAATTAAGTAGCATAATTGTTGTTCAATCTTTAAACACCTATCGAGTTGTATCAAATAAAGAAAGCCCGTAGTCTCAAAAAAATAAAATAAATAAATAAATAAAACCAGTAAGTTATCCTAGTCATCCCTTTCGTTTGTTGATTAACTTACGAACTCTTAATTACCTCGTATAGTAGTAATTTTATTTGATTACAAACTCTTCATCAATATTTATAACAAAATCGTTCAGCTCTAAACCTGGATTGTGAGTTTTAATATAGCTTTCTGTCTTGCTATTTGCTTAGAGGTTTGCACTGCTCAAACCTGATACTTCTAAGTTTGATTATTTATTATGATGATATTGTGCTCTTTTTTTTTTCTTTTTAATTTTAAAATAAAGTGTAAGACTTGATTCTTGTTCATATCTTTTGTGTTTATAGATTATGTTTGTGAATTATTGACTAAGTTTGTAATTTTATAACACTCAAACTGTTGCTAAACTCCAATTTCTAACCCTTTTCCACGTTATGCTAGTTTCTACTTTGACAAATAAATTTTTCTTTATGTATACATCTCTACCGTTTCGACATTGATCATCATATGTTTTGTAATTGTAGACAAGTAGATGATGATGTTTATGGCCGTGGATGATGATTCCTGTAAAAAGCTTGCAGAGCAACTTCGAGAAGTTGGGAATGAGCTTTTGCAGTTTCCAACTCAAGTCGATGAGCTTCTATCTCTTCTCGATGTGAGCCCTATATTCTTTTTTCTCAATCTAAATCTTCTAATTTAAATGTTCTCTATTTACTTGTTTGTTTTGTGTCTGTTCTAAAGCTAATTTGGTTTTTTTTATGCCATAATATATGTTGCATGTCCTATAAATTTTCATGCATGTTTCTGTTGTGGGGATTAAGGTAGAATTCATTGTTTTAAATTTGTGTTTTTCTTACTGCCTCATCTCTTATCACAGTATCTTGTGTGGTTCATGGTGTAATTTTAATTTGAACGCATCATTCCAAGCTGTATGCACTGTCAGTTTTGTTGCCTGACTCTCAGTTTTCTGCCTGTGCATACATATATAAGTAGTTCATGGAAAATCGATCGAATTTAGCCCCAATAAAATTAGGAATTTATGGTAGCAATGATATATATTCTTTTTATGCTTTGAGATAGATCAAACCCTTTAGACTAGTATATATCGGTTAGTGCATTTGTGATACTTCATGCAAATTTGTTGTTCTTTTAGAAAGTCAGGAGTCTTCTAATGGAGGTGGAGCAAGCGCCTACGGAGTTGATACAAAATGCACATTCTCAATGTATGGCAGCGTTGGTGGCCGATCCACTCTTAAGGCACACAGATGCTGATGTTCAAGTTGCAGTTGCATCTTGCATCATCGAGATCATGAGAATTACAGCGCCAGATGTTCCATACAGTGACAACCAGTTGAAGGTGTGTATATTTATACATCTTTAATGTAGTTCTATTTTTTTTACTTGCCTAATTTTTAGGTCTTTATATTAATGATATGCAGGAAGTATTTCAGCTGATTGTATCATCATTTGCGAACTTGTCTGACATGTCCAGTCGATCATATGACAAGCGTGTCTCCATTCTCGAAACTTTTGCCAAAGTCAGTGCAGGAGTTATAATGCTAGATCTGGAATTTGATGAGTTAATTTCAGAGATGTTCCAACACTTTCTAAGATCGATTAGGTACTTGCATAGTTGCATTTACTTTGACTCCCGCAGAATCTACAAAAAAGTGTTCTCTCTCCAAGTATATGTGATCTGGTCTATACGCATGTCATGTTATTGTGCAATTCTTTCTCACTATTATTACTTTTTTAAATATTTTACTTGGATAAGATTGTTATGATATCATTTGAAGTACTGTTGATGGCTACAAGAGTTATAATTTTTAAGCAAACTTAGAGGCTTTAGAGCTGTCTTTGCATTAATTTATTGCACTGGTCTTTTGGATAGCTTTCACATCTTTTTTCCAATACCATACAAATGATCTGATATCAACCACCTAAGTCCTAACTATGCTAATGTATCTAGCTTGGGTTTCTGAAGCAGTTCCATCCAATGTACCAATGAGTAATGCCGCAGGAGACTTCTGACTTCTGACTTCTGAGTCTTAATAAGGATTCATAAGATTGGATTTTAGTATTTTTCATGCATTAGTTTATTGTTTGCTACCAACTTAAATAATGTGTTTTATTACTTTACAATATAATATATTTTTAAAAATATAAAGTCCTTTGGTTTTTGTTATCTATCTCACTCTGCTTACCGGAGGTTGATGGTTCAAATCTTGTCAAAGACAAGATGTATATATGTGTGTGTGTGAGATTAAAAAATAAGTCACTGAATGTTATGATGTATGTTGTCTGTGCTCTTGTGCTGACTCAAACTAATTCAGCTCCTTAATGACAATGTACATAGAACAATATGACTTTGTTTGGTTAATAATTAGCAAATTATTTGGTAACGAGATCGAGTTTACATTATTTTCTTTCTTCAACAGCTTACAAATTGCTTTCGCTGATATTTTCAGGGATTGTCATCCAGAAGATATCTTTAGTTATATGGAGACAATAATGACTCTTTTACTAGAGCAAAGTGAAGAAGTTTCTGTGGAGCTTCTAACTCCAATACTAGCTAGTTTAGAAAGGAATAACGAGGTCAGCTACTATTTGATGTATGTTAAATCTTATAAGAAAATTTGCAAAACTATTCTTGTCCAACCTTATAAACAATGTGCTTCATGATATATTAGACAATGCAACATTCCCAGTGTCCTTTAAGTTTTGATATTCTCTCGAATATTTTTACTATATTAGGACGTGAGCTCATGTTGCAAAACCTTATGTCATTCATAATTTTGAACTTTTATCCTTTGTAGCGTGAGTTAAAGATACCCTTAAATTGGTAGCATACTGTTAATATGAGCTGAGAAGAGGTTAGGAAATTGCAACCCTCATTGATGTGGAGGATATTGCAAATTGTAAGATCACGTAGAATATATTGTTGGTAGGCTGGTAGCAAATATGATGACACCATCTGTTGTATTTCTTATGAGCTATGCATTTCTCGTGGTCATTGTTGGTTTGAAAATTATAAGAACAACAACATTTGGAGAAAATAGAAGATCAGGAGAAAATGATCGCCAAAGATTGATGTATTATTCTTCCAGAATCAGGCCTTTATATAGGCTACAAATCAAAAACTTAAATATAAACTTAAATGAAGATGATGTAAATCATAAATCAGTGCTGAAATTGATTCTTGGTATAACTTATGATTTATGCCAGAAGATTAACTTTTGCAATTATTGAGGCAATATAAACAGGCATTGCTAATTTATCCTTATTTCTTAGGAAATTTCAACTAGTGCTCGGAAATTGGGGGAGAGTGTATTAGCGAAGTGTGCCATCAAGCTTGAATCTTATTTGAAGATAGCTGTGAAATTGCTGGGTCTTCCGTTAGATGGTTATAGTGAAATTGTTGCTACAATATGCAGTGAAGTTAATGGTGTGGTTGAGCACAACAGTGGAACTATTTCCATACAGAAGGTACGTAGTGTGCATTTTCTGCAGTAAATATATATCTTAAAATCGAAAAATTACTGTAATGGTTGCAGTGCTGATTAGTTTTGAGTGTACAGTCTAGGTATGTATTCTTTTCAATCTAATTCATTTTATCATTACTATTATATAATTTTTTTTAAATACATCAAAGGTTTAAATTTTAGTAATAGTTGACCCTTCTTTCAGACCATTTCTATTTTTATACATCTGTAGCACAATTCTTCTTCTGTTTTAGGCTGGAGTAAGTATATGTTTTTTCTACTTGTGGGTGGCTTTTAGGTGGCTTATTAGTATGTGTGTGCCCTGTGCCGGAAGGGGATCAGGAATATGCTGCTTTGGTAAATTTTGTGTTGCTGTGTTAAGCCTAACTAGATCAAAATGACATGCCTGAAGCCCCGACATGTAGTTAACTCAAACTCATCCTGTCGTCTCTATTAGTGGTGTACGTCATTCATCACACATGTAGATCTAGACCTGATATTTCAATGTCACTTTCTGAAATTCATATTTCCGACTGGTGAGAGAAAACTAACCGCAACACCTTCTGTTGAGATAGCCCATGTGCTTATCTAAATATTTAACGTATATACTTTTAAGAAATTGTGAAAGAATATGAACTGTAGGAGGCCTTTTAATGGTGAAATATTTTGGAGACGGGTAGTATTGGATATTTTGGAGAGTAAGATGTTTCTCCGTAGTAATAGGAGACTTTGATATTTAGCTATAGGCCTGATATCTACCTGTCTCATATTAGCACTAGTGGCGACTTTGATATTTAACCTTACAAATAATTGCAATTATAAGGGTACACATTTCAAGGTATGCAATTATAAGTCCGCAGGTTGAGAAGTATAATACCAATAGCTTCTGAGTATCTTCTTATCTTGTCCAGGCTCTTCTCTGTTCTATTCACAAATATTTTGGTTAACATGTAGCTCACTTGAGCAAACTTCATATGCAGTTTCTTTGAATTATTATTAACCTAGCTATATCACCACTTGTCTGTAATATGTTTCTTGAGACAAACACGGGAAGTACAATATGAATGTATCTTTGAAATGACTGTTCTAATTGTATTATGTACTCTGGTCTTGTGAAACCGACCACACTGCATTTGGAATCATGAATAGATTTCTGTATATTTATGAATTGCAATACTCTGTTGATGAATTCATTATTGTCACCTAAATTCAGCACCGTGTTTGGCTTCTACATGGTTAAAACCTGATGAAGTTATGCATCTGTATCTCAGGAAAAACGAGAAGCTGTAGAACTGGTGAGCAAACCGTCTAAAAATGATCAAGCTGCTGATGAAAGTGATATGCCCCCAACAAAGAGGAGACGACATTTGAGAATAGAAGACATTCAAACTGAAATTGAAATAAGTGTTTGTGGTGATAATGCTCCAGCGTCTGACATGAAGTCTCAAAGCCAAGCTCAAACTAGTATTTCGAAGCTGACAACTAAATCAGAGAATGTCGATGAGCAGTCTTTAAAGTTAGAAGAGTCTACTGGTAGTATAGCAGGAGCTTTTAAAAAGATATGGTCGATACTGGGAAGCTTCCGATCACAGTAGACGAACTTATGGACAGTTCAATTATTTATTTTCCCGATATCTATGTGTGACGTACATCATGAACAATACACGTTGTAAAGTACTTAAACTACTGAACATATTTATTTATGAGAAAAATGCCCCTAAGTACGTAATTAGAGAAGGGTCCTGGTCCCTAACAATTGATTGTTAAGGATCATTTATTTAACAATCTGTTCCTGAACCGTTAGATCAACATTTCGACGGTCAAGATTAAAAAAAAAAAATCAATCACTCCGCGTATTTTTTCCGCGGAGCACTGTTCTTCCGCGAAAATTTATCGCGGAACACTGTACCGCTCCGCGATTATTTTCCGCGGAGCCTTATTTCTCCAATCACCCCCTTCACGGGTCATCAGTTATTGCTGTGAAAGGAACATGAGATGAATTTTCATTTTAATAGAAGAGGTGTGCACCTCTACTATTTTAAAAACAAAAACTTAGTTCTCTCCATGCACACGTTAGTTTTGCTCTGGATGTTTTGTTACTTATATTTTATTCTACTGTGTGGATGGGAATCAATTTTCATTTTTCATGCCAAAAAACATATTATGAGAATGGAATAAATAATAAAAAAAATTAAAAATTGAAATGGGGAGTAAGATACAGTAAATTTTTAGATAAAAGATAAATTATAAGAAAATTTTAGGTTCAGGATTTTAGAATTTAGGGTCACATTAAATTAGGGACCCTAAATTTAGTAATTTTTTGTTTTTTCCAGTGTTTTCTTATTTTTTTATTATAATTTAGGGTCACATTAAATTTAGGGATCCTAAATTTAATGTGACCCTAAATTCTAAAATTCTGAATCTAAAATTTTCTTATAATTTATCTTTTATCTAAAAATTTACTGTATCTTACTCCCCATTTCAATTTTTAATTTTTTTTATTATTTATTCCATCCCCATAATATGATTTTTGGCATGAAAAATGAAAATTGATTCCCATCCACACAGTAGAATAAAATATAACATGTGCATGGAGAGAACTAAGTTTTTATTTTTAAAATAGTAGAGGTGCGCACCTCTTATATTAAAATGAAAATTCATCTCATGTTCCTTTCACAGCAATAACTGATGACCCGTGAAGGGCGTGAAGGGGGTGATTGGAGAAATAAGGCTCCGCGGAAAATAATCGCGGAGCTGTACAGTGTTCCGCGATAAATTTTCGCGGAGGAACAGTGCTCCGCGGAAAAAATACGCGGAGTAATTGAATTTTTTTTTTTAATCTTGACCGTCGAAATGTTGATCCAACGGTTCAGGAACAGATTGTTAAATAAATGGTCCCTAACAATCAATTGTTAGGGACCAGGACCCATTAGAGAATTTACATGAGTACGTAGTATATTTTTAATGTCATAATTATAATTACCTGGTCAAATCCTGTAATTACAAAAATACCCCGCATGCATTCATTTGACAAAATACGTTGTAGGAGCATTAAACTCATTATTTATTTACCCTGTGTGTATTGTTATTTGTTCTTTTCTGAAAAAAATAATTTATTTTTAAATAGTTCTCACTACAAGAAAGTAAGGCTAAATTCGACAGAATAAATTCGACAGACACCAAATTCGACAGATATCAGCTGAAAATTAAGACTGCGGCTAAATTCGACACAATTCTGTCGCAATTAGTTTCTGTCGAAATTATTCTGTCGAATTTAGTACTAAATTTGACAGAAATTTTTATTATGTTGCATTTTCAATACTAAATTCGACAGAATTGTTTGTACTGTCGAAATTAGAACCTACAAAAAAAAAGCGGGAACAATCCCACCAAAAATATTAATTTCAGATTTCAAACTTCGACCGAATTCTGTCGAATTTAACTTTTAGTTTTTGTGGGAATATTGCCGCCGAAATTTTTCAGACCGTTCAAAACTATATTCGACAGTTTTTAGTCGCATTTATAAAAGTGACAGAATTCCGTCGAAGGTTTATTTTTGCAATTTTAAAAAAAACGTTATTAAATAATTAAATGTGAATAAATAGCATGAAAAAAAATCAATAATTAATTGATAATAAATTAATAATTAATTTTTAATTGAAAATAATATGAAAAAACGTGGGCCCCACAAAATTTTATAATTTTCAATTAAAAATTAATTAATAAAAAATTTTTAATTAAAAATAATATTATGATAGTGGGCCCTACTAATTTTTCTAATTTTCAATTAAAAATTAATAAAAAAATTAATGAATAATTAATTAGTAATTAATTTTAAATTCAAAATAATATTGAAAAACGTGGGACCCATGAGTGCCCTAAACCCTAAACCCTAAACCCTAAACCCGAACCCTAAACCCGAATAATTTTTTAATTGATTTATTCGACGATCCAACCGTACGGATGTTAATCGGTACTCATTCTAGGGTTGAGAAAAATTAATCAAAAAATATGAATGTCCGGTTATGCCGCATCTTTCCAGAAACGTTGGAATAGTACTGTTTCGAGGAACTGGACATGTCTCAAATTTACTGAATAATTTTTTCAATTGATTTTTTCGACGATCCAACCGTACGGATGTTAATAGGTAGTTATTCTAGTGTTGGGAAAAAATAAAAAAAAATATAAATGTCCGGTTATGCCGCATCTTTCCAGAAATCTCCAACCGTACTAATTGATTTAGTAGTTTCCTACTAAAATCTCCAACCAAATTAATTTTTTATCTTTTGAAAATTTGGGAATATCATTAAATTATATATATGTTGACATCCGTACGGTTGGATCGTCGAGAAATAATTTTAAAAAAATAGAAACAACAATCCGTGACAAAACAGTAGTTACGAGTACTAGTCAATATAGTAGTAATCTACTAAGATCTCTGACCAAATTAATTTTTTAATTTTTAAAAATTTGGGAATATCATTAAATTAGATATATCTTGACATCCGTACGGTTGGATCGTCGAGAAATAATTTTCAAAAAATAGAAACAACAATCCGTGACAAAACAGTAGTTACGAGTATTAGTCAATATAATAATGATCTACTAAGATCTGTGGCCAAATTAATTTTTTATCTTTTGAAAATTTGGGAATAATATTAAATTAGATTTATATTGACATCCGTACGGTTGGATCGTCGAGAAATATTTTTTAAAAAATAGAAATAATAATTTGTGACAAAGCACTAGTTACGAGTATTAGTCAATATAATAATGATCTACTAAGATCTCCAACCTAATTAATTTTTTATTTTTTGAAAATTTGGGAATAACATTAAATTAGATTTATAACTTTAATCCATATTTATTTTACTCTATATTAGGAATAGAAAATTAAAAATTCTGTTTGATTAACATGTGTCAATGTGTTATTGGTGGACAACATAGCACATGGATTGTGTTTCTTTAATCAATTTCTAACCCTTGATTAAAACAAAAAAAACACACATCCAACGATTCATATTTTATCCCATTAATTAAATCATTTAACAACCCCCTCCCCCCACCTTTTTCCCCACCCACCCTGCCCCCCCACCTCCCATCAACTGCCGAAACCCCCCGTCTTCAACACCTCTCTCTCTCTCTCTCTCTCTCTCTCTCTACACATATACATAATATTTAATCTTCAAAAATTCACATCTCTCAATCTACTCATCCAAAATTAGTGATTTATATATGTATGTATTCTACAAATCGAGCTCTATACATTGATATAAATATTTTTTGATTTTTATCAAATATTTTTCTGGGTAATATTTGAAGTTTAATTCGGGTTGGAGGTTTGATGAAGTTTTTGATGATTTTGAGGCTGCAAGATTGTATGTTGGTGCTTGTTTATGCTTAGTTATTAATTTCATAATTTTCCGGGCACTTTTTATTTCACCGGAAAATTCTTGAGGTGGCCGGAATTAACAATTATAATTTTTTTTTGATTTTCAATTTTGACTATTGTATATATCGTCGGATGCTTGGATACATATATTAAATTGAGAATTTTTCAGATTTGTTTTGACTCATCGGAAAATGTTCGGTTTACCGGAATATGGGTTTTAGTTTTCGTTTTTAAATTATGTTTAGGTGAATATTTAGATCGTTGGATTTACCTACTGATATGTTAATTTGGTAATTTTTGGAGATGTTTTTGGTTCACCGGAACAGTAACTCCGTTTTGGTAGCAGCAGAAGCTGCTGTTTTTTTTTAAATTCCGGCACTTTAAATTCGATCAGATTTGGTCGAATTTAGCATTTTAAATTCGACCAGATTTGGTCGAATTTAGCACTTCAGGCGGCAAAATTTAAAAAATTTGAATTTTTCACCAAAATTTAAAATTTTCAAAATTTTGAAATTTGGCGCCTGAAGTGCTAATTTCGACCAGATTTGGTCGAATTTAACAATATCAATTTTGACCAAAGTTAGTCGAATTTAGCATACTAAATTCGACCGATTTACTAAATTCGACGCGAGCGTATTCGACAGACAGAATTTCCGTCGAATTTAGCTAAATTCGACAGAATACCGTCGACTTTAGTTAAATTCGACAGAAATTCTGCATGTCGAATTTAGTCGTTTTTCTTGTAGTGTCTCCTTGTCCATTTCTTGTTTCAAGGTAATTATTACAAAAATTATCCTTACATTTCTATTTTCATGGTTCGATTAATGTATACTTACAAAAATTTCAATTAAATTTAACGCATTCATTAAGGACAGAAAAGTAAAGTAATTATTAAACTAACATTTCCTTAAAGTACGTAATTTTTTTTCAAAAAAGATAACCAAAAAGGAACGGAATGAATGAGTATACTCTATTCATCCCTCATTACTTTCTTGTTTGATTCTCGATCAAATTGGCCAAAATTTTAATAAAATTTGTCCTACTATATAATCAGAAAAAAAAAATTATATTATTAAAAAGTCCATCAAACATATTTTAAATTGCAATTTACAGTTTTCTAAATATTAGAAAAATAATTTTAATATTTGATCATTAAAAATTCAAAGACAGCTAATTAATTAATTAAAAAACGGAGAGTTACAAATTTTGATTATCTCAGAGCCTCCAAGAGTCTCCTAGCTCACTCTTAAGTAGTATATTATAAATAATTAAGTTCTTAACAAATTATTACATTGATGATTTGCGTGAGCATTTCCAAGAGTCTCCTAACTCACTCTTAAATATATTATAAATAATTAAGTTCTTAACAAATTATCACATTGATTTGCGTGTCAACTCTCTCGATACGATAATGACTCTTTATTTTATATTTTATTCATATAATAGAGATCATTGTTATGAAAATTGAGTATTTGTGAATAAAGAGCTTCTAAGAGTCTCTTGTAGCTTGATTTTGGCCCATCCTCTCTATTAGAGCTGGCCACACGGGCGGCCGTGCCGTGCTTTAGACGGGCCGTGCTACCAGAATTACTGAACGCGAACGACACGTTATAGGAGGACGGTCCGTGCCGGGCCGGTCCGGTTCATGGGGAGGCCA
This sequence comes from Heracleum sosnowskyi, assembly GCA_030848705.1. Lineage (NCBI taxonomy): Eukaryota > Viridiplantae > Streptophyta > Magnoliopsida > Apiales > Apiaceae > Heracleum > Heracleum sosnowskyi. The sequence goes on from CM061240.1 coordinate 127,379,763, forward strand.
ACTCGTGCACGGCTCGTCGAGTTGGCGGCCGAGTTGTGCGGGTTGCGGTTCAAATTTTTTTTATATACTTTTAATTCGATTAAATATTATTTAAAATTATACGAATATTTTTTGGAATAAAAGAGGACGGTACCTCTGCAAATTTTATTAATTAAAACAAATATTACAATTAATTTGAGAGGACTCGGAACAAACCGCATTAACATATTAAAACAAATATTAAATACAAACACAAATTTTAAAAATAAAATACAAACACAAATTTTAATCCTATCCGTGGATTTATAAAGAATTTAGATACAAAGAATTTTAGGATATTAATGTTATAACAAATTTTGATATTAATGTTATAACTATTGGGAGGGGAATGCTTAGCCAAAAACATTATTTATTAAGATATACTGATGCAGAGCAGGTGGGTTGGCGACTTGGCGTGCCGTCCACGGGCCGTGCGTGCCGTGCCAGTGACGTGGCCGGTTCGTACGGTTCCGCGTGCCGGTCCGTGCCGTGCCCCAGTTCTTAAGATTTCAACCCGTAAACGCCCCGTTTTATTTATACGAATTGTGCCGGGCCGTGCTAAACCGTTACGAGCCGAGTTATACCGGTTAGTTAGGCGAGCCGGTTCCGGTTTAGCCGTCCGGAACCGCCCGTTTGGCCGGCTCTACTCTCTATATTTTAACCTAAGCTTGGATAAAAAGCTTCTCCGATATGCTCTCGTACAGTACCAATTCTAGTAATTGATTGCATTCGAACTATTCATCTACTATATTAATTTATAATCCCGTTTAGTTCTACACTTGAATTGTGAACTTAAAATATACTGCCTTCTATGATCTACCTGTCTTGCTTTTGTTTAGAGCCACATAGAGGTGTTGCATTGCCCAAATCTAATACATTTTAAGTTTGATTATTAATATATATGATGCTTTTATAAGACTTGATTCTTGTTCATATTTTCCGTGTTTATAGAACATGCTGTGAATTTTTGTTAAAGTTTTTATCTTAGTAACACTCAAACTGTTGCTTAGCAGGGGCGTTCCCTGAAGTTTAGAGACCTTAGGCAAAATTAGGTTATGGGTTGTATTTATAGAATGAAGAATTCGAGAACTTGGGACCCTTTAGTATTGGAGGCCGCACGTCTCGTCTATAGTTAGGGTCACCCTTTTGCCCTTCAATTTTCAACTCTTTTCCACATTTTGATCGTATGTAAATTATTCAATGTACTTTTCGTTAACAACTTAGTCGAACTTAGACGTAATTGTAATTAGTAGTCTGTGCGGTGAACTTGAGATATTTGGATTATGATTAATCACATGTTTTTGTAATTGTAGACAAGTAGAGAATTATGGCCAAGGATTATGATTCTTTAAAAAAGCTTGGAGAGCAACTTCGAGAAGTTGGAAATGAGCTTTCGCAGTTTCCTACCCTAGTGGATGAACTTCTATCTCTTCTCGATGTGAGCCCTATATTTTTTTTTCTCAATCTGAATCTTCTAATTTAAATGTTCTTCTATATACATGTTTAATTGTGCTTCTATTCTAAGCTTATTTGGATTTTTTATGCCCTTAGTATATGTTGCATGTCCTACAAATTTTTGTGCATCTTTCAAATTCAATTGTGGGATTTTGATATATTACTACCCCAATCTTTTAGTTATTTTAATTGTTCTGTAAGGTGTCGGTTGTTTATCAATTCAAAAAGAAGTTAAAAATCTTTGCACTTATCTTGCCTATAGGAGTGAAGCTCTTCTCATGCACTACTTCCATTTATTTTGATATATAAATAGAGTTCAAACTGTTGAATGTCCTTAAAATTGAGCTTTACCCAGCACTTAAAATTGTCCCACGTATTCTCGTGTCGGATACTATTTGGACACACATATCCTGTGTATCCTTGAATCGGACGCGGAAATACTTACACAATCTCGAACTTTAAATTTTTTATTCACAAATACTCAATTTTGTTATTAAGTAGCTGATTTATAAAAGCAAAGTATTGATCTAATTTAACAAATAAAAGAGTGTAAATGTTTATATTGATGTAATATTGTTATGTATAGTGCATTTGTGATACTCCACACAAATTTTTTGTTCTCTTAGAAAGTCTGGAGTCTTCTAATGGAGGTGGAGCAGATGCCTCCGATGTTGATACAAAATGCATATTCTCAATGTATGAAAGGGTTGGTGGCCGAACCACTCTTAAGGCACACAGATGCTGATGTTCAAGTTGCAGTTGCATCTTGCCTCAGCGAGGTCATGAGAATTACAGAGCCAGAAGCTCCATACAGTGACCACCAGTTGAAGGTGTGTACATATATATATCTTTCATGTGATTCTATATTTTTTACTTGCCTAATTTTGAAAAAATTACAAAATAACCATTTTTTTGATAAAATAAACAAAAATTAACCATTCTGAAAAAAGTGGTCAACTTTACCCTTTGGGATACTCCACTGGTAGTTGGGTATCCCAATTTGTATAAGATACTCCAGTGATAGTTGGGTATCTGATATACAGGATACTCCGTTGACAGTTGGGCATCCCATATATATGGGATACTCCACTGACAGTTGGGTATCCCCTAAGTCAAAGTTGGCCAAAATTTGAAAAATGGTTATTGTCGTTAATTTTGTATAAAAAACAGGTTAAAGTTGGCTTTCACCCCCTAATTTTTAGGTCTTTATATTTATGGTATGCAGGAAGTATTTCAGCTGATTGTATCATCGTTTGAGAATTTGTCTGACACGTCCAGCCGATCATATGATAAGCGTGCCTCCATTCTTGAAGTTGCTGCCAATGTCAGATCAGGTGTACTAATGCTTGATGTGGAATGTGATGGTTTGATTTCAGAGATGTTCCAACACTTTCTTAGCTCGATAAGGTACTTGCATTTACTTTTCCTGCCAAATATAAAAAAACTGCAATGGTCATAGGAATGCACATGATATGGTTTGAAGCACTCTTGGTAGCTACAAGTGTTATGATTTTAAATTAGCATACTTAGAGGCTTGAGCTGTCTTTGTGTACTATAACACTGATTTTTTTTATAGCCACATATTTTTCAAATACCATACTGGAGATAAAATACCATACTCCTAATTATGTTGATATACCCAGCTTGGGGTTCTGAAATATTTGCATACGTTACTTTCTTTCTTCAACAGCTTACAAATTGCTTCACTGATATTTTCACGGATTTTCATCCGGAAAAAATCTTCACATCTATGGAATCCATAATGACTGTTATACTAGAGGAAAATGATGCTGTTTCCCTGGAGCTTCTAATTCCCATACTAGCTACTTTAAAAATAAACGAGGTCAGCTACCATTTAAAGTATTGTAAATTTTATAAGAAAATTTGCGAAATTATCCATGTCCAACCTTTTAAGCAATGTGCTCCATGGCATATTCGCCAATGAAACATCCTCGTTGACAATTATCTCTTAAGTTTTGCTATTCTCTCGAATCTCTTAGTACTTTATTTGGGAATCAGCCCTCACTGTAAACACAAAACCTCATAACAGTCATAATGTGAATTAGTTCAAACAATTATCCTCAGTAATTTGGTCAGAAATGCCCATATATTTCGGTAGCATGTTGCGAATATGGGTTTGGAAGAGGTTACAAACTTGCAAACACCCATTGATGGCGGAGGACGTTGCAAATTGAAACATCACGCTGAATATTGGAATGAGTAGCCAATATGATGGTACAATCTATTGTACTGTTTATTATATATGCATTTCTAGTGGTATTTGATAATTATCATCCTTATTTCTTGCAGGAAATTTCAACTAGTGCTCGGAAATTAGGGGAGAGTGTATTGGCAAAGTGTGCAGTCAAGCTTCAACCTTATCTGAAGCATGCTGTAAAATTACTGGGTCTTTCATTAGATGGTTACTGTGAAATTGTTGCTACAATATGCAGTGAAAGGAACGGTGACATTGAGCACAACGGTGACAATGTTTCTCTACTGAAGGTACTATTAATTTTCTGCAGTAAATAATTGTTTTAAAATTTATAATTTCTGTTGTGGACTGTACTCCTTTTATTTTTTGCCGAGTAAAAAATGTACTCCTTATTTCGAGTGTACAGTCTAGGTAGTATTCTTGTCAACGTAAATCAATTAATCAGTATAATTATTTTTATATTTTCTAGTATTTCCTTATTAAAGCGAAGTTAAGAAAGTTGACCCTTGTCTCAACTTTGCTACTTTACTTTTGTTTTCATACATCTCTTAATAATAGTAATATGTTCTTTTTTTACCCTCATGGTTGGGTGTTAGCGGCCTTATTAGTATGTAAGGGGGATCAGGTGTACGCAGCTTTGTTAAATTTCATGTTATTGTGTTTAGGCTAACGAGATCAAATTGACATGCCTGGAACCCCAAGATGCAGTGAACTCAAACTCATCCCTGCTTAACTCTGTCATTCCTTACTTCGTACATCCTATCAAGAGAGTATTTTCTTTGGTCAAGGTGAATTGATTTGTTTGATCTGCAACCTTCAATGCCAAGAAAGTACCTGAGAGTGACAAGATCTATAATGTTAAAGTGAGCTTTGACAGATTTACTTAGTTTAAGATTATATCCATCAACTAGAATATTATCAACATGCACTAAGATATCTGCAAAAGGATGCAGAATTATATAGTTCATAATATCCATCATCAGAATGAGCTTGTCTTGAACTAATACAGATCATAAGTTTTAGGAAGTATTTGTATTTGTGCATGTTGGGTAGTACGTTTTAGTTGCTAATTTGAATATTATGTTCTAGAAGTCCTTCAGAGAAACTGTTCTCATGTCTGACCAAATTAATTGTACATCATAGGTTATGACTTATGGAACCAGGGCAAATATTCAACTCTTTATTTTATCAATCTATGAACCTCTTAGACCCAACAACATGTGCGATCAAAATGCGCTTAGCAGGGCCAATACTCTGTACTATATTGGAATTTTGGACCGATTTCTGTGTTTTCTGGATTGCAATTGTTGAAAAATATTGTGTCTACCAGTCTTTCGATCCTCTTAAGTCTATGTATTATTGTCACTCGAAATTTTGCACTGTGTTTTGATTTTTATCTTTGAGACCTGATCAAATTCTGCACCTGTATCTTAGGAAAAACCAGAAGCTGCAGAACTGGTGAGCAAACCGTTTGGGCATGATTATGAAATTGTCACGATAGATAAAAATGATCAATCTGCTGAGGATTTCTGTAAACGGAATTTTGGACAAATTTCTGTATGTTTATGAATTGCAACTCATGTGATTGGTTTTACCATCTTGCGTCTACAAGTTTTTTTTACAAGTCTTCAAGTCCTCATAAGTCAATTTTATTATTGTCAATCATAATTCTGCACTGTATTACTTTTGTCTTTGAAACCTGATCAAATTCCGTATCTGTATACTATGTATCTGTATCTTAGGAAAAAGACGGAGCTTCAGAATCTGTGAGCAATCTGTTTCGGCATGATGATGAAATTTTCGCGATAGATGAAATTGGTCGAGCTGCTGATAATTTCTGTATTCGGGATTTTACACAGATTTTTGTATGTTTATGGATTGCAATACGTTTTCCATCTCGCTTCTACCAGTCTTCGAGTCCTTACAAGTCTATTTATTGTTGTGACTCAATATTCTACAATATCTTGTTTCTTTATCCTTGAAACCTGATTAAATTTTGTATTTGTATCCAAGGAAGAACAAGAAGCTACAGGGTTAGTGAGCAAGCTGATTGGGCATGATGATGAAATTGTCGCGAAAGACAAACACGATCGAACTGCCGATGATTTCTGTATTCTGAACCTTGGACAGATTTATGTATGTTTATGGATTGAAATACTCAAGTGATGGGTTTTACCATCTTGTGTCTACCAGTCCTTTAGTCTTACAAGTCTATTGTTGTGACTCAAAAGTCTGCAACATTTTGTTTCTTTATCTTTGAAACGTAATCAAATTCCGTATTTGTATCTTAGGAAAAACAAGAAGCTGCAGGATTGGGGAGCATACCATTTGGGCATAATGATAAAATCATCCCGATGGTTAAAAATGATCGAGCTGCTGTTGATCTATGTATTTGGAATTTCAGACAGACTTCTGTATGTTTATGGATGGAATTAATTTAAGTGATGGGTTTTACCACCTTGTGTCGGCTATTCTTTGAGTCCTTTTAAGTCTATTAATTAATGTCACTAAAATTCTGCACGTTTTGTATTTTTGTCTTTGAAATCAAATAAAATTCTGCATCTGTATCTTAGGAAAAACAAGAAGCTGAAGATCTGGTGAGCAAACTGTTTGGACATGATGACGAAATTGTCCTAACAGATAAAAATGATCGACCTCCCAATGATTTCCTTGTTCTGAATTTTGCGCAGATTTCTGTATATTTATAGATTGCAATACTCAAGTGATGAGTTTTACCATCTTGCATATACCAGTCCTTTAGTCCTTTGAAGTCTATTTATTTGTGTGACTTAAAATTCTCATGTTTAGTTTCTTTATCATTGAAACCAGATCAAATCATGTATCTGTATCTTAGGAAAAACAAGAAGCTGTGTTTGGGCATGGTGATGAAATCGTGACATTCGATGAAGATGGTCCAGCTGCCGATGATTTCTGTGTTCTGAATTTCGCACCGATTTCTGTATGTTTGTGGATTGCAATACTTAAGTGATTGTGTCTATCAGTCTCCAAGTCCTTAAAAGTCTATTTATTATAGTGACTCAAAATTCTGCAATGTTTTGTTTCTTTATTGTTGAAACCTGGTCAAATTATGTATGTGTATCTTAGTAAAAACAAGAAGCTGTGTTTGAGCATGATGATGAAATTGTCACATTAGATGAAAAAGATCCAGCTGTAGATGATTTCTGTGTTCTGAATTTCACACCTATTTATGGATTGCAATACTTAAGTGATGGTTTTCACCATCTTGTGTCGACGAGTCTTTAATTCCTTGCAACTCTATTTGTTATCGTGACTCAAAATCCGGCAATGTTTTGTTTCTTTATCTTTGAAACCTGATCAAAAAATGTATCTGTATCTTAGGAAAAACAAGAAGCTTCAGGATTAGTGAGCAAACTCTTTGGGCATAATGATGAAATTGTCGCAATAGATAAAATGATCGAGCTGTCGATTATGTCCGAGTTCTGAATTTCGGACAGATTTTTGTATGTTTATGGATTGCGTCTACCAGTCTTTGAGTCCTTATAAGTCTATTTTTTATTGACAATCAAAATTCTGCACCGAGATTTGTTTTTTTTGTCTTTGAAATCTAATAAAATTCTGCATCTGTAAGTTAGGAAGAACCAGAAGCTGCAGAATTGGTGAGCAAACCGTTTGGGCATGATGATGAGATTGTTGCAGTAGATGAAAATGATCGAGCTTCCGAAGGAACTACTACTATGGCCGTATTAAGGAGGACACTAGTTTTGACAGCAGAAGACAGTCAAACCCAAATTGATAATACTGCTTTCGGTGAAAATGCTCTGGTGTCGGGTAAAAAGTCTCGAAGCCAGTCTCAAACTACTACTTCGAAGTGGGGAACCAAATCAAAGAGTGATGATGAGCAGTCTCAAACTACTACTATTGGTATATTAGCAGGAGCTGCCGATGAAACTGCTATGTCCGCATCAAATAGGAGACGGGATTTTACAACAGAAGACATTCAAACTCTAGTTGATGATACTGCTTCCAGTGATAATGCTCCAGCTTCTGGTACAAAGTCTCAAAGCCAGCCTAAAACTACCACCTCAAAGAGGACAACCAAATCAAAGAATGACGATGTGTCTTCAACTTTAGAAGAAACTATTGGTATTTTGGCAGGAGCTTTGAAAGATATGGTTGATAATAAGAAGCTTCCTATCCCAGTTGACGAGCTGTGGGGTTTTATACATGAAATGAAGTTGGATGAAGATCTTGCAGGTGATGCTTTTGTGTTTCTGTTGGAAAGACCTCTGCAACTAAAAGGTCTAATATCTACTCCCACCGGCATTCGCAAATCAATACTGCAGAAAATGAGAAAATGACGATGAGAGATGCAAAGTAGGAATTGATAGTTTTGCCTCTTCAATACTTTAACATTTCATTTTGTATTTGAAATTTTAGACTAATTTGTCAAGATGAACCCATGATTTTGATATCGTCAAATTTGTGTTATATCTGTTGAATACATAAATTTGGGAAAGTAGGAGTCTCTATAATATCTGACTCATGGGGAGAAAAGGGGAAACAGAGACATAAAGCTTAACGGAAAGATTACCAAGGTAACTCTAATGAAACCTTGGTGTCATCTGTTTGGCGTAAAGTACTGGCAGTTCCAGAGTTGTGATAAATGTGCATTGACAGTTATAACAAATTTTCAGGGTGTTTAAATTTTTTAGATTCATTACATCAGGAAAAATAATGTAAGACTGTTTGATTACGGCCTTTTACAACAGATTTTTAACACTAAATCCGTCAGTCGTAAGTGCGAATACAAATATTTATTTACAGTTTTACACAACTTTATATTTCATAGAGAGATTCTAGCGGCTCAAACTTGTGCATATGATGCAGAGCAGGTCAAAATTCTAACCACACACTCACTGGCATTGTAAACTATGTTAATTGATCCCATATACGAGTGTTTATCCCTGCGTCGTTATTGTAATTAAAGAATTACTGTATTATTATATAGTTATATCATTTTCAACTTGGTTAGAAAAACAGCATCAATAATCCAACTCAATATGTATATACATGTAATAATGTAATAATTATGTTAAAGATATCAGTGTGATAAGCCTTGCTTGTTTGTTTGAGAATGATGCAGCATATGAGTCGCCATTTCATACATTTTTCGATTTTTTACCAGGCAACTATGATTTATCAGGCCATTACTCTTTCGATGTGGTCCTAATCATGATTTAGCTATTCTAATTAACAAAAGCTTAGCAGTTTCTTTTGACAAACAAATGCGATCATTTTCTTGTCGAGTGGTCCTGATTATATAATAACCTGAAATGTACAATGTTTCCCTATCCACCTATAAATTAATGCATGTTGGCCGGCCAGCAAAAAAAAATAATATTAAACCATATAGATATCTTTGTAATTCAGTCATCTTTGCTCATTCATGGCTGTTGGGATTTTGACAATCTTCTTCTCAGGCACGTTCTGCTTGTTTCTTCTTTGGAAGCTCACTAAGTTGATTCATAAAGTATGGTGGAGTCCAAGACATATACAAAGACTGTTAAGTTCACAGGGTGTGAAAGGCCCTTCTTACAGCTTCCCTCATGGGAACACTAAAATAATCTCAGCAATGAGAAGCCAATCAATGGGGTATCCCATGGGAATTTCACATGATATGTTCCCGAGGATTCAACCCCATGTGTACCTGTGGACAAAGATATACGGTAAGTCCTTGCAATTCTATGTTCCGAGTTTTATCTATCTTCTTTAGAACTTAATTTTAGTGTTTGAGGTCAAGCACATATAGAAGCTTAAGTATTATTAGTAATGGTTGATTGGTTGCGTACATCTGAGATTCTCCTAGAATTTGAGTAGAGGTAAAGAATGTCTGAACATTAAGGTGGAACCAACTGAATGAACATTATAAATTTCTTACTTGCCCTTCCTCTGTCTCTGTTACAGGAAGAAACTTCATCAATTGGCATGGTCCAGAAGCTCAATTATTTGTTACAGAACCCGAGCTTATCAAAGAAATACTGAATAACAAAGAAGACGCTTATCCAAAAATGGAGATGGAAGGATATGCGAAGAAGTTGTTAGGGGATGCAATTATAACAAATGAAGGCGAAAAATGGGCAAAGATAAGAAAACTAGCCAACCATACTTTTCATGCGAATAGCTTGAAAGTAAGCATTTTTTAAGCACATTTGTACTGATGCTGTTTTAGTGTTTTCTGCATACAGACATACAGTTCACCTGTTTATTTGTTAAAACAAATGTATCTGTCAATATATGCAGGGTATGATTCCAGAAATGAGTACTAGTGTAGAGACTATGCTAAAGAGGTGGCGAGATTATGAAGGTAAAGAGATAGATGTGTACAAGGAATTTGGTGCATTAACAACTGAAGTCATTTCAAGAACAGCTTTTGGGAGTAGTTTTTCTGATGGGAAACACATATTTGAGATGGTAGCAAAATTGACAGCTATAACTGTTAGAAATATATACACGACTCGATTTCCAGGTCTCAGGTAGGCTGTCTTTCTAGTAGCATTGGCAGTTTTTTCATGTGTATGAGAACATGCTGCTGTGATTATAGTGGTAATCAGATCTTCCTGTGTTGAATATTTCATTTTCAAAAATTGCAGCCAAATCATTAAGACTAATGATGAGATTGAAGCTGAGAAACTTAAAGAAGCAATCAAGAATTCAATTCTAGACCTCGTACGTAACAGAGAGCAGAAAGTGAAAACTGGAGAAGCTGATGACTATGGAAGGGATTATCTTGGGCAACTTGTAAAAATTTCTCATGATTCTGATGTAAACAAGAGGATAACTGTTGAACAAATGGTGGATGAGATTAGAGCATTGTATGGTGCTGGACATCTAACAACAACAAATTTACTTTCATGGACAGTTTTTCTTCTAGCAGTCCACACAGATTGGCAGGATAAAGCTCGGAAGGAGGTGTTAGAACACTTTGGCCAGGAAAATCCATCATCTGATGGTATTGCGCGGCTTAAATCCGTAAGAATAACACAGACAATAATCAACAAACGCACACAGATAAGTGAATGATTTATAGATTTTAATCAATGTCATGGTTTTGTTTCCTTTTTCTTGCAGATGAACATGATCATAAATGAGTCGCTTAGACTATATCCACCTGTGCTTACTGTCACAAGAGCAGTTAAGAAAGAAGTTAAACTGGGAAACCTCACTCTTCCTCCAAGTCTAAGCATTTTTATTTCCATACTTGCTCTTCATCACCATCCTCGGATATGGGGCAAAGATGTTCTTGTTTTTAAACCTGAAAGATTTGCTGAAGGGGTGGCGAAAGCGACAAATAACAACACTGCAGCCTTTATTCCTTTCGGTATGGGGCCTCGAACATGTGTGGGATTGAACTTTACAACAAATGAATCGAAGATTGCACTTTCAATGTTCCTTCAAAGGTACAAGTTCTCATTGTCGCCAAACAATGTTCACCACCCTGCAGACATATTTATCCTTACGCCGAAAAATGGAGTCAAAGTCATACTTCAGAAATTATGACTCTAAGCAGAAGAAGCTACTTGTTTTACTCACAGTTTGTTTATATCATCATATGTAAATAGGAATAAAGTTACCATCATAGCTGAAATTATGCCGTAAGATCATGTTTGTTTGGGGGATTATAATCCGGTATGAATTATGCTATACATATCGGAGCTAGAATTATATTGTAAATAGTGAATGTAAAATAAATAATAACTAGCATGAAAACCCGTGCGAGGCACTGGTCATTTTCTAGCATATTTTTTAAAGTTTCGAGTCGTGTTTTTAATCGCTCATGAATCGTATAATATATGTCTTAGTGTGGTTACATAAACTGCACTTGAGCTATGTAGTTAGATGGTTACCGTTAGAAATCATTCAAAATTGAGATTTTTTTGAGTTAGGATATGAGTAACCTTGATACTAAATATATTTTGTGTGTGCAAGATTATGCTAAAACCTTTTTTGCACATCAGTGTATGAGACTGTGTACAATATTTATAAAAAATGAAAATCGACTTCCCCCTGATTTGCGGTCACTATTTGTGAATTGTCATTTACATGTAATTAGGTAAAAGAGTTGAACCCTACAATATGATAACATAAATGAAAAAAGTCGAAAGCTAAAAAATTCCTATTTAACCACTTATACCTAGTTCCATTCTTACATAGTGGTTCTACTGCGGAATGTGCATTGGTACATCGTACATATATGTTGGGGATAAATATTAGTGAATTGCCAAATTATACCACTATTTGTTGCGTTCATATGGTTTTCTCTTTCGATACCTATTTTAATGATTGTACGATGTGCTTTACAACGAACTTTGACCCTGTAGATGTTGCTTGTACATGGCAGTAGTTCAACTTTTAGAAGTACTGAATGCCTTATCGATAATTGTTATTTTATCTTCTCATTCGAGATCTTAAAGTAATTGATATAATATTAAGAAAGTGACATGATTGGGTATTTGTAAATATTAATTTTTTTTTTCTGGTAGTAAAGGCTCATATGCTTAGCAATTCATTCGTTCATTCCGTGTACTTTCATATTTCGTGTATATGAATGTTAAACCCAATCACGATCCATTAAGGATTAATTACGTGTTTGTGTACCTTCGTGTCGGGTACTTTTTGTGTCGTATTTCATGTAATTTTAAATAAAAATGTAATAATTAAATATTAAAATTTTCCGTTATTTTTTTGCTAGTTGGGCCTTAATAAGCCATAATGACTCAAGTGTGTGCAAATCTTGTTAAACTTAAATTTAAACTATTTTCTATTTTAATATTGTAAAAATTATTGTACAATATTTATTGAAAGTATGTATGATTTTAAAATAAATAAATAATTATTTATTTGTTTTGTGTACTTACATTTCCTGTACCCATATGTAAACCCAAAATTGGCACTAAATTTATATGTGTACTTTCGTATTCGTGTACTTTCATATTCATGTATCGCAAAAGTAAACTCAAACACAATATTATCGTCTCCTGTTTTCGTATCATGTATGAAATTAGTGGGTCTAGGCTCGGGGATGAAGGACTGAAAGCTGATAATACAGATGTCCTACCACAAGTGTCAATGGTGAGATGTTAGGTAATTGTGCAACTTCACTCGGTTGGGCGATTAGTTCCGCAAATTGGGTTATATGTAGTTTTTTTATACGATATAAAAAATTTGTCTCATTTTTTATACAAGGTACCTGGTATTTCTCGCAGCCTATTCTATTAGATTGTAAGTAAAAGAACGTGAGAAAAAAGAGTCTACTGAAGGCCCATAAGGATGGTATTAGGAAGTATTATTCCCGTTATCGATCTTAGAACCCGAAATCACTCCCGGAACATTCCCCGATCCCCGAACGGGGACTTTCTTTTCTCCGCATCCCCTCCCCGAATGGGGAAAGGGGATCCCCACAAAAATTGGTGGAATTCTTTCTTTTTTAAAAATAAATGAATAAATGTTCTGTAAAATATATTTGTTTTTTAAAAATTAATAAATCCTATTGTATATTATACATTTTTTTCGTTTGATGTCACATTGTAAACATTCTTTTGAAATAGAATTTATTTTTTAGTTTAAGTTAAAGATAAAACTAAGAATACATGAATTCTTATATAATTTTTTAAATTAATAAAAGATAAAAATATTTTGAACTTATGAAAAAATGTAAGTTATATCTATTTTTACTATTTTTAAATATATTAATATATAAAATATAATAATTTTATTACATTCGGGGATCGTCTAATGGAGAGCGGGGCGGGGAATGAGGAACGGGGAATTTCGGGGCGGGTCAGGGCGTGAAGTACCCCCGCCCCATTCCTTGATTTTTTTTATAAAACTCTGCTATTATCCGTCCCAAACCAGAATAAAATCTCTGAATCCATAACTGATTAAAAGATTACTCTGATGTTCATATGACTAAAATATATCTAAGTTTCAAATCATATTTTATAAATGAGTGATATTGACGCAAACATGTTGTAGCTTTGTACTCTACCTTATAAACAATCATAATTATCATTCTATTCCGAAATAGTTGTTGTAAATTAACTATCACAGGATGAAAATGTCATGCCACCATGTGATACTAAAATAAATTTTAAATCTTACTAAATAACAACTCATTCTTAACTTTTGTAAACATAAACTTAATATAGAAATATTTAGTAGATTGTTTGTAAAAGCTCAATGAAAGTAGACATAGGTAACTCCATGACTATGATTATTACCTTCGATTCTTTCATATTCCCGACAACTTAAATGGACTGTTTAGACATGCCAAAGATTTTGATATAACTTCGCACTATTAAGTGCAGGTTGTGTGTTGCATCTGTAGCGCTAAAATTATTGCAATCGAATGGTTTGTATTAATGCTCATAAACTAATTAAATTATTTCATTATTCTTGATGTGGAATTGAAATGTTAGGCATCTATAATTGAACCAACATATCTAAATATTTGGTGTACAAATATATTAATTGTGATCTTAATTTGAAAATAATACTAATTAATTTAGGTTAAATTTATGTTGTCATTATAATGTTGGGATACAATATATTTATTAAAAATATTAATTTATCATATGTTACTAATTACCGAGATTCGATTATAGATATATTTCGTTACATTTCAATTTGGTTAATTTATTTATATCATGGGTACCTAACAAATATATCATATTAATTAAAAATACAACATGCATTTCGTTCATCTTTTTTATACAAATTTATACCTCATTATTATAGACATCCATTAGCCATTTTACAATTTGATATGAATTTAGATATATTAATATTTTATAAATATCTAATTAGTATATTACAATTTTCAATATATTGTATTGCATATACTAATAGTTAATGTTATTGTACTAAATTGAACGATTTAAAAATGTATGAGTTGATTACATATCATACATCACTAATTTATACTATAAAATTATATAATATAAATCAGTAGAATGTAGAAAATAAAAAATGATCAAATTTTGTTAATATGTCTCAGTTATCAAACTACCAATTTTTTTTTTATTTACTCTCAACACACACACAGACACATTATGTGTACTATTGATAAAACCTAAGATTGAGTGGTGGTGCAAGCAAAGACAAAGACCCACAACATTTGTTTCAAAAATTATTACGTGTATAAGGGCAATTTAGACATTTTAAACACATTAAAATGTCTCACCAATTAGATGGAATAAAATCTCACATGAATTAGTAGCCCCTTGTTGGCCTATTAAGATGATTAAATTTTGTTAATATGTCTCATTTATCAAATACCAAATATTTGTTTTATTTACTCTCTGACACACACACACATATTATGTGTATGATTTATAACAACTAAGATTGAGTGGTCTAGTGGTATGATGTTGTGCAAGCAAAGACATAGACTCAGGTTCAATTCCTATTAACAACATTTTTTTCAAAAATTAATAAGTATAAGGGCAATTTAGACATTTAAGATACATTAAAATGTCTCACAAATTAAATGGAATAAAATGTCTCATGAATTAGTATCCCCTTTGTAACGCCTTACAATTTTTGGTTTATAAAATATTTTATTGGGTGAATGTGATTAAATTTTTTTTATTTTATTAACTACTATATATTTTTATGTGTGTGATAATGGCTTAATAGATTTCTTATGTTAGAATAAGTCGTCTTAAATTCTGTAAATATTATTTTGCTAGTTCTAGCATTCGAGATTTTTATTTCTAATATTTTTAATATTTGAGTGGTAACATAGTGATTGTGTGTAAAGTTCATATTTTTTTTATATAAAATATCTCTTATTATCTATTAATAATTTTTATGTGCCATGAGTTATGGTAAATTTAGAATATTTAGTGATACAAGCATATTTAATTTTTCCTTATTTGGATTTTTAATCAAATATTATTTTAGTGGTGATTATATCTTTAAAATGCATTTTATTTATTTCAACTAGCAACATGATTTTTATTTAGAAATGAGACTCTACTTTTGATTATGAAATGACACCACTAGCCATGATCAAACTCTCTTCCCTTTTGTACTAAAAGGTTAGTTTAGTAATTTCTTAATTCCACTACTTAAAAACTCACATAAAAGGCTTTGACTCCACATTATTTTCCATCCATTTTCCAAGCCCACCCACCTCTTTTCTCTCATTCTCTCCCTCGGCTCTCTCCCCCTCCCCTTCTTCTCCATTTTTCTCGAGACCCTCCCCTCTCTTTTTCTTCTTCTTCTTAATTTCATCTCCCTCAAAGCTTGTTTCTAAACACCACTTCCATATTGTAAGCATATACATATATATAAGTATATTTTCATTGAAATTGAATTCTTGTGGGTTGTTTATAATCTAAACTTGAAGTATTCATGTTTTTAGTAGCATGCAAAGCTTGTTAGTGTGAGAAAGATTGTCTTCTTGATGAGACCCGCAAATTTGGGCTCACCGGAGAAGAACTCAACCTCGGCAATGACTTATATGGAGCCGATGGTCTTGAATTCTTACATGCAAATCCTATTTCCATTAGATCTTGAGTATTTGGTAGTTATAAATCATTGCATGTTAGAAATACTTATGATTCTTAGTGGGTTTTAGTTTTATGGTGTTTAAAGATTGTTTAGTTGGAGTTTTTGTGTTACATGTCATTCTTATGAATAGATTTAGTAAGATTGATTTATAAAAGTTATTGCATGTAAGGTGTTATGGTAATTTTGCCATTTTTCTCTTTGAAGGGCAAGAGTTTTGAATTAATAAAGATGAGTTTATATTACTATTTCATGTTAAAGATTTGTAAAATAGAGTTAGTAATTTCTTTGAGTTTTAAATTTTATTTGATTGATTTTGTGATATGAATATGTATAGTTGGAGTGTTGGCATTGGATTAATGGTGGGAGTTAAGGTTGATGAGATTAAAGAAAAGAGGTTATGGTCAAATTTAGGGAGAAGTAAGGTGTAGAAATTGGGTTGTGTGCATGTGTGTGCTCTCGGGTGTGTGTGTAGAGGTGAGTGTGTGTGTGCAGCGTGGGTGTGTATGGGTGAGAGTAGACAATGCGTGAGTATTAATTAGTAATAATTAAGTATTTTGAGAGTAATTATTTTGTATTACTTGATTGGTTTGTAAATTTATATTTGTTAAGGTGGAGTAAATTCTATAATTAATTATCTAGTAATTAATTTACTTTATTTTATTTTACTAGTACGTAATTGTGAATTGTTTGTATAGATTTAATTTGTGTACAATAAATGATAGAATTCTTTCTAATTTATTTAATTATTTAATGTTAATATGGTCATTGAATAAAATTACAAGTTGTCTTGTCGTCGTAATATTATCTTATAATTTGTTAAGTAGTTCCAAAATTTATATGTATGGTTTGGTCTTATATGCTTACTTGAATTAGTGGATTTTATTTTTAAAGTGCTAGGAAGTGTTAATAAAATACTTTATCCTGAGGTTTTTCCGTCAAAACCTCAAGGTATGTTATGTGATTTCGTTTGTTGGATGTTTATGTCAAGTATATATGTATCGCAAGGGTAGATTTTAGAATCTATTGTTGGTTACGTAAATACTGAGGGGAAAAGCTAAGTTAAGGTACTAAGAGGAGCTAAATTCTTTTATAGGTCCAAGTAGGCGACCAGGAAAGGAGCTAGCTCAGATAGGAAAAGAAGAACCCTAGTTGTCTCCTTGATAAGACAAGTGTCTATTCCCTCCACTTATTATTCAAGTGGCAGCTTCTCTTAAATTATGATGCGAACGTTTTCTTTAACCAGTATTCTTTCTTTTACCTTTCCTTTCATATAATACCTTTGAACATTTTGTTCCATCTTGCAACTATATCTTTGTATACCTATCCTGCTTTGTATTAAACCCATTTATTGCCATGCTTACTTATAGCTTGATAATTGTCTAATACCTTTGCTTGACCCTATAGCATGACCTTTCTACTTTTCATTATCATTTGAATCCCTGAAGCGTTATCATGAATTGAAATCTGTAAAACTGAAACAAGTTGTTCATATAGACTTGATTTATAATTGAAATCTTGACACCTTTATTCGTTGTGAATAATCTGAAATTTTATTCGACCCTGGAATTGGAAATTTGTTTTTGACCGTTACGCCGGTCTGGTTTATGAATTATTTAAGGCCAATATGTTGCCTATGGATCCAGTGTGTGTTTGGAGTCACATTAAATATGTGACCCGGAGCTAATGCGTTGGCTGATCACCTAGCTTAGCTCGTAGCGTGTGGTTCCAATTCCAATCCGTTTAGTATTGATTCTTGTTATGAAACCCTGTTATACATCAGATACTTTGATTCATTTATTCTGTTTGAAGTTGTTGTCTTTTATCATACACTTGCTGAGCTTTGTAGCTCACTCCTTTTGTTATTATCTAACCCTTTACAGTTAGAAAGTATGGTGAGAACTATGCAGACTACCCGTAAGAGGACAGGTGGTTCAGGAGCCGCATTTAGGAGACAGTTTGACCAGGTTGGTACCCACTAGTACCAGGCACTAGGTGTTCAGCTCTTTTGCTAGTGTATGACATAAGATTAGCCAGTTGTATGTAATGACATTAGAATCTGTTTCTTCTGGTTTTGTGTAGTATGTTATTTCAAACTTGAACCTGGATGCGATCTAGGCTTTGTGGGTAGCTTGTTTAATGTTGTCTTTTGTATTTATATTATAAACAGGGTTTGGTTGCTTGTTTAGTAGTATGTTTTAGTGGTGCCAGTCAAGTCACTGAAATAATATAGGATTTAGATAGTAAGAATAGTAAATAGGAATAAGGATATAGGATGAATTCAACTATTAAGTAGAAATTAGGAGGAGTAACCCATGCCTAAGATAAGATGATAGCTCAACTTTAGTCTAGAATCATTCCCTTTAGGTTTACTTGCATTTATTTTAGCTCGCTTATCCTGGTATATATATATATATGTATATTTTTCTTTGACAGCAGCGTCCACAGACACCCCCACATAGTCCCAGCTCAGACGGCAGTCACTCCGACTCTCAGCCTATACCCCAGGATACCGATATGGAGATATCTGACTCCGAGGATACCTACTCAGTTCCAGAACCTCAGCCGGATATGCATTTAGGCTCAACATCTACAGTATTCCCCGGTGCTCCTGATACAGTTCCCTATTCTGTGTATGCATCTTTGCTCCGAGAGTGCCATAGTTTAGAAGGTCAGACTCAGGCACTAAGCTCCCGGATCGACTCTATGTTCGATAGTACACCCACATCCTCTTCAGCCTCACACCTTGCAGATAGGCTCCGTAGCCTTATTAGGATGGGCCAGCAGCAGTTAGATACTCTTCCACCAGTGGGCAGTACGAAGACCACCCAGGTGCGGATGTTTGTGCAGATGTTGGTAGACGAGTTGCAGCGCGTTGTTGACGAGATGGAGGCCGATGGTTGATATGTTAGGGCACGAATTAGTAGGATAGCATCTAGTAGGATGTGTTATCTTACTCCTGGATCGGTGCGGTTATTTATGCTTTGTTATTTTTATCAGTTGTACTTTATGACTCTATTCCCTGGATCGTACTTAGACCTTGTTGGTGGTGAACGGATTTGATACCCGTTTATTCGTATTCTATTCAGTATTCTATTTTATATTGTTGACTTGTTTATTGCTTACGTTTACTTACCCTGATTATAACCATGTTTCCTTTAGGCATAGAAATATTGCCATATACAACTGCTTCATATCGATATAACATGTACCTCTTTTAAAACTGCCTTGATATAGAACTGTTATAACTATTTCTGCACCATTACATATACCCTGCCATATTGTCAAAACTATGAACCTGTATAACTCTTGTGTTTTCACTTCAGTAAAATGCCGCCAAAGAAAAGACCAGGTCGAAAGCCCAAGAATGCGACTCAAACTGAAACCATGGACAACCCAAGAAATCCAACTCCAGAACCTATACACCCTGAAAATCCAAATCCTAACCCAGCAAACCCACCCGAAGCTAATTTGGATATGACACAACTCATTGCACTTTTGCGTCAACAAACTACCACTCTAGTTCAACAACAGCAAATACTACAACAGCAGCAACAACAATTACAACAGTTACAGCCACAACCTGTCCAGAACACTGTTTCATTCAAATCTTTTCAGGCTGTTAAGCCACCAGAGTTCAAAGGAACTTTAGACCCGGTAGAAGCTCAAAGTTGGTTGAAAGAAATCGAGAAAGCCTTTGCCTTAGTAACGGTAGGAGAAAATCATAAGACTAATTACGCTAGCTATTTCTTAAAAGGAGAAGCGAACTATTGGTGGGAGTCAGTAAGAGCTTTAGAAACTACAGAAGTGATTCCCTGGGAGAGGTTTAAGAAGTTGTTCCTGGATTAGTACTTTCCGAAATATATGCAGACACAGATGGAGTTAAGATTTTTCGAGTTGAAGCAGAGTGAGTTAAGCGTTTCAGAGTATGAGAAGAAATTCACTGAATTGTCAAGATTTGTACCGGAATATGTGGACACGGAAGAGAAGAAAGGAAAAAGATTCCAGCAAGGACTGAAGTTGTGGATTAGGAGTAGGGTGGCAATGTTCCAGTTTACCACTTATGCGGAAGTACTTCAGTTAGCAAAGATAGTAGAAGGAGAAAGCGAGCAGAATCAGAAAGAAAAGAACAACAAAAAGAGAAAGTTTGGGTTTCCGGAAGAAGGATCAAGTCAAGGAAAGCCAGTAAATAGATTTGTGAAAAAGCCAGGATTTCAGACTACTGGTAAAGGAAGGAATTTTCAGAAAAATGAAACAGCAAACCGGAACCACGGAAATAAGCCCTCAGGTCAGAACCAGCAAAGACCCTCACAATTATCTATTCCAGAATGCAAGTCTTGTTTAAAGAAGCACACGGGTACATGCAACAAGGCAGATATCGTATGCTACAAATGCCAAACCAAGGGTCATTATGCAAATGAGTGTGGAGGAACGAAGCAAAATGTGACATGCTATAAGTGCGGGAAGATTGGACACATTTCCAGAGAATGCAAAACACCGGTGAAGAACAATAATTTAATGAGGTTGACTGCAGCACCTATACCGAGTGATTCGAACCAGACGAATCAGGTACCTATCTATCCAGCTCCAGTTCCCCAGGTACCTACTCAGCAGATGTTGCCCTATCAGATTCCAGCATGCTCAGCACCAGCTAGAACCTTCAACATGAACATGAAAGATGCCATACAAAGCTCTGATGTGGTAGCAGGTACACTTCTTGTCAATACCGTTACAGCTAAAGTGTTAATTGATTCAGGCGCTACTAGATCGTTTATCTCTAAGGATTTTGTTGCTAAATTGGGATGCGAAGTTAGGAAATTACATGAATCTATTAGTATCATGCTAGCAAATCAGGATCGAGTTTTAGCGGATCAAATTTGTCCCCAGTGCGTGATCGAGATATCCGGATGTCATTTCCCTATCTCCTTGATACCCTTTCAATTGGGAGAATTCGATGTTATCCTAGGAATGGATTGGTTAGCAGAGAATAGTGCGCAAATCGATTGTAAGGGCAAGAAGGTCATTCTAAAATCTCCAGACGGTAGAAAAATAGTATGGAAGGGCCAAAAGCAAATAAAGACGTTTCTTACGATTATGCAAGCGAAAAGGATGTTAAGACAAGGCTGTGAAGCATATTTAGCGTATGTCGAAGATAAAAGTAAGGAAGCCCCCAGGATAGAAGAGATTTCCGTAGTCAATGAATTTCCAGATGTGTTTCCGGACGAACTTCCAGGATTACCTCCCGATCGACAAATTGAGTTCACAATCGAGTTAGCACCAAGCACGGAACCTGTTTCTAAAGCTCCATATAGGATGGCACCGGCAGAAATGAAAGATTTGGCAACTCAATTGCAAGAGTTATTGGATAAGGGAGTTATAAGGCCCAGCACTTCACCTTGGGGAGCGCCAGTTTTGTTCGTGAAGAAGAAAGACGGAAGTATGAGGCTATGCATCGATTATCGAGAATTAAACAAAGTAACGATCAAGAATAAGTATCCGTTACCAAGGATAGATGACTTGTTCGATCAGCTCAAGGGAGCAACATGTTTTTCTAAGATTGATCTACGTTCAGGATATCATCAGCTCAAGATCAAACCAGAAGACATACCAAAGACAGCATTCCGAACGAGGTATGGACACTACGAATTTTTAGTGATGGCTTTTGGATTAACAAATGCACCCGCAGCTTTCATGGATCTAATGAACAGAGTATTCAAACAGTATCTGGATAAGTTCGTGATAATTTTTATTGATGACATACTGATTTACTCTAAAACTGAAGAAGAACATGCCGAACATCTGAAAATAGCCTTAGACACCCTAAGGAAAGAAAGGTTGTACGCGAAATTTTCCAAATGCGAATTTTGGCTGAAGGAAGTACAGTTTCTTGGACATATTGTTGGTAGTAACGGAATCCGAGTTGACCCTGCCAAAGTTGAAGCTGTGATGAATTGGGAGCGACCGAGGACACCAACGGAAGTGAGAAGTTTCTTGGGATTAGCTGGATATTATAGAAGATTTGTTAACGATTTTTCTAAGATTGCGGTACCATTGACCAAGTTGACCCGGAAGAATGAGAAATTTGAATGGACTGGTAAGTGTGAGGAAAGTTTCCAAGAATTGAAGAAAAGGTTAGTAACCGCTCCAGTTTTAGCATTGCCAGACGATAAAGGAGACTTCGTGATTTTCAGCGACGCATCACATAAAGGATTAGGTTGTGTGTTAATGCAACATGATAAGGTGATTGCGTATGCGTCAAGACAACTTAAGCCTCATGAACAAAGATATCCCACACATGATTTGGAGTTAGCCGCTATAGTTTTTGCTTTGAAGATTTGGAGACATTATCTGTATGGAGAAAAGTGTGAAATTTTCACAGACCACAAGAGCTTAAAGTATATCTTTACCCAGAAGGAATTGAACATGAGACAAAGAAGGTGGTTAGAATTGAACAAGGACTACGATTGTATTATCAGTTATCACCCCGGTAAGGTGAATGTAGTGGCAGATGCACTAAGTCGGAAAGAGAAATTAAACATGCTGACGATGACCAAGGAATTGTCCAGAGAATTCGAAAAGTTGGAGTTGAAAGTCTATGCACGAGAATCCACTGAAGAAAATATACATACCATGACGTTTCAACCAGAGTTGTTAGAAAAGATAAGAAAGTGTCAAGAGGAGATTATGAACCATGAAGTCAACAATCTAACCGGTGAAGAAATATGCACCCAAAAGGACGACAAAGGAATCTTGAGATTTTCTTCAAGGATCTGGATACCCAATGTGAAAGAACTTAAAGGTGAAATACTGCATGATGCTCATAATTCAAGGTATTCGATTCACCCTGGAAGCACCAAGATGTACCGTGACTTAAAGGAAAATTTCTGGTGGCCTGATATGAAACGAGAAATTGCAGAATGGGTTAGCAAGTGTTATAAGTGCCAAAAGGTTAAAGCGGAACACCAGAGACCTAGTGGATTACTACAACCCTTGGAGATTCCCGAGTGGAAATGGGAGCACATCGCGATGGATTTCATTGTAGGACTACCGAGGACTAAGTCGAATCACGACGCTATTTGGGTTATCGTGGATCGATTAACGAAATCAGCTCACTTTCTGCCAATCAATGAGAGATTTTCGATGGATAAGTTAGTTCACATGTACTTGAAAGAGATAGTTGTACGCCATGGAGTTCCCGTGTCTATCGTGTCAGACAGAGATCCCAGATTTAATTCAAGATTTTGGCGACAGTTTCAGGAACGTCTAGGAACTCAACTTAAAATGAGCACAGCTTACCACCCGCAGACCGACGGACAAAGCGAGAGAACCATTCAAACTATTGAAGATATGTTAAGAGTGTGTGCCTTAGACTTTAAAGGCAACTGGGATGAACATTTGCCCCTAGTAGAATTCTCGTACAACAATAGTTATCATGCCAGCATTGGAATGCCTCCTTACGAAGCTTTATACGGAAGAAAATGTCGATCCCCAGTATGTTGGGACGAAGTTGGAGAGCGCCAGATATTGGGACCAGAATTGGTGCAGCAAACGAAAGAAACTGTGGAGCTCATCCGGAAGAGGTTGTTAGCAGCTCAGGATAGACAAAGGAAATATGCAGATCCAGCAAGGAAGAATGTTGATTTTGAAGTCGGTGAACCAGTATTACTCAAAGTGTCCCCGTGGAAAGGCGTAACAAGATTTGGAAAGAAAGGAAAACTCAGTCCAAGATTTATTGGTCCATTTGAAATATTGAAGCGTGTCGGAAGAGTTGCATACGAGTTAGCTTTACCCCCGCATATGCAGCACATTCATAATGTATTCCATGTCTCAATGCTCAAAAAGTACAATCCTGACTCGAAGCATGTGATTGAGTACGAACCGATAGAAATCCAAGCAGACTTGTCATATGTAGAGCAGCCGATCCAAATATTAGATCGTAGTGAGAAAGTACTTAGAAATAAATCAGTTGTATTAGTTAAAGTATTGTGGAGGAACCCTAGGGTTGAAGAATCAACCTGGGAATTAGAAAGTGAGATGTTAGAAAAGTACCCTCAGTTATTTACGTAATAGATTCTGGGGACAGAATCCTTTTAAGGGGGGAAGGATGTAACGCCTTACAATTTTTGGTTTATAAAATATTTTATTGGGTGAATGTGATTAAATTTTTTTATTTTATTAACTACTATATATTTTTATGTGTGTGATAATGGCTTAATAGATTTCTTATGTTAGAATAAGTCGTCTTAAATTCTGTAAATATTATTTTGCTAGTTCTAGCATTCGAGATTTTTATTTCTAATATTTTTAATATTTGAGTGGTAACATAGTGATTGTGTGTAAAGTTCATATTTTTTTAATATAAAATATCTCTTATTATCTATTAATAATTTTTATGTGCCATGAGTTATGGTAAATTTAGAATATTTAGTGATACAAGCATATTTAATTTTTCCTTATTTGAATTTTTAATCAAATATTATTTTAGTGGTGATTATATCTTTAAAATGCATTTTATTTATTTCAACTAGCAACATGATTTTTATTTAGAAATGAGACTCTACTTTTGATTATGAAATGACACCACTAGCCATGACCAAACTCTCTTCCCTTTTGTACTAAAAGGTTAGTTTAGTAATTTCTTAATTCCACTACTTAAAAACTCACATAAAAGGCTTTGACTCCACATTATTTTCCATCCATTTTCCAAGCCCACCCACCTCTTTTCTCTCATTCTCTCCCTCGGCTCTCTCCCCCTCCCCTTCTTCTCCATTTTTCCCGAGACCCTCCCCTCTCTTTTTCTTCTTCTTCTTAATTTCATCTCCCTCAAAGCTTGTTTCTAAACACCACTTCCATATTGTAAGCATATACATATATATAAGTATATTTTCATTGAAATTGAATTCTTGTGGGTTGTTTATAATCTAAACTTGAAGTATTCATGTTTTTAGTAGCATGCAAAGCTTGTTAGTGTGAGAAAGATTGTCTTCTTGATGAGACCCGCAAATTTGGGCTCACCGGAGAAGAACTCAACCTCGGCAATGACTTATATGGAGCCGATGGTCTTGAATTCTTACATGCAAATCCTATTTCCATTAGATCTTGAGTATTTGGTAGTTATAAATCATTGCATGTTAGAAATACTTATGATTCTTAGTGGGTATTAGTTTTATGGTGTTTAAAGATTGTTTAGTTGGAGTTTTTGTGTTACATGTCATTCTTATGAATAGATTTAGTAAGATTGATTTATAAAAGTTATTGCATGTAAGGTGTTATGGTGATTTTGCCATTTTTCTCTTTGAAGGGCAAGAGTTTTGAATTAATAAAGATGAGTTTATATTACTATTTCATGTTAAAGATTTGTAAAATAGAGTTAGTAATTTCTTTGAGTTTTAAATTTTATTTGATTGATTTTGTGATATGAATATGTATAGTTGGAGTGTTGGCATTGGATTAATGGTGGGAGTTAAGGTTGATGAGATTAAAGAAAAGAGGTTATGGTCAAATTTAGGGAGAATTAAGGTGTAGAAATTGGGTTGTGTGCATGTGTGGGCTCTCGGGTGTGTGTGTAGAGGTGAGTGTGTGTGTGCAGCGTGCGTGTGTATGGGTGAGAGTAGACAATGTGTGAGTAGTGAGGTGTTATGTGATGAGTGTTGAGAAAAGAAAATAATTAGAGTGTGAGATTTAGATTTTTTTGTGTTCATGTAAATGGGTGTGTATAAGTAAGATGATGTGTGTGTGTGTGAGTACAAGAGTGCGATTGTGTGTGTGTGTTGGTGCAGAGAGAGAGAGAGAGAGAGAGAGAGAGAGAGAGAGAGAGAGAGAGAGAGAGAGAGAGAGAGAGAGAGAGAGAGAGAGAGAGAGAGAGAGAGAGAGAGAGAGAGAGAGAGAAAGAGAATAATATTAATTAGTAATAATTAAGTATTTTGAGTGTAATTATTTTGTATTACTTGATTGGTTTGTAAATTTATATTTGTTAAGGTGGAGTAAATTCTATAATTAATTATCTAGTAATTAATTTACTTTATTTTATTTTACTAGTACGTAATTGTGAATTGTTTGTATAGATTTAATTTGTGTACAATAAATGATAGAATTCTTTCTAATTTATTTAATTATTTAATGTTAATATGGTCATTGAATAAAATTACAAGTTGTCTTGTCGTCGTAATATTATCTTATAATTTGTTAAGTAGTTCCAAAATTTATATGTATGGTTTGGTCTTATATGCTTACTTGAATTAGTGGATTTTATTTTTAAAGTGCTAGGAAGTGTTAATAAAATACTTTATCCTGAGGTTTTTCCGTCAAAACCTCAAGGTATGTTATGTGATTTCGTTTGTTGGATGTTTATGTCAAGTATATATGTATCGCAAGGGTAGATTTTAGAATCTATTGTTGGTTACGTAAATACTGAGGGGAAAAGCTAAGTTAAGGTACTAAGAGGAGCTAAATTCTTTTATAGGTCCAAGTAGGCGACCAGGAAAGGAGCTAGCTCAGATAGGAAAAGAAGAACCCTAGTTGTCTCCTTGATAAGGCAAGTGTCTATTCCCTCCACTTATTGTTCAAGTGGCAGCTTCTCTTAAATTATGATGCGAACGTTTTCTTTAACCAGTATTCTTTCTTTTACCTTTCCTTTCATATAATACCTTTGAACATTTTGTTCCATCTTGCAACTATATCTTTGTATACCTATCCTGCTTTGTATTAAACCCATTTATTGCCATGCTTACTTATAGCTTGATAATTGTCTAATACCTTTGCTTGACCCTATATCATGACCTTTCTACTTTTCATTATCATTTGAATCCCTGAAGCGTTATCATGAATTGAAATCTGTAAAACTGAAACAAGTTGTTCATATAGACTTGATTTATAATTGAAATCTTGACACCTTTATTCGTTGTGAATAATCTGAAATTTTATTCGACCCTGGAATTGGAAATTTGTTTTTGACCGTTACGCCGGTCTGGTTTATGAATTATTTAAGGCCAATATGTTGCCTATGGATCCAGTGTGTGTTTGGAGTCACATTAAATATGTGACCCGGAGCTAATGCGTTGGCTGATCACCTAGCTTAGCTCGTAGCGTGTGGTTCCAATTCCAATCCGTTTAGTATTGATTCTTGTTATGAAACCCTGTTATACATCAGATACTTTGATTCATTTATTTTGTTTGAAGTTGTTGTCTTTTATCATACACTTGCTGAGCTTTGTAGCTCACTCCTTTTGTTATTATCTAACCCTTTACAGTTAGCAAGTATGGTGAGAACTATGCAGACTACCCGTAAGAGGACAGGTGGTTCAGGAGCCGCATTTAGGAGACAGTTTGACCAGGTTGGTACCCACTAGTACCAGGCACTAGGTGTTCAGCTCTTTTGCTAGTGTATGACATAAGATTAGCCAGTTGTATGTAATGACATTAGAATCTGTTTCTTCTAGTTTTGTGTAGTATGTTATTTCAAACTTGAACCTGGATGCGATCTAGGCTTTGTGGGTAGCTTGTTTAATGTTGTCTTATGTATTTATATTATAAACAGGGTTTGGTTGCTTGTTTAGTAGTATGTTTTAGTGGTGCCAGTGTCGGGGCGTCACACCCTTGTTGGGCTATTAATAATATAACTAGCGTAACAGCCCGTGCAAGGCACGGGTCTGCATAGAGATGTCAATAATTTTTATCGTGAAAAAGTTGGTCGTGATCGATTTATTAGATTAAGGATTGTGTAGTCTTAAGTTTGAGAGCGTAAAATGAGAAGTATGGTTCATGCATAGTGAGGAGTAAAAATGTTTTTTGGCGAATAGTGTAATTACTTTGAATCACAAACGTAACTATGCCAAGGCTCTAAGACTTGTTTATAGTGACTATTATTGATTTTGAGACCAGATTGAAATAATGTAGAATTTGAAGCACGAATGTACTATTGTTCTTCTTGCGATTATAAGCAGGTTTACATGTGTTTTGTGTGTCAGAGAAATGATAGTTTGTAGATTGGTAATTTGCGTTAGAGAGCGGTTGTTATATGTTTTTCAAGAATTGATTGTTTTTTTTTTTGCAATCTAGGTTATGAATAGGTTATATGCATGCAATGTTGTTGTAATATAATCGAACATGCATGAATGAGATAGAGGATTTTAAAAAGAAGCTAAAGGCCGACGCATCTTTGCACACCCTCATATCACCCAAGTTTGTGATTAACACCTTGGGAGATGAACATCTATTACAGTTTGGAGTATTCATGTCACCTATTTGTTTTTGGTTTTTAACTTGGGAACTGATTCTGCACTCCTCTCATGTGTTCATCTTTATATTAAATTATATTAACACACTTAGTAAATGCATTAAGAATGTGTTTGGAATATCGTTTTACAGTTACACATTTTAATCCAATTTATTACTATATATTAAACCTCAACACAAGGGCAAAAATTTCCAATTAAATGGTCGTCACAAAAATGTCACTCATATATTATTATGCAAAAATATATTAATAGTTGTTAGTACAAAGAAACAAACCTCCAACCTCCTTCTAAGATGTTCATGGGTTTAACCACTATTCTACATGCCTGTTTGAGTTTACTTCAAAAAATTTATTAGATAATCCACGTCTTTCTTCTCTTCTCTTATATTATTTGTTAGGAATATGTTGATTCTTGATGATAATTGTAAAAACACTTAGTAGATTTTGTATTAAGTTATTTTGTAACTGTCAATGAAATGGCATGCTTTGCAGTGTTTCGTTGACAGGAAGCTCATCAACGGAATGAGTGTTTGATAGAGTATATATTTATATATATTTTATATGATTTTATTCCTCATATTTATTATATTTTGCATTTAATTGGATTTTTATTTAATAAATTTTGGTGTTTTATTGTAGGATATAAGGAAGTTCTAAATTTGGAAGGATTTGAATAAAAAGGGCTATTTGGAGCTTAATTAGAAGAAAATTCGGAATTATTGGGCTACGCGGGTTCCTTACATTGTTTGGGCCGTATCTTGAGTTTCAGAAGTCCGTTTTCGATGATCTTACAGCCCACGCGAAGCTTGTGGAATTCTCTTTAATTCTGAGATGGTCCAGTAAGCAAAATCCAACTGGAGAAGCCCAGAAACTGCAGAGATCAGACAACTGCGAATTTTAGTAGAGAATCCTACTCGGCTTAGAAGAATTATTGGTATAATTAATTAAATCATAAAAAATACTTTTAGCATAGAGAAGAAGGACCAGGTTTTTTAGGAGAAGAATTTTACGATACACACAACTTTGTAAACACTTTCTTTTGGGGAGATTTTTCTGAGAACTTTTATTTTCCTTGAAGATAGAAGATTAAAGGTTCATCTCTATTCCTTATAATTATGTGTTCATCTTACAATTCATATATCTCTTGTTTAGTTAATTCAATTATGAGTGAGTAGATTATTAATCTAGGGTTAAGTTGAACCCTAGTTATGATTGATGTGTGAATTTCCCAATTCCCCCAATTTAATTGTTTAATTGCTCTTGCTTATTGAGTTGTTTAAATTAACAATTGCAAATCAGACGTGATTATGTGTTGTTTGAACCAATATCTAATTATCAACGAGAGTTGGAATTAGATGGTTGTGATTTATCCAATAAGAACATGAAATTCTCCATGAGAATAGGTAGAATGGATTGTTAGGAAATTAGGGTGCCGTGATTAATGTCTCTAAATTACATGATACCATGAGAATAGGTTTGATTGTATTTTAAGAGAAGCCATTAATACCTGAGAGGGGTTTTTGGTATTTATAGGGCGCATCTTTTCTTTTGAGTAGTTTATCTGATTAATTGGGGAGGGAATTCACGATTGCATTAATTCATGCTAGTGAGGATACTTAATTCTGGATGTTTTTAATATTTGATTTAATATAAACACAATTCGCTTTAGTATAAGATTAGTTTAATAAATTCTCAATATTTATTGTGATACTTGCTTAGCCGAATTAAATCAGAAACAACTAGTGATTGATACGTTTGTCTCTGTGGGATCGACTCTGACTTACCCTGCTACACAGTTAGAAGGATTAGTTAGATATTATAATTTGATAGGCACGCGACAGCCTTACCAAATTTTTGGCGCCGCTGCCGGGGACAAAGCAGTGTTAGATTAGTTAATTTTGAATTGATTTAGCTAAGTATTTTAGTTGTGTTGCTTCGGCTATTATTCCCTTGTTATTTGATCATTGTTTTTAGTTTTCTTGTTGCATGCACACTCGAAGTTCAGGTACAAAAAATTTAATTGCTTTTGATCCTGAAATTGAAGCTACAGCAAGAAGACAAGCAGGACTACGAAGGAAAAACAAAGACAAGGTAGTTATGGGTGATGCACCTGCAGCTAAGGCTCTTAGGGAGCATGGTATGCCAGATGCTACAGGCGTACTCTCAAGCATTGTCAGACCAGCAATCACAGCTACTCACTTTGAATTGAAGCCTCAGTTTATCCAATTCATCTCTAATGACTCTTTCGCAGGATTGTCCAATGAAAATCCCGTAGATCATCTTGAGAGTTTTCTGGAGAAGTGTGATACAATAAAGATGACCAATGTAAGTGATGAAGCTGTTAAGCTGCGATTATTTCCATTCTCTCTTCGGGATGCAGCAAAAGATTGGTTGAAGGATGAAGGGCCAAATACATTCACTACTTGGGATAGTCTTGCGAAGGCTTTTCTACTTAAATTCTTCAGTCAGAAGAAGACCTCTAAGCTCCGGAATGAGATCTCTAATTTTCGTCAAGATGATGACGAGTCACTTCATGATGCCTGGAGAAAATTTAAGCGACTTCAGAGACAATGCCCTCACCATGGAATTCCTGACTGGTTGTTGATCCAAACATTCTACAATGGGTTGACACAAGAGTTCCGAAACTTTGTTGATGCTTCTTCTGGTGGTTCTATTATGAAGAAGAGTACTGAAGATGCGAAAGCTTTGTTAGACGAAATGGCGTCTAATGATAATTATCCATACAATGATCGAAATCATCCTAAAAAGGGTGGTAAGTATGATGTTGATGCTCTAACCATGATTAATACCACTATGCAGGCTATGGTAAAAAAAGATTGAGCAATTGGATGCCAGAAGCACTCCATCTACTGTTGCTTCATGTGAGATATGTGGTGTTGTTGGACACACCAAACTTGCTTGTCAATACAATCCTTCTGGAATGGCAGTTGAGCAAGCTAATGCTCTTTACAATCAGAATCAGAGGCCGCAGTATAATCCTTACTCCAACACGTACAATCCAGGTTGGAGAGATCATCCAAATTTCTCCTACAGGAACAATCAGGGTCAAGGACAATCTTCACAAAATAATTTTTCTCAGCCTCCTGGTTTTCAGCAAGCTCAGCCGCAGAAATCTAACTTGGAAAGTCTTATGGAAGGATTTATCTCTACTCAATCGAAGAAGAATGAGCACTTCGATTCAAGCATCAATGAGATAAAGGCTCACAACAAAATGATGGAGAACACGATCACTCAAATTTCTCAACAGTTGAGCCAACTTAATAAGTCTTCGGGCCAACTTCCTGGTCAAACTGAGCAGCCGTCAAAGGGGCATATCAATGCTGTAACTTTGAGAAGTGGTAAAGAATTGAAAGAGCCGGAATTGAATGCGAGCAAAAATGTTGAGAATGCTAAAGAAAGTGAAGAGGAGATTGCAACTGAGAAACTGGTAGAACCAGAGATCGTGGAAAAAGAAAAGAAAGAATCAGTAGCTGTTCCTCTTAAACCATATGTGCCGCCTGTTCCTTTTCCACAAAGGTTGGCACAAGCGAAGCTAGAGAAGAAGTATGGTAAGTTCCTTGAAATTTTGCAGAAGCTACATATCAATATCCCATTCATGGATGCTATCACTGAGATGCCATCTTATGCAAAATTCCTGAAAGATATTTTGTCAAGAAAGAGAAAAATTGAAGAAAGCTCTACCATCTCATTAACGGCAGAGTGCAGTGCCATCTTGCAAAATGATCTTCCAAAGAAGTTAGCGGACCCAGGTAGCTACTCAATTCCTGTTCAGCTTGGGGATGTCGAAATTAAAAGAGCTTTGTGTGATCTTGGAGCAAGTGTCAGTTTGATGCCTTTGTCGATTTGTAAAAAACTTCAGATGGGTGAACTGAAACCCACACGTATCTCTTTACAACTGGCAGACAGAAGTGTGAAGTTTCCATTGGGAATTCTTGAAGATGTGCCCCTTAAGGTAGGAAAGTTTTATATTCCATGTGATTTTGTTGTCATGGAAATGGAAGAAGATGCAAATATTCCTATCATTCTTGGGAGGCCTTTCTTAGCAACAGCTGGAGCTATCATTGACATGAAAAATGGAAGAATTTCTTTTGAAGTAGGCGAAGAGAAGATGGAATTCAAGCTGCAAAGTACAATGGGACATCCTTCTACAGATGAGTTTGTGAATAGGGTGGATGCACTAGAGGAAGTGATCGACATGAAAGCCAAAATTCTACTATCTGAGGATCCACTTCAAGCCGTTCTTGAGGGTAACGTTGATGAAGAAAATGGAGAGTGTCAGGGTTACGAGAAGCTTTTGGATGCAGCACCTACATATAAGCATGAACATTCTAATGTGCTACAGCATGAGGAAGTTAAGGAGAGTTCCACGCCTCCTAAGGTAGAACTGAAACCACTACCTGCATCTTTGAAATATGTGTTTATGGGCCCTAATGAAACATATCCTATCATTGTTAATTCTGAGCTTGATGACATTCAAATTGAGCAGTTGCTCACGGTCTTGAGAAAATATAAAAATGTTATTGGGTATTCCATTGATGATATTAAGGGCATTAATCCATCATTCTGCATGCATAAGATTATTTTGGAAGATGAGCAGGCTTCTTCTATTGAGCCTCAACGGAGACTCAATCCTAATATGATGGAGGTGGTCAAAAAGGAGGTTTTAAAACTTCTTGATGCAGGTATAATCTATCCTATCTCTGACAGCAAGTGGGTTAGTCCTGTGCATGTTGTTCCAAAGAAAGGAGGAATGACCGTGGTGAAGAATGATAAGGGTGAGTCGATCTCTACTAGAACTGTAACAGGGTGGCGCATGTGCATTGATTATCGGAAATTGAATAAGGCCACAAGGAAAGATCATTTTCCT
Organism: Heracleum sosnowskyi; assembly: GCA_030848705.1. Lineage (NCBI taxonomy): Eukaryota > Viridiplantae > Streptophyta > Magnoliopsida > Apiales > Apiaceae > Heracleum > Heracleum sosnowskyi. The sequence continues at coordinate 127,413,126 of CM061240.1, forward strand.
CTCCCTTTTATTGATCAAATGCTTGAAAGATTGGCGAAACATTCTTACTTCTGTTTCTTAGATGGATATTCAGGATTTTTCCAGATTCCTATCCATCCGAATGATCAAGAAAAGACGACTTTTACATGTCCCTATGGTACATTTGCATACCGCAGAATGCCATTTGGATTATGTTGTGCTCCTCCCACATTTCAGCGATGTATGATGGCAATTTTCTCAGATTTCATTGAAGACATTATGGAGGTTTTTATGGATGACTTCTCAGTTGGTGGAACTTCTTTTCATGCATGTTTACATAACTTGGAGAAGGTACTTCATAGATGTCAAGAAGTTAATTTAATTCTCAATTGGGAAAAATGTCACTTTATGGTACAAGAGGGAGTTGTTTTGGGTCATGTTGTGTCAAAAAGAGGCATTGAAGTTGATAGAGCCAAGGTCGAAGTTGTTGAGCGCTTACCACACCCTACTTCAGTCAAGGGGATAAGAAGTTTTCTTGGTCATGCTGGATTCTATCGCCGTTTCATAAAAGATTTTTCGAAGATTGCTCGACCTCTTACTGAGCTTTTGGGTAAGGAGGTACCTTTTGTGTTCACTGATGCTTGTGTTGAGGCTTTTGAAACGTTAAAGAAAGCTCTTGTTTCTGCCCCAATTATACAACCACCGGATTGGAGTCTGCCATTTGAGATCATGTGTGATGCTAGTGATCAAGCTATTGGTGCAGTCCTAGGCCAAAGGAAAGATGGAAAGCTGCATGCTATATACTATACAAGCAAGACCTTGGATGGAGCTCAAATTAATTATGCAACAACGGAGAAAGAATTGCTAGCAGTGGTGTATTCTATGGAAAAATTTCGATCCTATCTCGTTGGTTCGAAAGTTATTGTTCACACGGATCATGCAGCTTTGAGATACTTGATGAGTAAGAAGGATGCTAAACCTCGTTTGATTCGTTGGATTTTGCTTCTTCAAGAATTTGACTTAGAGATTAAGGATAAGAAAGGGGCTGAGAACGTGGTTGCTGATCATCTTTCACGCCTTACTCTTGATAAGGATGATGATAAATCTACTCCGATTGATGATTCTTTTCCTGACGATCATCTACTTTCTCTTGCAAGTCTAGAGGTTCCTTGGTATGCTGACATAGCTAATTTCTTAGCTAGTGGAACTGTTCCTCATGGTTACTCATCGCAGCAAAAGAAGAAATTTTTCTATGATGTGAGGAAGCACTTTTGGGATGATCCGTTTCTCTATAAATCCTGTGCTGATGGAGTCATTAGAAGATGTGTTCCGTATTATGAGATTTCCTCTATAATCTCACATTGTCACGATTTGCCAAGTGGTGGTCATGCAAGTACTACGAAAACTGCTGCAAAGATTCTTCAGTGCGGTTTTTATTGGCCAACTCTCTTTAAAGATGTCTACCAATATGTTTATTCTTGTGATCGTTGCCAAAGAACGGGGAATATTTCAAGACGCAATGAGATGCCTCTAAATAGCATTCTTGAAGTGGAGCTTTTCGATGTGTGGGGAGTAGATTTCATGGGACCTTTCCCTCCATCTTTTAAGAACAGATATATCTTGGTAGCTGTGGACTACGTCTCAAAATGGGTTGAAGCCATTGCATCACCCACTAATGATGCTCGTGTTGTGAGCAAGTTCTTTAAGAAGACGATTTTTCCTAGATTTGGAGTGCCGAGGATTTTGATTAGTGATGGAGGAAAGCATTTTCTCGAAAATCGATTTGAAGCTATGTTGAAGAAATATGGAGTTTATCATAAGGTGGGACTTTCTTATCACCCCCAAACCAGTGGTCAAGTGGAGATCTCTAACCGTGAAATAAAGAATATCTTGGAGAAGACAGTTGCAAAATCAAGGAAGGATTGGTCTATGAAGCTTGATGATGCACTTTGGGCTTATAGAACTGCGTTTAAGACACCTATTGGGACAACTCCGTATAGATTGGTTTATGGAAAAGCATGTCATCTTCCCGTAGAGTTAGAGCACCGTGCATTTTGGGCTATCAAGGGTCTAAATTTTGATATGTTAGCAGCGGGTGAGAAGAGACTTCTACAACTTAATGAGCTTGATGAGCTTCGTTTCGAGGCTTATGAAAGTTCTAAGCTTTACAAGGAGAAAACAAAGAAGTGGCATGACAAAGGGCTGTTACGAAGAGAATTCAAGGAAGGGGAGTTAGTTCTTCTGTTCAATTCGAGGTTAAGACTTTTTCCCGGAAAATTGCGTTCTAGGTGGTCGGGTCCGTTCAAGATACAAAAGGTTTTTCCATATGGTGCAGTTGAATTGTTGGATACTCATGGAGGATCATTTAAGGTGAATGGACAAAGAGTCAAACATTACAGAGTTGGTGAGCCAATCAATGAGAAAGTGGAGATTCCGCTTTCTATCCCTTCATCGAAATGATTGATAAGAAGGTCGAGCTAATGACCTTAAAAAAGCGCTTCTTGGGAGACAACCCATGATTTTGTAAGTTTTGTAAATTTTATTAAATTATTTTTGTATTTTTTTTTTTTAGGTTAGATATTTTTTTTTTTTTTTTTTTTTTACTCCCACAAGGTGCTTTGATAATTTTTAGTGAAGTGTTTCAGGAATAAAAAGAATTTTACAGGTGCAATTATTGCTGAAATTTTGTGAGAAAGCACATTTTAATCCTCACACCACGGTGCACAGAATCCTTCTTGTGGTGCAATAATAACTGTTGGTGAATTGATTTTATCTGACATGTCACACTGTGGTGCGCAATACTTCTTTCCGCAGTGTTGTTTTCCCTGTTGCTTTGCGCACTAGTCAACCCACGGTGTGTAAATTACTACCTGCAGTGCACGAATCCCTGTTCCTGCTATTTCTTTTTCAGAAACACACTACCCACGGTGCAGCTTTCCTATCCGCAGTGCATATTTTCCTGTTCCTGGTGTTTGTTTTTCTCCACACACAAACCCATATGAAACTGAGCAAACCGGTGCACAATAACTTTCTGCTAATGAATTTTACAAGGATTCAACTCATGTCATGGGCCTGCCATTTCAGTCCATTAATCTGGCCCAGAGCCATCACCACTCTGTCAGCAGTCCAGTAGACAAATCACTGCTCAGTCAGCTGCCACCTATCTGCCATGTCAGGGTACAGTCAGCAGCCAAGTGTCGCCATATCAGGTCCACATGTCGCACAGTCAGCTTCCACGTCATTGCCACGTCATGCCCAGTCATAGTCCACGTCAGATGCTTGTGGGCTGCTTGCAAAAATATTTTTAAAGTTTTGAAGGCCAAGGGAGTTGAACCCATGACCTCCAACTTCGCAAAACAAGCACTAAACCACTGCACCAACTACAACTATGTGTTATAGGCTGCTTTACTTTTTAATAAGCAAAGAACTGCACCAGAATCTAATCAACAGAAAGAGCCCTCCTCCACAATTTTGAACCGGCACTTCATGCGAGGCATTAGAGGAGTATTTTTAATCCTTTCTTTGTATAATTTTTTTTTCTTCTTTTTGTATTTTATTTAGGATTATTATTATTATTATTATTATTATTATTCATTGAGGACAATGAACCACTTAAGTGTGGGGATGAGTTCTCAATGACACAAAAAACCAAAAAAATTATATATCATAAAAATCCAAAAAAATTAAAAATTTTAAAAAAAATTAAAAACTTTTTGTATATAATTGCCTTGTCTCAAAAGCATGTTAGCATGGATAAGTACACATTGTGTAGATTAATTTCGCATGATTAATTCTCAGTGTCACATTTCATGAAAAATCATTTGATGCTTGATAATTCCTTGTGTGTGCTTGCGAAATTTGAAAACTTGAGATGCTTCTTGATCAATTTTAGTGAGTTAAGCATGCTTTCACCATGTGAGGATTTGAGCCTAATTTATGATTGATAGATTTTTTATCAATCCATTTTTTTGTGTGATGTTCATCATGATTCATGTTGCTCTAGAACTTGTTTTAAACCGTTTTGAGACTACATGATATGTGTATGCATGAGTATGATAAAGGCACTAGGATTAACCTCATTTACCCAAACAGTACCCATATGAAAAATAATCCTTAGTGAACCCCTTGAGCTTATACCTGTTTCTTTCGTATATCACCAATCTAAATTTTTGAGCCTACTTATTTATTCTTGTCTTGATTTACTGATAGAGCATATTGATTCAATTCATGGGTTGGTGAATATTTAGTGTGGGGATTTCTTTTGGTTAAAGGTTACATTTTGGTGGGATACAGTATGATTTGAGAATTGCAAACAAGTATCAAGTACTCCTTTGAGATCAATGGGTGGCAAGTGCAATGTCATATGAAAGGGACGATCCATGTGTGCTGGTATTAAGTACATTCTTGGTGACTTTTCACTGCCCTTGGTTATTGGAGAATGACTTGACTTTGAAAAAAAAAGGAAAATAAAAAAGAAATTATGAGCAAGAGGAAAATCAAGTAGAGTGTGTTCATTTGATTGATACAATGTGAAAGTGGGAAAGTACATGGGTTATATGTGCTTTGCAGTTTAATGTTTGTGAAAGCTTGATCAACTTTTACATGATCTAATTTTCATGTTGGGTGCTTTAATTAAAAGTGAACATTATTCTCTATCAGTTATCAAGTTTAGCCACTTGTTAGCCTGTTTCTTTGATATCCTACCCCGTACCTAAGCCCCGTTACAACCTTTAACGAAGACCTTTTGATTCATGTATGCATATGTACGAGGTGGTGGAGATTTGGTGGACAACCAAGCATATGGTAGCACATGAGTACATTGATTGAACTTGAGCGATACACTTATACCCATACACTTGTGTGAATTGAGAGCAATGTGAGAATTCTATCCATGGCATGCTTACTTGTTGAATGCGACTTTGATGTCTATCTCATGATATTTTTGTCTATCTAGACATTGTGTGCATACTTGGATTATTTTGTGTTAATGATGCTTAAAGTGAGAGTACTTGTACTTTCAGACACTTCCAGGTTGTTATGTGATTGAGATTTACAATGTGTGGAGTACTATGACATGTTGCATGTTTGAGAGACTTGGTGGTTGAAAATATTTGATTTTGTGGGTATATCTTCTATAAACCCTCACGAGACAAAACTCGTCCTACTAGGGCTGCCTAGGGGTTTAACGGCTTGTTGCATATGCTCAATGCAATCGTGTCATCTACGAAAGTGGTGGTCCTATTAGTTAGTATTATTTTTATTTCTTTATTTGCCCGAGGACGTGCAAAATGCTAAGTGTGGGGATGTTTGATAGAGTATATATTTATATATATTTTATATGATTTTATTCCTCATATTTATTATATTTTGCATTTAATTGGATTTTTATTTAATAAATTTTGGTGTTTTATTGTAGGATATAAGGAAGTTCTAAATTTGGAAGGATTTGAATAAAAAGGGCTATTTGGAGCTTAATTAGAAGAAAATTCGGAATTATTGGGCTACGCGGGTTCCTTACATTGTTTGGGCCGTATCTTGAGTTTCAGAAGTCCGTTTTCGATGATCTTACAGCCCACGCGAAGCTTGTGGAATTCTCTTTAATTCTGAGATGGTCCAGTAAGCAAAATCCAACTGGAGAAGCCCAGAAACTGCAGAGATCAGACAACTGCGAATTTTAGTAGAGAATCCTACTCGGCTTAGAAGAATTATTGGTATAATTAATTAAATCATAAAAAATACTTTTAGCATAGAGAAGAAGGACCAGGTTTTTTAGGAGAAGAATTTTACGATACACACAACTTTGTAAACACTTTCTTTTGGGGAGATTTTTCTGAGAACTTTTATTTTCCTTGAAGATAGAAGATTAAAGGTTCATCTCTATTCCTTATAATTATGTGTTCATCTTACAATTCATATATCTCTTGTTTAGTTAATTCAATTATGAGTGAGTAGATTATTAATCTAGGGTTAAGTTGAACCCTAGTTATGATTGATGTGTGAATTTCCCAATTCCCCCAATTTAATTGTTTAATTGCTCTTGCTTATTGAGTTGTTTAAATTAACAATTGCAAATCAGACGTGATTATGTGTTGTTTGAACCAATATCTAATTATCAACGAGAGTTGGAATTAGATGGTTGTGATTTATCCAATAAGAACATGAAATTCTCCATGAGAATAGGTAGAATGGATTGTTAGGAAATTAGGGTGCCGTGATTAATGTCTCTAAATTACATGATACCATGAGAATAGGTTTGATTGTATTTTAAGAGAAGCCATTAATACCTGAGAGGGGTTTTTGGTATTTATAGGGCGCATCTTTTCTTTTGAGTAGTTTATCTGATTAATTGGGGAGGGAATTCACGATTGCATTAATTCATGCTAGTGAGGATACTTAATTCTGGATGTTTTTAATATTTGATTTAATATAAACACAATTCGCTTTAGTATAAGATTAGTTTAATAAATTCTCAATATTTATTGTGATACTTGCTTAGCCGAATTAAATCAGAAACAACTAGTGATTGATACGTTTGTCTCTGTGGGATCGACTCTGACTTACCCTGCTACACAGTTAGAAGGATTAGTTAGATATTATAATTTGATAGGCACGCGACAGCCTTACCATGTGTTGTAGCAATTGCACTGTACAATACTTCACAGTTTGATATGCATTTGATGTATGTATTAGATAGGTTTCCTAAGTCATGTTGACTAAGTACTAGATAGGCAAAATAGGTTGGTTAATTGTAAGTATATCATGCCTTGTAATTTTGCCTAAGTGAAGACATGTCAACGGTATGAAGATTACTCTATCAACGGAACAAGGATACACCATCAACGGAATGGAGTTTACTCATCAACGAAATGAAGTTTACTCATCAACGAAATGGAGAATAAAGCTATCAACGAAACACATCTCCCTGCTATCAACGAATCATTATTGCTTTTCTGAATAGTTGACAAAGTGATAGTGACAGTTTACTGAACAGATCTAAAGGTGATGTGGAAGTGTACTTTGCATTGGAAACCATTAAAATGGACATGGGGAATAAGGAAACATCCCAGTTTCCAATTGGGCTCTTGGGAGTGATCATAATAAGCATGAAGACAAAAGCAAGGATCTCCAAGGACCACTGGACAAAGGGATGAAAAGCAAACTATTGGCGGTTATCTTTAGTGTACTTTAGAGTAGCCAAAAATAGTATTGTAAACTTGGAAATATATAACCAAGTGTAGCAGTTAGAAAGAAGTAAGAGAAGAAAAACAAATAGTTTGTATTAGCTATCTTTGAGAGCATTCTTCTCTACAACTCTGTAACTGAGCAGCTGTGTACTTTTGTATCACAGATTATTTCCGCAATAAAAACACTTCAGTTGGATCATCAAACAATCCAACTGAATTATTTATATCTTGTGTTTTTGTTTATTCAGTTCAGTTTTATTTTATCATTGTTTTAAGTTAAAGAAAATATCAAGAATTGTATTCAACCCCCCCTTCTACAATTCTGTTAGGTCATTTGGGAATAACAATTGGTATCAAAGCGAGCTTCTAACATACAAGAAGTTTAAAGATCAAGACCAAAACAGAAACCATGGTGAAGAAGGATGCAGGTGTGAAGATACCAGTTCTTGATAAGGACAATTACTTTCACTGGAAAGTAAAGATGCATTTACATCTCATGTCTATGGATGAGAGATATGTAGACTGCATTGAGAAAGGTCCACACGTTCCCATGAAGTTTGCATCTAGAATTGGAGTGCCAGATGATGCTCCTGACGTAGAAATTCCAAAACTTGTCTCAGAATGGACTATTGAAGATCTTGCAGAAATCCATAAAGATGAGAGAACCATGAACATTCTGTTTAATGGTTTGGAGCAAGAGATGTTTGATAATGTCATAAACTGTACAACCTCCAAAGAAGTATGGGACACTGTCAGAACACTATGTGAAGGAACTGAGCAAGTAAGGGAGAACAAAATGCAACTCCTTATACAACAATATGAGCACTTTCACTTTAAAGCTGGTGAAACCCTAAATGACACGTTTAGTAGGTTTCAAAAGCTTCTGAATGGATTAAAGTTGTATGGGAGAATCTACCAAACTAAGGACTCAAACCTTAAATTTCTAAGAGCTCTTCCAAAAGAATGGAAGCCTATGACTGTTTCTCTAAGAAACACTCAAGAGTACAAAGATTACACTCTTGAAAGGCTGTATGGAACATTGAAGACTTATGAGCTGGAAATGGAGCAAGATGAGGAAATTGAAAAGGTACAGAAGAAGGGTGGATCCATTGCATTGATTGCATCTGTGAACCAACTGGAAGATGACACTGAAGAAGCTACAAAGGCCACAACTAGTCGATCTAGTTGTAGGAGTGATGTTAGCAAGGGTAAAGACAAGATGACAGAAGAAGAAGAATCAGAACCAGCCAACTTGAATGACTTAGATGAGATTGATGAACACATTGCTTTTCTGTCAAGAAAATTCTCTAAGTTCAAGTTCAAAAGAAACTCAGAAGCAAGGCCACCAAGAAGAGACTTTCAACCTAGCAAAACAAACTGGATTGAAAAGTCTAAATCTAAATGTTTCAATTGTGGAATGCTTGGTCACTTTGCTGGAGACTGCAGAAAGCCCAAGATTGAGAAGAGCAACAGGAAATTTGAGCCTGTTGATTATAAAAAGAAATACTTTGAACTTCTCAAGCAAAAGGAAAAGGCTTTCATGTCTCAGGAGTATGATTGGGCTGGTAATGGTGAAGATTCTGATGATGATGTTGAGTATGTCAACTTGGCTCTTAAGGCTGACAATCATGAGCAGGAAGCAAGTTCCTCAAGCAACCAGGGAGACAAAAAGAATCTTTGGTACTTGGATAGTGGTTGTTCAAGACACATGACTGGTGATTCTACCCTGCTCACAGAGTTTCAGGAAAGAGCTGGCCCTTGTATTGCTTTTGGAGATGACAGCAAAGGCTACACAAAGGGATATGACTTGATTTCAAAAGAGAATGTCATCATAGATGAGGTTGCATTGGTGGATGGTCTTAAGCACAATTTGCTTAGTATCAGTCAACTTTGTGACAAAGGATTTTTAGTTACTTTTTCTAAAGAAGCCTGTGTTGTTTCTAAAGGAGGAAACAACAATGTGGTAATGACTGGATTCAGAAGAGGGAATGTGTACATTGCTGACTTTAGTAGCACAAGTCCAGACACCATCACTTGTCTTTTCAGCAAAGCAAGCAAGGATGAAAGTTGGCTATGGCACAAGAAATTATCTCATCTGAATTTCAAGGTTATGAATGATTTGGTAAGGAAGGATCTTGCTAGAGGAATTCCACAGGTGGAGTTTTCCAAGGATGGGTTGTGTGATGCCTGTCAAAAAGGGAAACAAAAGAAGGCATCATTCAAAAGCAAGACAGAGTCATCAATTGTCCATCAGCTTGAGTTACTTCATATGGATCTGTTTGGCCCTGTAAATGTCATGTCTATTTCAAAGAAGAAATATTGTCTTGTGATTGTTGATGATTTTTCTAGATTTACTTGGACCTTCTTTCTACATTCTAAAGATGAGGCAAGTGAAATCATTATCAATCACATCAAGATGGTAAACAATCATCCTGACTTGAAAGTAAGAAGGATCAAGAGTGACAATGGGACAGAATTCAAGAATTCAAGCATGAAGATGTTCTGTGAAGAAAATGGTATTATGCATGAGTTTTCAGCAGCAAGGACACCACAACAAAATGGTGTAGTTGAAAGGAAAAACAGAACACTTATTGAAGCTGCCAGGACAATGCTAGATGAATCAAAGTTACCAACTTATTTTTGGGCTGAGGCAGTTAACACAGCTTGCTTTACTCAGAATATTTCTTTGATTAATCAGGCCAAGGGAATGACCCCTTATCAACTACTCAAAAGAAAGAAGCCACTATTGGATTTTCTTCATGTCTTTGGATGCAAGTGCTTTGTTCTGAGAAATCAAGCTGAGCATTTGGGGAAATTTGAAGCAAAGGCAGATGAAGCAATATTTGTGGGATATGCAGCAGGGAAAGCTTACAGAGTCTATAATCTCAGAACCAACATTGTTATGGAATCTGTACATGTTGTTTTTGATGATCTCAAAATTCAAGGTCTCTGTGATGAAGGTTTCCATGAAAGTCTCTCTTTTGAGAATGAGGAAGGAGATCGAATGAATCATGTTAAGACTACTGAGAAACAGCCTAAAGTTGTTGTATCTAGCACAGATGAGAGCAGCAGTGAAGATGAAATTGCTGCATTAAGATTGAAAAGAATAGCTGCTAGTAGACCAAATGGTCATTTCGTTGACAGTCAAGATGGTGGTTTCGTTGACAGTCAAAATGAGCGTTTCGTTGACAACCAAAACAGTCATACCGTTGAAGGTCATAGAAATGTCTCAAGAGGTGATCATTTAGGGACAACAAACTCAGGGGGAGTTTCTCAAGGACAAATATCCAATCAAGGCAATCATGATCATGAAGCTACCTCGTCTAGAGCAAATCTACCTCCCTCAAGAAAATGGACTAAAGATCATCCCTTTGAACTTATTATAGGTGATGTTTCTTCAAAAGTCCAAACTAGAAGAGCAACTCAAGAAGAATGTCTATATAGCAGCTTTCTGTCTCAAGATGAGCCAAAGAAAGTTGAGGATGCACTTCTAGATCCAGATTGGGTTTTGGCTATGCAAGAAGAGCTAAACCAATTTGAAAGGAACAATGTTTGGAAGCTGGTGCCCAAGCCTAAGGACAGGAGTGTAATAGGCACAAAATGGGTGTTCAGAAACAAGATGGATGAAAATGGCATAGTAACAAGGAACAAAGCAAGACTAGTTGCAAAAGGCTACTCACAGGAAGAAGGAATTGATTTTGATGAAACGTTTGCTCCTGTTGCAAGACTAGAAGCAATAAGGATTTTCCTAGCCTATGCAGCCCATGCCAATTTCAAAGTCTATCAAATGGATGTGAAAAGTGCTTTTCTGAATGGGGAATTGGAAGAGGAGGTCTATGTAAGTCAACCTCCTGGTTTTGAAGATGATGATTTTCCAGAATATGTATACTTCCTCCTCAAAGCACTCTATGGTTTGAAACAAGCGCCTAGAGCCTGGTATGACACACTCTCACAGTTTCTTCTTGAGAATCATTTCACTAGAGGTACTGTAGATAAAACTCTTTTTCACAGGATTGTGAATGGCTCTACTATACTTGTTCAAATTTATGTAGATGACATAATCTTTGGGTCTACAGATGTGAAACTTTGTCAAAAGTTTGCCAAGCTTATGCAAAGTAAATATGAAATGAGCATGATGGGAGAATTAACTTACTTTCTTGGTCTTCAAGTGAAGCAAGTTAATGAAGGCATTTTCATTAGTCAAACAAAATATATTCATGATTTATTAAAGAAATTTAACTTAATGGAATGCTCTCCTGCCAAAACTCCCATGCCCACTGCCACCAAACTTGAATTGAATACTAAGGAAAAATCTGTGGACATTTCAAGTTACAGAGGCATGGTAGGCTCACTTTTGTATTTAACAGCTAGTAGACCTGATATTATGTTTGCTACATGTCTATGTGCTAGATTTCAGGCTGATCCTAGAGAATCCCATTTAGTTGCTATTAAAAGGATTTTCAGATATCTCAAGGGAACACCAAACCTTGGCATTTGGTATCCTAGAGAATCTGGTTTTGAACTAATTGGTTATTCAGATGCAGATTATGCAGGATGTAAAATTGACAGGAAAAGCACAACAGGCACCTGTCAATTCTTAGGAAACAAGCTTGTGTCATGGTTCAGCAAGAAACAAAACTCAGTTTCCACCTCCACAGCTGAGGCTGAGTATATTGCAGCTGGAAGTTGTTGTGCACAGATATTATGGATGAAAAATCAATTACTTGATTATGGATTAAGAGTTGAGAAAATTCCTATTTTCTGTGACAACACTAGTGCCATTGCCATTACTGAGAATCCAGTGCAGCATTCAAGAACCAAGCACATTGACATCAAGTACCATTTCATTAGAGAACATGTTATGAATGGTACTGTGGAGTTACATTTTGTTCCAAGTGAACAACAACTTGCAGACATCTTTACCAAGCCACTTGATGAATCAACATTCTCAAGATTAGTAAGTGAGCTAGGTATGCTAAATTTCTCTGAATTATTTTTGAGATATTTGCAAGTCATAATGCAGCCAGGAACTTGCTATAATTTTTCTGTGAATTGATTTTCTCAGGAAAAGGTGAAATTTTGTCTAAGTCAAAATTACTATGTCAACGAAACGCACCATTTCGTTGACAGTCTTAGCATTTTTCTGGGTGTTTCGTTGATAGCTCCTTTATATCAACGAAACGCAGCTTTATCAACGAAATAAGACTGGACTTTAACCGCCCAATTGTGATTCGTTGATGTAGCGCTTTTTAATCTGAACCGTTGAAATTTCACGTTCTTTATCACGATCTATACATACACCCCTGTAAGCATAAATCGTGGTAATATTTAATTCTAACGGTTACTTTTTAAGCCAATCAGGTAATTTAGATTAATTATTGGACTTAATTTCTGAGAACTTTTGGGGAAGTATTTAAGAAATTTTAATTTCTTTATTTCATTTCTACCTGTTCTCAAAAATTCCAAAGATTTTTCTAGCTTCTTCTCTCTAACAAGCAATACAGCTCGAAGCTTTTCCTCACTCAACAATGGCACCCATAGTCAAGCTTATGTCTGCTGGTGGGTTCATCTATGAGAAGAACAATTCCATTCCATTTGTCGTTAAGGAGAGTCCGAACAGCATCTTTTTCAAAATGATGGATTTCATGAGGAACTGTAAGTTGAGCTATGCGATGTTTCACTCTACACCACTCTACAATGAAGTAATCGAGGAGATTTGGACCTCATGTGAGTATAGTGGAACAAACGGCACACTGCAATTCACTCTTCAAGGTAATGAGTACATAGTTAATTCTGATGTTTTGCAAGCATGTTTACATATTCCTGATAATAACTGTGATGCTTTGCCTACTAACACTGAAATAACTACCATGCTAAATTCTATAAACTACTCTTTGCCTACTGATAATCTGGGTAGAATAATTAGGAGAGGTTTGGTTAGGGAATACAGTTATTTAGCTGATGCATTCATTAAGGTCTTTTCTGGAAAGATAAGTAATTTTGATGCATTAACTAATTCTATGTTAATTCTCCTAACCATGCTTCTAAATGATAGATATTACAACTTTAGCACCCAACTTATTTATGAAATTGGTGCTAAGTTGGGTGATAGGGCAAATAGGAAGAAAAATATCTATTATGCAAGGTTTCTGATGATGCTGGCTAATCATGTTAGTCCAGCACCATTAGTTATCTCTAACCCTAATGCCAGGTTTGAGTGCTTTGTACAAGAAAAGAGAGTATTGACAGACATACTGAGGCTGAACTACAATGGTGATGTTCCAGTGGTGTATCTGCCAATCATTGAGGTAACTACTACTATCCCTATTAGTATAGCTGTTACTTCTATTGTCTCCTCCAACCTTGTTGCTATGGAGTCTGTAGCTGTGACCCAACAGGCTCCTGCCCCAGCAACTAAATCAAAATCAAAGAAATCCTCCAAGCCAACCTCAGGTGCTTCTCAAAAGGCACCTGTTGTAAAAACTACCACACAACCTAAGGGGAGTGAGTCTGGAGTTGTGAGAGGTGAGGGGAGGGGTGAAAATCAAAGAAACCCCAAGAATAAGGAAGGTGAGGTAAGTGTTTCCCAGCCTAGCCCCATTGTGTCTTCCCAACAAGGCACAATGAGTAAAATGGATTTAAACACAAGTCTAATTGCATCCTCCCAAAAGGATGTGATTATTGAAACAAGCTCTCCACCTAGAGCACAGTCCAAAAGGGTAAGGGACACTTCAAGCCCACAGTCTACATTTTCCCAATACCAAAGGAGAGTGAAGCAAAAGACCAAGGGTTTACAGGGTGCACACACACTGGAAGCAACACTTCCAGTTTCTCAAATACAGTTTGATGTAACCCCTATTATTTCTCTGGGGTTACAGTCCCACTCTCTAAACATTAATCTTGATTTATCTCCATCCAATTCACCAACTCAATCTTTAGATGTGGACATGATCCATACATCTTTTCCTGATTCTCCAACTCTAATCTTGGAGAAGCCCCACTCTGAAGCTGGTGGCCATCACTTGTTAAGTGATTTGTTGGGCCATCAACCAATTTTTTCTGAAGTTGCAAGAGGATCTGTGGACCAATCTCTCAAATCAATCACCACAGATTCTACTGTAATTTCACTTTCTCAAAGTGCTTTCTTGACTTCATCAACGAAACAGCTTCTTTCGTTGATAAGTGTTTCTCCATCAACGGTATCCATACCGTTGACAGTTCAAACTACCATTCCGTTGATAGGTCAATCTGCACCCCTTATTGAAAATCCAGTTGTTTCCACAACTAGTGTAGATGACCTGGTGGTAGTTGAGACACTTTTAGGTTTGAGAGGGAGTGAAATTGAGAGGCTGGCTTGCAGCCAGGCAAAATGAGAGAATGAGAGTGAGAGGCTGGCTATTTCTTCCAGCCAGGCAAAAGGGAGAGTTTGAGAGTACCACCTTAGTAGGTGAAGGTGAGGGTGTGAGAGGTGTGAGCCATGGGGAGCCCATGATGCAAGAAAAGAGTGGAGAGAGAGAAGGGACTACAGGAGCAATAAGGGTGGAAGCAGCCATTGCTCATGAGTTAATGGAGGTCAGTGAGGGAGAAAGGGAACTTACTTTCCAAGAGCTTTATCAACAAACTCTGGATAGTATTTCCCTGGATCCTGAGACCTTTACTCATCCTGTGCCAGCCTATCAAGTTATGGCTCAACAGGGCAATGTGGAGGCAGAAAGGTCACTCAACTTAATTCATACTACTGCATCAATGCAAAGAGCAAAGGATGCCTTGACCAATCTACCTCCAGGAGCTGCAGCAAGTGGAGACTTTGAGTTTTCTGATGATGAGGACAGCTATGGTGATAATCTACAGGTGGCCACCACTTCACAGACTGGGACTTCTGTGGTGCCTCCTACACCAGGCTGGCTTTCTCAGGGTATGCATGGAAGAGTCACTCTAGATGCTGCTATCTCAAGGCAGTACAATGAGGCCTATCTAGCTCATGAGTCTGCAAATGAAAGGGACAAGAAATTCTACAAGGCCATCATGGATTCTCTGGAAATTCAAAGGCTACAAATGATGCAGACAAGGATTGAGGCTACAGAAATCAAGGACTCCATTAGCAATCTCAGGGATGCTAACTACAGGATGTTGGATGAAAAGCTCCCTCTTCTCACTGTGTCCAAGATGACCAGGTTTTTCTCAAAGGAACCTGAGGTGGCTACATCCTTGAAAACTCTCTCTACAAGAGTGGACAAGGTGGAAGCTACACTTTCTCAAATGCAGAAGGAACAGGAGAAGCAAACTCAGCTACTCACTCAGCTAGTGGCAGCTCAAGGACTCCCAGTCATCTCTCTGGATGCTAACAAAAAGGGGGAGAAATCTAAGGAGCTAAACATTCAAATCACAAAGGTGTTGGTCCCAGCCATTTCACTGCCACAGGAGCCACTAGCAATGGGGGAGTTTGGGAAGAAGAAGAAGGATAGTATTGACCTGATCCAGGAAGCTTCTATGAGGATGAAACTTGCAGAACAAATCAAGGATCACTGGTCCAACATAGAAGCAAGGTTCAAGAACATTACTGAATCTTCAAAGACAGATCAGCCATCAACAAATGCAATGGTGATTGTACAAATGGAGCCACAGTTCAAGAGCTCTTATGCTATAGAGCCCCTTCAGCATGGAATCTTTCAAGATTCAAGAAATGAGAAGGGTCAATCTTCATGCTTTAAGAATGTGGATGCAAGAGGGATGTCTCCAATATCACCTGCCAAACCCAAAGGCAAGAACATTGAAAGGATATTTTATCCTGCTCCAAAGCCAGATGAGTTCAAAGTCCTAGGGAAGCTGATCATTGAGAGCAAGGAAAGCAATCATCCAAGCATAAGGAATCAAAGGGCCATCATCTACAGGGACAGCAAGGAAATCTGCATTTGGGTTGGTCACCCAAATTTTGCAAAGGCCAAGGCTGAAGAATCTGAAAGGGCAGCAATGCAAGCATTGGCAGTTGCTCAAGCACTTGAAGATGAAGAGACCTTTCAGGAAGAAAAAGCCAAGGATGGAGCTAATGAAGCTGAACCAGCAAGGAAAAGTGTAAGGCAACCAAAGGCTAGAGCTAAGAGGAATCTGAACTTTGAAAAAGAGGACTCTCTGGACACTGCTCAAGCCCCTTCCACAACAAGTGCACATCAAATTCCTATTGACCTACCTATTGGAGGAAAGTTGGCCTGTGACCCTGCACACCCTGTCAACTTTCATGATCAACCAATCATGCCAAAGGAGGAGCCTATTGAATTTGATGAAGCCTATTTTCCAAAGTTCCTATTTGAAAAGGATCAACCAATGAAGACAAAGAAAAGGGCTGTCAAGGCAAAGCCAGTATTTGTGAGGAAGCCACAATCTCAGAAACCCCCTACAAATCCAGAGGACTGCATGTACATTGCTGACATCAGGGAAGAATCCAGCTTACATCTTGATTTAGACAACCTGGTGGAAGTAAGGGGCATTGCAGCTTCTCAAAAGTTACCTGAAAGATTGGTTTTCACATACAAGGGTGGTAGAGAACAAATATGGCCTCTCTACAGAATTTTAGGAGAAGACTACCAAACACTACTCACAGTGTTTAGATGCTTGAAGAAAGACTTTGGCTTCACCAAAACAGCCAAGTCTGAGGTGGTCTCCAAGATATGTCAAATAAAGGCTAGCTGGAACAAGCCTGAGGCTCTTCCCAGGATGCTAAGAGTGCCCTCAACAGGAAAGAAGATCCATCTTCAACCTTACTGGATGATGGAATTTAAGGACAAGGACAACTGCAGAAGGTTCTTCAGGATGGAAGACCAGCTGGATAAGGCATCTAATCAAACTCTAAGGTTCATGCAATCCAAGCTTGGTGATCAAGATGAAGAAGAGAAGATCTTTTACAGAAGGCTACAGGTCCAGATTGAGGAGAACAACTCTAGGAGAGGGAAGAAGACTATGCCTCAAAGAAGACCAAGATGAATCATTTGCTCAGTCTAGAGGAGCACATTTGGGCATTAGTCTTGTAAGTCTTGTTTATGTCTAAAACTTTATGAAGCTCAATGCAATTTTTACTTTTATTCATGGGTAATATGTCTGAGTGTTTTTGTTATCATCAAGGCTCTTGATTTATGGTTGTTATTCTATCAGTCATAAATTGGGGGAGATTGTTAGGAATATGTTGATTCTTGATGATAATTGTAAAAACACTTAGTAGATTTTGTATTAAGTTATTTTGTAACTGTCAACGAAATGGCATGCTTTGCAGTGTTTCGTTGACAGGAAGCTCATCAACGGAATGAGTGTTGTAGCAATTGCACTGTACAATACTTCACAGTTTGATATGCATTTGATGTATGTATTAGATAGGTTTCCTAAGTCATGTTGACTAAGTACTAGATAGGCAAAATAGGTTGGTTAATTGTAAGTATATCATGCCTTGTAATTTTGCCTAAGTGAAGACATGTCAACGGTATGAAGATTACTCTATCAACGGAACAAGGATACACCATCAACGGAATGGAGTTTACTCATCAACGAAATGAAGTTTACTCATCAACGAAATGGAGAATAAAGCTATCAACGAAACACATCTCCCTGCTATCAACGAATCATTATTGCTTTTCTGAATAGTTGACAAAGTGATAGTGACAGTTTACTGAACAGATCTAAAGGTGATGTGGAAGTGTACTTTGCATTGGAAACCATTAAAATGGACATGGGGAATAAGGAAACATCCCAGTTTCCAATTGGGCTCTTGGGAGTGATCATAATAAGCATGAAGACAAAAGCAAGGATCTCCAAGGACCACTGGACAAAGGGATGAAAAGCAAACTATTGGCGGTTATCTTTAGTGTACTTTAGAGTAGCCAAAAATAGTATTGTAAACTTGGAAATATATAACCAAGTGTAGCAGTTAGAAAGAAGTAAGAGAAGAAAAACAAATAGTTTGTATTAGCTATCTTTGAGAGCATTCTTCTCTACAACTCTGTAACTGAGCAGCTGTGTACTTTTGTATCACAGATTATTTCCGCAATAAAAACACTTCAGTTGGATCATCAAACAATCCAACTGAATTATTTATATCTTGTGTTTTTGTTTATTCAGTTCAGTTTTATTTTATCATTGTTTTAAGTTAAAGAAAATATCAAGAATTGTATTCAACCCCCCCTTCTACAATTCTGTTAGGTCATTTGGGAATAACAATTGGTATCAAAGCGAGCTTCTAACATACAAGAAGTTTAAAGATCAAGACCAAAACAGAAACCATGGTGAAGAAGGATGCAGGTGTGAAGATACCAGTTCTTGATAAGGACAATTACTTTCACTGGAAAGTAAAGATGCATTTACATCTCATGTCTATGGATGAGAGATATGTAGACTGCATTGAGAAAGGTCCACACGTTCCCATGAAGTTTGCATCTAGAATTGGAGTGCCAGATGATGCTCCTGACGTAGAAATTCCAAAACTTGTCTCAGAATGGACTATTGAAGATCTTGCAGAAATCCATAAAGATGAGAGAACCATGAACATTCTGTTTAATGGTTTGGAGCAAGAGATGTTTGATAATGTCATAAACTGTACAACCTCCAAAGAAGTATGGGACACTGTCAGAACACTATGTGAAGGAACTGAGCAAGTAAGGGAGAACAAAATGCAACTCCTTATACAACAATATGAGCACTTTCACTTTAAAGCTGGTGAAACCCTAAATGACACGTTTAGTAGGTTTCAAAAGCTTCTGAATGGATTAAAGTTGTATGGGAGAATCTACCAAACTAAGGACTCAAACCTTAAATTTCTAAGAGCTCTTCCAAAAGAATGGAAGCCTATGACTGTTTCTCTAAGAAACACTCAAGAGTACAAAGATTACACTCTTGAAAGGCTGTATGGAACATTGAAGACTTATGAGCTGGAAATGGAGCAAGATGAGGAAATTGAAAAGGTACAGAAGAAGGGTGGATCCATTGCATTGATTGCATCTGTGAACCAACTGGAAGATGACACTGAAGAAGCTACAAAGGCCACAACTAGTCGATCTAGTTGTAGGAGTGATGTTAGCAAGGGTAAAGACAAGATGACAGAAGAAGAAGAATCAGAACCAGCCAACTTGAATGACTTAGATGAGATTGATGAACACATTGCTTTTCTGTCAAGAAAATTCTCTAAGTTCAAGTTCAAAAGAAACTCAGAAGCAAGGCCACCAAGAAGAGACTTTCAACCTAGCAAAACAAACTGGATTGAAAAGTCTAAATCTAAATGTTTCAATTGTGGAATGCTTGGTCACTTTGCTGGAGACTGCAGAAAGCCCAAGATTGAGAAGAGCAACAGGAAATTTGAGCCTGTTGATTATAAAAAGAAATACTTTGAACTTCTCAAGCAAAAGGAAAAGGCTTTCATGTCTCAGGAGTATGATTGGGCTGGTAATGGTGAAGATTCTGATGATGATGTTGAGTATGTCAACTTGGCTCTTAAGGCTGACAATCATGAGCAGGAAGCAAGTTCCTCAAGCAACCAGGGAGACAAAAAGAATCTTTGGTACTTGGATAGTGGTTGTTCAAGACACATGACTGGTGATTCTACCCTGCTCACAGAGTTTCAGGAAAGAGCTGGCCCTTGTATTGCTTTTGGAGATGACAGCAAAGGCTACACAAAGGGATATGACTTGATTTCAAAAGAGAATGTCATCATAGATGAGGTTGCATTGGTGGATGGTCTTAAGCACAATTTGCTTAGTATCAGTCAACTTTGTGACAAAGGATTTTTAGTTACTTTTTCTAAAGAAGCCTGTGTTGTTTCTAAAGGAGGAAACAACAATGTGGTAATGACTGGATTCAGAAGAGGGAATGTGTACATTGCTGACTTTAGTAGCACAAGTCCAGACACCATCACTTGTCTTTTCAGCAAAGCAAGCAAGGATGAAAGTTGGCTATGGCACAAGAAATTATCTCATCTGAATTTCAAGGTTATGAATGATTTGGTAAGGAAGGATCTTGCTAGAGGAATTCCACAGGTGGAGTTTTCCAAGGATGGGTTGTGTGATGCCTGTCAAAAAGGGAAACAAAAGAAGGCATCATTCAAAAGCAAGACAGAGTCATCAATTGTCCATCAGCTTGAGTTACTTCATATGGATCTGTTTGGCCCTGTAAATGTCATGTCTATTTCAAAGAAGAAATATTGTCTTGTGATTGTTGATGATTTTTCTAGATTTACTTGGACCTTCTTTCTACATTCTAAAGATGAGGCAAGTGAAATCATTATCAATCACATCAAGATGGTAAACAATCATCCTGACTTGAAAGTAAGAAGGATCAAGAGTGACAATGGGACAGAATTCAAGAATTCAAGCATGAAGATGTTCTGTGAAGAAAATGGTATTATGCATGAGTTTTCAGCAGCAAGGACACCACAACAAAATGGTGTAGTTGAAAGGAAAAACAGAACACTTATTGAAGCTGCCAGGACAATGCTAGATGAATCAAAGTTACCAACTTATTTTTGGGCTGAGGCAGTTAACACAGCTTGCTTTACTCAGAATATTTCTTTGATTAATCAGGCCAAGGGAATGACCCCTTATCAACTACTCAAAAGAAAGAAGCCACTATTGGATTTTCTTCATGTCTTTGGATGCAAGTGCTTTGTTCTGAGAAATCAAGCTGAGCATTTGGGGAAATTTGAAGCAAAGGCAGATGAAGCAATATTTGTGGGATATGCAGCAGGGAAAGCTTACAGAGTCTATAATCTCAGAACCAACATTGTTATGGAATCTGTACATGTTGTTTTTGATGATCTCAAAATTCAAGGTCTCTGTGATGAAGGTTTCCATGAAAGTCTCTCTTTTGAGAATGAGGAAGGAGATCGAATGAATCATGTTAAGACTACTGAGAAACAGCCTAAAGTTGTTGTATCTAGCACAGATGAGAGCAGCAGTGAAGATGAAATTGCTGCATTAAGATTGAAAAGAATAGCTGCTAGTAGACCAAATGGTCATTTCGTTGACAGTCAAGATGGTGGTTTCGTTGACAGTCAAAATGAGCGTTTCGTTGACAACCAAAACAGTCATACCGTTGAAGGTCATAGAAATGTCTCAAGAGGTGATCATTTAGGGACAACAAACTCAGGGGGAGTTTCTCAAGGACAAATATCCAATCAAGGCAATCATGATCATGAAGCTACCTCGTCTAGAGCAAATCTACCTCCCTCAAGAAAATGGACTAAAGATCATCCCTTTGAACTTATTATAGGTGATGTTTCTTCAAAAGTCCAAACTAGAAGAGCAACTCAAGAAGAATGTCTATATAGCAGCTTTCTGTCTCAAGATGAGCCAAAGAAAGTTGAGGATGCACTTCTAGATCCAGATTGGGTTTTGGCTATGCAAGAAGAGCTAAACCAATTTGAAAGGAACAATGTTTGGAAGCTGGTGCCCAAGCCTAAGGACAGGAGTGTAATAGGCACAAAATGGGTGTTCAGAAACAAGATGGATGAAAATGGCATAGTAACAAGGAACAAAGCAAGACTAGTTGCAAAAGGCTACTCACAGGAAGAAGGAATTGATTTTGATGAAACGTTTGCTCCTGTTGCAAGACTAGAAGCAATAAGGATTTTCCTAGCCTATGCAGCCCATGCCAATTTCAAAGTCTATCAAATGGATGTGAAAAGTGCTTTTCTGAATGGGGAATTGGAAGAGGAGGTCTATGTAAGTCAACCTCCTGGTTTTGAAGATGATGATTTTCCAGAATATGTATACTTCCTCCTCAAAGCACTCTATGGTTTGAAACAAGCGCCTAGAGCCTGGTATGACACACTCTCACAGTTTCTTCTTGAGAATCATTTCACTAGAGGTACTGTAGATAAAACTCTTTTTCACAGGATTGTGAATGGCTCTACTATACTTGTTCAAATTTATGTAGATGACATAATCTTTGGGTCTACAGATGTGAAACTTTGTCAAAAGTTTGCCAAGCTTATGCAAAGTAAATATGAAATGAGCATGATGGGAGAATTAACTTACTTTCTTGGTCTTCAAGTGAAGCAAGTTAATGAAGGCATTTTCATTAGTCAAACAAAATATATTCATGATTTATTAAAGAAATTTAACTTAATGGAATGCTCTCCTGCCAAAACTCCCATGCCCACTGCCACCAAACTTGAATTGAATACTAAGGAAAAATCTGTGGACATTTCAAGTTACAGAGGCATGGTAGGCTCACTTTTGTATTTAACAGCTAGTAGACCTGATATTATGTTTGCTACATGTCTATGTGCTAGATTTCAGGCTGATCCTAGAGAATCCCATTTAGTTGCTATTAAAAGGATTTTCAGATATCTCAAGGGAACACCAAACCTTGGCATTTGGTATCCTAGAGAATCTGGTTTTGAACTAATTGGTTATTCAGATGCAGATTATGCAGGATGTAAAATTGACAGGAAAAGCACAACAGGCACCTGTCAATTCTTAGGAAACAAGCTTGTGTCATGGTTCAGCAAGAAACAAAACTCAGTTTCCACCTCCACAGCTGAGGCTGAGTATATTGCAGCTGGAAGTTGTTGTGCACAGATATTATGGATGAAAAATCAATTACTTGATTATGGATTAAGAGTTGAGAAAATTCCTATTTTCTGTGACAACACTAGTGCCATTGCCATTACTGAGAATCCAGTGCAGCATTCAAGAACCAAGCACATTGACATCAAGTACCATTTCATTAGAGAACATGTTATGAATGGTACTGTGGAGTTACATTTTGTTCCAAGTGAACAACAACTTGCAGACATCTTTACCAAGCCACTTGATGAATCAACATTCTCAAGATTAGTAAGTGAGCTAGGTATGCTAAATTTCTCTGAATTATTTTTGAGATATTTGCAAGTCATAATGCAGCCAGGAACTTGCTATAATTTTTCTGTGAATTGATTTTCTCAGGAAAAGGTGAAATTTTGTCTAAGTCAAAATTACTATGTCAACGAAACGCACCATTTCGTTGACAGTCTTAGCATTTTTCTGGGTGTTTCGTTGATAGCTCCTTTATATCAACGAAACGCAGCTTTATCAACGAAATAAGACTGGACTTTAACCGCCCAATTGTGATTCGTTGATGTAGCGCTTTTTAATCTGAACCGTTGAAATTTCACGTTCTTTATCACGATCTATACATACACCCCTGTAAGCATAAATCGTGGTAATATTTAATTCTAACGGTTACTTTTTAAGCCAATCAGGTAATTTAGATTAATTATTGGACTTAATTTCTGAGAACTTTTGGGGAAGTATTTAAGAAATTTTAATTTCTTTATTTCATTTCTACCTGTTCTCAAAAATTCCAAAGATTTTTCTAGCTTCTTCTCTCTAACAAGCAATACAGCTCGAAGCTTTTCCTCACTCAACAATGGCACCCATAGTCAAGCTTATGTCTGCTGGTGGGTTCATCTATGAGAAGAACAATTCCATTCCATTTGTCGTTAAGGAGAGTCCGAACAGCATCTTTTTCAAAATGATGGATTTCATGAGGAACTGTAAGTTGAGCTATGCGATGTTTCACTCTACACCACTCTACAATGAAGTAATCGAGGAGATTTGGACCTCATGTGAGTATAGTGGAACAAACGGCACACTGCAATTCACTCTTCAAGGTAATGAGTACATAGTTAATTCTGATGTTTTGCAAGCATGTTTACATATTCCTGATAATAACTGTGATGCTTTGCCTACTAACACTGAAATAACTACCATGCTAAATTCTATAAACTACTCTTTGCCTACTGATAATCTGGGTAGAATAATTAGGAGAGGTTTGGTTAGGGAATACAGTTATTTAGCTGATGCATTCATTAAGGTCTTTTCTGGAAAGATAAGTAATTTTGATGCATTAACTAATTCTATGTTAATTCTCCTAACCATGCTTCTAAATGATAGATATTACAACTTTAGCACCCAACTTATTTATGAAATTGGTGCTAAGTTGGGTGATAGGGCAAATAGGAAGAAAAATATCTATTATGCAAGGTTTCTGATGATGCTGGCTAATCATGTTAGTCCAGCACCATTAGTTATCTCTAACCCTAATGCCAGGTTTGAGTGCTTTGTACAAGAAAAGAGAGTATTGACAGACATACTGAGGCTGAACTACAATGGTGATGTTCCAGTGGTGTATCTGCCAATCATTGAGGTAACTACTACTATCCCTATTAGTATAGCTGTTACTTCTATTGTCTCCTCCAACCTTGTTGCTATGGAGTCTGTAGCTGTGACCCAACAGGCTCCTGCCCCAGCAACTAAAT
Organism: Heracleum sosnowskyi; assembly: GCA_030848705.1. Taxonomy (NCBI): domain Eukaryota; kingdom Viridiplantae; phylum Streptophyta; class Magnoliopsida; order Apiales; family Apiaceae; genus Heracleum; species Heracleum sosnowskyi. The sequence goes on from CM061240.1 coordinate 127,437,543, forward strand.
CAAAATCAAAGAAATCCTCCAAGCCAACCTCAGGTGCTTCTCAAAAGGCACCTGTTGTAAAAACTACCACACAACCTAAGGGGAGTGAGTCTGGAGTTGTGAGAGGTGAGGGGAGGGGTGAAAATCAAAGAAACCCCAAGAATAAGGAAGGTGAGGTAAGTGTTTCCCAGCCTAGCCCCATTGTGTCTTCCCAACAAGGCACAATGAGTAAAATGGATTTAAACACAAGTCTAATTGCATCCTCCCAAAAGGATGTGATTATTGAAACAAGCTCTCCACCTAGAGCACAGTCCAAAAGGGTAAGGGACACTTCAAGCCCACAGTCTACATTTTCCCAATACCAAAGGAGAGTGAAGCAAAAGACCAAGGGTTTACAGGGTGCACACACACTGGAAGCAACACTTCCAGTTTCTCAAATACAGTTTGATGTAACCCCTATTATTTCTCTGGGGTTACAGTCCCACTCTCTAAACATTAATCTTGATTTATCTCCATCCAATTCACCAACTCAATCTTTAGATGTGGACATGATCCATACATCTTTTCCTGATTCTCCAACTCTAATCTTGGAGAAGCCCCACTCTGAAGCTGGTGGCCATCACTTGTTAAGTGATTTGTTGGGCCATCAACCAATTTTTTCTGAAGTTGCAAGAGGATCTGTGGACCAATCTCTCAAATCAATCACCACAGATTCTACTGTAATTTCACTTTCTCAAAGTGCTTTCTTGACTTCATCAACGAAACAGCTTCTTTCGTTGATAAGTGTTTCTCCATCAACGGTATCCATACCGTTGACAGTTCAAACTACCATTCCGTTGATAGGTCAATCTGCACCCCTTATTGAAAATCCAGTTGTTTCCACAACTAGTGTAGATGACCTGGTGGTAGTTGAGACACTTTTAGGTTTGAGAGGGAGTGAAATTGAGAGGCTGGCTTGCAGCCAGGCAAAATGAGAGAATGAGAGTGAGAGGCTGGCTATTTCTTCCAGCCAGGCAAAAGGGAGAGTTTGAGAGTACCACCTTAGTAGGTGAAGGTGAGGGTGTGAGAGGTGTGAGCCATGGGGAGCCCATGATGCAAGAAAAGAGTGGAGAGAGAGAAGGGACTACAGGAGCAATAAGGGTGGAAGCAGCCATTGCTCATGAGTTAATGGAGGTCAGTGAGGGAGAAAGGGAACTTACTTTCCAAGAGCTTTATCAACAAACTCTGGATAGTATTTCCCTGGATCCTGAGACCTTTACTCATCCTGTGCCAGCCTATCAAGTTATGGCTCAACAGGGCAATGTGGAGGCAGAAAGGTCACTCAACTTAATTCATACTACTGCATCAATGCAAAGAGCAAAGGATGCCTTGACCAATCTACCTCCAGGAGCTGCAGCAAGTGGAGACTTTGAGTTTTCTGATGATGAGGACAGCTATGGTGATAATCTACAGGTGGCCACCACTTCACAGACTGGGACTTCTGTGGTGCCTCCTACACCAGGCTGGCTTTCTCAGGGTATGCATGGAAGAGTCACTCTAGATGCTGCTATCTCAAGGCAGTACAATGAGGCCTATCTAGCTCATGAGTCTGCAAATGAAAGGGACAAGAAATTCTACAAGGCCATCATGGATTCTCTGGAAATTCAAAGGCTACAAATGATGCAGACAAGGATTGAGGCTACAGAAATCAAGGACTCCATTAGCAATCTCAGGGATGCTAACTACAGGATGTTGGATGAAAAGCTCCCTCTTCTCACTGTGTCCAAGATGACCAGGTTTTTCTCAAAGGAACCTGAGGTGGCTACATCCTTGAAAACTCTCTCTACAAGAGTGGACAAGGTGGAAGCTACACTTTCTCAAATGCAGAAGGAACAGGAGAAGCAAACTCAGCTACTCACTCAGCTAGTGGCAGCTCAAGGACTCCCAGTCATCTCTCTGGATGCTAACAAAAAGGGGGAGAAATCTAAGGAGCTAAACATTCAAATCACAAAGGTGTTGGTCCCAGCCATTTCACTGCCACAGGAGCCACTAGCAATGGGGGAGTTTGGGAAGAAGAAGAAGGATAGTATTGACCTGATCCAGGAAGCTTCTATGAGGATGAAACTTGCAGAACAAATCAAGGATCACTGGTCCAACATAGAAGCAAGGTTCAAGAACATTACTGAATCTTCAAAGACAGATCAGCCATCAACAAATGCAATGGTGATTGTACAAATGGAGCCACAGTTCAAGAGCTCTTATGCTATAGAGCCCCTTCAGCATGGAATCTTTCAAGATTCAAGAAATGAGAAGGGTCAATCTTCATGCTTTAAGAATGTGGATGCAAGAGGGATGTCTCCAATATCACCTGCCAAACCCAAAGGCAAGAACATTGAAAGGATATTTTATCCTGCTCCAAAGCCAGATGAGTTCAAAGTCCTAGGGAAGCTGATCATTGAGAGCAAGGAAAGCAATCATCCAAGCATAAGGAATCAAAGGGCCATCATCTACAGGGACAGCAAGGAAATCTGCATTTGGGTTGGTCACCCAAATTTTGCAAAGGCCAAGGCTGAAGAATCTGAAAGGGCAGCAATGCAAGCATTGGCAGTTGCTCAAGCACTTGAAGATGAAGAGACCTTTCAGGAAGAAAAAGCCAAGGATGGAGCTAATGAAGCTGAACCAGCAAGGAAAAGTGTAAGGCAACCAAAGGCTAGAGCTAAGAGGAATCTGAACTTTGAAAAAGAGGACTCTCTGGACACTGCTCAAGCCCCTTCCACAACAAGTGCACATCAAATTCCTATTGACCTACCTATTGGAGGAAAGTTGGCCTGTGACCCTGCACACCCTGTCAACTTTCATGATCAACCAATCATGCCAAAGGAGGAGCCTATTGAATTTGATGAAGCCTATTTTCCAAAGTTCCTATTTGAAAAGGATCAACCAATGAAGACAAAGAAAAGGGCTGTCAAGGCAAAGCCAGTATTTGTGAGGAAGCCACAATCTCAGAAACCCCCTACAAATCCAGAGGACTGCATGTACATTGCTGACATCAGGGAAGAATCCAGCTTACATCTTGATTTAGACAACCTGGTGGAAGTAAGGGGCATTGCAGCTTCTCAAAAGTTACCTGAAAGATTGGTTTTCACATACAAGGGTGGTAGAGAACAAATATGGCCTCTCTACAGAATTTTAGGAGAAGACTACCAAACACTACTCACAGTGTTTAGATGCTTGAAGAAAGACTTTGGCTTCACCAAAACAGCCAAGTCTGAGGTGGTCTCCAAGATATGTCAAATAAAGGCTAGCTGGAACAAGCCTGAGGCTCTTCCCAGGATGCTAAGAGTGCCCTCAACAGGAAAGAAGATCCATCTTCAACCTTACTGGATGATGGAATTTAAGGACAAGGACAACTGCAGAAGGTTCTTCAGGATGGAAGACCAGCTGGATAAGGCATCTAATCAAACTCTAAGGTTCATGCAATCCAAGCTTGGTGATCAAGATGAAGAAGAGAAGATCTTTTACAGAAGGCTACAGGTCCAGATTGAGGAGAACAACTCTAGGAGAGGGAAGAAGACTATGCCTCAAAGAAGACCAAGATGAATCATTTGCTCAGTCTAGAGGAGCACATTTGGGCATTAGTCTTGTAAGTCTTGTTTATGTCTAAAACTTTATGAAGCTCAATGCAATTTTTACTTTTATTCATGGGTAATATGTCTGAGTGTTTTTGTTATCATCAAGGCTCTTGATTTATGGTTGTTATTCTATCAGTCATAAATTGGGGGAGATTGTTAGGAATATGTTGATTCTTGATGATAATTGTAAAAACACTTAGTAGATTTTGTATTAAGTTATTTTGTAACTGTCAACGAAATGGCATGCTTTGCAGTGTTTCGTTGACAGGAAGCTCATCAACGGAATGAGTGTTGTAGCAATTGCACTGTACAATACTTCACAGTTTGATATGCATTTGATGTATGTATTAGATAGGTTTCCTAAGTCATGTTGACTAAGTACTAGATAGGCAAAATAGGTTGGTTAATTGTAAGTATATCATGCCTTGTAATTTTGCCTAAGTGAAGACATGTCAACGGTATGAAGATTACTCTATCAACGGAACAAGGATACACCATCAACGGAATGGAGTTTACTCATCAACGAAATGAAGTTTACTCATCAACGAAATGGAGAATAAAGCTATCAACGAAACACATCTCCCTGCTATCAACGAATCATTATTGCTTTTCTGAATAGTTGACAAAGTGATAGTGACAGTTTACTGAACAGATCTAAAGGTGATGTGGAAGTGTACTTTGCATTGGAAACCATTAAAATGGACATGGGGAATAAGGAAACATCCCAGTTTCCAATTGGGCTCTTGGGAGTGATCATAATAAGCATGAAGACAAAAGCAAGGATCTCCAAGGACCACTGGACAAAGGGATGAAAAGCAAACTATTGGCGGTTATCTTTAGTGTACTTTAGAGTAGCCAAAAATAGTATTGTAAACTTGGAAATATATAACCAAGTGTAGCAGTTAGAAAGAAGTAAGAGAAGAAAAACAAATAGTTTGTATTAGCTATCTTTGAGAGCATTCTTCTCTACAACTCTGTAACTGAGCAGCTGTGTACTTTTGTATCACAGATTATTTCCGCAATAAAAACACTTCAGTTGGATCATCAAACAATCCAACTGAATTATTTATATCTTGTGTTTTTGTTTATTCAGTTCAGTTTTATTTTATCATTGTTTTAAGTTAAAGAAAATATCAAGAATTGTATTCAACCCCCCCTTCTACAATTCTGTTAGGTCATTTGGGAATAACATTATTTTTACTTTGATGTTTAAATAAATAAAATATTGGTTTGTATTATTTATATAAATCAGTTTTTCTTTTCATCTTTTCGTAATTTTGGTCAAAATTTTTATTTTCCGGACACCCCAACCGGTATCACGCAGAAAGAATTCAGAAAGAATGCAGAAAGAATTCCCCACGCTCCCATGAATCAAACCTTGAATGCTTTGGTCAATAACCAGTGCTCTCACCAACTCATCTACATGCCTGGAGGCTTCTTTTTGTAATTTTATATACCTATATATTCAATCACTGAATTTTATTACAGTTGTATGTTTTTGATTAAATATATATTAATTATGTTGTTTAAAATTCATACTTTTATATTATATATCTTTATTATACTTTATTTGAATTAAACTAATTATTCATACATAAAATAAACTATTGAAATTCGACCTAATATAAGTAATATTGTATATGTTGTAGAGGATGTCGTTAAGGACCCACAAACCCTATTTAGAATTTCATTTTATCAAAATGATTATATGACATTACGAATCAATTTAATGTATTCTATAAAGTTCTATTATTATTATGAAAGATTATACTTTTTTTTAACATCGTACAATAATTTTTGGAATACAATTTGAAATTCTATTTTCAAAATTTGTAATTTTCAATTTTCCCAAACTTTATCGTCTACTAACAGTCTGACTGATCATTATGTAATTATATACTATATAATATCCTATATTTTAAAAACTCACCCCGATTTTTGACATGAACGTCACTGGGGTTGAAGGGGAGGGGGTTAGAAAGGTGAAAAAAAATATAGATAAGTTAATAAAGAATGACATGTTACTTTAGAAAATGTTAACAAATGAACAATACATTCTGGAAAAGAAAATTGTTAAGAAATGGATGTGACGAACAGAGTAGGCAGACAAATTTTTTGTATAATTTGAATGCTAATGTTCTTAATTTAAAAATTATAGAAATAACTAATAATGAGAGATATAATGTGTATAATATTTCTTATATTAGATCGAATTTTAATAGTATATTTTATGCATGAATAATTAATTTAATTCAAATAAAGTATAATATAAATTATGAATTATAATCAACATAATTAATATATATTAAATTGAAAACATACAACTGCAATAATATATAGTGATTGAATATATAAATATATAAAATTACGAAAAGGAAAAAAGAAAAACAAATTTATATAAATAATTCAAACCAACATTTTATTTATTCAAACATCAAAGCAAAAAAAATAATATAAGAGATAAAAGACGTGGGTTATCTAATAAGTTTTTTGAAATAAACTCAAAAAGGCATGTAGCATAGTGGTTAAGCCCATGGATATCTTGGAAGGAGGTTGGAGGTTCGAATCTTTGTAGTAACACATCTATTAAAAAATTTTTGTATAATAATATACGAGTGGCATGAAAAGGAAAAAAGAAAAACAAATTTATATAAATAATTCAAACCAACATTTTATTTATTCAAACATCAAAGTAAAAAAAATAATATAAGAGATAAAAGACGTGGGTTATCTAATAAGTTTTTTGAAATAAACTCAAAAAGGCATGTAGCATAGTGGTTAAACCCATAGATATTTTGGAAGGAGGTTGGAAGTTCGAATCTTTATAGTAACACATCTATTAAAAAAAATTTGTATAATAATATACGAGTGACATTTTTGTTATTTTTCAAAAAAAAAAAGATAAAACCGTAATTTCGCTGAAAAGGAAAAAAGAAAAACAAATTTATTTATATAAATAATTCAAACCAACATTTAATTTATTCAAACATCAAAGTAAAAAAAATAATAAAAGAGATAAAAGACGTGGGTTATCTAATAAGTTTTTTGAAAAAAACACAAAAAGGCATGTAGCATAGTGGTTAAGTCCATGGATATGTTGGAAGGAGGTTGGAGGTTCGAATCTTTGTAGTAACACATTTATTAAAAATATTTTGTATAATAATATACGAGTGGCATTTTTGTTATTTTTCAAAAAAAAGAGGGTAAAACGGTAATTTCGCGGCCATTTAATTGGCAACTTTTGCCCTTGTGTTGGCCTATTATATATAGTAACTAGCGTAACAGCCCGTGCAAGGCACGGGCCTGCATAGAAACGTTAATAATTTTTTTGCGAGAAGGTCGATTTATTAACGTGAGGTTTGTGTAATTGTAAGTTTGATCGTGTAAGATGAGAAGTGTGAGATGTGCAGAGTAATAAGAAATTTTGTTGGCGAATAATGTAACTACTTTGAATGATGAACGTATCCTTGTCAGGTTTTGAGACTTGTTCATATATTACTTAAATAATTTCTCACTGAATTTGTTCATATATCGAAATAATTTTATAATTAAAAATACATTAGATGATAATATTTGCAATTTATCGTAAATTTGTAATATTGCGTACCGTTTTCATGAATCAAATACTTGTAAATTTGATTAGATTTCGTAATATTCAACTAATATCTATATGATAAAAGGCACATGATTATTTTTATCGATGTAAGAATGATTAGACAACATTAATGACTTGTGCATATATATAATTTCCAAACAACTATTTTTTGGTTCCATTTTTTTTCCCCTTTATATAGAGTGGGTTCATGTTATAATGATGTAAGTAAATGTTTCAACTCAATCATCATAAATAATTGAAATCCTAAATTTTAAAAATTCATATATAACTCAAATTGAATTATCTTATATATATTTCTCAAAATTCATGTATTTTGCGCAGTTATATAATTTTATAAATATATGGTACAAATTAATGAATTCTGAATCAACTATAATCTATACTAAACTATAATAAACAAAATGGGGTTTAATTTATCATTTGGTTCACAACTCATATTGGATATCCTTTTCAATCACAATCGATACTGATGGGTCTTTGAAGTCAAATTGATTGGAACATCTAGATGTATTACTAAAAGTTATGCTACATAGAAGTTTAAGGTTTGAATCTCATCAACAACATATTAAAATAAACATTTATTACAAATATGTTAAAATTAACATTTACTCTGAACGGCTGATCCGGCAGAACAACTCAAAAATTAAAAACATAAATAAAGGTAAAAATACATGAACCACTCGTTACTATATTTAATTTGATTATAATAATTTAAATAAAAAAGTAAAATAATACAAAAAATAACTCGTGCTTTGCACGTGTTATAAATAAATATATACTGATAAATATATCATTTTTAAGACTAATTTTTTTTTAAAAAAAGTAATGTAAATGTGATAACTTTATAAATGTCCAGGGATTATTCATCTATTTAAAAGTGAAAAATAACCATGATTTTGACCTGAAGACTTATACGAGGTTATACTATTTTTTCAATACAAATATTGAATGACATTTTTGTAATAATAAACTCAACCTTTTCATATACAAAAAATAAACTTTACTTGTATTTTATTGTATATTAGCTTTAGTGTTGTAATTCGACGATGTCCTCAAAGCCCACAAACCCTATTTAGAATTTCATTTATCAAAATGATTTTATGATATTACGCATCCAATTAATATATTATATAAAATTCTATTATTATTAAAGACTTATGTTTTTTTAACATCATTCAATAATTTTGTACATACAATTTGAATTTTTATTATTAAAACTTATAGTCTAACTGGTTGTCATTAATAGTTAGACAATTTTATAATTCTTATGATCGAGAAAAATCATATCTTATTTTCATCTATTGCATATTAATCATGTTGATTTTTTATTTAAAACATAGATCATGTTTTTGAGTTACTGTCTTTTTGGAATCAATTCAATTGTATCTTCTACATTTTCAAATATTTATCTTTTTAGTCGAATTATACATTTAAACCCCTCAAAGTCCAAATCTTTGATCAATAAAACATTTCTAATTTAACTCAAATATTTGATATTTTATATACTTAAAAATTATGATATATAGTTCATATTTGATGTAGTTATATATTATGTATGATTTTATAGATTGAATTTATATATTTTTATTTAAATAGTATAATATATTTATATATATCCAAAGAGAAAAATGAAAATATTTTTTTATCCGAAATAATTTACATTCATGTGTAACATGTGAAATTATATCATATAAATTTTATTTTTCATACTCATCATTTATCATGACAAAGAGAGTGTAAAGATTTTATTTTTTACATTTATCATTTATAATGAAAGAAAACCTTTTTTTGTAATTATATACTCCGTAATATTCTACATTTTAAATTATCACCCCGATTTTTGACTCGGACATCAATTGGGGGATAAAAATGGTGGAAAAATTGAAAAAATTGACGAATTTTTTTTAGAGATATGCCGAAGTTAATAAAGAATGACATGTAATATTAGAAAATATCAACAAATGAAGTGTTTATTTTGAAAAGAAATTTGTTAAGAAATGAATGTGACGAACAAAGTGTATAAGCATTAGCATTACATAATTTTGATGCTTATTTTCTTAATTTTAAATTATAGATTTAACAAATAATGAGATACATAACATATACAATAGTTCTTATATTAGATCAAGTTCATTACTATATTTTATGTATAATTAATTAATTCTAATAATGTAAAATAGTGATATATAATATGATATAAAAATGTGAATTATCAACAACATAACTAAAGTATATTTAATCAAAAATATACAACTATAATAAAAATTTAAAACGATGATTGATCATTTACATATATATATATAATAACGTAAATAAAAAATACAGATTTATATAAATAATATGGACCAATATTTCCTTTACTCAAAGGTTCAAAATAAAAAAATAAAAATATAGAATTAGAGGAAATAATGTGACTTATCTTATAAAATCTTTCAAGTAAACTCAAAAAACAACGTAGCATAGTGATTATATTTTGGACTTCTTAGAAGGAGGTTGGAGGTTCGATTCCCTACATTAACAAATATTAACATATTTTTGCATAATAATATAACAGTGGTATTTTTGTTATTTTTCAAAAAATAGGGGTAAAATCGTAACTTCACAAGCATTAAAATGACAAACTTTGCCCTTGTGTTGGCATATAATATATAGTAATAGATAGAAAAGGAAAGAAGAAAAAAAAATTTATATAAATAATTCAAACCAACATTTTATTTATTCAATCATCAAAGTAAAAAAAAAATAATATAAGAGATAAAAGACGTGGGTTATCTAATAAGTTTTTTGAAATAAACTCAAAAAGGCATGTAGCATAGTGGTTAAGCCCATGGATATCTTGGAAGGAGGTTGGAGGTTCGAATCTCTGTACTAACACATCTATTAAAAATTTTTTGTATAATAATATACGAGTGGCATTTTTGTTATTTTTCAAAAGAAAAGGGTAAAACAGTAATTTTGCGGCCATTTAATTGGCAACTTTTGCCCTTGTGTTGGCCTATTATATATAGTAATAGATAGATAGATAGAAGATAGATAGATAATAGATAGATATCATTTGAATCCAATAATATAACTAGCGTAATCGAATAATTTCTCACACCAACATGTATATATATTGAAATAATTTTTATAATTAGAAATGTGGTAAGAGATAATATTTCGAATTTACCTTATATTTGTTTAGTATTTTTTAAATATTTTTTAATTTCATAAAATTTGAATTAATTTTTATAAGATAAAGATCAAATGATTAGTTTTAATTACCAAAATATATATTTAGTTTTAAATGATGTAAAATGAATTTCATCAAATTCAACAATTCAATATAATAAAAATAATTAAACAATTTTTTTAATCCACACTCAATTATATTTTTATGTATAATCTATGTTCTAAAAGTTGGTGTTTAATAATCCCGATAATCGTTAGACGGTAACTAATCGTTTTGAATATGTTAAAATCGGTTTTGATAAAAGTTGATGAAGAAGTTAAAAAATTCAGTCTAATCCTTCCAATATTGGCCTGATTTATAAATTTTAGGAAATTTACAGGTAAACCAATAAGTAAGTGTAGCACAATGGTTATAACATGAGTTTTTCAGGAGGAGGTCGGAGGTTCGATTCTTAAGAGCAACAAAAATCTTTTATTTTTACATAAATGATAGAGGGATGACAAGTTTGTAATTTTTCAATAAATAAGGGCAAACTTGTCATTTCACTTTCAGTTCGAAAGATTATAATATCTGATCTTTGTCATTATACTTTTGAGACTAATTAACTTTTGATATATATATATGATTATGGACCACTATGTTTGATTTAAGATAATAGACCACTAATTTCATGTAAAGATGATAGGTTCTTTGATACGCACTACCATTAGGGCCGAGTATTCGGTAACCGAACCAAATTACAATTTGGTTACCGAATACCGAATAAGAACAAAATCTATAACCGAATTAAGAACCAAAATAATTTCGATTATTTACCGAACCGAATTAATTATTTCGGTTAAAACCGAATACCGAATTAGAAAACCGAATTAGAAACAAAAGTCCGAATTAAAATCAATTTTTAACATAAACATCAAATATGTAGTATCTTTTAAATAAATAAGGAGCTTTAATATGAGATAAAATGCTAATAATACATAAAGTTTGGAAAATGATGTTTTTAAACAAAGTAAAGTGCGTCGTAGTCTCCTAGAGACTTGATAGCAAACTACAACATGCAAAATACCAACAACAACTCAGCAAGAATATACTAAGTGAATCAATAATTGAGCTAAAAAAGAAAGAAACTAGGGTTAGTAGCATAAATGACATATCATATATAAACATATCATATATATATATATATATATATATATATATATATATATATATATATATATATATATATATATTATATATAATATTTTATATTTTCGGTTATTTCAGTTATTTCTGTAATTCGGTAAAAAAACCGAAATAACCGAAATACCGAATAAAACATATTTTTAAAACCGAATTAGAACCGAATTATTTCGGTTCGGTTAACCGAACTGAATTATTTCGGTTATTTCGGTTCGGTATTCGGTTAACCGAACCAAATGCTCAGCCCTAACTACCATGGTCAATGTAAGCTAGATGGTAGATCCAAAATGTAATTTTGTGAGATATCCTAATGATAGTCAAGGATATCGGTTGAATATTCTACTGAATATAGTATGTATGACATACTGCCTACTTAGAGGAATTGTTCATTCTAGAAAGGTTCAGTGGGAGGTAGGTTGAACTTAACTAAGTTCAAACACCACAAATTACAAAGGTTCTATAGGAAGAACATTTTCAGATAGGATAATATTTTGTAGGTTAGCTTAAGTATAGGTCTTGATATTTCATCACCAACCTGAGAGGTTGACTGCCTTATCATTAAGAATGACAATGAGGTGTCAATTATATGATAATGACCTTATGACCTATACTAAAGCTATGAGTTATGACTCGGAGAAATGACATAGTACCATGAAATCCGATATAGATTCCATGTACATCAACCAAGTACGGACTATGGTTGAGGACCTAAAGGTGTCATAACCGGAAGGGTATAAGTGAGTCTATAAAAGGGAGATTAGAGTGATTGGCTGGGTAAAGACCTATAAGTCCTTGCTTATTGTGAAAGGATTCAATCAAAGCAAAGATATTGACTTTGATGAAAAAATTTCACATGAAGTAGTGCTCAAGTCTATTCGGATTTTGTTTGCGATTGCGGCTAATAATGACTATAATATCTGATAATGGTCGAACGGTCGACCCTCCTCGATAGGAAACTTGAAGAGGAGGTGTAGTTGACACAATTAGAGAGATTTGTTGCTATGAGTAACAAATCTATGGTATAATAGCCACGACAATCCATTTATGGATTGAAGCAAGCTTCTCAATGATCGAACATCTGTTTTGATGAGACAATCAAATAGTTTGATTTTATCAAAGACAATGATGGATCATGGATCTACAAGAAGGTTAGTGGGAGCGTGATGACATTCCTAATAATGTATGTGGATGACATACTTATGATAAGGAATGATGTATCGACGCTAAAATTAGTCAAAATGTGGTTATCTAGCATATTCTATATAAAGGACTTGGGAATGGCTTCCTATGATATAGGAATGAGAATTTATAGGATAAACCAAGTGTTGGGCTAAACCCAAAGTGTGTACATAATTTATATGCTAAGATGTTTAGCATAATAACTCCAAGAAGTTACTTGAATTATCAAGTCACAGAGTTACTTTCTCCAAGATAGTGTCTTTCTACGACATCTGAGGAGAAATGACGTATGAGTAAGATTTATTATGCTTCGGCAAAGGTATCTATCAAAATACCGGATGTACTGTACAAGACTTGATGATCGCTAACTCACTAGGCGAGATAAGCGAACACCAGTCTAGTCCTTGAGAAGCGCGATAGTAATCTGGAAGAACATCCTTAAATACTTTGGAAGAATTGAGGACATCTTTCTTGATTATGGTGGGTCCAAAATGAAAATTGAGTGTTATAAACACTATGATTTTCTTAGGACAAATGTGATAGAAAATCCATGTCAAAATAAGTGTTAATTCTGAATGGATGAGTGGTTTGTTGGAAGAATTCCAAGCAACTTAAGATAACTGATTCCGTAGTGGAAGCACTATATGTATATAGCTATAAGTGAAGCTGCAAAGGAGGTTCTTTGGATAGCGAAACCTGTTTTCGCTGGTTAGACATGGTTCCTAGCATAGGATTTATATTGTTGTATCGGTACAACATATGGTAGTAGCGCAGGCTATGGAACCTAGGTTTAATCAGGGATTCAAGATCCAAGTTGCGGCACTTTCATATGATATATGAGATCGTAGAAATTAGAGATGTTTAAGTCAATATTGACTTGACACCCATAACAACATAGTAAAGACCATTTACTAAACCGTTATTTGAACATCGCTTTGTTCTCTATTAGGAGAAGTTGTGTATGAGATACCAAAGTGATTGGTTTTAGTACAAGTAGGAGATTGAAAGATGTGTGTCCGAAATCCAATCATGGATGAAGAGTTAGGAGACACTTTGTTCAATCTGATTCAAGTTTGTTTAAATTAATAAAATGGTAATATGTTTTATAACGGGCTTTATCTATTTAAAGTATTTAAATTAGATGATCCATAGTTTAGAGTAAAGCTTTAGTGGATTATGATGAGATCATGATAATGAGACCTTAAAGATGATAACTCTAAACTTAAATAGTTCCTGGTCATAGGATAATTAATTGGTAGTTACTTAATGAAGGAATTTACGGATGAGCGGAAGCGAGATATAACATTTATTCCGTAAAAACCATGTATCGCACATATAGAAAAACATAAGTAAATCTAGAGCGAGGGGAATCGTAACCATACCTTGCAAATCGAAGCTTTAAAATCGATGGTAGTAAGCAGTTGCTCCTCAGAGTGTGAAGCACTCTACCGGTATCCACCAAGAATTTTCCTTCGATGAATTCTTCAAAAAACTTTAACACCTTTTAGAGAGAAAGAGAGAGAGAGAGAGAGAGAGAGAGATGGAGGTTAGCTCCTTTTCTAGGTTTTTCACAAAAACAAGTTATGCCTTAGAATGAACTATCTCATTCTATTTATAGGGCTTTCTTAGGGTTTTAATAATATATCTTTATATATATATATTAACCCCACATTTCTAAAATGCTTTAATAATGATTAAAACTATTTTAATCATTATTTCTTTTTCTAAACTATTTAGAAAATAATTCTTCCTCTCTCATAATTTAAATCTTTTCATCAAAGAAAATATTCTTTTATGGTGTGACCCTGTAGGTTCAATATTAAGCCGGTAGTAGAAATAAATAATAATAAACTTTTATTTATTATTTATATGAATTCTAATAATTCATTAAATATAATTAACTGATTAATTATATTTATTCTACATCGTGAGTGATGCTTCTCAACATATCGCGACTATCCGGATAATATGAATTCACTGCTTAGAATACCAAGAACCTGTCAGTGACTAGTTTCAGTACAATCAATTCCTTCTACCCTACAATATCCCGATTAAATACAAGGCATGGATCTCGTGTCAGGCCTATCAAATTTAATCATATGATTTCTTATTCATAATGCTAAGTTCATATTAATGCAAATTAGAAACTCCTTTCTAATTTCATACACTCTGGCCAGAGATTCCAGAACTCGCATACTAAGAATAACATAGGATATTCTCTTCCTTTACTGGAAGGGGTAGATCCTTTATTGACGTTAACTATCTCCATACACAAATCCCTATGCCCAGAATAGACCTAATGGATGTCCTTGAGACTAAGGACTAATCCAAAGCATAGTTCATTATATACAAGATTACTCTAACGATCTCAAGTCTAAGGACACTTGTACAACTATCACTCAGTGAATAACTATTGACACGTGAGTAAACTCCATTAGCTGTTCAACTTATCGAGTCATGTTCAGTGAACTTATTCTCTAATAAGAACCTACATACTAGCTATAGTGTCACCACACAAATGCCTATGAGAACAGACATCCTCCTTACGGGAGCAAGCATAGTATGTACCAATCTTTGCGGATTCACCAACTTCCAACTGGTTATCCTATGATCAGGAACTGTTTAAGTCTAGAGTTATCATCTTCTAGATCTCACTATTGTAATCTCATTATAATTCTAGAAGCTTTACTCTAAACTGTGGAACATCTTATTTAAAACACTTTAAATAGATAAAGCCCGTAATAAAAACAAAACAAGTCTATTATTAACATTAATGAAATCAAATAAGAATACTAGAAAGTTCTTCCTAACTCATCATCCATGATTGGATTTAGGACAAACACTTTCAATCTCCCACTTGAACTAAAGCCAATCACATTGGTATCTAATACCCATCTTGTCTTTATGACGATCAAAGTGAATCTGAGACAATGTCTTTGTGAGTGGGTCTGCTACGTTGTTATGTGTGTCAACTCTCTCAATTTTGACATCTCCTCTTTCAATGATCTCCCTAATCAAATGAAAGTGCCGCAAAACATGTTTGGAATTTTTATGAGACCTAGGTTCCTTGGCTTGAGCTATTGCTGCATTGTTATCACAATACAACACAATAGGCTCCTCAATGCTAGGAACAACTCCCAACTCAGAAACAAATTTCCTCATCTAAACGGCTTCTTTTGCAGCCTCACTTGCAGCTATATACTCTGCTTCCGCTATGGAGTCAGCCGTTGTAGACTGTTTGGAACTCTTCCAACTAATCGCTCCACCATTCAGAGTAAACACGTACCCTGACATGGATGTGCTATCATCGCTTTCTGATTGAAAACTAGAGTCAGTATAACCCTCTATTTTCAACTCAGATCCACCAAAAACAAGAAAAATATCCTTAGTCCTTCGCCAATACTTAAGGATGTTCTTCACTGCTTTCCAGTGGTCTTCACCTGGATTGGACTGATATCTGCTCGTCACACTAATTGAATGAGCAACATCAAGCCTAGTACATAACATCGCGTACATGATAGATCCTATTGCCGAAGCATAAGGAATCTTACTCATACGCTCCCTTTCTTCAGGTGTCTTAGGAGACATCTTCTTGGAGAGGGATACTCCATGGCTCATTGGTATGAGACCTCTCTTGGAGTTTTCCATGCTGAACCTTTTAAGGACTTTCTCGATGTATGTACCCTGGGTAAGACCTATCATTCTTCTAGATCTATCTCTATAGATCTTCATACCGAGAATGTAGGATGCTTCTCCCATGTCCTTCATAGTGAAGTTCTTTGATAACCACACTTTGACTGATTGTAGCATCAGTATATCATTTCCTATAAGAAGTATGTCATCCACATACAACACAAGAAATGTTACCACGCTCCCTCTAACCTTCTTGTAGACACATGGTTCATCTATGTTTTTGATAAAATCAAACTCTTTGATTGTCTCATCAAAACGGATGTTCCATCTACGAGAAGCTTGCCTTAATCCATATATGGTTCAAAGCAGCTTACACACTAGGTGTTCATTCCCTTTGGAAACAAAACCCTCTGGCTGTGTCATATACACTTCCTCTTCAAGTTTCCCATTGAGGAAGGCTGTTTTCACGTCCATTTGCCAGATCTCATAGTCGTAGTAAGCAACAATCGCAAGCAAAATCCGAATTGATTTTAACAGGGCTACAGGCGAAAAAGTTTCATCAAAGTCAATACCTTGCCTTTGTCTGAATCCTTTTGCCACGAGCCTGGCCTTATAGGTCTCCACCTCGCCATCTGCTCCAATCTTTCTCTTGTATACCCATTTGCACCCAATATGCTTCACATCCTTGGGTGCTTCAACCAAAGTCCATACTTGGTTGGTATACATAGAATCCATTTCGAATTTCATGGCACTCTGCCATTTCTCTGAGTCAACACTACTCATAGCCTCATTATAGGTCATCGGGTCATCATCATCAATGATGGACAACTCATTGTCATTCTCAATGACAAGGCCATAATACCTCTAAGGTTGGCGAGACACTCTCTCTGACCTACGAATGGGCTGTTCCACAGAAGGTTGTTCAGTCTGAACAGGTGTTTCCTCTTGAACCGTAGTAGTTTGTGCTTCTTGAACTTCATTAAGTTCTATTTTGCTCCCACTGTTCCCTTCAAGAATAAACTGTTTTTCCAAGAAGGTAGCATGTCTGGAGACAAATACCCTATGATCGGTGTAAAAGTAATACCCTAAAGTCTCTTTAGGATATCCCACAAATTTACATTTTACGGATCGAGATTCCAGCTTATCAGGGTCAACTTTCTTGACATAAGCTGGACATCCCCAAATCTTAACGTGTTTAAGACTCGGTTTCCTTTCTTTCCATATCTCATATGGAGTTTGAGGAACAGATTTGGAAGGTACCTTATTCAGTAAATATGCTGAGGTTTCCAATGCATAAGCCCAAAGGAATACTGGAAGATCTGCATAGCTCATCATGGATCGAACCATGTCTAACAAAGTTCGATTTCTCCTTTCAGATACCCCATTCAACTGTGGAGTATATGGAGGAGTCCACTGAGAGACTATACCATTTTCTTTGAGATAATCTAGAAACTTACCATTCAAGTATTCACCACCTCGATCTGATCGAAGGGTTTTAATACTATGTTTGGTTTGTTTCTCCACTTCATACTTGTATTCTTTGAACTTTTCAAAGGCTTTAGACTTGTGTTTCATCAAATACACATATCCGAATCTAGATCGATCATCTGTGAAAGTAATGAAGTACGAAAATCCACCTATGACTTCCGTAGACATCGGTCCACATACATCTGTGTGTACCAATCCTAGCAAATCTGCAGCCCTGTCTCCATGTCCACTAAATGGAGATTTGGTCATTTTACCCAATAGACAAGACTCGCATGTAGGATATGATTCAAAATCAAAGGGTTCAAGTAACCCTTCCTTATGCAATGTACGAAGTCTATTTTCACTAATATGACCAAGTCTGCAGTGCCACAAATAGGTGAGATTTTCATCATCCCCTTTCCTTTTATTAGTACGTTCAATTTGTAGTAAATCATAAACATACCTGAATCAGAAGCGGCAGTCTCACTACCCTTCTTCTTCTTCAATTCTGCAAGGTCAACCTTGCAGTTCATCTTCCAGTGCCCCACCTTATTACAGTGGAAGCAAACAGCTTTGCTTTTGGGGTCTTCAACTTTTGGTGGAACCGGCCTTTTTTCACCTACTTTCTTCTTCTTGGGAGGGTTCTTCTTCCTTTTCTTAGGATTGGAACCTTCACCAATTAGAAGAACAGAACTCTTCTTAGAGGGAAAATTCGATTCCGCAGTCTTCAACATGTTGTGGAGTTCAGCCAGGCTGACGTCCAACTTATTCATGTGAAAGTTCACAACAAACTGCGAAAACGAACCCGGAAGTGATTGCAAGACCAAGTCTTGACTCAGCTCCCCATCCATGTTGAAACCAAGTTGTCCAAGACGTTCAATCAAATTGATCATCTTAAGTACATGGTCATTCACAAACGATCCCTCAGACATCCTACAGTGGAACAACTCCTTCGATATCTCATATCGAGCTGTCCTCCCTGCCACATCATACAACTCTTGTAGATGCGTTAGGATAGTGTGAGCATCCATATGCTCATGCTGCTTCTGTAGCTCAATGTTCATGGAAGCTAGCATGATACATTGAGCAACATTTGCATCATCTATCCACTTACGATACACAACATGTTCATCATCATGTGCATCGTCAGCAGGTTCAGCAGGCTTAGGTGAGTTAAGCACATATTCCAGCTTCTCAACCCTGAGAACAATTTTCAGGTTTCGAAGCCAGTCAGCAAAATTAGGACCAGTCAATTTGTGAGAATCCAGTATGCTCCGGAGTGATAGTGCAGAAGACATAATGTATATAGTAAATCTGTAAATGATAAACACATAACAACACTTAGCAAATATTCAATTTCATTTTAAAACACTATATGAATCGGGTCTTTATTCATAAGTGGCTCCCACTAGTTTATCTAATCTATACAACCCCTAAGTGAAAAGTTAAGCATTCATAATGCTAGTGGGAATAGGGATCCTACATTCCATCACACAACCTCGGTTGTAGCACGAAACGCCATGTGATGTTCAGTAGGCAGACAACTCTTGTCAATTACATCTCATGTTATTCCCTAATAAAACTTTAGCCTCTTGAATAATTGAGTCACGGCTGTAGCACGACAAACTCAATATTCTAAGTCAAGTCTAACCCAACATTTCATACAATTGAATCAGTCTCCAATAGCCCACGGCTGTAGCACGTAACGACCATTAGATTCTAATTCATTGTACACATCTCTATGTAATAGACAAGTATTTCTTATTTCGAAATCAAAGCCCTCGGTTGTAGCACAAAACGACAATGATTCAAAAATAAGAACTACTTTCTACCATGTTGGAAGGCTATGACCGACACAAGCCCGTTGTGCCATTGGCCATTTACTACTTGATATAAATTTTAATTAAGAGGGATTATATTATGTTACAACCATAATCATATTACTAGGAGATTCTTTTTTTCTTGAACAAAATACAATTATGATATTTAAGTGAAAAATTCCCAGTGTGTTGGAGGGGTCACATTGGTCCCGCTTAAAACCCAACGGCCTAGACAGAAATTTTCATTTTCAACATCAAAAGAGTATATCACTATATGTTTCATAAACATAAGAATCTCATGGTTGTATTCATAATATTATTGTTAAGGCAAGAAACGATTCCTATTCTAGATTTTCTAGAGCACGCCTTATTTTGATTTAAGTTCACCTAAATCTATCATCGCATGGTAAATATAGGCATATATCTCATATATAAAAATAAATAAACAAGTAAGCATGCAAAATGAAAATCTTTCTTAAATACTTTGGAAGAATTGAGGACATCTTTCTTGATTATGGTGGGTCCAAAATGAAAATTGAGTGTTATAAACACTATGATTTTCTTAGGACAAATGTGATAGAAAGTCCATGTCAAAATAAGTGTTAATTCTGAATGGATGAGTGGTTTGTTGGAAGAATTCCAAGCAACTTAAGATAACTGATTCCGTAGTGGAAGCACTATATGTATATAGCTATAAGTGAAGCTGCAAATGAGGTTCTTTGGATAGCGAAACCTGTTTTCGCTGGTTAGACATGGTTCCTAGCATAGGATTTATATGTTGGGTTTGACCGGTTGTTCAACCCAATATGGTAATATGAGTTTGGGTGATTAAGACTGTTTTGGTAATAATTGTATGGGTAGACAATTATTATATATGGTAATAATTGTATGGATAGACAATTATTATATATGGTATGTCTTGGTCATTATATTAAGGAATTAGGTACCAAGAATAAAAAGTCTTGTAAAACAAGTATGGTAAGCCTTGTAAAACAAGTATGGCAAGTCTTGGTGGCTAAGTTTTGGGTGACTATATAAACATAGTCATATTATGTTTGATGTATACTTGAGCATTGTTTGGCTTGAGTATCGTGTGAGTGATACACCGTTGGTGAGATTGATTGTATTATTGATAACTGTTTTGATTAATAATACAAGTTGGGACGTGGTTGTTTCCGCGTCATATATATTGTTTGTGTGCTTTGCTTTGTTTGTTTGTTTGAATCTCGTATTGGTGTGTAGCCCCTAAACCTAACAAGTGGTATCAAGAGCCAAGGTTCGTGATTCGAGATGGATAAGTTTGGGGGAAAACTCGAGATTGAATTGTTTGATGGAAGAAACAATTTTGCCTTATGGCAGAGCACGGTGAAAGATCTGTTAATTCAGCGAGGGTTATATGCAACTCTCGAAGAGAAAAAGCCTACTGATGTTGAGGCCACAAAGTGGGAAGACATGAAGTTACGTGCGGCATCGACGATCCGGTTGGCCCTTGCACCGGAAATCAAGTATGATGTTCTTGAGGAGAATAACCCTAAAAATTTACGGGAGAAGTTGACGAAGACGTATCACTCAAAGTCGTTAGCAAATAAGTTGTTCCTTAAGAAAGATTTGTTCGGGCTCAAGATGGAAGAAGAGGGAGATCTGAGAGATCATCTGAATCGTTTTAATGGCCTGATCAACCAGCTGAATAATTTGGATGAAAAATTGAAGGATGAGGACAAAGCTGTTCTTCTACTTGTGTCTCTACCAAAGAAGTATAGTACTGTGATTACTTCTCTGTTGGTTGGGAAAACGAAGTTAGCTTTGGATGAGACCATTGTCGTTCTTCTAGAGGCCGAAAGATTGATGAAGCAAGGATCGAGTGACGCATCGAATGGAAGTGCACTCGTGGTGGATGCGCGTGACAAGAAAAAGAAGTATGGTAAGAAACATAACCCAAATATCAAGTGCTTTTATTGTGAAGAATTGGGGCATATACAATCCATGTGTCCAAAGGCAAAAGAAGACTTGAAGGAGTTGAAGAAAACTCGAGGAGGGGGTAATGTTTCGCTCGTGGCAACTGATGATGATGCGCTTTTGGTTCAAGAAGATAAGGGATCGAAAGAAGAATGGGTGCTTGACTCGGGATGTTCTCATCACATATGTGCTAGGAGGGAGTGGTTCTCGTCCTACAAGAAGTGTGAGGGAAAGATGGTAGTTTTACCAAACGGTAAAAGGGTAAAGGTTGCTGGAATTGGTGAGGTAATGATGAAACTTCACAATGGTCATGTTCGGAAGTTAACTCAAGTAAGGTACGTGCCGGAGTTAAATCGAAATCTAATTTCATTGGGTAAATTAGTTGATTTGGGATATACTGTTATGATGAAGAGCGGAATGTTGGAGGTCACTAAAAGAGATTTAGAGATACTCAAAGGTTGGAAGGACAAGAGAAATCTTTTCGTGCTAGAAGGAGAGGTTATTGTTCGAGGGGAGGCATGGCGGAGGGACGTCAATGTCGTTGATGGATATCGTTCAACCTGATATGGGTATTGGGTTGAAGGGGAGGATTGTTGGGTTTGACCGGTTGTTCAACCCAATATGGTAATATGAGTTTGGGTGATTAAGACTGTTTTGGTAATAATTGTATGGGTAGACAATTATTATATATGGTAATAATTGTATGGATAGACAATTATTATATATGGTATGTCTTGGTCATTATATTAAGGAATTAGGTACCAAGAATAAAAAGTCTTGTAAAACAAGTATGGTAAGCCTTGTAAAACAAGTATGGCAAGTCTTGGTGGCTAAGTTTTGGGTGACTATATAAACATAGTCATATTATGTTTGATGTATACTTGAGCATTGTTTGGCTTGAGTATCGTGTGAGTGATACACCGTTGGTGAGATTGATTGTATTATTGATAACTGTTTTGATTAATAATACAAGTTGGGACGTGGTTGTTTCCGTGTCATATATATTGTTTGTGTGCTTTGCTTTGTTTGTTTGTTTGAATCTCGTATTGGTGTGTAGCCCCTAAACCTAACATTATATTGTTGTATCGGTACAACATATGGTAGTAGCGCGGGCTATGGAACCTAGGTTTAATCAGGGATTCAAGATCCAAGTTGCGGCACTTTCATATGATATATGAGATCGTTGAAATTAGAGATGTTTAATTCAATATTGACTTGACACCCATAACAACATAGTAAAGACCATTTACTAAACCGTTATTTGAACATCGCTTTGTTCTCTATTAGGAGAAGCTGTGTATGAGATACCAAAGTGATTGGTTTTAGTACAAGTAGGAGATTGAAAGATGTGTGTCCGAAATCCAATCATGGATGAAGAGTTAGGAGACACTTTGTTCAATCTGATTCAAGTTTGTTTAAATTAATAAAATGGTAATATGTTTTATAACGGGCTTTATCTATTTAAAGTATTTAAATTAGATGATCCATAGTTTAGAGTAAAGCTTTAGTGGATTATGATGAGATCATGATAATGAGACCTTAAAGATGATAATTCTAAACTTAAATAGTTCCCGGTCATAGGATAATTAATTGGTAGTTACTTAATGAAGGAATTTACGGATGAGCGGAAGCGAGATATAACATTTATTCCGTAAAAACCATGTATCACACATATAGAAAAACATAAGTAAATCTAGAGCGAGGGGAATCGTAACCATACCTTGCAAATCGAAGCTTTAAAATCAATGGTAGTAAGCAGTTGCTCCTCAGAGTGTGAAGCACTCTACCGGTATCCACCAAGAATTTTCCTTCGATGAATTCTTCAAAAAACTCTAACACCTTTTAGAGAGAAAAAGAGAGAGAGAGAGAGAGAGATGGAGGCTAGCTCCTTTTCTAGGTTTTTCACAAAAACAAGTTATGCCTTAGAATGAACTATCTCATTCTATTTATAGGGCTTTCTTAGGGTTTTAATAATATATCTTTATATATATATATTAACCCCACATTTCTAAAATGCTTTAATAATGATTAAAACTATTTTAATCATTATTTCTTTTTCTAAACTATTTAGAAAATAATTCTTCCTCTCTCATAATTTAAATCTTTTCATCAAAGAAAATATTCTTTTATGGTGTGACCCTGTAGGTTCAATATTAAGCCGGTAGTAGAAATAAATAATAATAAACTTTTATTTATTATTTATATGAATTCTAATAATTCATTAAATATAATTAACTGATTAATTGTATTTATTCTACATCGTGAGTGATGCTTCTCAACATATCGCGACTATCCGGATAATATGAATTCACTGCTTAGAATACCAAGAACCTGTCAGTGACTAGTTTCAGTCTAATCAATTCCTTCTACCCTACAATATACCGATTAAATACAAGGCATGGATCTCGTGTCAGGCCTATCAAATTTAATCATATGATTTCTTATTCATAATGCTAAGTTCATATTAATGCAAATTAGAAACTCCTTTCTAATTTCATACACTCTGGCCAGAGATTCCAGAACTCGCATTGTAACAGCCCCAGATCCGGGGTGGGGGATCCGGTCGTTACGGTCTCAATTTCCATCAATAATACTTGAACTTGAATCAAAACAATTAAACTGCATATTGTGACCCCGCAATAACAACACCATACACAACTAGTTATAGTCCCAGAGATGAAATTGGAATAAGTATCTAGTCATAGGATCCACAATTTATAAGTTATTACAAACCCAAATGATTACAGAGTACACTTAATAGTTCTTGCTGTTGCTTACATTAATCATAAATATAAATAAGTATGATACACAAAAGCTGTAGCTTAGACTACTGATTGCTACTACCTCAGCTATGGCGACTACGACATCAGCGGGTAAATCTCTGACGGCTGATACCTGCTTGCGCTGAGTGCGCCTGTTGCGGGCCATCTGCTCTAGCTGTTGTTGTGATATAAATAAATAAAGAAAGGATGAGCAATAGAGCCCACCAAAATAGTTTATGACAGATCATCAGTATATAACAGTTCGAAAATATCTTTGTAACCACATGCTATGCATTAAATGGATAAGATACCAGTATAACATAAAAGATGAAGTTACGAGGAAAATTTAATATAAGGTTTCCGTAACCCAAAATCCGCTTATGCATATATAATCTGAGTAAGGTTTTATCAGAGTCATAACTCATAAAAGAAAAGATGAAGTTGCAAGGATTTATTGTAACTTCATTTTTGAACATTTTTCAAATTCCCTGCCAACATGATCGGTAACATAGGATATTCTCTTCCTTTACTGGAAGGGGTAGATCCTTTATTGACATTAACTATCTCCATACACAAATCCCTATGCCCAGAATAGACCTAATGGATGTCCTTGAGACTAAGGACTAATCCAAAGCATAGTTCAATATATACAAGATTACTCTAACGATCTCAAGTCTAAGGACACTTGTACAACTATCACTCAGTGAATAACTATTGACACGTGAGTAAACTCCATTAGCTGTTCAACTTATCGAGTCATGTTCAGTGAACTTATTCCCTCATAAGCACCTACATACTAGCTATAGTGTCACCACACAAATGCCTATGAGAACAGACATCCTCCTGACGGGAGCAAGCATAGTATGTACCAATCTTTGCGGATTCACCAACTTCCAATTAGTTATCCTATGATCAGGAACTGTTTAAGTCTAGAGTTATCATCTTCTAGATCTCACTATTATAATCTCATTATAATTCTAGAAGCTTTACTCTAAACTATGGAACATCTTATTTAAAACACTTTAAATAGATAAAGCCCGTAATAAAAACAAAACAAGTCTATTATTAACATTAATGAAATCAAATAAGAATACTAGAAAGTTCTTCCTAACTCATCATCCATGATTGGATTTAGGACAAACACTTTCACTTAATCCGCAAAGACCGGTACATACTATGCTTGCTTCATTATGAAGGATGTCTATTCTCATAGATATTTGTGTGTTGACACTATAGCTAGTATGTAGGTGCTTATTAGGAATGAGTTCACTGAACATGACTCAATCAGTTGAACAACTAATGGAGTTCACTCATGTGTCAGTAGTTGTTCATATAGTGATGGTTGTACAAGTGTCCTTTGACTTGAGATCATCATAGTCATCTTGTGTACACTAAAATATACTTTGGTTTAGCTCTTAGTCTCGACGGACAATAATTAGTGCTCTTCTGGGTATAGGAATTTGTGCACGAAGATACTGAATGATCAATAAAGGATCTGCCCCTTCCAGTGAAGAAAGTGAATGTCCTATGTTATTCCATTTGTGCTAGAGTGAATGAAATTAGAAAGAAGTTTCTAATTTGCATTAATCGAAACTAAGCATAGTGAATAGGAAAGCATATGATTAAATTAAATAGGCTTGACACGAGATCCATGCCTTGTATTTAATTGGGACATTGTAGGGTAGAAGGAATTGATTGTACGGTAACTAGTCACTGAATAGGTTCTTGGTATTCTAAGCAGTGAATTCATTTTATTCGGATAGTCGCGATATGCTGAGAAGTATCACTCACGATGTAGAATAAATATGATTAATTTATTAATCGTATTTAATGAATTAGAATAATTAATATAAATAATAATAAAATAGTTTTATTATTATTTATTTCTACTACCGGCTTAATATTGAACCTACAGGGTCACACCATAAAAGAGAATGATTTGATGGTGAAGAAATTAATTAATAATGGCTAGTCATTATTTATTTATGAAATAAATATTTGATTACCATTTTTATAATCAATTAAATATGATTTAATTTATTATAAATTAAATAAGAAGAGTTCTTAATATTATTAATTAAGAATTTAATTTAAGAAATTAAATTAAGTGAGAATTATTTTCTAAAGAGTTTAGAAAAAGAATTAATGATTAAAAGAGTTTTAATTATTAATTAATTGATTAATGAAATTAATTAATTAAAGGGTTAATAATAATAGTATTTTATAGGACAAATATTCAGCTGAGTATTTTGGCTATAAATATACTATTATAAACCCTCAAGACCCAACCCTAATTTGATAAGAAAAAAAAAGGGAGGCAACCCAAATTCTCTCTCTCAGCCGTTTTCTCTCTCTGTCGAATCATCTTCTCTTGGTGGATACTTGTGGAGTGCTTCACACTTGAGGAGCAGCTGCTAGGAGCCTCTCTACATCATCCATGGATCGCTTTTAAAGGTTAGTAATCGATTCGTTAATTTTATCCATGAATCGTATGCGGTTTTATGGGTTTTATACGTAATAAATTGTTATCCATGCTTCCGCGTATGCAATAAAACCCAACACATACATGATATCTGGTCTACTTGCAGTGAGATACAATAGTGAGCCAATCATTCCTCTGTAGTGAGTTACATCCATCTCAGGACCCTGATCAGGATCAAGTTTGGTAGCTGTAGCTATGGGAGTACTTGTAGATGTACTATCTTGTAACCTTTCTAATAAATTCCTGGTGTATTTGGACTGATTGATAAAAATTCCATCATCAGTCTGTTTAACTTGAAGACCAAGAAAGTAACTCATTTCTCCCATCATGCTCATTTGATATCTTGATTGCATAAGCTTGGAAAACCTTTCACACAGCTTATTGTTTGTTGACCCAAATATGATATCATCAACATAAATTTGAACTAACAGCAAATCCTTACCATGATTCAAATGAAACAGAGTTTTATCAATAGTACCTCTTTTGAATCCACTTTCCAGTAAAAATTGAGCTAGGGTTTCATACTAGGCTCTTGGAGCTTGCTTTAGTCCATACAGTGCTTTATCCAATCTGTAAACATGATTTGGATATTTTGGATCAATGAAACCAGGAGGTTGTTCAACATATACTTCTTCCTCCAGTTCACCATTTAAGAAAGCACTTTTTACATCCATCTGGAAAACCTTGAATTTCTTGTGAGCTGCATATGCCAGAAAGATCCTGATGGCCTCTAGTCTTGCAACAGGAGCAAAAGTTTCATCATAGTCAATTCCTTTTTGTTGAGAATACCCCTTTGCAACTAGTCTTGCTTTATTTCTGATAATTCCACCATCTGAATCAGTCTTATTTTTGAAAATCCATTTTGTACCAACAATGGACCTATTCTTTGGTCTTGGTACTAGTTTCCAGACTTCATTTCTTTCAAATTCATTCAACTCTTCTTGCATTGCAGTAACCCAATCAGCATCCTTAAGTGCATCTTCAACTTTCTTTGGTTCCTCCTTGGATAGAAATTTTTTATATAAACATTCATTCTGAGTTGAACTTCTTGTCTGAACACCTGCATCAGGATTCCCAATTATCAAATCAGGAGTATGACTTGCAGTCCATTTTATTGCTGGTGGCAAGTCATTCCTTGAAGTAGATGCTCCGTCTGGATTGGTGTTATCAATATTTGAAGATTTTGAATCAGTAGAAGCTCCCCCTGAGTTATTGCTATCCCCTCCTGATGAATTATCAGGATTATCACTGGAATCAGAATCTGATGTATGTTCTCCTCCTGATGGTTGTGTAGAATCTGTATCAGTATCATTAACAGTTTGCTGTTGCTCCCCCTCAACATGTGAACTGTTAGAATCATTATTAGCACCATCAGTAGTACCATCAGTATTACCATCATTATTTGGTGGGTCATCAGGATTTGATGGATCATCAGGATTTGGTGACCCATCATTATCTGATGAAGTATCAGTATCTGATTCTTTTTCTTCAGGTTCCTTGGTTGCTTCATTTTCAAAAATCAACCTATCATGAGAGTCTTCAATTATTCCTGTTATTTTCTTGTCATCAAAAGATACATGTATTGACTCCATGACAGTCCTTGTTCTCAAGTTGAAAACTCTGAAAGTTCTTGAGGCTGGATAGCCAATAAAAATTCCTTCATCAGCCTTGGTTTCAAACTTTCCTAGCTGTTCAGGACGAGTTCTGAGAACAAAACATTTACAGCCAAACACATGCAAATGCTTCAAACTTGGTTTCTTCTCCTTGAGCATTTGATAGGGAGTTACACCATGTCTGTTTATCAATGTGAGATTTTGAGTATAGCATGCTGTATTGACTGCTTCTGCCCAGAAATATGTAGGCAATTTAGCTTCTTCCAACATAGTTCTTCCAGCTTCAATAAGAGTTCTATTTTTCCTTTCTACTACTCCATTTTGCTGGGGTGTGCCAGGAGCAGAGAATTGTTGAATAATTCCTTTGTATTTGCAGAACTCTTCCATATTTGAATTCTTGAATTCAGTTCCATTATCACTTCTCAATATCTTGACTTTGTACTTTGTGGTTGTCTCAATCATTCTCACATGGTCCACTAGTATTTCAGGAGTTTCATCTTTTCTGTGCAGAAAATACGCCCAGGTGAATCTTGAATATACATCAACAATTACAAGAGTGTACCTTTTCTTATTGATGGACATAATGTTAACTGGTCCAAATAGATCAAGATGCAGCATGTGATATGGTTCTCCAATAGAGGATTCTGATTTACTCTTGAATGATGTCTATAACACCCCCAGACCCGGGGTCAGGAATCTGGGTTGTCACGCTCCATCAATTGTACAATAACTGTATTACTTACAACATTCTAATAATATAACTCCAATTGACCCCAATCACTTACGCACACACACACACAAGTTATAGCCTTGGAAATGAGCAACAATAAGTAACATTTGTTATTACAAATCAAATGTACTATCCAGGATCTCATCTATCATTTACAACCTCTACCTGAAGTTAAAATAATAGACCTCACAATTCTATACAAGGTTTAGTAATACAAACCTACTCAAAAATAATTCTCACTAATTCAGTCTGCAACTGTTTTGCTAACTCCGACAGTATCCATCTTGCTGAACTAACTCAAGGGTGGTCTCTCCATTCCCTTGCTCTCGTAACACGAGGTGAATCGGCAATGTTTCCTTCATGCTGAAATATTTAATAAAGCAAGAATGAGCTAATAGTGCTCAGCAAGAAATCTATCCCAGTTTAAATCTTTAAACCATTCAGGTAGATAATCCATATAGGACCTATATTTAAAAACTACTAGGGTTCAACCCCAAAATAGTATACCGTTCAAAATACCGTATGACTTATAATCATACTCAAATACTTTTCGTGAATCCTTTTTGGGATCCTTGGTATCAAGCTGATAAACCAAGTCTCAAAACATCTCTTTTTAAAATAGATATTAATATTGAAATCAAGGCTTAAAGCCTATCCATTGGTTCAAAATACTGTACAGTTTACCATACTGTATATCTTAAATACCTTCTCCACATATATACACACACATATCTATTAGATATCTCATACTGTTCAAAATACTGTAAAAGATCAGTAATGAACACCTTTTATAAAAGAAGCAAGGATGAGCACTATAGCTCGACAATCAGATACAGCAGCATAATCATATATGTAAGCTTATATCATAAAGGAAAACCTTTAAACTTCATTCGTATACAGAATGATATGTTTATTTTTCTTTTCGTCAGAACATGCAATGTAGTTCAAATACTATACACGGAACATCGTTGTTCAATGTCTGTCACATTATCGGTAACTCAGCGCCTAGGCTTTCGTTACAATGTGCAGTTCAACTCCGATTGGAGGGAAAGGACCTTCTTCCGGGCACACACCCGATACACGATGATCAGTCGTTGTATCGTACTCACACTTTTCTACTAGTAGATGGACGACATCTTAACACGATTATCACCCTAGCCGCATACGGGCTTTGTATCTGCTGGACTGACCCTACAGCCTCTTATGCGAGATAAGTGCTGGACTGCCTCGCAGCCTCTTACGCGAGATAGGTGCTGGACTGCCTCGCAGCCTCTTACGCATTTCCTGCCGGTCCTGGATGAAAAACCAATGAAATGGGAATCGGAATTTTAATCCTATTTCCCCCAAATACAAATACTTGCAAAAACTTTGCAACCGTTTAGAACACCTTACTCCAGAGTATTTGAAAGGAGTAAGTCAAAGTGTGGGTTGACCTTAGTCAACGAGACTACCGATGATTACTACGTATTTTGAAATTATGACCAGGGAGTTTATTGTAATATCAGAGTTCAGTGAGTTTGAAACACTCTACTTGAATGGGGGAGCCATCCCCTAGTTATAAGTATTCTAGAGGAACAGTGGAAGTAAAACTCTGTCCTCGAATTCTTGAACTAGATTCCCAGTTTTCGATGAGTTGGAAAATACTCACCGCATTTAATTACTTTTAACTATCTTAAGATAATAGTTGGGAATCTCTATTTTAATACCTTTTTTTGAAAATCAGAAAATTATATTTTTGTGTAAATAATAGAACCTTTAATCATATAATAAGGTTCAATGATTTTAAATCACATTTGGAATATTTAATAAATACCCAAATAATAAATATTAAATTATTATTCAATATATAACCACCTAAGTGAATAATCAGAATAATATTCACTTAGTTAAATAATCTTCAAATAATGAGTATTGAATTATTATTCAATATAAACTACTTAAGTGAATATTTAAAATAATATTCACTTAATTAAATAATAATCAATTAATAAATATTGAATTATTATTCAATATAACCCTTTAAGTGAATATTCAATATAATATTCACTTTAATTAAATAATATTCAAATAATATTTATTATAATATTATTTAAATATCTCACCTTAAATATCCCATAATATAGATATTGGAATATTTAACAAATCTTTAAAATACAACTGTCCCTGGAACCTTCCCGCTTTGGACAGTTGTTTAAACCAAAATAATAATTGACTCCCGGTCTAAGTTTTTAAAATCATCGTACAAGTACTCTATACTTAGAGTCTTTAACTTTAACCTTGGTTTATATCTAGTACTTATCTAGCATATAAACTTTATATCTTATACCGCTTTTATAAAGCGAAAACAGTTTTACGTTATTTAACAGCATAAAGCAGCATATGTAGCCATATCACAACACATATCACAACAGCATCATTATATGGTACCGGGTTTGAAAACTTGCATGCATCTATCATATGCATACATCACATCTCATCATTTTTAATGCCATCACATCTATATACGATGTGAGGTTTGAAAGCATGCATATATTACTTTTGGAAAGCATGCATCTATCATATGCATATTATCAGAATATTGTATTTTAAAATAAAGCATGGGATGAGAAAACTTGCCTCGGGTCCTTGGTCGTTACGGGTTCGAGAACTTGCCGGGAAATCTATAAACAAAGAAATACCCGATCAGTCCCCTGGCTTAATCATTTAAAGTGCATTTAACTTAAGCACTAACGTTCTATTAACGATCATCAATTGTCTCGCTCTTGGTCATCTATAACCTCATAACATTCCGTAAACTCCTAAGTCAAAAGTTTGGGTGAAAACCTATTCACAAATCCCAAGTATTTATTCTTTACCATTTCCTTGTTTTAAACCATCCCCTTAAGGGTATTTCACTCGCGCAACTTTCGTTCGCGTATTTTTATAAAATCACCAATTCATATTTTTAACTCGAACTCTTCTAGGCTTCCTTTCCTTATTATACATACTAGTATTAATTTTAATATCTCAATCCAATTCCAATTTTAAAGGGCTTGATCCCTATCTCAAAGTTCATACAATGAACTATCTCGTTACGCGGAACCACTTTTACTAAAACGGACGCTACTCCTAAACCGTAAATCAAAACGATACGATTCTTTCGCCAAAGTAATCTAGGAAACAGAGCCTACATGCTCATGGTCAGAAACATCAAATTTATGCCCTGTATCTTGGCCATGGTTTCTGTCTAAATTACCTAAGTAAAATCCGGCATGGTAACGACGCTTACGCGTACTTCTAGTGTTTTTAAACACTCCACCCAACTCCAATTCCATCCTTAACCAACCACCAATCAAAACTCACTCTAATACTACCATGCTCTGTCCAAACAAGATTACATCTTAGTTCATAATTTTATCCATAATCAACCATTCATAATACTCAAAATCATGCATACATGCATCATTACTACATAACCTTAATTAAACACTTATAAAGAATCCATAAATCCATAACCAAATCATCACAACTCAAGGATCTCATCCTTACAACCTTATTGCTGTCTAAACAAGTTCTTATTACCAACCACTTAGATCAACTATCATTTAAACCATTAACTTTCTACAAATCATGCAAAACATCTCTATATCATGCTTATCACTAACAATCATCCATTTGATCACTTAAAATAAATCATAAGTAAAAGTTTGAGAGGGTTTATACCTTCCTTAGAACTTAATATAGCCTAGAAATGGATGGTATGACCTTCCTTGATCCTTAATCCACCTTTACAAGCTTAGAACTTCAAGATCAAAACAAGAAAACTAAGTATTACTATTCACTTCACTATTCATCATCAACTTTGAATCCATTTTTGATCAAGTTATGATCCATGGATGAGGCTAAGATTAGAGATATACCTTGGATATAGGATGAGGGTGATTTAGAGCCCAAGAACATGATTTTTGGTTGAGTGGAAGTAGGAGCAAAATTTTTAAGGACTTGTTGAAGATGAAATAGCCGAAAGTTGTGTTCTTGATGAATGCTTCTCTTTTTGTTTTGTTTTCTTTGATTTTTCTTTTCTTTTGGCTTTGTCTAATTAACCTCAAGACTTTGCTGATTTGTTTGTGTGGCTAGAATCAAGTTTTGTCATCAATGACAAGGCTAATTTGGATGAGTGGTGGTGGTGAAAGTGGTGACAAGGTGGTGATTCACCACTTTGTCATCACTTGGTCATGCTTATGTCATCTCCTTGCATCATGCTTATGTCATCCTTTGCACCCTAAATTCTTTTATATATTGCACTTGATGATCTCATATAATACTCCTCCTTTGGTTAGGGTTTAATCCTTAATTTATTACGCTTTTGTTTCGCGATAGTTTCCAGTGGTTCTAAAGACGTTTCTCTGTACCAAAGCTAGGGTACTTCCTTTATCCTTCCATTACCTTTGTCTAATATATAATCTTAGGTTTCTCACCTTGGTTTAAGATATGATCATGTATTTCTCATTCCACATACTTTCTTAAAACGATCAAATCAATACGTCCTTGATTGTCCAGTGAATAGTGATTTAAAACTCGGATGGGAATCTTCTGATTCTGATCGCGTTTACATTCTTTTATTCTTCCTATACATCACTAATATCACTTCGAAACATTCATTCCATGTCGTCTACATAGTGTGGGCTGAAAAACTTTTCGTCAGCAAATTCACTATTCATCAAATTTTTTTTAACTAAGTCCAAAATTTGGGGTTATTACAATGTCCTTCTCTGTTTAGCCTTCTAACAAGCATCACAGAGTCCATCAGGAGTATATAATGCTTTGGGTAATCCTCTCACTAAATCTTTCTTAACCAACTCATTGATATTGCTGAAGTTGAGATGAGAAAGCTTCTTGTGCCAAGCCCAACTTTCATCTACTGATGCTTTACTGATGAGACAAGTAGGTGAGCCATCAGTATTTGAGTGAATGTTGGCTTCATAAATGTTACCATGCCTGTAGCCAGTGAGCACTGTCTTTCCTGATTCTTTGCCGACTACTTCACAATGTGTGGAATAGAAGTGGACATGATAACCTCTGTTAGTGATTTGACTAATACTCAGCAAGTTGTGTTTTAGTCCCTTCACTAGAGCTACTTTTTCAATGATGACATTGCCAATGATTATATTGCCATATCCCAAAGTTTGTCCAATGTTGCCATCTCCATAAGACACATTTGGGCCAGCTCTTTCCTCATATTCTGATAACAGGGCTTTATTTCCAGTCATGTGCACAGAACATCCACTATCCATGACTAACACATTTTTCATCTTTCCATGCAATCAGAATAACAACAACCTAGTTAGAACATTTAAGAACCCACACTTGTTGGGTTCTCTTTCCATGCATTTTATTATATTTAACAGCAGAAGACTTTTTGACTTTGGCAGTCCCATCAGGATTGTGTCCATCAAGATTTGCTTTGTCAGTATCAGAGTTGTAAAATGCATGTTTCTTATTGACATTCTTAAGCTTATTAGAATTTGCACTTTTATTAAACTTAGGCAATGGATCATAAAAGTTATAGTACAAATCATGATATTCTACACAAGTATAAATAGAATGCCATTTACTACCACAATGAAAATAGGACTTCTGTGGTTTATAAAATACTGATTTACTCCTAACATCAGACCTAGAAATTTCAGTAATCTTCTTTTTACTCTTCTTGCAATCAATGGCAAGATGATTAGAGTTTCCACAGGTAAAACAACACCTTCTAGGTGCATTTGGGACATATTTATAACCATTTTCTTTATTAATCCCAACTTTACCATTCCTGTTTCTTTTGTCAGTAGCTTCCCTTTTCTTATCTGTTACCTCATAGATTTTATCCTTGAGTTGTTTCTGAGACAATAAACCTACATTATTACTCACTTTACTCAAGACAGGTTTAAACTTAAGAATTTTAACACTTTGATTAGAAGTAGATCCCTTTTCAAAATTTGAATTGGAATCTTTACCAAAGACAAAATTAACAGGAGTAATCTTAGATTTGGTTTTGTCTCATCAACAACAATTTTCTCTTTCAATTTCTTATCTTCATCTAACTTATACGCTAGACACTCTTTCCAATTCTTAGAGGTATTGATTTCATGAAATTTTCTACCAGAGTCTGTCCAGGTTCTGATTTTCTCATTAACATACTCAAGTTCCTTTTCAAGAGCAGTACATTTAAATTGCATCTCTAATTTCATGTGTTTAGCATTATCACATTCTTTCTGAACTTCTTGCATAAAAGAAAATTCAGCTTCTAGATGTTCATTCCTTTTCCTAAGTTCAAACATCTCAGATAAGATTCTAGTATTCTCAGCAGTTTGACTTCTAAAGCTAATATGCAATGAATTTAGAAAACGTCTTAATTCAGAGGCATTATCAATATCAAAATAAAAAACAATATTTGGTACCTTTTCATCAGGAACAACAATTTCATCAGTATTGGCCATTAGAGCATAGTTGACCACCTCATTATCAGATTCTGAGGAAGAGTCCATCCAATCCTTGCTTGAAGTAATGAGTGCTTTAGCCTTCTTGCACTCAGTAGCAAAGTGCCCCATTCCATTACACTTGTAGCATCTTATCTCTGACTTGTCAAACTTGTTACCCTTGTTGTACTTGTCTTTGTCAGCATTGAAGGTCCTCTTCTGAAAGTTGCTTTGTCTTCTAGCCTTCCTGAATTTCATCTTCTTGAAACCCCTGACTATCATACCAACCATCTCTTCCATGACTGAGTCAGTAGAATCATCATCAATATTGGCATTAGGATTGCCATCAGTATCTGATGATGAGTCATCAGGATCTGACTCCACCATTCTAGGTTTTCTTCTAGAGACCTCCACAACTTTTCCTTTTGATTTAGCCTCTACATTCAAGGCCATAGACTTTGCCTTGCTGCTTCTCTTATTCTTTCTCTGTTGAACCTCAAGATCATGGGTTCTTAGCATCCCATAAACTTCATCAAGAGACACAGTGTTTAGATCATACTGATGTCTAATGATCGAAGTTTGAGTATCCCATTCTTCTGGTAAAGCTCTTACAAACTTGGTATTTGAATCTTCAGAAACATATTCCTTGCCAACTAAAGATAGATTGTTCAGGAGTGTC
This sequence comes from Heracleum sosnowskyi, assembly GCA_030848705.1. Classification (NCBI taxonomy): domain Eukaryota; kingdom Viridiplantae; phylum Streptophyta; class Magnoliopsida; order Apiales; family Apiaceae; genus Heracleum; species Heracleum sosnowskyi. The sequence goes on from CM061240.1 coordinate 127,473,870, forward strand.
AGAAATCTATCATATAAATCAGTCAGGCTCTCATCAGGTCTAGCATCAAATTGTTCATATTCTTGAATCAATAGAGCCCTTCTGTTTTTCTTGACAGATGCAGATCCTTGGCATTGAACTTCCAAAGTGTCCCATATCTCCTTTGCAGATTTGCATGCAATCACCCTGTTGGACATGACATCATCAAGACTGTTGTGGAGAATATTCTTTATCTTGGCATCTCTGAGAACATCAGCTTTTTCTTCTGGAGTCCACTCACTTTTTACCTTTACCACATAATGTTCAGGTACAGTATCTGTCTGTCCAATTAATCTCGTAGGGATATATGGTCCATCACGAATCCTGTCCAAATAGTCAGGATCTATATCCTCCAGGTACATCAACATCTTTACCTTTCATGTTGGATATTCAGATTTTTTCAGGATGGGAATCTTCATGCTTTCATACTTGGTTGTCGACATCTTAGATCGTATCTGATACGAATTTAGATCAGTCTGCTCTGATACCAATTGTTGCCCAGTAAATAACAATTGTAGAGGGGGGTTGAATACAATTGTATAAGATTCTCGACTTTATTAAACACAAATATGAATAATAAATTTTTTATTAAATCTGTTATAAAACTATTACAAAACTCTCTCAAGAAATTCTGAGTTCTTAAGAGCTTCAAGGTTATAATATACTTGTGTGTGTGATCGATATAAATCGAAACCTAAACTGTGTTTATATACTACACAACTTCTCTATCAATTACAAACTAGATTGAAACATATCCTTAATTGACAACTTCATTCCTACAAACTAGGAACCGACAAAATAAACTCCCTTCTTTAACTAGACTCCAAATATAACTCGAAGTAGAGATCCTGATCAGCTTCCAGTCCTGATGATCAAACTGATCACAGTCCTGATATGCATCCTGATGACAATCCTGATACTGACGCTTGTGCAATACTGATGACCATGCAATACTGATGACGTCAGCAATCCTGATCAGTTGAGTCTAGATCCTGACGATCATTGAATCCTGATCTAACAGTCAAATACACAATCACTTTCTAATATGAGGACATCTGGTCTGACTGGTTGAGTTGTGACTTTTTTCAGCCTATTCTTCAACTGATAATACCTATTGATGTTGGCTATGCAATAGTATTTAATCATATCAGCAACTTCAGTCTTTTACAGAGTAGCAAACCCAGAAGTCCTTAACATATTTTCCAGCTTCACAAGATGCATGTCAGAATACTTCTTCAGAGATCTAGGATTCACACTGCAGGTCCGAATTACTTTTCCTCTGTAGAATTTGACTTCAAAGGGAGAATGTATGACATGAGGACTGACCTTCTTAGCAAATTCCTTGAGTTGATCATGTAGCAATTCATTCAAGTGAGATGTCCTTTTAACTTTGTTCATAAGAACCCAAAGTTATGACAGTGTTCGGCTCTCAAGAAGGTTAAGAGAAACCGTGAAAGATCCTTCACTATGACTAGAGATATAGATATACATTTCATTTCCGACTTTGTCAAATCCAGTTATAATCCTTGAGATTTTAGCTTGCAATGCTTTCATGTACACTGAATTATCTGGATTGACAGTTCTGTACCTGTCAAGAACACAAAGAAATCCACCATCATTATTTGTTCCTCTCCAAGGGAGTGCAAACATCTCCCTTTCTTTATCCCATCTGTCACCCATCTTCAATTTGACATCCAATTCCCTTTCCTTAACTTGTAGACTATGAAGACGTTGTTTTTCTTCATGTTCAGCCTTTTGCATTTGTAACTTTTGGGTGATAATTTCAGATGTCTTTTCATTCTCATCTTCCCTTCTTCGAAGATCCGTCTGCTACTTTCTTAGTTCTTTTTCAAATTCAGGGTCAAATGGAGCTTCTTCTTCCCAGTCTTCAAATGTAGCCTCTACTTCAATTTCCTCTTCACCAATTAGTTCCTCGTCAACAGTTTCCTCCGGGACACTAAATGGATCAAAGTCATCCTGTTCACTAGCATAGTAGAAGTCATCATCAAGCATAGACTGTTTCCTTTTGCCCTTATCTTTTTCAGTAGCTCCAGCAGCTCCTCCAGCTTCTCCTCCTTGCTTCTCCCTCTTAGTTGAGGAATCCTCTACAGATTTAGATGTATAAGTGTCAGGATTTACCTCTCTGTTGCCTTCAGATCCTGGGCCACCTTCTCTATCTCCTCCTTCAAAGAAGCACTGTTGCTCAGCATTAGGTGGATGAGAATTCTTTATTATAAAGTACAGCTGCTTCATGCCTTCATTTAGATGTTCCATACCTCCTTTAATCCTTGCAAACCTCGCATCATCAAACAACTGATTTTCATCGACAGTTTTCTGAAGTAAGTCCACTTTAGCATAAATTGAAGCTATGTCCTCGACACTTTATGAGATCTGAGCTTGAGAATCCACTACAAGAAAAACGCAATCAGACAACACTGATCACACAACGCTCGGTCGAAAAAGTGTTGCCCAGAATTAACTGACAACTGTTATTTTTCAACCTCGAAAAAGTATTGTCTAATCCAGGGTGATTACAACGGTTTAAAAACCATTGTCTAGGAAATTGAATTAGACAACGGTATTTTTAAAGTGCTGTTGCGTAAGCGTGACCAATAGACAACTATTTTCAGCAGTATTGTGTGAATAAACCTAAGACAATGCTACAGAAAACCGTTGTTATAATGATACAACTGTTTTTTTAGTCGTATTGTGCGAATAATCCTGAGACAATGGTGCAGCAAACCGTTGTGGGAATGAGACAAGTGTTTTTTAACATTTATTGTTTAAGAAGTCTACAAACAACGGTAGTTGTAGAGTGTTGTCTAAATTAGAGTACTTTAAAAAAATAGGGACATACCAATCTTAGAATAAAATCCAAGTAACATACCCAATATTATTAAAAACAATATTGATATAATTTAATTACAAAGTCGTGAGTAAATTGTCTTATATTAATATATATATGTCGCGACTCACGTATGTTTTATGTATTCGATTTTTATATATATATATATATACTTTATGTTTTATGATATACACAACAGATTTTTTTATAAAATCATTGTGAGAGTAATTACGTTACAACACTTTTATTAGTTAAACCGTTGTATGATATACACAACGGAATTTTTTATAAAATCATTGTGTGAGTAATTACGTTACAACGCTTTTATTAGCTAAATCGTTGTCTCTATCAAAATCGCTGATTTTTCTTTTCTAAATTTTATTTGTTGTCCTTAATACATAAGTGTCACACCCTTGATGCAATGTTATCATAGGAATCTTGAATATTTAATATTATCACACACTTGTTGTATTCGATTTTTTGAAAAATATTTATTTGGTTTGAGATCTTAACGGTCAACTAGTGATTTGACTAGTACTTTTACTAGTGTTTCGTCCTAGATTGATATTTTGATTTTTTTAAAAAATCTTTATCGGCGATCCAACCGCATGAATATCAAGATCACTTTATTTTAATGATATTACAAAAATTTCAGAAAAAAATAAATTTATTTGGTTTGAGATCTTAACGGTCAACTACTGATTTGACTAGTACTCACGTATGTTTTGTTTATAAGATTTCAAAAATGTTTAAGACACTGGTTTATTTTAACAAAGTGTTGTATGTTATAGTACTTAACAATTGTTTTGGTCGAAAAACTGTTGTATAATATACACAATGGTTTCCATTTTGATCTGTATGTTGTTGAATATTCTTTGTAACAATTGTTTATTTTGTTAAACCGTTGTATGATATACACAACAGAATTTTTTATAAAATCATTGTGTGAGTAATTACGTTACAACGCTTTTATTAGCTAAATCGTTGTCTCTATCAAAATCGCTGATTTTGTTTTCTAAATTTTATTTGTTGTCCTTAATACATAAGTGTCACACCCTTGATGCAATGTTATCATAGGAATCTTGAATATTTAATATTATCACACACTTGTTGTATTCGATTTTTTGAAAAATATTTATTTGGTTTGAGATCTTAACGGTCAACTAGTGATTTGACTAGTACTTTTAACTAGTGTTTCGTCCTAGATTGATATTTCGATTTTTAAAAAAAATCTTTATCGGCGATCCAACCGCATGAATATCAAGATCACTTTATTTTAATGATATTACAAAAATTTATAGAAAAAAATAAATTTATTTGGCTTGAGATCTTAACGATCAACTACTGATTTGACTAGTACTTCTAACTAGTGTTTCATCCCAGATTGATATTTTGATTTTTTTAAAAATATTTTTGGACGATCCAACCTTATGGATATCAAGATCTATGTATTTTGATGATATTACAAAAATTTCAGAAAAAAATAAATTTATTTGGTTTGAGATCTTAACGGTCAACTACTGATTTGACTCGTACTCATGTATGTTTTGTTTATTCGATTTCATAAATGTTTAAGACACTGGTTTTTTAAAAAAAAGTGTTGTAAGTTATAGTACTTAACAATGGATTTGGTCGCAAAACTGTTGTAAAATATACACAAGGGTTTTTGCTTTGATCCGTTCGTTGTTGAATATTCTTTGCAACAATTGTTTATGTTCTTAAAGCGTTGTATGATATACACAACGGAATTTTTTATAAAATCATTGTGTGAGTAATTACGTTACAACGCTTTTATTAGCTAAATCGTTGTCTCTATCAAAATCGCTGATTTTTTTTTTCTAAATTTTATTTGTTGTCCTTAATACATAAGTGTCACACCCTTGATGCAATGTTATCATAGGAATCTTGAATATTTAATATTATCACACACTTGTTGTATTCGATTTTTTGAAAAATATTTATTTGGTTTGAGATCTTAACGGTCAACTAGTGATTTGACTAGTACTTTTAACTAGTGTTTCGTCCTAGATTGATATTTCGATTTTTAAAAAAAATCTTTATCGGCGATCCAACCGCATGAATATCAAGATCACTTTATTTTAATGATATTACAAAAATTTATAGAAAAAAATAAATTTATTTGGCTTGAGATCTTAACGATCAACTACTGATTTGACTAGTACTTCTAACTAGTGTTTCGTCCCAGATTGATATTTTGATTTTTTTAAAAATATTTTTGGACGATCCAACCTTATGGATATCAAGATCTATGTATTTTGATTATATTACAAAAATTTCAGAAAAAAATAAATTTATTTGGTTTGAGATCTTAACGGTCAACTACTGATTTGACTCGTACTCATGTATGTTTTGTTTATTCGATTTCATAAATGTTTAAGACACTGGTTTTTTAAAAAAAAGTGTTGTAAGTTATAGTACTTAACAATGGATTTGGTCGCAAAACTGTTGTAAAATATACACAAGGGTTTTTGCTTTGATCCGTTCGTTGTTGAATATTTTTTGCAACAATTGTTTATGTTCTTAAAGCGTTGTATGATATACACAACGGAATGTTTTATAAAATCATTGTGTGAGTAATTACGTTACAACGCTTTTATTAGCTAAATCGTTGTCTCTATCAAAATCGCTGATTTTTTTTTTCTAAATTTTATTTGTTGTCCTTAATACATAAGTGTCACACCCTTGATGCAATGTTATCATAGGAATCTTGAATATTTAATATTATCACACACTTGTTGTATTCGATTTTTTGAAAAATATTTATTTGGTTTGAGATCTTAACGGTCAACTAGTGATTTGACTAGTACTTTTAACTAGTGTTTCGTCCTAGATTGATATTTTGATTTTTTTAAAAAATCTTTATCGGCGATCCAACCGCATGAATATCAAGATCACTTTATTTTAATGATATTACAAAAATTTCAGAAAAAAATAAATTTATTTGGTTTGAGATCTTAACGGTCAACTACTGATTTGACTAGTACTCACGTATGTTTTGTTTATAAGATTTCAAAAATGTTTAAGACACTGGTTTATTTTAACAAAGTGTTGTATGTTATAGTACTTAACAATTGTTTTGGTCGAAAAACTGTTGTATAATATACACAATGGTTTCCATTTTGATCTGTATGTTGTTGAATATTCTTTGTAACAATTGTTTATTTTGTTAAACCGTTGTATGATATACACAACGGAATTTTTTATAAAATCATTGTGTGAGTAATTACGTTACAACGCTTTTATTAGCTAAATCGTTGTCTCTATCAAAATCGCTGATTTTTTTTTTCTAAATTTTATTTGTTGTCCTTAATACATAAGTGTCACACCCTTGATGCAATGTTATCATAGGAATCTTGAATATTTAATATTATCACACACTTGTTGTATTCGATTTTTTGAAAAATATTTATTTGGTTTGAGATCTTAACGGTCAACTAGTGATTTGACTAGTACTTTTAACTAGTGTTTCGTCCTAGATTGATATTTCGATTTTTAAAAAAAATCTTTATCGGCGATCCAACCGCATGAATATCAAGATCACTTTATTTTAATGATATTACAAAAATGTATAGAAAAAAATAAATTTATTTGGCTTGAGATCTTAACGATCAACTACTGATTTGACTAGTACTTCTAACTAGTGTTTCGTCCCAGATTGATATTTTGATTTTTTAAAAAATATTTTTGGACGATCCAACCTTATGGATATCAAGATCTATGTATTTTGATGATATTACAAAAATTTCAGAAAAAAATAAATTTATTTGGTTTGAGATCTTAACGGTCAACTACTGATTTGACTCGTACTCATGTATGTTTTGTTTATTCGATTTCATAAATGTTTAAGACACTGGTTTTTTAAAAAAAAGTGTTGTAAGTTATAGTACTTAACAATGGATTTGGTCGCAAAACTGTTGTAAAATATACACAAGGGTTTTTGCTTTGATCCGTTCGTTGTTGAATATTCTTTGCAACAATTGTTTATGTTCTTAAAGCGTTGTATGATATACACAACGGAATGTTTTATAAAATCATTGTGTGAGTAATTACGTTACAACGCTTTTATTAGCTAAATCGTTGTCTCTGTCAAAATCGCTGATTTTTTTTTTCTAAATTTTATTTGTTGTCCTTAATACATAAGTGTCACACCCTTGATGCAATGTTATCATAGGAATCTTGAATATTTAATATTATCACACACTTGTTGTATTCGATTTTTTGAAAAATATTTATTTGGTTTGAGATCTTAACGGTCAACTAGTGATTTGACTAGTACTTTTAACTAGTGTTTCGTCCTAGATTGATATTTTGATTTTTTTAAAAAATCTTTATCGGCGATCCAACCGCATGAATATCAAGATCACTTTATTTTAATGATATTACAAAAATTTCAGAAAAAAATAAATTTATTTGGTTTGAGATCTTAACGGTCAACTACTGATTTGACTAGTACTCACGTATGTTTTGTTTATAAGATTTCAAAAATGTTTAAGACACTGGTTTATTTTAACAAAGTGTTGTATGTTATAGTACTTAACAATTGTTTTGGTCGAAAAACTGTTGTATAATATACACAATGGTTTCCATTTTGATCTGTATGTTGTTGAATATTCTTTGTAACAATTGTTTATTTTGTTAAACCGTTGTATGATATACACAACGGAATTTTTTATAAAATCATTGTGTGAGTAATTACGTTACAACGCTTTTATTAGCTAAATCGTTGTCTCTATCAAAATCGCTGATTTTTTTTTTCTAAATTTTATTTGTTGTCCTTAATACATAAGTGTCACACCCTTGATGCAATGTTATCATAGGAATCTTGAATATTTAATATTATCACACACTTGTTGTATTCGATTTTTTGAAAAATATTTATTTGGTTTGAGATCTTAACGGTCAACTAGTGATTTGACTAGTACTTTTAACTAGTGTTTCGTCCTAGATTGATATTTCGATTTTTAAAAAAAATCTTTATCGGCGATCCAACCGCATGAATATCAAGATCACTTTATTTTAATGATATTACAAAAATTTATAGAAAAAAATAAATTTATTTGGCTTGAGATCTTAACGATCAACTACTGATTTGACTAGTACTTCTAACTAGTGTTTCGTCCCAGATTGATATTTTGATTTTTTAAAAAATATTTTTGGACGATCCAACCTTATGGATATCAAGATCTATGTATTTTGATGATATTACAAAAATTTCAGAAAAAAATAAATTTATTTGGTTTGAGATCTTAACGGTCAACTACTGATTTGACTCGTACTCATGTATGTTTTGTTTATTCGATTTCATAAATGTTTAAGACACTGGTTTTTAAAAAAAAAGTGTTGTAAGTTATAGTACTTAACAATGGATTTGGTCGCAAAACTGTTGTAAAATATACACAAGGGTTTTTGCTTTGATCCGTTCGTTGTTGAATATTCTTTGCAACAATTGTTTATGTTCTTAAACCGTTGTATGATATACACAACAGAATATTTTATAAAATCATTGTGTGAGTAATTACGTTACAACGCTTTTATTAGCTAAATCGTTGTCTCTATCAAAATCGCTGATTTTTTTTTTCTAAATTTTATTTGTTGTCCTTAATACATAAGTGTCACACCCTTGATGCAATGTTATCATAGGAATCTTGAATATTTAATATTATCACACACTTGTTGTATTCGATTTTTTGAAAAATATTTATTTGGTTTGAGATCTTAACGGTCAACTAGTGATTTGACTAGTACTTTTAACTAGTGTTTCGTCCTAGATTGATATTTTGATTTTTTTAAAAAATCTTTATCGGCGATCCAACCGCATGAATATCAAGATCACTTTATTTTAATGATATTACAAAAATTTCAGAAAAAAATAAATTTATTTGGTTTGAGATCTTAACGGTCAACTACTGATTTGACTAGTACTCACGTATGTTTTGTTTATAAGATTTCAAAAATGTTTAAGACACTGGTTTATTTTAACAAAGTGTTGTATGTTATAGTACTTAACAATTGTTTTGGTCGAAAAACTGTTGTATAATATACACAATGGTTTCCATTTTGATCTGTATGTTGTTGAATATTCTTTGTAACAATTGTTTATTTTGTTAAACCGTTGTATGATATACACAACGGAATTTTTTATAAAATCATTGTGTGAGTAATTACGTTACAACGCTTTTATTAGCTAAATCGTTGTCTCTATCAAAATCGCTGATTTTTTTTTCTAAATTTTATTTGTTGTCCTTAATACATAAGTGTCACACCCTTGATGCAATGTTATCATAGGAATCTTGAATATTTAATATTATCACACACTTGTTGTATTCGATTTTTTGAAAAATATTTATTTGGTTTGAGATCTTAACGGTCAACTAGTGATTTGACTAGTACTTTTAACTAGTGTTTCGTCCTAGATTGATATTTTGATTTTTTTAAAAAATCTTTATCGGCGATCCAACCGCATGAATATCAAGATCACTTTATTTTAATGATATTACAAAAATTTCAGAAAAAAATAAATTTATTTGGTTTGAGATCTTAACGGTCAACTACTGATTTGACTAGTACTCACGTATATTTTGTTTATAAGATTTCAAAAATGTTTAAGACACTGGTTTATTTTAACAAAGTGTTGTATGTTATAGTACTTAACAATTGTTTTGGTCGAAAAACTGTTGTATAATATACACAATGGTTTCCATTTTGATCTGTATGTTGTTGAATATTCTTTGTAACAATTGTTTATTTTGTTAAACTGTTGTATGATATACACAACGGAATTTTTTATAAAATCATTGTGTGAGTAATTACGTTACAACGCTTTTATTAGCTAAATCGTTGTCTCTATCAAAATCGCTGATTTTTTTTTTCTAAATTTTATTTGTTGTCCTTAATACATAAGTGTCACACCCTTGATGCAATGTTATCATAGGAATCTTGAATATTTAATATTATCACACACTTGTTGTATTCGATTTTTTGAAAAATATTTATTTGGTTTGAGATCTTAACGGTCAACTAGTGATTTGACTAGTACTTTTAACTAGTGTTTCGTCCTAGATTGATATTTCGATTTTTAAAAAAAATCTTTATCGGCGATCCAACCGCATGAATATCAAGATCACTTTATTTTAATGATATTACAAAAATTTATAGAAAAAAATAAATTTATTTGGCTTGAGATCTTAACGATCAACTACTGATTTGACTAGTACTTCTAACTAGTGTTTCGTCCCAGATTGATATTTTGATTTTTTAAAAAATATTTTTGGACGATCCAACCTTATGGATATCAAGATCTATGTATTTTGATGATATTACAAAAATTTCAGAAAAAAATAAATTTATTTGGTTTGAGATCTTAACGGTCAACTACTGATTTGACTCGTACTCATGTATGTTTTGTTTATTCGATTTCATAAATGTTTAAGACACTAGTTTTTAAAAAAAAAGTGTTGTAAGTTATAGTACTTAACAATGGATTTGGTCGCAAAACTGTTGTAAAATATACACAAGGGTTTTTGCTTTGATCCGTTCGTTGTTGAATATTCTTTGCAACAATTGTTTATGTTCTTAAACCGTTGTATGATATACACAACAGAATATTTTATAAAATCATTGTGTGAGTAATTACGTTACAACGCTTTTATTAGCTAAATCGTTGTCTCTATCAAAATCGCTGATTTTTTTTTTCTAAATTTTATTTGTTGTCCTTAATACATAAGTGTCACACCCTTGATGCAATGTTATCATAGGAATCTTGAATATTTAATATTATCACACACTTGTTGTATTCGATTTTTTGAAAAATATTTATTTGGTTTGAGATCTTAACGGTCAACTAGTGATTTGACTAGTACTTTTAACTAGTGTTTCGTCCTAGATTGATATTTTGATTTTTTTAAAAAATCTTTATCGGCGATCCAACCGCATGAATATCAAGATCACTTTATTTTAATGATATTACAAAAATTTCAGAAAAAAATAAATTTATTTGGTTTGAGATCTTAACGGTCAACTACTGATTTGACTAGTACTCACGTATGTTTTGTTTATAAGATTTCAAAAATGTTTAAGACACTGGTTTATTTTAACAAAGTGTTGTATGTTATAGTACTTAACAATTGTTTTGGTCGAAAAACTGTTGTATAATATACACAATGGTTTCCATTTTGATCTGTATGTTGTTGAATATTCTTTGTAACAATTGTTTATTTTGTTAAACCGTTGTATGATATACACAACGGAATTTTTTAAAAAATCATTGTGTGAGTAATTACGTTACAACGCTTTTATTAGCTAAATCGTTGTCTCTATCAAAATCGCTGATTTTTTTTTTCTAAATTTTATTTGTTGTCCTTAATACATAAGTGTCACACCCTTGATGCAATGTTATCATAGGAATCTTGAATATTTAATATTATCACACACTTGTTGTATTCGATTTTTTGAAAAATATTTATTTGGTTTGAGATCTTAACGGTCAACTAGTGATTTGACTAGTACTTTTAACTAGTGTTTCGTCCTAGATTGATATTTCGATTTTTAAAAAAAATCTTTATCGGCGATCCAACCGCATGAATATCAAGATCACTTTATTTTAATGATATTACAAAAATTTATAGAAAAAAATAAATTTATTTGGCTTGAGATCTTAACGATCAACTACTGATTTGACTAGTACTTCTAACTAGTGTTTCGTCCCAGATTGATATTTTGATTTTTTAAAAAATATTTTTGGACGATCCAACCTTATGGATATCAAGATCTATGTATTTTGATGATATTACAAAAATTTCAGAAAAAAATAAATTTATTTGGTTTGAGATCTTAACGGTCAACTACTGATTTGACTCGTACTCATGTATGTTTTGTTTATTCGATTTCATAAATGTTTAAGACACTGGTTTTTAAAAAAAAAAGTGTTGTAAGTTATAGTCCTTAACAATGGATTTGGTCGCAAAACTGTTGTAAAATATACACAAGGGTTTTTGCTTTGATCCGTTCGTTGTTGAATATTCTTTGCAACAATTGTTTATGTTCTTAAACCGTTGTATGATATACACAACAGAATTTTTTATAAAATCATTGTGTGAGTAATTACGTTACAACGCTTTTATTAGCTAAATCGTTGTCTCTATCAAAATCGCTGATTTTTTTTTTCTAAATTTTATTTGTTGTCCTTAATACATAAGTGTCACACCCTTGATGCAATGTTATCATAGGAATCTTGAATATTTAATATTATCACACACTTGTTGTATTCGATTTTTTGAAAAATATTTATTTGGTTTGAGATCTTAACGGTCAACTAGTGATTTGACTAGTACTTTTAACTAGTGTTTCGTCCTAGATTGATATTTCGATTTTTAAAAAAAATCTTTATCGGCGATCCAACCGCATGAATATCAAGATCACTTTATTTTAATGATATTACAAAAATTTATAGAAAAAAATAAATTTATTTGGCTTGAGATCTTAACGATCAACTACTGATTTGACTAGTACTTCTAACTAGTGTTTCGTCCCAGATTGATATTTTGATTTTTTAAAAAATATTTTTGGATGATCCAACCTTATGGATATCAAGATCTATGTATTTTGATGATATTACAAAAATTTCAGAAAAAAATAAATTTATTTGGTTTGAGATCTTAACGGTCAACTACTGATTTGACTCGTACTCATGTATGTTTTGTTTATTCGATTTCATAAATGTTTAAGACACTGGTTTTTAAAAAAAAAGTGTTGTAAGTTATAGTACTTAACAATGGATTTGGTCACAAAACTGTTGTAAAATATACACAAGGGTTTTTGCTTTGATCCGTTCGTTGTTGAATATTCTTTGCAACAATTGTTTATGTTCTTTAACCGTTGTATGATATACACAACAGAATATTTTATAAAATCATTGTGTGAGTAATTACGTTACAACGCTTTTATTAGCTAAATCGTTGTCTCTATCAAAATCGTTGATTTTTTTTTTCTAAATTTTATTTGTTGTCCTTAATACATAAGTGTCACACCCTTGATGCAATGTTATCATAGGAATCTTGAATATTTAATATTATCACACACTTGTTGTATTCGATTTTTTGAAAAATATTTATTTGGTTTGAGATCTTAACGGTCAACTAGTGATTTGACTAGTACTTTTAACTAGTGTTTCGTCCTAGATTGATATTTTGATTTTTTTAAAAAATCTTTATCGGCGATCCAACCGCATGAATATCAAGATCACTTTATTTTAATGATATTACAAAAATTTCAGAAAAAAATAAATTTATTTGGTTTGAGATCTTAACGGTCAACTACTGATTTGACTAGTACTCACGTATGTTTTGTTTATAAGATTTCAAAAATGTTTAAGACACTGGTTTATTTTAACAAAGTGTTGTATGTTATAGTACTTAACAATTGTTTTGGTCGAAAAACTGTTGTATAATATACACAATGGTTTCCATTTTGATCTGTATGTTGTTGAATATTCTTTGTAACAATTGTTTATTTTGTTAAACCGTTGTATGATATACACAACGGAATTTTTTATAAAATCATTGTGTGAGTAATTACGTTACAACGCTTTTATTAGCTAAATCGTTGTCTCTATCAAAATCGCTGATTTTTTTTCTAAATTTTAGTTGTTGTCCTTAATACATAAGTGTCACACCCTTGATGCAATGTTATCATAGGAATCTTGAATATTTAATATTATCACACACTTGTTGTATTCGATTTTTTGAAAAATATTTATTTGGTTTGAGATCTTAACGGTCAACTAGTGATTTGACTAGTACTTTTAACTAGTGTTTCGTCCTAGATTGATATTTCGATTTTTAAAAAAAATCTTTATCGGCGATCCAACCGCATGAATATCAAGATCACTTTATTTTAATGATATTACAAAAATTTATAGAAAAAAATAAATTTATTTGGCTTGAGATCTTAACGATCAACTACTGATTTGACTAGTACTTCTAACTAGTGTTTCGTCCCAGATTGATATTTTGATTTTTTAAAAAATATTTTTGGACGATCCAACCTTATGGATATCAAGATCTATGTATTTTGATGATATTACAAAAATTTCAGAAAAAAATAAATTTATTTGGTTTGAGATCTTAACGGTCAACTACTGATTTGACTCGTACTCATGTATGTTTTGTTTATTCGATTTCATAAATGTTTAAGACACTGGTTTTTAAAAAAAAAGTGTTGTAAGTTATAGTACTTAACAATTGTTTTGGTCGCAAAACTGTTGTAAAATATACACAAGGGTTTTTGCTTTGATCCGTTCGTTGTTGAATATTCTTTGCAACAATTGTTTATGTTCTTAAACCGTTGTATGATATACACAACAGAATTTTTTATAAAATCATTGTGTGAGTAATTACGTTACAACGCTTTTATTAGCTAAATCGTTGTCTCTATCAAAATCACTGATTTTTTTTTTCTAAATTTTATTTGTTGTCCTTAATACATAAGTGTCACACCCTTGATGCAATGTTATCATAGGAATCTTGAATATTTAATATTATCACACACTTGTTGTATTCGATTTTTTGAAAAATATTTATTTGGTTTGAGATCTTAACGGTCAACTAGTGATTTGACTAGTACTTTTAACTAGTGTTTCGTCCTAGATTGATATTTCGATTTTTAAAAAAAATCTTTATCGGCGATCCAACCGCATGAATATCAAGATCACTTTATTTTAATGATATTACAAAAATTTATAGAAAAAAATAAATTTATTTGGCTTGAGATCTTAACGATCAACTACTGATTTGACTAGTACTTCTAACTAGTGTTTCGTCCCAGATTGATATTTTGATTTTTTAAAAAATATTTTTGGACGATCCAACCTTATGGATATCAAGATCTATGTATTTTGATGATATTACAAAAATTTCAGAAAAAAATAAATTTATTTGGTTTGAGATCTTAACGGTCAACTACTGATTTGACTCGTACTCATGTATGTTTTGTTTATTCGATTTCATAAATGTTTAAGACACTGGTTTTTAAAAAAAAAGTGTTGTAAGTTATAGTACTTAACAATGGATTTGGTCGCAAAACTGTTGTAAAATATACACAAGGGTTTTTGCTTTGATCCGTTCGTTGTTGAATATTCTTTGCAACAATTGTTTATGTTCTTAAACCGTTGTATGATATACACAACAGAATTTTTTATAAAATCATTGTGTGAGTAATTACGTTACAACGCTTTTATTAGCTAAATCGTTGTCTCTATCAAAATCACTGATTTTTTTTTTCTAAATTTTATTTGTTGTCCTTAATACATAAGTGTCACACCCTTGATGCAATGTTATCATAGGAATCTTGAATATTTAATATTATCACACACTTGTTGTATTCGATTTTTTGAAAAATATTTATTTGGTTTGAGATCTTAACGGTCAACTAGTGATTTGACTAGTACTTTTAACTAGTGTTTCGTCCTAGATTGATATTTCGATTTTTAAAAAAAATCTTTATCGGCGATCCAACCGCATGAATATCAAGATCACTTTATTTTAATGATATTACAAAAATTTATAGAAAAAAATAAATTTATTTGGCTTGAGATCTTAACGATCAACTACTGATTTGACTAGTACTTCTAACTAGTGTTTCGTCCCAGATTGATATTTTGATTTTTTAAAAAATATTTTTGGACGATCCAACCTTATGGATATCAAGATCTATGTATTTTGATGATATTACAAAAATTTCAGAAAAAAATAAATTTATTTGGTTTGAGATCTTAACGGTCAACTACTGATTTGACTCGTACTCATGTATGTTTTGTTTATTCGATTTCATAAATGTTTAAGACACTGGTTTTTTAAAAAAAAAGTGTTGTAAGTTATAGTACTTAACAATTGTTTTGGTCGCAAAACTGTTGTAAAATATACACAAGGGTTTTTGCTTTGATCCGTTCGTTGTTGAATATTCTTTGCAACAATTGTTTATGTTCTTAAACCGTTGTATGATATACACAACAGAATTTTTTATAAAATCATTGTGTGAGTAATTACGTTACAACGCTTTTATTAGCTAAATCGTTGTCTCTATCAAAATCGCTGATTTTTTTTTTCTAAATTTTATTTGTTGTCCTTAATACATAAGTGTCACACCCTTGATGCAATGTTATCATAGGAATCTTGAATATTTAATATTATCACACACTTGTTGTATTCGATTTTTTGAAAAATATTTATTTGGTTTGAGATCTTAACGGTCAACTAGTGATTTGACTAGTACTTTTAACTAGTGTTTCGTCCTAGATTGATATTTCGATTTTTAAAAAAAATCTTTATCGGCGATCCAACCGCAAGAATATCAAGATCACTTTATTTTAATGATATTACAAAAATTTATAGAAAAAAATAAATTTATTTGGCTTGAGATCTTAACGATCAACTACTGATTTGACTAGTACTTCTAACTAGTGTTTCGTCCCAGATTGATATTTTGATTTTTTAAAAAATATTTTTGGACGATCCAACCTTATGGATATCAAGATCTATGTATTTTGATGATATTACAAAAATTTCAGAAAAAAATAAATTTATTTGGTTTGAGATCTTAACGGTCAACTACTGATTTGACTCGTACTCATGTATGTTTTGTTTATTCGATTTCATAAATGTTTAAGACACTGGTTTTTAAAAAAAAAGTGTTGTAAGTTATAGTACTTAACAATGGATTTGGTCGCAAAACTGTTGTAAAATATACACAAGGGTTTTTGCTTTGATCCGTTCGTTGTTGAATATTCTTTGCAACAATTGTTTATGTTCTTAAACCGTTGTATGATATACACAACGGAATTTTTTATAAAATCATTGTGTGAGTAATTACGTTACAACGCTTTTATTTACTAAATCGTTGTCTCTATCAAAATCGCTGATTTTTTTTTTCTAAATTTTATTTGTTGTCCTTAATACATAAGTGTCACACCCTTGATGCAATGTTATCATAGGAATCTTGAATATTTAATATTATCACACACTTGTTGTATTCGATTTTTTGAAAAATATTTATTTGGTTTGAGATCTTAACGGTCAACTAGTGATTTGACTAGTACTTTTAACTAGTGTTTCGTCCTAGATTGATATTTCGATTTTTAAAAAAAATCTTTATCGGCGATCCAACCGCATGAATATCAAGATCACTTTATTTTAATGATATTACAAAAATTTATAGAAAAAAATAAATTTATTTGGCTTGAGATCTTAACGATCAACTACTGATTTGACTAGTACTTCTAACTAGTGTTTCGTCCCAGATTGATATTTTGATTTTTTAAAAAATATTTTTGGACGATCCA
The DNA here is from genome assembly GCA_030848705.1 of Heracleum sosnowskyi. NCBI lineage: Eukaryota > Viridiplantae > Streptophyta > Magnoliopsida > Apiales > Apiaceae > Heracleum > Heracleum sosnowskyi. The sequence continues at coordinate 127,491,086 of CM061240.1, forward strand.
ACCTTATGGATATCAAGATCTAAGTATTTTGATGATATTACAAAAATTTCAGAAAAAAATAAATTTAGTTGGTTTGAGATCTTAACGGTCAACTACTGATTTGACTCGTACTCATGTATGTTTTGTTTATTCGATTTCATAAATGTTTAAGACACTGGTTTTTAAAAAAAAAGTGTTGTAAGTTATAGTACTTAACAATGGATTTGGTCGCAAAACTGTTGTAAAATATACACAAGGGTTTTTGCTTTGATCCGTTCGTTGTTAAATATTCTTTGCAACAATTGTTTATGTTCTTAAACCGTTGTATGATATACACAACGGAATTTTTTATAAAATCATTGTGTGAGTAATTACGTTACAACGCTTTTATTTACTAAATCGTTGTCTCTATCAAAATCGCTGATTTTTTTTTTCTAAATTTTATTTGTTGTCCTTAATACATAAGTGTCACACCCTTGATGCAATGTTATCATAGGAATCTTGAATATTTAATATTATCACACACTTGTTGTATTCGATTTTTTGAAAAATATTTATTTGGTTTGAGATCTTAACGGTCAACTAGTGATTTGACTAGTACTTTTAACTAGTGTTTCGTCCTAGATTGATATTTCGATTTTTAAAAAAAATCTTTATCGGCGATCCAACCGCAAGAATATCAAGATCACTTTATTTTAATGATATTACAAAAATTTATAGAAAAAAATAAATTTATTTGGCTTGAGATCTTAACGATCAACTACTGATTTGACTAGTACTTCTAACTAGTGTTTCGTCCCAGATTGATATTTTGATTTTTTAAAAAATATTTTTGGACGATCCAACCTTATGGATATCAAGATCTATGTATTTTGATGATATTACAAAAATTTCAGAAAAAAATAAATTTAGTTGGTTTGAGATCTTAACGGTCAACTACTGATTTGACTTGTACTCATGTACGTTTTGTTTATTCGATTTCATAAATGTTTAAGACACTGGTTTTTAAAAAAAAAGTGTTGTAAGTTATAGTACTTAACAATGGATTTGGTCGCAAAACTGTTGTAAAATATACACAAGGGTTTTTGCTTTGATCCGTTCGTTGTTGAATATTCTTTGCAACAATTGTTTATGTTCTTAAACCGTTGTATGATATACACAACGGAATTTTTTATAAAATCATTGTGTGAGTAATTACGTTACAACGCTTTTATTTACTAAATCGTTGTCTCTATCAAAATCGCTGATTTTTTTTTTCTAAATTTTATTTGTTGTCCTTAATACATAAGTGTCACACCCTTGATGCAATGTTATCATAGGAATCTTGAATATTTAATATTATCACACACTTGTTGTATTCGATTTTTTGAAAAATATTTATTTGGTTTGAGATCTTAACGGTCAACTAGTGATTTGACTAGTACTTTTAACTAGTGTTTCGTCCTAGATTGATATTTCGATTTTTAAAAAAAATCTTTATCGGCGATCCAACCGCATGAATATCAAGATCACTTTATTTTAATGATATTACAAAAATTTATAGAAAAAAATAAATTTATTTGGCTTGAGATCTTAACGATCAACTACTGATTTGACTAGTACTTCTAACTAGTGTTTCGTCCCAGATTGATATTTTGATTTTTTAAAAAATATTTTTGGACGATCCAACCTTATGGATATCAAGATCTAAGTATTTTGATGATATTACAAAAATTTCAGAAAAAAATAAATTTAGTTGGTTTGAGATCTTAACGGTCAACTACTGATTTGACTCGTACTCATGTATGTTTTGTTTATTCGATTTCATAAATGTTTAAGACACTGGTTTTTAAAAAAAAAGTGTTGTAAGTTATAGTACTTAACAATGGATTTGGTCGCAAAACTGTTGTAAAATATACACAAGGGTTTTTGCTTTGATCCGTTCGTTGTTGAATATTCTTTGCAACAATTGTTTATGTTCTTAAACCGTTGTATGATATACACAACGGAATTTTTTATAAAATCATTGTGTGAGTAATTACGTTACAACGCTTTTATTTACTAAATCGTTGTCTCTATCAAAATCGCTGATTTTTTTTTTCTAAATTTTATTTGTTGTCCTTAATACATAAGTGTCACACCCTTGATGCAATGTTATCATAGGAATCTTGAATATTTAATATTATCACACACTTGTTGTATTCAATTTTTTGAAAAATATTTATTTGGTTTGAGATCTTAACGGTCAACTAGTGATTTGACTAGTACTTTTAACTAGTGTTTCGTCCTAGATTGATATTTCGATTTTTAAAAAAAATCTTTATCGGCGATCCAACCGCATGAATATCAAGATCACTTTATTTTAATGATATTACAAAAATTTATAGAAAAAAATAAATTTATTTGGCTTGAGATCTTAACGATCAACTACTGATTTGACTAGTACTTCTAACTAGTGTTTCGTCCCAGATTGATATTTTGATTTTTTAAAAAATATTTTTGGACGATCCAACCTTATGGATATCAAGATCTATGTATTTTGATGATATTACAAAAATTTCAGAAAAAAATAAATTTATTTGGTTTGAGATCTTAACGGTCAACTACTGATTTGACTCGTACTCATGTATGTTTTGTTTATTCGATTTCATAAATGTTTAAGACACTGGTTTTTTAAAAAAAAGTGTTGTAAGTTATAGTACTTAACAATGGATTTGGTCGCAAAACTGTTGTAAAATATACACAAGGGTTTTTGCTTTGATCCGTTCGTTGTTGAATATTCTTTGCAACAATTGTTTATGTTCTTAAACCGTTGTATGATATACACAACGGAATTTTTTATAAAATCATTGTGTGAGTAATTACGTTACAACGCTTTTATTTACTAAATCGTTGTCTGTATCAAAATCGTTAATTTTTCTTTTATAACTTTTATTTGTTGTCCTTAACACATAAGTGTCACACACTTCATTAATTAGCAGTTACTTATTCTCAATTTTATAAAATTGAGAAAAAAAACCCGTGCCTCACTTTCCCCCCTTTATTTCACAAATTTTCCCCCTTGAACAAAAAATTTATTTTCCCCCTTGACAAAATATCTATCCCTCCCCCCTTTTCCCCCGTTACCTCACACCCTCAACCCACACACTCTCTCTCTCTCTCTCTCTCTCATCTCTCTCCATCCCCTCTCTCTCACCATATCTTCCGATCTCACCATCATCTGTGTATGTCCTCTCTCTCAATATCTCTCTCTCCCGTCTCTCTCAACCCATCTCAAACCCTAATTTACACTATCTCTCACCAATTAGTACTAACCAACTCACAAGTTCAAAGCACAAACCCTAATTAAGCTTGAACCCAACTAGAAATTGGTTCCATTCTTGCTAAATAACCTTGAAAACACCTCATTCGATTTGATTTGGGTGAAATAAGTAAGTAAATTTTAATTTTATTTTCAATTTTTTTTTAATCAAGCTTTGTTCAGAGATTTGGATTTTATTGAGCTTGGAGTCGGTTTTTTTATTTTTAATGGAGTTTTGCTCACAGATTTGTTTTTTCTACTACGGTTATTTTGTTTTTTGTGTTTATAATTTCTTATTTAGATTGTTTGCTTGCTGGTTGTATTATTTTTGTTTTTATAATTTCTTATTTAGATTTCTTGCTCGATTTTAACCTAGTTCACTATATGTTTGCAGGGCCAAAAGTGCTATTGCAACATCTGATTTCTAATACTGTACCTGGAACAAAAGTGTTTTATGGGCTTCCGTTGATAAAAGGCACATTTTCAAGAACACAAGCCCATGACATACAAAGTGGAGCGAGAAATCTCAGCTTCATTCTTCTCCACTGAAGCAAACAGGTTTTCCTCTGTATCATGTAAACGCTAATAGGTTCTGTTTTGTGGGCTTTATTTTTTTTTGTGTCATATAAACGCTATTAGGTTCCGTTATCCTGTTGAATTGTTGTTAGGAATATGTTGTTCTTGATGATAATGATAAAAACACTTAGTAGATTTTGTATTAAGTTCTTTTGTAACTGTCAACGGAATGGCATGCTTTGCAGTGTTTCGTTGACAGGAAGCTCATCAACGAAATGAGTGTTGTAGCAATTGCATTGTACAATACTTCACAGTATGATAGGCATTTTGTTGTATGTATCAGATAGGTTTTCTAAGTCATGTTGACTAAGTACTAGATAGGCAAAATAGGTTGGTTAATTGTACATATATTATGCCTTGTAATTTTGCCTAAGTGAAGACATGTCAACGGTATGAAGATTACTCTGTCAACGGTATGGAGTTTACCCATCAACGAAACAAGGGAAACACCATCAACGAAATGGAGAATAAAGCTATCAACGAAACACATCTCCATGCCATCAACGAATCATTATTGCTTTTCTATATAATTGACAAAGTGATAGTGACAGGTTCCTGACAGATCAAAAAGGAGATGTGGAAGTGTACTTTGCATTGGAAACCATTAAAATGGACATGGGGAATAAGGAAACATCCCAGTTTCCAATTGGGCTCTTGGGAGTGATCATAATAAGCATAAAGACAAAAGCAAGGATCTCCAAGGACCACTGGACAAAGGGATGAAAAGCAAACTATTGGCGGTTACTCATTGTACTTTTAGTGTAACCAAAAGTAGGGTTGTAAACTTGGGTTTATATAACCAAGTGTAGCAGTTACTTTAGAAGTAAGAAGAAAAACAAAGAGTTTGTATTAGCTATCTTTGAGAGCATTTTTCTTCTCAACAACCTTGTAACTGAGCAGCTGTGTACATTTGTATCACAGATTATTTCCGCAATAAAAACACTTCAGTTGGATCATCAAACAATCCAACTGAATTATTTATATCTTGTGTTTTTATTTATTCAGTTCAGTTTAATTTTATAAAGTATTTTTAAGTTAAAGAAATATCAAGAATTGTATTCAACCCCCCCTTCTACAATTCTGTTAGGTCATTTGGGATTAACAATTGGTATCAGAGCAAGCTTCTAACGTACAAGAAGTTTAAAGATCAAGACCAAAAACAGAAACCATGGTGAAGAAGGATGCAGGTGTGAAGATACCAGTTCTTGATAAGGACAATTACTTTCACTGGAAAGTAAAGATGCATTTGCACCTCATGTCTATGGATGAGAGGTATGTAGACTGCATTGAGAAAGGTCCACACGTTCCCATGAAGCTTGATTCGAGAGTTGGACTGCCAGATGATGCTCCTGATGTAGAGATTCCAAAACTTGTCTCAGAATGGACTGTTGAAGATGTTGCAGAAGTCCATAAAGACAAAAGAACCATGAACATTCTGTTTAATGGTTTGGAGCAAGAGATGTTTGACAATGTTATCAACTGTACAACCTCTAAGGAAGTATGGGATACTGTTAGAACTCTCTGTGAAGGAACTGAGCAAGTCAGGGAAAATAAAATGCAACTCCTTATACAACAATATGAGCATTTTCATTTTAAGGCTGGTGAAACCCTAAATGACACGTTTAGTAGGTTTCAGAAGCTTTTGAATGGATTAAAGCTGTATGGGAGGATCTATCAAACTAAGGATTCAAACCTTAAATTTCTCAGAGCTCTTCCAAAAGAATGGAAGCCTATGACTGTTTCTCTTAGAAACACTCAAGAGTACAAAGACTACACTCTTGAAAGGCTTTATGGAACCTTGAAGACTTATGAGCTGGAAATGGAGCAAGATGAGGAAATTGAAAAGGTACAGAAGAAGGGTGGATCTATTGCATTGATTGCATCTGTGAACCAACTGGAAGATGACAGTAAAGAAACTTCAAAGGCCACAACTAGTCGACCTAGTTGTAGGAGTGATGTTAGCAAGGGTAAAGACAAGATGACAGAAGAAGAAGAAGAATCAGAACCAGCCAACTTGAATGACTTAGATGAGATTGATGAGCACATTGCTTTTCTGTCTAGGAAATTCTCTAAGTTCAAGTTCAAAAGAAACTCAGAGGCAAGGCCACCAAGAAGAGACTTTCAACCTAGCAAAACAAACTGGATTGAAAAGTCTAAGTCAAAATGTTTCAATTGTGGAATGCTTGGTCACTTTGCTGGAGACTGCAGAAAGCCCAAGGTTGAGAAGGGCAACAGGAAATTTGAGCCTGTTGATTATAAAAAGAAATACTTTGAACTTCTCAAGGAAAAAGAAAAGGCTTTCATGTCTCAGGAGTATGACTGGGCTGGTAATGGTGAAGACTCTGATGATGATGTTGAGTATGTCAACTTGGCTCTTATGGCTGACAATCATGAGCAGGAAGCAAGTTCCTCAAGCAACCAGGTAACAATTACTAATCTTTCTGAGCTTTCTAAAGAGGAATGCGATAGTGCAGTAAATGAAATGTCTACTGTATTATATAATTTGCGTGTTACTCTTAAATCACTTACTAAAGAGAATTCAAGAATAAAAGAGACCAATCTGCTCTTAAGTGATAGGAATGCAATGTTAGAAGCACAGCTCATTGAATTTGAGAAAATGAGATGTGTTAGTAGGGATGCTAAGAAGGAACTTGAGAACGTGTTACAAAGGGAAGAAATTCTTAAAACACAACTTGAAATAGAACAAGGTGTGATTGCAAAATGGAAAGATGCCAGGAATGTTGCTACCAACATCATTAATGTTCAAGGTATGGAATCTTTCTGTGAGCAATCATGGAAAAAGAACAAAGAGAAGCTAGGGTGTGTTGGTGAAACCTTAGAATCAGAAACAGAGTCAACAAACAACAATGATCATTTGTTGGAGGTTGATATGTCAACGGAATGCAATGTTTCGTTGACACATGAACCATCAACCGATCAGGCTGTTTCGTTGACAGACAAAAGAAAAGAGAAACTCACTAGACTTAATGACAAGTATGGTCCTGTTACCAAGAACTTTGTTCAAGGTGAGTCTAGTAATTCAAAGAAAGTTGAGAAGCCTGTTGAGAGAGCTAATGTAGGTCACTTGTCTAACAAGCAATTGAAAGATAAGGTAGAAAAAGTTCAAAATGAGGCTAAGGGAAATAAAAAGAATAACAGGAATGGCAAAGTAGGAATTAACAAACACAACAATTACACACCTGATAAATATGCTCCTAGAAAGACATGTGTTAATTGTGGAAGTGTTAGTCACTTGTCTACTAACTGCAAATCTGTTAAGAAAACTGCTAATGTGAAAATTCCCAAGCCTGCAAGGAATAGTCCTATGCCTACAATGCCTGTTATGCCTAACATGTTTGCTCCATATGCACAATTTCAGAATCCATATGCTAACATGTCATTTGTGCAAAATCCATACATGAATATGTTTAATGTGCCACAAATGCCATGGAATATGAATAACATGTTTGTACCTCCAAATATGCATGCTGTAAATGAAGATATGAGCAACCCTCAGAAATCAACACCAAGGGTAAAGATTGATTTGAATCAATCTGAGCCCAAAGTGAAAAATGGTACAAAAGGGAATGCAAAGGCTAACAAGACAGGACCCAAGGAAACTTGGGTACCAAAATCAACTTGATTTGGTTTTGTTGTGTGCAGGGAGACAAAAGGAATCTTTGGTACTTGGATAGTGGTTGTTCAAGACACATGACTGGTGATTCTACCCTGCTCACAGAGTTTCAGGAAAGAGCTGGCCCTTGTATTGCTTTTGGAGATGACAGCAAAGGCTACACAAAGGGATATGGCTTGATTTCAAAAGAGAATGTCATCATAGATGAGGTTGCATTGGTGGATGGTCTTAAGCACAACTTGCTTAGTATCAGCCAACTTTGTGACAAAGGATTTTTAGTTACTTTTTCAAAAGAAGCCTGTGTTGTTTCTAAAGGAGGAAACAACAATGTGGTAATGACTGGATTCAGAAGAGGGAATGTGTACATTGCTGACTTTAGTAGCACAAGTTCAGACACCATCACTTGTCTTTTCAGCAAGGCAAGCAAGGATGAAAGTTGGTTATGGCACAAGAAGTTATCCCATCTGAATTTCAAAGTCATGAATGATTTGGTGAGGAAAGATCTTGCTAGAGGAATTCCACAGGTGGAGTTCTCCAAGGATGGTTTGTGTGATGCCTGTCAAAAGGGAAAACAGAAGAAGGCATCATTCAAAAGCAAGACAGTGTCATCAATTGTCCAGCAGCTTGAATTGCTTCATATGGACCTATTTGGCCCTGTAAATGTTATGTCCATCTCAAAGAAGAAATACTGTCTTGTGATTGTTGATGATTTTTCTAGATTTACATGGACTTTCTTTTTGCACTCTAAAGATGAGGCAAGTGAAATCATTATCAATCACATCAAGATGGTAAACAATCATCCTGACTTGAAAGTAAGAAGGATCAGGAGTGACAATGGGACAGAATTCAAGAATTCAAGCATAAAGGCGTTCTGTGAAGAAAATGGTATTTTACATGAGTTTTCAGCAGCAAGGACACCACAGCAAAATGGTGTAGTTGAAAGGAAAAACAGAACACTTATTGAAGCTGCAAGGACAATGCTAGATGAATCAAAGTTACCAACTTATTTTTGGGCTGAGGCAGTTAACACAGCTTGCTTCACTCAGAATATTTCTTTGATTAATCAGGCCAAAGGAATGACCCCTTATCAGTTACTCAAAAGAAAGAAGCCACTATTGGATTTTCTTCATGTCTTTGGATGCAAGTGCTTTGTTCTGAGAAATCAAGCTGAGCATTTGGGGAAATTTGAAGCAAAGGCAGATGAAGCAATATTTGTGGGATATGCAGCAGGGAAAGCTTACAGAGTCTTTAATCTCAGAATCAACATTGTTATGGAATCTGTACATGTTGTTTTTGATGATCTCAAATTACAAGGTCTCTGTGATGAAGGTTTCCATGAAAGTCTCTCTTTTGAGAATGAGGAAGGAGAACAAGTGAATCATGATAAGGCTACTGAGAAACAGCCTAAAGTGGTTGTATCTAGCACAGATGAAAGCAGCAGTGAAGATGAAGTTGCTGCATTAAGATTGAAAAGAATAGCTGCTAGTAGACCAAATGATCATTTCGTTGACAGTCATGATGGTGGTTTCGTTGACAGTCAAAATGAGCGTTTCGTTGACAACCAAAATGGTCATACCGTTGACAGTCATAGAAATGGTTCTAGAAGTGATCATTTAGGGACAACAAACTCAGGGGGAGTTTCTCAAGGACAAATGTCCAATCAAGGCAATCATGATCATGAAGCTACCTCGTCTAGAGCAAATCTACCTCCCTCAAGAAAATGGACTAAAGATCATCCCTTTGAACTCATTATAGGTGATGTTTCTTCAAAAGTCCAAACTAGAAGAGCAACTCAAGAAGAATGTCTATATAGCAGCTTTCTGTCTCAAGATGAGCCAAAGAAAGTTGAGGATGCACTTCTAGATCCAGATTGGGTTTTGGCTATGCAAGAAGAGCTAAACCAATTTGAAAGGAACAATGTTTGGAAGCTGGTGCCCAAGCCTAAAGACAGGAGTGTCATAGGCACAAAATGGGTGTTCAGAAACAAGATGGATGAAAATGGCATAGTCACAAGGAATAAAGCAAGACTGGTTGCAAAAGGCTACTCACAGGAAGAAGGAATTGATTTTGATGAAACATTTGCTCCTGTTGCAAGACTAGAAGCAATAAGGATTTTCCTAGCCTATGCAGCCCATGCCAATTTCAAAGTCTATCAAATGGATGTGAAAAGTGCTTTTCTGAATGGGGAATTGGAAGAGGAGGTCTATGTGAGTCAACCTCCTGGTTTTGAAGATGATGATTTTCCTGAATATGTATACTTCCTCCTCAAAGCACTCTATGGTTTAAAACAAGCACCTAGAGCCTGGTATGACACACTCTCACAGTTTCTTCTTGAGAATCACTTCACTAGAGGTACTGTAGATAAAACTCTTTTTCATAGGATTGTGAATGGCTCTACTATACTTGTTCAAATTTATGTAGATGACATAATCTTTGGGTCTACAGATGTGAAGCTTTGTCAAAAGTTTGCCAAGCTTATGCAAAGTAAATATGAAATGAGCATGATGGGAGAATTAACTTACTTTCTTGGTCTTCAAGTGAAGCAAGTTAATGAAGGCATTTTTATTAGTCAAACAAAATACATTCATGATTTATTAAAGAAATTTAACTTAATGGAATGCTCTCCTGCCAAAACTCCCATGCCCACTGCCACCAAACTTGAATTGAATACTAAGGAAAAATCTGTGGACATTTCAAGTTACAGAGGCATGGTAGGCTCACTTTTATATTTAACAGCTAGTAGACCTGATATTATGTTTGCTACATGTCTATGTGCTAGATTTCAGGCTGATCCTAGGGAATCCCATTTAGTTGCTATTAAAAGGATTTTCAGATATCTCAAGGGAACACCAAACCTTGGCATTTGGTACCCTAGAGAATCTGGTTTTGAACTAATTGGTTATTCAGATGCAGATTATGCAGGATGTAAAATTGACAGGAAAAGCACAACAGGCACCTGTCAATTCTTAGGAAACAAGCTTGTGTCATGGTTCAGCAAGAAACAAAACTCAGTTTCCACCTCCACAGCTGAGGCTGAGTATATTGCAGCTGGAAGTTGTTGTGCACAGATTTTATGGATGAAAAATCAACTACTTGATTATGGATTAAGAGTTGAGAAAATTCCTATTTTCTGTGACAACACTAGTGCCATTGCCATTACTGAGAATCCAGTGCAGCATTCAAGAACCAAGCACATTGACATCAAGTATCATTTCATTAGAGAACATGTTATGAATGGTACTGTGGAGTTACATTTTGTTCCAAGTGAACAACAACTTGCAGACATCTTTACCAAGCCACTTGATGAATCAACATTCTCAAGATTAGTAAGTGAGCTAGGTATGCTAAATTTCTCTTAATTATTTTTGAGATATTTGCAAGTCATAAAGCAGCCAGAAATTTGCTATGTTTTTCTGTGAATAAATTTTCTCAGGAAAAGGTAAAATTTTGTCTAAGTCAAAATTACTATGCCAACGGAATGCACCATTTCGTTGACAGTCTTAGCAGTTTTCTGGGTGTTTCGTTGATAGCTCTTTTATATCAACGAAACGCAGCTTTATCAACGAAATAAGACGGGACTTTAACCGCCCAATCCTGATTCGTTGATTTAGCGCTTTTTATCTGAACCGTTGAAATGTGACACGTCTTTTACCACGATCTATGCATACACCCCTGTAAGTATAAATCATGGTAATACTTTAAGAGTAACGGTTATATTTTTAAGCCAATCCAGTAATTTACATTTATTATTGGATTCATTTTCTGAGAATTTTTGGGGGAGTATTTAAGAAATTTTATTCTTATTTCTTTTTACCTGTTCTCAAAAATTCCAAAGGCTTTTTCTCTCTTCTTCTCTCTTTCAATCAATTCAGTTCGAAGCTTTCCTTTAATCAACAATGGCACCTATAGTTAAGCTTATGTCTGCTGGAGGGTTCATCTATGAGAAGAACAACTCCATCCCTTTTGTTGTCAAGGAAAACCCGAACAGTCTGTTCTTCAAAATGATGGATTTCATGAAGAATTGCAAGTTGAGCTATGCAATGTTTCACTCTACACCACTCTACAATGAGATAATCGAGGAAATTTGGACCTCATGTGAGTATAGTGGAACACACTGCACACTAAAATTCACTCTTCAAGGTAATGAGTACATAGTTAATTCTGATGTTTTGCAAGCATGTTTACATATTCCTGATAATAACTGTGATGCTTTGCCTACTAACACTGAAATAACTACCATGTTAAATTCTATAAACTACTCTTTGCCTACTGATAATCTGGGTAGAATAATTAGGAGAGGTTTGGTTAGAGAATACAGTTATTTAGCTGATGCATTCATTAAGGTCTTTTCTGGAAAGATTAGTAATTTTGATGCATTAACTAACTCTATGTTAATTCTCCTAACCATGCTTCTAAATGATAGATATCACAACTTTAGCACCCAACTTATGTATGAAATTGGTGCTAAGTTGGGTGACAAAGCAAATAGGAAGAAAAATATCTATTATGCTAGGTTTCTGATGATGTTGGCTAACCATGTTAGTCCAGCACCATTAGTTATCTCTAACCCTAATGCCAGGTTCGAGTGCTTTGTGCAAGAAAAGAGAGTATTGACAGACATACTCAGGCTGAACCACAATGGTGATGTTCCAGTGGTGTATCTGCCAATCATTGAGGTAACTACTACTATCCCTGTTAGTGTAGCTAACACCTCTACTGTTTTACCTTCCAATGTTGCTATGGAGTCTGTAGCTGTGACCCAACAGGCTCCTACCCTAGCAACAAAACCAAAATCAAGGAAATCCTCCAAGCCAACCTCAGGTGCTTCTCAAAAGGCACCTGTTGTAAAAACTACCACACAACCTAAGGGGAGTGAGTCTGGAGTTGTGAGAGGTGAGGGAAGGGGTGAACATCAAAGAAACCCCAAGGATAAGGAAGGACAGGTTAGTGTGTACCAGCCAAGCCCCATTGTGTCTTCCCAACAAGGCACAATGAGTAACATGGATTTAAGCACAAGTCTAATTGCATCCTCCCAAAAGGATGTGATTATTGAAACAAGCTCTCCTCCTAGAGCACAGTCCAAAAGGGTAAGGGACACTTCTAGCCCAAAGTCTACATTTTCCCAATACCAAAGGAGAGTGAAGCAAAAGTCCAAGGGTACACAGGGTGCACACACACTGGAAGCAACACTTCCAGTTTCTCAAATTCAGTTTGATGTAACCCCTATCATTACTCTGGGGTTACAGTCCCATTCTCTAAACATCAATCTTGAATTATCTCCATCAAATTCACCAACTCAATCTTTAGATGTGGACATGATCCATACATCTATTCCTGATTCTCCAACTCTAATCTTGGAGAAGCCCCACTCTGAAGCTGGTGGCCATCACTTGTTAAGTGATTTGTTGGGCCATCAACCAATTTTTTCTGAAGTTGCAAGGGGATCTGTGGACCATTCTTTAAAATCAATCACCACAGACTCTACTGTAATTTCTCATTCTCAAAGTGCTTTCTTGACTTCATCAACGAAACAGTCTATTTCGTTGACAAGTGTTTCTCCATCAACGGTATCCATACCGTTGACAGTTCAAACTACCATTCCGTTGATAGTTCACTCTGCACCTTTAATTGAAAATCAAGTTGTTCCCACAACTAGTGCAGATGATCTAGTGGTAGTTGAGACACTTCTAGGACTGAGAGGGAGTGAAATTGAGAGGCTGGCTTGCAGCCAGGCAAAAGGAGAGCTTGAGAGTGAGAGGCTGGCTATTTCTTCCAGCCAGGCAAAAGGAGAGATTGAGAGTACCACCTTAGTAGGTGAAGGTGAGGGTGTGAGAGGTGTGAGCCATGGGGAGCCCATGATGCAGGAAAAGAGTGGAGAGAGAGAAGGGACTACAGGAGCTATAAGGGGGGAAGCAGCCATTGCAAGTGAGTTAATGGAGGTCAGTGAGGGAGAAAGGGAACTTACTTTCCAAGAGCATTATCAACAAACTCTGGATAGTATTTCCCTGGATCCTGAGACCTTTACTCATCCTGTGCCAGCCTATCAAATTATGGCTCAGCAGGGCAATGTGGAGGCAGAAAGGTCACTAAATCTAATTCATACAACTGCATCAATGCAAAGAGCAAAGGATGCACTGACCAATCTACCTTCAGGAGCTGCAGCAAGTGGAGAATTTGAGTTTTCTGATGATGAGGACAGCTATGGTGATAATCTACAGGTGGCCACCACTTCACAGACTGGGACTTCTGTGGTGCCTCCTACACCAGGCTGGCTTTCTCAAGGTATGCATGGTAGAGCCACTCTAGATGCTGCTATCTCCAGGCAGTACAATGAAGCCTACTTAGCTCATGAGTCTGCAAATGCAAGGGACAAGAAATTCTACAAGGCCATCATGGATTCTCTGGAAATTCAAAGGCTACAAATGATGCAGACAAGGATTGAGGCTACAGAAATCAAGGACTCTATTACCAATTTCAGGGATGCTAACTACAGGATGATGGATGAAAAGCTCCCTCTTCTCACTATGTCCAGAATGAACAGGTTTTTCTCTAAGGAACCTGAAGTGGCTACCTCCTTGAAGACTCTCTCTTCTAGAGTGGACAAGGTGGAAGCTACTTTATCTCAAATGCAAAAGGAACAGGAGAAGCAGACTCAACTTTTGGCCCAGCTAGTGGCAGCTCAAGGACTCCCAGTTGTCTCTCTTGATGATAACAAAAAGGGGGAGAAATCTCAGGAGCTAACCATTCAAATCACAAAGGTGCTGGTCCCAGCCATCACATTGCCACAGGAGCCACTAGCAATGGGGGAGTTTGGGAAGAAGAAGAAGGATAGTATTGACCTGATCCAGGAAGCTTCTATGAGGATGAAACTTGCAGAACAAATCAAAGATCACTGGTCCAACATAGAAGCAAGGTTCAAGAAAATTACTGAATCTTCAAAGACAGATCAGCCATCAACAAATGCAATGGTGACTGTACAAGTGGAGCCACAGTTCAAGAGCTCTTATGCTATAGAGCCCCTTCTACATGGAGTCATTCTAGGACCAAGAAAGGAGAAAGGACAAACTTCATGCATTAGGGATGTGGAAGAAGCTACATTACAAAGAAGCTTATCTCCCAAGTCTCCTGCTAAACCAAAAGGCAAAAACATAGCAAGAACTTTCTATCCTGCACCTTATCCAGATGAGCACAAGCTACTTGGACTTCTCATCACAAAAAGCAAGGAAAGCAATGATTATGAGATAAGGAAACAAAGGGCAATTGTCTACAGGAATGGACAAGAAATTTGTGTTTGGGCTGGTCACCCAAACTTTGCTGAAGCTAAAGCTGAAGAATCAGAAAGAGCAGCAATGCAAGCTCTTGCAGTTGCTCAATCTCTTGATGAAGAAGAAAGACAGCAAGAAGAAAAAGCCCAAGAGGAAAGGAGTGAAAAGAAGAGTACAAGGCAACCAAAGGCAAGGGCTAGAAGAAACATAACCCTTGAAAATGATGACTCTCAGAGTATTGCATCAGACTCTTCTGTACCTCCAACAATTCCTGATCCATCTTTAAAGTTAGCCTGTGATCCCAAACATCTTGTTAATTATCATGATCAGCCAATTGAGCCAAAGGAAGAGCCAATTGAGCTTGATGAGGCTAATTTTCCTAAATTCCTTTTTGAGATGGATCCAAAGAAGAAATTAAAGCAAAGGGCTGTCAAGGCAAAGCCAGTATTTGTGAGAAAGCCACAACCTCAAAAACCCCCTTCAAATCCAGAGGACTGCATGTACATTGCTGACATCAGGGAAGAATCCAGTTTGCATCTTGATTTAGACAACCTGGTGGAAGTAAGGGGCATTGCAGCTTCTCAGAAGCTACCTGAAAGACTGGTTTTCACATACAAGGGTGGTAGAGAACAAATTTGGCCTCTCTACAGAATTCTAGGAGAAGACTACCAAACACTACTCACAGTGTTTAGATGCTTGAAGAAAGACTTTGGCTTCACCAAAACAGCCAAGTCTGAGGTGGTCTCCAAAATATGTCAAATAAAGGCTAGCTGGAACAAGCCTGAGGCTCTTCCCAGGATGCTAAGAGTGCCCTCAACAGGAAAGAAGATCCATCTTCAACCTTTCTGGATGATGGAATTCAAGGACAAGGACAACTGCAGAAGGTTCTTCAGGATGGAAGACCAGCTGGACAAGGCATCTAATCAGACTCTAAGGTTTATGCAATCCATGCTTGGTGATCAAGATGAAGAAGAGAAGATCTTTTACAGAAGGCTACAGGTCCAGATTGAGGAGAACAACTCTAGGAGAGGGAAGAAGACTATGCCCCAAAGAAGACAAAGATGAATTATTTGCTCAGTCTAGAGGAGTACATTTGGGCATCAGTCTTGTAAGTCTTGCATTATTTCTAAAACTTTATGAAGCTCAATACAATTTTTACTTTTATCATGTGTAATATGCCTGAGTGTTTTTGTTATCATCAAGGCTCTTGATTTATGGCTGTTATTCTATCAGTCATAAATTGGGGGAGATTGTTAGGAATATGTTGTTCTTGATGATAATGATAAAAACACTTAGTAGATTTTGTATTAAGTTCTTTTGTAACTGTCAACGGAATGGCATGCTTTGCAGTGTTTCGTTGACAGGAAGCTCATCAACGAAATGAGTGTTGTAGCAATTGCATTGTACAATACTTCACAGTATGATAGGCATTTTGTTGTATGTATCAGATAGGTTTTCTAAGTCATGTTGACTAAGTACTAGATAGGCAAAATAGGTTGGTTAATTGTACATATATTATGCCTTGTAATTTTGCCTAAGTGAAGACATGTCAACGGTATGAAGATTACTCTGTCAACGGTATGGAGTTTACCCATCAACGAAACAAGGGAAACACCATCAACGAAATGGAGAATAAAGCTATCAACGAAACACATCTCCATGCCATCAACGAATCATTATTGCTTTTCTATATAATTGACAAAGTGATAGTGACAGGTTCCTGACAGATCAAAAAGGAGATGTGGAAGTGTACTTTGCATTGGAAACCATTAAAATGGACATGGGGAATAAGGAAACATCCCAGTTTCCAATTGGGCTCTTGGGAGTGATCATAATAAGCATAAAGACAAAAGCAAGGATCTCCAAGGACCACTGGACAAAGGGATGAAAAGCAAACTATTGGCGGTTACTCATTGTACTTTTAGTGTAACCAAAAGTAGGGTTGTAAACTTGGGTTTATATAACCAAGTGTAGCAGTTACTTTAGAAGTAAGAAGAAAAACAAAGAGTTTGTATTAGCTATCTTTGAGAGCATTTTTCTTCTCAACAACCTTGTAACTGAGCAGCTGTGTACATTTGTATCACAGATTATTTCCGCAATAAAAACACTTCAGTTGGATCATCAAACAATCCAACTGAATTATTTATATCTTGTGTTTTTATTTATTCAGTTCAGTTTAATTTTATAAAGTATTTTTAAGTTAAAGAAATATCAAGAATTGTATTCAACCCCCCCTTCTACAATTCTGTTAGGTCATTTGGGATTAACAATTGTTGAATACTTGAAGGTTGATTGAGATATTTTATCCTTTCGAGGGTTTAAGTTTGTTTATTAGTAAAACTTAAGGAAATCACCAACAATAAAGAAAAAAGACTTTGTTGCAATTCAAGATCATATTTGGCAGTTGGCAACCAGACTGGGTGAGTGTGTGACGTCTCCTGTTTGCTCAGAATATAGTCCTGTGTTGTGGAATTTAAAATATATTTTTTATTTCACCTTTGCATTGTTGTTTAAAGAGTTTTCAGTGACTCTGGTTGACCTGGTTAACTGCTTTTTTTAAAAGCTTACAATATTTACACTGGTCCATATTTACACTGCTACCTCCATGCAGTGGAGATTGATTCCAAAGATTCCGTTGTCTGGAACCAGCTGGGCACATTGTCATGCTCAATGGGCTTATTCAGCATCTCCCGTTGGGCATTTGAGCAAGGGTTTGTTTGTAGTCCTAACATCTGTGAGTCCCTCTCTTATAAAGGACACATATGCATCCTCTATGTTTAATAATTAGTTTTTGTTTTTATTGTAGATAGCATCCTGCATTGAAATAACTTATTCGTGTTATATTATATATATTTTTACGTGGCTTGATGGGCATAATGTTTTTCCTGAGGAAATTTATTTTAGGATCCCATTCGATAGAGTCGTACATCATGAATGTCTTCTTGTCAATGTCTTCATGTCTTCTTGTCAATGTCTTCAGGGAATTGCATGGAGAAACTACTGGAAGTTCTTATTGCTATTGGCGATGAAATTGCTTGCCTTTCTGTTGCAGATTTAATTTTGAGACACTTGCCTTCCCATTCTCGTGTTTTTATGTGAAAAATACCATTGTAGAGTCAGAACCAATACCATTTTCTCCAAGAGTTATAGATAAGTTGGAACACAAACATGTCCGCTTGAAATTCCAGAACAAAAGAAAGGCGATCGATGATGAATTAGTAGAGGGTGTTGCTGCAAAGAAGCTGAACCAGAATCTAGATGTTCACCTTGCAGAAGCCACCTCGACAGCATCTTGTTGATTGTTTGGCTGAGAAACATTGTTTCTCTAGTAATTGGGTTCTTTTTGTGAGGCCGAGAAATATTTTCCTCTTATGGTCTTTTGTTTATCGTTTAATATATGTCGGTGTTAATTTCTGATAGGTGGTTTGACTTATCTTGTTAATTTAATTTTCTTATAATACATGTGCAGGATCCCAATAAGTTTGTTGCTGCTGTTGCTTCATCTGCAATTGCTGATTCTGGTGCTGCTCCTGCTTGTGCAGCTGTTGAAGAGAAAAAGGAAGAGCCTGCTGAAGAATCTGATGATGACATGGGCTTCAGCTTGTTTGACTAAATTCTGTTTGCATGAATTGCTAAATCAACTTTGATGTCTGGTGTTTTTTTTTGCTATTTAATGTTGAGACTTGCAAACCTTTAGACTTCTAGTATTGCTTTTAAATGATTGTGTTTTATTGCTTAATGGATATTGCAGAATTTTTAAAATTCCTGTGGTTTTCTAGGTTTATACTCTATATTGTGAGCCAATGATATGGTTTTCTAGATTTATTATGAGCCAATGAGGGCTTCTCTACGAAAAAGACGATTGTTGAAAATAATAACAAACAACAAGTTGTCCAAGAAAAACAGTTGTGAATTAGATATTCATACAACATTTTGCACTAAAGAACCATTGTCTAACTTCATAAAACGCAACATGACACAATATTGTTATGTTGAGTGCAATGAACTCAGACAACAAACATTAAACAACAAAGTGTTGTCTAGAATGAACAAACACAATATTTCCGAAGAAGAAGACCATTGTTGAAATCTAAACCAGACAACCATTTTAGTAGAAAAATCGTTGTACAACAAAAATTAAAACAAGTTCTTTTTAGTTGAAAACTATTGTCTATTTAGCGAACAACAACAAAACTTTAATAAGAATGTTTTGTTGGAGATGAATCCTTACAACACTTTTCTAAAAAAATGTGTTGTTGTTTCTGGTAATTAGACAACAGTTTTGTAAATAGTGTGTGTTGTTGTAAGCATGTCACACAACGATTCTGCACCGTTGTCTGAGACGCGTAAGAGACAGCGGCTCAATAGACAACAGGAAAACAGGGTGTTACACAACGGGCATCCCCCGTTGTGTGAAGCTGTTTTTCTTGTAGTGATCTGATAAACCAGAAATGTCCGAGGCCACTAGGAGTTGAGATTGTTGAATGGAATTGATCTTAGGGAGAAAAGTTGTCTTCAGGCTCTCAACATCATTCTTGAGTAGTCCCAGCTGATTGTTGACAGAGGTGGAAGAAGAAGACCGTTCAACCACTTGTGCTTGTAGAAGTTCTTTCTCAACTTGGGTTTTGGATAATTGTTCTTCTAGAGCAGCTATTTGATCTAACAATGATCCAGTGTTTGTGTCAATGTGTGTCCTAACCTGAATTTCTCTCAAAGGTGTTTCACTCAACTCACGTGCATGTGTTTCACTCTGTGTTTGCCTCTCATCTCTCAATACAAGATGTCTACTTTCTCCAGAATCTGATGTAGCTACAATAGAAATCATCCTAGCCCCTTCAAGAGAGGTCAATGATGGTGCAATGGGAGTTCGCGAATCCCTATCCCTAGTGAATTCTATCAAATCATTTGGATTTGATGTCTGAATTTCTTCATTGATAGACTCACCAGGTTGCCTTCCACTTTTTCCAGTTAAAACTGCGAGTGAAAAATCCCTTAGGGGAGCCAGAGATGTTCCCTCTGGGAGGGGAGAAAATGATTATGTTAAAAGGGGCCAAGAATCAGATTTTCCCTTTGATGCCTGTGAAGGCACTTCTACCGTGACAATAGTAGGCACTGAAACCAACCGTAAGTGATCTCCTGACAAAGTGTTATGAGTTTCATCTAAAGTTACGTCTTCTCCCATTGTGAGTAATGGGAGTGTGCTTGACTCAGTACAAGTTGCCATGGCCCTATGACGAAGTTCAATAGATTCATCGCATTGAGAGAATGTCTCTAGAAGCGGTTCATTGGCCATATCTAAGTCCATATCCTGTTGGGAGGATACAGATGGGCTGACAGATGCCTCAGTATATGTCTTTCTTTTCTTTGGTGGAGGCAGAGCTGTGGGATCACTCAGAGATTCTTCTTCACTACTACTTCTATATCTGACAAGTGCATTATGTTCAGGCTGAGAGGCCAATGGAGTTGTTGACTCAATGTTTGGCTCCATGACCTGGGTTAGAGGTTGTGTGGTTCTACAACTCAATGTTTGGCTCCATGACCTTGGTTAGAGGTTGTGTGGTTCAAGGGAATTATGTGAGGACTAGGATTTACATTGATTCTTCTTATTCTCTAGACAAATTCCCACTCCCGTGGAATATACGATTTGTTAGAAATGAATACTACTAGAAACTAGACAGAGGGGGGGTGAATGGATAGTTTGATATGTTTTTCGATTCTTGAAAACTAAGTAACAGACTGTATATGATTGTGATATGTAATATGCAGAAAGTAAATAACACACACAATCACTTTAATCTACTTTGTATAAGCAAATTAAATACTACAGCTTTCCAAGAAATTCACAATAGAATTTCTGGCTTCTAAACAAGAACAGTTTGAACTTGCTTGCTTACAGAGAAAAGAGCTTAGCAAATAACTATGTGTATCTCTCTTACAGCTAACAATAGGATGTGCATGATATATATAAGCCCTATACAAACTAGTGCATACACCTATTTTTACACAGTTACCCCTTGCTGAAAGTCCAACTTGTCCTGCCATAAGACGTTAACTGTGTCAGGAAGGACCACCTGCTTTTCGGAGTCTTTCCCGTTTCTGTAGCTGCTTGTCTCTTATCTTTCTCTCCAAGTTTAGCTGTAGATTTGCCATCTGTTCTTTGGACCACCTTGCCAGAACAAATGCTTCAGTATTTGTCTCTTTTGATTCTTGATTCTGTACCTTGATTTGTGTTGTTGTAAACGGCTAAGTGTTGATATCGTGAACTCCACTTCATTCCTGACTTCGCGATCTCACTTGTGCGGACTTCGCGATATAGCCTTTGAAGACTTTGCGACATAGGTCATTTGAAGACTATGCGACATAGGTCATTTGAAGACTATGCGACATAGGTCATTTGAAGACTATGCGACATAGGTCATTTGAAGACTATGGGACATAGGTCATTTGAAGACTATGCGACATAGGGCTTCTGAGGACTTCACGATCTAGGCTTCTTTGACTTTGCTGACTTCAACACTTCACGACATGTGTCTTGAGGACTTCTCGACATAGTACAAAATGGACTATGCGATATAGTACTTCACTACATGGATATTGGTGACTTCACGACATAGCTTTCTTCTGACTTTGCTATATAATGCCTTAGACAAATTTCTGCAACTTATTTCTTCATAGCCTTATTTATCTCTATCCTGCTGCATGAACACTTCTGAACTTCTACCAGGACAATTATTCAATGGCCTATATACAATCTAGATGCAAGAAACTTTACTAAGCTCATTATAACTTTGAGCATACATGATCAAGCTAATGTTCATGAGAACAAGACAAGTACATTTAGAGACCTATACTATATCCCAGTGATAGAACTCACTAGGTCATGTAATGTGACATTGTCACATAGTGTAGGCTTGTTAATAGTGGTATTCAGACATGTCTTGAGCCTAACAATCTCCCCCAAATTGTGAGTAAGATCCTTAGGCACAATTTCATGTCTGATAACAAGCCTAACTTACATAAAAGGAAATTTAGTAACAGAGAGAACAATTCATGAACATTGAGATCAGAAATTTGATTTCATAGAAAAATTGAAAGCTTACAGATTACTTTTGTTGCTCAGCAGCTTCAGCTTCCAATTGCTTCTCTAGCAAATCATCATATATCTTCTTTTTCCTTATCTCTTCTTTTCTCTTCATGTCTATGATGGCTTCTTGAAGTTCTTCTCTTGCAATCAGTTCTTCAATGAGAGGTGAGCCTTTCAAGTCATCAATTGCAGCCTTGAGTGCACTCTCTACATAGGAATCAAGAAACTCCATCCTTATTTTGCTTTGACCTCCATGTGAGTTTTTGTACTCCACAATGTAAGGATTTTGCTTGACCCTGCACATCCCTTTCTGCCTTAGCTCCTTAGCCCTCTTCTCCATCTCAGCCATTTCTTTCTCTCTCTGTATTTTTTTCTCTTCATTCTCTTTCCTCATGTTTTCTTCATAATCAGCATGCATCTTTAAGTACCTGGCAATATCTATCTTCCATGTTCTTTCTTCTTTTTCTTCAAAATTCAGTAAGGCATTTATCCTTTCAAGCTCATACTTATAGAAATATTGCCAGCTTCCTTGCTTCATTATCCTTTCTCTTCCATCAGTGTACTTGATCTCTAGATGATCCAACTTCACTTTGACTTCAAAGATCCTTTGAGCCCTCAAAAATGCTAGGGCATCTTCATCATAGTCCTCATCTAGTGGAAGCACATTGATGCCAATAACATTTGTGAGTTTTCCAGTCTTCTTTGTTATCCTTATCCTTTTGGGTACACTCTTGATCTTCAAATGCTTCACAAGAGATACCTTTCTGGAACAAGGAGAATTAGTCTTCAGTGCCACATCACTTGGAAGTAGCTTCATTCCTTTCCCCTTCATCCACTGTAACACTCCACTAGCTGTAACTTTGTGGAAGTGTTTTCTTGAAATTACTTTAGTGGCTTTATCTTTCTTCTGTGGCAATTCAGGTTCAGAAGTCATGGATAATGATTTTGGAGGATCATTGCTAACAGTACCCACCCTAGACTTAGAGTCTTGTGTTGTGGTTAAAGTACTGCTGGCAATGTCCTTGACTTGCTGAATTCCACTTCTTGTTTTCCTGGTTGTTTCCTTTGTCCCTTTTGAGTCCCTCTTGTCATCACCAGCATCTTTTGATTTCTTTTGATATTTGCTCCTGCTGCTCTCACTAGATCCATCCTTATTTCTCCTTGTCTGAGATCTCCTTTCATAGGTTTTCTCCTCATCATCATCCTCCCCATCCTTCTTTTTGCTCTTTTCTTTGACAGATTCAGGAATGACTCCATGAATCAGAAAAGATTGTAGAGTTCGAATCATCTCTAGTTCCTCAGCTGTCCTAGCTCCTCTCTTAGCTCTCAGCATTTGCAGCACCTGGTTGATCTTTGCATTGTTCTTCATTAAAAGGTCTGAGGGAATTACTAGTTGGTCAATACTACTGTCTTGAGATAGGCTTTGGTAAATTATTGTCCTTGGCTTGGATATAACCTCAGGCAATCTTTTATTCTGGTCCATCTTCAAGTCATTATAAAGACTTTCATTGTTCATCCCATGCTTTTCAATCAACTCCAGAATGATTGACAGCTCAGTAAATCTCAGTTTCTCTAGAGTTTGAAAAGCTAGGTGCCACAAGCAGTTGTCCTTGCACACCATGATTATCTCTCTTAGATGGACATCCTTGATTTTCCTTACTGCCACTGTGAAATACTTGATGCTTTCCTTGATCTTCTGTCTGTACATCCTTGCATCTCCTTGAGCACTGCTGTAGATGGCTTTCAGAAAGTCCAGAAAGGCCTCATTATGATAGATGTTTGAGTTGGCAACTTCCTGTAGCTTGGCCTCTGTGATTATATCAGCATTGACAGGTTTAGCATTGGAAGTAGGTTGAGGATTTGAGATATCTTTAGGCATTGTTGATGGATAGTAGGTGGTTGAGATTGTGCTCTTCTGACCTTCTGCACTTATGACCTCTACAGGGGGAAGAATGATTGGCTTTATGGTTTCTTCAATTAGTATGCCCTTGCCCTTATGCTTTGACTGCTTGGCAGGTACTCCCCCTCTTTGTTTCAGAATGACCTCCTTTTGTTTCTCCCCCTTAGGCTTGGGATCAGACAAGATGACTTGAGCTTCCCCAGGGATAGGCAGGTTCATTTGCTTCATCATTGAAGTCAGCATCTACTGTTGCACCAGCAGGATATTGGAGGTGTTGTTGCCTTGGTCATCCAATTTGTCATTGAGCTGTTTTAGAGAGTTGGCAAGCTCCTTGTTTTCATCTTTCAGAGAGGCCACTTCTCTTTCAAGACCATCCACCTTTGAGAATAGCTGTTGAGACTTGAAAGAATTGAGAGATTGCTCCTTGAGCTTGGCAAAGTCAAATTTGGAGATGTTTGACAGAGGGACCTCATCCACCAATTTGTCACCATACTGATTCTTCCAAATTACATTCAGCATTGCATTTGAGTTGATATTGGCCTTGACTTGATTTTCCAGGGTTGTAGCCAGCTTCCTGATGTTGTCTGTGACCATGGCCAGAGAGAGGTCCATCATGCTTACAGTAGAGTTTGTCTTCTGGATTTCTTTAAGGATGCCTTCCACCTTGGGAAAATCAGAGAGATATGAATTTCTGAGCTGAGTGAGGGATCTGTCTGTCGCCTCCTGGATAGAAGAAATCTCTGATTGAAGCCCTTTCCCAAGATAGTGCAGAGCCTTTAATTGATTCCTGTAGACATCATTAACAGCCTCATAGATAGCAGTAGGAGAGAGATCCTTTGCATTGGAGCCCAGAGAAGTTAGGTAATCTTCTCTTAGAAAAGCTAGGGCATCCTTGAGCTTGAGAGTCCTCTTAGCATCCAACCAGGCATCCACATTTCCCTCTGGTTCAGCTGCATCCACTATCTTCTCCTGCTGCGCTTCAACATCCTCCTTGTGGCAGAGTAGAATGGCTTCATAATCAGCATTTGGGAGATTTGAGGTGAGAAGATGTTGAGCTATCTTTGAGAACTCATCAATCTGTGCCACATGGAGATCTTGTATGGCTTCTTCTGTCATATTGGAAGGCACAGATGATGATCCTGAAGGCCTGTCATGGTGCACAGGCTTCAGCCATTCTGACATAGTGGCCTGAGCCAAGTGAGAGCTAGTGCTAGGCACTTCATGAGATGTAGGATTTTGAGTCTCCTCCAGCCTTGGAATGGTTGTAGGGTCTGATGTTGTCTCCATTGAAATGGGATGTGTTACAACAGCAGCCCTATTTGTCTGTGAAGATAGTTCCACATCCCTAAGGATGGGAGAATTTGGCATAGAGTCTCCAGTGAAAACTGGTGAATCCTCCATGTTTTTGTTGGTGTCATTAGAATATGGCCCAGCATGCATTCCCTGACCAACTAGATGTGGGTTCTGGGTGGTGAGCATAGTGTCATGCACCATGTCACTTGAAATTGGCTCAATCACAGGAGAGAATTGTGATTGATCAAAGGCAAGATTGTCATTGGAATGACTCTCTTGTTCAGAAGAAATTTTTATGGAAGAATCTGAGAGAGAAGTGGGGTTTAGATTAGATTGTGGCAACTCCCCCTGAGAAATAGGAGGAGTTTCAACAGTGATGTGCTCTCCACTCTGTGTATGGTCAGCCTTATCACTCCTAGGGTCAAGAGTGAGTTCTTGACCCTGTGCAGACTCTGTACAGGGTGCAGTGGGGAGACTGCTCTTTTCAATGCCAATGACCTGTTGAGAGGCCATGGACAGTAACAGGTGTACCCCTTTTTCCACATCTGAATCCTGTTGGGAGGATCCAGTGGTAGGTTTGGATTTGGATTTCTTACTTTGTCTGGTGAGAGGTGACTCAGGATTCTCACTAGCTATCTCTACAGATTCATTTATCACTGCTAGGGCTCTCTTCTTTGACTTCTTTTTAGTAACACCAATCTTTTGAGAGATTGATGCACTTGGCTGCCTAACTTCTATGGTACTGTTTACAGTGGGGTTGCTGGATGGGATGGGAAGGCTGGGGTTAGACTGTGTAGCTCCTTCAGTCTCAGCCTCCCCTGTCCAGGAAAGTGCATGGTATATTGGCTTATCAAGTGGATAAGACTCAAATGTGTCCTGCATATGCTTGGTCACACTTAGAATCACATCCACTTGATTCCTTGTGTCGAATGAGCCAAATAGAACTTTGGACATGGACTTGGAATAAGCCATTTTAGTTTTATCTATACCCTCTAATTCATGGACATTTGCATCAAGAAAATTTAAAATTACTTGAAGGAAACGAGGGTAAAAGATGTCATTACCTCTACCACGAACAGTCCTGCCTAGCCTCTGAGCCAATTCTTTGAGAATTATGGCTCCCACATTGATCTCCTGGTTGTTGGCCAAGGAGTAGGCTAGCTTCACAGCAATGTGACTGATATGGTCCCATCCTGTCTTCCTGCAGAGAAACACCTTCTGGAGTGCGTCAAACAGAAATGACCACTCCCTTCTCACAAACTTCTTATTTAGCTTTCCAGTATCTATCTCTTCAGCATACCGAATGAAGGTCATGAAATCTACGATTTGAGCATCTGTAGCTTCTTGGTCATGACCCTCAACCTTGAACCCCAAAGCTTCATTGATTTCCCTTTCACCAAACTGAAAGTGTTTGCCTCCAATTGAACAACTAACCTCCTGGAATGAGGTTCCATCTTCCCTAGCCATTGTTGATACCAACGCCGTTCTCCAGAATCCTTCCAACACATCGACATACAAGGTAGGGTTCAGGGTTAGGGCTTGGCTTAGGTAGGAAGTGTTCAAGAACCGTACAAAACACTTGTACCTTGGGTTAGCCTCAGCCTCAGAGGGAATGGTGAGAAGATTGGTTTCTTTGGGAATGGTTAAAGGGATAGAGGATGATACTGTTTGAGATTTGGGTGCCATTTCGAGAGAGAGAGTGAAGGAGAGAGTAGAGAATTTGTGCTTAGGTTTAAGAGTTTGAGAGTTTGAGAGCAATAGACAAGATGAAAAGTTGTGAACGGTTAGAAAAGAGTATTTATATGATAGAGACACTGCGATATGGAGTTATGAATTTGTACAGTCTATTTGTATGTCGCGAAGTCAAAAATGGCCTGTACCGCAAAGTCTTGCACAGTATATCGCATAGTCTCAGAAATGAACTATGTCGCAAAGTCCTCAAGATGAAAGGATCGGGGAGACTTTGCGATATAGTAGAAATACCCTGTCTAAAGCTCTCTATTGAGAATTTTAAGCATATTGTCAGACTTTCATCAAATTTTGAAATAAAATTAATTTAAATCAAAATTCTGTCAAATGTGGAGACTTGTCGATATAGTTATTCTAAGTCGCGAAGTCATAAAATGAACTATGTCGCAAACTCATGAAATGAACTATGTCGCGAAGTCTCACAATCTCAACAGTTTGCGATATAAGTCTGTTTGATTTGAACTGTGTCGTGAACTCTGAAAATCATCTATATCGAGATGTCTCAAAAGCTCACAACTTTACTAACAAATGATTTTGAAAAATTTGCAGTAAAATACTGAAATATTTATAAATCATATCTCAGCTAATTTTCACTCCAAAAAAATAGAGCATTTAAATACAGTGAAAATTTACTGCTGCAACAATTTACTGGCATACTTACTTAGAGCAACTAAATGAAGGATTGAGCATTCCAATTTCACTCACAAGTCTGTTGAAGACTGCTTCATTCAGAGGTTTAGTAAATATGTCAGCTAATTGTTTCTCAGTGGGAACATAAGAGACTTCTATGGTACCATTTGCAGCATGTTCCCTAATGAAATGGTACCTGATCTCAATGTGCTTTGTAGTAGAATGATTAACAGGATTGGCAACTATGGATATTGCACTAGTATTATCACACATTAGGGGAATGTGTTCTAACACTAGCCCATAATCCATGAGTTGATTTCTAATCCAAAGCAATTGAGCACAGCAACTTCCAGCAGCAATGTATTCAGCCTCAGCTGTGGATGTTGCTGTGGACTGTTGTTTCTTACTAAACCAGGACACTAACCTTTGACCTAGGAATTGACAGCTTCCAGAGGTGCTCTTCCTGTCAATTCTGCATCCAGCATAATCAGAATATGTGTAGCCAACCAGGTTGAACCCAGTGCCCTTTGGATACCATAGCCCAAGATTAGGAGTCCCCTTCAGATACTTGAAGATTCTTTTGATAGCCATCATGTGAGATTCCTTGGGATCAGACTGGAACCTTGCACAAAGGCATGTGGCAAACATGATGTCTGGCCTGCTAGCTGTGAGATAGAGTAAGGATCCAACCATTCCTCTATAGACCTTGATATCAACTCTCTTGCCTTTCTTGTCTTCATCCAGCTTGATTGCAGTAGACATAGGAGTTTTAGCTGGGGATGATTCTTCTAAACCATATTTCTTTAAAAGATCCTTGACATACTTAGATTGGTTTATAAAGATGCCATCCTCCCTTTGATGTACTTGCAGGCCTAGAAAGTAGGTTAACTCTCCCATCATACTCATCTCATATTTGCTTTGCATCAACTTAGAGAACCTTTCACAGAGTTTTTCATTTGAAGAGCCAAAGATGATATCATCCACATAGATTTGAACAAGAATGATATGATTTCCATGCTTCTTGAAGAATAGGGTTTTGTCAATTGTACCCCTGGTGAATTGATGCTCAAGAAGAAATTGAGATAGAGTCTCATACCAGGCTCTTGGTGCCTGTTTGAGTCCATAGAGTGCCTTGAGCAATCTATACACAAAGTTTGGGAAGTCTTCACTTTCAAAGCCAGGTGGTTGAGACACATAAACTTCTTCAGCAAGATCACCATTGAGAAATGCACTTTTCACATCCATTTGATACACCTTAAAATCTGAGTGAGCTGCAAAAGCCAGGAAGATTCTGATGGCTTCCAGTCTAGCTACAGGTGCAAATGTCTCATCATAGTCAATGCCTTCTTGCTGACAATATCCTTTGGCAACCAGCCTTGCTTTGTTTCTTATTACCACTCCTTCTTCATCCATTTTGTTTCTGAACACCCATTTGGTGTCAATAACATTCTTTCCTTTTGGAGGAGGTACTAGTTCCCATACTTTGTTTTTCTCAAATTGATTCAATTCTTCTTGCATGGCAACAATCCAATCAGAATTCTTCAAAGCTTCTTCAATTAATTTAGGTTCCTCTTGTGACAGAAAGCAGCTATACAGACATGTATTTAATGTTGCCCTCCTTGTTCTAACTCCCTCACTAGGATCTCCAATGATTTGATCCCTAGTGTGGGCTCTGTCCCATTTCCTTGTGTGCCCCTGTTCATTTCCTTGATCTGTTCCAAACTCATTTTGGTTGATAGGTGCATTCTCTTCTTCTCCCCCTGTTTGTGAACCCTTGCACAGGTGTTTGAAGAAGATTGTCAACTTCAAGGATTTCATTCTCTAGAACAGTTTGAACAAGGGGTTCATCTTCACTTTCAGAATCCTCAAGATAGCCTTGATTCTCAAATCTCAATGGCACACTGTCTTGATCACTTGTTTTTAGTCCAGGAGTTTTCTTGTCATCAAAGGTAACATCCATGCTTTCCATGACTTTGTGTTGCTCAGGTACAAATACTCTGTATGCTGTCCTTTCCAGAGAGTATCCAATGAAGATACCTTCAAATGCTTTAGCATCAAATTTTCCAACATGCTCAGAGGTATCTTTCATCACAAAGCACTTGCTTCCAAACACATGCAGGTGCTTTAAGGATGCTCTTTTTCCAGTCATTAATGAGTAAGGAGTTTTGCCAGACTTCTTATTGATTAATGTTCTATTTTGCACATAGCATGCTGTATTAACAGCATCAGCCCAAAAGCTAGTGGGTAGCTTTGCATCCAGCAGCATTGTCCTTGCAGCTTCAATGAGAGTTCTATTCTTTCTCTCAACTACTCCATTTTGTTGAGGTGTTCTAGGAGCTGAGAATTGTTGAGAAATTCCTTTATCTTTGCAAAACTCATACAATGTTGAATTTCTGAACTCAGTCCCATTGTCACTTCTCAAAGCAACTACAGAGGAACCAGTGCTTTGTGCTTCTTTGTCAACTCTCTTGATATGCTCTATTATGACTTGGGGTGCTTCATCCTTGGAGAATAGGAATTCCACCCAAGTATATCTTGAATAGTCATCTACCATCACTAGAGCATATTTCTTTTTGGAGAGGGACATTACATTCACAGGGCCAAATAAGTCCATGTGAATTAGCTGCAGAGGTTTTGAATTTGTATTGAGCAACTTGTTCTTGTGACTGGATCTTTTAATTTTTCCTTTCTGACAAGCTTCACATGCTCCATCTTGCACAAACTCCAAGGCAGGCAAATCCCTGATAAGTTCTCTCTTGGTTAGAGAGTTCATTGCCTGAACATTCAAGTGAGACAGCTTCTTGTGCCATAGCCAGAATTCCTCATTTGTGGCTTTAGTGTAGAAACAGCAGACTTCTCCCTTATCTGCAGCCTTGAGATTGGCAACAAACAAGCTTCCTTTCTTCACACCAGTTAGAACAACTTCACCACTTTCCCTTTTTGAGATTGAACAAAGGTCTTCATCAAATTCCACTTTGAAACCTCTGTTGGTGAATTGTCCAATACTCAAGAGATTATGCTTCAGTCCTTCAACAAATGCTACATCTTCAATAATGACATTTCCAGATTTCACACTGCCATATCCCATTGTATAACCAATGTTGTCATTTCCAAAGGTTACTGATGGGCCAGCCTTTTCCTCAAAATGTGATAGCAGGGCTATATCACCAGTCATGTGACTTGAGCATCCACTGTCCAAGATCCATATGACTCTTTTATTCCTGTTGCCCTGCATTCACAAAATGACTAAGTTGTTTTTGGTACCCACACTTGGTAGGGTCCAGTTGATTTAGAAACATTTTGATTAATAATTCTTCTGTCATAAATTGCATTTCTCATAGTAGGAGACTTCACTTTTTCTGTGGCTTTGGAGTTTACACTCTTAGGCTCACATGAAGTTTTCACCCTCTCAACCCTGATTGGGGACCCTGTCCTATGAGAATGCATATGTGTGTGTGATTCACCTGATGGTGCAGAGTCAAGTTTATGTTTAAGAGATAAACAGTTAGCAATCACAGTCACATAGCATGTCATGCAGTTCGGCTTACTACACTTATGAGTCAAATGATTAACAGATAGGCATTTTTGACATTGTTTCCTGGGAGCATTTGGCACATAAGCATAGTTGTTTCCCTTGTTAACACCCACTTTACCATTTCTGTTTTGTTTCCTTTTCTTAACAACTTCTTTCTTTGCTTTAGGACTCTTGACAAGATTGTCTTTGGTCTCTTTTTGATTGACAAGTTCAGGAAAGGAAGAAGTGTTCTTAGCAGCCTCATCTTCTTCAAGTAGTTGTTGCTTGATGATCAGTAGTTCCTCATCAAACTCAACAGCACTCTTTCTGAAGATGGGCTGTTCAACACTTGACAGTATGGTTGGGGCATTTTTGTTTGTAAAAGTTTCCTTTCCTTTGCCCTTGACCTTCTTCCTTCCCTTGTCATTATCATAGTCAAAACCAACTCCAACCTTGCAGTCTTCAGTGTGTTCCTTGTGATAGGTTTGAATAAGTTCAGAGGAGTTTTTGAAGCTTCTTAGTTTCGGTTCAGTTTCAGCAATTTGTTCCCTAAGGGCTTTCTCTATCTGCTCAGCACAAATCACTTTGTTTTTAAGATACTCAACCTCCTTTTTCAAACCATCCAGGTTCACAGCCATTAACTCAAGTTTCTCATTCTTTTCTGTAAGCTCAACATTCTTAGCAGTTAGTCTATCAATTTCTTCATTAGCTACTAACATGCTAGTATGAATATTAAACATCTCAGTGCTCATATCTTCAACAGTTTGCTTATATTGAAGGGGAGTCATATCAAGAGAAGTAAGAATGGGTACCTGACTTGAATCACCATCATCAGAAAATGCCATCAAGGCATAGTTTGAGTACTCTTGTTCTTTTTCTTCATCAGAGTCATCCCAGCATTTTCCCTCAGCAATAAAAGCTTTGCCCTGTTGTTTCTTGAGTAGAGCCTCATACTTAGCTTCAAGCTCTAAGTATGCTTTGTCCTTCTTGACTTGTTTAGGCTTTTTGCACTCAGTGGCAAAATGCCCAAGTTCATTGCAGTTATAGCATCTTATTTTGGTCCTATCCACACTTCCTGTCTTGTATCCACCCTTAGCAGCACCAGCAATCCCTTTTCCTTTATTGAAGGTGTTTGAGCCACTAGATCCACCAGTGTTTCCAGTATTGAACTTGGACCTGAATGGCTGCTTTCTTTTAAACCTTATGTTAGGATACCTCCTAGCCATATAAGCAAAAGATTTGTTTTCCATTTTGTCCAGTTCCTCCATGCTGTAAAACTCATCTTCCTCAGGCAAATCATAGACGACCTGGACCTCATCACCAGTGTCTTCAATTTCCAGTTCTTCAATCTTGACCTGACTGATTTTAAGAGAGTCCATTCTTTGACTTAGGTTGTCAGCAATAAGTGCACAGGAGGTATTAGCCACTAATCCTTGCTTTGCTTGAATAGATCTCTTTTGAAACAGCTCCAACTCATATGTCTTCAAAACACCATATAACACATCAAAACCAATCTTTGTTAGATCTCTTTCTTTTAGGGAAGAGATTCTTGGTTCCAAGTGATCTGGAAGAGTTAGTAGAAACTTCATATTGAGCTCTTCTGTTTCATAGTGTTTGTCATAGAGTTTGAGCTCGTTTATCATCTTGTTGAATCTCTCAAACACTTCTGTGATTCCCTCTTTTGGCTGAGCCATGAAGGCTTCATATTGTGAAACAAGAATCTGCTTCTTGTTCTTTCTTACTTCAGTAGTTCCTTCACAGAGCACTTCTATAAGATCCCACATCTTCTTGGCACTAGTACAATGAGCAACAGTGCCATACATGTTGAAGTCCATAGATTCACAAATGATAAGTTGAAGATGTCCATCCAGTGCAACTTTTTCCTTTTCAGGATCAGTGTATTTTGAGGGATCTTTGGGCACATGTTTTGCTGGTACAATCTCAGTGCCAATGGTTGTTTCACCAATCTCGATCATTGGAATGAAGGGACCATGCTTTAGAATATCTAAATACATGGGGTTAGAGGCTTTGATGAAAAGCAACATCTTCTTCTTCCATAAACTGTAGTGCTCCTTGTTAAAGGGAGGAATCTTGATACTGCTTAGTTTCTGTGAACTCATTCTTGATCTTTTCCTGTTTGTACGTTAACAGCCTACGCTCTGATACCACTTGTTAGAAATGAATACTACTAGAAACTAGACAGAGGGGGGGTGAATGGATAGTTTGATATGTTTTTCGATTCTTGAAAACTAAGTAACAGACTGTATATGATTGTGATATGTAATATGCAGAAAGTAAATAACACACACAATCACTTTAATCTACTTTGTATAAGCAAATTAAATACTACAGCTTTCCAAGAAATTCACAATAGAATTTCTGGCTTCTAAACAAGAACAGTTTGAACTTGCTTGCTTACAGAGAAAAGAGCTTAGCAAATAACTATGTGTATCTCTCTTACAGCTAACAATAGGATGTGCATGATATATATAAGCCCTATACAAACTAGTGCACACACCTATTTTTACACAGTTACCCCTTGCTGAAAGTCCAACTTGTCCTGCCATAAGACGTTAACTGTGTCAGGAAGGACCACCTGCTTTTCGGAGTCTTTCCCGTTTCTGTAGCTGCTTGTCTCTTATCTTTCTCTCCAAGTTTAGCTGTAGATTTGCCATCTGTTCTTTGGACCACCTTGCCAGAACAAATGCTTCAGTATTTGTCTCTTTTGATTCTTGATTCTGTACCTTGATTTGTCTTGTTGTAAACGGCTAAGTGTTGATATCGTGAACTCCACTTCATTCCTGACTTCGCGATCTCACTTGTGCGGACTTCGCGATATAGCCTTTGAAGACTTTGCGACATAGGTCATTTGAAGACTATGCGACATAGGTCATTTGAAGACTATGCGACATAGGTCATTTGAAGACTATGCGACATAGGTCATTTGAAGACTATGCGACATAGGTCATTTGAAGACTATGCGACATAGGGCTTCTGAGGACTTCACGATCTAGGCTTCTTTGACTTTGATGACTTCAACACTTCACGACATGTGTCTTGAGGACTTCTCGACATAGTACAAAATGGACTATGCGATATAGTACTTCACTACATGGATATTGGTGACTTCACGACATAGCTTTCTTCTGACTTTGCTATATAATGCCTTAGACAAATTTCTGCAACTTATTTCTTCATAGCCTTATTTATCTCTATCCTGCTGCATGAACACTTCTGAACTTCTACCAGGACAATTATTCAATGGCCTATATACAATCTAGATGCAAGAAACTTTACTAAGCTCATTATAACTTTGAGCATACATGATCAAGCTAATGTTCATGAGAACAAGACAAGTACATTTAGAGACCTATACTATATCCCAGTGATAGAACTCACTAGGTCATGTAATGTGACATAGTCACATAGTGTAGGCTTGTTAATAGTGGTATTCAGACATGTCTTGAGCCTAACACGATTTATTACCATCAAATGTTTGAAGATAGATTTTGCAGATATGATACTTGGCAGCACATTGTTAACTCTTTTGTAACTTGTCTGGTTTAGGTATAATTTCCTAATGTTCTAAAATCTGAATACACCACAGCAACACTAACTTAAGATATATTCAAATGTTCTTTACCAGAAAGTATTGATGTTATCCTTGCATGGCAGCCATGAAAATTTATGAAACCTTTGATAGAGGATTAATATAAATAGTTTCATTTTTCTTATGTTATTTGTGTTTTGCATAGTCTCATAGAAGTTTCCATTTCAACTGTATGCATCTGCAGTTGGTAGTTTGATGTATGCTATGGTGTGTACAAGGCCAGATATTGCTAATGCAGTGGGAGTTGTTGTTAGAAAATGGAAAGTTTAAGGCATATTT
Source organism: Heracleum sosnowskyi (assembly GCA_030848705.1). Classification (NCBI taxonomy): domain Eukaryota; kingdom Viridiplantae; phylum Streptophyta; class Magnoliopsida; order Apiales; family Apiaceae; genus Heracleum; species Heracleum sosnowskyi. The sequence goes on from CM061240.1 coordinate 127,525,879, forward strand.
TAAATATGCTCTTGATGAAATTTCCGGAAACTAACAATTGGAGGTTGTTCCTTGTAATGAGGACTTAAACTTTCATGTTTGGATCTAAGACATTTTCTTAGTGTAATCCATAAATAAATTGAGTTGAAATAGGTTGCTTGAAATGGATTATGTGGGTGGTTACTTTGAAATAACTTGTATCCCACATAGAATTGGTAATGAGAGGTTGGTGGGTTTATATAGAAACATGTGCAAGAGTAGTGTACAACTACTAAGGCATGTGGGTGTGCATGGTGTTAGTATATGCCTCACGCGCGCACACACACACACACGCGCGCCGCCGCCGCCCGACTCAACTCGGGTCGGGTCGAAGGGCGATTTGGGCGAATGTCTCGGCGTCTCGCGTATGCGAGGCGACCTGGGCGAGGAATTTTATTACTTGTTTATTTAATATTATTTATTGATTTAATTTAACAATATCAGTATTTATTTGTAACAGCTAAAACGAACTGGGTCAGGATTTATATTAAATCCTGATGGACCTGTTCTTGGATCAAATCCTGATGGCATGGGTCAGATCCTGATAGGAGTTAAATCCTGATGGTCTGGGTGAGATCCTGATGATTGTCCAATCCTGATGAAATCCTGATGGCTGGTCAAGTACTGATGCACTCCTGATGGACAGCAAGTACTGATGATGATCAAATCCTGATGGACCAGGAAATCCTGACTGAGCTGTAACTGATATTATTAAATACTAATGACAACTGTTATGATAATTAAATCAGAATATTTGGTATTAAATGTAATATCTTCAGTTACTATTTGATTTTGGACTGATACGTTTTATTTTGTATGATATATACAAAATATAACATTGGACAAGAGAGGATATAAGTAACTCTGAAAAACCCTAGGCAACTATTATCGTCTCTTGTTTTCTCTCAACACATACAGAATACATAGTTCTTGGGTGAAGTGAGGTGCTGTTCGCTGTTGATCATTGCCATTTCTGTGAGTGGATTGATCTGTGTTGTTTTATCCTGGGAGTGATATTGCTGCAACCCAACACAACGTAAGTGGGGCAATAATCTCTTCAAGAATAGTCAAGACTTCTCGAAGGCTTGGCGACTCAGCTGTTTCTTTATCTTTCATAATTTGTTAAAGCTCCTGATAGATAATTGTTCTTTCTTCTCTGATTATATTTACAGTCTCTAATTATTATTGTTTTGACCTTTGTGTTGGTTTCGTTTATTGGTTTTGCATGTTCTTGTTAATACAAACTATATATAACTGCCCTATTGTTGCTGTGTAGTCTAGTTATTATACCCAACAATCTTGAAGAGATTATTTTTTCTGTGTTATATATTGTTAATTAACAAGATGGTTAACGGAACTGAAACTCCTGATGGTGCTATTGCTTCTGGTTCTGGTGTTACTGTACCCACCATTAATTGGACCACGTACCGTTTCCCACAGCCTATTGATTTGTCAGGAATGCCTGATAAATTCGGTGGGGGTGTTGGTTTTTCTTGTTGGCAAAAAAAGATGAAACTGTGGCTAACGGTAAAGGGTCTATGGCCAGTGGTGCAGTATGAGAAACCAGTTATTGATCAGGAGAAGGCTGAAACTCTTAAGGCTTATGCCATGTGGGAGGAAAAGGATGGGGTGGCTAGGGCTGCTATACTGGCAGCTTTAGCGAACACTCTATTTGATGTTTATTCATCTAACTCCTTCACTGCTAAGCTTTTATGGGAGAAGCTGGACCAGACACACAATAATGACTCGCAAGGGTTGGAAAAGTAAACTGGTGGATACAAAATCCATGACTGAGCAGGCACATGAGTTTGAGATGTTGATGCATGCTTTGAAGAAGTCTGGAATGGACCTTCCTGAAAAGTTTCAGGTTATGGCTGTGATTGAAAAACTACCAAAGTCTTGGGAAGAGTTTGCAGTCTCCCTGAAAAGACAGAAATGAGAGATCACTTGGACCAACCTTATGCTGGACATCTCTGTGCAGGAACAACACAAGTCCAAACAGGGACATGTGATGCCTGTTGAACACGGGAGTTCGAAGGTGAATGTTATGACTGTTGGACAGAAAAGAAAGGCTGTCACTAAGAAGGATAACACTAAACCAAAAACTGACAAGAACAAGGCTAAGAAACCAAAGACAAACAAACCATGTTGGTCTTGTGGACAGGTTGGTCATTGGAGCAAGGACTGTTCTGCAAAGAAAGCTAAGAAAGGTGTTGTGGGAGCACAAGCTAATACTGTGCTTGGAACCACTGATGGGCCAATGGTAAACATGGTTGTTGGTGAGGTTGTTGCCTCTGGAACCAATAACGGGTATGTTACCTACAACCCTGTACTTCTTTCCACTTATCTGTCACATGAATGGTTGATTGATACTGGTGCTAATGTACATATTTTTACTGATATTAGTCTATTTGTATCTTATCAACAGAGTCATGGAGTGACAGTGACGATGGGGAATGCTAGTGCTGCTCAAGTTCCTGGAATAGGAAACGTGGACCTGAAGTTTGCTTCTGGGCGTGTTCTATCCCTCACTAGAGTGCACCATGTTCCTGATATTCGTAGAAATATTATAAGTAGAAGTTGTTTAGTTAAGAATGGTTTTGAACTTTCTTTGAAGTGTAATAAGGTAGTTATTACACATACCCGTACATTTTTTGGCAAAGGTTATTTGTCAGATGGTTTATTTTTAATAAATGTTGAGCCTGTTTTGGGCAATTTTATTAATGATAGTGTTGCACCTTCTGTTAATTGTGTTGAATCATCAGATTTGTGGCATGCTAGACTTGGTCACTTAAATTTTGGTGCTCTAAAGAATATGATGAATTTAGAGTTGATTCCAAAGTATGCTATTGAAAAGAAATCTAAATGTCAAATATGTGTGACTGCTAAACAAACTAGGAAACCCTTTCATAATATTGTTAGGGATTCAGGTGTTTTAGATTTAGTACACACTGACATATGTGAATTTGGTGGCATGTTGACTAAGGATAATAAACGATATTTTATTACCTTTATAGATGATTGTAGTAGATATTGTTATGTTTATTTACTTAGACATAAGGATGAAGCACTAGAAAAATTCATTATGTTCAAAACTGAAGCTGAAACACAAACTGGTAAAGTACTTAAACGGTTGAGATATGATAGAGGTGGTGAGTATACAAGTACCTCGTTTAATGAATTTTGCGCAAGCAATGGTATAGTTCATGAGGTAACTCCACCATACACACCTGAGTCTAATGGGGTGGCAGAACGAATGAACAGAACTTTTAAAGATATGATTAACAGCATGCTTATTAATTCTGGGTTGCCTAAGTACATGTGGGGAGAGGCTTTGAATACAGCTTGCCATATTCTGAATAGAGTCCCTCTGAAACATATGGACAAGACAACTTATGAATTATGGAAAAGTAGAAAGACAAGTTTAAAGTATCTTCGTGTGTGGGGGTACCTTGCAAAGGTGCTTGTCCCTGAACACAAGAGAAAGAAACTAGGTCCGAAAACTGTTGATTGCATCTTTCTGGGCTATATTGAAACCACTACGGCTATGAGATTTATAGTGTTAAAATCTGACATAGACGGTATAGTGGCTAATACTATAGTTGAATTTCGTGATGCAACATTTTTTGAGGATGTGTTCCCTATGAAGACTGGTATACCTCAAGATATTTCTAATGATGATCCTACATTTCTAATGATGATCCTACTCACACATCGAGTTCTATTCCTGATCATGTGGAAAAGATGACAAATGTGGGGGCAGATCCTGGTAGTAGTTCTACTCCTGACGAAGTAGATGAACCTAGAAGGAGTAAGCGTGCAAAGGTAGTCAAGGACTTTGGAAGTGATTTTGTCACTTACAATGTCGAGGATGAACCTTTAACTTTCCGACATGCCATGGATTCTTCGGAGTCAAGGCATTGGAAAGGTGCTGTAAAAAGTGAGATTGACTCTATTGTTTCTAACAGAACATGGGAGTTGGTTGACCTACCTCCTGGGTGTAGTACTATAGGATGTAAGTGGATCTTCAAAAGGAAGAATCCTAATGGCTCAATAGATAAGTATAAGGCTAGGTTGGTAGCTAAGGGTTTTAGGCAAAAGGAAGGCATTGATTACTTTGACACATACTCTCCTGTTGCAAGGATGACTACAATCCGAATGCTTATAGCATTGGCTTCTGTACATGGCCTTATCATCCATCAAATGGATGGAAAATCAGCTTTTCTTCATGGTGATCTTGAAGAAGAGATTTATATGGATCAGCCTGAGGGATTTGTTGCTTCTGATAACGAGAGGAAAGTATGTAAGTTGATCAAGTCTATATATGGCTTAAAACAAGCTCCTAGAGACTGGCATAAAAAGTTTGATGACACTGTTTTAGAATCAGAATTTGTAGTTAATGAAAGTGACAAGTGTGTCTACTATATGGTTAAAGGAAATGAATGTATTATCGTATGCCTATATGTGGATGATATTTTGTTGTTTGGAACCAATATTGAGATTATTAACGAGACAAAAAGTTTCTTGAAAAGGCACTTTGAAATGAAGGATATGGGTGAGGCTAGTGTGATTCTTGGGGTCAAGTTGACACAGTCAACTGATGGAATAACATTGTCACAATCTCATTATATAGAGAAATCTATACTTGAGAAGTATGGTTATTCAAATTGTAGAATCGCTAGTACACCGTACGATCCTAAAGTTGCCCTAGTCATGAATAGTTCAGGTATTCCTGTGTCTCAGTTAAGGTATTCTCAGATTATTGGAAGTTTGCAATATCTTGCTAATTGTAACAGCCCGACTTTTCGGACTATTAATTCTAAATCAAAACTAAAATAAAATACAATTATTCAATGACAATGACAGACGGAAGCGTGGCAAAATTTCTATTACAAAAATAACTATTACAAAAGCGCAACTAACGATGACAATCCAAGCCAAACTAGTCCAAACCTAAGATCCTCGAACTCGAAAGCACATCCACTCGATCTAACGGCAACCTGAAAATGTAAGGAATGATCTATACAGCCCAGCAAGAAACCAATCGATCCAACTAGTCGGGCAAATAACATGTACACACATAACATAATACAATATTAAATACGATACAATAATCTTATACAATACATAACTTCGATACACATATTCTTATTCTTATTCGATAGATACGATACAATACGACACCACATGGCAACAATACCTTGAAACCCACAATTCATGCAACGACCACTACAACCCGGTGATAACGGTCCTAAATTTTCAGAAAACTGTCACTATAACCCGGTGACTCGGTCCTTATTCTTATTCGATATTTTCACAAACCATGGCACAAATCAGAATCTCAATACTATTATTGCTTACACATAACACATATCAAATAAACACATCACTTCAAAATATAATCTCACTTAGCCCAAGTTGTATAAGAAAATATATACATATAACACATAATTTCGAAAACACTAGGAAAATCAATCGGAAACTTACCTCAACGCGAAAAATAAAAAATCAAATCATCCTAGAGCACGTACCCAATTCTGACCAGAACTGTATTTACTCTGTTTGACCCTCTAAACGACATTTTCTTGAAAAACTCAAAGGACGAAAGTTGTAGAGAATGAAAAGACATTTCCGAAAAGATAGGACTCATCAGAATCAGACTTATAACGAATCGGGAATTCAATAAGACGTCCGCTGAATTTGAACAGAAACTGAAAAACGAGTTCTGTTTGTGTTTTATGATTTTAAGAACAGTTCAGAGCATAATCTGAAAAAAACACTGTGAAACAAAGGTTGTAGAAAATTGAAAGAGCTTTCAGAAAAGTCCAGAATAATCAAATTCCGACTTACGATGAATTTTGTACGAATTTTACAAGACTGCTGATTTGTATAGATACAAACCCTACGAATTTTGATTACAAAGATGGAGAAGAGAACATAATGTTTATATAACGATACAAAACCCTAATTCCAAACCTACTTGTTATCCGTACTCAAAATTCGATCCATATTTTAGGCCCATTAGTCTAATTTAATTATTAAATCCTATTCTTTATCAAATTTTAATCCCTTTTTTCTAATATTTTTTTTATTACTATTAATCTAAAAATTACGGGATATTACACTAATGTGACTAGACTAGATATTTCTTATTCTCTGTCTAAGTTAGCTAGATATACAAGCTGTCCGAACAAGACTCATTGGGAGGCACTGGATAGAGTTCTTAGATATCTTAAGGGAACTATTTCCCTTGGTTTGCATTATCGAAGATTCCCTGGAGTACTCGAGTGATATAGTGATGCAAGTTGGATAGCTAAGAAATCTGGTACCAATGGAGTGACTGGATATTTGTTTACCCTAGTAGGTGGAGCAATATCTTGGAAGTCTACTAGAACGACTTTGATAACTCGGTCTACTTTTGAGGCTGAGTTGTGTGCACTGGATGCCACGGGGACGGAGGCTGAATGGTTGCATGGACTTATGTCAGTGTTACCTGTAGTAAGCAGACCGCTTCCTGCCATTGCTGTTCATTATGATAGCCATACAATTATCGACAAGATCAGTAGTGAAAAGTATAATGCTAAAACAAAGAGACACATCCAAGTTAGACTTAAGTCTACAAAGGGTCTTGTGTCTGAAAGGATTATTGATGTAGAGTTCATTGGAACTCAGGATAATATAGCTGATCCTTTGACTAAAGGACTTGAGCATGCAGTAGTCCTTAAGTCTAGGTTGGGGATGGGACTGATAGCCCATAATGGTTCATCAGCAGCGGGAACCCAATACACCTGAGAGGAGATCCCTTGAAGTGTATTCAATGTGCTAATAACAAGCTGTGAGGATGAGTTGGTAGTACCTTTACTATATACTTTGATACTTACGTATCTGTGTCAATCCCCTGTAAACCTAAAAGGTACTGTTACTGCCAGTATAACAAGAGTTATTTGAACTCTGAATGGGGTCAAGTCTGATAAGTGGATTTCATATCTACTTGGAACGCTCTAAATCGGCTTAAATTGATTGTTTGTACTCAAGTGCGTGGTGTTTTTAATGTGTTTTCTGGTAGTGTGTGCAGAGTTGCTTTGTCAACAGAGTCGTGGAGTTTATGTGGATATTTGGTGGTGTTTTAAGCAATGTTGTGAAGGCCAAATGGTTGCGGAACTTGAGAGAAGAAGTTTGGTCAAAGAATTGCAGTTTGAAGATTTTTTGGCAGAAAACAAGCGCCCCCGCGCCCATTCAAGCGCGCCCGCGCCCTAAGCATCCTGAAGGAGCGCGCCCGCGCCCTTATAGGCGCGCCCTCCCCTGAAACTTGATGAAGAAAGGCAACTTCGATTCTGAAAAGGAAACCTGCAGCAACAAGTCAGCAGAAAGGCCTATTTAAGCACTTGGTGGACGATTTCTGAGATATACATCCATATACATTGTCATATATACTTACATATTCATCCACCGGTTAGGAGAACAAGAAGACGACTGATTACGAAGATCTAGTTTTCAACTTTTCTTTGTATTCTTCTAATTAGGCGATACTTTGGATTCTCGTTGGTTTTGTTTTTCTTAAACCTTATCTCTAGTACTTTATTCAGTATTCCAGACATATTTATTATCATGTTTTCATCAGAACCCACGATGATGAACGGTTCGATTATGAACTAATCGTTGTTGTGGGATTCTAACGGATTTATTTATGGATTTTAGTAGTTAATTGTTTTAAAGATGTGTGTGTGATGGATAATTGATATCCTAGTTTGGTTGTGCTTATTCCTCTTGGATGCGTAGCTAACATCTAAGTTGTATTGTTAATCTCTATTGATTGCGAAAGTGGATATAGAGGTTTAGAACTTGCCATGCTAGCATAGGTTTATGTATGTTTGTCATGCATGATTCGTAGGTGATTTTAACCATCTTACCTGCCCTATGTAATCTGAAAGGATAACTTGCTCGTTAAACTGTTATGTTTTCAAATCTTATAGACATATAAGGTCTAAGCATAATTGGTGTCTGCCCAACTTCTATCTCTTTTGTGGATGTTTGAGTGGTTTGGTATACGTATACTGAAAGGTAGCGTATACTGATTTTGTGTTATCCGATTAGTTGTCACAACCGTCACATGCATTGATTAAAGACAAAAGGCTCTAGATGAAGTATTTAATGAAGTTAGGATCCCATGTTTTATTCTCATAAGTAATTCAACAACAAAATCTTTAGTTAATTTTAGTCTTGATAATTTGTTTAGTTAATTTAGTTAATCAAAACACAACTTTGATACATGTCTTAGCATTGAACAATAGCCATACATTGTTGCATAAGTGCATAACTATAGTAACCAAAGCAGTCTCTGTGGGAACGAACTCTACTTTCATATATTACTTGTTGACCGCGTACGCTTGCGTGATTTTGTGCGAACAAAGTCATTAGACGAGATGATAGCAGTACATCTCTGGGGATGCCCAGCTAGGAGAATGTAATTGTGTGGTCGCAATTAGAGGAAAGGGTTATTCCTTGAAACATTCGACGAACAGGATAGAGACAAGACCATTTTTGTCTCAAAGCCGTAGATCAGCACCATAGCCTTTGATTTGTCGTCATCTATGGAGTGTGGTTACATCAAACGGATAAAGATTCAAGGTGAAACGTTCCATCTAGATCCGGTAGCCATCGAAGTAGAGGACTTAGAAGGGTTCAAACCCGGAAGGGTACCGACTCTGAAAAACAAGTCATGATAAGGACCGATATGCATTTCTGTATGGATTTGTGGGGGATTGTTAGAAAATGGAAAGTTTAAGGCATATTTTAAATATGCTCTTGATGAAATTTCCGAAAACTAACAATTGGAGGTTGTTCCTTGTAATGAGGACTTAAACTTTCATGTTTGGATCTAAGACATTTTCTTAGTGTAATCCATAAATAAATTGAGTTGAAATAGGTTGCTTCAAATGGGTTATGTGGGTGGTTATTTTGAAATAACTTGTATCCCACATAGAATTGGTAATGAGAGGTTGGTGGGTTTATATAGAAACATGTGCAAGAGTAGTGTACAACTACTAAGGCATGTGGGTGTGCATGGTGTTAGTATGTGCCTCACGCACACACACACGCGCGCGCCGCCGCCGCCCGCCTCGCCTCGCCCCGCCCCGTCACGCCACATCACGACTCGACTCGACTCGGGTCGGGTCGGGTCGAAGGGCGATTTGGGTGAATGTCTCGGCGTCTCGCGTACGCGAGGCGACCTGGGCGTGGAATTTTATTACCTATTTATTTAATATTATTTATTGATTTAATTTAACAGTATCAGTATTTATTTGTAACAGCTAAAACGAACTGGGTCAGGATTTATATTAAATCCTGATGGACCTGTTCTTGGATCAAATCCTGATGGCCTGGGTCAGATCCTGATATGAGTTAAATCTTGATGGTCTGGGTCAGATCCTGATGATTATCCAGTCCTGATGAAATCCTGATGGTTGGTCAAGTACTGATGCACTCCTGATGGACAGCAAGTACTGATGATTATCAAATCCTAATGGACCAAGAAATCCTGACTGAGCTGTAACTGATATTATTAAATACTTATGACAACTGTTATGATAATTAAATCAGAATATTTGGTATTAAATGTAATATCTTCAGTTACTATTTGATTTTGGACTGATACGTTTTATTTTGTATGATATATATAAAATATAACATTGGACAAGAGATGATAGAAGTAACTCTGAAAAACCCTAGGCAACTATTATCTTCTCTGGTTTTCTCTCAACACATACATAATACATAGTTCTTGGGTGAAGTGAGGTGCTGTTCGCTGTTGATCATTGCCATTTCTGTGAGTGGATTGATCTGTGCTATTTTATCCTGGGAGTGATATTGCTGCAACCCAACACAACGTAAGTGGGGCAATACTCTCTTCAAGAACAGTCAAGACTTCTCGAAGGCTTGGCGACTCAGTTGTTTCTTTATCTTTCAGAATTTGTTAAAGCTCCTGATAGATAAGTGTTCTTTCTTCTCTGATTATATTTACAATCTCTAATTATTATTGTTTCGACCTTTGTGTTTGTTTCGTTTATTGGTTTTGCCTGTTCTTGTTAATACAAAATATATATAACTGCCATATTGTTGCTGTGTAGTCTAGTTATTATACCCAACAGTTGTTAGCGGGTTCATGTCTAATCCATGAAAAGAGCATTGGGAAGCAGTCAAATTGTTGTTGCGCTACTTGAAAGGCACATCCAAGGTTCAATTGTGTATTAGTAGAAAAAATGTTATCTTGGAACGGTTCTCTGATGCATATTTGGGTGGATGTTTGGATACAAGAAAAGTACTACGGGATATATTTTCACTTTAGGTGGCACAACAATTAGTTGGATGTCTCGACTTCAAAAGCGTGTTGCTCTTTCGACCACAGAAGCAGAATATATGGCTATCTCTGAAGCTAGCAAGGAGATGATTTAGTTGAAAAATTTTCTTGAGGAGTTAGGCAAGAAATAGGTGGAGAGTGCTTTGTATAAAAATGGTACTTTGTCCTTGAAGAAAATCCTTGGTTCAAAGAATCCTGTAGATATGTTGACTAAGGTGGTTACCAATGAAAAGTTGAAGTTTTGCATAGTTTCAACTGGCCTTCAGAATTGATTGATGAGAAAGCGCTGCACTAGTTAGAGTTATTGATTGAAGTATTTGGTGTTACAAGACTTTCAAGAGTGAAGCGAAGATGTGGTCAGACTCCAAGTGGGAGATTGTTAAGTATGTGTAGCCTATAGGCTCTCCAGGGCCTCTGAGGTAGACTCGGGGCCTGAGTTAAACAACAACACTCTGAAGACCTGAGCGTCACCGCCTGAGTGCCAGATTTTAAGCTTTGGCCCATATGTTGAGATAGGCCCAGTTTCTTCTATTATAAATATTCTCTTGTAATTGTAAAAACCCCAAGCCAACACAACATAACACAACATAATTGTGAGAGATCAATACAAAATTAGTGCGGTTTGTGGAGTTAGGAATTTCTGAATTACGTAAATCTTTGTCTTGTGTGATTGTCCTTTATTTTCTTTTTCTTGTTTATTCGCTTTAGATTTTTTTGCTTTGGTTGTTGTATACTCAACATTTACTATACATTCTTTTATCTCTATGATGTTTCTAATTATGCATATCTGATATACAATGTTCCTTAGTCAAAGCTCTCTATACAATAATAAGAGAAAAAATGTATATAGGTGTTAATTAGTTATGTGTGTATGTTGTTTAATTTGTTTGATTCTGATGAATTGAATGTGCAAGTATGGTCGCTGATCCACAGTCCCCCAAAACGATAGGCCCCTAAATTTGTACATCCATATATTATAAGTATTGAAAATTAACAAAAAATACAACAAGAGTGGCTCTTTTTAAGTGAATTTGTTCTTATTGTTGTTAACTTATTTTATTCAGGAAAAAAGCACTTAAATTTATATTGAAGGCCCAATCTTAAGATTTCGCATAAGGCCCCCAATCCTTTTGTAGCGGCCCTATTGTGAATGTGTAAAGATTGTGTATTTTGTGTCTATTACATAATTATTAGATTATTGGATTGTGTCTAATGGATTATTAAAATTATTAGAATGCATATTAGATTAATAAATTATTTCAGTTGACGTACTCAAATGGGCATTGTGTAAATGTTGTTTCTGCAAGTCACTTTTTCTGCACTTAAAATGTTAATGTCAGGCCTTACACAAATTGTGTGTGTATATGTTGTTAATTTGTAAATGGTGATATATATTGTATTTGAACAATGTATAGCAAGTGTAGGTTGCTATTGGAGGATTTATGTGTTCTTCTTTACTAGCTTATCATTCATTTCTAAAAGGGTGATTATTTAAAAAATTTCATTTACATCATATGTTTAATACTCTCTTTACAAGTGTTATGTTAATACCCATTGGACCATTTCATTGTTAATATGTAAAAATAACTAGAAAGCTAAAAACTAATTTCAGTTATTAGTAAAATATTAACTCATCTATCCTAATATTTAGTAAGATAATAATTCACATTTGTATATCATAATAATTGTGGTTCCTTTCAAGGAATCACATGTTTAACCCATCAAAATTTGTAAAACAAGGAATTACATAGTTGGGTTCCCTGCTTATATTCTAAAATCTTAAGTCAATGTTTTGAATGTGTTCACTTTGTATATATTTTAGAGATTTCAATGTATTTAATTAATTTTTACACATGGATGACAAGTATGACAAGAAAGCTATGGAAACTTTTGAAACATTTCCATAGTGCAATGATCGTTGTACTGTGGTTCACAATCCAAAAAAATATACTAGTGACCTGTAATATAATACAACAAACTGTTCTTGCATCTTTCCCCAATTATGATTTAGACCTATGTACTTCCCATGGACCGAGACTTCACCAATCTGGCATTTTTTGAATATGTAATGATTTATTTGTAGAATTGTGTTCTAGAACCAGGATGTGGTAATTTTGAAATCTTGTATCTTATCTTGATAGTCTTGGTGTTTTTTTCCTATACTTTGAGATGATATGATGCAATGATATGATGCTAGAGTGGGGTGTAAAATGACCGGGGTAGAACTATGTACCCCTTTGCTCACATCATATTGAGTTGGTTGGTAAGCTACCATTTTATTCGGATATAAACTGATGATGCTGGTATTTGTTAGAAAATGGAAAGTTTGAGGCATATTTTAAATATGTTCTTGATGGAATTTCCGGAAACTAACGATTGGAGGTTGTTCCTTGTTATGAGGACTTAAACTTTCATGTTTGGATCTAAGACATTTTCTTAGTGTACTCCATAAATAAATTGAGTTGAAATAGGTTGCTTGAAATGGGTTATGTGGGTTGGTTATATTAAAATAACTTGTATCCCACATAGCATTGGTAATGAGAGCTTGGTGGGTTTATATAGAAACATGTGCAAGAGTAGTGTACAACTACTAAGGCATGTGGGTGTGCATGGTGTTAGTATGTGCCTCGCGCACACACACACACGCGCGCCGCCGCCGCCCGCCTCGCCTCGCCCCGCCACGTCACGACTCGACTCGGGTCGAAGGGCGATTTGGGCGATTTGGGCGAATGTCTCGGCGTCTCGCGTACTCGAGGTGACCTGGGCGAGGAATTTTATTACCTGTTTATTTAATATTATTTATTGATTTAATTTAACAGTATCAGTATTTATTTGTAACAGGTAAACGAACTGGGTCAGGATTTATTTTAAATCCTGATGGACCTGTTCGTGGATTAAATCCTGATGGCTACTGATCCTGATGTCCTGTGTCAGTATGTGGATCAAATCCTGATGCCTGGGTCTGTACTGGGATCCTGACGGAGTTAAATCCTGATGATGGGCCAGTCCTGACGAAATCCTGATGTTCGATCAAGTACTGATGCCACTCCTGAAGGACAACAAGTCCTGATGGCTTGGAGTACTGATGATGATCAAATCCTGATGGACCAGGAAATCCTGACTGAGCTGTAACTGTTATTAAATCCTGATGACTACTGTTATGGTAATTAAATCAGAATATTTAGTATTAAATGCCATATCTTCAGTTACAATATTTTTGGTCTGTTTACGTTTTATTTTGTATTTTATATAGATACAAAACATAACGTTTGACATAAGTGAGATATACGTAACTGTGTGAAAAACCCTAGGCATCAGTTTTCTTCTCTGCTCTTTCTCTCAACACATTAAGAAGATACATAGGTTTTTGGGCGAACTGAGGTTCAGGTCGCTGTTGATCATTGCCATATCTGTGAGTGGATTGATCTGTGTTGTTTTATCCTGGGAGTGATATTGCTGCAACCCAACACAGCGTAAGTGGGGCAATAATCTCTTCAAGAACAATCAAGACTTCTCGAAGGCTTGGTGACTCAGCTGTTTCTTTATCTTTCAGTATTTGTTAAAGCTCCTGAGAGATAAGTGTTCTTTCTTGTCTTGTTATTTTCAGTCTCTGATTATACTTTTGTTTTGACCTTTGTGTTTGTTTTGTTATTTGGTATTTTTGCCTGTTCTTGTTAATACAAAATATATATAACTGCCCTATTGTTGCTGTGTAGTTGTAATTATACCCGACAATCTTGAAGAGATTAGTATTTCTGTGTTATATATTGTTAATTAACAAGATGGTTAACGGAACTGTAACTCCTGATGGTGCTAATACTTCTGGTTCTGGTGTTACTGTACCCACCATAGATTGGACCACGTACCGTTTCCCACAGCCTATTGATTTGTCAAGAATGCCTGATAAATTCGGTGGGGGTGTTGGTTTTTCTCGTTGGCAGAAAAATATGAAACTGTGGCTTACGGTAAAGGGTCTATGGCCGGTGGTGCAGTATGAGAACCCGGTTATTGATCAGGAAAAGGCTGAAACTCTTAAGGCTTATGCCATGTGGGAGGAAAAAGATGGGGTGGCTAGGGCTGCTATACTGGCAGCTTTGGCGAACACTCTATTTGATGTTTATTCATCTGATTCTTTCACGGCTAAGCTCTTATGGGAGAAGCTGGACCAGACACACAATACTGACTCGCAAGGGTTGGAAAAGTATTCTGTGGCTAGGTTTCTTGATTTTAAACTGGTGGATACAAAATCCATGACCGAGCAGGCACATGAGTTTGAGATGTTGGTGCATGCTTTGAAGGAGTCCGGAATGGACCTTCCTGAAAAGTTTCAGGTTATGGCTGTGATTGAAAAGCTCCCTAAGTCTTGGGAAGAGTTTGCTCTCTCCCTGAAAAGACAGAAAGGAGAGATCACTTGGACAAACCTGATGTTGGACATCTCTGTGCAGGAACAACACAAGTCCAAACAGGGACATGTGATGCCTGCTGAACATGGGAGTTCGAAGGTGAATGTAGTGACTGTTGGACAGAAAAGAAAGGCTGTCACTAAGAAGGATAACACTAAACCTAAAACTGACAAGAACAAGGCTAAGAAACCAAAGACAAACAAACCATGTTGGTCTTGTGGACAGGTTGGTCATTGGAGCAAGGACTGTCCTGCAAAGAAAGTAAAGAAAGCTGTTGTGGGAGCACAAGCTAATACTGTGCTTGGAACCACTGATGGGCCTAAGGTTAACATGGTTGTTGGTGAGGTTGTTGCCTCTGGAACCAATGACGGGTATGTTACCTATAACCCTGTACTTCTTTCCACTTATCTGTCTCATGAATGGTTGATTGATACTGGAGCTAATGTACATATTTGTACTTATATTAGTTTAATTGTATCTTATCAACAGAGTCATGGAGTGACAGTGACGATGGGGAATGCTAGTGCTGCTCAAGTGCTTGGAATAGGAAACGTGGACCTGAAGTTTGCTTCTGGGCGTGTTCTATCCCTCACTAGAGTGCACCATGTTCCTGATATTCGTAGAAATATTATAAGTGGAAGTTGTTTAGTTAAAAATGGTTTTGAACTTTCTTTGAAGTGTAATAAAGTAGTTATTACACATACTGGTACATTCTTTGGCAAAGGTTATTTGTCTGATGGTTTATTTTTAATAAATGTTGAGCCTGTGTTGGGCAGTTTTATTAATGATAGTGTTGCACCTTCTGTTAATTGTGTTGAATCATCCGATTTATGGCATGCTAGACTTGGTCATTTAAATTTTGGTGCTCTAAAGAATATGATGAGCTTAGAGTTGATTCCAAAATATGCTATTGAAAAGAAATCTAAATGTCAAGTATGTGTGACTGCTAAACAAACTAGGAAACCCTTTCATAATGTTGTTAGGGATTCAGGAGTATTAGATTTAGTACACACAGACATATGTGAATTTGGTGGCATGTTGACTAAGGATAATAAACGATATTTCATTACCTTTATAGATGATTGTAGTAGATATTGTTATGTTTATTTACTTAGACATAAGGATGAAGCACTAGAAAAATTCATTATGTTCAAAACTGAAGCTGAAACACAAACTGGTAAAGTACTTAAACGTTTGAGATCTGATAGAGGTGGTGAGTATACTAGTACCTTGTTTAATGAATTTTGCGCAAGCAATGGTATAGTTCATGAGGTGACTCCACCATACACACCTGAGTCTAATGGGGTGGCTGAACGAAAGAACAGAACTTTTAAAGATATGATTAACAGCATGCTTATTAATTCTGGGTTGCCTAAGTACATGTGGGGAGAAGCTTTGAATACGGCTTGCCATATTCTGAATAGAGTTCCTGTGAAACATATGGACAAGACACCTTATGAATTATGGAAAAGTAGAAAGACAAGTTTAAAGTATCTTCGTGTGTGGGGGTGCCTTGCAAAGGTGCTTATCCCTGAACACAAGAGAAAGAAACTAGGTCCTAAAACTCTTTCTGGGCTATATAGAAACCACTACGGCTATGAGATTTTTAGTGCTAAAATCTGACATAGACGGTATAGTGGCAAACACTATAGTTGAGTTTCGTGATGCAACATTCTTTGAGGATGTGTTCCCTATGAAGACTGTCATACCTAATGGTATTTCTAATGATGATCCTACTCACACATCGAGTTCTATTCCTGATCATGTGGAAAAGATGACAAATGTGGGGGCAGATCCTGACAGTAGTTCTACTCCTGATGAAGTAGATGAACCTAGAAGGAGTAAGCGTGCAAAGGTAGTCAAGGACTTTGGAAGTGATTTTGTCACTTACAATGTCGAGGATGAACCTTTGACTTTCCGACAGGCCATGGATTCTTCGGAGTCAAGGCATTGGAAAGGTGCTGTAAAGAGTGAGATCGACTCTATTGTTTCTAACGGAACATGGGAGTTGGTTGACCTACCTCCTGGGTGTACTACTATAGGATGTAAATGGATCTTCAAAAGGAAGATGAATCCTGACGGCTCAATAGATAAGTATAAGGCTAGGCTGGTAGCTAAGGGCTTTAGGCAAAAGGAAGGCATTGATTACTTTGACACATACTCTCCTGTTGCAAGGATGAAAACAATCCGAATGCTTATAGCATTGGCTTCTCTACATGGTCTTATCATCCATAAAATGGATGTAAAGACAGCTTTTCTTCATGGTGATCTTGAAGAAGAGATTTATATGGATCAGCCTGAGGGATTTGTTACTTCTGGTAACGAGAGGAAAGTATGTAAGTTAATCAAGTCTATATATGGCTTAAAACAAGCTCTTAGAGACTGGCATAAAAAGTTTGATGACACTGTTTTAGAATCAGAATTTGTAGTTAATGAAAGTGACAAGTGTGTCTACTATATGGTTAAAGGAAATGAATGTATTATCGTGTGCCTATATTTGGATGATATATTATTGTTTGGAACCAATATTGAGATTATTAACGAGACAAAAAGTTTCTTGAAAAGGCACTTTGAAATGAAGGATATGGGTGAGGCTAGTGTGATTCTTGGGGTCAAGTTGACACAGTCAACTGATGGAATAACATTGTCACAATCTCATTATATAGAGAAATCAATACTTGAGAAGTATGGTTATTCAAATTGTAGAATCGCTAGTACACCGTACGATCCTAAAGTTGCCCTAGTCAAGAATAGTTCGGGAATTCCTGTGTCTCAGTTAAGGTATTCTCAGATTATTGGGTGTTTGCAATATCTTGCTAATGTGACTAGACCAGATATTTCTTATTCTGTGTCTAAGTTAGCTAGATATACAAGCTGTCCAAACAAGACTCATTGGGAGGCACTGGATAGAGTTCTTAGATATCTCAAGGGAACTATTTCCCTTGGTTTGCATTATCGAAGATTCCCTGGAGTACTCGGGGATATAGTGATGCAAGTTGGATAGCTAAGAAATCTGGTACCAATGGAGTGACTGGATATTTGTTTACCCTAGCAGGTAGAGCAATATCCTGGAACTCTACTAGACAGACTTTGATAACTCGGTCTACTTTTGAGGCTGAGTTGTGTGCACTAGATGCCACGGGGACGGAGGCTGAATGGTTGCATGGACTTATATATGTCAGTGTTACCTGTAGTAAGCAGACCGCTTCCAGCCATTTCTGTTCATTGTGATAGCCGTACAACTATCGACAAGATCAGTAGTGAAAAGTATAATGCTAAAACAAAGAGACACATCCAAGTTAGACTTAAGTCTATAAGGGGTCTTGTGTCTGAGAGGATTATTGCTGTAGAGTTCATTGGAACTCAGGATAATATAGCTGATCCTTTGACTAAAGGACTTGAGCATGCAGTAGTTCTTAAGTCTAGGTTGGGGATGGGACTGATAGCCCATAATAATTCATCAGCAGCGGGAACCCAATACACCTGAGAGGAGATCCCTTGAAGTGTATTCAATGTGGTAATAACAAGCTGTGAGGGTGAGTTGGTAGTACCTTTACTATATTCCTTGATACTTACGTATCTGTGTCTATCCCCTGTAAACCTAAAAGGTACCGTTACTGCCAGTATAGCAAGAGTTAGTTTGAACTCTGAATGGGGTCAAGTCATTTGACGAGATAATCGCAATACATCTCTGGAGATGCCCAGCTAAGCGAATGTAATTGTGTGGTCGCAATTAGAGGAAAGGGTTATTCCTTGAAGCATTCGACCAACAGGATCGAGACAGGACCAATAACGTCTCAAAGCCGTAGATCAGCACCATAGCCTTTGATTTGTCGTCGTCTATGGAGTGTGGTTACACCAAACAGATAAAGATTCAAGGTGAAACATTCCATCTAGATCCGGTAGCCATCGAAGTAGAGGACTTAGGAGGGTTCAAACCCGGAAGGGTACCGACTCTGAAAAACAAGTCATGATAAGGACCGATATGCATTTCTGTATGGATTTGTGGGGGATTGTTAGAAAATGGAAAGTTTGAGGCATATTTTAAATATGTTCTTGATAGGATTTCCGGAAACTAACGATTGGAGGTTGTTCCTTGTTATGAGGACTTAAACTTTCATGTTTGGATCTAAGACATTTTCTTAGTGTAATCCATAAATAAATTGAGTTGAAATAGGTTGCTTGAAATGGGTTATGTGGGTTGGTTATATTAAAATAACTTGTATCCCACATAGCATTGGTAATGAGAGGTTGGTGGGTTTATATAGAAACATGTGCAAGAGTAGTGTACAACTATTAAGGCATGTGGGTGTGCATGGAGTTAGTATGTGCCTCGCGCACACACACACGCGCGCCGCCGCCCGCCTCGCCTCGCCCCGCCACGTCACGTCACGTCACGACTCGACTCGGGTCGATGGGCGAATGTCTCGGCGTCTCGCGTACGCGAGGCGACCTGGGCGAGGAATTTTATTACCTGTTTATTTAATATTATTTATTGATTTAATTTAACAATATCAGTATTTATTTGTAACAGCTAAACGAACTGGGTCAGGATTTATTTTAAATCCTAATGGACCTGTTCGTGGATTAAATCCTGATGGCTACTGATCCTGATGGCCAGTGTCAGTATGTGGATCAAATCCTGATGCCTCGGTTAGTACTTGGATCCTGACGGAGTTAAATCCTGATGATGGTCGAGTCCTGACGAAATCCTGATGTTCGATCAAGTACTGATGCCACTCCTGACGGACAACAAGTCCTGATGGCTTGGAGTACTGATAATGATCAAATCCTGATGGACCAGGAAATCCTGACTGAGCTGTAACTGTTATTAAATCCTGATGACTACTGTTATGGTAATTAAATCAGAATATTTAGTATTAAATGCCATATCTCCAGTTACAATATTTTTGGTCTGTTTACGTTTTATTTTGTATTTTATATAGATACAAAACATAACGTTTGACATAAGTGAGATATACGTAACTGTGTGAAAAACCCTAGGCATCAGTTTTCTTCTCTGCTCTCTCTCTCAAGACATTAAGAAGATACATAGGTTTTTGGGCGAACTGAGGTGCAGGTCGCTGTTGATCATTGCCATATCTGTGAGTGGATTGATCTGTGCTGTTTTATCCGTGATATTGCTGCAACCCAACACAGCGTAAGTGGGTCAATAATCTCTTCAAGAACGGTCAAGACTTCTCGAAGGCTTCGCGACTCAGCTGTTTCTTTATCTTTCAGTATTTGTTAAAGCTCCTGAGACATAAGTGTTCTTTGATTATACTTTTGTTTTGACCTTTGTGTTTGTTTCGTTATTTGGTATTTTTGCCTGTTCTTGTTAATAAAAAATTTATATAACTACTCTATTGTTGCTGTGTAGTTGTAATTATACCCGACAGTATTGAGGTTGGCAGCCAAACCCGAGTTTAGCATTTTGTTTTTTTTATAGTTTGCTCCATCTGAGTACATGATCTACAAACATTGAATATCTTTTTATTTAAACTATATAAATAGTGATTTATTCAAATATAAAAATAATGTTATTAAAAACATAATAATCACCAAATGAAACTGTATTAAGTATATATGAGGATAATTGTTGCATTATAAACTTGAATAAATAATATTTTATGAAAATTAATGACAATTTTTTAAATTTGAAGTTCACCCTTTATATTTACAATTATAGGCCTGCATTCAAATACTTTTTTAACCTTAGATATTCGAGGGGAGCTTGGTGAACATTAAGCTATAAAAAAAAATAGTATTCAATTTTATAAAAAATCTTGAAATTTACTTTTATGAAAAATTTGTTTAAATATAGATTATTTAAAAATAAGAAACCTATACTATCTATTGAAATATTAAAAGTTTGGTTGGTAGTGAATTTACTTAATTACCCTTACTTATTTATAAAAAAAATATTAAATAATAACATTACTTGTTTATAACGATGCTAAAACATATTATAGATTTTTCCGAACAAAACCCCTCACTCCAAAAATATCACAGACAATTAACATTTTCAACTTAATTTTTCTATTTTTCTTACTAAAATCCCTTCCTTTTCTAAAACTATCACGGACAAACCTTGATATGGTCAGAAAAGTAATTATAGAAATATAATTGACAAGTCAATGGAAAGGCCGATATTTAAGGCCCGACACCCTAATTATTCATTAATTTCGTAATTAATGAATAGGGAAAATATACAGCTCATAAAAAGAGTCCAAAATATGGTAAATTCATCAAAGAAGGATCTAGAATCCCAATTAAAGGCAATTAATGAGTCATAGCCTTTATCAACAAGGAAACGAATTCTCCAGCAAGAAATACAATGTTTATCCAATATCAAAAAGGAGACTTATTCGCTAAGACTCCTAAACATACCATAAATACTAGGCTCCAGACGCCTATATAAGGACCCTGATCCTACAATCAGAACTACGTTTTGGACACAGCTCCATACGTCCTCTACTACGTTTTGGACACAGCTCCATACGTCCTCTACTACGTTTTGGACACAGCTCCATACGTCCTCTACTACGTTTTGGACACAGCTCCATACGTCCTCTACTACGTTTTGAGCACAGCTCCATACGTCACAACGCCTCGAAGGCGCAACAAGCCACGAAGGCACCCCTAGAACTACGTTTTAGACTTCATCCTCGAATAAGGACATACAAGTCACTACGTCCTTGGTGTGCCCCTGCCACCATAGCCCCGACGGCAACACCAAGAACTACGTCTTTGGCTTGATTCTCAATAAAAATTTGAGATACGTAGGCATCTTGTGAGGACCGATTTAGTCTCGAAACACAAGTGCAGCCATAAAAGCTTGAAGCTCATTAAACCCTCGCATTCGTAAGCTCAGATTTTATTCCACAACATTTGGCGCCGTCTGTGGGAAGACAACATCAACCATGGCAAACACACGAAGAACAACTCGAGGTCCTCAAACTTCTGATGGACTTCCTCTTACTTCTGCAACATAAACTCAGGGGAGCCAACCACCGCCAATCACTGGCACTGAAGGGGCAGATGCCCCCATCACCACCACTCAAGGACCGGAAGTCCCGATTACTGCTGAAGAGACGAATCCCCTACAAATGGTTGTTCATGGACGAGATCCACCAGAGACCACTCTCCAGCAACCAATCATAACCACTACATTGCTTGAAAACACAGCACGTGGTCTCCAACTTCACACCACGGATCTCCCCCAATATACTACCCAAACTCTCGGTATGCCAACTTATGGTATGCCACCTCGACCCCCGATGGGCAGTAGTGGTGCCAACCCCATCTATCACGAGGCCTATGTGCCCCCATATATTCAAGGTCTAGGACCCCAAAATCAGCGAACCCCTTTTCAAGACTACTCAGGTCCCTACACCGAGGATGAGAATTACTCAACAGGAGATGAGAGGGATGTTGCCCCAAGAAGGAGACGTTCCTCCCAAACCAATCGAGAAACTACTAAGGAAAAACTTGCGTCCCTTGAAGCCGAGGCTGCAAGGCTCAAAAATTTATTGGCAGAAGAGGATGCCACAAGGACACAAAATCAAGGAAGAGTCCTGATGATCAACCTCGACCCAACACCAAGGAGAAGCAGTAGGGCTGAGGCCCCAAGGGGTGATCCTACTGATTTGTTCACTACAAGAAAAACTGAAACAGACGACACTTATCAGACAACGGTCGGCAGTAAAAGCATTGTTTGAAATTTTCACACAACGGTTTTTGTTTTTGCAAAATCTGTCTGTTGTCTGAAAGACCTTCCACAACGGTTTCTAAAACCATTGTCTATTAGAAGGAGTAAAGCAGAGGCTTTACACAACGGAATTATAAAACCGTTGTCTGAAGAAAGGTCAGACAAGTGTTTCATAAACCGTTGTTAAAAACAGACAAGTGTTTTTTTTTTTTGTTACTTAAATGGATGTCACACAACAGTTTGAATAAACACTTGTCTGATTCTAACAACGGTTTACAAAACCATTGTCTGAAGAAACTTCAGACAATGGTTTTGTAAACCGTTGTTAGAATCAGACAAGTGTTTTACTTGTATGTGGACTATACTTAATTCACACAACAGTTTCTGCATACCGTTGTCCAATTGAAATCTTAGGGGGGGACAATTATTTTGGAGGAGTTAATGAGGGGGGACAAAGATTCGGACAATTATTATAAAAAATTTTATAAAAAAAACACACAACGGTTTTACAACTTAAAAACAGTTGTGTGACGTTTTTTTTTTTTTGAATTTCTCGTTCGTGACAAACTTTAATTGTGAACTTTGTTTGAATAATAAAGTTTATGTTTAATTGACACACTTAATTATAGGATAATATTCTTAATTAAGCCGGATATCATAGTTTGTAGTTCTCTTATCATATTAAGACTTTCGTATTATCCTCGTTATTATACTTAACAACATATAAAATGTACATATTTTTCTTTGTCGGACCAAGGACACCACACAATTTACTAAACATACAAGTCGGGAATGGCGTACAGTCTCGCTTATACATGACTTACATAATTTCGTGTGTAAACTAACATAACCCCTAAGTCGTAACCCCTAAATCGTAACCCCTAAACCACAAAACCCTAAGCACAATCTATTATTATAAGTATTATTTTATAAAATTTTCAATCAATAACATGTTCGGTATATTCAAAGAAGTGTAAAAAATAAGTTAGGCAAAGGTATTAACAAAATTTTTATAAAAAAAACACACAACGGTTTTTTTAAGAATAAACCTTTGTTGTACTTTACTTTCCACGACGGTTTTTTTGTAGAAACCGTTGTGTTATTACCACAACGGTTTTTTATTTATAAACTGTTGTCTGAATGATTTTACTACAACGGTTTTACAACTTAAAAACAGTTGTGTGACTTTTTTTTTTTTTTGAATTTCTCGTTCGTGACAAACTTTAATTGTGAACTTTGTTTGAATAATAAAGTTTATGTTTAATTGACACACTTAATTATAGGATAATATTCTTAATTAAGCCGGATATCATAGTTTGTAGTTCTCTTATCATATTAAGACTTTCGTATTATCCTCGTTATTATACTTAACAACATAGTTAAAAAAATAAAAAAAAACCATAAAATAGTTGTGAAGCATGCTCAATATTTTTATCATTACCCTCCACAATCATTGTATCGGCTTGTACACAGACGCCGCTACATTGAACTTGACAAAAACGTACAAGGCCCGGTTGTGCCGCATCTTTTCAAAAACGTTGGAACACTACTACTTTTGGGAACAGGACATGTGTCAGATTCACTGAATATTTTTTTTAAATGATTTCTTCGACGATCCAACCGTACGGATGTTAATCAGTACTCATTCTAGTGTTGGGAAAAAATAATCAAAAAATAACAAGGCCCGGTTGTGCCGCATCTTTTCAAAAACGTTGGAACACTACTACTTTTGGGAACGGGACACGTGTCAGATTCACTGAATATTTTTTTTAAATGATTTCTTCGACGATCCAACCATACGGATGTTAATCAGTACTCATTCTAGTGTTGGGAAAAAATAATCAAAAAATAACAAGGCCCGGTTGTGCCGCATCTTTTCAAAAACGTTGGAACACTACTACTTTTGGGAACGGGACACGTGTCAGATTCACTGAATATTTTTTTTAAATGATTTCTTCGACGATCCAACCGTACGGATGTTAATCAGTACTCATTCTAGTGTTGGGAAAAAATAATCAAAAAATAACAAGGCCCGGTTGTGCCGCATCTTTTCAAAAACGTTGGAACACTACTACTTTTGGGAACGGGACACGTGTCAGATTCACTGAATATTTTTTTTAAATGATTTCTTCGACGATCCAACCGTACGGATGTTAATCAGTACTCATTCTAGTGTTGGGAAAAAATAATCAAAAAATAACAAGGCCCGGTTGTGCCGCATCTTTTCAAAAACGTTGGAACACTACTACTTTTGGGAACGGGACACGTGTCAGATTCACTGAATATTTTTTTTAAATGATTTCTTCGACGATCCAACCGTACGGATGTTAATCAGTACTCATTCTAGTGTTGGGAAAAAATAATCAAAAAATAACAAGGCCCGGTTGTGCCGCATCTTTTCAAAAACGTTGGAACACTACTACTTTTGGGAACAGGACATGTGTCAGATTCACTGAATATTTTTTTTAAATGATTTCTTCGACGATCCAACCGTACGGATGTTAATCAGTACTCATTCTAGTGTTGGGAAAAAATAATCAAAAAATAAAAAGGCCCGGTTGTGCCGCATCTTTTCAAAAACGTTGGAACACTACTACTTTTGGGAACGGGACACGTGTCAGATTCACTGAATATTTTTTTTAAATGATTTCTTCGACGATCCAACCGTACGGATGTTAATCAGTACTCATTCTAGTGTTGGGAAAAAATAATCAAAAAATAACAAGGCCCGGTTGTGCCGCATCTTTTCAAAAACGTTGGAACACTACTACTTTTGGGAACAGGACATGTGTCAGATTCACTGAATATTTTTTTTAAATGATTTCTTCGACGATCCAACCGTACGGATGTTAATCAGTACTCATTCTAGTGTTGGGAAAAAATAATCAAAAAATAACAAGGCCCGGTTGTGCCGCATCTTTTCAAAAACGTTGGAACACTACTACTTTTGGGAACGGGACACGTGTCAGATTCACTGAATATTTTTTTTAAATGATTTCTTCGACGATCCAACCGTACGGATGTTAATCAGTACTCATTCTAGTGTTGGGAAAAAATAATCAAAAAATAACAAGGCCCGGTTGTGCCGCATCTTTTCAAAAATGTTGGAACACTACTACTTTTGGGAACAGGACATGTGTCAGATTCACTGAATATTTTTTTTAAATGATTTCTTCGACGATACAACCGTACGGATGTTAATCAGTACTCATTCTAGTGTTGGGAAAAAATAATCAAAAAATAACAAGGCCCGGTTGTGCCGCATCTTTTCAAAAACGTTGGAACACTACTACTTTTGGGAACGGGACACGTGTCAGATTCACTGAATATTTTTTTTAAATGATTTCTTCGACGATCCAACCGTACGGATGTTAATCAGTACTCATTCTAGTGTTGGGAAAAAATAATCAAAAAATAACAAGGCCCGGTTGTGCCGCATCTTTTCAAAAACGTTGGAACACTACTACTTTTGGGAACGGGACACGTGTCAGATTCACTGAATATTTTTTTTAAATGATTTCTTCGACGATCCAACCGTACGGATGTTAATCAGTACTCATTCTAGTGTTGGGAAAAAATAATCAAAAAATAACAAGGCCCGGTTGTGCCGCATCTTTTCAAAAATTATTAAAAATTGAATAATTATTTGCTTCTAGAACTAATTAAAAATAACCAATAATTCATTTCCCCCTTAATGAAAATTTCCTTTCCCTCTTCCCCATCATTTCATTTCCCCTTCTGCATCCCCTTATTTTTCAACAGCCGCCTAACAAATTTTATTTCCCCCTCTCTGTTCTCCCTCATTTTCCCCCTTTTTTCTAATAATTTGTTCCCCCCCTTAACAAAAATTTCAACCTCTTCTCATTCCCTCTCATTCTAATTTTATCCGCCTCATAACATTCATGTCTAACACTCTCCGCCTCACTTTATCCCCTTCCCTCAACATCTCATCTCAAAACCCTAGCAGGTCTTCTCTCTTCCTAAATTCAACTTATGGGTTTTGTTTGTAATCATCTATAGGATTTACTAGGTCTTGTTGAATTACAGGTATTACCAATTCTTTTCTCTATTGAATTTCTTGTTGTAATTTATGTTGGTTTTGTTAATTAGTGGGAGTTTTGAAGAATTAGGGGTGTAAATATATGTACTTATGTGTGAATTTTTGTGCGTTCTGCATGAACTTGTGTGTTGATTTTATTATGTGGGCTTTAATGATCTTTTTGTGCGTTCTGATGTAATTAAGTGATTTTATTATGTGGGCTTTAATGATCTTTTTTATGAAGTAGATGAATTACTAATGAGTATTTGAATGTGTGTGTGTGTTTATAGGACTTTTACTGAATGTACAATCTGTTGAATACATTTGTTGGCTTCTATTTTCTTGCTTTTATTGTCATTTTCTTGGGTGTTAATTGTTCAAGTAAGGGGATTTCAATGAGCATGTGTATACAGGGTTTTTCTGATCTTATAGATATATGTAATCTTGGTTATCTGTTATGGCACTTGTATTTATTAACAAGAGGTGTTTGAATAGGATTAGCATCAGAAGATACTTGTATAAATCAGTAGATATATGTAATTGATTGGTTACTCTCTTTTAGACTAATGTGTAATTTTCTTTACAACTCCATGTAAATTGATGGGTGTAGTTGACTAGTTTCAGCACTGTTCTCACTCTGCAAATGGACATGATACATAGATATCATACTACCAGAGGGTTCATGTAAATGTATAAAGTTTGTTACCTGGGGTGCCCATTTGTGTGCGAGGAGATTTCACTGAATATCTTACAAAATATGAAGCACTTCTGTGATGACCTGTTTCTTTTTTGTTTATGTTGTGCTCCTGTTTTCATTCATGAACTTATCCAAAATTATTGCCATTGGTGACTTGCTGAATTTTATTGTCATTCTTGCTTTCTTCTCCTTAATCTCCTTTTATTTTCTCTTGCTGATCTAGGGAAGTCCGGTGACTCTGAAAGCTGATGTGGTAACATCTTTTACTTGCTGAATTTCTATTGTCATTCTTGCTATCTTCTCCTTAATCTCCTATTATTTTCTCTTGCTGATCTAGGGAAGTCCGGTGACTCCGAAAGCTGTTGTGGTAACATCTTTTACTTCACCAGGATTGTCGAGTGTAAAAAGATCCAGATCAGGTTAGTTTGTTCCAGGTTAAGATCAGCTCCTTTCCCACTGCTTTTTCCGATTCCATTTTAGTGCAAGTTAAGAACAAAACAAATAGGTGAATTTGACTTTGAGCAAGTTATATATGTTATATGGGTGTTTTCAGCATTACCTTCGATTTTAAATACTTCACTTCATTTTTCTCGTGGCCTTTATCGTTCTGCTTAATTTGTCTTTGTAGGGAGAATACTTCTTCCGACCTTAGAATATTGGCGTAACCAGACGGTAGTATATGATCCGGTATGTTCTTATTAGATTTATGATTTTACTATTTATATATTAGTTTGGTAGACTGACTTGTGCTCTGCAGTATGCATATATTGCACAGAACAAAGATGACCATAGACAAGTTTTGTGTTTTCTAGGTGTAACTAGAAGTAGTCTTATTTAGCTCATTGGCAAGCAGCAGGCTCAGATAAAATTTGTAAACACGTGAAAGTTTGTGAAGTATTCTAGTGTCTGATTTATAAAAATAATTAGTTAAAATATAGTACAAGTTTGTGGAATATTTAAGTGTTTGATTTATTACAAACGTGTACTACAGGTCTTAGGGTGCACGCTAGCAATTATAATTCTTTTAATTCCAGTTCCTAGAATTTGTATCTTTAATTTCTAGCAGTGAAATATAAACTGGTATGTCCAATGTTGACTACTTTTGTCTCATAAATGCCACTCACTCCTACCTTTCTCATGCCATTTAGTGTTGTACTTACCTCTACTTTGTATTCCTCTTTCTGACTCTTACCGCCTGCTAATTGTTTATCACCTTGTAAACATGATGTTTTTTGTTGTCATCCGCAACTTGCCAGGAATCAATCATCATAACCTCCTCAGCAGATTTTTTTTAATAATGTAAACTGCACAGGTTGTTTCTGATATGGGTCCAATTTAATGTGAAAAAACAATTTACATGGTGAGATTGTCACCCCTTTTAGCTTAACCTGCATTGATTAATGTTGCAGTCTATATCAGTAAGCGTTAGTAAGTGCAAAAGCTATAGGTTACGCAACAGGGAAATGTCCGATATCTTACACAGCTTTATCCTCTATTGGTGTAAAGAGGCTGTTGTTATAATTTGGACCTGTGACCTACCTGATAACATCTAGGCATCGACCAGAAGGCTATTCCGAAGCAACTATAAATGGCTCAACACTTGCTACTTTAAATACTTTCATTTCAATACTCTGTCAGTTTTCAAGTTATTGATTCATTTTGTGTGTTTCATTGTAGGAAAGCCAGGAGGCAGAAATTAAAAGATTAAGGAAGAGCTTGAAATTTAAAGCCACTCCTATGCCAAGTTTCTATAAAGAACCTCCTCCTAAAGTTGAACTAAAGAAGGTGACCATCTTCCTGGCCACCGAGAACAGGACAGGTCTCCCAAACTGTCCAAGACGAAGAAGAGGCTAACTGATATGCTATGGACATGTAATGGCGTAACTATTTAACTTAAGTGAAGGTTTCAGTCTCTACTTTTGGAGTATGTGCATCCGAAAATCTGATGTTGTTGAACATATTTAACTTAATTAGTTCGTGAATTTTACTTGGTTGGATGTGTTGGTTGTAATGGTTTATTGAACACGATGGAATGGAATGACTGTTTGTTTTGGTTTTAGTTTGGCTTCTTTATATTGTCAGTTTGGTTTCTTTATATTGTCGTAAACACTTCAGACAACAGTTTTTTGTCCAATACCGTTGTCTATCAAAATCAGAAACAAGTGTTTTAGAAACAAAAACTGTTGTGGTTCTGCTAATGTTCAAACATGTTTATCTTTTTAAACCTTTGCCTAACAGCTTTCAGACAACAGGTATTTAAAGAAAACAATTGTGCAAGTCAAGAATAGACAACAGTTTTTAGAAAGGAAACCATTGTGTTAAACTATTAAGACAATGGGGTTGTTCTACTAAAACCGTCATAAATATTTAGATCACACAACACTCTTTTGGAAAATAAAGCCTTGTCTGAAAATTAAAATAACAACATTTTCTAGTTAATAAACAATTGTTGATTTATTTGTCAGACAATGGTTTCTACAACAACCGTTGTTGTTCACGCGTTTCAGACAACGTTTTCTAAGACCAAAACCGTTGTCTGTAGGGAATCAGACAACGGACGCGTCCGTTGTCTGAGCTGCGTAACAGACGGCATCTCAATAGACCACGGTTTTCTAGGGCATCAGACAACGGGCAAAAAGCCTTGTCTGATTCAATTATTCTTGTAGTGGTTGCCCCTAGGAGATCCTGATGATCCAACACCACCCTTCACTCAAGACATCATAAAAGCCAACATCTCTAGAAAATTCAAGATGCCGACAATCAAGGCTTATGATGGAACGGGAGATCCCGCTAACCATGTGAGAACCTTCTCCAACGCACTGCTGTTGCAGCCGACCAACGATGCGGTCAAGTGTAGGGCGTTTCCCCAAACCTTGGCAGGCATGGCACAACGTTGGTATAGCCGCTTGCCTCCCAATTCTATTGGGTCCTTCAAGGAATTGAGCAAGGCATTTATCAACCAATTCGTAAGTGGGAGAGTGCACGAGAAAAGCTCTGCATCCCTCATGGCAATCCAGCAAGGAAAGAATGAAGCCTTAAGGGACTACATCAATCGATTAACTCGAGAAGCTTTGAAAGTCCCAGACTTAGAGGACATAGTGGATATGATAGCCCTGCAACAAGAAACTACTGATGACCACTTCAAAAGGTCGTTAGCTAAACATCCACCCGAGAGCATGCTGAAGCTCCAAGATAGAGCCGGAAAGTATATCAAGCCTGAAGAAAGCATGAGAAAGTATGAACCCACTGCTGGCGGTAGTGGAAACTCAAAGAAAAGAAAAGAAACTCAGGAATACGACGTCAAGGAAAAGTTCCCCAGAACGTCAAAGAACTCTGATTCTCCCCTCAAGAGAAATAATTTTGGGCCAAAATTCACAGAATATGCAAGATTTAATACTCCCAGGAGTCAAATTCTGATGGAGATAGCCAAGGAAGAAGATATCAAATGACCAAAGCCAATGAGGGATGATTTGTCCAAACGGAACCAAAATCAGTTTTGTCGGTTCCACAAAGAAGTCGGTCATGACACCGATGATTGTAGGCAATTGAAAGATGAGATTGAGTTCCTGATACGAAGAGGAAAACTCAGCAAATTCACCAAGGATGGAAATCAAGGGAGTCAAAGAGGAAACTATGAAAGGAAGGATTACGACAGAAGGGACAACGACCAAGATCGTAACCCTAAGCCCCGAGGGCCAGTTATCAACATGATATTCGGAGGACCAACCGCTGCTGGGTCCTCCCGAAACTCAAGAAAGGCTTATGCCCGAGAGGTAATGACTGTGGTTGGAGAAGCACCGAAGCGTGCCAGAACAGAAGTGTCAATAGGTTTTGACGATTCAGACTTGGAAGGGGTAAATTTCCCCCATGATGATCCTCTTGTCATAGTACCTGTGATAGGTAACTCCGAAACAAAGAGAGTCCTGGCCGACAATGGAGCTTCAGTGGATATCTTGTTCCACGATGCTTTTATCAAGATGGGTTACACTGATTCTCAGCTAACACCCTCAAATATGCCTATATACGGATTCAACGGGGTGGAATCAAAAGTGGAAGGCACTATCCAACTCCCAATGACCATGGGGCAATGGATGAATACGTCTACTCAGATGTTGAACTTCATAGTTATAAAAGCGACTTCAACCTACAATGCAATCCTGGGAAGGACTGGTCTTCATTCGTTCAAGGCTGTTGCCTCATCTTATCATCTAAAAATCAAGTTCCCAACGAGGAATGGGATTGGTGAAGAACGAGGAGACGAAAAGATGGCTAGAAGTTGTTATGTAGCCGCGTTAAGGCCTGATGGAACCGGGGGGCAAGTTCTCCCAATTGAAGACATGAATGTCAGCGACAACGAGGACAGAAGGGGGAAACCAGCTGAGGACTTGGTCCCAATTCCCCTAGTCCCAGGAGAACCAGAGAAGGTGACTTATATTGGGGCATTACTGCCCGAACCATTGAAGAGCAAACTCACGTCTTTTCTTCAAGAAAAAAATGACGTTTTTGCTTGGACAGCGGCCAACATGCCAGGGATTGATCCCCAATTGATAACTCATAAACTGAATGTGGATCCTGAAAGGAAGACGGTGAAACAGAAAAAGAGGAATTTTGCTCCAGAGAGGCTTGAAGCCATTAAACAGGAAGTTAATAAACTTTTGGAAGCTGGGTTCATTGAGGAAATCCAATTCCCTGAGTGGTTGGCTAACCCCGTGATGGTCAAAAAGGCTAACGGAAAATGGAGGATGTGCGTCGACTTCACTGACTTGAATGATGCATGTCCTAAGGATTGTTTTCCCTTACCAAGGATTGATGCACTAATAGATGCTACAGCTGGACACGCGATGCTTAGCTTCATGGATGGCTTCAGTGGATACAATCAAATCAAGATGCATGAGGATGACATCGCAAAAGTATCATTCATCACTGACTTTGGTGTTTTCTGCTTCTTAGTCATGGCATTTGGACTTAAGAATGCAGGGGAAACATACCAAGCCTCGATAAGGCCGATCACATTAAGCACATTCGAGAGGCATTTGAAGTGCTAAGGCACCACAAGATGATGTTGAATCCAACTAAGTGTGCCTTTGGTGTAGGCTCGGGAAAGTTTTTAGGCCTGATGGTTTCCAAGAGAGGAATCGAGGCCAATCCCGACAAAATCAAAGCAATTCTAGACATGGAGCCACCACAGACTGTCAAAGATGTCCAGAAATTAACGGGAAGAGTGGCAGCATTGGGAAGATTCATCTCCAAGTCAGGAGAGAAGTGTTTACCCTTCTTTAAAGCACTCAAGAAAGTGAAATTTTTTGAATGGACAACTGAAAGCCAAGAGGCCTTTGAGGCCCTGAAGAAATACATGGCTGAGCCACCACTATTGGCCAAACCAAAACCAGGGGAGGTTCTTTATCTATACTTGGCAGTATCCAACACTGCCCTGGGAGCTGTTTTGATAAAGGAAGAATTGAAAGTGCAGAAGCCCGTCTACTATGTGAGTAAGATTCTACATGGGGCAGAAATAAACTACTCAATGATTGAGAAGTTTGCCTTGGCCTTGATAATGGCCTCAAGAAAGCTACGCCCGTACTTCCAGGCTCACAAGATAGAGGTCTTGACTGATCAACCTCTAAGAAACATCTTGCATAGCCCTCAAGTTAGTGGAAGATTGATCAAATGGGCCATTGAATTGGGCGAATTCGACATCAAGTATAAGCCTCGTACGGCCATAAAAGCTCAAGCACTCGCTGACTTCATGGTTGAATGTACCATTGACAACCAAGAAGTCGGGGGGCAGGAAGTAACAATGGAAGACAAGGAAACTGAAGACATAATCTCCAAAGAATGTTGGGTGCTCTATTTTGATGGAGCATCATAAACAAAATCAAGTGGAGCCGGTTTAGTGCTACAAAGTCCTGATGGATTCCTCATAGAGTACGCACTAAAACTGGACTTCCCAACGACAAACAACGAAGCTGAATATGAAGTTCTGATAGCTGGTTTAGGGCTGGCTGGAGCCTTGAGGGTCAAAACTCTGAAAGTATGTGGAGATTCGAGGCTAGTGGTTTCCCAAGTAAATGGGGAATTTGAGGCCAGAGATGAAGTCATGGCCATGTACTTGAAACTTGTCATGGCCATCATGACTCAGTTCGACGAATGCTATGTAGAGCACATTCCAAGGGAAGAAAACATGAAGGCTGATGCCTTGTCTAAATTTGCTTCTTCCGAAATTGAAAACTATGCAGGGAGTGTATACTTCCAAGTCCTGAGGACCCCAAGCATCAACGGAAAGTTGGTAGCACCCATTGATGTTGCTAGTTGTTGGATAGATCCCATCAAGGCTCATCTGGAAACCGGGTGGTTACCCAACGACACTTCAGAAGCACGAAAGCTATACGTCAGAGCACTAAGGTATACCCTGATTGAGGGAATCCTATATAAGAAGTCTTTCATCATTCCATATCTGAAATGTTTAAGACCTCAAGAGGCAGAATTGGCCCTGAAGGAGGTACATGAAGGAATTTGTGGGCAACACTTGGGGGGCAGAGCCCTTGCTCATAAAGTCACCCGTCTAGGTTTCTATTGGCCAAGCATACTTGCTGATGCTAAAAGCTATGTGAAGAAATGTGAATGGTTCCAGAAACATGCACCAGTGGTTAGGCAACCACCAGAGATGTTGACATCCATAAACTCACCAATCCCCTTTGCCATGTGGGGAATGGATATACTTGGGCCATTTCCAATGGCAAGTGCTCAAAGAAAGTTCTTGATAGTAGCAATCGAGTACTTCACCAAGTGGATTGAGGCTAAACCATTAGCCAAGATAACCACCAAGCAAGTGATGCATTTCTTCTGGGAAAATGTGATATGCAAGTATGGAATTCCACGAGTCCTGGTTACGGACAATGGAACTCAGTTTAACAATGATGAGTTCAAGAAATATTGTGATGAGAACGATATCAAGTTGCGCTTCACTTATGTTGCCCATCCTCAAGCAAATGGGCAAGCTGAGGTTGCAAATCGAATTATCCTAGATGGACTAAAGAAAAGAGTTGAACGCTCCAGAAACACTTGGGTAGACGAATTGCTCCCCATACTATGGGCATATCGTACTACTTGTAAAGTCACCACTGGAGCTACCCCCTTCCTGTTGGCATATGGGACAGAGGTAGTGGTTCCAGTGGAGATTACTCACACATCTCCAAGAGTTGAGGCTTATGAGCCAGAAACAAATGAGGAAGGCTTGAGGCTGGCCTTAGATTTGATTGATGAAGTTAGAGATGAGGCAAATGCCAAGATAGTTCAGCATCAGAAACGAGCATCTTTCTATTACAACCTAAGGGTTAAAGAAAGGTTGTTTCGACAAGGAGACTTGGTTCTTCGAAAGATTGAGGCATCCGGAGTTGGACAAAAGGGCAAGCTGGCCCCAAATTGGGAAGGACCATATCGCGTCAAGAACGTATTTGGTCGAGGCTCGTACAAGCTAGAAACCCTCGAAGGGCATGAGGTGCCAAGGACTTGGCATGCCTCAAATTTGAAAGTCTATTATGTTTAAAGTGTGTCCTGATTGGACTTACTACTAGGACAAATAGAAATAAGGTTCGATGAAATCATGAGCTTCCTAGAAAGCAAATGAAGGGTTGAAACCCCAGAAACCTAAGACATTCAGTCCAAACCCCATCATTCGATATGCTCAATGAAAGGCTTGAAGCCAAAACAAGACGGTATAAGACATAAAAGGCTTATGCAAATGTCAAGTTAGCCTCGAATAAGGCAAAATCGTCGTAAATGTGTAGATCGCTCCACACTTTACACCAAGACGATACTCGTGAAACACTAGTGTATATTAAAATCCTCAAAAAAGGGTAGTAAGTCCCAGGTAAGGGATAAAAAGACCCCAAGTCTCGAAAAAGACCGGTATAACTTCTATGAAATCCTAGTGCATTATCATAGACGTTGGGAAGCGCGATCAGCCATTTTAAACCCATAATCTTCAAAGAAAGCCCAGAATCTTCAAAGAATTCTTCAAAACTTCAAGTAAGAAACCCAGAAAACGATGAGATTCAACAGAAAATCTCGCCAGGAATCGCCTAGTGACTGGAAACCCAACCAGTTAAGAAAGGGCAACCGTCTATAACCAGTTAAGGCCCACAAATCCATTTATGGATTATAGAGATTAAAACCCAAATAATTTGGGTCTCAGGCAAATTCGAAGCCCAAACAATAAAGGCCCAATAAGGCCCAAGGCTGGAATAATTTAAGCCCAATTAAAAATTGGGCTAGTTAAGGCCCAAGAAAAGAATGAAATTTGAAATATAGCCAAGGCAAAATCAAAGATTTAAGGTCTAAAAGACATTAAATTGAAATCGTACGACCGATGTCGAAAACATATGGGAAAACGAGGTCGATTCCAACGACCTCGCTCCCAAATAAAGTCGAAAAATAATGAAATTGAGGTCGAAAAAACCTTAGAACGACATCGAAGGCTCGAAGTCGAAAATATACGAGGAATTGAGGTCGTTTCCATCAACTTCGCACCAAAAATCCAGTCAAAAAATTGAAAATTCGAGGTCAAAAAGACCCTAGATCGAAGTCGATTGATTGAGATCGAAAATACACTATAAATCGAGCTTGAACCCCTCGACCTCACACCCAAGTGAGGTCGAAAACAGAAGGATTCAAGGTCGAAAGAATGAGGTCGAATATGACCTAGAAAACGAGGTCTAAGCGTTCGACCTCACGCCAAATGAGGTCGAAAACGACCTAGAGATCGAGGTCGATATTGACCTAGAAATCATGGTCGAAAAAGGCTGGAACGAGGTCGAATGACCCAGGTCGAAAATGACCTGCAAAATGAGGGTGAAAGTATGAGGAATCGAGGTCGAATGACCCAGGTCGAAAATGACCTGTAAATCAAGGTCGAAAGTATAAGGGATCGAGGTCGAATGACCGAGGTCAAAAATGATTGGGAAGTCGAGGTCGAAACCATCGACCTGGGACCAATCAAGGTCGAAAAAAGGCTGGATCGAGGTCGAAGGCTCGAGGTCGAAAAAGACTTAAAAATCGAGGTCGAAACCTTCGACCTCACTCCAGTCGAGGTCGAAATCCAGATCGAATTTCAGGTCAAAAATGACCAGTTTCCTGGTCGAATTTGAGGTCGAAAATGACTTGTTTCCTGGTCAAAAAGGAGGTCGGAAATGACCTAATTTGAGGTCGAAAATGCCCTTAAAATGGAAAATTTTGAGGAAAAACACGTTATAACTTCTACGAAAACCCCAAGGAGATTTTCCCAGAAGTTGGGGGGCAAATGATATGGTCAGAAAAGTAATTATAGAAATATAATTGACAAGTCAATGGAAAGGCCGATATTTAAGGCCCGACACCCTAATTATTCATTAATTTCGTAATTAATGAATAGGGAAAATATACAGCTCATAAAAAGAGTCCAAAATATGGTAAATTCATCAAAGAAGGATCTAGAATCCCAATTAAAGGCAATTAATGAGTCATAGCCTTTATCAACAAGGAAACGAATTCTCCAGCAAGAAATACAATGTTTATCCAATATCAAAAAGGAGACTTATTCGCTAAGACTCCTAAACATACCATAAATACTAGGCTCCAGACGCCTATATAAGGACCCTGATCCTACAATCAGAACTACGTTTTGGACACAGCTCCATACGTCCTCTACTACGTTTTGGACACAGCTCCATACGTCCTCTACTACGTTTTGGACACAGCTCCATACGTCCTCTACTACGTTTTGGACACAGCTCCATACGTCCTCTACTACGTTTTGAGCACAGCTCCATACGTCACAACGCCTCGAAGGCGCAACAAGCCACGAAGGCACCCCTAGAACTACGTTTTAGACTTCATCCTCGAATAAGGACATACAAGTCACTACGTCCTTGGTGTGCCCCTGCCACCATAGCCCCGAGGGCAACACCAAGAACTACGTCTTTGGCTTGATTCTCAATAAAAATTTGAGATACGTAGGCATCTTGTGAGGACCGATTTAGTCTCGAAACACAAGTGCAGCCATAAAAGCTTGAAGCTCATTAAACCCTCGCATTCGTAAGCTCAGATTTTATTCCACAACAAACCTATTACCTATTTATTTTTAAAACTTATTTTAATGATTTTAATTATTAATAAAGTTTGTGAAAATAAATTGTTTTGTCCTTAAACTATATTTTGTTTTGGGTTTAGGCCCCTAAAAGAAAAAATATAACTGACATCCTTGTGTCTATATTTGACTAACGACTTTTAGTCTATCTTTTAATTAAAATATATTACCTTTTATAATATATCTTTCACTCATTAATTTTTCCTTTTTGTAATTATATATCTTCATAATATTATATATCTATTAATTATTAATACATTCCAAAAAATAGCATCTTCTTGATAAAAATATCAATTATACTTTATCCAATATTTCTCTTATACTTTTTACTTTAAAAAAATATTATATTATATTAAAAGAAGTGGGGATTCACACAATTTATAAGCTAGTATGATTAAAGAACAAACATTAAACATTTGGTTGGTTCGTCATTTTTTGGTACTTCATTCTTAATTACCCTTATTGATTATTTTTCACTTAATTATATTTTATTTTGGACCCAAAATAAAATAAAAAAACTTTTTTAGGACCTTATTTGAAAGTTATTAAAAGAAATTTAACTATTTCACAAATCTATTGTAATTAAAACACTTACAATACATCCAATTATTTAATTTAAACATATATATAGGGTTTATTTATCTTAAAATGTGAGATTAATTATTTTAAAAATTTATTAGAATCAAAATATTTATACAAAAATCAATATTTAAAAAATAAAAAGTATATTAGAAAATAAATGACAAATATTTCAAGGGGATATAAGCCATTAACAATAGTATATAAGAAAGTACCGGTTCGTTAAAAGATCATAAACTTATTTAATAATTATTGTCCATTTCTTTTCTTTTTCACATCCAGTACCAATTGACTATTTTCTTTTATCATTTCACACAAATCCTAGGCGCCGCTGTTTCAACTCACAATCGTCTTCTTTTGTGATTTCACTAGAACCCTTCCATTCCATCTCTCAATCTTCCTTCATTGTTTCATTTAAACCTTATTTTCACTCGAGTCTCACATATACAATCAAATTTGTTCTTTAGGTTTTAGTTCTTTGGTAAAATTATATATGTATATGTATGTAA
Source organism: Heracleum sosnowskyi (assembly GCA_030848705.1). Classification (NCBI taxonomy): domain Eukaryota; kingdom Viridiplantae; phylum Streptophyta; class Magnoliopsida; order Apiales; family Apiaceae; genus Heracleum; species Heracleum sosnowskyi. The sequence goes on from CM061240.1 coordinate 127,564,315, forward strand.
ATTGGGATGACTCCTACTTTGAATATACAAATGATTCATCACGAGTTCAACAAATCTCACAATTGATTTTTTTTTTTTTTTATGTTTTTATATTTGATAAGAAGTTTTAAATTGTTCAAGTTCATTTGTTTTGATAGGTATTTTAAAAACTTTCAATAATAAACTATATATCATGATAACAAATATTGGCAGGTAGTGCTGGAGCTAGAGGTAGTGGTAAATCAATGCAATGGAAGCGTGGCTATGTTTACAAAGTAAAGGTATACAATAATGTGTGTGTAGATATGTAGTCATAATCTTTTCTGCTAGTTATATTTAAAAATTCCAATGTGTATTAATACTTGTTACATGCACATGGTTCCACAACTCCACAATTTACCAAGAGAATACACTGGAGTACTCTCTACTTGATGGTCCTAGTAAGCTCATTATAATTTAAACTCTATTTATGATATTATTGTGATGTGTTCTCTTGTTATGTATATGATTGTTATGGAATCGTTATGTATATGATTGTTCTAGAGATTTGCTATCTCAATCATGCTGAGTCTAACGATAAAAGATGGTAAACTTAGAGTACCGGGCAATTATATATGTAAGCAATGATAAGATGTGTAAGGAAGAAAGTTTGGCATTTGTTAAGTGTTCTCGAATATTGAAAAATATGTATTTCTTGTGGAAACATATAAGAAGATGACACTGAAGCCACACTTCACTCCTTTCATTGATCATATAGAAAAAACTAGCTACGGTTGGTCAATAAGCCATCATATGATAAAAAAAAAATCTTGTTTAGAATAGTTAACAATGGGATGCCAAGTATCATATATGCAAAATCTATCTTCAAAAGTTTGATCGTAACAAATCTTCTATTCCAGGGGAGGGCAAATGTGTCTAGAAAATAGGAAGAATAAATATAAACCATAGTCCTCACCTTCCCTTGAACACAAGGCCTTCCTTTTAGCTCGGGATTTTGAGATACTATACTCCTCGTCTTCATTTGAACCCGAAGCATTTCTTTTAGCTCGCGGCTTGTTAAATTTGTATACTCCTCGTCTTTCTTTGAACCCAAAGCCTTTTGCTCCTTTAATCCATTGAGGAGCTACATCGTCTTTGTAACAATAGTCAAGAAATAGTTCTTGTCCAGTAGATAAATTTTCACTAGCAAATATTCCAACCTTGTGATCCCAACAAATGGGTAACAATAATCAAGAAAATGATACATATATACCCATTTGATGGGAATCACAGGGTTAGAATATTTGATAGTGAAAAGTTATCAACTGGACAAAGAACTATTCTTGATTATTTTTACAAATAGAACGTAGCTCCTCAATCGGTAAAGGATAAAAAGGCTTCGGGTTCGAAGAAACACTAGGTGTATACACCTCGAGAAGCCAAACCAAAAGAAAGCCTTCGGGTTCAAAGAATGACGAGGAGTATACTATCTTAAGAACCCGAGCTAAAAGAAAGGCCTCGGGTTCGAGGGAATTATGTGAGGACTAGGATTTACATTGCTTCTTCTTATTCTCTAGACAAATTCCCACTCCCGTGGAATATAAGATTTGTTACCATCAAATGTTTGAAGATAGATTTTGCAGATATGATACTTGGCAGCACATTGTTAACTCTTTTGTAACTTGTCTGGTTTAGGTATAATTTCCTAATGTTCTAAAATCTGAATACACCACAACAACACTAACTTAAGATATATTCAAATGCTCTTTACCAGAAAGTATTGATGTTATCCTTGCATGGAAGTCATGAAAATTTATGAAACGTGTGATAGAGGATTAATATAAATAGTTTCATTTTTCACAATTACTAATTTCTATATCAACAATTTATGTTATTTGTGTTTTGCATAGTCTCATAGAAGTTTCCATTTCAACTGTATGCATCTGCAGTTGGTAGTTTGATGTATGATATGGTGTGTACAAGGCCAGATATTGCTCATGCAGTGGGAGTTGTTAGCAGGTTCATGTCTAATCCATGAAAAGAGCATTGGGAAGCAGTCAAGTGGTTGTTGCGCTACTTGAAAGACACATCCAAGGTTAAATTGTGTTTTAGTAGAAAAGATGTTATCTTGGAACGGTTCTCTGATGCATATTTGGGTGGATGTTTGGATACAAGAAAAGTACTACGGGATATATTTGCACTTTAGGTGGCACAACAATTAGTTGGATGTCTCGACTTCAAAAGCGTGTTGCTCTTTCAACCACAGAAGCAGAATATATGGCTATCTCTGAAGCTAGCAAGGAGATGATTTAGTTGAAATTTTTTCTTGAGAAGTTAGGCAAGAAATAGGCGGAGAGTGATTTGTATAAAAATGGTACGTTGTCCTTAAAGAAAATCCTTGGTTCAAAGAATCCTGTAGATATGTTGACTAAGGTGGTTACCAATGAAAAGTTGAAGTTTTGCATAGTTTCATCTGGCCTTCAGAATTGATTGATGAGAAAGCGCCGCACTAGTTAGAGTTATTGATTGAAGTATTTGGTGTTACAAGACTTGCAAGAGTGAAGAGAATATGTGGTCAGACTCCAAGTGGGAGATTGTTAAGTATGTGGAGCCTATAGGCTGTCCAGGGCCTCTGAGGTAGACTCGGGGCCTGGGCTAAACAACAACACTCTGAAGACCTGAGCGTCACGGCCTGAGTGCGAGATTTTAACAACATAATCATAGTTGGCTACGTTCAATAACAATAAAACGCAAAAATGATTGGTGAGGCCGAGGAATCAGGAGTAGTGAGCCAGCGTGGTAGTGAAAGTTGGGTAGTTTGGGAATTTGAAGACACTACAAGAAAAACTGAATCAGATGACACCTTTCATACAACGGACGACCGAAAAAGTGTTGCCTAAAATTAACAAACGACAGGTTATTTTTTGGCTCGAAAAAGTATTGTCTAATCCACTACATTACAATGGTTTACGAACCGTTGTCTAAGAAAGTGAAAAATACTGGATATAGACGACGCAAATGAATGAGTTTAGACAACAGTTTTTTTAACTCTTGTCTAAATAATATTAAGACAATGTTTTAATTTAACCGTTGTTGGATTGAGACAACGGTTGTCTTAGTCGTATTGTGTGAATAAACGTAAGACAATGTTGCAAAAAAACCGTTGTGTAAATTTGATATAATTTTATTATAAAATTGTGAGTAAATTATTGGATAATAATTTTTATATATTAGGATGTTGACTAACTTAGTTTTATTTATTCAATTTATAAAAGTATAAAACAATGGTTTTTGTTTAACAAAGTGTTGTAAGTTGTAAGACTTAACAATGGTTTTGTTCCAAAAACCCATTGTATATTTCTATACTATACACAAGGGTTTTCGTTTTGATCCGTTCGTTGTTGAATAATCTCTGTAACAATTGTTTATGTTGTTAAACCGTTGTATGCTATAGACAATGGTTTCGTTTTATAAAATCCTTGCGTGATTATTTACGTTACAATGTTTTGTTTAGCTAAACCGTTGTCTATATCAAAAACGTTGATTTTTAAAAAAAATACTTTATTTGTTGCCCTTAATACATACATAAGTGTTATACACTTCATAAAATGTTATTGTAAAAATCTCTTATTTGGATATTTAGTATAAAAAATTGTTAAATATATAAAAACACTTAAATAAAGGTTAATGATAATAATAATATCATTGACAGATAGAATACGATCATACTTCAGATATTTTGTTATACACGTTGTAGATGTGGACATCATATATTGTATGATTTACGATCCTTGATATTTGTTTACAAGGAAATATTAGCTAGCTAGGAAAATGTTAATAATTATAACATTACTAATTCCGAAATTGAACGAACATTATATAATAACTATACTATTAGCGAATAAGTGACATACCAATACTATTAACAACAATGTTGTCATATTCAAATAACACATTTTACATATTAGTATGACATAATTTAATTATAAAGTCGTCAATAAGTTCTCTTATATTAATTTTATATATGCGAGTCGGGACTCACGTATGTTTTGTTTATTCGATTTTATAAAAGTATAAAACAATGGTTTTTGTTTAACAAAGTGTTGTAAGTTGTAAGACGTAACAATGGTTTTGGTCCAAAAAACGTTGTATAATATACACAAGGGTTTTCGTTTTGATCCGTTCATTGTTGAATAATCTCTGTGACAATTGTTTATGTTGTTAAACCGTTGTATGATACAGACAATGGTTTCGTTTTATAAAATCCTTGCGTGATTATTTACGTTACAACGTTTTGTTTAACTAAACCGTTGTCTATATCAAAAACGTTGATTTTTAAAAAAATATTTTAATTGTTGCCCTTAATAGATACATAAGTGTTACACACTTCATACAATGTTATTGTATAAATCTTTTATTTGGATATTTAGTATAAAAAATTGTTAAATATATAAAAACACATAAATAAAGGTTAATGATAATAATAATATCATTGATAGATAGAATACGATCATACTTCAGATATTTTGTTATACACGTTGTAGATGTGGACATCATATATTGTATGATTTACGATCCTTGATATTTGTTTACAAGGAAATATTAGCTAGCTAGGAAAATGTTAATAATTATAACATTACTAATTCCGAAGTTAAACGAACATTATATAATAACTATACTATTAGCGAATAAGTGACATACCAATACTATTAACAACAATGTTGTCATATTCAAATAACACATTTTACATATCAGTATGACATAATTTAATTATAAAGTCGTCATTAAGTTGTCTTATATTAATTTTATATATGCGAGTCGGGACTCACCTATGTTTTGTTTATTCGATTTTATAAAAGTATAAGACAATGGTTTTTGTTTAACAAAGTGTTGTAAGTTGTAAGACTTTAACAATGGTTTTGGTCCAAAAAACGTTGTATAATATACACAAGGGTTTTCGTTTTGATCCGTTCATTGTTGAATAATCTCTGTAACAATTGTTTAGGTTGTTAAACCGTTGTATGATACAGACAATGGTTTCGTTTTATAAAATCCTTGCGTGATTATTTACGTTACAACGTTTTGTTTAACTAAACCGTTGTCTATATCAAAAACGTTGATTTTTAAAAAAATACTTTAATTGTTGCCCTTAATACATACATAAGTGTTACACACTTCATACAATGTTATTGTATAAATCTTTTATTTGGATATTTAGTATAAAAAATTGTTAAATATATAAAAACACATAAATAAAGGTTAATGATAATAATAATATCATTGATAGATTGAATACGATCATACTTCAGATATTTTGTTATACACGTTGTAGATGTGGACATCATATATTGTATGATTTACGATCCTTGATATTTGTTTACAAGGAAATATTAGCTACCTAGGAAAATGTTAATAATTATAACATTACTAATTCCGAAGCTGAACGAACATTATATAATAACTATACTATTAGCGAATAAGTGACATACCGATACTATTAACAACAATGTTGTCATAGTCAAATAACACATTTTACATATTAGTATGCCATAATTTAATTATAAAGTCGTCAATAAGTTCTCTTATATTAATTTTATATATGCGAGTCGGGACTCACGTATGTTTTGTTTATTCGATTTTATAAAAGTATAAGACAATGGTTTTTGTTTAACAAAGTGTTGTAAGTTGTAAGACATAACAATGGTTTTGGTCCAAAAAACGTTGTATAATATACACAAGGGTTTTCGTTTTGATCCGTTCATTGTTGAATAATCTCTGTAACAATTGTTTATGTTGTTAAACCGTTGTATGATACAGACAATGGTTTCGTTTTATAAAATCCTTGCGTGATTATTTACGTTACAACGTTTTGTTTAACTAAACCGTTGTCTATATCAAAAACGTTGATTTTTAAAAAAATACTTTAATTGTTGCCCTTAATACATACATAAGTGTTACACACTTCATACAATGTTATTGTATAAATCTTTTATTTGGATATTTAGTATAAAAAATTGTTAAATATATAAAAACACATAAATAAAGGTTAATGATAATAATAATATCATTGATAGATAGAATACGATCATACTTCAGATATTTTGTTATACACGTTGTAGATGTGGACATCATATATTGTATGATTTACGATCCTTGATATTTGTTTACAAGGAAATATTAGCTAGCTAGGAAAATGTTAATAATTATAACATTACTAATTCCGAAGTTAAACGAACATTATATAATAACTATACTATTAGCGAATAAGTGACATACCAATACTATTAACAACAATGTTGTCATATTCAAATAACACATTTTACATATCAGTATGACATAATTTAATTATAAAGTCGTCATTAAGTTGTCTTATATTAATTTTATATATGCGAGTCGGGACTCACGTATGTTTTGTTTATTCGATTTTCTAAAAGTATAAGACAATGGTTTTTGTTTAACAAAGTGTTGTAAGTTGTAAGATGTAACAATGATTTTGGTCCAAAAAACGTTGTATAATATACACAAGGGTTTTCGTTTTGATCCGTTCATTGTTGAATAATCTCTGTAACAATTGTTTATGTTGTTAAACCGTTGTATGATACAGACAATGGTTTCGTTTTATAAAATCCTTGCGTGATTATTTACGTTACAACGTTTTGTTTAACTAAACCGTTGTCTATATCAAAAACGTTGATTTTTAAAAAAATACTTTAATTGTTGCCCTTAATACATACATAAGTGTTACACACTTCATACAATGTTATTGTATAAATCTTTTATTTGGATATTTAGTATAAAAAATTGTTAAATATATAAAAACACATAAATAAAGGTTAATGATAATAATAATATCATTGATAGATAGAATACGATCATATTTAAGATATTTTGTTATACACGTTGTAGATGTGGACATCATATATTGTATGATTTACGATCCTTGATATTTGTTTACAAGGAAATATTAGCTAGCTAGGAAAATGTTAATAATTATAACATTACTAATTCCGAAGTTAAACGAACATTATATAATAACTATACTATTAGCGAATAAGTGACATACCAATACTATTAACAACAATGTTGTCATATTCAAATAACACATTTTACATATCAGTATGACATAATTTAATTATAAAGTCGTCATTAAGTTGTCTTATATTAATTTTATATATGCGAGTCAGGACTCACCTATGTTTTGTTTATTCGATTTTATAAAAGTATAAGACAATGGTTTTTGTTTAACAAAGTGTTGTAAGTTGTAAGACGTAACAATGGTTTTGGTCCAAAAAAAGTTGTATAATATACACAAGGGTTTTCGTTTTGATCCGTTCGTTGTTGAATAATCTCTGTAACAATTGTTTATGTTGTTAAACCGTTGTATGATATAGACAATGGTTTCATTTTATAAAATCCTTGCGTGATTATTTACGTTACAACATTTTGTTTAACTAAACCGTTGTCTATATCAAAAACGTTGATTTTTAAAAAAATACTTTATTTGTTGCCCTTAATACATACATAAGTGTTACACACTTCATACAATGTTATTGTATAAATCTTTTATTTGGATATTTAGTATAAAAAATTGTTAAATATATAAAAACACTTAAATAAAGGTTAATGATAATAATAATATCATTGATAGATAGAATACGATCATACTTCAGATATTTTGTTATACACGTTGTAGATGTGGACATCATATATTGTATGATTTACGATCCTTGATATTTTGTTTACAAGGAAATATTAGCTAGCTAGGAAAATGTTAATAATTATAACATTACTAATTCCGAAGTTAAACGAACATTATATAATAACTATACTATTAGCGAATAAGTGACATGCCAATACTATTAACAACAATGTTTTTATATTCAAATAACACATTTTACATATCAGTATGACATAATTTAATTATAAATTCGTCATTAAGTTGTCTTATATTAATTTTATATATGCGAGTCGGGACTCACCTATGTTTTGTTTATTCGATTTTATAAAAGTATAAGACAATGGTTTTTGTTTAACAAAGTGTTGTAAGTTGTAAGACGGAACAATGGTTTTGGTCCAAAAAACGTTGTATAATATACACAAGGGTTTTCGTTTTGATCCGTTCGTTGTTGAATAATCTCTGTAACAATTGTTTATGTTGTTAAACCGTTGTATGATACAGACAATAGTTTCGTTTTATAAAATCCTGGCGTGATTATTTACGTTACAACGTTTTGTTTAACTAAACCGTTGTCTATATCAAAAGCGTTGATTTTTAAAAACAAATACTTTATTTGTTACCCTTAATACATACATAAGTGTTACACACTTCATACAATGTTATTGTATAAATCTTTTATTTGGATATTTAGTATAAAAAATTGTTAAATATATAAAAACACTTAAATAAAGGTTAATGATAATAATAATATCATTGATAGATAGAATACGATCATACTTCAGATATTTTGTTATACACGTTGTAGATGTGGACATCATATATTGTATGATTTACGATCCTTGATATTTTGTTTACAAGGAAATATTAGCTAGCTAGGAAAATGTTAATAATTATAACATTACTAATTCCGAAGTTAAACGAACATTATATAATAACTATACTATTAGCGAATAAGTGACATGCCAATACTATTAACAACTATGTTTTTATATTCAAATAACACATTTTACATATCAGTATGACATAATTTAATTATAAATTCGTCATTAAGTTGTCTTATATTAATTTTATATATGCGAGTCGGGACTCACGTATGTTTTGTTTATTCGATTTTATAAAAGTATAAGACAATGGTTTTTGTTTAACAAAGTGTTGTAAGTTGTAAGACGTAACAATGGTTTTGGTCCAAAAAACGTTGTATAATATACACAAGGGTTTTCGTTTTGATCCGTTCATTGTTGAATAATCTCTGTAACAATTGTTTATGTTGTTAAACTGTTGTATGATACAGACAATGGTTTCGTTTTATAAAATCCTTGCGTGATTATTTACGTTACAACGTTTTATTTAACTAAACCGTTGTCTATATCAAAAACGTTGATTTTTAAAAAAAATACTTTAATTGTTGCCCTTAATACATACATAAGTGTTACACACTTCATACAATGTTATTGTATAAATCTTTTTTTTAGATATTTAGTATAAAAAATTGTTAAATATATAAAAACACATAAATAAAGGTTAATGATAATAATAATATCATTGATAGATAGAATACGATCATACTTCAGATATTTTGTTATACACGTTGTAGATGTGGACATCATATATTGTATGATTTACGATCCTTGATATTTGTTTACAAGGAAATATTAGCTAGCTAGGAAAATGTTAATAATTATAACATTACTAATTCCGAAGTTAAACGAACATTATATAATAACTATACTATTAGCGAATAAGTGACATACCAATACTATTAACAACAATGTTGTCATATTCAAATAACACATTTTACATATCAGTATGACATAATTTAATTATAAAGTCGTCATTAAGTTGTCTTATATTAATTTTATATATGCGAGTCGGGACTCACCTATGTTTTGTTTATTCGATTTTATAAAAGTATAAGACAATGGTTTTTGTTTAACAAAGTGTTGTAAGTTGTAAGACGTAACAATGGTTTTGGTCCAAAAAAAGTTGTATAATATACACAAGGGTTTTCGTTTTGATCCGTTCGTTGTTGAATAATCTCTGTAACAATTGTTTATGTTGTTAAACCGTTGTATGATACAGACAATGGTTTCGTTTTATAAAATCCTTGCGTGATTATTTACGTTACAACATTTTGTTTAACTAAACCGTTGTCTATATCAAAAACGTTGATTTTTAAAAAAATACTTTAATTGTTGCCCTTAATACATACATAAGTGTTACACACTTCATACAATGTTATTGTATAAATCTTTTATTTGGATATTTAGTATAAAAAATTGTTAAATATATAAAAACACTTAAATAAAGGTTAATGATAATAATAATATCATTGATAGATAGAATACGATCATACTTCAGATATTTTGTTATACACGTTGTAGATGTGGACATCATATATTGTATGATTTACGATCCTTGATATTTGTTTACAAGGAAATATTAGCTAGCTAGGAAAATGTTAATAATTATAACATTACTAATTCCGAAGTTAAACGAACATTATATAATAACTATACTATTAGCGAATAAGTGACATACCAATACTATTAACAACAATGTTGTCATATTCAAATAACACATTTTACATATCAGTATGACATAATTTAATTATAAAGTCGTCATTAAGTTGTCTTATATTAATTTTATATATGCGAGTCGGGACTCACCTATGTTTTGTTTATTCGATTTTATAAAAGTATAAGACAATGGTTTTTGTTTAACAAAGTGTTGTAAGTTGTAAGACGTAACAATGGTTTTGGTCCAAAAAACGTTGTATAATATACACAAGGGTTTTCGTTTTGATCCGTTCATTGTTGAATAATCTCTGTAACAATTGTTTATGTTGTTAAACTGTTGTATGATACAGACAATGGTTTCGTTTTATAAAATCCTTGCGTGATTATTTACGTTACAACGTTTTATTTAACTAAACCGTTGTCTATATCAAAAACGTTGATTTTTAAAAAAAATACTTTAATTGTTGCCCTTAATACATACATAAGTGTTACACACTTCATACAATGTTATTGTATAAATCTTTTTTTTAGATATTTAGTATAAAAAATTGTTAAATATATAAAAACACATAAATAAAGGTTAATGATAATAATAATATCATTGATAGATAGAATACGATCATACTTCAGATATTTTGTTATACACGTTGTAGATGTGGACATCATATATTGTATGATTTACGATCCTTGATATTTGTTTACAAGGAAATATTAGCTAGCTAGGAAAATGTTAATAATTATAACATTACTAATTCCGAAGTTAAACGAACATTATATAATAACTATACTATTAGCGAATAAGTGACATACCAATACTATTAACAACAATGTTGTCATATTCAAATAACACATTTTACATATCAGTATGACATAATTTAATTATAAAGTCGTCATTAAGTTGTCTTATATTAATTTTATATATGCGAGTCGGGACTCACCTATGTTTTGTTTATTCGAATTTATAAAAGTATAAGACAATGGTTTTTGTTTAACAAAGTGTTGTAAGTTGTAAGACGTAACAATGGTTTTGGTCCAAAAAAAGTTGTATAATATACACAAGGGTTTTCGTTTTGATCCGTTCGTTGTTGAATAATCTCTGTAACAATTGTTTATGTTGTTAAACCGTTGTATGATACAGACAATGGTTTCGTTTTATAAAATCCTTGCGTGATTATTTACGTTACAACATTTTGTTTAACTAAACCGTTGTCTATATCAAAAACGTTGATTTTTAAAAAAATACTTTAATTGTTGCCCTTAATACATACATAAGTGTTACACACTTCATACAATGTTATTGTATAAATCTTTTATTTGGATATTTAGTATAAAAAATTGTTAAATATATAAAAACACTTAAATAAAGGTTAATGATAATAATAATATCATTGATAGATAGAATACGATCATACTTCAGATATTTTGTTATACACGTTGTAGATGTGGACATCATATATTGTATGATTTACGATCCTTGATATTTGTTTACAAGGAAATATTAGCTAGCTAGGAAAATGTTAATAATTATAACATTACTAATTCCGAAGTTGAACGAACATTATATAATAACTATACTATTAGCGAATAAGTGACATACCAATACTATTAACAACAATGTTGTCATATTCAAATAACACATTTTACATATTAGTCTGACATAATTTAATTATAAAGTCGTCAATAAGTTCTCTTATATTAATTTTATATATGCGAGTCGGGACTCACCTATGTTTTGTTTATTCGATTTTATAAAAGTATAAGACAATGGTTTTTGTTTAACAAAGTGTTGTAAGTTGTAAGACGTAACAATGGTTTTGGTCCAAAAAAAGTTGTATAATATACACAAGGGTTTTCGTTTTGATCCGTTCGTTGTTGAATAATCTCTGTAACAATTGTTTATGTTGTTAAACCGTTGTATGATATAGACAATGGTTTCATTTTATAAAATCCTTGCGTGATTATTTACGTTACAAAATTTTGTTTAACTAAACCGTTGTCTATATCAAAAACGTTGATTTTTAAAAAAATACTTTATTTGTTGCCCTTAATACATACATAAGTGTTACACACTTCATACAATGTTATTGTATAAATCTTTTATTTGGATATTTAGTATAAAAAATTGTTAAATATATAAAAACACTTAAATAAAGGTTAATGATAATAATAATATCATTGATAGATAGAATACGATCATACTTCAGATATTTTGTTATACACGTTGTAGATGTGGACATCATATATTGTATGATTTACGATCCTTGATATTTGTTTACAAGGAAATATTAGCTAGCTAGCAAAATGTTAATAATTATAACATTACTAATTCCGAAGTTGAACGAACATTATATAATAACTATACTATTAGCGAATAAGTGACATACCAATACTATTAACAACAATGTTGTCATATTCAAATAACACATTTTACATATCAGTATGACATAATTTAATTATAAAGTCGTCATTAAGTTGTCTTATATTAATTTTATATATGCGAGTCGGGACTCACCTATGTTTTGTTTATTCGATTTTATAAAAGTATAAGACAATGGTTTTTGTTTAACAAAGTGTTGTAAGTTGTAAGACGTAACAATGGTTTTGGTCCAAAAAAAGTTGTATAATATACACAAGGGTTTTCGTTTTGATCCGTTCGTTGTTGAATAATCTCTGTAACAATTGTTTATGTTGTTAAACCATTGTATGATATAGACAATGGTTTCATTTTATAAAATCCTTGCGTGATTATTTACGTTACAACATTTTGTTTAACTAAACCGTTGTCTATATCAAAAACGTTGATTTTTAAAAAAATACTTTAATTGTTGCCCTTAATACATACATAAGTGTTACACACTTCATACAATGTTATTGTATAAATCTTTTATTTGGATATTTAGTATAAAAAATTGTTAAATATATAAAAACACTTAAATAAAGGTTAATGATAATAATAATATCATTGATAGATAGAATACGATCATACTTCAGATATTTTGTTATACACGTTGTAGATGTGGACATCATATATTGTATGATTTACGATCCTTGATATTTGTTTACAAGGAAATATTAGCTAGCTAGCAAAATGTTAATAATTATAACATTACTAATTCCGAAGTTGAACGAACATTATATAATAACTATACTATTAGCGAATAAGTGACATACCAATACTATTAACAACAATGTTGTCATATTCAAATAACACATTTTACATATTAGTCTGACATAATTTAATTATAAAGTCGTCAATAAGTTCTCTTATATTAATTTTATATATGCGAGTCGGGACTCACGTATGTTTTGTTTATTCGATTTTATAAAAGTATAAGACAATGGTTTTTGTTTAACAAAGTGTTGTAAGTTGTAAGACGTAACAATGGTTTTGGTCCAAAAAAAGTTGTATAATATACACAAGGGTTTTCGTTTTGATCCGTTCGTTGTTGAATAATCTCTGTAACAATTGTTTATGTTGTTAAACCATTGTATGATATAGACAATGGTTTCATTTTATAAAATCCTTGCGTGATTATTTATGTTACAACATTTTGTTTAACTAAACCGTTGTCTATATCAAAAACGTTGATTTTTAAAAAAATACTTTATTTGTTGCCCTTAATACATACATAAGTGTTACACACTTCATACAATGTTATTGTATAAATCTTTTATTTGGATATTTAGTATAAAAAATTGTTAAATATATAAAAACACTTAAATAAAGGTTAATGATAATAATAATATCATTGATAGATAGAATACGATCATACTTCAGATATTTTGTTATACACGTTGTAGATGTGGACATCATATATTGTATGATTTACGATCCTTGATATTTTGTTTACAAGGAAATATTAGCTAGCTAGGAAAATGTTAATAATTATAACATTACTAATTCCGAAGTTAAACGAACATTATATAATAACTATACTATTAGCGAATAAGTGACATGCCAATACTATTAACAACAATGTTTTTATATTCAAATAACACATTTTACATATCAGTATGACATAATTTAATTATAAATTCGTCATTAAGTTGTCTTATATTAATTTTATATATGCGAGTCGGGACTCACCTATGTTTTGTTTATTCGATTTTATAAAAGTATAAGACAATGGTTTTTGTTTAACAAAGTGTTGTAAGTTGTAAGACGGAACAATGGTTTTGGTCCAAAAAACGTTGTATAATATACACAAGGGTTTTCGTTTTGATCCGTTCGTTGTTGAATAATCTCTGTAACAATTGTTTATGTTGTTAAATCGTTGTAAGATACAGACAATGGTTTCATTTTATAAAATCCTTGCGTGATTATTTACGTTACAACGTTTTGTTTAACTAAACCGTTGTCTATATCAAAAGCGTTGATTTTTTAAAAAAAAATACTTTATTTGTTGCCCTTAATACATACATAAGTGTTACACACTTCATACAATGTTATTGTATAAATCTCTTATTTGGATATTTAGTATAAAAAATTGTTAAATATATAAAAACACTTAAATAAAGGTTAATGATAATAATAATATCATTGATAGATAGAATACGATCATACTTCAGATATTTTGTTATACACGTTGTACATGTGGACATCATATATTGTATGATTTACGATCCTTGATATTTGTTTACAAGGAAATATTAGCTAGCTAGGAAAATGTTAATAATTATAACATTACTAATTCCGAAGTTAAACGAACATTATATAATAACTATACTATTAGAGAATAAGTGACATACCAATACTATTAACAATAATGTTGTCATATTTAAATAACATATTTTACATATAAGTATGACATAATTTAATTATAAAGTCGTCATTAAGTTCTCTTATATTAATTTTATATATGCGAGTCGGGACTCACGTATGTTTTGTTTATTCGATTTTATAAAAGTATAAGACAATGGTTTTTGTTTAACAAAGTGTTGTAAGTTGTAAGAAGTAACAATGGTTTTGGTCCAAAAAAAGTTGTATAATATACACAAGGGTTTTCGTTTTGATCCGTTCGTTGTTGAATAATCTCTGTAACAATTGTTTATGTTGTTAAACCGTTGTATGATATAGACAATGGTTTCATTTTATAAAATCCTTGCGTGATTATTTACGTTACAACATTTTGTTTAACTAAACCGTTGTCTATATCAAAAACGTTGATTTTTAAAAAAATACTTTATTTGTTGCCCTTAATACATACATAAGTGTTACACACTTCATACAATGTTATTGTATAAATCTTTTATTTGGATATTTAGTATAAAAAATTGTTAAATATATAAAAACACTTAAATAAAGGTTAATGATAATAATAATATCATTGATAGATAGAATACGATCATACTTCAGATATTTTGTTATACACGTTGTAGATGTGGACATCATATATTGTATGATTTACGATCCTTGATATTTGTTTACAAGGAAATATTAGCTAGCTAGGAAAATGTTAATAATTATAACATTACTAATTCCGAAGTTGAACGAACATTATATAATAACTATACTATTAGCGAATAAGTGACATACCAATACTATTAACAACAATGTTGTCATATTCAAATAACACATTTTACATATTAGTCTGACATAATTTAATTATAAAGTCGTCAATAAGTTCTCTTATATTAATTTTATATATGCGAGTCGGGACTCACGTATGTTTTGTTTATTCGATTTTATAAAAGTATAAGACAATGGTTTTTGTTTAACAAAGTGTTGTAAGTTGTAAGACGTAACAATGGTTTTGGTCCAAAAAAAGTTGTATAATATACACAAGGGTTTTCGTTTTGATCCGTTCGTTGTTGAATAATCTCTGTAACAATTGTTTATGTTGTTAAACCGTTGTATGATATAGACAATGGTTTCATTTTATAAAATCCTTGCGTGATTATTTACGTTACAACATTTTGTTTAACTAAACCGTTGTCTATATCAAAAACGTTGATTTTTAAAAAAATACTTTATTTGTTGCCCTTAATACATACATAAGTGTTACACACTTCATACAATGTTATTGTATAAATCTTTTATTTGGATATTTAGTATAAAAAATTGTTAAATATATAAAAACACTTAAATAAAGGTTAATGATAATAATAATATCATTGATAGATAGAATACGATCATACTTCAGATATTTTGTTATACACGTTGTAGATGTGGACATCATATATTGTATGATTTACGATCCTTGATATTTGTTTACAAGGAAATATTAGCTAGCTAGGAAAATGTTAATAATTATAACATTACTAATTCCGAAGTTAAACGAACATTATATAATAACTATACTATTAGCGAATAAGTGACATACCAATACTATTAACAACAATGTTGTCATATTCAAATAACACATTTTACATATCAGTATGACATAATTTAATTATAAAGTCGTCATTAAGTTGTCTTATATTAATTTTATATATGCGAGTCGGGACTCACCTATGTTTTGTTTATTCGATTTTATAAAAGTATAAGACAATGGTTTTTGTTTAACAAAGTGTTGTAAGTTGTAAGACGTAACAATGGTTTTGGTCCAAAAAAAGTTGTATAATATACACAAGGGTTTTCGTTTTGATCCGTTCGTTGTTGAATAATCTCTGTAACAATTGTTTATGTTGTTAAACCGTTGTATGATACAGACAATGGTTTCGTTTTATAAAATCCTTGCGTGATTATTTACGTTACAACATTTTGTTTAACTAAACCGTTGTCTATATCAAAAACGTTGATTTTTAAAAAAATACTTTAATTGTTGCCCTTAATACATACATAAGTGTTACACACTTCATACAATGTTATTGTATAAATCTTTTATTTGGATATTTAGTATAAAAAATTGTTAAATATATAAAAACACTTAAATAAAGGTTAATGATAATAATAATATCATTGATAGATAGAATACGATCATACTTCAGATATTTTGTTATACACGTTGTAGATGTGGACATCATATATTGTATGATTTACGATCCTTGATATTTGTTTACAAGGAAATATTAGCTAGCTAGCAAAATGTTAATAATTATAACATTACTAATTCCGAAGTTGAACGAACATTATATAATAACTATACTATTAGCGAATAAGTGACATACCAATACTATTAACAACAATGTTGTCATATTCAAATAACACATTTTACATATTAGTCTGACATAATTTAATTATAAAGTCGTCAATAAGTTCTCTTATATTAATTTTATATATGCGAGTCGGGACTCACGTATGTTTTGTTTATTCGATTTTATAAAAGTATAAGACAATGGTTTTTGTTTAACAAAGTGTTGTAAGTTGTAAGACGTAACAATGGTTTTGGTCCAAAAAAAGTTGTATAATATACACAAGGGTTTTCGTTTTGATCCGTTCGTTGTTGAATAATCTCTGTAACAATTGTTTATGTTGTTAAACCGTTGTATGATATAGACAATGGTTTCATTTTATAAAATCCTTGCGTGATTATTTACGTTACAACATTTTGTTTAACTAAACCGTTGTCTTTATCAAAAACGTTGATTTTTAAAAAAATACTTTATTTGTTGCCCTTAATACATACATAAGTGTTACACACTTCATACAATGTTATTGTATAAATCTTTTATTTGGATATTTAGTATAAAAAATTGTTAAATATATAAAAACACTTAAATAAAGGTTAATGATAATAATAATATCATTGATAGATAGAATACGATCATACTTCAGATATTTTGTTATACACGTTGTAGATGTGGACATCATATATTGTATGATTTACGATCCTTGATATTTGTTTACAAGGAAATATTAGCTAGCTAGGAAAATGTTAATAATTATAACATTACTAATTCCGAAGTTGAACGAACATTATATAATAACTATACTATTAGCGAATAAGTGACATACCAATACTATTAACAACAATGTTGTCATATTCAAATAACACATTTTACATATTAGTCTGACATAATTTAATTATAAAGTCGTCAATAAGTTCTCTTATATTAATTTTATATATGCGAGTCGGGACTCACGTATGTTTTGTTTATTCGATTTTATAAAAGTATAAGACAATGGTTTTTGTTTAACAAAGTGTTGTAAGTTGTAAGACGTAACAATGGTTTTGGTCCAAAAAAAGTTGTATAATATACACAAGGGTTTTCGTTTTGATCCGTTCGTTGTTGAATAATCTCTGTAACAATTGTTTATGTTGTTAAACCGTTGTATGATATAGACAATGGTTTCATTTTATAAAATCCTTGCGTGATTATTTACGTTACAACATTTTGTTTAACTAAACCGTTGTCTATATCAAAAACGTTGATTTTTAAAAAAATACTTTATTTGTTGCCCTTAATACATACATAAGTGTTACACACTTCATACAATGTTATTGTATAAATCTTTTATTTGGATATTTAGTATAAAAAATTGTTAAATATATAAAAACACTTAAATAAAGGTTAATGATAATAATAATATCATTGATAGATAGAATACGATCATACTTCAGATATTTTGTTATACACGTTGTAGATGTGGACATCATATATTGTATGATTTACGATCCTTGATATTTGTTTACAAGGAAATATTAGCTAGCTAGGAAAATGTTAATAATTATAACATTACTAATTCCGAAGTTAAACGAACATTATATAATAACTATACTATTAGCGAATAAGTGACATACCAATACTATTAACAACAATGTTGTCATATTCAAATAACACATTTTACATATCAGTATGACATAATTTAATTATAAAGTCGTCATTAAGTTGTCTTATATTAATTTTATATATGCGAGTCGGGACTCACCTATGTTTTGTTTATTCGATTTTATAAAAGTATAAGACAATGGTTTTTGTTTAACAAAGTGTTGTAAGTTGTAAGACGTAACAATGGTTTTGGTCCAAAAAAAGTTGTATAATATACACAAGGGTTTTCGTTTTGATCCGTTCGTTGTTGAATAATCTCTGTAACAATTGTTTATGTTGTTAAACCGTTGTATGATACAGACAATGGTTTCGTTTTATAAAATCCTTGCGTGATTATTTACGTTACAACATTTTGTTTAACTAAACCGTTGTCTATATCAAAAACGTTGATTTTTAAAAAAATACTTTAATTGTTGCCCTTAATACATACATAAGTGTTACACACTTCATACAATGTTATTGTATAAATCTTTTATTTGGATATTTAGTATAAAAAATTGTTAAATATATAAAAACACTTAAATAAAGGTTAATGATAATAATAATATCATTGATAGATAGAATACGATCATACTTCAGATATTTTGTTATACACGTTGTAGATGTGGACATCATATATTGTATGATTTACGATCCTTGATATTTGTTTACAAGGAAATATTAGCTAGCTAGCAAAATGTTAATAATTATAACATTACTAATTCCGAAGTTGAACGAACATTATATAATAACTATACTATTAGCGAATAAGTGACATACCAATACTATTAACAACAATGTTGTCATATTCAAATAACACATTTTACATATTAGTCTGACATAATTTAATTATAAAGTCGTCAATAAGTTCTCTTATATTAATTTTATATATGCGAGTCGGGACTCACGTATGTTTTGTTTATTCGATTTTATAAAAGTATAAGACAATGGTTTTTGTTTAACAAAGTGTTGTAAGTTGTAAGACGTAACAATGGTTTTGGTCCAAAAAAAGTTGTATAATATACACAAGGGTTTTCGTTTTGATCCGTTCGTTGTTGAATAATCTCTGTAACAATTGTTTATGTTGTTAAACCGTTGTATGATATAGACAATGGTTTCATTTTATAAAATCCTTGCGTGATTATTTACGTTACAACATTTTGTTTAACTAAACCGTTGTCTTTATCAAAAACGTTGATTTTTAAAAAAATACTTTATTTGTTGCCCTTAATACATACATAAGTGTTACACACTTCATACAATGTTATTGTATAAATCTTTTATTTGGATATTTAGTATAAAAAATTGTTAAATATATAAAAACACTTAAATAAAGGTTAATGATAATAATAATATCATTGATAGATAGAATACGATCATACTTCAGATATTTTGTTATACACGTTGTAGATGTGGACATCATATATTGTATGATTTACGATCCTTGATATTTTGTTTACAAGGAAATATTAGCTAGCTAGGAAAATGTTAATAATTATAACATTACTAATTCCGAAGTTAAACGAACATTATATAATAACTATACTATTAGCGAATAAGTGACATGCCAATACTATTAACAACAATGTTTTTATATTCAAATAACACATTTTACATATCAGTATGACATAATTTAATTATAAATTCGTCATTAAGTTGTCTTATATTAATTTTATATATGCGAGTCGGGACTCACCTATGTTTTGTTTATTCGATTTTATAAAAGTATAAGACAATGGTTTTTGTTTAACAAAGTGTTGTAAGTTGTAAGACGGAACAATGGTTTTGGTCCAAAAAACGTTGTATAATATACACAAGGGTTTTCGTTTTGATCCGTTCGTTGTTGAATAATCTCTGTAACAATTGTTTATGTTGTTAAATCGTTGTATGATACAGACAATGGTTTCATTTTATAAAATCCTTGCGTGATTATTTACGTTACAACGTTTTGTTTAACTAAACCGTTGTCTATATCAAAAGCGTTGATTTTTTAAAAAAAAATACTTTATTTGTTGCCCTTAATACATACATAAGTGTTACACACTTCATACAATGTTATTGTATAAATCTCTTATTTGGATATTTAGTATAAAAAATTGTTAAATATATAAAAACACTTAAATAAAGGTTAATGATAATAATAATATCATTGATAGATAGAATACGATCATACTTCAGATATTTTGTTATACACGTTGTACATGTGGACATCATATATTGTATGATTTACGATCCTTGATATTTGTTTACAAGGAAATATTAGCTAGCTAGGAAAATGTTAATAATTATAACATTACTAATTCCGAAGTTAAACGAACATTATATAATAACTATACTATTAGAGAATAAGTGACATACCAATACTATTAACAACAATGTTGTCATATTTAAATAACATATTTTACATATAAGTATGACATAATTTAATTATAAAGTCGTCATTAAGTTGTCTTATATTAATTTTATATATGCGAGTCAGGACTCACCTATGTTTTGTTTATTCGATTTTATAAAAGTATAAGACAATGGGTTTTGTTTAACAAAGTGTTGTAAGTTGTAAGACGTAACAATGGTTTTGGTCCAAAAAACGTTGTATAATATACACAAGGGTTTTCGTTTTGATCCGTTCGTTGTTGAATAATCTCTGTAACAATTGTTTATGTTGTTAAATCGTTGTCTGATATAGACAATGGTTTCGTTATATAAAATCCTTGTGTGATTATTTACGTTACAAAGTTTTGTTTAGCTAAACCGTTGTCTATATCAAAAGCGTTGATTTTAAAAAAAAATACTTTATTTGTTGCCCTTAATACATACATAAGTGTTACACACTTCATACAATGTTATTGTATAAATCTCTTATTTGGATATTTAGTATAAAAAATTGTTAAATATATAAACACTTAAATAAAGGTTAATGATAATAATAATATCATTGATAGATAGAATACGATCATACTTCAGATATTTTGTTATACACGTTGTAGATGTGGACATCATATTGTTCGCACAATATAACGCAAGCGTACGCGGTCACAAGTAATATAAGAATAAGTAGAGTTCGTTCCCACAGAGACTGCTTTGGTTATTATAGTTTTGCACCTATGCAACAATGTATGACTATTGTTCAATGCTAAGACAAGTATCAAAGTTGTGTTTTGATTAACTAAATTAACTAATCAACTTAACAAGATTATAATTAACTAAGGAGATTACTGTTGAATTATTTATGAGAATAAAACATGGGATCCTAACTTCATTAAATACTTCATCTAGAGTCTTTTGTCTTTAATCAATGCATGTGACGGTTGTGATAACTAATCGGATAACACGAAATTAGTATACGCTACCCTTCAGTATACGTATACCAAACCACTCAAACATCCACAAAAGAGATAGAAGTTGAGCAGACACGAATTATGCTTAGACCCTATATGTCTATAAGATTTGAAAACATAACGGTTTAACGAGCAAGTTATCCATTCAGATTACATAGGGCAGGTAAGATGGTTAAAATCACCTACGAATCATGCATGACAAACATACATAAACCTATGCTAGCATGGCAAGTTCTAAACCTCTATATCCACTTTCGCAATCAATAGAGATTAACAAACAACTTAGATGTTAGCTACGCATCAAAGAAGAATAAGCATAACCAAACTAGGATATCAATAAGTCATCACACACACATCTTTAAAACAATTAACGACTAAAATCCATAAATAAATCCGTTAGAATCCCACGACAATGATTAGTTCATAATCGAACCGTTCATCATCGTGGGTTCTGATGAAAACATGATAATAAATATGTCTGGAATACTAAATAAAAGTACTAGAGATAAGGTTAAAGAAAAACAAAACCAACGAGAATCCAAAGTATCGCCTAATTAGAAGAATACAAAGATAAGTTGAAAACTAGATCTTCGTAATCAGCCGTCTTCTTGTTCTCCTCACCGGTGGATGGATATGAATGTATGTATATAGATGTATATCTTAGAAATCGTCCACCAATTGCTTATATAGGCCTTTCTGTTGACTGGTCTTCTGCTGGTTTCCTTTTCAGAGTTGAAATTGCCTTTTCCAGTATCTTTCAAGGGCGGGCGCGCTTGGTAGGGCGCGGGCGCGCTTCATTTGAATTCATCTAGGGCGCGGGGGCGCTTGGAAGGGCGCGGGCACGCCTAGCTCTCTGCCAGAAACCTTCAACATGCATTTTCTTGACAATTCTTGCACTCTCAACTCCGCAACCACTTGCCTTTCAAAACAATGATCAAGGACCACCAAATAACTACAGAAACTCCACAACTCTCTGCTGACGAAGCAACGCTGCACACACTAACACAAAAAACATTAAAAACACCACGTACTTGAGTACAAACAATCAATTTAAGCCGATTTAGAGCGTTCCAAGTAGATATGAAATCCACTTATCACACCCCCAAACTTAAACCGATGCTTGTCCTCAAGCATAAACAGACTCTATATATATAATGCAATGCATGAATGCAACTAATATGATAATACAAACGATCCCCTGAAACTAACCATAACCAATCAACAAGCCAACATCTCAAGGAATGCAATCTTTCAAACAGAGTTTGACTAAATTCCCGTATACTAACAATACAAACACAGAAACGTGCGTGTGTGCGATGCTCATCAATATACTCCCAAACTAAATCAAGACCATATCCTATTCTTCACCAAAACAACCACAAGCTTATAAACAGAATGAACTCTAGACACAAGAAATCACTAAAAGACACCTCATAATCCACTTGAGTTAGACAGGAATTCATGCTTTATTAAGACACAACACAACACACATGCTTATTTGACCGTGCAATGGATGAGACCCCAAAAGGCTTATACAATAATACCCATGTAGCGAGCGTTAGGTTAGTGGATCCCAGACCGAAAAAGTCTTAGGTCACTAGGCACAAAGTCCCCTAGAACTTAATTGCTCGACTATTAAAGAGCTCACCCTGATCAACTCTGCATATAAACAACTCCTTTTTTTTTAACAATTTCGGAATGAGTGCGCTTTGCTTTTTCTCATCCCACCCTAGACTACTCATTTTTCATGAGCGGCTACTAGCCATTTGACGCCTAGCCTTTATTAACAACTAGCATGAAATCTCTGTTTTCCCCCAAACTTAGACTTAAGTGCTTCATCTATTTCAAGAGAATAGAAGACATTCTAAATATAAGCAAGTGATTAAATTCTAACATCCAAACAAACATGGTCTGATCAAATCCAAAAGCAACTAATGAGACTTGTGAAATTAATTTGTTTCTGGCATGCAAGTCAATTCCTAGGAACTTAAATCAACCCTCTATTCATCACTACCACACTCCCATCAACATCGACTCACCAACCAGGAAATAGCCAAGTCCTAAGGGATCATGAATTATGCTATGCAAATGCAACTAAATGGACTCACATAGTAGAGAAAAACACTAATGCAAACAAAATGCTCGATATGACATAAACATGCAAAGATATGAATGAAACTAGCTACTAATGTAAAATGAATCCTATATGAACACACACACTAACATTCCTCAATTATCACCCCAAACTTACAATATTCAATGTCCTCATTGAAGGTAATAACAAGGAAAGTGCAGAGAATACCTAATCATCAGCAGTACCACCCTCCTCGGGTGGTGTATCCGGTGGTGGATAAACAGAATCAGCTCCAAAGGTTGGCCAAACAATATCAACTCCATTGGCGCGGAATGCAGTACGCAACGCCTGAGTCAAGTCCTGAGCAAAGCGACTCTGAATGTCATGCATGGTGTCTATGCGCCGTGTCAGCCGCCTATACTGAGTATCTCCAAAACCAGACCTATCCACCTCACGCTGAATCCTAGATGAACGGCCCTTCCGTGCTGCAGGCTCACGAGGTGGAGCCTCTCCTTCCTCAGCATCAAAATCAGTATAGCCCAGACCAAAATAGTCCGGGGCACCACCTTCCCAATCCTCCATCCTAGAAATCGTCGAATGATCAATAGGAGCACTAGGTAACTGAACCTGCTCCTCCTCAGACCAATGAACACCGACAGCTGAACATAGCTTGATAACAATGGAGGCATGAGGAATCGCCCCCGTTGTACCACCTTTCAAGAACTTCACAATATTATTATGAAGGAGTTCTCCAAGATCAATGTACTCCTCATTCAAAATTCCCCAAAGAACAATGGCTCTGTCCACCGTAACCTCATGCGAATGCGAAGAAGGCAAAATATTAGCACATAAAAACATATTCCAAGCCCTCTCATACCTGTTCATCGCAGAGGCCGGGAAAGTAATCGGCTCAGTGGTGCCAGCCTTATACTTCCAAGTAGTACCAGGAACACACATCTCCTCAAGAATGTACTCGAGATCAAGATCATCCCGAGTCTTCAAAGACCAATCCTCTTCACCCCTCTTCTTCCAAGGCAAATTCAAAACCCGATGAATTGCCTTAGCAGTGTAATCCACAGTCAAGCCCCGAACCACGCTATACCCATTCTTGTCGGCTTTAGCATTAGCATAGAACTCCCGCACAATACTCAACGGGACCGGCTCCGGTACTTCACAAAAACTTTCCCAACCCCTCTTCGTAATCATGCTAAACAGATGCCCATCAGTAGGTTGAGGCAAAAAACCTCTTTCCTTAGCCACGTCTTTAGAAAGCAACCGTGTAAACTCCGCTTGTGCCTCCGGAGAAGTGAATTTCTCACCCTCAACACCCATACTCGATTCCTCCTTAGATGAAGAGCGACGAGTGCTGCTACTACCCACAAATCGACCTCTCTTTGGTGGTGCCATGGAATTAGGATGAGATGAAGGATATGTATAGATGTGTATGTATAGATTTGAGAGAGAGAATAAGAGATGTATTTATAAGGGGGGCTAGGGTTTGTAGATAGGGGTTGGGGAGGGTAGGTTTATGCTTAAATAGGAGAAAAACCAAACAAAAACTGATTTTAGGGCTTTTTTAACTATTTTTTCTCGTTTTTTTTTCTGACAGAAACCAGGCGCGGGTGCGCTTGGAATGGGCGCGAGCGCGCTACCCTCCCTGTCCATAAAATTTTTTCTGATTTTTTTTTTTTTTTTTTTTTAAACACACACCAATACTAACACAAACGCATGGGTTGCCTCCCATGAAGCGCTCGTTTTACGTCAATAGCTTGACGTGATTCTGACTCCTTAATCAGCTAAAACAAGAACTGCGGTCTTCGCCTCGCGATTCACCCATTCACCAAAATACGGTTTCAATCTCTGACCATTGACCTTGAATGCTTCATCCGGTGACTTATCGAAAACTTCCACTGCACCATGTGGAAACACTGTTTTGACCGTAAATGGCCCCGACCACCTTGACTTGAGTTTTCCAGGAAAACGTTTGAGACGAGAGTTGAAAAGCAAAACTAGCTGGCCAGGTACAAATGACTTTTGCACCAGCTTCTTATCATGTCATCTCTTGACCTTCTCCTTGTATAACTTGTGATTTTCATAAACCTGTAGCCGAAACTCATCCAACTCGTTAATCTGAAGCATTCTTTTCTCACCAGCAGCTGATAAATCAAAATTCAACTTCTTCAATGCCCAATATGCCTTGTGCTCTAGCTCGGCAGGCAAATGACAAGCCTTACCATACACCAGCTGAAACGGTGACGTACCCAACGGAGTCTTGTAAGCTGTCCTGTAAGCCCAAACAGCTTCATCTAGCTTTAACGACCAATCCTTCCTCGAAGGATTTACCACTTTCTCTAGAATACGCTTGATCTCCCTGTTAGAAACTTCTGCTTGACCATTTGTTTGAGGGTGATAGGCAGTAGCAACCCGATGATTGATATTATACCTAGCCATCAAGGCTGTAAACTTGCGGTTGCAAAAGTGCGTACCCTCATCACTGATAATTACCCTCGGAGTTCCAAAAAGAGTGAAGATTTGCTTATGCAGAAAATTCAGCACCACTTTAGCATCACTGGTCGGTAAAGCCTTCACCTCGACCCATTTAGAAACGTAGTCCACAGCTAAAAGTATGTACTGATTATTACAAGACGAAACAAACGGTCCCATGAAATCGATTCCCCACACAACGAAAATCTCCACTTCAAGCAGCATATTAAGAGGCATCTCATTCCTCCTAGAGATATTACCAACCCTTTGGCATCGATCACATCTCAACACAAACTGGTGCGCATCTTTAAACAGAGTTGGCCAGTAGAATCCCGCCTGAAGTACTCGAGTAGCTGTCTTCTCTCCACCATAATGGCCTCCATAAGTGGTGGAATGGTAATCTCACAAGACACCCTCAGTTTCACTATAGGGAATGCATCTTCTTAACATCTGATCAGCTCCTTGCCTGAATAAGAATGGCTCGTCCCAACGGTACCATTTGACATCATGTAGAAACTTCTTCCTTTGAGCATAAGAGAATTCAGCAGGGATGACATTACTCACAAGATAGTTCACAATATCTGCAAACCATGGTTCTTCATCTTGCACCCCAAAAAGTTGCTCATCAGGAAAAGATTCATTGATTAGATTTTTATCCCTTGAACCCGTACCGTGGTCTTCCAAACGTGACAAATGATCCGCCACCTGGTTTTCAGTACCCTTTCTGTCTTTAATCTCCAAATCAAACTCTTGGAGCAAAAGAACCCAACGAATCAACCGAGGCTTTGAATCTTTCTTCGAAATTAGATATCGAATGGCTGTATGATCAGTATAGACTACTACCTTGGTCCCAAGCAAATAAGACCTGAATTTCTCGAAACTGTACACAATTGCCAAAAGTTCCTTTTCTGTAGTAGTGTAGTTCAGCTGAGCGTCGTTGAGGGTTTTGCTAGCATAGAAAATCACATGGAACACCTTGTTCTTTCTTTTCCCAAGAACAGCTCCTACCGCATAGTCACTAGCATCACACATCAACTCAAACGGTTCACTCCAATCAGGTGCAGTAATAATAGGTGCTGAAGTCAACTTCTTCTTCAACAGCTCGAAAGCAGCCAAGCAATCTTCATCAAACTTGAAAGAAACATCCTTTTCCAACAAATTACATAAGGGTTTAGAGATTTTGGAGAAGTCTTGAATGAATCGCCGATAGAAACCCGCATGACCAAGAAAACTGCGAATTCCCTTAACTGAAATTGGTGGAGGAAGATTTTCAAACGTCTCCACTTTGGCTTTATCCACTTCAAGCCCCTTGCTAGATACCTTATGCCCAAGAATGATTCCTTCTTGCACCATGAAGTGACATTTTTTGCAATTGAGCACCAAATTGGTCTCAACACATCGTTTCAACACCATGCCCAGATTCTGTAAACACTCATCATAAGAAGTTCCAAACACTGAGAAGTCATCCATGAACACTTCCACATTAATGCCAATCATATCTGAGAATATGGCCATCATACACCTCTGAAAGGTAGCAGGTGCACCACATAGTCCGAAAGAAACGCGATGGAACGCAAAAGTGCCAAAAGGACATGTGAAAGTAGTCTTCTCCTGATCTTCTGGAGCAATACAAATCTGGTTGTACCCTGAATAACCATCAAGAAGGCAATAGAATTCATGACCAGCCAACCTGTCTAGCATCTGATCAATGAATGGAAGAGGAAAGTGATCTTTTCTGGTGGCTTTATTCAGCTTTCGGTAGTCCATGCAAATTCTCCACCCGGTAACTGTACGAGTAGGGATAAGCTCATTCTTCTCATTAGCAACTACTGTCATGCATCCTTTCTTAGGCACACATTGCACTGGACTCACCCATGAACTGTCTGAAATAGGATAGATGATTCCTGCATCCAGCCACTTAAGAATTTCTTTCTTCACCACCTCTTTCATGATAGGATTCAACCGCCTCTGAGGATCCACCGTTGGTTTACTTCCTGGTTCAAGCGGAATCTTATGCATGCAATACGAAGGGCTGATTCCCTTGATATCTGCTATGGTCCAGCCAATCGCGGACTTGAACTCTCTCAAGATTCGCAAAAGTTTTTCTTCTTCACTACCTGACAAGTTAGATGCAATAATCACAGGTAACGTAGATGCATCACCTAAAAAAGCATACCTCAAGTGCTCCGGTAGTGGTTTGAGTTCAAGTGTAGGAGCTTCTTCAATAGACGGTTTGAGACGCTCCTGAGAATCCTTCAGCTCAGCTATGCCAAGAGAATCAAATGGCATAACAATCTTTCTTTTCCACGGAGATGCATTCAAGAACCTCAATTGCTCTTCTCTTTCTTCATCTTCAGAATCAGAATCCCTGGTTAGTACCTTCTCCAAAGTATCTGACTTTAGCAAGTGCTCAATCTCCGTATAAACTGCAGACTCAACCAAGTCCACCTTGAAGCATTCTTCCTCCTCTGTAGGAAATTTCATTGCATTGAAGACATTGAAGGTGACATTTTGATCATGCACCCTCATTGTGAGCTCTCCTTTCTGCACATCTATCAAAGTACGACCTGTTGCCAAGAACGGTCTTCCCAAGATAATAGGAATCCTCTTATCCTCCTCGAAGTCCAAAATTACAAAATCCGCAGGGAAGATAAACTTATCCACCTTAACCAAGACATCCTCTACTATACCTCTAGGATATGTGACAGACCTATCAGCCAGCTGTAAGGACATAGTAGTAGGTTTAGGCTCCGGCAGCCCAAGTTAAATGAAGACAGACAACGACATCAAATTTATACTTGCTCCCAAGTCACAAAATCACTTGTTGAAAGATAGATTGCCGATGCTGCATGGTATGGTGAAACTCCCTGGATCCTTGAGTTTAGGAGGTAACTTATGCTGTAGGATAGCACTGCATTCTTCTGTCAAAGCAACGGTTTACAACTCCTCGAGTTTCAACTTCCGAGATAGAATACCCTTCATGAACTTTGCGTAGCTCGACATTTGTTCTAAAGATTCCGCAAAAGGTATATTGATCTGCAACTTCTTGAAAACCTCCAGAAACTTAGCAAACTGCTTGTCCAACTTCTGCTTTTGAAGTCGTTTAGGGAATGGCGGAGGAGGATAGGCCTCCTTGGTCTCTGTACTTTGCTTGAGAACAGATTTCTCATTAGAATGGTCACGCTTTTCCGCTTCGTCTCCCCCCAAACTTGTTTTTTTTCACTTTTTCTTCAACTTCTGGCAGAGTGTCAGGCGCGGGCGCGCTCCCTAGGGCGCGGGCGCGCTCGAGCTTCTGCTGAGAATTCAAATTTTTTTCGTTTTCTGCCGTTTCGGAGTTCTGATCACTCGTAACCTTCCCAGATCGCAAGGTAACTGCCTTTACATGTTCCTTGACCTCTCTTTTGCCTTTATTAGCTTCCGTATCACTAGGGAGAGTTCCATGTGGTCTATTCAGCAAGGAATTGGCAATCTGACCGATTTGATTCTCCAGAGTCTTGATGGAAACAGCTTGGCTCTTGCACATTAGCCTCAATTCCTCCAATTCAGACTTTTCATTAGACGACTGACCAACATTGCCTTGAGACGGTTGTTGAAAACCTGGTGGTTGATACGGTTGCCTTGGAGCATACTGCTGCTGAAAACCAGAAGGGTTGAATGGCTTAGCTCCAAATTGTTGACCTTGATACTGCTGATACGGCTATTGTGGTTGTTGCTGGCCACCCTGATTGTTACTCCAGCTGAAGTTAGGATGGTTCCTGTTATTCGGATGATAGGTGTTAGGCACTGGTTGCTGTGGTCTCTGGAAATTGCTCACAAACTGCGCCGATTCATTAGATATCGCACACTGAGTCGTGTCATGTGCACCTGCACATAGCTCACACACACTAGCCACCTGCTGAACTCCATAGTTAGACAAGGAATCTACCTTCATAGACAAAGCCTTCAACTGAGCTGCTATTGCCGTAGCTGCATCCACTTCCAAAACCCCTGCTACCTTGCCTTGTGATAACCTCTGAGTTGGATTCTGATATTCATTAGCAGCCATCATCTCAATAAGTTCGTAAGCTTCATCGTAGCTTTTAGCCCAAAGAGCTCCACCTGATGCCGCATCTAGCATTGGTCGTGATTGATCTCCCAGACCATTATAGATACAGTTGATCACCATCCAATCAGGCATTCCATGATGAGGACACTTCCTAAGCATCTCCTTGTAGCGCTCCCAAGCTTCACATAAAGTTTCTCCAGAATGCTGTGCAAACTGAGTAAGAGCATTCCTGATTGCTGCTGTTTTAGCCATCCGGAAGAATTTAGTGAGAAACTTCTGAGCAAGATCCTCCCATGTAGTAATAGAACCTGCTGGTAGAGAATGCAACCAGCCCTTAGCCTTATCCCTTAGAGAAAACGGGAAAAGTCTCAGCTTTACAGCATCTTCTGACACTCCGTTGAACTTGAAGGTGTCGCAAATCTCAATGAAATCCCTAATATGCATATTAGGATCTTCCTTTGGAGCACCCCCAAACTGAACTGAATTCTGCACCATCTGAATAGTACCAGGCTTGATTTCAAAAGTATTAGCTGTAATAGCCGGCCTGACAATGCTAGATTGAATGTCATTGATCTTTGGCTGAGAATAGTCCTTCAAAGCCTTCGTTTCTGTTGCTGCTGGTTCTCCCATAACTAGACTTAATTCAAGTTCTTCTTTCCGAGATTGATAACGTGTTCGCATACACGCTCACTAAAGTATCTGAAACACACCAAACAAAGTAAAATTGATGAGTATAATCCGAGTCAGTGAACTTTAACGACCACTAATGACAAGCACATAAACTATATAAATAACACCGAGTCCCCGGCAGCGGCGCCAAAAACTTGTTCGCATAATATCACGCAAGCGTACGCGGTCACAAGTAATATAAGAATAAGTAGATTTCGTTCCCACAGAGATTGCTTTGGTTATTATAGTTTTGCACCTATGCAACAATGTATGGCTATTGTTCAATGCTAAGACAAGTATCAAAGTTGTGTTTTGATTAACTAAATTAACTAATCAACTTAACAAGATTATAATTAACTAAGGAGATTACTGTTGAATTACTTATGAGAATAAAACATGGGATCCTAACTTCATTA
The DNA here is from genome assembly GCA_030848705.1 of Heracleum sosnowskyi. Lineage (NCBI taxonomy): Eukaryota > Viridiplantae > Streptophyta > Magnoliopsida > Apiales > Apiaceae > Heracleum > Heracleum sosnowskyi. The sequence goes on from CM061240.1 coordinate 127,596,184, forward strand.
AATACTTCATCTAGAGTCTTTTGTCTTTAATCAATGCATGTGACAGTTGTGATAACTAATCGGATAACACGAAATTAGTATACGTTACCCTTCAGTATACGTATACCAAACCACTCAAACATCCACAAAAGAGATAGAAGTTGAGTAGACACCAATTATGCTTAGACCAAATATGTCTATAAGATTTGAAAACATAACGGTTTAACGAGCAAGTTATCCATTCAGATTACATAGGGCAGGTAAGATGGTTAAAATCACCTACGACTCATGCATGACAAACATACATAAACCTATGCTAGCATGGCAAGTTCTAAACCTCTATATCCACTTTCGCAATCAATAGAGATTAACAAACAACTTAGAGGTTAGCTACGCATCCAAGAAGAATAAGCATAACCAAACTAGGATATCAATAAGTCATCACACACACATATTTAAAACAATTAACTACTAAAATCCATAAATAAATCCGTTAGAATCCCACGACAATGATTAGTTCATAATCGAACCGTTCATCATCGTGGGTTCTGATGAAAACATGATAATAAATATGTCTGGAATACTAAATAAAAGTACTAGAGATAAGGTTTAAGAAAAACAAAATCAACGAGAATCCAAAGTAGCGCCTAATTAGAAGAATACAAAGATAAGTTGAAAACTAGATCTTCGTAATCAACCGTCTTCTTGTTCTCCTCGCCGGTGGATGGATATGAATGTATGTATATAGATGTATATCTTAGAAATCGTCCACCAATTGCTTATATAGGCCTTTCTGTTGACTGGTATTCTGCTGGTTTCCTTTTCAGAGTTGAAATTGCCTTTTCCAGTATCTTTCAAGGGCGGGCGCGCTTGGTTGGGCGCGGGCGTGCTTCATTTGAATTCATCTAGGGCGCGGGGGCGCTTGGAAGGGCGCGGGCGCGCCTAGCTCTCTGTCAGAAACCTTCAACATGCATTTTCTTGACAATTATTGCACTCTCAACTCCGCAACCACTTGCCTTTCAAAACAATGATCAAGGACCACCAAATAACTACAGAAACTCCACAACTCTCTGCTGACGAAGCAACGCTGCACACACTAACACAAAACACATTAAAAACACCACGTACTTGAGTACAAACTTAATTTAAGCCGATTTAGAGCGTTCCAAGTAGATATGAAATCCCACTAGTACAAAAATGACCTTTTACGTCGGTTAAATAGGTCATATACGTCGGCTAAATGGCGACGTATAGAAGGGGGACGTATAAACTTAGAGGTCTTTGTATAACATATATTGTATGATTTACGATCCTTGATATTTGTTTACAAGGAAATATTAGCTAGCTAGGAAAATGTTAATAATTATAACATTACTAATTCTGAAGTTAAACGAACATTATATAATAACTATACTATTAGCGAATAAGTGACATACCAATACTATTAACAACAATGTTGTCATATTCAAATAACATATTTTACATATCAGTATGACATAATTTAATTATAAAGTCGTTATTAAGTTGTCTTATATTAATTTTATATATGCGAGTCGGGACTCACCTATGTTTTGTTTATTCGATTTTATAAAAGTATAAGACAATGGTTTTTGTTTAACAAAGTGTTGTAAGTTGTAAGACGTAACAATGGTTTTGGTCCAAAAAACGTTGTATAATATACACAAGGGTTTTCGTTTTGATCCGTTCGTTGTTGAATAATCTCTGTAACAATTGTTTATGTTGTTAAACCGTTGTATGATATAGACAATGGTTTCGTTTTATAAAATCCTTGCGTGATTATTTACGTTACAAAGTTTTGTTTAGCTTAACCGTTGTCTATATCAAAAGCGTTGTTTTTAAAAAAAAAATACTTTATTTGTTGCCCTTAATACATACATAAGTGTTACACACTTCATACAATGTTATTATATAAATCTCTTATTTGGATATTTAGTATAAAAAATTGCTAAATATATAAAAACACTTAAATAAAGGTTAATGATAATAATAATATCATTGATAGATAGAATACGATTATACTTCAGATATTTTGTTATACACGTTGTAGATGTGGACATCATATATTGTATGATTAGCTAGCTAGGAAAATGTTAATAATTATAACATTACTAATTCCGAAGAGCTTTAATTGTAGTGCTTTCGTTAAGGTATTCAATCTCTATCTTTATTTGTTGTCGTTAATACATAATCATACACTTCATAGAATATTATCGTATGAATCTATTATTTGGATATTTAGTATAAAAATTTGTTAAACAAGAACGTTTAAATAAATGTTCATAATAACAATAATAATATCACTGATAAATAGAATACGACCATATGTCAGATATTTTGTTATATACATTGTAGTTTGTTATTTTTTTAATTCTTTTTAAACATCATTGAAATAAGTAGGTATTAATATCGGTACAGTTGGATCATCAAAAAAAATTATTAAGAAAATCATTTTGTTAATCGGCATTAGTCTGATTTGACGGAGTAGTATTTTTACTAGTTTTCTATTTAAAAAACGTACACGATAGATTTTATATTTTAAATTTTTTTACATCATTAAAATAAATAGGTATTTATATACTTACAATTGGATCGTGAAAAACTTAAATTTGTTTCTATATTTATTTTTAATAAAAAACTTCAAATTATTACTCATAACTTTTTTAATTTCCCTCCCACACTTTTCATCAACGAATCCAAATTTTCGGACTCTTATTTCCCCCGAGCCCATATTTCATTTCCCCCCGTAACAAAAATTTCACTATCTCACTTTAGGTTAGCCGCTCTCTCTTTATCTCGTCTCCCCCTCTTTCTCTCATCTCCCTCTCTTACCAATCTCTCTCTTACCAATCTCGACCACAACCATGGCCAATCCAAACTCCAACAACCCATTTCATTTCACCCCATAATCAATTGCTACTTATATTTTTCAAAATAAAAAATCCCTAATTTTTTATAATCAATTGCTTCGTGTTGAAACTATATATTTGATTGCAGTACAGGTAATTTAAGGATTTATACCTTGTTCTTTTTTGGCGTTACATTGTGGTCTCTTATTAATAGCATCAGTTTGAAGTTCTAAATCCTCTTGTTGATTTATTTTCTAAACTTGATTTATTTTCTAAATTTGAAAGACTTTGGCTTGTTCTGCGATTTACAATTTTTTACAGGAAATGCATCTGGTGTTGTCAAGCTAGCTGACTTTGGATTGGCAAAACATGTAAGATCTAATAGTCTACAGCCTCTGGTATCATCATACCTTTTGCTATATTTTACATGAAATTTTGCCTTAAAGTTCGATTTTGTAATTTAAAGGAAAAGGATTAGATCCTGACGAACATATATTGACTTTTTTCGAAACAGGAATTAACATTTGGTTTGGAAGTAGCAAGTCAAGGGACGTGGAGATAAAAATGTTAAGCTAGCAATGTAAAGTTGTGCTTTTACCATATTAAATAATAGAACCTCTAGGAAAGAAATAAAGCAAGATGTATCTTTTGCATTAAACTTACAGATTGATATAAGATGCTATGCAGTTGGAGCAGGTTATACAGTGTATCCTTTTTTCTACTGTTGCATCATTAAATTACCTTCTTGAATTATACAAATCTTGTTTCCGGACTGAGGAAACTTCAGTTAATGGTAGGACCTGAAATTATACAAAATGTCATTCTGATATGCATGATCTCATTTGTCTATTGGGTGGTAGAAAAAAAGATGCTGCGTCTCATGTAGGATTTTACTGATACTAGTGTCAACTACAAGTCAGTAGCAAGTCCATATTTTTTTTCAGGAAGTCCCGAGTTTTTGCCAGGATCACTCTTTTCTCCAACAAGTGTGTTGTTATGAGTGTTAAGGTCCTCTACAACCTTTCCGCTCTATACCTCTGTTCCAACTAATTAACCTACCTCTTCTGTAATAGACCAGACCAGCCACACCAACCTTTACAAATTTGCCTCCAAATAACCGTGCCTTTGCACATTTGCATGAAGTATACAACTTCAATTCTAAATTATCTATTTATTCTAAATTTTGGCCTAGGACTCTAGTTTAAGCTTTCATAGTTTATAATCTTTATAAGAGTTGAAGATGATCACAATTCACAAAAAGTATTGCATCACCTGTTAAAGAACATGGCGAACACTTTATGATTTACTGTAACTGAATTATGGCGACTGCTTCTTACAGCAGCTTCTTGTGCTGGTTTATTTCTGTTTTACCAGGAAATTAAAGTTCTTCAGCAACTGGATCATCCGAACATTGTGCAATATCTTGGCAGTGATATAGTTAGTATTTTGTTGGTTTCATGTTCTCTTATGTTAGCCTGATTTTGCTCATTCTGACTTTGACAATATTTACCAATGACAAAGTTATATATCTATTGCAGATTGAGGATCGCTTTTGCATATATCTAGAGTATGTCCATCCAGGATCAATTAATAATTATGTCCGTGAGCATTATCGATCAGTAACTGAATCCGTGGTTCACAGTTTCACCCGTCATATTCTCACAGGACTAGCATACTTGCATAGCACAAATACGATTCACAGGTGAAAGCTCGACTCAATGATCTTTCTTTAAAGGGAAGTCCACACAGGATGGCTCCAGAGGTATCTTAATATTCTACTTGGATTGATTAGATGCCTTTGCTTACTGTTAAGTATGATCCTCATATCTTCTTACACATGTTTTGCTGTCTATGATGCGAAAAGATTCCAAACCAGAGCTTGCCTTTGCTGTTGACATATGGAGTGTAGGTTGTACCATCATTGAGATGCTGACTGGAAAACCACCATGGAGTGAATACAGCAGTATGGTTGTAAATCAACACTTAGGTTTCTGGTTTGGTATCTATTGCTACTAGGTAAACCAAAACCTCAGATGCTTTTTCTATGTTTCAATTTACAATTTCTTCACAATATGATGAATACTAATGCTTGGCAAAAATTACCTTTGCTAATTTTACAGGTGCAGATTTGTAATATTCAGTTTCGCAACTCCCTTGTAAAGGCCCTCCTACCAGGCTTAGACAGACTGAAAGACACTAGAACATGAAGAAATTTGGCTAACAAGATACTTGACCTGGCTTCTCCCCGACGTCGATGATTCGGCTTGAAGCAAACTTTGAGAAATTGCAGAAGTTTTGTCATCTATTTGTTTAGGCTTATGAAATCATCTTCTGTGCTTTATGAAATTATCTTCTGTGCAGAAAGTAATTTATTGACTTTGGTGGCAAATCATCTGTTCTTTTGGATGTTAAGCCATGGGATGATGAGACTGACATGAAGAATCAAGGATGGGAATCCTCGCAGATTACTTTTGTGGTGGTAAAATCATCATCTATTTAACTTTCGACTTCACGTCACGTACAATAGATGATGATTTTACCACAACAAAAATAATCATTCGATTGGAGCATTAGTTTGTGAATTTGGTGAATAGTGGTTGTAATGGTGAATATTAGTTGGTAATATGTGAAGTATTTAGTTTGGTATTTTTGTTGGCTTGTAATTACAATGTCTACCATTGTTTCATTTGGTTATAAAACCTTTGTCTCTTATATTTTTAGCTTATTGTGGCATCTATAAGAACTATTGTTATTATCTATATCAAACAATGGCCACTGTCTATTTAGACTGTTGTGTAAATGTTTTTCGTACAACATACTCATAAAAGAAACCTATTGTCTATTTAGACTAAATACAAAAGATTGACCAAACAAAAACGTTGTAAAAATATTCTCTTATAACGCATTCTTAAAATAAAACTGTTGTCTAACAAAACAAAGCACAATAGGTAAATACATGTGAATTATTGTTCAAAATCCTTGTTACTACACACTTAGAGATAAAAACCGTTGAGTAAATGCAGGTAATGAGGAGAAAACCGTTGTAGATAAAACTTAAACCATTGTGCAAAAGAAATATAAACAAGGCTTATTAAGAAGCAAACCGTTGTTGTTTCTAGATGCTATACAACACTTTAGATTTACAAGAATGTTGTGATCATCAACTTATACAACGGGCTGTATGGTAGGAAACTGCGTTCTTTCTGGTTGTTACACCACACTTTGTTAATCGGTGACTGTCGTTTCAGTTATTTTGCACAACATTTTTAAAGCATTGTCTAAGGTCCATCTGACGGCATCTCAATAGTCATCGGTTTTCAGGGGTAATAGACGGCTGAGTCATCTCATTCAGTTTTTCTTGTAGTGAGAGAAAGGTTGGTAGAGTTGGGAAAGCAACCTAAATGATGGGCATACCAGAAATAGATTTATGCCCCCATTTCCGTCGGAGAAGATGGTCTCTGATTGTAGTTAATAATTTATTTTTAATTAATGAATACAATTTACAATTGTACACACAATACAAAACCCATGTATGCCGACCCGTTTACAGTCCGGGTGTTCTCTACAAACCCCAGAGCTAATTACAGGTCATGTGTTTAATGGTGTGTTTAACCTAGGTAATGATGATCTTTTTGTATATGTAATCTAGCTATGTGCCAATTAAATGTAATATGTTGTGTTCAATATGGTTAATTTTTATGTGTGTATGTTGTTTAATTTGTCTGATTCTGATGAATTGAATGTGCTGGTATGGTCGCTGATCCACAGTCCCCAAAACGATGGGCCCCTAAATTTGTACATCCATATATTATAAGTATTAAAAATTAACAAAAAAGACAACAAGAGTGGCTGTTTTTAAGTGAATTTGTTGTTCTTATTGTTGTCAACTTATTTTATTCAGGAAAAAAAACACTTAAATTTATATTGAAGGCCCAATCTTAAGATTTCGCATGAGGCCCCCAATCCTTTTGTAGCGGCCCTGTTGTGAATGTGTAAAGATTGTGTATTTGGTGTCTATTACATAATTATTAGATTATTGGATTGTGTCTAATGGATTATTAAAATTATTAGAATGCATATTAGATTAATAAATTATTTCAGTTGACGTACTCAAATGGGCATTGTGTAAATGTTGTTTTTGCAAGTCCTGCACTTAAAATGTTAATGTGAGGCCTTACACAAATTTTGTGTGTATATGTTGTTAATTTGTAAATGGTGATATATATTGTATTTGAACGATGTATAGCAAGTGTAGGTTGCTATTGGAGGATTTATGTGTTCTTCTTTACTAGATTATCATTCATTTCTAAAAGGGTGATTATTTAAAAAAATTCATTTACATTATATGTTTAATACTCTCTTTACAAGTGTTATGTTAATACCCATTGGACCATTTCATTGTTAATATGTAAAAATAACTAGAAAGCTAAAAACTAATTTCAGTTATTAGTAAAATATTAACTCATCTATCCTAATATTTAGTAAGATAATAATTCACATTTGTATATCATAATAATTGTGGTTCCTTTCAAGGAATCACATGTTTAACCCATTAAAATTTGTAAAACAAGGAATTACATAGTTCGGTTCCTTGCTTATATTCTAAAATCTTAAGTCAATGTTTTGACTGTGTTCACTTTGTATATATTTTAGAGATTTCAATGTATTTAATTAATTTTTACACATGGATGACAAGTATGACAAGAAAACTATGGAAACTTTTGAAATATTTCCATAGTGCAATGATCGTTGTATTGTGGTTCATAATCCAAAAAAATATACTACTGACCTGTAATATAATACAACAAACTGTTCTTGCATCTTTCCCCAATTATGATTTAAACTTATGTACTGTTGGGATTATTATTAATTTAAACATAGTTATTTATTTTATTTCAGAATAAATAATATGTATGTGTAAACACTGTAGAATAGACTTAGTCTGTAGGTGGTTGCGAGATTTTAGGTATTGAATAAGTCTCTGGAGAAAAACTAGGAAGTGTCTTGGTTCTTAGTAGCTGTTAGTTTTACAGCTTATATGTATTGTTTGGTTTCTTTCTCACAAGTTAATGCAATAACAGATTTCCATATTGCTAAGTCAAGTTCAGTTATATCTATATACGGATTTTGTCTATCATCTGGTATCAGAGCTCAGTCATACCTGTGAAGCAAACAAAGGGTAAAAGCTAATGGAGGCGAGTATGGGAAAGGAGGGAACACTTGGACTTAGCTGTCCTATATTGTCGAAAACGAACTACACCACCTGGGCCTTGAAAGTGAATGTCTTTATGCAAGCCCATGGGGTGTGGGAAGCGGTTGATCCAAAAAATCCCAAAGATGCAGTCGAAGACAAAATGGACAAGCGAGCGTTGGCCATTATTTATCAAGGCTTGTCTGATGACATACTGTTGACGATCACCGAGAAGAAAACCTCAAAAGAAGCATGAGGGGCTATCAAAACACTATGCCTAGGTGATGGCACTCTCGTCTTAGCCAATACCTGTTGACGTTGGGCTTTGTTAAATGTCCTTTTGAACATGCTGTTTATACTAAAACAGATGGTATCAACTCTTTGATTGTTGGTGTTTATGTTGACGACCTACTTGTCACTGGTACCCAATTCTCTGACATTGCCAAATTCAAGGGGAAATGGGTCGTGAATTTGACATGTCCGACCTCGGTAAACTATCCTATTATCTGGGGTTAGAGGTGATTCAAGGAGATGGTTTTATCGAGTTGAAGCAATCGAGTTATGCACAGAAAGTCCTCGAAAAAGCAGGAATGGCGGATTGTAACGCAGCTAAGTTTCCTATGGAATATAAGCTCCAACTACATGCTGACAAAGATGGAGAACCTGTGAATTCTACGCACTTAAAAAGCATTATGGGTGGCCTGAGGTATTTGGTACACACACGACCCGACATTGCTTACGCAGTTGGTATTGTAAGCAGATACATGGAAAGGCCTACAGAGACACATATGAATGCTGTGAAAAGAATTTGTCGCTATATAAAAGGAACATTACAATATGGTCATGTTTATACGAAGGGGAAAGGCAATTACATTTTGTCAGGGTTCTCTGATAGTGATCTAGCTGGAAGCTTGGATGACCAGAAAAGCACAGGTGGAATGGCATTTTATCTCGATGAGAATCTAATCACCTGGGTTTCACAAAAGCAACGATATGTTGCATTATCTTCATGTGAGGCGGAGATCATGGCAGCAACTGCTGCCGCCTGTCAAGCAATCTGGCTACAGAGGGTTCTTGGCCACATTACAGGCGTGAAAACAGGACCAATCATATTGTATATCGATAACAGGTCTGCTGTGGATTTGGCTCGAAATCCTGTATTTCACGGGAGAAGTAAGCATATTGATTTGAGATACCACTTCATTCGGGAATGTGTCGAGCAAGGACTAATTGTGATAAAGCATGTTCGAACAAGTGAGTAGCGTGCGGACATTCGAACAAAATCATTGGCTGTTGTCAAGTTCGAAAAAATGAGAGCTTTGCTGGGAGTTAGGAGTCTGGGGAATGTTTAGATTAAGGGGGAGTATGTTGGGATTATTATTAATCTAAACATAGTTATTTGTTTTATTTCTGAATAAAAAATATGTATGTGTAAACACTGCAGAATAGACATATTCTGTAGGTGGTTGCGAGATTTTAGGTATTGAATAAGTCTCTGGAGAAAAACTAGGAAGTGTCCTGGTTCTTAGTAGCTGTTAGTTTTACAGCTTATATGTATGGTTTGGTTTCTTTCTCATAAGTTAATGCAATAACAGATTTTCATATTGCTAAGTCAAGTTCAGTTATATCTATATACGGATTTAGTCTATCATGTACTTCCCATGGACCTAGACTTCACCAATGTGGCATTTTTTGAACATGTAATGATTTATTTGTAGAATTGTGTTCTAGAACAAGGTGGTAATTTTGCAATCTTGTATCTTATCTTGATAGTCTTGGTGTTTTTTTCCTATAATTTGAGCTGATATGATGCAATGATATGATGCTAACAGAGTGTGAGTGGGGTGTAAAATGATTGGGGTAGAACTATGTACCCCTTTGCTCAGATCATATTGAGTTGGTTGGTACCCTACCATTTTATTAGGATATAAACTGACGATGCTGGTATTGAGGTTGGCAGCCAAACCCGCCGAGTACGTATAGTATTTTGTTTTTTATAGTTTCTGCTCCACGTGAAGATTTCAGTACATGATCTACAAACATTGAATATCTTTTTATTTAAACTATATAAATAGTGATTTATTCAAAAATAAAAATAATGTTATTAAAAACATAATAATCACCAATTGAAAGTGTATTAAGTATATATCAGGATAATTGTTGCATTATAAACTTGAATAAATATTATTTTATGAAAATTAATGAAATTTTTTTAAATTTAAAGTTCACCCTTTATATTTACAATTATAGGCATGTATTGAAAAACTCTTTTAACCTTAGATATTTGAGGGGAGCTTGGTGAACATTAAGCTATGAAAAAAATTCGGATTCAATTTTCTAAAAAATCTTGAAATTTACTTTTATGAAAAATTTGTTTAAATATAGATTATTTAAAAATAAGAAACCTATACTGTCTATACTATTGAAATATTAAAAGTTTGGTTGGTAGTGAATTTACTTAATTACCCTTACTTATTTATAAAAAAATATTAAATAATAACATTACTTGTTTATAACCATGCTAAAACATATTATAGATTTTTCAGAACAAAACCCCTCACTCCAAAAATATCACAGACAATTAACATTTTCAACTTAATTTTTCTATTTTTCTTAATAAACTCCCTTCCTTTTCTAAAACTATCACCGACAAACCTATTACTTATTTATTTTAAAACTTATTTTAATGGTTTTAATTATTAATAAAGTTTGTGAAAATAAATTATTTTGTCCTTAAACTATATTTTGTTTTGGGTTTAGGCCCCTAAAAGAAAAAATATAAGTGACATCCCTGTGTTGACTAACGACTTTTATTCTATCTTTTAATTAAAATATATTACCTTTTATAATATATCTTTCACTCATTAATTTTTCCTTTTTGTAATTATATATCTTCATAATATTATATATCTATCAATTATTAATACATTCCAAAAAATAGCATCTTCTTGATAAAAATATCAATTATACTTTATCCAATATTTCTCTTATACTTTTTACTTTAAAAAAATATTATATTATATTAAAAGAAGTGGGGCTTCGCACAGTGTATAAGCTAGTATGATTAAAGAACAAACATTAAAGGTTCGTCATTTTTTGGTACTTCATTCTTAATTACCCTTATTGATTATTTTTCACTTAATTAGATTTTATTTTGGACCCAAAATAAAATAAAAAAACTTTTTTAGGACCTTATTTGAAAGTTATTAAAAGAAATTTAACTATTTCACAAATCTATTGTAATTAAAACACTTACAATACATCCAATTATTTAATTTAAACATATATATAGGGTTTATTTATCTTAAATTATGAGATTAATTATTTTAAAATTTTATTAGAATCAAAATATTTATACAAAAATCAATATTTAAAAAATAAAAAGTATATTAGAAAATAAATGACAAATATTTCAAGGGGATATAAGCCATTAACAATAGGATATAAGAAAGTACCAGTTTGTTAAAAGATCATAAACTTATTTAATAATTATTGTCCATTTCTTTTCTTTTTCACATCCTGAACATTCTAGAACTTTTTTTATCTAGTATATCTACTATCAACCATTCTACCATTCTACCATTCCACCTCACAACTCATTTCACTCAAACCCTAGGCGCCGCGCCGCTGTTTGAACTCACAATTGTCTTCTTTTGTGATTTCACTAGAACCCTTCCATTCCATCTCTCAATCTTCCTTCTTTGTTTCATTTAAACCTTATTTTCACTCGAGTCTCACATATACAATCAAATTTGTTCTTTAGCTTTTAGTTCTTTGGTAAAATTATATATGTATATGTATGTAAATTGGGATGACTCCTACTTTGAATATACAAATGATTCATCACGAGTTCAACATATCTCACAATTGAATTTTTTTTTTTTTTTATGTTTTTATATTTGATAAGAAGTTTTAAATTGTTCAAGTTCATTTGTTTTGATAGGTATTTTAAAAACTTTCAATAATAAACTATATATCATGATAACAAATATTGGCAAGGCTGTTTGTGGTAGTGCTGTAGCTAGAGGTGGTGGTAAATCAATGCAATGGAAGCGTGGCTATGTTTACAAAGTAAAGGTATACAATAATGTGTGTGTAAATATGTAGTCATAATCTGTTCTGCTAGTTATATTTAAAAATTCCAATGTGTATTAATACTTGTTAGATGCAGATGGTTCCACAACTCCCCAATTTACCAAGAGAATACAGTGGAGTCCTCTCTACTTGATGGTCCTAGTTGTTAGAATTAATCTAAACATATTAGTATTTATTTGTTTGGGGTTTATTTGTGTTTAAATAAATTAATAGGTGTGTACGTTGGCTGTGACTTAGTCACCCAGTAGTTGCATCTATTTAGGAATGTGGTTTAGTAGTAGAGAAAAACTAGGAAGTGTTTTCCTGTTTTGCAGCTTCCCAGTTAGCAGTAGTAGCTATATTAGTACTTTACTTCCGTTGCAATATGAAGCAACTGAATCAATAAAAGTGTTTTTCCATTACAGCAAATCATTCCATTCTGTTTACTTTCTATTTCTTGTTCAACATCTGGTATCAGAGCATAACTCCTGGCAAGGCTGTACGTGACATCTGAAACATGGAAACGAACAAGAGTGCTGAGACGAGCAAAACCAAGGAGGGGTCGTTTGGCTTGAGCTATCCAATGCTGACAAAATCAAATTACACTGCATGGGCACAAAAGATGAAAGTTTTTATGCAAGCTCATGGAGTGTGGGAAGCAATAGAGTCCAAGGATCCCAAAGCGGTAGTTGATGAGAAGGCTGACAAACGAGCCTTGGCAATTATTTACCAGGGAATCCCAGATGACGTGCTTTTGGCACTCTCAGAAAAGAAAACATCTAAAGCAGCCTGGGAGGCGATAAAGATATTGTTCCAAGGATCTGATAAGGTGAGACAGGCAAAGGCACAAACGCTCAGATCAGACTTCGAAGCACTGAAGATGAAAGACACAGATCAGATAGAAGATTTCTGTATGAGACTCAATGGGTTGGTTACAAATATCCGAGCATTGGGAGAAAAGATTGAAGAAGCACAGGTTGTCAGGAAACTGTTAAGAGCTGTGCCAACCAAGTTTCTGCAAATTGCCTCAGCCATCGAGCAATTTGGAAACTTGGACGACATGTCAATAGAGGAGGTGATCGGGTCGCTTCGGGCCCATGAAGAAAGGCTACAAGGACAAACTGAAAATGCTGAGAAACAGCTACTGGGACAGCAACTCATGCTGACCGCGGAGGAATGGCAAAAGAAAGAAACCAGTGATGGAAAACTCCTTCTAACGAGGGAAGAATGGTTGCAGAGGACTGGGAAAACTAACACTGGTGGAGGTGGTAGAGACCATCGAGTCAGAGATAACCGCATTGTGCGAGATAGAAGTCAAGTGAAGTGCTTCAACTGCCTTGGCTATGGCCATTACGCAGCAGAGTGTCGAAAGACGAGAGCCAAAAGAGGTGAGGTAAACTTGATTCAAGCAAGAGATGATGAACCTGCGTTGCTTATGGCCATGTGTGACAGTAATGTGCTTGCACTCACAGAGGGAAAGAATGCACCTAATAGCCCGGAAGTAGAAGAGAATACATGGTACCTCGACAATGGGGCTAGCAATCACATGACGGGAAACAGAGAAAAATTTGAAAGCTTGGACAGGTCAGTAAAGGGCGAGGTAAAATTTGGAGATGGCTCTCTGGTGAAAATCGAAGGGAAAGGGTCAATTCGAATTACTTGTAAGAATGGTGAAACTCGATTCCTGCAAGGACTGTACTTTATCCCCACACTACGTAGCAATATTATTAGTCTTGGGCAGCTATCAGAAGAAGGCAACAGAGTAGTTATAGACGGTGAGCACTTGTGGGTTTATGATAGTTGTGGCAGGCTGTTAATGCAAGTAAGGAGATCTGGGAATCGTCTTTATAAAATCTACATTGAGGAAACACAAACACAGTGTTTGCTAACCAAAGGAGCAGAAGAATCGCGACTGTGGCATCAACGACTCGGCCACGTGAATTTCAATGCTATGCAGGTCATGTCAAAGCATCAAATGGCATGTGGGCTACCTACTGTCATTAAACCAGATGGAAATTGTCATGGTTGCCTCATGTCGAAGAAAACACGTAAGTCCTTCCCATCCCAAACTAGTTTCTCTGCCAAAGTTGCTTTAGAATTAATACATATGGATTTATGTGGGCCTATCACCCCTGCTACACCAGCTGGGAATCAATTTTTCATGCTAATTGTCGATGATTTTACACGTATGATGTGGGTATACATGCTAAAAACAAAAGATGAAGCCTTGAATAAATTCAGAATTTTTAAGTTGGCAATTGAGAATGGTGCTAAGCAGGGAATTCAAGTCTTAAGAACTGATCGTGGTGGGGAGTTTTGCTCAAAAGCGTTCCAGAATTTTTGCGAAGAACAGGGCATATCTAGACACTACACAGCGCCCTACACACCTCAACAAAATGGGGTGGTAGAGCGCCGTAACCGTACAGTAGTAGCCATGGCCAGAAGTTTACTCTCTGAACGGAAAATGCCCTCAGATTTTTGGGGAGAAGCTGTTCGTCATGCAGTCTACATCCTCAACAAGCTGCCAACTCGCTCCATGTCCACTATCACTCCGCACGAAGCATGGTACAACAGAAAACCCAGTGTCGAGCATCTGAAAGTCTTTGGCTGTACTGCTTATATGAAAATACCCTCTGCCCTTACCAGAAAACTTGATGATCGGAGTCGATTGGTTGTTCATCTTGGACGCGAAACAGGAACTAAGGCATATCGTTTGTATGATCCAGCATCACAGAGTCTTCACATCAGTAGAGACGTTGTTTTCAACGAACAACAAGGCTGGGACTGGAAGTCAATTGCAGATGGTGTCTCAAGTCACGCGCCCAGCTTCTTTTTGAACGAACCCACAGTGGAGACATCTGAGGAACATGACACTTCATCACACGAGTCTGAGTGTGACACTGGTGATACCACGCCAAATTTTTCTACACCTAGGTCTGGTACAGACACTGAGGACAGTGTCAACATCCATGACACCTACGATGACAGTGCAACACCACGACGTCTTCGACCTCTTCGAGATGTATATGCTGACTCTACTCAGGTTGAGCTCGAGGAAGAACTCTTACTTATGGGCATAGACGAACCAGTGTGTTTTGAACAAGCAATTAAAGAAGACGTATGGAAAGAAGCTATGCATCAAGAAATCAGCTCCATTGAGAAAAATCAGACTTGGGAATTGACAAATCTACCACCCGGACATAAAGCTATTGCCTTGAAGTGGGTCTTCAAGGTCAAGAAAGATCAAACTGGTGCTGTGACAAAACATAAAGCTCGCCTCGTCGCCAAAGGATATGTTCAACAAAAAGGTGTGGATTTTGATGAAGTTTTTGCCCCAGTCACCCGGCTGGAAACTGTTCGCCTATTGCTTGCTTTAGCAGCTAAAAATACGTGGGAGGTTCATCACCTCGATGTGAAATCAGCTTTTTTGAATGGCATTCTCTTGGAAGAGGTCTATGTTTTTCAACCTCAAGGCTATGTCAAACAGGGCTGTGAACACCAAGTCTATCGTCTACTCAAAGCGTTATATGGATTACGCCAAGCTCCACGGGCTTGGTACTCACGCCTTAATAAATACCTGCTGCAACTTGGGTTTACTAAGTGTCCATTCGAACCTGCTGTCTACACGAAACGTACAGGTGGTGATTGCTTGATAGTTGGCGTCTATGTCGACGATTTGATAATCACAGGCTCAAATTTGTCCCACATTGTCGAATTCAAGGGGGAGATGAGTCGTGAATTCGACATGTCGGACCTTGGTAAGCTGTCATATTATCTAGGTTTGGAAGTTAGTCAAGGCTCGAGGTTCATCGAGATCAAGCAGTCCAGCTACGCTTTGAAGGTGTTAGAAAAGGCAGGTATGGGAGATTGCACTGCTGTCAAGTACCCGATGGACACCAAATTGCAGCTGTGGGCAGATGACACTGGTAAGCCTGTAAACTCGACACAGTACAAAAGCACAGTGGGTGGATTGCGTTATCTAGTTCACACACGCCCGGACATTGCTTACGCTGTTGGTATTGTTAGTCGATATATGGAGAGGCCCACGGAACTGCACTTGAGTGCTGTGAAACGAATTTGTCGATATGTGAAAGGAACTCTGCAGTATGGTTTGTTCTATACAAAAGGGCGAGGAAATTATATATTGTCGGGGTTTTCGGACAGTGATCTGGCAGGGAGCTTGGACGATAGGAAGAGCACAAGTGGCATGGCGTTTTACTTGGATGAAAATCTGATTACCTGGGTGTCTCAAAAGCAACGATGTGTTGCTTTGTCTAGCTGCGACGCCGAGTTTATGGCAGCCACAGCTGCTGCCTGTCAAGCTGTGTGGTTGCAACGATTTCTCAGTCATATTACAGACGCAAAGTCAGGACCAGTGGTGTTGTTTATCGATAATCGATCTGCAGTAGACTTAGCTCGCAACCCGGTTTTTCATGGAAGGAGTAAACATATCGACTTGAGATATCATTTCATACGCGAATGTGTTGAGAAAGGGCTGGTTGTCATCAAGCATGTTAGGACTAATGAACAGAGAGCTGATATCTTAACTAAGGCGCTTGCTGCTGCAAAGTTTGAGAAGATGCGTGATTTGCTTGGGGTTAAGAATCTTGAGGACGTTTAGATTAAGGGGGAGTTATGTTAGAATTAATCTAAACATATTAGTATTTATTTGTTTGGGGTTTATTTGTGTTTAAATAAATTAATAGGTGTGTACGTTGGCTGTGACTTAGTCACCCAGTAGTTGCATCTATTTAGGAATGTGGTTTAGTAGTAGAGAAAAACTAGGAAGTGTTTTCCTGTTTTGCAGCTTCCCAGTTAGCAGTAGTAGCTATATTAGTACTTTACTTCCGTTGCAATATGAAGCAACTGAATCAATAAAAGTGTTTTTCCATTACAGCAAATCATTCCATTCTGTTTACTTTCTATTTCTTGTTCAACACTAGTAAGCTCATTATAATTTAAACTCTATTTATGATATTATTGTGATGTGTTCTCTTGTTATGTATATGATTGTTATGGAATGGTTATGTATATGATTGTTCTAGAGATTTACTATCTCAATCAATGTGCTGAGTCTAACCATAAAAGATGGTAAACTTAAAGTACCGGCCAATTATATATGTAAGCAATGATAAGATGTGTAAGGAAGAAAGTTTGGCATTTGTTAAGCGTTCTCGAATATTGAAAAATATTTATTTCTTGTGGAAACATATAAGAAGATGACACTGAAACCACACTTCACTCCTTTCATTGATCATATAGAAAAAACTAGCTAGGGTTCACTACGCCATAGATGGCCTACGGCAATGGAATTTTTTAGTGTTGCATTGCAAAGTGTTGTAGTAGCTCCAAAATTTGGACCTACTGTAACATTGCTTTTTTGATGTTGCTGTATATATAAATATGGTGTTGCAACAGCTATAAGAAACGTAACTAATTGCAACCCTGGTGAAGTGTTGCCGTTAATATACTTTAAACACAACTTTAATATTTTACCAAAAAATTTAAAAAAGCATAAAAATTATTAAAATTAATTAATATTGGAACAACATATAAATTAAATTTTCAAAGTTTGTTATTAGAGTCAGTATGGCATTTTTAAAAACAAATATAAATATTTTTTTTTGTAACTTGAAGATAGACCAAATTATTAAAAAAAACGTAATAAATTTAATTTGAAAAATCAAAATTTTAATTTTACACGAAATGAATATTCTAGATTTAAATTAATTTAATTTAAATTTTCTGTTCAAAATTGAATAAAGTGAAATATTACATTTTTTTTTAAAATGACATATTTTTTTTATAAATTTCAAATGATTAAATTTTTAAATAAAAAAAAATTGAAAAAACTACATAAACAGCATAGGCCCGGTCCGAAATTTGGTGACACATAAAGAAGCGGCAATTTTGCCGCCTTGGACAAAATTAACAAAAAAAATTAAAACAAAAACACAAAAACATAAACCCGCTAACTCTCACAAAAACACAAACCCACACTGCTCTCTACCGCTCGCCGCACAAACACACCGCTCTCACTGTTCACCCGCTCCCCGCTCTCTACCACACTGCTCTCTACTGCTCTCACTCTGTCTTCTTCAAGATTTAAGTAGGAGTTCCGATTTGGGGTTTCTTCAAGCATCAATTAGGGTTTCAATTTAAGTTAGTTGCTTCAATTAGGGTTTGAATTAGGGCTTTTTACATCATCAGGTATTATTCTAATTTTAAGATCTTATTTATATTTTTAATCAGGTTTTAGGGTTAATTTGTTTTGCATGCCTCAAATGTGCTTGGATTGTAATTAGGGCTCATGCTAGTTTTAGGTATCATTTCTTTTTTATTTCCATGTTTTTTACTCTCCCTCTCTCTGACTCTGTCTCATCTCTCTCTGACTTTCTCTGTCTCTCTCTATATCTCTATCTCTCTCTCTATATCTCTATCTCTCTCCCTCCCCTCTCTGTCTCTGTCTCTCTCTTTGTTGTATGTATGTATTGCACTTTTTTTAATTGTATTAGCTTCTGATTTAGTTGATTTAGTTTTATAGTAATTTAATTGAATTGTATTAGCTTCTGACTTAATTGGATTGTAATTTCCCATATATTTTGATAAGTATGTGTTAGTATGTATGTAATGTGTGTTGAATGTGTTGAATGTGTTAGTATTTTAATCGATACACTTCCCTGGTCCCGTAGTTATTAGTATTAACTAGCCCCTATTTACATTTTTATTAGTTATAATATTCTAGGTTACTTCGTATCTTAAATATTAGGGTCCGCTGTTTTAATATCATTATTCTTGTGGTAATAAATGTAGTAATGGATGGATGGATCGAACTTCCAAAGTTCAGTGAAGGATATATCAGTGGGGTTAGGGCTTTTTTGTTGAATGCATTTTCTAGGTTCGCTGTAGGTGACGAAATCACTTGCCCCTGCAAAAAATGTAATAATCTCAAGTGGCGTAGTGAGGAGGGGATTTATGATCATCTCATATACAATGGTCCATCTCCATTGTATGTGAGCTGGATTTGTGAGGTTTCGCGCCTAGATTCAAAGACGAGTGAAGAAAATATGGAGTGTGATGGTGGTGTTGATCATTTCGGAGATAACCTCATTGAGATGTTGCACCGTACGCAGAACCGTGAAAATGTGGATTCTGCTAAACCAAATGAGGAAGCGAAAAGATTTTATCGCCTTGTTGAAGAGGGAAAGCAGCCCTTGTATGAAGGCTGTACAAAATTTTCGCGACTTAGTTTCATCATTAGGCTTTATTCCTTAAAATACTCACACGGAATGACCGAGTCTGCATTTAGTGATTTGTTAGAGTTAATGAAAGAGGCTTTTCCACAGGCCCACATCCCTCTGTCTTTTAATGCCGCAAAAAATGTCATAAGGGCATTAGGTCTAGATTACCAAAAAATACACGCATGTCCAAACAATTGCATGTTGTATTGGGCAGAAAATGAAAAAGATGATGTCTGCAAAACTTGTAGTGCTTCGAGGTGGGCCGTAGTGGAAAAGCAAGGCACTTGTGATGATTTTCCGGAGAAGTTGATGCACAGAGTACCGGCAAAAGTGATACGCTATTTTCCACTAAAACCGAGACTGCAAAGGCTATTTATGTGCAAGGATTATGCAGAACTTATGAATTGGCATTCATCGCAACGGATAAAAGATGGGAAACTTAGGCATCCGGCTGATGCCGAGGCCTGGAAGACAATGGATGCCAAATATCCTCATTTTTCGTCAGAAAATAGGAATGTTAGAATAGGTCTAGCAGCTGATGGGTTCTCTCCCTATCGTACAATGAGTACATCTCATAGTACATGGCCGATTGTATTAGTAAACTACAATCTCCCACCCTGGTTATGCATGAAACCGGAAAATTTAATACTCTCAACACTTATCTCAGGTCCAGAATCTCCAAAGAACAGTATTGATGTATATATGCAGCCTCTTATCGCCAAGTTGAAAGAGTTATGGGATAAAGGGATTGAAACTTATGATGCCTTCGCTGATGAAAATTTTATTTTACGTGCAAGTGTTGTATGGACCATTAGCGACTTTCCAGGATATGCAATGTTATCCGGTTGGAGTACAAAGGGGAAATTAGCTTGTCCCGTATGCCATTACGAGACTTCCTCATTGTACTTGAAAAATAGTAGAAAAATGTGCTACATGAACCATAGGAAATTTTTAGAGCCGAACCACAAGTGGAGGTTTGATAAAAAAAGGTTCAACGGTCAAGTTGAACTTGAAATGAGTCCGCCAATATTATCGGGGGAAGATGTTGAAGAATTATTGGCTGGTTTTGAGAATCATTTTGGGGGTGATAAGACCAAGAAGAAAGTCAGGAAGAAGAAAGGTGAAACACAAAAATCTCCTTTCAAAAAGAAGTCCATTTTTTTTGAATTACCGTATTGGGGTCAAAATTTATGTCAACATAACCTCGATGTTATGCACATAGAAAAAAACCTATGTGATAATATACTTGGTACTTTGCTAAATATGAGTGGAAAGTCGAAAGACCATTTAAATGCTCGGTTTGATCTTCAAGAAATGGGCATCAGGAAGGATCTGCATCCGGTTTTATCAAATGATGGGGAAAGTTATGAGATAAGGGCTGCCATATTTGATATGACGAATAAGGAAAAAGAAATTTTCTGCTCAGTGTTAGAGAATGTTAAATCACCATACGGTTGTGCTTCTAGTATTCGGCGGTATGTGCACACGAAGGAGAGGAAAATCACAGGGTATAAGAGCCACGATGCACATTTCATTCTCCACTACTTGTTGCAGTTTGCTGTGAAGAAAACACTGAAACCTGAGGTTGCACTGCCTATGATAAGATTAGGTGCATTCTTGCGGGGACTTTGGGGTAAAGTTATCGATTTGGGCGACATCAAGAGGCTGCAACAGGAAATCGTGGAAATTCTTTGTAGTTTTGAGATGATATTTATACAAGCTTTCTTCGACATAATGGTGCATTTGCCGGTTCATTTATGCAAGGAAGTTGAGTATGGTGGACCAGCACATGTCCGGTGTATGTTTCCAATTGAGCGTTATCTTGGTAAGTTGAAGTCGTATGTCCGAAATAGAAGCAAACCAGAGGCTTCCATAGCTGAAGGTTATCTTGCCGAAGAATGCTTGACATTCTGTAGCAGATTCTTAAATAATGATGAAGCTGGAAGAAGTAGCAAGTTTTGTGGAAAATCTGAAATCTGTCCACAAAATATGGAGTATCCAATTGGTACAAGAAGAAATAAAGAAGGAAAAGCCATTCATTTAAACGATTCTCAATGGATGGCATGTCATCGCTACGTTCTTTTCAACTCTGGTAACAAGGAAATAGACCGTTTAATCGAGTAAGTTTTAAAGTTCTAATTTTATTTTAGTTAGTAAAATAGAATTATGATCTATATTTTTTTATTATATTAACTAGGTCATTATTATTGTAGGGAACATCGGGCTTTAGTTGAAGGGCATGTTATACCAAAAAGATATAAAAGAGAGAGAGCACATACTGATGAATTTTGGAAGTGGCTGAAGGAAGTAATTGCTAAAAAGGAAACCGTTTCGCAAGAATTACAAGTTTTTGCAATGGGTCCTAATCGAGCAGCTAAAAAGTATAGTGGATATGTCATTAATGGGTACAGATTCCATACTAAGTTTAGAGATGCTAAGTGTACCACACAAAACAGTGGTGTATTCCTAACTGCCTTGACAACTAGCTTTGCAAGTTTGAAAGATCAGAATCCGATGGTTGGTGAAGTTAATTACTATGGAGCAATCGAAGAAATACTAGAGATTGATTATTGGGGAGATTTTACAGTGGTTTTATTTAAGTGTTGTTGGTACCAAGAAGAGAAAGATTTGTATGGGGTTACTCGCGTTAATTTTAATCGATTATGCCAAAAATCAGATCCATATGTTTTGGCGTCACAAGTACAACAAATCTTTTATATAGAAGATCCCACTGATAAGACATGCCATAATGTTATCAAGAAATTGCCAAGAGACTGGTGTGAGGTTGAAAGTGCAGATGCAAATGAAGAAGGTCTAAATGATCCAGTTTTAAATGATAATCACTGTGGTGTTGGGGCAAATGAAGTTAGTGATGATATATGGTGTAGAGATGATGTCCCAATAACACAGATTCCTATTCCTCCTGTCGAAGAGGAAGAAAATGCTTCTTAATATTCATGCTAGTTTTTAATTTACTGACTACTACTTATTGTACTTCTATGTAACTTAATGCTTCTTAAGTGACTTTTGACATTTGTTCTTTTAATTAATTGCTTCTTGTTTAAGTATCTATTTTTTATTGTCTTACAATTTATTTAAGTGACTTTTATCTGTTTTTTCCCGCTACACATATTCATGATAATGTTTTCTGCACTTGCATATAATTATGTACTTAATTAGTTTCACCTGCCCTGTTTATTTTTTAAATTTCATATCTTGATTTTAATGTAAGTTTCTCCATTTTTGTGCAGGATGGACGATAAATATGTGCATCTCAGGTTTCACAACAAGGGGAAATTTCAAAATGGTAGATATATTGGAGGAGAAGAGTTTGCAGTTATGTTCGTTGATCTTGATAAGTTTTCTTACACAGTACTGATGGAACATGTTAAGGATGACCTCGGATACACTGAAATCGGAGGAATATATTCGAACAAAGGAAATATGGATGAGTGGAAATTATGTGCAAATGATGCAGAGCTGAATGAGTTGGTTCAACAAACAAAAGCTGGAGAGTACATGGATTTTTATATCGACAAAGTGGTCAATTATAAAATCCAACCTTTCAAACAGGTGCAGCCTCACGTGGTCATGAGACCAAGGAAAAATTTATTTGAAGGTAATATATAATTCTAAATATTTGCGCTGCTTTAGTGAAAATTTATTGTTCTAATGTTATTAATTTAGGTGTATCTGATTCTTGTGATTTTTAAATTGTTGCAGCTAAAACCCAAGTGAAACGGACATTTGTGACTACTCACCAACTCCAGCAACAGAAAAATAAAAAGGTAACTGAAGTACTCAACAGTCCTCGGAGGTCGGCACGAATGAACGATCTACAAGTTAACAGTCCTAGGAGGTCATCGCGGCTGAATAACCAAGAGGTCAACAGTCGTCGAAGGTCACCATGTGGGGATGCTGCGCAAAAAGTTGTGGATGCAACTGTGAATCTGAACGCTGCATGTGTTAAGAGGAAATTGGATTTATGCAATCCACCAAATGCATATGAAGAAATGGGAGATATTGAAGCTATGGCAGAGGATGAAGAAGATGATGAGGAAATAAGATAGTCTGAAAGTGAAGTAAGACCTAATTTTTATGATAATAATATTTTTATGAAAAAATTGGATATTTTGTTGTAGTTATTAATTGTTACATCCTATTTTACTTGCAGGGGTTACCTCCCCCGCCTCTCCTAACAAATTACGAGAAAGAGCGGTTTGTTAATGTGACTTTCAGCGATGCGGTGTATAAGTTCCTAGGTTTGCCTACACTAGCAAAAGATTTCAATGGAGAGATGAAAAAAAGTAAAAAAAAAGTGCAGATTCGAGAGGAATGCTCAGAATATGTTCCTGGAGCAGAGGAACATGTTGGAGATGATGTTGCGGAAAAACCACGAAAGGTGCGTCATCACTGTCATTTATTTTAATTTAAATTAATTGGATAATTCATGTTGTAATCATATCAGATATGTTCATCTTTTCTAGTTATTTTAATCATGATTTCAAAATTTAATTATATTGCTTAATTAAATGTACATTGTAGAGAACTAAAAAAGCATTTAAGACGAAGCTTCCCGGTGGACCAACAACTCGTTCACGGTCCAATCCTGTAACTGCCCCTCAGAAGGAAGCAACAGTTAAGGATGTAGGGAAGTCAATTCTTGTAGAGCCCGCTGAACAAATCCAGCTTCCGCAGAGTGGATTAGGAACAATGGCTGATTATTTAATTTTGCGGGATCGTCAAAAGAAAGAAAATGCTGAGAAAAAAGCTGCAGTTGCTAGTGGAAGTGGAACTGCAAGGCAGCCGGTTGATGGAGAAAATGTCTTGCCTGATATTGGAGATGATGAAGCTGAAGAAGGTTAGGATCTAATCTTTAGTTTAAGTTCTATTGCAATTTTAGTTTTCTGACCTTTTGGACATGCATCCTTGGTAAATTTAGTTGTAGTTCCCAAAAGAACCCGAGGAAAAACAAACATGGATAAAGTTCATACAAGGCCCTTTGACAAGAGAATCGTCGTGAACATGAATGAAAAATTCCAACCTATTGTTGATGACGACAAAGTCATAACTGAACTTGGTTACTTTTTGGGGACATTGAAGAGGTGTGTGCCCCTTACTTATAAATCTTGGACAGATGTGCCTCAAAATTTGAAGAACACTTTGTTGAATTATGTTAAGGTAACTATAATTTTGCTCAATAGGTTGCTTGTATAAATTATATTGGTCACACAGTAGGCACTTTTTATTTATTTATTATTTATTTATTTATTTATTTATTTTGTGTTTGATTTGTATGTAAGCAACGATATGTTTTCCCCGAGGAATGGGAAAAGTGGGTGCTTACGTCAATTAATGCAGATTGGAGGGGTCACAAGAGTCGTCTGAAATCGGCACATTATACCACTTATAATACTGATGAGGAGAGGCTGGAACACAGGCCTGACAACATTCCACTCGAAGATTTTAAATTGCTCATGCAGTATTGGGGAGATGAAGAAGTTCAGGTATACGTAAATCTATAATGAGAAAATTATATTATTTGTTTTCTTTCAGTTTCATTGAAATAAACAAGTACTCTGTATCATGTTTCTTAATAGGCCAAGGCCAAGAAAAATGCTGAAAGTCAAAAACTGTACGTGGACACACACACTGCTGGTCCAAAATTATTTTCCCAGATTCGACATAAAATGGTATTTTCCTGGACTCTTTTATTTGTTCATGTGAGAACAATTTGTGTGACTCTTATTTCACTTTTATTAAATTACATGACAACATTTTAATTCATATTTTAATTAATGCACTGAACTTGTACTCCATTTTGTGCTAATTTTTTTATAAAAGTTCCTAATTCGTACATTTTTATATATTTCTTTTTTTTTTAAAAAATCAAGGGAAAATTTATTTAAATGTCAGACTTTCCAATTACTTGTAAATAATGACCATACACATTTGTAAATAATCATTATTATCAAATTTAATTGGTTTTTGTACTTTGTTGATTCTATATGAGCATATATAATTTTTTGATCTGAATTTTGTGTCCAGACCAAGGAATCAGATGGAGCACTTTTTGTTAAGACTCGTAAGCGGAAAGAAGATCGCGAGTACAAGACTGATGGAAAAGTAACTAAGTTCATGATTGTAAGTATTCTATTACACATTTGGTTTATCTAATGTAGACATATTCTTCCATTCAAATCTAATTCATTTGATGTGGCTTTACTTTCTAGGAAAATATTCAGAAGATTCTGGGTACTGATTTATCAGGACCATCTGAAGGTGTTGATGAACTTCTATTGCAAGGAAAATCACATGGTCCTACTTGGCTTATAGGGAGATGTGCCAAACCTGACAAACGTTCCACTTCTGGCCCGACGGACTCGCAAATCACTGACTTGACAACAAAAATCAGGCAACAAGTTGTTAACGAGATGGAGGAAAAGCTGAAGCAGAAGGTCCAAGAAGAAGTCGATGAAAAGGTGAATAAGAAGGTACGAGAGAACCTTACTTGGGTGCTTACGAAATTGGGCAAAGCAAACCCAAGCATCAACATCAATCTCGGGGAACTTTGTACCACAATATCCAATGACAACGACAACGGCACTCCTATTACTGATGCTATATCTTAGTTGAATTACGTTATGTTTTATAACTGCATTTCATTACTTTTTATCGTATTTAAGGTGTTCAACTGTTTCAAGTATGTACTTAAGACTTTTAAAGTAGTATAAGATTGTACGGGTGCATGGTTAATGGTGGATGGATGTTATAAGGTGGATGGTATAAAACTTTAAGGTGGATGGATGATATTAGGCTTTATGGTGGATAGATAGTGTGCAACTATCTGGAGGGGTTTATTTTGGATGGTGATGGTTTATTTGGATGTTTGTTTCTGGTTGTTTTGTGATGTAATGAACTATATTGGAAATTAATATAAACAAATATTTCCTGCCAAATTTTCATTGTGAAAGTGTTGCAGTAGGTAGTTTTTAGTGTTGCAAGTAATTAATATAAATATGTTGCAAAAACTTGAAAAGTGTTGCCACAGGGTGCCCCAAGTAGGGCCCACTGGTGGGACCCACATGAGGACCCACATGAGGGACCCACATGTGGGGCCCACATGAGGACCCACTGGTGGGACCCACATATAGGGGCCCACTGGTGGGACCCACATGAGGACCTACTGGTGGGACCCATATTTTATAGATTATTGATATCTACTGCAACACTAGTTTAGTGTTGTTGTATAATGTATTTAATGATGCAGTAGAATGTTCTGGTAACAAAAGTAATTGTGTTGCAGTAGTTTAACAAAACGTTGCTGTAGGGTGCTACGGCAGCGGTGAAAATTGCAACACTGAAAAAGTGTTGCAGTTTTGATTTTCTGATCTGCTGCAACGTTTTGTTTGCTTTCTGCAATGTTTTTTAAATGTTGCCGAAGGCCATCTATGGCGTAGTGGTTGGTCAATAAATCATCATATGATAAAAAAAAATCTTGTGGAGAATAGTTAACAATGGGATGCCAAGTATCATATATGCAAAATCTATCTTCAAAAGTTTGATCGTAAAAAATCTTCTATTCCAGGGGAGGGCAAATTTGTCTAGAAAATAGGAAAAATAAATATAAACTGTAGTCCTCACCTTCCGTTGAACACAAGGCCTTCCTTTTAGCTCGGGTTTTTGAGATACTATACTCCTCGTCTTCCTTTGAACCTGAAGCATTTCTTTTAGCTCGCGCCTTGTTAAGTTTGTATACTCCTCGTCTTTCTTTGAACCCAAAGCCTTTTGCTCATTTAATCCATTGAGGAGCTACATCGTCTTTGTAACAATAGTCAAGAAATAGTTCTTGTCCAGTAAATAAATTTTCACTAGCAAATATTCCAACCTTGTGATCCCAACAAATCGGTAACAATAATCAAGAAAATGATACATACCCATTTGCAGGGAATCACAGGGTTAGAATATTTGATAGTGAAAAGTTATCAACTCGACAAAGAACTATTCTTGATTATTTTTACAAATAGAACGTAGCTCCTCAATGGGTAAAGGATAAAAAGGCTTCGGGTTCGAAGAAACACTAGGTGTATACACCTCGAGAAGCCGAACCAAAAGAAAGCCTTCGGGCTCAATAAATGACGAGGAGTATACTATCTTAAGAACCCGAGCTAAAAGAAAGGCCTCGGGTTCAAGGGAATTATGTGAGGACTAGGATTTACATTGATTCTTCTTATTCTCTAGACAAATTCCCACTCGCGTGGAATATAAGATTTGTTACCATCAAATGTTTGAAGATAGATTTTGCAGATATGATACTTGGCAGCACATTGTTTACTCTTTTGTAACTTGTCTGGTTTAGGTATAATTTCCTAATGTTCTAGAATTTGAATACACCACAGCAACACTAACTTAAGATATATTCAAATGTTCTTTACCAGAAAGTATTGATGTTATCCTTGCATGGAAGTCATGAAAATTTATGAAACCTGTGATAGAGGATTAATATAAATAGTTGCATTTTTCACAATTACTAATTTCTATATCAACAATTTATGTTATTTGTGTTTTGCATAGTCTCATAGAAGTTTCCATTTCAACTGTATGCATCTGCAGTCGGTAGTTTGATGTATGCTATGGTGTGTGCAAGGCCAGATATTGCTAATGCAGTGGGAGTTGTTAGCAGGTTCATGTCTAATCCATGAAAAGAGCATTGGGAAGCAGTCAAGTGGTTGTTGCGCTACTTGAAAGGCACATCCAAGGTTGAATTGTGTTTTAGTAGAAAAAATGTTATCTTGGAACGGTTCTCTGATGCATATTTGGGTGGATGTTTGGATACAAGAAAAGTAGGATATATTTTCACTTTAGGTGGCACAACAATTAGTTGGATGTCTCGACTTCAAAAGCGTGTTGCTCTTTCAACCACAGAAGCAGAATATATGGCTATCTCTGAAGCTAGCAAGGAGATGATTTAGTTGAAATTTTTTCTTGAGGAGTTAGGCAAGAAATAAGCGGAGAGTGCTTTGTATAAAAATGGTACTTTGTCCTTGAAGAAAATCCTTGGTTCAAAGAATCCTGTAGATATGTTGACTAAGGTGGTTACCAATGAAAAGTTGAAGTTTTGCATAGTTTCAACTGGCCTTCATAATTGATTGATGAGAAAGCGCTGTACTAGTTACAGTTATTGATTGAAGTATTTGGTGTTACAAGACTTGCAAGAGTGAAGCGAAGATGTGGTCAGACTCCACGTGGAAGATTGTTAAGTATGTGGAGCCTATAGGTTGTCCAGGGCCTCTGAGGTAGACTCGGGGCCTGAGTTAAACAACAACACTCTGAAGACCTGAGCGTCACCGCCTGAGTGCCAGATTTTAAGCTTTGGCCCATTTGTTGAGATAGGCACAGTTTCTTCTATTATAAATATTCTCTTATAATTGTAAAAACCCCAAGACAACACAACATAACACAACATAATTGTGAGAGATCAATACAAAATTAGTGCGGCTTGTGGAGTTAGGAATTTCTGAATTACGTAAATCTTTGTCTTGTGTGATTGTCCTTTTTTTTTTCTTGTTTATTTGCTTTGGATTTTTTTGCTTTGGTTGTTGTATACTCAACATTTACTATACATTCTTTTATATCTGATATACAATGTTCCTTAGTCGAAACTCTCTATACAATAATAAGAGAAAAAATGTATATAGGTGTTAATTAGTTACAGTGGAGAGTTCATTAATATATTCTACTTCAAAAGCAACATAATCACCCCAACAAAAAAAAACTCAACATAATCACCCTTTGTTTTTTTGTGACAAACAACATAATCATAGTTGGCTACGTTCAATAACAATAAAATGGAAAAATGATTGGTGACGCCGAGGAATCAGGAGTAGTGAGCAGTGTGGTAGTGAAAGTTGGGTAGTTTGGGAATTTGAAGAGAAAGGTTGGTAGAGTTGGGAAAGCAAACTAAATGATGGGCATACCAGAAATAAATTTATGCCCCCATTTCAGTCGCAGAAGATGGTCTCTGATTGTAGTTAATAATTTATTTTTAATTAATGAATACAATTTACAGTTGTACACACAATACAAAACCCATGTATGTCAACCCGTTTACAGTCCGATTGTTCTCTACAAACCCAAGAGCTAATTAGAGGTCATGTGTTTAATGGTGTGTTTAACCTAGGTAATGATGATCTTTTTGTATATGTAATCTAGCTATGTGCCAATTAAATGTAATATGTTGTGTTCAATATGGTTAATTTTTATGTGTGTATGTTGTTTAATTTGTTTGATTATGATGAATTGAATGTGCAGGTATGGTCACTGATACACAGACCCCCAACAGACCCCCAAAACGATAGGCCCCTAAATTTGTACATCCCTATATTATAAGTATTGAAAATTAACAAAAAAGACAACAAGAGTGGCTCTTTTTAAGTGAATTTGTTGTTCTTATTGTTGTTAACTTATTTTATTCAGGAAAAAAACACTTAAATTTATATTGAAGGCCCAATCTTAAGATTTCGCATAAGGCCCCCAATCCTTTTCTAGCGGCCCTGTTGTGAATGTGTAAAGATTGTGTGTGTATTTTGTGTCTATTACAAAATTATTAGATTATTGGATTGTGTCTAATGGATTATTAAAATTATTAGAATGCATATTAGATTAATAAATTATTTCAGTTGACGTACTCAAATGGGATTTGTGTAAATGTTGTTTCTCAAGTCACTTTTTCTGCACTTAAAATGTTAATGTCAGACCTTACACAAATTGTGTGTGTATATGTTGTTAATTTGTAAATGGTGATATATATTGTATTTGAACGATGTATAGCAAGTGTAGGTTGCTATTGGAGGATTTATGTGTTCATCTTTACTAGCTTATCATTCATTTCTAAAAGGGTGATTATTTAAAAAAATTCATTTACATCATATGTTTAATACTCTCTTTACAAGTGTTATGTTAATACCCATTGGACCATTTCATTGTTAATATGTAAAAATAACTAGAAAGCTAAAAACTAATTTCATTTATTAGTAAAATATTAACTCATCTATCCTAATATTTAGTAAGATAATAATTCACATTTGTATCTCATAATAATTGTGGTTCCTTTCAAGGAATCACATGTTTAACCCATCAAAATTTGTAAAACAAGGAATTACATAGTTCGGTTCCGTGCTTATATTCTAAAATCTTAAGTCAATGTTTTGACTGTGTTCACTTTGTATATATTTTAGAGATTTCAATGTATTTAATTAATTTTTACACATGGATGACAAGTATGACAAGAAAACTATGGAAACTTTTGAAACATTTCCATAGTGCAATGATCGTTGTATTGTGGTTCACAATCCAAAAAAATATACCAGTGACCTGTAATATAATACAACAAACTGTTCTTGCATCTTTCCCCAATTATGATTTAGACCTGTGTACTTCCCATGGACCAAGACTTCACCAATCTGGCATTTTTTGAATATGTAATGATTTATTTGTAGAATTGTGTTCTAGAACCAGGAGGTGGTAATTTTGCAATCTTGTATCTTATCAAGTCTTGGGTTTTTTTTCCTATACTTTGAGATGATATGATGCAATGATATGATGCTAACAGAGTGTTGTGAGTGGGGTGTAAAATGATTGGGGTAGAACTATGTACCCCTTTGCTCACATCATATTGAGTTGGTTGGTACGCTACCATATTATTAGGATATAAACTGATGATGCTCGTATGGATCATATTGAGTTGGTTGCTAAGCTACCATTTTATTCTGATAGAAACTGATGATGCTCGTATTGAGGTTGGCAGCCAAACCCGAATATAGTATTTTGTTTCTTATAGTTTCTGCTCGATCTGAGTACATGATCTACAAACATTGAATATCTTTTTATTTAAACTATATAAATAGTGATTTATTCAAAAATAAAAATAATGTTATTAAAAACATAATAATCACCAATTGAAAGTGTATTAAGTATATATGAGGATAATTGTTGCATTATAAACTTGAATAAATAATATTTTATGAAAATTAATGATTTTTTTTTAAATTTATAGTTCACCCTTTATATTTACAATTATAGGCCTGCATTGAAAAACTCTTTTAACCTTAGATATTTGAGGGGAGCTTGGTGAACATTAAGCTATAAAAAAAATTCGTATTCAATTTTCTAAAAAATCTTGAAATTTACTTTTATGAAAAATTTGTTTAAATATAGATTATTTAAAAATTAAAAACCTATACTATCTATACTATTAAAATATTAAAAGTTTGGTTGGTAGTGAATTTACTTAATTACCCTTACTTATTTATAAAAAAATATTAAATAATAACATTACTTGTTTATAACCATGCTAAAACATATTATAGATTTTTCAGAACAAAACCTCTCACTCGAAAAATATCACAGACAATTAACATTTACAACTTAATTTTTCTATTTTTATTACTAAAATCCGTTCCTTTTCTAAAACTATGACGGTCAAACCTATTACTTATTTATTTTAAAACTTATTTTAATGGTTTTAATTATTAATAAAGTTTGTGAAAAAAAATTATTTTGTCCTTAAGCTATATTTTGTTTTGGGTTTAGGCCCCTAAAAGAAAAAATATAACTGACATCGTTGTGTCTATACACTACAAGAATAATTGAATCAGACAAGACTTTTTGCCCGTTGTCTGATGCCCTAGAAAACCGTGGTCTATTGAGATGCCGTCTGTTACGCAGCTCAGACAACGGACGCGTCCGTTGTCTGATTCCCTACAGACAACGGTTTTGGTCTTAGAAAACGTTGTCTGAAACGCGTGAACAACAACGGTTGTTGTAGAAACCATTGTCTGACAAATAAATCAACAATTGTTTATTAACTAGAAAATGTTGTTATTTTAATTTTCAGACAAGGCTTTATTTTCCAAAAGAGTGTTGTGTGATCTAAATATTTATGACGGTTTTAGTAGAACAACCCCATTGTCTTAATAGTTTAACACAATGGTTTCCTTTCTAAAAACTGTTGTCTATTCTTGACTTGCACAATTGTTTTCTTTAAATACCTGTTGTCTGAAAGCTGTTAGGCAAAGGTTTAAAAAGATAAACATGTTTGAACATTAGCAGAACCACAACAGTTTTTGTTTCTAAAACACTTGTTTCTGATTTTGATAGACAACGGTATTGGACAAAAAACTGTTGTCTGAAGTGTTTACGACAATATAAAGAAACCAAACTGACAATATAAAGAAGCCAAACTAAAACCAAAACAAACAGTCATTCCATTCCATCGTGTTCAATAAACCATTACAACCAACACATCCAACCAAGTAAAATTCACGAACTAATTAAGTTAAATATGTTCAACAACATCAGATTTTCGGATGCACATACTCCAAAAGTAGAGACTGAAACCTTCACTTAAGTTAAATAGTTACGCCATTACATGTCCATAGCATATCAGTTAGCCTCTTCTTCGTCTTGGACAGTTTGGGAGACCTGTCCTGTTCTCGGTGGCCAGGAAGATGGTCACCTTCTTTAGTTCAACTTTAGGAGGAGGTTCTTTATAGAAACTTGGCATAGGAGTGGCTTTAAATTTCAAGCTCTTCCTTAATCTTTTAATTTCTGCCTCCTGGCTTTCCTACAATGAAACACACAAAATGAATCAATAACTTGAAAACTGACAGAGTATTGAAATGAAAGTATTTAAAGTAGCAAGTGTTGAGCCATTTATAGTTGCTTCGGAATAGCCTTCTGGTCGATGCCTAGATGTTATCAGGTAGGTCACAGGTCCAAATTATAACAACAGCCTCTTTACACCAATAGAGGATAAAGCTGTGTAAGATATCAGACATTTCCCTGTTGCGTAACCTATAGCTTTTGCACTTACTAACGCTTACTGATATAGACTGCAACATTAATCAATGCAGGTTAAGCTAAAAGGGGTGACAATCTCACCATGTAAATTGTTTTTTCACATTAAATTGGACCCATATCAGAAACAACCTGTGCAGTTTACATTATTAAAAAAAATCTGCTGAGGAGGTTATGATGATTGATTCCTGGCAAGTTGCGGATGACAACAAAAAACATCATGTTTACAAGGTGATAAACAATTAGCAGGCGGTAAGAGTCAGAAAGAGGAATACAAAGTAGAGGTAAGTACAACACTAAATGGCATGAGAAAGGTAGGAGTGAGTGGCATTTATGAGACAAAAGTAGTCAACATTGGACATACCAGTTTATATTTCACTGCTAGAAATTAAAGATACAAATTCTAGGAACTGGAATTAAAAGAATTATAATTGCTAGCGTGCACCCTAAGACCTGTAGTACACGTTTGTAATAAATCAAACACTTAAATATTCCACAAACTTGTACTATATTTTAACTAATTATTTTTATAAATCAGACACTAGAATACTTCACAAACTTTCACGTGTTTACAAATTTTATCTGAGCCTGCTGCTTGCCAATGAGCTAAATAAGACTACTTCTAGTTACACCTAGAAAACACAAAACTTGTCTATGGTCATCTTTGTTCTGTGCAATATATGCATACTGCAGAGCACAAGTCAGTCTACCAAACTAATATATAAATAGTAAAATCATAAATCTAATAAGAACATACCGGATCATATACTACCGTCTGGTTACGCCAATATTCTAAGGTCGGAAGAAGTATTCTCCCTACAAAGACAAATTAAGCAGAACGATAAAGGCCACGAGAAAAATGAAGTGAAGTATTTAAAATCGAAGGTAATGCTGAAAACACCCATATAACATATATAACTTGCTCAAAGTCAAATTCACCTATTTGTTTTGTTCTTAACTTGCACTAAAATGGAATCGGAAAAAGCAGTGGGAAAGGAGCTGATCTTAACCTGGAACAAACTAACCTGATCTGGATCTTTTTACACTCGACAATCCTGGTGAAGTAAAAGATGTTACCACAACAGCTTTCGGAGTCACCGGACTTCCCTAGATCAGCAAGAGAAAATAATAGGAGATTAAGGAGAAGATAGCAAGAATGACAATAGAAATTCAGCAAGTAAAAGATGTTACCACATCAGCTTTCAGAGTCACCGGACTTCCCTAGATCAGCAAGAGAAAATAAAAGGAGATTAAGGAGAAGAAAGCAAGAATGACAATAAAATTCAGCAAGTCACCAATGGCAATAATTTTGGATAAGTTCATGAATGAAAACAGGAGCACAACATAAACAAAAAAGAAACAGGTCATCACAGAAGTGCTTCATATTTTGTAAGATATTCAGTGAAATCTCCTCGCACACAAATGGGCACCCCAGGTAACAAACTTTATACATTTACATGAACCCTCTGGTAGTATGATATCTATGTATCATGTCCATTTGCAGAGTGAGAACAGTGCTGAAACTAGTCAACTACACCCATCAATTTACATGGAGTTGTAAAGAAAATTACACATTAGTCTAAAAGAGAGTAACCAATCAATTACATATATCTACTGATTTATACAAGTATCTTCTGATGCTAATCCTATTCAAACACCTCTTGTTAATAAATACAAGTGCCATAACAGATAACCAAGATTACATATATCTATAAGATCAGAAAAACCCTGTATACACATGCTCATTGAAATCCCCTTACTTGAACAATTAACACCCATGAAAATGACAATAAAAGCAAGAAAATAGAAGCCAACAAATGTATTCAACAGATTGTACATTCAGTAAAAGTCCTATAAACACACACACACATTCAAATACTCATTAGTAATTCATCTACTTCATAAAAAAGATCATTAAAGCCCACATAATAAAATCACTTAATTACATCATCATGATTATCAAGAAACAAAAAATACAAAAAAATCAACACACAAGTTCATGCAGAACGCACAAAAATTCACACATAAGTACATATATTTACACCCCTAATTCTTCAAAACTCCCACTAATTAACAAAACCAACATAAATTACAACAAGAAATTCAATAGAGAAAAGAATTGGTAATACCTGTAATTCAACAAGACCCAGTAAATCCTATAGATGATTACAAACAAAACCCAGAAGTTGAATTTAGGAAGAGAGAAGACCTGCTAGGGTTTTGAGATGAGATGTTGAGGGAAGGGGATAAAGTGAGGCGGAGAGTGTTAGACATGAATGTTATGAGGCGGATAAAATTAGAATGAGAGGGAATGAGAAGAGGTTGAAATTTTTGTTAAGGGGGGGAACAAATTATTAGAAAAAAGGGGGAAAATGAGGGAGAACAGAGAGGGGGAAATAAAATTTGTTAGGCGGCTGTTGAAAAATAAGGGGATGCAGAAGGGGAAATGAAATGATGGGGAAGAGGGAAAGGAAATTTTCATTAAGGGGGAAATGAATTATTGGTTATTTTTAATTAGTTCTAGAAGCAAATAATTATTTAATTTTTAATAATTTTTGAAAAGATGCGGCACAACCGGGCCTTGTTATTTTTTGATTATTTTTTCCCAACACTAGAATGAGTACTGATTAACATCCGTACGGTTGGATCGTCGAAGAAATCATTTAAAAAAAATATTCAGTGAATCTGACACGTGTCCCGTTCCCAAAAGTAGTGTTCCAACGTTTTTGAAAAGATGCGGCACAACCGGGCCTTGTTATTTTTTGATTATTTTTTCCCAACACTAGAATGAGTACTGATTAACATCCGTACGGTTGGATCGTCGAAGAAATCATTTAAAAAAAATATTCAGTGAATCTGACACGTGTCCCGTTCCCAAAAGTAGTAGTGTTCCAACGTTTTTGAAAAGATGCGGCACAACCGGGCCTTGTTATTTTTTGATTATTTTTTCCCAACACTAGAATGAGTACTGATTAACATCTGTACGGTTGGATCGTCGAAGAAATCATTTAAAAAAAATATTCAGTGAATCTGACACGTGTCCCGTTCCCAAAAGTAGTAGTGTTCCAACGTTTTTGAAAAGATGCGGCACAACCGGGCCTTGTTATTTTTTGATTATTTTTTCCCAACACTAGAATGAGTACTGATTAACATCCGTATGGTTGGATCGTCGAAGAAATCATTGAAAAAAAATATTCAGTGAATCTGACACATGTCCTGTTCCCAAAAGTAGTAGTGTTCCAACGTTTTTGAAAAGATGCGGCACAACCGGGCCTTGTTATTTTTTGATTATTTTTTCCCAACACTAGAATGAGTACTGATTAACATCCGTACGGTTGGATCGTCGAAGAAATCATTTAAAAAAAATATTCAGTGAATCTGACACGTGTCCCGTTCCCAAAAGTAGTAGTGTTCCAACGTTTTTGAAAAGATGCGGCACAACCGGGCCTTGTTATTTTTTGATTATTTTTTCCCAACACTAGAATGAGTACTGATTAACATCCGTACGGTTGGATCGTCGAAGAAATCATTTAAAAAAAATATTCAGTGAATCTGACACGTGTCTCGTTCCCAAAAGTAGTAGTGTTCCAACGTTTTTGAAAAGATGCGGCACAACCGGGCCTTGTTATTTTTTGATTATTTTTTCCCAACACTAGAATGAGTACTGATTAACATCCGTACGGTTGGATCGTCGAAGAAATCATTTAAAAAAAATATTCATTGAATCTGACACGTGTCTCGTTCCCAAAAGTAGTAGTGTTCCAACGTTTTTGAAAAGATGCGGCACAACCGGACCTTGTACGTTTTTGTCAAGTTCAATGTAGCGGCGTCTGTGTACAAGCCGATACAATGATTGTGGAGGGTAATGATAAAAATATTGAGCATGCTTCACAACTATTTTATGGTTTTTTTTTATTTTTTTAACTATGTTGTTAAGTATAATAATTAACGAGGATAATACGAAAGTCTTAATATGATAAGAGAACTACAAACTATGATATCCGGCTTAATTAAGAATATTATCCTATAATTAAGTGTGTCAATTAAACATAAACTTTATTATTCAAACAAAGTTCACAATTAAAGTTTGTCACGAACGAGAAATTCAAAAAAAAAAAAAAAAGTCACACAACTGTTTTTAAGTTGTAAAACCGTTGTAGTAAAATCATTCAGACAACAGTTTATAAATAAAAAACCGTTGTGGTAATAACACAACGGTTTCTACAAAAAAACCGTCGTGGAAAGTAAAGTACAACAAAGGTTTATTCTTAAAAAAACCGTTGTGTGTTTTTTTTATAAAAATTTTGTTAATACCTTTGCCTAACTTATTTTTTACACTTCTTTGAATATACCGAACATGTTATTGATTGAAAATTTTATAAAATAATACTTATAATAATAGATTGTGCTTAGGGTTTTGTGGTTTAGGGGTTACGATTTAGGGGTTACGACTTAGGGGTTATGTTAGTTTACACACGAAATTATGTAAGTCATGTATAAGCGAGACTGTACGCCATTCCCGACTTGTATGTTTAGTAAATTGTGTGGTGTCCTTGGTCCGACAAAGAAAAATATGTACATTTTATATGTTGTTAAGTATAATAACGAGGATAATACGAAAGTCTTAATATGATAAGAGAACTACAAACTATGATATCCGGCTTAATTAAGAATATTATCCTATAATTAAGTGTGTCAATTAAACATAAACTTTATTATTCAAACAAAGTTCACAATTAAAGTTTGTCACGAACGAGAAATTCAAAAAAAAAAAAAACGTCACACAACTGTTTTTAAGTTGTAAAACCGTTGTGTGTTTTTTTTATAAAATTTTTTATAATAATTGTCCGAATCTTTGTCCCCCCTCATTAACTCCTCCAAAATAATTGTCCCCCCCTAAGATTTCAATTGGACAACGGTATGCAGAAACTGTTGTGTGAATTAAGTATAGTCCACATACAAGTAAAACACTTGTCTGATTCTAACAACGGTTTACAAAACCATTGTCTGAAGTTTCTTCAGACAATGGTTTTGTAAACCGTTGTTAGAATCAGACAAGTGTTTATTCAAACTGTTGTGTGACATCCATTTAAGTAACAAAAAAAAAAAACACTTGTCTGTTTTTAACAACGGTTTATGAAACACTTGTCTGACCTTTCTTCAGACAACGGTTTTATAATTCCGTTGTGTAAAGCCTCTGCTTTACTCCTTCTAATAGACAATGGTTTTAGAAACCGTTGTGGAAGGTCTTTCAGACAACAGACAGATTTTGCAAAAACAAAAACCGTTGTGTGAAAATTTCAAACAATGCTTTTACTGCCGACCGTTGTCTGATAAGTGTCGTCTGTTTCAGTTTTTCTTGTAGTGATATTTGACTAACGACTTTTAGTCTATCTTTTAATTAAAATATATTACCTTTTATAATATATCTTTCACTCATTAATTTTTCCTTTTTGTAATTATATATCTTCATAATATTATATATCTATCAATTATTAATACATTCCAAAAAATAGCATCTTCTTGATAAAAATATCAATTATACTTTATCCAATATTTCTCTTATACTTTATACTTTAAAAAAATATTATATTATATTAAAAGAAGTGGGGCTTCGCACAATTTATAAGCTAGTATGATTAAAGAACAAACATTAAACATTTGGTTGGTTGTCATTTTTTGGTACTTCATTCTTAATTACCCTTATTGATTATTTTTCACTTAATTAGATTTTATTTTGGACCCAAAATAAAATAAAAAAACTTTTTTAGGACCTTATTTGAAAGTTATTAAAAGAAATTTAACTATTTCACAAATCTATTGTAATTAAAACACTTACAATACATCCAATTATTTAATTTAAACATATATATAGGGTTTATTTATCTTAAAATGTGAGATTAATTATTTTAAAATTTTATTAGAATCAAAATATTTATAAAAAATCAATATTTAAAAA
The DNA here is from genome assembly GCA_030848705.1 of Heracleum sosnowskyi. Lineage (NCBI taxonomy): Eukaryota > Viridiplantae > Streptophyta > Magnoliopsida > Apiales > Apiaceae > Heracleum > Heracleum sosnowskyi. The sequence goes on from CM061240.1 coordinate 127,635,352, forward strand.
ATAAAAAGTATATTAGAAAATAAATGACAAATATTTCAAGGGGATATAAGCCATTAACAATAGTATATAAGAAAGTAGCAGTTCGTTAAAAGATCATAAACTTATTTAATAATTATTGTCCATTTCTTTTCTTTTTCACATCCGGAACATTTTAGAACATTTTTTATCTACTATATATACTATCAACCATTCTACCATTCCACCTCACAACTCATTTCACTCAAACCCTAGGCGCCCCTCTATACCAATTGACTATTTTCTTTTATCATTTCACACAAATCCTAGGCGCCTCACAATCGTCTTCTTTTGTGATTTCACTAGAACCCTTCCATTCCATCTCTCAATCTTCCTTCATTGTTTCATTTAAACTTTATTTTCACTCGAGTCTCACATATACAATTAAATTTGTTCTTTAGCTTTTAGTTCTTTGGTAAAATTATATATGTATATGTATGTAAATTGGGATGACTCCTACTTTGAATATACAAATGATTCATCACGAGTTCAACATATCTCACAATTGAATTTATTATTTTTTTTATGTTTTTATATTTGATAAGAAGTTTTAAATTGTTCAAGTTCATTTGTTTTGATAGGTATTTTAAAAACTTTCAATAATAAACTATATATCATGATAACAAATATTGGCAAGGCTGTTTGTGGTAGTGCTGCAGCTAGAGGTGGTGGTAAATCAATGCAATGGAAGCGTGGCTATGTTTACAAAGTAAAGGTATACAATAATGTGTGTGTAAATATGTAGTCATAATCTGTTCTGCTAGTTATATTTAAAAATTCCAATGTGTATTAATACTTGTTAGATGCAGATGGTTCCACAACTCCCCAATTTACCAAGAGAATACAGTGGAGTCCTCTCTACTTGATGGTCCTAGTAAGCTCATTATAATTTAAACTCTATTTATGATATTATTGTGATGTGTTCTCTTGTTATGTATATGATTGTTATGGAATGGTTATGTATATGATTGTTCCAAGATTTACTATCTCAATCAATGTGCTTAAGCAATGATAAGATGTGTAAGGAAGAAAGTTTGGCATTTCTTAAGCCTTCTCGAATATTGAAAAATATTTATTTCTTGTGGAAACATATAAGAAGATGACACTGAAACCACACTTCACTCCTTTCATTGATCATATAGAAAAAACTAGCTAGGTTGGTCAATAAATCATCATATGGTAAAAAAAAATCTTATGGAGAATAGTTAACAATGGGATGCCAAGTATCATATATGCAAAATCTATCTTCAAAAGTTTGATGGTAAAAAATCTTCTATTCCAGGGGAGGGCAAATTTGTCTAGAAAATAGGAAAAATAAATATAAACCTTAGTCCTCACCTTCCGTTGAACACAAGGCCTTCCTTTTAGCTCGGGTTTTTGAGATACTATACTCCTTGTCTTCCTTTGAACCCGAAGCATTTCTTTTAGCTCGCGGCTTGTTAAGTTTGTATACTCCTCGTCTTTCTTTGAACCCAAAGCCTTTTGCTCCTTTAATCCATTGAGGAGCTACATCGTCTTTGTAACAATAGTCAAGAAATAGTTGTCCAGTAAATAAATTTTCACTAGCAAATATTCCAACCTTGTGATCCCAACAAATGGGTAACAATAATCAAGAAAATGATACATACCCATTTGCTGGGAATCACAGGGTTAGAATACTTGATAGTGAAAAGTTATCAACTAGACAAAGAACTATTCTTGATTATTTTTACAAATAGAACGTAGCTTCTCAATGGGTAAACGATAAAAAGGCTCCGGGTTCGAAGAAACACTAGGTGTATACACCTCGAGAAGCCGAACCAAAAGAAAGGCTTCGGGTTCAAAAAATGACGAGGAGTATACTATCTTAAGAACCCGAGCTAAAAGAAAGGCCTCAGGTTGAAGGGAATTATGGGAGGACTAGGATTTACATTGATTCTTCTTATTCTCTAGACAAATTCCCACTCCCGTGGAATATAAGATTTGTTACCATCAAATGTTTGAAGATAGATTTTGCAGATATGATACCTGGCAGCACATTGTTAACTCTTTTGTAACTTGTCTGGTTTAGGTATAATTTCCTAATGTTCTAAAATCTGAATACACCACAGCAACACTAACTTAAGATATATTCAAATGTTCTTTACCAGAAAGTATTGATGTTATCCTTGCATGGAAGTCATGAAAATTTATGAAATCTGTGATAGAGGATTAATATAAATAGTTTCATTTTTCACAATTACTAATTTTTTATGTTATTTGTGTTTTGCATAGTCTCATAGAAGTTTCCATTTCAACTGTATGCATCTGCAGTTGGTAGTTTGATGTAAAGATGTGGTCAGACTCCAAGTGGGAGATTGTTAAGTATGTGGAGCCTATAGGCTGTCCAGGGCCTCTGAGGTAGACTCGGGGCCCGAGTTAAACAACAACACTCTGAAGACCTGAGCTTCGGGCGTGAGTGCCAGATTTTAAGCTTTGGCCCATTTGTTGAGATATGCACAGTTTCTTCTATTATAAATATTCTCTTATAATTGTAAAAACCCGAAGACAACACAACATAATTGTGAGAGATCAATACAAAATTAGTGCGGCTTGTGGAGTTAGGAATTTCTGAATTACGTAAATTTTTGTCTGGTGTGATTGTCCTTTATTTTCTTTTTCTTGTTTATTCGCTTTGGATTTTTTTGCTTTGGTTGTTGTATACTCAACATTTACTATACATTCTTTTATCTCCATGATGTTTCTAATTATGCATATCTGATATACAATGTTCCTTAGTCGAAACTCTCTATACAATAATAAGAGAAAAAATGTATATAGGTGTTAATTAGTTACTGCATTAATATATTCTACTTCAAAAGCAACATAATCATCCCAACAAAAAAAAAACTCAACATAATCACCCTTTGTTTTTTTGTGACAAACAACATAATCATAGTTGGCTACGTTCAATAACAATAAAACGCAAAAATGATTGGTGACGCCGAGGAATTAGGAGTAGTGAGCCAGTGTGGTAGTGAAAGTTGGGTAGTTTGTGAATTTGAAGAGAAAGGTTGGTAGAGTTGGGAAAGCAACCTAAATGATGGGCATACCAGAAATAGATTTATGCTCCCATTTCCGTCGCAGAAGATGGTCTCTGATTGTAGTTAATAATTTATTTTTAATTAATGAATACAATTTACAATTGTACACACAATACAAAACCCATGTATGCCAACCCGTTTAGAGTCCGAGTGTTCTCTACAAACCCAAGAGGTAATTAGAGGTCATGTGTTTAATGGTGTGTTTAACCTAGGTAATGATGATCTTTTTGTATATGTAATCTAGCTACGTGCCAATTAAATGTAATATGTTGTGTTCAATATGGTTAATTTGTATGTGTGTATGTTGTTTAATTTATTTGATTATGATGAATTGAATGTGCAGGTATGGTCGCTGATCCACGGTCCCCCAAAATGATAGGCCCCTAAATTTGTACATCCATATATTATAAGTATTGAAAATTAACAAAAAAGACAACAAGAGTGGCTCTTTTTATGTGAATTTGTTGTTCTTATTGTTGTTAACTTATTTTATTCTGGAAAAAAACACTTAAATTTATATTGAAGGCCCAATCTTAAGATTTCACATAAGGCCCCAAATCCTTTTGTAGCGGCCCTGTTGTGAATGTGTAAAGATTGTGTATTTTGTGTCTATTACATAATTATTAGATTATTGGATTGTGTCTAATGGATTATTAAAATTATTAGAATGCATATTAGATTAATAAATTATTTCTTCAAATGGGCATTGTGTAAATGTTGTTTCTGCAAGTCGTGCACTTAAAATGTTAATGTCAGGCCTTACACAAATTGTGTGTGTATATGTTGTTAATTTGTAAATGGTGATATATATTGTATTTGAACGATGTATAGCAAGTGTAGGTTGCTATTGGAGGATTTATGTGTTCTTCTTTACTAGCTTATCATTCATTTCTAACTAGTGATTAGTCTATTACTTCTAACTAGTGTTTAGTCTCGGATTAGTGTTTTGATTTTTTAAAAAATATTTCCCGAAGATCTACCCATGTGGATATCAAGATTTAGATGTTTGAGCGATATTCCAAAAATGTTAGGAAAAAAAAATAAATTTATTTGGTTTGAGATGATAATAGTCACTAGTTATTTGACTAGTACTTCTAATAAGTGTTTAGTCCCATATTTGTATTTTAATTTTTTTAAAATTATTTACTGATGATCCAACCATATGGATGTCAAGATTAATATATTTGAGTGAAATTACAAAAATATTAAAAAACAATAAATTTATTTGTTTCGAGATTATAGTAGTCAACTAGTGATTTGGCTATTAATTCTAACTAGTGTTTAGTCTCGGATTGGTGTTTTAATTCTTTTTTTGAAAACGTTTTTCAATTATTCAACCATATGGATGTCAAGATCCTCCAATTTAATTAAAAATTAATATTAAAAAGGCGGACCCCACAGAAAAAAGTGGGCCCACTAATTTTCTAATTTTTAACCCTAAACCCTAAACTCGAACCCTAAACCCGAATAAATTTTTGATTGATTTATTCGACGATCCAACCATACGGATGTTAATCAATACTCATTCTAGTGTTGGAAGAAAATAATCAAAAAATAAAAAGGTATGGTTGTGCCGCATCTTTCCAGAAACGTTGGAACAATACTGATTCCAAGAAACGGGACACGTGTCAGATTCACTGAATAATTTTTTTAATTGATTTCTTCGACGATCCAACCGTACAGATGTCAAGATTTATATGTTTGAGTGGTATTTCAAAAATATTAGAAAAAAAATAAATTTATTTGTTTCGAGATTATAGTAGTCAACTAGTGATTTGACTATTACTCGTAACTAGTGTTTAGTCCCGGATTGGTGTTTTGATTTTTTAAAAAAATATTTTCCGACGATCAAACCGTATGGATATCAAGATTTATATGTTGGAGTGATATTCCAAAAATATTAGAAAAAAATTAATTTATTTGGTTAGAGATTATAACAGTCAACTAGTTATTTGACTAGTACTTCAACTAAAACGTGTTACCTTTATATTTTTCCTTATTAAAACCACTCATTTTCTAAAAATATCACGAAAAAACCGTTATTTATTTATCTTAAAATATATTTTAATGCTTTTAATTATTTTAACATGCGTATTTTTTTAATAAATACAATTAATAATATATTAAAACATAAATAATAAAATAAAAATTATGAAAAACAATCGGTGCATCGCACGATTTTAAGCTAGTCAGCTATCAGACGTGCAACTCCACATCACATAAATTTGTAGATATAATTATGCAAATTATAAAAATATATAAGAAAATCAAATATTTTTTAAAATTATATATTAATTAATAACTATTTAATACGATTAATAGCTAAATAGCCTCTGATTCATTTTTGATGTTAACAATAGGCTCCGACTTTATTGCCTTGTTTGTGTTTTATCTAGGCCATGTGGCAAGATGTTACTGGATCATATTAGAGCAGGCGGATCGTGACCCTATAATCAGTTTCCAGCCCTTCGATTAACATAGAGTAAATATACAAAGTAAAATTTGAACCGCTCTACATACAACATTATCACCTTTATGTCTATACACTTTAACTCCTCACTCCCCCCATTTATCTGTCTTCACTCCTCAGTGTCTCACACCATCTCTTCGTTCATCACCTTCAACACCTTAACATATCTATACACACATATATATCTTCAAGTGTATAATCTACCCAGACCTTGTTTCACAAACATTTAAACATGTATATATTTCAGAAAATGGTCTTCAAGGCATGAAAAGTACAGGTTGAGAAGAAGAAATTGCTATCTAGAAGAAGATTGAAGAGCTCGCACCCTCAAATTCAAGAGCTCGATTTTGTTGACAAGAAGTGGAGGACTGAAACCATTTATTATTGTAGTTTTGTAATAGTGTTCTTTTATTTTTCAATCTCAGTTTGCAGAAAACTTCAATACAATCTTATGAATTATTCACTGAATTTGTTATACGTTTATTTAATGAATTTAATATATGAATCGCATGATCCATATAAGAGACTTTACATTGACTTGTTTTTTTTCTAGGATTGGTATGCTATATTTTAGGGGATTTAATATATCAATAAATTTGTAAAATCAGCCTAAGTCGGTGGAATTGATGTTCAGTAGGTGGGAAATTTGAATTTCTTTAATTTGAATTGATTTTTTTCTGGGTTTATCCCGTACTTACGACGGTTGTTCATCATTTATACTCTGTCATAAATTATCATTTCATCATTTTAATAATGATTAGCTGGTGGGTTCAATTTGTGGGCCCCGTTTGTTAACTTATGACAGTGTTTGAACTTAAGACGAAATTTGTACTTGTGATGAAAATCAGAATTTAAGACGAAATTTATATTTGTGACGAAAATCCGAACTTAACTTGAGCAAAAATGACGAAATTTTTTCGTCGTAATTGGACCAATTGTGACGATTTCTGTGTAAAATTTCCGTCGTAAATGACCAAATTTGTTGTAGTGAAGGGTGATTATTTAAAAAATTTCATTTACATCATATGTTTAATACTCTCTTTACAAGTGTTATGTTAATACCCATTGGACCATTTCATTGTTAATATGTAAAAATAAATAGAAAGCTAAAAACTAATTTCAGTTATTAGTAAAATATTAAATCATCTATCCTAATATTTAGTAAGATAATAATTCACATTTGTATATCATAATAATTGTGGTTCTTTTGAAGGAATCACATGTTTAACCCATCAAAATTTGTAAAACAAGGAATTACATAGTTTAATACAACAAACTGTTCTTGCATCTTTCCCCGATTATGATTTAGACCTGTGTACTTCCCATGGACCGAGACTTCACCAATCTGGCATTTTTTGAATATGTAATGATTTATTTGTAGAATTGTGTTCTAGAACTAGGAGGTGGTAATTTTGCAATCTTGTATCTTATCTTGATAGTCTTGGTGTTTTTTTCCTATACTTTGAGATGATATGATGCAATGATATGATGCTAACAGAGTGGTGTGAGTGGGGTGTAAAATGACTGGGGTAGAACTATGTACCCCTTTGCTCAGATCATATTGAGTTGGTTGGTACCCTACCATTTTATTCGGATATAAACTGATGATGCTCGTATTGAGGTTGGCAGCCAAACCCTAGTATAGTATTTTGTTTTTTATAGTTTCTGCTCCATGTGAGTACATGATCTACAAACATTGAATATCTTTTTATTTAAACTATATAAATAGTGATTTATTCAAAAATAAAAAATTATGTTATTAAAAACATAATAATCACCAATTGAAAGTGTATTAAGTATACATGAGGATAATTGTTGCATAATAAACTTGAATAAATAATATTTTATGAAAATTAATGAAATTTTTTTAAATTTAAAGTTCACCCTTTATATTTACAATTATAGGCCTACATTGAAAAACTCTTTTAACGTTAGATATTTGAGGGGAGCTTGGTGAACATTAAGCTATAAAAAAAATTCGTATTCAATTTTCTAAAAAATCTTGAAATTTACTTTTATGAAAAATTTGGTTAAATATAGATTATTTAAAAATAAGAAACGTATACTATCTATACTATTGAAATATTAAAAGTTTGGTTGGTAGTGAATTTACTTAATTACCCTTACTTATTTATAAAAAAATATTAAATAATAACATTACTTGTTTATAACCATGCTAAAACATATTATAGATTTTTCAGAACAAAACCCCTCACTCCAAAAATATCACAGACAATTAACATTTTCAACTTAATTTTTCTATTTTTCTTACTAAAATTCCTTCCTTTTCTAAAACTATCACGGACAAACCTATTCCTTATTTATTTTAAAACATATTTTAATGGTTTTAATTATTAATAAAGTTTGTGAAAATAAATTATTTTGTCCTTAAACTATATTTTGTTTTGGGTTTAGGCCCCTAAAAGAAAAAAATATAACTGACATCCTTGTGTCTATATTTGACTAACGACTTTTAGTCTATCTTTTAATTAAAATATATTACCTTTTATAATATATCTTTCACTCATTAATTTTTCCTTTTTGTAATTATATATCTTCATAATATTATATATCTATCAATTATTAATACATTCCAAAAAATAGCATCTTCTTGATAAAAATGTCAATTATAATTTATCCAATATTTCTCTTATACTTTTTACTTTAAAACAATATTATATTATATTAAAAGAAGTGGGGCTTCGCACAGTTTATAAGCTAGTATGATTAAAGAACAAACATTAAACATTTGGTTGGTTGGTCATTTTTTGGTACTTCATTCTTAATTACCCTTATTGATTATTTTTCACTTAATTAGATTTTATTTTGGACCCAAAATAAAATAAAAAACTTTTTAGGACCTTTTTTGAAAGTTATTAAAAGAAATTTAACTATTTCACATATCTATTGTAATTAAAACACTTACAATACATCCAATTGTTTAATTTAAACATATATATATAGGGTTTATTTATCTTCAAATGAGAGATGAATTATTTTAAAAATTCATTAGAATCAAAATATTTATACAAAAATCAATATTTAAAAAATAAAAAGTATATTAGAAAATAAATGACAAATATTTCAAGGGGATATAAGCCATTAACAATAGTATATAAGAAAGTACCGGTTCGTTAAAAGATGGTAAACTTATTTAATAATTATTGTCCATTTCTTTTCTTTTTCACATCCGGAACATTCTACAACATTTTTTATCATTCCACCTCACAACTCATTTCCCTCAAACCCGCGCCGCTCTATACCAATTGACTATTTTCTTTTATCATTTCACACAAATCCTAGGCGGTGCTATTTCAACTCACAATCGTCTTCTTTTGTGAAGTTCTTTTGTGATTTCACTAGAACCCTTCCATTCCATCTCTCAATCTTCCTTCATTGTTTCAGTTAAACCTTATTTTCACTAGAGTCTCACATATACAATCAAATTTGTTCTTTAGCTTTTAGTTCTTTGGTAAAATTATATATGTATATGTATGTAAATTGGGATGACTCCTACTTTGAATATACAAATGATTCATCACGAGTTCAACATATCTCACAATTGAATTTATTATTTTTTTTATGTTTTTATATTTGATAAGAAGTTTTAAATTGTTCAAGTTCATTTGTTTTGATAGGTATTTTAAAAACTTTCAATAATAAACTATATATCATGATAACAAATATTGGCAAGGCTGTTTGTGGTAGTGCTGCAGCTAGAGGTGGTGGTAAATCAATGCAATGGAAGTGTGGCTATGTTTACAAAGTAAAGGTATACAATAATGTGTGCGTAAATATGTAGTCATAATCTGTTCTGCTAGTTATATTTAAAAATTCCAATGTGTATTAATACTTGTTAGATGCAGATGGTTCCAGAACTCCACAATTTACCAAGAAAATACACTGGAGTCCTCTGTACTTGGTGGTCCTAGTAAGCTCATTATAATTTAAACTCTATTTATGATATTATTGTGATGTGTTCTCTTGTTATGTATATGATTGTTATGGAATCGTTATGTATATGATTGTTCTAGAGATTTACTAACCATAAAAGATGGTAAACTTAGAGTACCGGCCAATTATATATGTAAGCAATGATAAGATGTGTAACGAAGAAAGTTTGGCATTTGTTAAGCGTTCTCGAATATTGAAAAATATTTATTTCTTGTGGAAACATATAAGAAGATGACACTGAAACCACACTTCACTCCTTTCATTGATTATATAGAAAAAACTAGCTAGGGTTGGTCAATAAATCATCATATGATAAAAAAAAATCTTGTGGAGAATAGTTAACAATGGGATGCCAAGTATCATATATGCAAAATCTATCTTCAAAAGTTTGATGGTAACAAATCATCTTCTATTCCAGGGGAGGGTAAATTTGTCTAGAAAATAGGAAAAATAAATATAAACCGTAGTCCTCACCTTCCCTTGAATACAAGGCCTTCCTTTTAGCTCGGGTTTTTGAGATACTATACTCCTCGTCTTCCTTTGAACCCGAAGCATTTCTTTTAGCTCGCGGCTTGTTAAGTTTGTATACTCCTCGTCTTTCTTTGAACCCAAAGCCTTTTGCTCCTTTAATCCATTGAGGAGCTACATCGTCTTTGTAACAATAGTCAAGAAATAGTTCTTGTCCAGTAAATAAATTTTCACTAGGAAATATTCCAACCTTGTGATCCCAACAAATGGGTAACAATAATCAAGAAAATGATACGTACCCATTTGCTAGGAATCACAGGGTTAGAATATTTGATAGTGAAAAGTTATCAACCGGACAATGAACTATTCTTGATTATTTTTACAAATAGAACGTAGCTCCTCAATGGGTAAAGGATAAAAAGGCTTCGGGTTCGAAGAAACACTAGGTGTATACACCTCGAGAAGCCGAACCAAAATAAAGCCTTCGGGTTCAAAAAATGACGACGAGTATACTATCTTAAGAACCCGAGCTAAAAGAAAGGCCTCGGGTTCAAGGGAATTATGTGAGGACTAGGATTTACATTGATTCTTCTTATTCTCTAGACAAATTCCCACTCCCGTGGAATATAAGATTTGTTACCATCAAATGTTTGAAGATAGATTTTGCAGATATGATACTTGGCAGCACATTGTTAACTCTTTTGTAACTTGTCTGGTTTAGGTATAATTTCCTAATGTTCTAAAATCTGAATACACCACAGCAACACTAACTTAAGATATATTACAATGTTCTTTACCAGAAAGTATTGATGTTATCCTTGCATGGAAGTCATGAAAATTTATGAAACGTGTGATAGATTATTAATATAAATAGTTTCATTTTTCACAATTACTAATTTCTATATCAACAATTTATGTTATTTGTGTTTTGCATAGTCTCATAGAAGTTTCCATTTCAACTGTATGCATCTGCAGTTGGTAGTTTGATGTATGCTATGGTGTCTACAAGGCTAGATATTGCTAATGCAGTGGGAGTTGTTAGCAGGTTCATGTCTAATCCATGAAAAGAGCATTGGGAAGCAGTCAAGTGGTTGTTGCGCTACTTGAAAGAGCATTGGGAAGCATTGGTTAAGTTGTTAGCAGGTTCTCTGATACATATTTGGGTGGATGTTTGGATACAAGAAAAGTACTACGGGATATATTTGCACTTTAGGTGGCACAACAATTAGTTGGATGTCTCGACTTCAAAAGCGTGTTGCTCTTTCAACCACAGAAGCAGTATATATGGCTATCTCTGAAGCTAGCAAGGAGATGATTTAGTTGAAAATTTTTCTTGAGAAGTTAGGCAAGAAATAGGCGGAGAGTGCTTTGTATAAAAATGGTACTTTGTCCTTGAAGAAAATCCTTGGTTCAAAAAATCCTGTAGATATGTTGACTAAGGTGGTTACCAATGAAAAGTTGAAGTTTTGCATAGTTTCAACTGGCCATCAGAATTGATTGATGAGAAAGCGCTGCACTAGTTAGAGTTATTTATTGAAGTATTTGGTGTTACAAGACTTGCAAGAGTGAAGCGAAGATGTGGTCAGACTACAAGTGGGAGATTTTTAAGTATGTGGAGCCTATAGGCTATCCAGGGCCTCCGAGGTAGACTCGGGGCCTGAGCTAAACAACAACACTCTGAAGACCTGAGCGTCACGGCCCGAGTGCGAGATTTTAAGCTTTGGACCATTTGTTGAGATAGGCCCAGTTTCTTCTATTATAAATATTCTCTTGTAATTGTAAAAACCCCAAGACAACACAACATAACACAACATAATTGTGAGAGATCAATACAAAATTAGTGCGGCTTGTGGAGTTAGAAATTTCTGAATTACGTAAATCTTTGTCTTGTGTGATTGTCCTTTATTTTCTTTTTCTTGTTTATTCGCTTTGGATTTTTTTGCTTTGGTTGTTGTATACTCAACATTTACTATACATTCTTTTATCTCTATGATGTTTCTAATTATGCATATCTGATATACAATGTTCCTTAGTCGAAGCTCTCTATACAATAATAATAAGAGAAAAAATGTATATAGGTGTTAATTAGTTACAGTGCAGAGCTGCATTAATATATTCTACTTCAAAAGCAACATAATCACCCCAACAAAAAAAAACTCAACATAATCACCCTTTGTTTTTTTGTGACAAACAACATAATCATAGTTGGCTACGTTCAATAACAATAAAACGCAAAAATGATTGGTGAGGCCGAGGAATCAGGAGTAGTGAGCCAGTGTGGTAGTGAAAGTTGGGTAGTTTGGGAATTTGAAGCTAGAGAAAGGTTGGTAGAGTTGGGAAAGCAACCTAAATGATGGGCATAATAGAAATAGATTTATGCCCCCATTTCGGTCGCAGAAGATGGTCTCTGATTGTAGTTAATAATTTATTTTTAATTAATGAATACAATTTACAATTGTACACACAATACAAAACCCATGTATGCCGACCCGTTTACAGTCCGGGTGTTCTCTACAAACCCCAGAGCTAATTACAGGTCATGTGTTTAATGGTGTGTTTAACCTAGGTAATGATGATCTTTTTGTATATGTAATCTAGCTATGTGCCAATTAAATGTAATATGTTGTGTTCAATATGGTTAATTTTTATGTGTGTATGTTGTTTAATTTGTTTGATTCTGATGAATTGAATGTGCAGTATGGTCGCTCATCCACAGTCCCCAAAACGATAGGCCCCTAAATTTGTACATCCATATATTATAAGTATTGAAAATTAACAAAAAAGACAACAAGAGTGGCTCTTTTTAAGTGAATTTGTTGTTCTTATTGTTGTTAACTTATTTTATTCAGGAAAAAAACATTTAAATTTATATTGAAGGCCCAATCTTAAGATTTCGCATAAGGCCCCCAATCCTTTTCTAGCGGCCCTGTTGTGAATGTGTAAAGATTGTGTATTTTGTGTCTATTACATAATTATTAGATTATTGGATTTTGTCTAATGGATTATTAAAATTATTAGAATGCATATTAGATTAATAAATTATTTCAGTTGACGTACTCAAATGGGCATTGTGTAAATGTTGTTTCTGCAAGTCCTGCACTTAAAATGTTAATGTGAGGCCTTACACAATTTGTGTGTGTATATGTTGTTAATTTGTAAATGGTGATATATATTGTATTTGAACCATGTATAGCAAGTGTAGGTTGCTATTGGAGGATTTATGTGTTCTTCTTTACTAGCTTATCATTCATTTCTAAAAGGGTGATTATTTAAAAAAATTCATTTACATCATATGTTTAATACTCTCTTTACAAGTGTTATGTTAATACCCATTGGACCATTTCATTGTAAATATGTAAAAATAACTAGAAAGCTAAAAACTAATTTCAGTTATTAGTAAAATATTAACTCATCTATCCTAATATTTAGTAAGATAATAATTCACATTTGTATATCATAATAATTGTGGTTCCTTTCAAGGAATCACATGTTTAACCCATCAAAATTTGTAAAACAAGGAATTACATAGTTCGGTTCCTTGCTTAAATTCTAAAATCTTAAGTCAATGTTTTGACTCTGTTCACTTTGTATATATTTTAGAGATTTGAATGTATTTAATTAATTTTTACACATGGATGACAAGTATGACAAGAAAACTATGGAAACTTTTGAAATATTTCCATAGTGCAATGATCGTTGTATTGTGGTTCACAATCCAAAAAAATATACTAGTGACCTGTAATATAATACAACAAGCTGTTCTTGCATCTTTCCCCAATTATGATTTAAACCTATGTACTGTTGGGATTATTATTAATCTAAACATAGTTATTTTTTTTTTTCAGAATAAATAATATGTATGTGTAAACACTGCAGAATAGACTTAGTCTATAGGTGGTTGTGAGATTTTAGGTATTGAATAAGTCTCTACAGAAAAACTAGGAAGTGTCCTGGTTCTTAGTAGTTGTTAGTTTTACAGCTTATATGTATCGTTTGGTTTCTTTCTCACAAGTTAATGCAATAACAGATTTCCATATTGCTAAGTCAAGTTCAGTTATATCTATATACGGATTTAGTCTATCATCTGGTATCAGAGCTCAATCATACCTGTGAAGCAAACAAAGGGTAAAAGCTAATGGAGGCGAGTAGGGGAAATGAGGGAACACTTGGACTTAGCTGTCCTATATTGTCGAAGACGAACTACACCACCTGGGCCTTGAAAGTGAAAGTCTTTATGCAAGCCCACGGGGTGTGGGAAGCGGTTGATCCAAAAGATCCCAAAGCTGCAGTCGAAGACAAAATGGACAAGCGAGCGTTGGCCATTATTTATCAAGGCTTGTCTGATCACATACTGTTGACGATCGCCGAGAAGAAAACCTCAAAGGAAGCATGGGGGGCTATCAAAACACTATGCCTAGGTGCAGACAAGGTAAAACAAGATAAGGTTCAAACATTAAAAACAGAGTTTGAGTCACTAAGGATGAAAGACACCGAGAAGCTGGATTATTTTTGTATGAGACTTAACAGCCTGGTGGCAAACGTCAGGGTGTTAGGAGAAACAATTGCAGAGGAGTACGTGGTTAAGAAGCTATTAAGAGCTGTTCCTACTAAATTCCTTCAAATTGCATCAGCTATCGAACAATTTGGGGATTTAAAGACCATGTCAGTAGAAGAGGTGATTGGGTCGTTAAAAGCCCATGAAGAACGCTTACATGGAATGTCGGAGAACAATGAGGGACAATAGCTTTTATTGACTGAGGATGAATGGCTTGAAAGAGAGAACAAAGAGGGTAAGCTCCTTCTCACACGAGAGGAATGGCTGAAGAAATCAAGCAAAAATACACAACCTGGAGGGAATGACTATCGACCACGTGACAATCGACTTGTACGTGACGGAAGCCAAGTCAAATGTTTTAATTGTGGGGGTTACGGAGACTTTGCACCCGAGTGTCGTAAACCAAGGAGAGTAAGACAACAAAGAGGAGAATCCAACTTGACACGACTGAACGAGGATGAACCTGCACTACTGATGGCGTTGTGTGAGAACAGTGCAGAAGACATGGTAAAGTTTACCGAGGGAAAAATCTCGAGTGGAAGTGGAACAGATGATAACACCTTGTACCTCGACAACGGGGCCAGAAATCACATGACTGGTCGCCGGGAAAAGTTTGAAGGTAAAGTTCGGTGATAGCTCACTGGTGCAGATCGAAGGAAAGGGCTCAATTAAAATTGTGTGCAAAAATGGCGAGACTAGAGTTTTGAAAGGGGTATACTACATACCCACACTTCGAAGCAACATTATCATCTTGGGACAGTTATCCGAGGAAGGAAACCGAGTGGTAATGAATGGTGAGAACTTGTGGGTTTATGACAGCTGTGGAAGGCTACTCATTCAAGTTCAAAGATCGACTAATAGGCTCTACAAGTTGCATATCGACGAGGTACAAAACCACTGCTCATTGACAAAGAAAGAGGAAGAAACATGGCTATGGCACAAACGATTTGGACATGTGAATTTCAAGGCGATGCAACTCATGACCAAACATAATATGGTCCATGGACTACCTCACTTCTGCCAACCAAGTGAAATTTGCAGTGGATGTCTCATGTCAAAGCAAACACGTAAGCCTTTCCCATCTCAAGCTATTTTTACTGCAAGTACGAGTTTAGAATTAATTCATTTGGACTTGTGTGGACCTATTTCACCCCTACCCCAGTCGGGAACCGTTAATTTATGCTTTTAGTCGATGATTATAGTCGTATGATGTGGTCTTATATGCTTAAAACAAAGGATGAGGCTCTAAGTCATTTTAAGAATTTTAAATTGCTTGTTGAGAATGGTGCATCATAGGGTATTCGAGTTCTAAGAACAGACCGTGGAGGTGAGTTTTGCTCTAAGGAGTTCGATTGGTTTTGTGAATCACATGGCATATTACGACACTACACAGCGCCCTACACACAACAACAAAATGGGGTGGTAGAACGCCGTAATCGTACCATTGTTGCCTATATGTCAATTGCCTAAAGGTTTTTGGCTGTTTAGCCTATATGAAGACACCTGCTGTACACACCTCTGTTGCGTAAAATACAGATGTGCAAGTGTACACAATCGCAAACAAGTAATATAGTAGTGAATACCAGATTTCGTTCCTCAAGGACTGTATTTGTATATTCATTGCAAGTAATATCAAACAATTCAGTTATGGAACACAAGATAAGTTTGGTTTTATACTAACACTAATTAATTAACAACTATATAAACTAACTAAACCAGCAAAGAGAGTTGGATGAGTTTTAGATACGAGAAGATAAGTCAAGATAATTATTTCCCCCTAATATGTTCATGTTGGTAATAAAGCAGTGTAATACTATAACAAATTCACAATTTACTAACCAGAACTTTAATGATCATAGGTTTCTCTCGAAATCACTATGTTATAGATTCTATTAACTAAACTAACATATGTCTATGCCAATTTAATCTCAAGAATACGATTAAGCACCAATTTCACACGGTTATGCAAGGTAAATATATATGTCTATACCGTCACAAAATTAATATCATCAGATATAAGCATGCACCATTCAAGTATTGTGTCAGTTAACTATAACCCTCTCAGTATTATAATTAACTCAACTATCTACTAGAGTTGGCCAAACAATAGCAAATAATATATCATGAAATCCACTTGAACGAATAAACTGTGAACTACATACAATACTTCTTATCAAAACACCAACAATTCCATACTAGGGTTCCATAAAAATCCCAACTTATATAAATTTAGTTCATAATCAAGGTCTCAAAACAATCCAAGATTTGATAGCACATAAACATAATTAAAAGAGTTAAGGAGAGAATTCTAAACACAAAGATGAAGAAATCAATTCCAGTTGAACGTCTTCAATGGCTGAATCTCCTTCTTCAAACTTCTTCTTTTTCTCTCTGCCTTGTGTGTCTATCTCTCTCTCTTGCGATGTATATTCAGATTAGGTCTGAATAATCTATAATAATATCTCTAATAAAAGTATTTTTAATTATTTAATACAATTACAAGGATATTTCCCAAACAGAATTGAATTCTAGTAATAGAAATTCGTAACTGACTGTTGGGCTCTGTTTCTGGACTGACTCGAATTAATTTTAATATCAAGGCCACTTATGAATTAAAGCCCTTCTCATAAGCTTTCCATGGGCTGTTGAATCGTCTGAATCGGACTTATAGAACTCCAGTTATGACCCAAACAGTGTGAACTGCGCAAGTGGGTCATAAAATCCGAATTTTAATCAAATTAATCTCCAATTCTTGCCATTTAAGCTCCAAGCCTTCCTTTATTAAAACTCCTTCATACCTACAATTAAACATTATAATTTATTAAATCAAAATCAAAATCAATACAAAATAACTTAAATATAGGGACAATATTTAGATTAAGCACACGCTTATCACATCCCCACGCTTAGCATTTTGCACGTCCTCGGGCAAAGAAGAAAGAAACTCTAAGTCCTAATATAACTATTACCACTTCCGTAGGTGATCACAGTTGCATTTGGCATACGCAACAAGCCCTTTAAACCCCTAGGCAGCCCTAGTGGATGAGTAAGGTCTCAGGAGCGTTTATAGTAAATCTACCCACAAAATCTTATTTGGTCTGACTGCCAAGTCTCAAACATGAAATATATCATAGCACACCACACATGCAAACTTAACCATGTAATAGCTCTTATATGTCATATAATGCAATTCCTCAACTTTACACACCAACACAACTATTCAAGTACGCGCATATAGTCTAAAAGACTAAAATATATCATGAATAACATCAAAGTCTCAATCAACAAGATAATAGCATGCTTTAGATGGAAAGATAACCTCACAAACACTCATAGAACATAAGTGTTTAGGTGTAACTGTATCACTCAAGTTCAATCAAATGCACATGTGCTACCATAAGCTTGCTTGTCCACCAAAATCTCTAGACTTCGTGTTTGTATAAATCAAAAGGTCTTTGTCAAGGGTTGTAACGAGGCTTAGGTGAGGGGTAGGAAAATGAAAAGGCTGCAGTTGGCTAAACTTGACAACTAATAGAGCATAATGTTCATATACACTTGAAACACTCAACATGAAACTATCTTGAGATATCATCCCACATACAAATATAAAACCCGTAAATTTCACATTGTAAGAACCAATGAACATACACTCGCTTTTCTTTCTTTTTTTCCGATAGAGAGATTTTTTTTTTTCATTTTTTTTTCAAGTTCTTTCTCACTCTTTTCTTTTCTCTTCCTTTCTTATTGACCTTTGTGACTCTGTTTAGATTGGCACCGACAAGAAGTAGCCAAACCAATTCAAATCCCACCAAAATTCACACATTAACAAAGATATCCCCACACTCAATGTTTTACCAATCCCAATTATATATCACAATGCTCTACTAGTCAATCAAGACAAGAACAAATAAATAAGCTCAAGATTGTGATGATAATATACGAAGAAAAAGGATATAGGCTCAAGGGGGCTCACTAAGGATTATTTTTCACGGTACTGTTTGGGACAATACGGTTAATCCTAGTGCCTTTATCATTTTTACACAACACACAATATCAATATACGGACGACCTGGTTTAAAGCAAGTTCTAGAGCAACATGCACAATGACGAATAACTCACCACAAAAAAATAGATTGATAAAGAGATGTATCAATCGCAAATTAAGGCTCAAGATCTCACTGGGTGATAGCATGCTAAACTCATCAAAATTGACAATGAAGTACATTCAAGTTTTGAAATTTTCGCAAGCACGTACAAGACATCATCATGTATAAGATATTTTACGCCAAGGACACATACATGACACTCGCAAAATAAAAGTCTACATGGTGTGTACTTATCCTTATTAACATGTTTTTTTGACAAGGCAATCAGTTTTTAAGTTTTTTAATTTTTTTTGTGTTTTTTAATTTTTTTTTTAACTATCCTAAAAAAATCTAGCAAATTAAAAAGAAAATAAAAATCCTAATTTTATTTTAAAGTTGGAAACCCCTCCCCACACTTAAGTAGTTCATTGTCCCCAACGAATAATAATAATAAATATACATTAAACTAACAAGATTCTAAAATAATAATAATAATAAAAAAAAAATACAAAAAAAATTACAAAAATAAATAAAATATATTTATACAAAGAAAGGTTCAAAGTACTCCCCTAATGTCGCTTGAAGTGCTCCTTAAAAATAAGAGTTGAAGCTTGCTCCTCCCTTTTAGTAATATGCTGAAATTGGAGGTCCATTTTCTGTTTATTAAAATTCGAGAGCATCTCTTAGCACCTAAATTGAGTTGGTGTAGTGGTTAGTGCCTTCTCCTTTCAACTAGGAGGTCATGTGTTCAAACCCCACAAGCAGCGATTTTTTTGGTCATGCAAAAATTTTCTCTTTTTTTTTCTTTTTTTCGACTCCTTTTTCCTATAAATTTTTTACAAATCTTACAAAAATTATGGGTTGCCTCCCATGAAGCGCCTTTCTTTAACGTCTTGGGCTAGACATCAGTTCTTTCAAGGCTCCATTAAATCAAGTGAGGTTTTGTCACGTACAACCTCACCTCCCCAATAATGCTTTAATCGTTGCCCATTGACCTGAAATTTACCCCCTTGATTATCACATAATTCCACAGCTCCATAGGGATGTACTTTCACGATTGTGAAAGGACCAGACCATCTAGATTTCAGCTTGCCTGGAAATAATTTTAACCTTGAGTTGAATAATAAGACTTGTTGCCCCACTTCAAACACTCGAGATTGAATGTTTTTATCATGCCACTTTTTTGTCTTCTCCTTGTACAACTTAGCATTCTCATAGGAGAAAAATCGCAGTTCATCCAACTCATCAAGTTGCAGCATTCTCTTTTCACCAGCAAGTTGCATGTCAAAATTCAGATTTTTGAGAGCCCAATCAGCCTTGTGTTCAAGCTCAACCGGTAAATGACACGCTTTTCCAAAAACCAAGCGATAGGGAGACATGCCCAAAGGAGTTTTGTATGCAGTACGATAAGCCCATAGAGCCTCATATAACCTTATAGACCAATCCTTTCGATTCGGGTTCACCACTTTCTCAAGAACACCCTTAATTTCTCGGTTACACAACTCAGCTTGCCTATTAGTTTGAGGATGGTAGGCAGTAGCAACCTTGTGTCTCACATTATACTTTGCCAAAGTATTAGCCAACAATTTATTCACAAAGTGTGTACCTTCATCACTGATAATAGCCCTGGGTGTTCCGAAGCGAGTAAAAATGTGTTTTTCCAAGAACTTGATGACAACTTTTGCATCATTAGTGGGATAGGCAGCAACTTCCACCCATTTAGAAACATAATCAACAGCCACTAAGATGTACTCATTTTGAAAAGAAGGAGGGAATGGTCCCATGAAGTCAATTCCCCACACATCAAACAACTCTACCTCAAGAATATTAGTCAAAGGCATCTCACTTCTTCTTGAGATATTACCAACTCCTTGACAACGATCACATCTAACAACATATGCATGAGCATCCTTAAACAGAGAAGGCTAAAAGAAACCAGATTGCAATACCTTTGCAGCAGTGCGTTGTCCACCAAAATGTCCACCAGAAGGAGATGAATGACAATGGAAAAGAATATCTTGCACCTCATATTAAGGAACACATCTTCTAATAATTTGGTCTGCACCTTGCTTGAACAAATAAGGCTCATCCCAAAAATAAGATTTCACATCATGCAAGAATTTCTTTCTTTGTTGACTTGATAAATCAGGTGGCATTAATCCAGTAGCTAAATAATTAGTGAAGTCAGCGAACCAAGGAGTAACATTAGAGAGTTGTACCTGAAACATCTGTTCATCCGGAAATGTTTCTTTGATAGGAATCATACCGCAAGATTCATCATTGTACTCCACCCTTGATAAGTGATCAACTACTTGATTTTCAACACCTTTCCTGTCTTGTATCTCAATATCAAATTCTTGAAGCAGAAGAACCCACCTGATCAATCGCGGCTTTGCATCCTTCTTAGTGATTAAATATTTGATTGCCGAATGGTCAGTGAAAACAACCACTTTAGTGCCCACAAGATAAGAGCGGAACTTATCGAAAACAAACACAACAGCAAGAAGCTCCTTTTCAGTCACCGTGTAATTTAATTGAGCTCCGGTCAAAGTACGACTTGCATAGTAGATCGGATGAAATACCTTGTTTCTTCTTTGACCCATTACTGCACCCACTGCATAATCACTAGCATCACACATTAACTCAAATGGCAAGCTCCAATATGGTGCAATAATAATTGGTGCTGAAATCAACCTCTGCTTTAACTCCTCGAAAGCCTTTAAACATGCTTCATCAAACTGAAAGGGAGTGTCATTCTCTAATAATTTGCAAAGTGGCTTCGAGATTTTTGAGAAGTCCTTGATGAACCGTCTGTGGAAGCCTGCATGCCCAAGAAAACTCCGAATATTCTTAACAGAAGTAAGAGGAGGTAGCTTCTCAATAACTTCAATTTTCTCCCTATCAACTTCAATTCCTTTCCTTGAAACTGTATGGCCCAATACGATGCCTTCCTTTACCATGAAGTGACACTTTTCCCAATTAAGTACAAGATTGGTTTCTTCACATCTTTCTAGCACCTTACCCAAGTTACATAGACACTCACTGAAAGAATCCCCAAACACTGAGAAATCATCCATGAACACCTCTAGAAATTCACCAACCATGTCAGAAAAGATAGCCATCATACATCTTTGAAAAGTTGGAGGGGCATTACATAGGCCGAATGGAACCCTTCGAAAGGCAAAAGTACCATAAGGACGAGTGAATGTAGTTTTGTGTTGATCTTCTGGAGCTACAGTTATCTGATTATAACAAGAGTACCCATCAAGGAAACAATAGTACTCTCTTTCAGCAAGTCTGTCCAGCATTTGATCAACAAAGGGCAATGGAAAGTGATCTTTTCTAGTGGCCTTGTTCAACTTTCGATAATCAATGCAAATTCTCCAACCTGTGACTGTTCTGGTTGGAATCAACTCATTGTCTTCATTCTTTATCACTGTGAGTCCACCCTTCTTAGGCACACACTGAACTATCAGAAATTGGATAAATGATTCACGCATCAAGCCATTTGATGATCTCTTTCTTCACCACCTCTTTCATGATAGGATTCAACCGACATTGTCCTTCAATTGATCCCTTAGCTCCATCTTCCAACAAAATTTTATGCATACAAATAGAAGGGCTAATACCTCGAATATCTGCAATAGTCCACCCAATAGCTTTCTTGTGCTTCTTAAGAATCTCCACCAATTTACTTTCCTGAGCATTAGACAGTTCAGCAGAGACAATAACAGGCAAAGTAGAAGAAGGTCCCAAATAAGCATACTTTAAATGAGACGGAATAGCCTTCAGTTCTAACTCCGGTGGTTCAATAATAGATGGCTTTGGAATCTTGAACTCCCTTGATGATAACTCCAGTGATTCAAAGCGGCCTCTAATTTTTGTACCCTGTGAATTAGCTTCCAACCAAGCTAAAAGATCAACATCATCAACTTCATTTTCAGAAACATTCAGAATCAACTGCTCCAAGGGGTCATGTGAAAAATTATGCTCTAGTTTTTCAGAAACTAGATCATCAACCAAAGTGACTGCTGAACAATATTCTACATCATCGGAATATTTCATGGCCTTGAAAACATTAAAAGTCACCTTTTCATCTTGAACCCTCATCGTTAGTTCCCCATTTTGCACATCAATCAACGTTCTTCCGGTAGCAAGGAATGGCCTACCTAAGATAATGGGAACTTCTCGATCTGCCTCATAATCCAAGACAATAAAATCAGCAGGAAAGATGAATTTGTCCACCTTGACCAAAACATCTTCAATCTTTCCTTCAGGATGAACAAGAGATCTATCAGCAAGTTGAAGAGTAATAGTTGTAGGTCGAACTTCTCCAATTCCCAATTTTCTGAACACAGACATAGGCATCAAGTTTATACTAGCTCCCAAATCACACAATGCCATACCACAATAAGAATTGCCAATGGTGCAAGGAATAGTGAAACTCCCTGGATCTTTCATCTTTGGTGGTAATTTATTCTGCACGAATCAGCTACACTCTTGCGTTAGAGCTACTGTTTCAAACTCCCCCAACCTCCGCTTCTTTGTTAGAATGTCTTTCATGAATTTCACATAGTTGGGCATTTGCTCAAGAGCTTCTACAAGTGGAATATTGATGTGAAGCTGTTTCAAAACATCCAAAAATTTCTTGAACTGAACATCTTGCTTCTGCTTTTGAAACCGTTGAGGGAATGGTGGTTGTGGTTGGAGTGTTGGAACAACCTTAGAAGCTTTGGTACCATCATTTTCTGAAATTTTCTCCTCTTTTTCAGTTGTAGAGGAATCACCTTCTTCTTTAGAACTGGATTTAGCATCCTCCAAGACTTTTCCGTTTTTCAATGTCATGGCTTTACAGTGCTCATTCCCAACATCCCTAGGCTTTTCAGTATCGCTAGGAAGAGTGCCATGTGGTCGATTCCTCAGCATATTAGCTAGTTGCCTAACTTGATTCTCCAAGTTTCTAAGTGCTGCTGCTTGGCTTTGGACCAGGGCTTCAGTTTGAGATCTACTAGCCTCGTTCTTGGCTATGTACTCCTTTAACATATCCTCAAGAGAGCTAGATCGAGATGTTTGTTGAGGCAACTGTTGCTGAGATTGTTGAGAAAATCCAGGTGGATAGTTGGGTCTAGAATTGTTGCCTGAAGTTCCAGAATTTGCCCCTTGATTACTCCAAGAAAAGTTAGGATGTTGTCTCCATGATGAATTATAAGTGTTTGAATAAGGTCCACCTTATTTTGATTTTCCATGTAATAAACAGATTCTGGATTCGAAGGACAACTATCAAAAGTATGAGCTTCACCACAATACACACATGAAATATTCTGAACTTGACTGATTTGTGAATTCACTGATGGCATCATAGAATGGCTACCTCCCATAGTCATGTTCTTAAGCATGTTCTCAATTGAGGACATTTGAGCTTTCAATGAAGTTACAGAATCAACCTCATATATACCAGCCACTTTTTTCCCAGCTTGAGCTCTAGCATTTGTCCACTGATAGTTATTTGTGGCAATCGTCTCAAGAATCTCATATGCCTGATTATAAGATTTGGCCAAGAGAGCTCCATTTGCAGATGCATCCACCACCAACTTTGTCTGAGCATTGAGGCCATTATAGAATGTCTCCATCTGAATGTAATGAAGAAGACCATGATTTGGGCATTTTCGCAGTAGATATTTAAATCTCTCCCAAGCTTCATACAATGGCTCATCATCATGTTGTTGAAAAGAATTGATTTCATTCCGAAGCTTAGCATTCTTAGTGGGGGGAAAATACTTCATGAGAAACTTTTCTGCCAAAGCATTCCAAGTTGTCACTGATGCCGATGGCAAAGAATTTAGCCATGCTCTTGTTGTGTCTCTCAAAGAATACGGAAACAACTTCATCCTCAAAGCATCCTCTGTCACCCCCGGAAGTTTAAAAGAATCACTAACTTCCATGAAAAGACGAAGGTGAAGGTGAGGATCCTCAGTAGCCATTCCACTAAACTGACCAACAGTTTGTAACATCTGGAACATGACCGGCTTCAAATCAAACTACGTTGCTTGAATATCCGGTCGCACAATTCCCGAATTCAACTCATCGAAACGGGGTTTTCCATACTGTCGGATAGCACTATCTTTATCATCCATCACCATCATGGCATTTCGAGCATCAACATTTTCATCACCCATAACTAGGTTGGATTTCTTAACTTCGCGTTGCACTTTTCTTCTTGCTTTGAAGGTTCGCTCAATTTCAGGATCAAAGGGTAATAATCCTGAAGTTTCTTTGTTCATACACAAAGAGGCCTGATAAGAAACAAATATTACTCCCGTTAGAACAGAAGTAATTAATACCAAACTGCAAGAAAATTGACTTCACAATTAACAACTAAAACAGTCCCCGACAGCGGCGCCAAAAACTTGTTGCGTAAAATACAGATGTGCAAGTGTACACAATCGCAAACAAGTAATATAGTAGTGAATACCAGATTTCGTTCCTCAAGGACTGTATTTGTATATTAATTGCAAGTAATATCAAACAATTCAGTTATGGAACACAAGATAAGTTTGGTTTTATACTAACACTAATTAATTAACAACTAAATAAACTAACTAAACCAGCAAAGAGAGTTGGATGAGTTTTAGATACGAGAAGATAAGTCAAGATAATTATTTCCCCCTAATATGTTCATGTTGGTATTAAAGCAGTGTAATACTATAACAAATTCACAATTTACTAACCAGAACTTTAATGATCATAGGTTTCTCTCGAAATCACTATGGTATAGATTCTATTAACTAAACTAACATATGTCTATGCCAATTTAATCTCAAGAATACGATTAAGCACCAATTTCACACGGTTATGCAAGGTAACAATATATGTCTATACCGTCACAAAATTAATATCATCAGATATAAGCATGCACCATTCAAGTATTGTGTCAGTTAACTATAACCCTCTCAGTATTATAATTAACTCAACTATCTACTAGAGTTGGCCAAACAATAGCAAATAATATATCATGAAATCCACTTGAACGAATAAACTGTGAACTACATACAATACTTCTTATCAAAACACCAACAATTCCATACTATGGTTCCATAAAAATCCCAACTTATATAAATTTAGTTCATAATCAAGGTCTCAAAACAATCCAAGATTTGATAGCACATAAACATAATTAAAAGAGTTAAGGAGAGAATTCTAAACACAAAGATGAAGAAATCAATTCCAGTTGAACGTCTTCAATGGCTGAATCTCCTTCTTCAAACTTCTTCTTTTTCTCTCTGCCTTGTGTGTCTATCTCTCTCTCTTGCGATGTATATTCAGATTAGGTCTGAATAGTCTATAATAATATCTCTAATAAAAGTATTTTTAATTATTTAATACAATTACAAGGAGATTTCCCAAACAGAATTGAATTCTAGTAATAGAAATTCGTAACTGACTGCTGGGCTCTGTTTCTGGACTAACTCGAATTAATTTTAATATCAAGGCCACTTCTGAATTAAAGCCCTTCTCATAAGCTTTCCATGGGCTGTTGAATGGTCTGAATCGGACTTATAGAACTCCAGTTATGGCCCAAATAGTGTGAACTCCGCAAGTGGGTCATAAAATCCGAATTTTAATCAAATTAATCTCCAATTCTTGCCATTTAAGCTCCAAGCCTTCCTTCATTAAAACTCCTTCATACCTACAATAAAACATTATAATTTATTAAATAAAAATCCAAATCAATACAAAATAACTTAAATATAGGGACAATATTTAGATTAAGCACACGCTTATCAACCTCCAAGCTCGATGATCGAAGTCAATTGGTGGTTCATTTTGGAAGAGAACCAGGAACTAAGGCATTTCGATTGTTTGACCCAATCACAGGGAAAATACACATTAGCCGAGATGTTGTGTTTGATGAAAGTAAGGCATGGCACTGGACATCTGATACTAATCCCTCCACAAGTGATAACGGGGAATTTTTCTTGGGAGATTATACATCATCACCAATTCTCTCAGAAGACTGTCCTTCGCCTACCTCGCCCTCGACACCTGGTGTTTCTGTGACGTCTGTCCCGGTCTCCTCTCCTGCTCCTGATGATAATTCTCCTTCTGTCACCTCCAGTGGTTCTAGCACCAGTGACGAACATCCACGACGTGTTCGATCTCTCACTGATATTTTTGCCAATGCACCTGAGACAGTTCTCGATGAAGAACTATTACTAATGGGTATCGATGAACCTGTATGCTTTGAACAGGATATAGAGGACCCTGTTTGGAAAGTAGCCATGGATCGCGAGATCGAGTCCATTGAAAAAACGGAACCTGGCAACTGACAGATCTGCCAAAGGGCCATAAAGCCATTGCTCTCAAATGGGTCTTCAAACAAAAGACGGATCAACATGGACAAGTAACTAAACACAAAGCACGCCTTGTGGCGAAAGGTTATGTTAAACGTCATGGTATCGATTATGATGAGGTGTTCGCCCCTGTCACAAGATTAGAGACAGTCCGGTTACTCCTTGCCTTGGCAGCTAAGCATGATTGGGGGGATCACCATCTCGACGTAAAATCTGCCTTTCTGAACGGGGTCTTACTCTAAGAAGTCTATGTTTCCCAACCAAAGGGATATGTTCAACCTGGCTCCGAGCACAAGGTTTATAAGTTAATCAAAGCTCTTTATGGTCTCCGTCAAGCACCAAGGGCATGGCACTCTCGTCTTAGCCAATACCTGTTGACGTTGGGCTTTGTTAAATGTCCTTTTGAACATGCTATTCATACTAAAACGGATGGTGTCAACTCTTTGATTGTTGGTGTTTATGTTGACGACCTACTTGTCACTGGTACCCAATTCTCTGACATTGCCAAATTCAAGGGGGAAATGGGTCGTGAATTTGACATGTCCGACCTCGGTAAACTGTCCTATTATCTGGGGTTAGAGGTGATTCAAGGAGATGGTTTTATCGAGTTGAAGCAATCGAGTTATGCACAGAAAGTCCTCGAAAAAGCAGGAATGGCGGATTGTAACGCAGCTAAGTTTCCTATGGAATATAAACTCCAACTACATGCTGACAAAGATGGAGAACCTGTGAATTCTACGCACTTCAAAAGCATTGTGGGTGGCCTGAGGTATTTGGTACACACACGACCCGACATTGCTTACGCAGTTGGTATTGTAAGCAGATACATGGAAAGGCCTACAAAGACACATATGAATGTTGTGAAAAGAATTTGTCGCTATATAAAAGGAACATTACAATATGGTCTTGTTTATACGAAGGGGAAAGGCAATTACATTTTGTCAGGGTTCTCTGATAGTGATCTAGCTGGAAGCTTGGATGACCGGAAAAGCACAGGTGGAATTGCATTTTATCTCTATGAGAATCTAATCACCCGGGTTTCACAAAAGCAACGATGTGTTGCATTATCTTCATGTGAGGCGGAGTTCATGGCAGCAACTGCTGCCGCCTGTCAAGCAATCTGTCTACAGAGGGTTCTTGGCCACATTACAGGCGTGAAAACAGGACCAGTCATATTGTATATCGATTACAGGTCTGCTGTGGATTTGGCTCGAAATCCTGTATTTCACGGGAGAAGTAAGCATATTGATTTGAGATACCACTTCATTCGGGAATTTGTCGAGCAAGGACTAATTGTGATAAAGCATGTTCGAACCAGTGAGCAGCGTGCGGACATTCGAACAAAATCATTGGTTGTTGTCAAGTTCGAAAAAATGAGAGCTTTGCTGGGAGTTAGGAGTCTGGGGAATGTTTAGATTAAGGGGAGTATGTTGGGATTATTATTAATCTAAACATAGTTATTTGTTTTATTTCTGAATAAATAATATGTATGTGTAAACACTGCAGAATAGACTTAGTCTGTAGGTGGTTGCGAGATTTTAGGTATTGAATAAGTCTCTGGAGAAAAACTAGGAAGTGTCCGGGTTCTTAGTAGCTGTTAGTTTTACAGCTTATATGTATCGTTTGGTTTCTTTCTCATAAGTTAATGCAATAACAGATTTCCATATTGCTAAGTCAAGTTCCGTTATATTTATATACGGATTTAGTCTATCATGTACTTCCCATGGACCGAGACTTGACCAATCTGGCATTTTTTGAATATGTAATGATTTATTTGTAGAATTGTGTTCTAGAACCAGGAGGTGGTAATTTTGCAATCTTGTATCTTATCTTGATAGTCTTGGTGTTTTTTTCCTATACTTTGAGATGATATGATGCAATGATATGATGCTAACAGAGTGTGTTGTGAGTGGGGTGTAAAATGATTGGCGTAGAACTATGTACCCCTTTGCTCACATCATACTGAGTTGGTTGGTACGCTACCATTTTATTCCGATATAAATTGATGATGCTCGTATTGAGGTTGGCAGCCAAACCCGAGTATAATATTTTGTTTTTTATAGTTTGTGCTCCATCTGAGTACATGATCTACAAACATTGAATATCTTTTTATTTAAACTATATAAATAGTGATTTATTCAAAAATAAAAATAATGTTATTAAACACATAATAATCACCCATTGAAAGTGTATTAAGTATATATGAGGATAATTGTTGCATTATAAACTTGAATAAATAATATTTTATGAAAATTAATGACAATTTTTTAAATTTAAAGTTCACCCTTTATATTTACAATTATAGGCCTGCATTGAAAAACTGTTTTAACCTTAGATATTTGAGGGGAGCTTGGTGAACATTAAGCTATAAAAAAAATTAGTATTCAATTTTATAAAAAAATCTTGAAATTTACTTTTATGAAAAATTTGTTTAAATATAGATTATTTAAAAATAAGAAACCTATACTATCTACCCTATTGAAATATTAAAAAGTTTGGTTTGTGGTGAATTTACTTAATTACCCTTACTTATTTATAAAAAAATATTAAATAATAACATTACTTGTTTATAACCATGCTAAAACATATTATAGATTTTTCCGAACAAAACTCCTCACTCCAAAAATATCACAGACAATTAACATTTTCAACTTAATTTTTCTATTTTCCTTACTAAAATCCCTTCCTGTTCTAAAACTATCACGGACAAACCTATTACTTATTTACTTTAAAACTTATTTTAATGGTTTTAATTATTAATAAAGTTTGTGAAAATAAATTATTTTGTCCTTAAACTATATTTTGTTTTGGGTTTAGGCCCCTAAAAGAAAAAATATAAGTGACATCCTTGTGTCTATATTTGACTAACGACTTTTAGTCTATCTTTTAATTAAAATATATTACCTTTTATAATATATCTTTCGCTCATTAATTTTTCCTTTTTGTAATTATATATCTTCATAATATTATATATTTATCAATTATTAATACATTCCAAAAAATAGCATCTTCTTGATAAAAATATCTATTATACTTTATCCAATATTTCTCTTATACTTTTTACTTTAAAAAAATATTATATTATATTAAAAGAAGTGGGGCTTCGCACAGTTTATAAGCTACTATGATTAAAGAACAAAAATTAAAGGTTCGTCATTTTTTGATACTTCATTCTTAATTACCCATATTTATTATTTTTCATTTAATTAGATTTTATTTTGGACCCAAAATTAAATAAAAAAAACTTTTTTAGGACCTTATTTGAAAGTTATTAAAAGAAATTTAACTATTTCACAAATCTATTGTAATTAAAACACTTACAATACATCCAATTATTTAATTTAAACATATATATAGGGTTTATTTATCTTAAAATGTGAGATTAATTATTTTAAAAATTTATTAGAATCAAAATATTTATACAAAAATCAATATTTAAAAAATAAAAAGTATATTAGAAAATAAATGACAAATATTTCAAGGGGATATAAGCAATTAAATATAAGAAAGTACAAGTTCGTTAAAAGATCATAAACTTATTTAATAATTATTGTCCATTTCTTTTCTTTTTCACATCCTGGACATTCTAGAACATTTTTTATCTAGTATATACAGTATACTATCAACCATTCTACCATTCCACCTCACAACTCATTTCACTGAAACCCTAGGCGCCGCTCTATACCAATTGACTATTTTCTTTTATCATTTCACACAAATCCTAGGCGCCGCTGTTTCAACTCACAATCGTCTTCTTTTGTGATTTCACTAGAACCCTTCCATTCCATCTCTCAATCTTCCTTCATTGTTTCATTTAAACCTTATTTTCACTCGAGTCTCACATATACAATCAAATTTGTTCTTTAGCTTTTAGTTCTTTGGTAAAATTATATATGTATATGTATGTAAATTGGGATGACTCCTACTTTGAATATACAAATGATTCATCACGAGTTCAACATATCTCACAATTGAATTTATTATTTTTTTTATGTTTTTATATTTGATAAGAAGTTTTAAATTGTTCAAGTTCATTTGTTTTGATAGGTATTTTAAAAACTTTCAATAATAAACTATATATCATGATAACAAATATTGGCAAGGCTGTTTGTGGTAGTGCTGCAGCTGGAGGTGGTGGTAAATCAATGCAATGGAAGCGTGGCTATGTTTACAAAGTAAAGGTATACAATAATGTTTGTGTAAATATGTAGTCATAATCTGTTCTGCTAGTTATATTTAAAAATTCAAATGTGTATTAATACTTGTTAGATGCAGATGATTCCAGAACTCCACAATTTACCAAGAGAATACACTGGAGTCCTCTCTACTTGATGGTCCTAGTAAGCTCATTATAATTTAAACTCTATTTATGATATTATTGTGATGTGTTCTCTTGTTATGTATATGATTGTTATGGAATCGTTATGTATATGAATGTTCTAGAGATTTACTATCTCAATCAATGTGCTGAGTCTAAGGATAAAAGATGGTAAACTTAGAGTACCGGCCAATTATATATGTAAGCAATGATAAGAAGATGTGTAAGGAAGAAAGTTTGGCATTTGTTAAGCGTTCACTCCTTTCATTGATCATATCGAAAAAACTAGCTAGGGTTGGTCGATAAATCATCATATGATAAAAAAAAAATCTTGTCGAGAATAGTTAACAATGGGATGCCAAGTATCATATATGCAAAATCTATCTTCAAAAGTTTGATCGTAACAAATCTTCTATTCCAGGGGAGGGCAAATTTGTCTAGAAAATAGGAAAAATAAATATAAACCGTAGTCCTCACCTTCCGTTGAACACAAGGCCTTCCTTTTAGCTCGGGTTTTTGAGATACTATACTCCTCGTCTTCCTTTGAACCCGAAGCATTTCTTTTAGCTGGCGGCTTGTTAAGTTTGTATACTCCTCGTCTTTCTTTGAACCCAAAGCCTTTTGCTCCTTTAATCCATTGAGGAGCTACATCGTCTTTGTAACAATAGTCAAGAAATAGTTCTTGTCCAGAAAATAAATTTTCACTAGCAAATATTCCAACCTTGTGATCCCAACAAATGGGTAACAATAATCAAGAAAATGATACATACCCATTTGCTGGGAATCACAGGGTTAGAATATTTGATAGTGAAAAGTTATCAACTGGACAAAGAACTATTCTTGATTATTTTTACAAATAGAACGTAGCTCCACAATGGGTAAAGGATAAAAAGGCTTCGGGTTCGAAGAAACACTAGGTGTATACACCTCGAGAAGCCGAACCAAAAGAAAGCCTTCGGGTTCAAAAAATGACGAGGAGTATACTATCCTAAAAACCCGAGCTAAAAGAAAGGCCTCGGGTTCAAGGGAATTATGTGAGGACTAGGATTTACATTGATTCTTCTTATTCTCTAGAAAAATTCCCACTCCCGTGGAATATAAGATTTGTTACCATCAAATGTTTGAAGATAGATTTTGCAGATATGATACTTGGCAGCACATTGTTAACTCTTTTTGAACTTGTCTGGTTTTGGTATAATTTCCTAATGTTCTAGAATCTAAATACACCACAGCAACACTAACTTAAGATATATTCAAATGTTCTTTACCAGAAAGTATTGATGTTATCCTTGCATGGAAGTCATGAAAATTTATGAAACCTGTGATAGAGGATTAATATAAATAGTTTCATTTTTCACAATTACTAATTTCTATATCAACAATTTATGTTATTTGTGTTTTGCATAGTCTCATAGAAGTTTCCATTTCAACTGTATGCATCTGCAGTTGGTAGTTTGATGTATGCTATGGTGTGTGCAAGGCCAGATATTGCTAATGCAGAGGGAGTTGTTAGCAGGTTCATGTCTAATCCATGAAAAGAGCATTGGAAGCAGTCAAGTGGTTGTTGCGCTACTTGAAAGGCACATCCAAGGTTGAATTGTGTTTTACTAGAAAAAATGTTATCTTGGAACGGTTCTCTGATGCATATTTGGGTGGATGTTTGGATACAAGAAAAGTACTACGGGATATATTTTCACTTTAGGTGGCACAACAATTAGTTGGATGTCTCGACTTCAAAAGCGTGTTGCTCTTTCAACCACAGACGGAGAATATATGGCTATCTCTGAAGCTACCAAGGAGATGATTTAGTTTAAAATTTTTCTTGAGGAGTTAGGCAAGAAATAGGCGGAGAGTGCTTTGTATAAAAATGGTACTTTGTCCTTGAAGAAAATCTTTTGTTCAAATAATCCTGTAGATATGTTGACTAAGGTGGTTACCAATGAAAAGTTGAAGTTTTGCATAGTTTCAACTGGCCTTCAGAATTGATTGATGAGAAAGCGTTGTACTAGTTAGAGTTATTGATTGAAGTATTTGGTGTTACAAGACTTGCAAGAGTGAAGCGAAGATGTGGTCAGACTCCAAGTGGGAGATTGTTAACTATGTGGAGCCTATAGGCTGTCCAGGGCCTCTGAGGCAGACTCGGGGCCTGAGTTAAACAACAACACTCTGAACGTCACGGCCTGAGTGCCAGATTTTAAGCTTTGGCCCATTTGTTGAGATAGGCACAGTTTCTTCTATTATAAATATTCTCTTATAATTGTAAAAACCCCAAGACAACATAACACAACATAATTGTGAGAGATCATTACAAAATTAGTGCGGCTTGTGGAGTTAGGAATTTCTGAATTACGTAAATCTTTGTCTTGTATGATTGTCCTTTATTTTCTTTTTCTTGTTTACTAGCTTTGTTTACGGATTTTTTTTGCTTTGGTTGTTGTATACTCAACATTTACTATACATTCTTTTATCTCTATGATGTTTCTAATTATGCATATCTGATATACAATGTTCCTTAGTCGAAACTCTCTATACAATAATAAGAGAAAAAATGTATATAGGTGTTAATTAGTTACAGTGGAGAGTTGCATTAATATATTCTACTTCAAAAGCAACATAATCACCCCAACAAAAAAAAAACTCAACATAATCACCCTTTGTTTTTTTGTGACAAACAACATAATCATAGTTGGCTAGGTTCAATAACAATAAAACGCAAAAATGATTGGTGACGCCGAGGAATCAGGAGTAGCGAGCCAGTGTGGTACTGAAAGTTGGGTAGTTTGGGAATTTGAAGAGAAAGGTTGGTAGAGTTGGGAAAGCAACCTAAATGATGGGCATACCAGAAATAGATTTATGCCCCCATTTCCGTCGCAGAAGATGGTCTCTGATTGTAGTTAATAATTTATTTTTAATTAATGAATACAATTTACAATTGTACACACAATACAAAACCCATGTATGCCAACCTGTTTACAGTCCGAGTGTTCTCTACAAACCCAAGAACTAATTACAGGTCATGTGTTTAATGGTGTGTTTAACCTAGGAAATGATGATCTTTTTGTATATGTAATCTAGCTATGTGCCAATTAAATGTAATATGTTGTGTTCAATATGGTTAATTTTTATGTGTGTATGTTGTTTAATTTGTTTGATTCTGATGAATTGAATGTGCACCTATGGTCGCTGATCCACAGTCCCCCAAAACCATAGGCCCCTAAATTTGTATATCCATATATTATAAGTATTGAAAATTAACAAAAAAGACAACAAGAGTGGCTCTTTTTAAGTGAATTTGTTGTTCTTATTGTTGTTAACTTATTTTATTCAGGAAAAAAACACTTAAATTTATATTGAAGGTCCAATCTTAAGATTTGGCATAAGGCCCCAATCCTTTTGTAGCGGCCCTGTTGTGAATGTGTAAAGATTGTGTATTTTGTGTCTATTACATAATTATTAAATTATTGGATTGTGTCTAATGGATTATTAAAATTATTAGAATGCATATTAGATTAATAAATTATTTCAGTTGACGTACTCGAATGGGCATTGTGTAAATGTTGTTTCTGCAAGTCACTTTTTCTGCACTTAAAATGTTAATGTCAGGCCTTACACAAATTGTGTGTGTATATGTTGTTAATTTGTAAATGGTGATATATATTGTATTTTAACGATGTATAGCAAGTGTAGGTTGCTATTGGAGGATTTATGTGTTCTTCTTTACTAACTTATCATTCATTTCTAAAAGGGTGATTATTTAAGAAATTTCATTTACATCATATGTTTAATACTCTCTTTACAAGTGTTATGTTAATACCGATTGTACCATTTCATTGTTAATATGTAAAAATAACTAGAACGCTAAAAACTAATTTCAGTTATTAGTAAAATATTAACTCATCTATCCTAATATTTAGTAAGATAATAATTCACATTTGTATATCATAATAATTGTGGTTCCTTTCAAGGAATCACATGTTTAACCCATCAAAATTTGTAAAACAAGGAATTACATAGTTCGGTTCCCTGCTTATATTCTAAAATCTTAAGTCAATGTTTTGACTGTGTTCACTTTGTATATATTTTAGAGATTTCAATGTATTTAATTAATTTTTACACATGGATGACAAGTATGACAAGAAAACTATGGAAACTTTTGAAACATTTCCATAGTGCAATGATCGTTGTATTGTGGTTCACAATCCTAAAAAATATACTAGTGACCTGTAATATAATACAACAAATTGTACTTGCATCTTTCCCCAATTATGATTTAGACCTATGTACTTCCCATGGACAGAGACTTCAACAATCTGGAAGTGAGTGGGGTGTAAAATGATTGGGGTAGAACTATGTACCCCTTTGCTCACATCATATTGAGTTGGTTGGTACGCTACCATTTTATTCCGATATAAATTGATGATGCTCGTATTGAGGTTGGCAGCCAAACCCGAGTATAATATTTTGTTTTTTATAGTTTGTGCTCCATCTGAGTACATGATCTACAAACATTGAATATCTTTTTATTTAAACTATATAAATAGTGATTTATTCAAAAATAAAAATAATGTTATTAAAAACATAATAATCACCCATTGAAAGTGTATTAAGTATATATGAGGATAATTGTTGCATTATAAACTTGAATAAATAATATTTTATGAAAATTAATGACAATTTTTTAAATTTAAAGTTCACCCTTTATATTTACAATTATAGGCCTGCATTGAAAAACTGTTTTAACCTTAGTTATTTGAGGGGAGCTTGGTGAACATTAAGCTATAAAAAAATTAGTATTCAATTTTATAAAAAAATCTTGAAATTTACTTTTATGAAAATTTTGTTTAAATATAGATTATTTAAAAATAAGAAACCTATACTATCTACCCTATTGAAATATTAAAAAGTTTGGTTGGTGGTGAATTTACTTAATTACCCTTACTTATTTATAAAAAAATATTAAATAATAACATTACTTGTTTATAACCATGCTAAAACATATTATAGATTTTTCCGAACAAAACTCCTCACTCCAAAAATATCACAGACAATTAACATTTTCAACTTAATTTTTCTATTTTCCTTACTAAAATCCCTTCCTGTTCTAAAACTATCACCGACAAACCTATTACTTATTTATTTTAAAACTTAATTTAATGGTTTTAATTATTAATAAAGTTTGTGAAAATAAATTATTTTGTCCTTAAACTATATTTTGTTTTGGGTTTAGGCCCCTAAAAGAAAAAATATAACTGACAACCTTGTGTCTATATTTGACTAACGACTTTTAGTCTATCTTTTAATTAAAATATATTACCTTTTATAATATATCTTTCACTCATTAATTTTTCTTTTTTGTAATTATATATCTTCATAATATTATATATCTATCAATTATTAATACATTCCAAAAAATAGCATCTTCTTGATAAAAATATCAATTATACTTTATCCAATATTTCTCTTATACTTTTTACTTTAAAAAAATATTATATTATATTATAAGAAGTGGGGTTTCACATAGTTTATAAGCTAGTATGATTAAAGAACAAACATTAAACATTTGGTTGGTTCGTCATTTTTTGGTACTTCATTCTTAATTACCCTTATCGATTATTTTTCACTTAATTAGATTTTATTTTGGACCCAAAATAAAATAAAATAACTTTTTTAGGACCTTATTTGAAAGTTATTAAAATAAATTTAACTATTTCACAAATCTATTGTAATTAAAACACTTACAATACATCCAATTATTTAATTTAAACATATATATACGGTTTATTTATCTTAAAATGTGAGATTAATTATTTTAAAAATTTATTAGAATCAAAATATTTATATAAAAATCAATATTTAAAAAATAAAAAGTATATTAGAAAATAAATGACAAATATTTCAAGGGGATATAAGCCATTAACAATTGTATATAAGAAAGTACCAGTTCGTTAAAAGATTATAAACTTATTTAATAATTATTGTCCATTTCTTTTCTTTTTCACATCGGGAACATTCTAGAACATTTTTTATCTAGTATATATACTATCAACCATTCTACCATTGCACCTCACAACTCATTTCACTCAAACCCTAGGCGCCGCTCTATACCAATTGACTAATTTCTTTTATCATTTCACACAAATCCTAGGCGCGGCTGTTTCAACACACAATGTCTTCTTTTGTGATTTCACCAGAACCCTTCCATTCCATCTCTCAATCTTCTTTCATTGTTTCATTTAAACCTTATTTTCACTCGAGTCTCACATATACAATCAAATTTGTTCTTTAGCTTTTTGTTCTTTGGTAAAATTATATATGTATATGTATGTAAATTGGGATGACTCCTCAACATATCTCACAATTGAATTTATTTATTTATTTATGTTTTTATATTTGATAAGAAGTTTTAAATTTTTCAAGTTCATTTGTTTTGATAGATATTTTAAAAACTTTCAATAATAAATTATATATCATGATAACAAATATTGGCATTTGTGGTAGTGCTGAGCTAGAGGTAGTGGTAAATCAATGCAATGGAAGGGTGGCTATGTTTACAAAGTCAAGGTATACAATAATGTGTGTGTAAATATGTAGTCATAATCTGTTCTTCTTATATTTAAAAATTCCAATGTGTATTAATACTTGTTAGATGCAGATGGTTCCAAAACTCCACAATTTACCAAGAGAATACACTGGAGTACTCTCTACTTGATGGTCCTAGTAAGCTCATTATAATTTAAACTTTATTTATGATATTATTGTGATGTGTTCTCTTGTTATGTATATGATTGTTATGGAATCGTTATGTATATGATTGTTCTAGAGATTTACTATCTCAATCATGCTGAGTCTAACGATAAAAGATGGTAAACTTAGAGTAACGGCCAATTATATATGTACGCAATGATAAGATGTGTAAGGAAGAAAGATTGGCATTTGTTAAGTGTTCTCGAATATTGAAAAATATTTATTTCTTGTGGAAACATATAAGAAGATGACACTGAAGCCACACTTCACTCCTTTCATTGATCATATAGAAAAAACTAGCTAGGGTTGGTCAATAAGTCATCATATGATAAAAAAAAATCTTGTGGAGAATAGTTAACAATGGGATTCCAAGTATCATATATGCAAAATCTATCTTCAAAAGTTTGATCGTAACAAATCTTCTATTCCAGGGGAGGGCAAATTTGTCTAGAAAATAGGAAGAATAAATATAAACCGTAGTCCCCACCTTCCCTTGAACACAAGGCCTTCCTTTTAGCTCGGGTTTTTGAGATACTATACTCCTCGTCTTCTTTTGAACCCGAAGCATTTCTTTTAGCTCGCGGCTTGTTAAGTTTGTATACTCCTCGTCTTTCTTTGAACCCAAAGCCTTTTGCTCCTTTAATCCATTGAGGAGCTACATCGTCTTTGTAACAATAGTCAAGAATTAGTTCTTGTCCAGTAGATAAATTTTCACTAGCAAATATTCCAACCTTGTGATCCCAACAAATGGGTAACAATAAT
This sequence comes from Heracleum sosnowskyi, assembly GCA_030848705.1. Classification (NCBI taxonomy): domain Eukaryota; kingdom Viridiplantae; phylum Streptophyta; class Magnoliopsida; order Apiales; family Apiaceae; genus Heracleum; species Heracleum sosnowskyi. Next base: position 127,674,136 of record CM061240.1, read on the forward strand.
CAAGAAAATGATACATACCCATTTGCTGGGAATCACAGGGTTAGAATATTTGATAGTGAAAAGTTATCAACTGGACAAAGAACTATTCTTGATTATTTTTACAAATAGAACGTAGCTCCTCAATGGGTAAAGAATAAAAAGGCTTCCGGTTCGAAGAAACACTAGGTGTATACACCTCGAAAAGCCGAACCAAAAGAAAGCCTTCGGGGTCAAAGAATGATGAGGAGTATACTATCTTAAGAACCCGGGCTAAAAGAAAGGCCTCGCGTTCAAGGGAATTATGCGAGGACTACGATTTACATTGATTCTTCTTTAGACAAATTCCCACTCCCGTGGAATATAAGATTTGTTACCATCAAATGTTTGAAGATAAATTTTGCAGATATGATACTAGGCAGCACATTGTTAACTCTTTTGTAACTTGTCTGGTTTAGGTATAATTTCCTAATGTTCTAAAATCTGAATACACCACAGCAACACTAACATAAGATATATTCAAATGTTCTTTACCAGAAAGTATTGATGTTATCCTTGCATGGAAGTCATGAAAATTTATGAAACGTGTGATAGAGGATTAATATAAATAGTTTCATTTTTCACAATTACTAATTTCTATATCAACAATTTATGTTATTTGTGTTTTGCATTGTCTCACAGAAGTTTCCATTTCAACTGTGTATGCATCTGCAGTTGGTAGTTTGATGTATGCTATGGTGTGTACAAGGCCAGATATTGCTAATGCAGTGGGAGTTGTTAGCAGGTTCATGTCTAATCCATGAAAAGAGCATTGGAAGCAGTCAAGTGGTTGTTGCGCTACTTGAAAGGCACATCTGAAGAAATAAATAGTATAAGACTCTTAACACACACAGATAAACACTTATAAACTTGGAAAAACAAAGTTGATTATTCCAGATGATAATTACAACGGGACTACAAAACAAATAAATAGATAGCTAGAAAAACTAAGACTCCTACTCTCCTGCAACATCCTCCTATTTTATCTCCATGACACCCACTTTCTTAATAATACTGGCCACTATTATAAAGACCAAGTCCAGCCCGTTACAATAGTTGACACCATCTTTATTTAAAACATAACTTAAATAAAACACATATTCAAATTATTTCCAACAAGCACCTCCTAATTTAAATCTGTGTTTGCAGGTTCTTGATTCCAAGCAATGCACGCATCTGTTCAAACTTTACTGTCGCCATCGCTTTTGTTAACACATCTGCTCGTTGAAATTTTGTCCCGATATGCTTTATCACAATCTCCCCTCTCTCAACACATTCCCGAATAAAATGATAGCGGATATCGATATGCTTACTACGTCCATGAAACACCGGGTTTTTAGCTAGGTCTATTGCAGACTTATTATCAATGTAAAGGATTACAGGACCAATGTCTTTATTTGTGAGCTTTCCGAGTAAGTTTCGCACCCATATACCTTGACACGCGGCTGCTGTAGCTGCCATGAACTCAGCTTCACAGGATGATAAAGCCACACAACGTTGCTTTTGCGAGACCCATGTAATCAGTGATTCGTTCAAATAAAAAGCCATTCCTGCTGTACTCTTCCGGTCATCGATTTGCCCTGCCAAGTCGCTATCGGAATACCCACAAAGAATATTGTTTTCACTGCTCTTATTGTAAACTAACCCATAATTTAACGTACCTTTCAAATACCTTAGCACTCGTTTCACTGCATCGAGGTGTAGCTCAGTGGGTCGTTCCATGTACCGGCTTATGATTCCAACAGCGAAAGCAATGTCGGGTCTAGTATGTACTAGATATCGTAATCCTCCCACAATACTCTTAAACTGAGTTGAATCAACAGATTTCCCGGTATCGTCTTTGTGCAGCTGAGTTGCTGGCTCCATAGGGTATTTAGTAGCTTTACACTCTGCCATTCCACTTTTTTCCAATACCTTCTTAGCATATGCCGTCTGCTTGAGCTCTATGTAGTCCTTCCCTTGGACCACCTCAATGCCGAGATAGTGAGACAGTTTTCCGAGATCACTCATTTCAAAATGCATGCTCATCTATTCCTTGAAACTTTTTATCAATGATAAGCTCGTACCCGTAACTAGCAAATCATCCACATACACTCCAATGATCAACGTTTCGTCTCCTTCACGTCTTGTGTACACTGCATGTTCGTACGGGCACCTTGTGAAACCCAGATTCTCCAAACACTTGTTTAACTTCGCATACCAGGCCCGGGGAGCCTGTCGAAGTCCGTAGAGGGCTTTTACCAACTTGTAAACTAGGTGTTCCTTTCCTTTTCTCACAAAACCTTCAGGCTGTTGTACGTAAACGTCCTCTTGCAAGTCCCCGTTCAAGAATGCTGACTTTACGTCCAAATGGTGGACTTCCCATCCGCTTTTTGCTGCCAAAGCCAATAACAATCTTACAGTTTCCAATCTGGTGACGGGTGCGAACACCTCCTCAAAATCGACACCTTGTCTTTGTACGTAACCCTTTGCTACAAGCCGTGCCTTGTGCTTCACTACCTCACCTTCAGCATTTTTCTTCAACTTATAAACCCATTTGAGACCAATCGGTTTGTGCCCATCAGGTAATGAAACAAGCTTCCAGTTGTTATTTTTCTCGATTGCTGCAATCTCTGCTTTCATGGCTTCTTCCCAGTCTTGTTCACGGGCTGCCTGTGTGTAGCTGACTGGTTCCTCAGTTCCAATTCCCAGAAATAGAAGTTCAGTGTCTTCGTTGTCGTCCTCAGACTGAGCATAGATGCTGCTTAGTCTTCGAAAACGACATGGATTATCTGACACCGTTGAGCCTCCTTCAACTGACTGTGTCGACCCCTGTGATTCACTAGGCTGTGATGGCAGTACCGATCCTTGCGTTGGGGTAACAGGTGTACTGACCTCCTGGACAGTGTCTTCCGATTGAACTCCTTCGACTATGATGAACTGAGTGTGTGTCTCAGTTGCTGCAACGTCATCTTCAGCCCAGGTCCATGTCTTGGACTCATCGAAAACTACATCTCGACTAACATGGACTTTGTTTTCTGCAGGGTCGTAAAGTCTTTGACCTTTCGTCCCAGGCTCTCGCCCAAAATAAACCACCAATTTTGAACGATCGTCCAGCTTCTTTGTGTAAACATTCGGGATTTTCATGTATGCACAGCAGCCAAAAACTTTGATATGTCCAACATCTGGTTTCTTTCCGGACCATGCTTCATAAGGTGTGCTGTTTGTGAGCCCTCGTGTGGGTAATCGATTTAGGACATAGACAGAATGCCTCACGGCCTCACCCCAGAACTTTGACGGAACGTTTCTCTCCTTTAGAAAGCTTCTGGCCATTGACACCACGGTCCTGTTTCTCCGCTCGACTACCCCATTCTGTTGTGGGGTATATGGTGTTGTGTATTGCCTTGAAATTCCAGCTTCCTCACAATATTTCTCGAACTTGTGAGAACAAAACTCACCTCCTCTGTCTGTACGCAAGGCTTTGATTGTCTGGTCACGTTCTTTTTCGACAAGAACACGAAATTTGGCGAACATTTCTAATGCTTCATTCTTTGCTGTCAAGAAATAAACCCACATTTTCTTACTGAAATCATCAACCAAAAGCAGAAAATACCTCTTTCCTGACGGGGTGCAAGGCGATATTGGTCCGCAGAGATCCCCGTGTATGAGCTCTAATACTTTGGTTGACTTGTACATCGATTGTGTTGGGAATGGTCTCCTAGTTTGCTTCGCCATGAGACATCCATCGCACGATTTGCGTGGGTGTTTGAAATTAGGCAGTCCCTTCACCATCTCGTGTCTTTTCATAAGGTTCATTGCATCAAAATTAACATGACCCAGCCGAGAATGCCATACCAGTGTGTCAGCTTCGACTTTTGTAAGCATGCATGAGCCTTGTGTATCTCTGAGAGCAATTTTGTACAATCGGTTTGCTGATCTTCGGACTCTCATGAGTAATCTCCCTCCTTTGTCGTATGCCCACAAAGAATCATCTTGCAATACTACTTTATTCCCCTGTTCTGACATTTGCCCGAGGCTCAGTATGTTGCTGCACAGACTTGGAATATAGAGTACATCATCAAACACTATTTCCTCACCATTCTTGCAGTGGAAAGCAATCGAACCCTTTCCTTTAATACAAACAGTAGAGCCGTCTCCAAATTTCACTTCCCCAGTTACACCCTCATCGAATTTTGAAAACTTTAGTTTGTCACCAGTCATATGATTACTGGCCCCATTGTCTAAATACCAGATTTGAGAAGTCTTTTTAACTGTCACTTCGCTGGTACCTAGCCTGGGGTTGACATTCTTCTCATTCAGCAGCACGAGTTTGGGTTCACTTTCATCAGTCTCGGACAGCAGCAATGCTGGCTCGTCATCCCTTATTTGAACAAGATTTGCTTCTGATTTTTGACCACGTTCCCGTCGGGGTCGTTTGCATTCTGCAGCGAAATGCCCCAAGACACTGCAGTTGAAACACCGCACTAAGCTCCTGTCACGTCCACCATTACTCTGATATGCACGACCATTACGTCCCTTAAAACCTGGTGCTCCTTCGCCATTCTCCTTTGATGTTCTTTTGAGCCAATCTTCCCGTGACAACAAAAGTTTGCTGTCTTCATCTTTCTCACGCCTGCTCCACTCTTCTGCAGTTAGGAGTAGCTTAGTTCCATCCTTGGTTCCAGTCCCTGAATTCTGTCCTTTCAGTCTTTCATCGTGGGCTTGAAGAGACCCAAAAGCTTCTTCGACTGTCATGGTTTCGAGGTCCCCAAACTGTTCGATTGTGGAAGCAATCTGGAGGAACCTAGATGGGACAGCCCGTAACAGTTTTTTGACAACATAAGATTCTTTCATCTCCTCGCCCAGCGCTCGAATGGTAGACACCAAACCATTGAGCTTCATATAAAACTCGTCCAAATGATCTCCTTCGTCCATATGCAGTGACTCAAACTCTGCTTTCAACGTCTGAACCTTGGCTTTCTTCACCCGATCAGCTCCTTGGCACATCACCTTGATGGCGTCCCAGCCTTCCTTCGCTGTCTTTTTCTCAGCTATTGATAGTAGAACCTCCTCCGGTATGCCTTGGTATATCATAGCCAATGCAACCTTATCGTTTTTCTCGTCCACCACAGCTTTTTCATCACTTGGTTCTACCGTACTCCATACTCCTTGAGCTTACATGAACACCTTCATCTTAAGTGCCCATGCCGTGTAGTTCCCTTTTGCCAGCATCGGGTATGTTAACCCGATAGAACCAACCTTGCCTTTTCCCGTGTCCATCCTCGTAGTGAATATCCTGAAAATAAAAGCTCTGATACCACGTGAAGAAATAAATAGTATAAGACTCTTAACACACACAGATAAACACTTATAAACTTGGAAAAACAAAATTGATTATTCCAGATGATAATTACAACGGGACTACAAAACAAATAAATAGATAGCTAGAAAAACTAAGACTCCTACTCTCCTGCAACATCCTCCTATTTTATCTCCATGACACCCACTTTCCTAATAATACTGGCCACTATTATAAAGACCAAGTCCAGCCCGTTACAATAGTTGACACCATCTTTATTTAAAACATAACTTAAATAAAACACATATTCAAATTATTTCCAACAACATCCAAGGTTGAATTGTGTTTTAGTAGAAAAGATGTTATCTTATTGTTGTTAACTTATTTTATTCAGGAAAAAAACAATTAAATTTATATTGAAGGCCCAATCTTAAGATTTCGCATAAGGCCCCATTCCTTTTGTAGCGGCCTGTTGTGAATGTGTAAAGATTGTGTATTTTGTGTCTATTACATAATTATTAGATTATTGGATTGTGTCTAATGGATTATTAAAATTATTAGAATGCATATTAGATTAATAAATTATTTTAGTTGACGTACTCAAATGGGCATCAAGTCCTGCACTTAAAATGTTAATGTCAGGCCTTACACAAATTGTGTGTGTATATGTTGTTAATTTGTAAATGGTGATATATATTGTATTTGAACGATGTATAGAAAGTGTAGGTTGCTATTGGAGGATTTATGTGTTCTTCTTTACTAGCTTATCATTCATTTCTAAAAGGGTGATTATTTAAAAAATTTCATTTACATCATATGTTTAATACTCTCTTTACAAGTGTTATGTTAATACCCATTGGACCATTTCATTGTTAATATGTAAAAATAACTAGAAAGCTAAAAACTAATTTCACTTATTAGTAAAATATTAACTCATCTATCCTAATATTTAGTAAGATGATAATTCACATTTGTATATCATAATAATTGTGGTTCCTTTCAAGGAATCACATGTTTAACCCATCAAAATTTGTAAAACAAGGAATTACATAGTTCGGTTCCCTGCTTATATTCTAAAATCTTAAGTCAATGTTTTGACTGTGTTCACTTTGTATATATTTTAGAGATTTCAATGTATTTAATTAATTTTTACACATGGATGACAAGTATGACAAGAAAACTATGGAAACTTTTGAAACATTTCCATAGTGCAATGATCGTTGTATTGTGGTTCACAATCCTAAAATATATACTAGTGACCTCTAATATAATACAAAAAATTGTACTTGAGGGGAGCTTGGTGAACATTAAGCTATAAAAAAAATTAGTATTCAATTTTATAAAAAAATCTTGAAATTTACTTTTATGAAAAATTTGTTTAAATATAGATTATTTAAAAATAAGAAACCTATACTATCTACCCTATTGAAATATTAAAAAGTTTGGTTGGTGGTGAATTTACTTAATTACCCTTACTTATTTATAAAAAAATATTAAATAATAACATTACTTGTTTATAACCATGCTAAAACATATTATAGATTTTTCCGAACAAAACTCCTCACTCCAAAAATATCACAGACAATTAACATTTTCAACTTATTTTTTCTATTTTCCTTACTAAAATCCCTTCCTGTTCTAAAACTATCACCGACAAACCTATTACTTATTTATTTTAAAACTTAATTTAAATGTTTTAATTATTAATAAAGTTTGTGAAAATAAATTATTTTGTCCTTAAACTATATTTTGTTTTGGGTTTAGGCCCCTAAAAGAAAAAATATAACTGACAACCTTGTGTCTATATTTGACTAACGACTAGTCTATCTTTTAATTAAAATATATTATCTTTTATAATATATCTTTCACTCATTAATTTTTCTTTTTTGTAATTATATATCTTCATAATATTATATATCTATCAATTATTAATACATTCCAAAAAATAGCATCTTCTTGATAAAAATATCAATTATACTTTATCCAATATTTCTCTTATACTTTTTACTTTAAAAAACTATTATATTATATTATAAGAAGTGGGGTTTCACACAGTTTATAAGCTAGTATGATTAAAGAACAAACATTAAACATTTGGTTGGTTCGTCATTTTTTTGTACTTCATTCTTAATTACCCTTATTGATTATTTTCCACTTAATTAGATTTTATTTTGGACCCAAAATAAAATAAAATAACTTTTTTAGGACCTTATTTGAAAGTTATTAAAATAAATTTAACTATTTCACAAATCTATTGTAATTAAAACACTTAAAATACATCCAATTATTTAATTTAAACATGTATATACGGTTTATTTATCTTAAAATGTGAGATTAATTATTTTAAAAATTTATTAGAATCAAAATATTTATACAAAAATCAATATTTAAAAAATAAAAAGTATATTAGAAAATAAATGACAAATATTTCAAGGGGATATAAGCCATTAACAATAGTATATAAGAAAGTACCAGTTCGTTAAAAGATCATAAACTTATTTAATAATTATTGTCCATTTCTTTTCTTTTTCACATCGGGAACATTCTAGAACATTTTTTATCTAGTATATATACTATCAACCATTCTACCATTCCACCTCACAACTTATTTCACTCAAACCCTAGGCCCCTCTCTATACCAATTGACTAATTTCTTTTCTCATTTCACACAAATCCTAGGCGCAGCTGTTTCAACACACAATGTCTTCTTTTGTGATTTCACCAGAACCCTTCCATTCCATCTCTCAATCTTCTTTCATTGTTTCATTTAAACCTTATTTTCACTCGAGTCTCACATATACAATCAAATTTGTTCTTTAGCTTTTTGTTCTTTGGTAAAATTATATATGTATATGTATGTAAATTGGGATGACTCCTCAACATATCTCACAATTGAATTTATTTATTTATTTATGTTTTTATATTTGATAAGAAGTTTTAAATTTTTCAAGTTCATTTGTTTTGATAGATATTTTAAAAACTTTCAATAATAAATTATATATCATGATAACAAATATTGGGCATTTCTGGTAGTGCTGAGCTAGAGGTAGTGGTAAATCAATGCAATGGAAGGGTGGCTATGTTTACAAAGTCAAGGTATACAATAATGTGTGTGTAAATATGTAGTCATAATCTGTGTGTAATAATGTGTGTGTAAATATGTAGTCATAATATGTACTCTCTACTTGATGGTCCTATAGTAAGCTCATTATAATTTAAAATTTATTTAGGATATTATTGTGATGTGTTCTCTTGTTATGTATATGATTGTTACGGAATCGTTATGTATATGATTGTTCTAGAGATTTACTATCTCAATCATGCTGAGTCTAACGATAAAAGATGGTAAACTTAGAGTAACGGCCAATTATATATGTACGCAATGATAAGATGTGTAAGGAAGAAAGTTTGGCATTTGTTAAGTGTTCTCGAATATTGAAAAATATTTATTTCTTGTGGAAACATATAAGAAGATGACACTGAAGCCACACTTCACTCCTTTCATTGATCATATAGAAAAAACTAGCTAGGGTTGGTCAATAAGTCATCATATGATAAAAAAAAAATCTTGTGGAGAATAGTTAACAATGGGATTCCAAGTATCATATATGCAAAATCTATCTTCAAAAGTTTGATCGTAACAAATCTTCTATTCCAGGGGAGGGCAAATTTGTCTAGAAAATAGGAAGAATAAATATAAACCATAGTCCCCACCTTCCCTTGAACACAAGGCCTTCCTTTTAGCTCGGGTTTTTGAGATACTATACTCCTCGTCTTCTTTTGAACCCGAAGCATTTCTTTTAGCTCGCGCCTTGTTAAGTTTGTATACTCCTCGTCTTTCTTTGAACCCAAAGCCTTTTGCTCCTTTAATCCATTGAGGAGCTACATCGTCTTTGTAACAATTGTCAAGAATTAGTTCTTGTCCAGTAGATAAATTTTCACTAGCAAATATTCCAACCTTGTGATCCCAACAAATGGGTAACAATAATCAAGAAAATGATACATACCCATTTGCTGGGAATCACAGGGTTAGAATATTTGATAGTGAAAAGTTATCAACTGGACAAAGGACTATTCTTGATTATTTTTACAAATAGAACGTAGCTGCTCAATGGGTAAAGAATAAAAAGGCTTCGGGTTCGAAGAAACACTAGGTGTATACACCTCGAAAAGCCGAACCAAAAGAAAGCCTTCGGGGTCAAAGAATGATGAGGAGTATACTATCTTAAGAACCCGGGCTAAAAGAAAGGCCTCGGGTTCAAGGGAATTATGTGAGGACTACGATTTACATTGATTCTTCTTATTCTCTCTAGACAAATTCCCACTCCCGTGGAATATAAGATTTGTTACCATCAAATGTTTGAAGATAAATTTTGCAGATATGATACTTGGCAGCACATTGTTAACTCTTTTGTAACTTGTCTCGTTTAGGTATAATTTCCTAATGTTCTAAAATCTGAATACACCACAACAACACTAACTTAAGATATATTCAAATGTTCTTTACCAGAAAGTATTGATGTTATCCTTGCATGGAAGTCATGAAAATTTATGAAACGTGTGATAGAGGATTAATGTAAATAGTTTCATTTTTCACAATTACTAATTTCTATATCAACAATTTATGTTATTTGTGTTTTGCATAGTCTCACAGAAGTTTCCATTTCAACTGTATGCATCTGCAGTTGATAGTTTGATGTATGCTATAGTGTGTACAAGGCGATATTGCTAATGCAGTGGGAGGGAGTTGTTAGCAGGTTCATGTCTAATCCATGAAAAGAGCATTGGAAGCAGTCAAGTGGTTGTTGAGCTACTTGAAAGGCACATCCAAGGTTGAATTGTGTTTTAGTAGAAAAGATGTTATCTTATTGTTGTTAACTTATTTTATTCAGGAAAAAAACACTTAAATTTATATTGAATTGTGTATTTTGTGTCAATTACATAATTATTAGATTATTGGATTGTGTCTAATGGATTATTAAAATTATTAGAATGCATATTAGATTAATAAATTATTTTAGTTGACGTACTCAAATGGGCATCAAGTCCTGCACTTAAAATGTTAATGTCAGGCCTTACACAAATTGTGTGTGTATATGTTGTTAATTTGTAAATGATGATATATATTGTATTTGAATAGCAAGTGTAGGTTGCTATTGGAGGATTTATGTGTTCTTCTTTACTAGCTTATCATTCATTTCTAAAAGGGTGATTATTTAAAAAAATTCATTTGCATCATATGTTTAATACTCTCTTTACAAGTGTTATGTTAATACCCATTGGACCATTTCATTGTTAATATGTAAAAATAACTAGAAAGCTAAAAACTAATTTCACTTATTAGTAAAATATTAACTCATCTATCCTAATATTTAGTAAGATAATAATTCACATTTGTATATCATAATAATTGTGGTTGCTTTCAAGGAATCACATGTTTAACCCATCAAAATTTGTAAAACAAGGAATTACATAGTTAGATTCCGTGCTTATATTCTAAAATCTTAAGTCAATGTTTTGACTGTGTTCACTTTGTATATATTTTAGAGATTTCAATGTATTTAATTAATTTTTACATATGGATGACAAGTATGTCAAGAAAACTATGGAAACTTTTGAAACATTTCCATAGTGCAATGATTGTTGTATTGTGGTTCACAATCCAAAAAAAATATACTAGTGCCCTGTAATATAATACAACAAACTGTTCTTGCATCTTTCCCCAATTATGATTTAGACCTATGTACTTCCCATGGACCGAGACTTCACCAATCTGGCATTTTTTGAATATGTAATGATTTATTTGTAGAATTGTGTTCTAGAACCAGGAGGTGGTAATTTTGCAATCTTGTATCTTATCTTGATAGTCTTGGTGTTTTTTCCTATACTTTGAGATGATATGATGCAATGATATGATGCTAACAGAGTGTTGTGAGTGGGGTGTAAAATGATTGGGGCAGAACTATGTACCCCTTTGCTGAGATCATAATGAGTTGGTTGGTACGCTACCATTTTATTGGAATATAAACTGATGATGCGGTATTGAGGTTGGCAGCCAAACCGGAGTATAGTATTTTATTTTTTATAGTTTCTGCTCCATCTGAGTACATGATCTACAAACATTGAATATCTTTTTATTTAAACTATATAAATAGTGATTTATTCAAAAATAAAAAATAATGTTATTAAAAACATAATAATCACCAATTGAAAGTGTATTAAGTATATATGAGGATAATTGTTGCATTATAAACTTGAATAAATAATATTTTATGAAAATTAATGAATTTTTTTTAAATTTAAAGTTCACCCTTTATATTTACAATTATAGGCCTGCATTGAATAACTCTGTAAAGCATAATGTAACATAAGATGAAACAGAGATAACTACAACTCAACAAAGGACAGAACAAGACAGAGTGTAATATTAACAGAAGCACAGGAATCCAGAATCAAAGAAGAAAAAGTAAACTCAAAAAATCAAAATATAGTATGTATTCTTGAAGTCCGTAAACAGGTCACGGAAAGAAGTTCATGAAAATGTTCAAGCCTCAGTGACAATCAAAGAAACAAGATTTTCAAGACTACAGAAGTATGTGAATGATTTAGGGTTAAGTACCACAGGATTCCAGTGATTTATTTGAAGCAACCAGAATGACAAAGGACTTATCAGAGACCAGAGACCAAAATCAAACATAGCTTGAAAATACGAAGCAAATTTTTTTTAACTTTCAAAATTTTTCATTTGATTGGAATTTCTTGAATTTTAAACAATTTGAAATTTTCTACCATGAGTGCTCCAAAGACAACCACTGGTATTAAAGTTCCCCCGTTTACAAGAGATGATTTCGGTTTGTAGAAGACGAAGATGCTGTTATTTATTAAGGCATCGAATCCGTTGTATATTGGCATTTTAGAGAACGGACCATATGTACCTATGAAATCAGTTGATGAAACGACTACCCCTGAAGGTAACAGGATTCCTGATGGCACCCAACCTAAGGATATCTCTGAGTATACTGATTCAGACAAAGAACTGATTAGACTGGATACAGGTTTAATGCTGATATTGACGGACTCCGCAGACAAGGAAATGAGCTATCAAATAATGAGCTGCATAAGCGGGAAACATATGTGGGATACCATTAACCTAATAATGGAAGGAACTGAAGACGTGCAAGAAAACAGACTGGACATCCTGACTTCTCAGTATGAGTCTTTTAGGTCACTACCAGGAGAAAGTATAACTCAGGTCTTTGAGAAGTATACTAAACTCCTAAATGAGTTGGCAATGAAATGAAAGACTTATCCACTGAGAGAAACAAACAGGAAGTTCATGATGACGCTGCCCCATCATTTAGAACACAAGTCATCATCCATAAGGGAAAGAATAGACTTCACCAAGATGTCATTAGAGATGATCTATGGCAAGTTGAAGACTTATGAGATGGAACAGGAACAAAGAGTGATAATCTACGGATCAGGGACAGTGGATAACAAGCACAATGCACTTGTGAGATCAACAGCACTTGTAGTGGATGAACCAACAACTTCTGATATTCAGGTTCAAACCCCTAGAGCTGGAAAGGAGGTGATTATAGAAGCTGAGATGAATTCTGGAAATCTGGGTGTTGATGAAAGTGACTACTACACCCTGGAAGAGCTTGAGCAAATGGAAGACAAAGCCATGGCGTACTTAGCTGCAAAGTTTAGCCACATCCGTTTCAACAAAAACCCTAAGTACAAGTTCAAGGGCTCAACCAATAGATTCCAGAAGAGCAAGTATTCACCAGGCACTGGCTTTAAGGGAGGCTACAAGACTGGCATGATTGATAGAAGTAAATCAAGATGCTACAACTGCAATGAGTTAGGGCATTTTGCCACTGAATTCCAAAAGCCTCGTCAAGCAAGAGACAGAAAGGGAGTCTATGAAAAGAAAGACTCATATGAGGATTTGAAGAAGGAGAATGCCAAGCTGAAACAGCAAGTGGAGGCATTGTCTGGAAAGCAGAAAGGGAAAGCTTATATAGCAGAGGGAAAACACTGGGATGATACTGATTCGGATGAAGAGGAAGAAAATGTAAATGTTGCCCTAATGGCTGACTCTTCAGAGGAATCACCACAATTATCTCAGGTACCTATCTTAACGACAATTGACATGTCTAATTCTGAGTATAAGAAAACTGTGCAAGATCTTAGTGTAGAATTGTTTAATGTACACACGAGTATACTAAACTCCTAAATGAGTTGGCAATGAAAGGAAAGACTTATCCACTGAGAGAAACAAACAGGAAGTTCATGATGACGCTGCCCCATCATGTAGAACACAAGTCATCATCCATAAGGGAAAGAATAGACTTCACCAAGATGTCATTAGAGATGATCTATGGCAAGTTGAAGACTTATGAGATGGAACAGGAACAGAGAGTGATAATCTACGGATCAGGGACAGTGGATAACAAGCACAATGCACTTGTAAGATCAGCAGCACTTGTAGTGGATGAACCAACAACTTCTGATATTCAGGTTCAAACCCCTAGAGCTGGAAAGGAGGTGATTATAGAAGCTGAGATGGATTCTGGAAATCTAGGTGTTGATGAAAGTGACTACTACACCCTAGAGGAGCTTGAGCAAATGGAAGACAAAACCATGGCGTACTTAGCTGCAAAGTTTAGCCACATCCGTTTCAACAGAAACCCTAAGTACAAGTTCAAGGGCTCAACCAATAGATTCCAGAAGAGCAAGTATTCACCAGGCACTGGCTTTAAGGGAGGCTACAAGACTGGCATGATTGATAGAAGTAAATCAAGATGCTACAACTGCAATGAGTTAGGGCATTTTGCCACTGAATGCCAGAAGCCTCATCAAGCAAGAGACAGAAAGGGAGTCTATGAAAAGAAAGACTCATATGAGGATTTGAAGAAGGAGAATGCCAAGCTGAAACAGCAAGTGGAGGCATTGTCTGGAAAGCAAAAAGGGAAAGCTTATATAGCAGAGGGAAAACACTGGGATGATACTGATTCGGATGAAGAGGAAGAAAATGTAAATGTTGCCCTAATGGCTGACTCTTCAGAGGAATCACCACAATTATCTCAGGTACCTATCTTAACGACAATTGACATGTCTAATTCTGAGTATAAGAAAACTGTGCAAGATCTTAGTGTAGAATTGTTTAATGTACACACGAGTATACTAAACTCCTAAATGAGTTGGCAATGAAAGGAAAGACTTATCCACTGAGAGAAACAAACAGGAAGTTCATGATGACGCTGCCCCATCATGTAGAACACAAGTCATCATCCATAAGGGAAAGAATAGACTTCACCAAGATGTCATTAGAGATGATCTATGGCAAGTTGAAGACTTATGAGATGGAACAGGAACAGAGAGTGATAATCTACGGATCAGGGACAGTGGATAACAAGCACAATGCACTTGTAAGATCAGCAGCACTTGTAGTGGATGAACCAACAACTTCTGATATTCAGGTTCAAACCCCTAGAGCTGGAAAGGAGGTGATTATAGAAGCTGAGATGGATTCTGGAAATCTAGGTGTTGATGAAAGTGACTACTACACCCTAGAAGAGCTTGAGCAAATGGAAGACAAAACCATGGCGTACTTAGCTGCAAAGTTTAGCCACATCCGTTTCAACAGAAACCCTAAGTACAAGTTCAAGGGCTCAACCAATAGATTCCAGAAGAGCAAGTATTCACCAGGCACTGGCTTTAAGGGAGGCTACAAGACTGGCATGATTGATAGAAGTAAATCAAGATGCTACAACTGCAATGAGTTAGGGCATTTTGCCACTGAATGCCAGAAGCCTCGTCAAGCAAGAGATAGAAAGGGAGTCTATGAAAAGAAAGACTCATATGAGGATTTGAAGAAGGAGAATGCCAAGCTGAAACAGCAAGTGGAGGCATTGTCTGGAAAGCAGAAAGGGAAAGCTTATATAGCAGAGGGAAAACACTGGGATGATACTGATTCGGATGAAGAGGAAGAAAATGTAAATGTTGCCCTAATGGCTGACTCTTCAGAGGAATCACCACAATTATCTCAGGTACCTATCTTAACGACAATTGACATGTCTAATTCTGAGTATAAGAAAACTGTGCAAGATCTTAGTGTAGAATTGTTTAATGTACACACGAGTATACTAAACTCCTAAATGAGTTGGCAATGAAAGGAAAGACTTATCCACTGAGAGAAACAAACAGGAAGTTCATGATGACGCTGCCCCATCATGTAGAACACAAGTCATCATCCATAAGGGAGAGAATAGACTTCACCAAGATGTCATTAGAGATGATCTATGGCAAGTTGAAGACTTATGAGATGGAACAGGAACAGAGAGTGATAATCTACGGATCAGGGACAGTGGATAACAAGCACAATGCACTTGTAAGATCAGCAGCACTTGTAGTGGATGAACCAATAACTTCTGATATTCAGGTTTGTTAGGAATATGTTGTTCTTGATGATAAACATAAAACACTTAGTAGAATTTGTGTAAAGTCATTTTTGCAACTGTCAACGAAATGGCATGCTTTGCAGCATTCCGTTGACAGGAAGCTCATCAACGAAATGAGTGTTGTAGCAATTGCATTGTACAATACTTCTCAGTATGATAGGCATTCTGTTATATGTTTTAGATAGGTTTTCTAAGTCATGTTGACTAAGTACTAGATAGGCAAAATAGGTTGGTTAATTGTAAATATGTTATGCCTTGTAATTCTGCCTAAGTGAAGACATGTCAACGGTATGAAGATTACTCTGTCAACGGTATGGAGTTTACCCATCAACGAAACGAGGGAAACACCATCAACGGAATGAAGAATGAAGCTATCAACGAAACACATCTCCTTGCTATCAACGAATCAATGTTGCTTTTTGAACAGTTGACAAAGTGATAGTGACAGTTTACTGAACAGATCTAAAAGGAGATATGGAAGTGTACTTTGCATTGGAAGCCATCAAAGTGGATACTGGAAATAAGGAAACATTCCAATTTCCAATAAGGCTCTTGGAAATGATTATAATGAGCATGAAGACAAAAGCAAAGATCTCCAAGGACCATTGGACAAAAGGAATGAAAAGCAAGCTACTGATGGTTACTACATTTATTCTTTAGTTTAACCAAACGTAGAATTGTAAACTTGGGATATATAACCAAGTGTAGCAGTTACTTTAGAATTAAGAGAAGAAACACAAATAGATTGTACTAGCTATTTTTGAGAGCAATTCTTCTCTACAACCTTGTAACTGAGCAGCTGTGTACTTTTGTATCACAGATTATTTCCGCAATAAAAACACTTCAGTTGGATCATCAAACAATCCAACTGAATTATTTATATCTTGTGTTTTTATTTATTCAGTTCAGTTTAATTTTATAAAGTGTTTAGTTTCAAGAAAATATCAAGAATTGTATTCAACCCCCCCTTCTACAATTCTGTTAGGTCATTTGGGAATAACAATTGGTATCAAAGCGAGCTTCTAACATACAAGAAGTTTAAAAATCAAGACCAAAAACAGAAACCATGGTGAAGAAGGATGCAGGTGTGAAGATACCAGTTCTTGATAAAGACAATTACTTTCACTGGAAAGTAAAGATGCATTTACATCTCATGTCTATGGATGAGAGGTATGTAGACTGCATTGAGAAAGGTCCACACGTTCCCATGAAGCTTGATTCTAGAGTTGGACTGCCAGATGATGCACCTGATGTAGAGATTCCAAAAACTGTCTCAGAATGGACTGTTGAAGATATTGCAGAAGTCCATAAAGACAAAAGGACCATGAACATTCTGTTTAATGGTTTGGAGCAAGAGATGTTTGACAATGTTATCAACTGTACAACCTCTAAGGAAGTATGGGATACTGTTAGAACTCTCTGTGAAGGAACTGAGCAAGTCAGGGAAAATAAAATGCAACTCCTTATACAACAATATGAGCATTTTCATTTTAAAGCTGGTGAAACCCTAAATGACACGTTTAGTAGGTTTCAAAAGCTTTTGAATGGATTAAAGTTGTATGGGAGGATCTATCAAACCAAGGATTCAAACCTTAAATTTCTTAGAGCTCTTCCAAAAGAATGGAAGCCTATGACTGTTTCTCTCAGAAACACTCAAGAGTACAAAGACTACACTCTTGAAAGGCTTTATGGAACCTTGAAGACTTATGAGCTGGAAATGGAGCAAGATGAGGAAATTGAAAAGGTACAAAAGAAGGGTGGATCTATTGCATTGATTGCATCTGTGAACCAACTTGAAGATGACAATAAAGAAGCTGCAAAGGCCACAACTAGTCGAACTAGTTGTAGGAGTGATGTTAGCAAGGGTAAAGACAAGATGACAGAAGAAGAAGAATCAGAACCAGCCAACTTGGAGGACTTAGATGAGATTGATGAACACATTGCTTTTCTGTCTAGAAAATTCTCTAAGTTCAAGTTCAAAAGAAACTCAGAAGCAAGGCCACCAAGAAGAGACTTTCAACCTAGCAAAACAAACTGGATTGAAAAGTCTAAGTCAAAATGTTTCAATTGTGGAATGCTTGGTCACTTTGCTGGAGACTGCAGAAAGCCCAAGGTTGAGAAGGGCAACAGGAAATTTGAGCCTGTTGATTATAAAAAGAAATACTTTGAACTTCTCAAACAAAAAGAAAAGGCTTTCATGTCTCAGGAGTATGATTGGGCTGGTAATGGTGAAGATTCTGATGATGATGTTGAGTATGTCAACTTGGCTCTTATGGCTGACAATCATGAGCAGGAAGCAAGTTCCTCAAGCAACCAGGTAACAATTACTAATCTTTCTGAGCTTTCTAAAGAGGAATGCGACAGTGCAGTAAATGAAATGTCTACTGTATTATATAATTTGCGTGTTACTCTTAAATCACTTACTAAAGAGAATTCTAGAATAAAAGAGACCAATCTGCTCTTAAGTGATAGGAATGCAATGTTAGAAGCACAGCTCATTGAATTTGAGAAAATGAGATGTGTTAGTAGGGATGCTAAGAAGGAACTTGAGAACGTGTTACAAAGGGAAGAAATTCTTAAAACACAACTTGAGATAGAACAAGGTGTGATTGCAAAATGGAAGGATGCCAGGAATGTTGCTGCCAACATAATTAATGTTCAAGGCGTGGAATCCTTCTGTGAGCAATCATGGAAAAGGAACAAAGAGAAGCTAGGGTATGTTGGTGAAACCTTAGAATCAGAAACTGAGTCAACAAACAACAAGGATCATTTGTTGAAGGTTGATATGTCAACGGAATGCAATGTTTCGTTGACAGATGAACCATCAACCGATCAGGCTGTTTCGTTGACAGAGAAAAGAAAGGATGAACTCACTAGACTTAATAACAAGTATGGTCCTGTCACCAAGAACTTTGTTCAAGGTGAGTCTAGTAAATCAAAGAAAGTTGAGAAGCCTGTTGAGAGAGCTAATGTAGGTAACTTGTCTAACAAGCAATTGAAAGACAAGTTAGAGAAAGTTCAGGTTGAGGCTAAGGGAAATAAAAAGAATAACAGAAATGGCAAGGTAGGGATTAACAAACACAACAATTACACACCTGATAAATATGCACCTAGAAAGACATGTGTCAATTGTGGAAGTGTTAATCATTTATCTACTAACTGCAAATCTGTTAAGAAATCTGTTAATGTGAAAATGCCCAAGCCTGCAATGAACAGTTCCATGCCTAAAATGCCTGTTATGCCTAACATGTTTGCTCCATATGCATAATTTCAGAATCCATATGCTAGCATGCCATTTGTGCCTAATCCTTACATGAATATGTTTAACATGCCACAAATGCCATGGAACATGAATAACATGATTGTTCCTCCAACTATGCATGCTATGAATGAAAATATGAGCAACCCTCAGAAATCAACACCAAGGGTAAAGATTGATTTGAATCAATCTGAGCCCAAAGTGAAAAATGGTACAAAAGGGAATGCAAAGGCTAACAAGACAGGACCCAAGGAAACTTGGGTACCAAAATCAACTTGATTTGGGTTTATTGTGTGCAGGGAGACAAAAGGAATCTTTGGTACTTGGATAGTGGTTGTTCAAGACACATGACTGGTGATTCTACCCTGCTCACAGAGTTTCAGGAAAGAGCTGGCCCTTGTATTGCTTTTGGAGATGACAGCAAAGGCTACACAAAGGGATATGGCTTGATTTCAAAAGAGAATGTCATCATAGATGAGGTTGCATTGGTGGATGGTCTTAAGAACAACTTGCTTAGTATCAGCCAACTTTGTGACAAAGGATTTTTAGTTACTTTTTCGAAAGAAGCCTGTGTTGTTTCTAAAGGAGGAAACAACAATGTGGTAATGACTGGATTCAGAAGAGGGAATGTGTACATTGCTGACTTTAGTAGCACAAGTTCAGAAACCATCACCTGTCTTTTCAGCAAGGCAAGCAAAGATGAAAGTTGGTTATGGCACAAGAAATTATCCCATCTGAATTTCAAAGTTATGAATGATTTGGTGAGAAAGGATCTTGCTAGAGGAATTCCACAAGTGGAATTTTCCAAGGATGGTTTGTGTGATGCCTGTCAAAAAGGGAAACAGAAGAAGGCATCATTCAAAAGCAAGACAGAGTCATCAATTGTCCAGCAGCTTGAATTACTTCATATGGACCTATTTGGCCCTGTAAATGTTATGTCCATCTCAAAGAAGAAATACTGTCTTGTGATTGTTGATGATTTTTCTAGATTTACATGGACTTTCTTTTTGCACTCTAAAGATGAGGCAAGTGAAATCATTATCAATCACATCAAGATGGTAAGCAATCATCCTGATTTCAAAGTAAGAAGGATTAGGAGTGACAATGGGACAGAATTCAAGAATTCGAGCATGAAGGTGTTCTGTGAAGAAAATGGTATCTTGCATGAGTTTTCAGCAGCAAGAACACCACAGCAAAATGGTGTAGTTGAAAGGAAAAACAGAACACTTATTGAAGCTGCAAGGACAATGCTAGATGAATCAAAGTTACCTACATATTTTTGGGCTGAGGCAGTTAACACAGCTTGCTTTACTCAAAATATTTCTTTGATTAATCAGGCCAAGGGAATGACCCCTTATCATCTACTCAAAAGAAAGAAGCCACTATTAGATTTTCTTCATGTCTTTGGATGCAAGTGCTTTGTTCTGAGAAATCAAGCTGAGCATTTGGGGAAATTTGAAGCAAAGGCAGATGAAGCAATATTTGTGGGATATGCAGCAGGGAAAGCTTACAGAGTCTATAATCTCAGAATCAACATTGTTATGGAATCTGTACATGTTGTTTTTGATGATCTCAAAATACAAGGTCTCTGTGATGAAGGTTTCCATGAAAGTCTCTCTTTTGAGAATGAGGAAGGAGAACAAGTGAATCATGATAAGGCTACTGAGAAACAGCCTAAAGTTGTTGTATCTAGCACAGATGAAAGCAGCAGTGAAGATGAAATTGCTGCATTAAGGTTAAAAAGGATAGCAGCTAGCAGACCAAATGGTCATTTCGTTGACAGTCATGATGGTGGATTCGTTGACAGTCAGAATGAGCGTTTCGTTGACAGCCAAAACGGTCATACCGTTGATAGTCATAGGAATGCTTCTAGAAGTGATCAATTAGGGACAACAAACTCAGGGGGAGTTTCTCAAGGACAAATATCTAATCAAGGCAATCATGATCATGAAGCTACGTCTTCAAGAGCAAATCTACCTCCCTCAAGGAAATGGACTAAAGATCATCCCTTTGAACTTATTATAGGTGATGTTTCTTCAAAAGTCCAAACTAGAAGAGCAACTCAAGAAGAATGTCTATATAGTAGCTTTCTGTCTCAAGATGAGCCAAAGAAAGTTGAGGATGCACTTCTAGATCCAGATTGGGTTTTAGCCATGCAAGAAGAGCTAAACCAATTTGAGAGAAACAATGTTTGGAAGCTGGTGCCCAGGCCTAATGACAGGAGTGTTATAGGCACAAAGTGGGTGTTCAGAAACAAGATGGATGAAAATGGCATAGTCACAAGGAACAAAGCTAGACTGGTTGCAAAAGGCTACTCACAGGAAGAGGGAATTGATTTTGATGAAACCTTTGCTCCTGTTGCAAGACTAGAAGCAATAAGGATTTTCCTAGCCTATGCAGCCCATGCCAATTTCAAAGTCTATCAAATGGATGTGAAGAGTGCTTTTCTGAATGGGGAATTGGAAGAGGAGGTGTATGTAAGTCAACCTCCTGGTTTTGAAGATGATGATTTTCCAGACTATGTGTACTTCCTTCTCAAAGCACTCTATGGTTTGAAACAAGCACCTAGAGCCTGGTATGACACTCTCTCACAGTTCCTCCTTGAGAATCATTTCACTAGAGGTACTGTAGATAAAACTCTTTTTCACAGGGTTGTAAATGGCTCTACTTTACTTGTTCAAATTTATGTAGATGATATAATCTTTGGGTCTACAGATGTGAAACTTTGTCAAAAGTTTGCCAAGCTTATGCAAAGTAAATATGAAATGAGCATGATGGGAGAATTAACTTACTTTCTTGGTCTTCAAGTAAAGCAAGTTAATGAAGGCATTTTCATTAGTCAAACAAAATACATTCATGATTTATTAAAGAAATTTAACCTAATGGAATGCTCTACTGCCAAAACTCCCATGCCTACTGCCACCAAACTTGAATAGAATACTAAGGAAAAATCTGTGGACATTTCAAGTTACAGAGGCATGGTAGGCTCACTTTTATATTTAACAGCTAGTAGACCTGATATTATGTTTGCTACATGTCTATGTGTTAGATTTCAGGCTGATCCTAGAGAATCCCATTTAGTTGCTATTAAAAGAATTTTCAGATATCTCAAAGGAACACCAAACCTTGGCATTTGGTATCCTAGAGAATCTGGTTTTGAACTAATTGGTTATTCAGATGCAGATTTTGCAGGATGTAAAATTGACAGGAAAAGTACAACTGGAACCTGTCAATTCCTAGGAAACAAGCTTGTGTCATGGTTTAGCAAGAAACAAAACTCAGTTTCTACCTCCACAGCTGAGGCTGAGTATATTGCAGCTGGAAGTTGTTGTGCACAGATTTTATGGATGAAGAATTAACTTCTTGATTATGGATTAAGAGTTGAGAAAATTCCTATTTTCTGTGACAACACTAGTGCCATTGCCATTACTGAAAATCCAGTGCAGCATTCAAGGACCAAGCACATTGACATCAAGTACCATTTCATTAGAGAACATGTTATGAATGATACTGTGGAGTTACATTTTGTTCCAAGTGAACAACAACTTGCAGACATCTTTACCAAGCCACTTGATGAATCAACATTCTCAAGATTAGTAAGTGAGCTAGGTATGCTAAATTTCTCTTAATTATTTTTGAGATATTTGCAAGTTAACATGCAGCCAGAAACTTGCTATGTTTTTCTGTGAATTAATTTTCTTAGGAAAAAGTGAAATTTTGTCTAAGTCAAAATTACTATGTCAACGAAACGAACCATTTCGTTGACAGTCTTAGCAGTTTTCTGGGTGTTTCGTTGATAGCTCTTTTATATCAACGAAACGCAGCTTTATCAACGAAATAAGACGGGACTTTAACCGCCCAATCCTGATTCGTTGATTTAGCGCTTTTAATCTGAACCGTTGTAATTTGACACGTCTTTTACCACGATCTATGCATACACCCCTGTAAGTATAAATCATGGTAATACTTTAAAAGTAACGGTTATATTTTTAAGCCAATCCAGTAATTTACATTTATTATTGGATTCATTTTCTGAGAATTTTTGGGGGAGTATTTAAGAAATTTTATTTTCATTATTTCTTTTTACCTGTTCTCAAAAATTCCAAAGGCTTTTTCTCTCTTCTTCTCTCTAACAAGCAATTCAGTTCGAAGCTTTCCTTTAATCAACAATGGCACCTATAGTCAAGCTTATGTCTGCTGGAGGGTTCATCTATGAGAAGAACAACTCCATCCCTTTTGTTGTCAAGGAAAACCCGAACAGCCTGTTCTTCAAAATGATGGATATCATGAAGAATTGCAAGTTGAGCTATGCAATGTTTCACTCTACACCACTCTACAATGAGATAATCGAGGAAATTTGGACCTCATGTGAGTATAGTGGAACAAACTGCACACTACAATTCACCCTTCAAGGTAATGAGTACATAGTTAATTCTGATGTTTTGCAAGCATGTTTACATATTCCTGATAATAACTGTGATGCTTTGCCTACTAACACTGAAATAACTACCATGCTAAATTCTATAAACTACTCTTTGCCTACTGATAATCTGGGTAGAATAATTAGGAGAGGTTTGGTTAGGGAATACAGTTATTTAGCTGATGCATTCTTTAAGGTCTTTTCTGGAAAGATTAGTAATTTTGATGCATTAACTAACTCTATGTTAATTCTCCTAACCATGCTTCTAAATGATAGATATCACAACTTTAGCACCCAACTTATGTATGAAATTGGTGCTAAGTTGGGTGACAAAGCAAATAGGAAGAAAAATATCTATTATGCTAGGTTTCTGATGATGTTGGCTAACCATGTTAGTCCAGCACCATTAGTTATCTCTAACCCTAATGCCAGGTTTGAGTGCTTTGTACAAGAAAAGAGAGTATTGACAGACATACTGAGGCTGAACCACAATGGTGATGTTCCAGTGGTGTATCTGCCAATCATTGAGGTAACTACTACTATCCCTGTTAGTGTAGCTAACACCTCCACTGTTTTACCTTCCAATGTTGCTATGGAGTCTGTAGCTGTGACCCAACAGGCTCCTGCCCTAGCAACAAAACCAAAATCAAAGAAATCCTCCAAGCCAACCTCAGGTGCTTCTCAAAAGGCACCTGTTGTAAAAACTACCACACAACCTAAGGGGAGTGAGTCTGGAGTTGTGAGAGGTGAGGGAAGGGGTGAACTTCAAAGAAACCCCAAGGATAAGGAAGGACAGGTTAGTGTGTACCAGCCAAGCCCCATTGTGTCTTCCCAACAAGGCACAATGAGTAACATGGATTTAAACACAAGTCTAATTGCATCCTCCCAAAAGGATGTGATTATTGAAACAAGCTCTCCTCCTAGAGCACAGTCCAAAAGGGTAAGGGACACTTCAAGCCCACAGTCTACATTTTCCCAATACCAAAGGAGAGTGAAGCAAAAGTCCAAGGGTACACAGGGTGCACACACACTGGAAGCAACACTTCCAGTTTCTCAAATTCAGTTTGATGTAACCCCTATCATTTCTCTGGGGTTACAGTCCCATTCTCTAAACATCAATCTTGAATTATCTCCATCAAATTCACCAACTCAATCTTTAGATGTGGACATGATCCATACATCTATTCCTGATTCTCCAACTCTAATCTTGGAGAAGCCCCACTCTGAAGCTGGTGGCCATCACTTGTTAAGTGATTTGTTGGGCCATCAACCAATTTTTCCTGAAGTTGCAAGGGGATCTGTGGACCAATCTTTAAAATCAATCACCACAGACTCTACTGTAATTTCTCATTCTCAAAGTGCTTTCTTGACTTCATCAACGAAACAGTCTATTTCGTTGACAAGTGTTTCTCCATCAACGGTATCCATACCGTTGACAATTCAAACTACCATTCCGTTGATAGTTCACTCTGCACCTTTAATTGAAAATCAAGTTGTTCCCACAACTAGTGCAGATGATCTAGTGGTAGTTGAGACACTTCTAGGACTGAGAGGGAGTGAAACTGAGAGGCTGGCTTGCAGCCAGGCAAAAGGAGAGAATGTGAGTGAGAGGCTGGCTATTTCTTCCAGCCAGGCAAAAGGAGAGATTGAGAGTTCCACCGTAGAAGGTGAAGGTGAGGGTGTGAGAGGTGTGAGCCATGGGGAGCCCATGATGCAAGAACAGAGTGGAGAGAGAGAAGGGACTACAGGAGTAATAAGGATGGAAGCAGTCATTGCTAGTGAGTTAATGGAGGTCAGTGAGGGAGAAAGGGAACTTACTTTCCAAGAGGTTTATCAACAAACTCTGGATAGTATTTCCCTGGATCCTGAGACCTTTACTCATCCTGTGTCAGCCTATCAAGTTTTGGCTCAACAGGGCAATGTGGAGGCAGAGAGGTCACTACAACTAATTCACACAACTGCATCAATGCAAATAGCAAAGGATGCCTTGACCAATCTACCTCCAGGGGCTGAAGCAAGTGGAGAATTTGATTTTTCTGATAATGAGGATAGCTTTGGTGACATTCTACAAGTGGCCACTACTGCACAGACTGGGACTTCTGTGGTGCCTCCTACACCAAACTGGCTTTCTCAAGATATGCATGGTAGATGCAATTTGGATGCTGCCATCACAAGGCAGTACAATGAAGCATATCTAGCTCATGAGTCTGCAGGAGCAAGGGACAAGAAATTCTACAAAGCCATCATGGATTCTCTGGAAATTCAAAGGCTACAAATGTTGCAGACAAGGATTGAGGCTACAGAAATCAAGGACTCAATTAGCAACCTTAGGGCTGCTACTGACAGGAGGCTAGATGAAAAGCTTCCTCTTCACACTGTCTCCAGGATGACAAGGTTTTTCACCAAGGAACCTGAAGTGTCTTCATCTTTGAAAACTCTTTCCTCTAGAGTGGACAAAGTTGAGGCTACACTTAGTCACATGCAAAAGGAGCAGGAGAAGCAAACTCAGCTACTCACCCAGCTTCTGGCAGCTCAAGGGCTCCCTATCATCTCACTTGATGCTAACAAAAAGGGGGAGAAATCTAAGGAGCTAGACATTCAGATTACAAAGGTTATGGTCCCAGCCATCTCCTTACCAGACGAGCCATTAGCAATGGGGGAGTTTCCAAAGAAGAAAAAGGACAGTATTGACCTGATCCAGGAAGCCTCTTTGAGGATGAAACTTGCAGAACAAATCAAGGATCACTGGTCAAATATTGAAGCAAAGGTCAAGAAGCTAGCTGACACTAAAAAGGTATCATCTGTACAAGCTACTTCAATACCACCATCAACAAATGAAATGGTGACAGTGCAAGTGGAGCCACAATTCAGGAGTTCCTATGTCATGGAACCCCTTCAGCATGGAGTCCTTCAAGATTCAAGGAATGAGAAAGGACAAGCTTCATGTTTGAGGAATGTGGATGCAAGAGGGATATCTCCAGTATCTCCCATAAAACCCAAAGGCAAGAACATAGAAAGGATAGCTTATCCTCCACCAAAGCCAGATGAGTTCAAAGTCTTAGGGAAGCTGATCAAGGAGAGCAAAGAAAGCAATCATCCAAGCATAAGGAACAAGAGGGCACTCATCTACAGGGATAACAAGGAAATCTACATTTGGGTTGGTCACCCAAATTTTGCTAAGGCCAAAGCTGAAGAAAGTGAAAGGGCAGCAATGCAAGCTCTTGCAGTTGCTCAATCACTTGAAGATGAAGAAGCCCTACAGGAAGAAAAGGCCAAGGATAAAGCTAAGGAAGCTGGAAAGAAGAAGAGAACAAGTCAGCCAAAGGCTAGAGCTAAGAGGAATCTGAACTTTGATGAAGATGATTCTCAAGAAACTGCTCAAGACTCTTCCACAACAAGTGCACATCAAATTCCTGGTGATCTACCTATTGAGGGAAAGTTGGCTTGTGATCCTGCACATCCTGTCAATTTTCATGATCATCCAATCATGCCAAAAGAGGAACCTTTTGATTTTGATGAAGCCTACTTTCCAAAGTTCCTGTTAGAGAAGGACCAACCAATGAAGACAAAGAAGAGGTCTGTCAAAGCAAAGCCTGTTCTTGTGAGAAAGCCACAATCTCAAAAACCCCCTGCAAACCCAGAGGACTGCATGTACATTGCTGACATCAGGGAAGAATCCAGTCTACATCTTGACTTAGACAACCTGGTGGAAGTAAGGGGAATTGCAGCTTCTCAAAAGTTGCCTGAAAGACTAGTGTTCATATTCAAGGGAGGTAGAGAACAAGTGTGGCCTCTCTACAGAATTTTAGGAGAAGACTATCAAACACTACTCTCAGTGTTTAGATGCTTGAAAAAGGACTTTGGTTTCACCAAAACAGCCAAGTCTGAGGTGGTCTCCAAAATCTGTCAGATAAAGGCTAGTTGGAACAAGCCTGAGGCTCTTCCCAGGATACTTAGAGTTCCCTCAACAGGAAAGAAAATCCATCTTCAACCTTATTGGATGATGGAGTTTAAGGACAAGGACAATTGCAGAAGATTCTTCAGAATGGAAGACCAGCTGGAGAAGGCATCTAATCAAACTCTAAAGCTGATGCAATCCAAGCTTGGTGATCAAGATGAAGAGGAGAAAATCTTCTACAGAAGGCTACAGGTCCAGATTGAGGAAAACAACTCCAAGAGAGGGAAGAAGACTATGCCACAAAGAAGTCACAGATGAAACATTTGCTCAGACTAGAGGAGCACTTGTGGGCATTAATCTTGTAAGTCTTGTATTTTGTCTATAAAGTTTTGAAGCTTAATACATTTTCTACTTTTGTAATTTATGATGTATCTGAGTGTTTTTGTTATCATCAAGTCTCTTGATTTATGGATGTTATTCTATCAGTCATAAATTGGGGGAGATTGTTAGGAATATGTTGTTCTTGATGATAAACATAAAACACTTAGTAGAATTTGTGTAAAGTCATTTTTGCAACTGTCAACGAAATGGCATGCTTTGCAGCATTCCGTTGACAGGAAGCTCATCAACGAAATGAGTGTTGTAGCAATTGCATTGTACAATACTTCTCAGTATGATAGGCATTCTGTTATATGTTTTAGATAGGTTTTCTAAGTCATGTTGACTAAGTACTAGATAGGCAAAATAGGTTGGTTAATTGTAAATATGTTATGCCTTGTAATTCTGCCTAAGTGAAGACATGTCAACGGTATGAAGATTACTCTGTCAACGGTATGGAGTTTACCCATCAACGAAACGAGGGAAACACCATCAACGGAATGAAGAATGAAGCTATCAACGAAACACATCTCCTTGCTATCAACGAATCAATGTTGCTTTTTGAACAGTTGACAAAGTGATAGTGACAGTTTACTGAACAGATCTAAAAGGAGATATGGAAGTGTACTTTGCATTGGAAGCCATCAAAGTGGATACTGGAAATAAGGAAACATTCCAATTTCCAATAAGGCTCTTGGAAATGATTATAATGAGCATGAAGACAAAAGCAAAGATCTCCAAGGACCATTGGACAAAAGGAATGAAAAGCAAGCTACTGATGGTTACTACATTTATTCTTTAGTTTAACCAAACGTAGAATTGTAAACTTGGGATATATAACCAAGTGTAGCAGTTACTTTAGAATTAAGAGAAGAAACACAAATAGATTGTATTAGCTATTTTTGAGAGCAATTCTTCTCTACAACCTTGTAACTGAGCAGCTGTGTACTTTTGTATCACAGATTATTTCCGCAATAAAAACACTTCAGTTGGATCATCAAACAATCCAACTGAATTATTTATATCTTGTGTTTTTATTTATTCAGTTCAGTTTAATTTTATAAAGTGTTTAGTTTCAAGAAAATATCAAGAATTGTATTCAACCCCCCCTTCTACAATTCTGTTAGGTCATTTGGGAATAACAAGGTTCAAACCCCTAGAGCTGGAAAGGAGGTGATTATAGAAGCTGAGATGGATTCTGGAAATCTAGGTGTTGATGAAAGTGACTACTACACCCTAGAAGAGCTTGAGCAAATGGAAGACAAAACCATGGCGTACTTAGCTGCAAAGTTTAGCCACATCCGTTTCAACAGAAACCCTAAGTACAAGTTCAAGGGCTCAACCAATAGATTCCAGAAGAGCAAGTATTCACCAGGCACTGGCTTTAAGGGAGGCTACAAGACTGGCATGATTGATAGAAGTAAATCAAGATGCTACAACTGCAATGAGTTAGGGCATTTTGCCACTGAATGCCAGAACCCTCGTCAAGCAAGAGACAGAAATGGAGTCTATGAAAAGAAAGACTCATATGAGGATTTGAAGAAGGAGAATGCCAAGCTGAAACAGCAAGTGGAGGCATTGTCTGGAAAGCAGAAAGGGAAAGCTTATATAGCAGAGGGAAAACACTGGGATGATACTGATTCGGATGAAGAGGAAGAAAATGTAAATGTTGCCCTAATGGCTGACTCTTCAGAGGAATCACCACAATTATCTCAGGTACCTATCTTAACGACAATTGACATGTCTAATTCTGAGTATAAGAAAACTGTGCAAGATCTTAGTGTAGAATTGTTTAATGTACACACGAGTATACTAAACTCCTAAATGAGTTGGCAATGAAAGGAAAGACTTATCCACTGAGAGAAACAAACAGGAAGTTCATGATGACGCTGCCCCATCATGTAGAACACAAGTCATCATCCATAAGGGAAAGAATAGACTTCACCAAGATGTCATTAGAGATGATCTATGGCAAGTTGAAGACTTATGAGATGGAACAGGAACAGAGAGTGATAATCTACGGATCAGGGACAGTGGATAACAAGCACAATGCACTTGTAAGATCAGCAACACTTGTAGTGGATGAACCAACAACTTCTGATATTCAGGTTCAAACCCCTAGAGCTGGAAAGGAGGTGATTATAGAAGTTGAGATGGATTCTGGAAATCTAGGTGTTGATGAAAGTGACTACTACACCCTAGAAGAGCTTGAGCAAATGGAAGACAAAACCATGGCGTACTTAGCTGCAAAGTTCAGCCACATCCGTTTCAACAAAAACCCTAAGTACAAGTTCAAGGGCTCAACCAATAGATTCCAGAAGAGCAAGTATTCACCGGGCACTGGCTTTAAGGGAGGCTACAAGACTGGCATGATTGATAGAAGCAAATCAAGATTCTACAACTGCAATGAGTTAGGGCATTTTACCACTGAATTCGAGAAGCCTCGTCAAGCAAGAGACAGAAAGGGAGTCTATGAAAAAAAAGACTCATTTGAGGATTTGAAGAAGGAGAATGCCAAGCTGAAACAGCAAGTGGAGGCATTGTCTGGAAAGCAGAAAGGGAAAGCTTATATAGCAGAGGGAAAACACTGGGATGATACTGATTCGGATGAAGAGGAAGAAAATGTAAATGTTGCCCTAATGGCTGACTCTTCAGAGGAATCACCACAATTATCTCAGGTACCTATCTTAACGACAATTGACATGTCTAATTCTGAGTATAAGAAAACTGTGCAAGATCTTAGTGTAGAATTGTTTAATGTACACACGAGTATACTAAACTCCTAAATGAGTTGGCAATGAAAGGAAAGACTTATCCACTGAGAGAAACAAACAGGAAGTTCATGATGACGCTGCCCCATCATGTAGAACACAAGTCATCATCCATAAGGGAAAGAATAGACTTCACCAAGATGTCATTAGAGATGATCTATGGCAAGTTGAAGACTTATGAGATGGAACAGGAACAGAGAGTGATAATCTACGGATCAGGGACAGTGGATAACAAGCACAATGCACTTGTAAGATCAGCAACACTTGTAGTGGATGAACCAACAACTTCTGATATTCAGGTTCAAACCCCTAGAGCTGGAAAGGAGGTGATTATAGAAGCTGAGATGGATTCTGGAAATCTAGGTGTTGATGAAAGTGACTACTACACCCTAGAAGAGCTTGAGCAAATGGAAGACAAAACCATGGCGTACTTAGCTGCAAAGTTTAGCCACATCCGTTTCAACAAAAACCCTAAGTACAAGTTCAAGGGCTCAACCAATAGATTCCAGAAGAGCAAGTATTCACCGGGCACTGGCTTTAAGGGAGGCTACAAGACTGGCATGATTGATAGAAGCAAATCAAGATGCTACAACTGCAATGAGTTAGGGCATTTTACCACTGAATTCGAGAAGCCTCGTCAAGCAAGAGACAGAAAGGGAGTCTATGAAAAAAAAGACTCATTTGAGGATTTGAAGAAGGAGAATGCCAAGCTGAAACAGCAAGTGGAGGCATTGTCTGGAAAGCAGAAAGGGAAAGCTTATATAGCAGAGGGAAAACACTGGGATGATACTGATTCGGATGAAGAGGAAGAATATGTAAATGTTGCCCTAATGGCTGACTCTTCAGAGGAATCACCACAATTATCTCAGGTACCTATCGTAACGATAATTGACATGTCTAATTCTGAGTACAAGAAAACTGTGCAAGATCTTAGTGTAGAATTGTTTAATGTACACACAAGTATACTAAACTCCTAAATGAGTTAGCAATGAAATGAAAGACTTATCCACTGAGAGAAACAAACAGGAAGTTCATGATGACGCTGCCCCATCATGTAGAACACAAGTCATCATCCATAAGGGAAAGAATAGACTTCACCAAGATGTCATTAGAGATGATCTATGGCAAGTTGAAGACTTATGAGATGGAACAGGAACAGAGAGTGATAATCTACGGATCAGGGACAGTGGATAACAAGCACAATGCACTTGTAAGATCAACAACACTTGTAGTGGATGAACCAACAACTTCTGATATTCAGGTTCAAACCCCTAGAGCTGGAAAGGAGGTGATTATAGAAGCTGAGATGGATTTTGGAAATCTAGGTGTTGATGAAAGTGACTACTACACCCTAGAAGAGCTTGAGCAAATGGAAGACAAAACCATGGCGTACTTAGCTGCAAAGTTTAGCCACATCTGTTTCAACAGAAACCCTAAGTACAAGTTCTAGGGCTCAACCAATAGATTCCAGAAGAGCAAGTATTCACCGGGCACTGGCTTTAAAGGAGGCTACAAGACTGGCATGATTGATAGAAGTAAATCAAGATGCTACAACTGCAATGAGTTAGGGCATTTTGCCACTGAATGCCAGAAGCCTCGTCAAGCAAGAGACAGAAAGGGAGTCTATGAAAAGAAAGACTCATATGAGGATTTGAAGAAGGAGAATGCCAAGCTGAAACAGCAAGTGGAGGCATTGTCTGGAAAGCAGAAAGGGAAAGCTTATATAGCAGAGGGAAAACACTGGGATGATACTGATTCGGATGAAGAGGAAGAAAATGTAAATGTTGCCCTAATGGCTGACTCTTCAGAGGAATCACCACAATTATCTCAGGTACCTATCTTAACGACAATTGACATGTCTAATTCTGAGTATAAGAAAACTGTGCAAGATCTTAGTGTAGAATTGTTTAATGTACACACGAGTATACTAAACTCCTAAATGAGTTGACAATGAAAGGAAAGACTTATCCACTGAGAGAAACAAACAGGAAGTTCATGATGACACTGCCCCATCATGTAGAACACAAGTCATCATCCATAAGGGAAAGAATAGACTTCACCAAGATGTCATTAGAGATGATCTATGGCAAGTTGAAGACTTATGAGATGGAACAGGAACAGAGAGTGATAATCTACGGATCAGGGATAGTGGATAACAAGCACAATGCACTTGTAAGATCAGCAGCACTTGTAGTGGATGAACCAACAACTTCTGATATTCAGGTTCAAACCCCTAGAGCTGGAAATGAGGTGATTATAGAAGCTGAGATGGATTCTGGAAATCTAGGTGTTGATGAAAGTGACTACTACACCCTAGAAGAGCTTGAGCAAATAGAAGACAAAACCATGGCGTACTTAGCTGCAAAGTTTAGCCACATCCGTTTCAACAAAAACCCTAAGTACAAGTTCAAGGGCTCAACCAATAGATTCCAGAAGAGCAAGTATTCACCGGGCATTGGCTTTAAGGGAGGCTACAAGACTGGCATGATTGATAGAAGTAAATCAAGATGCTACAACTGCAATGAGTTAGGGCATTTTGCCACTGAATGCCAGAAGCCTCGTCAAGCAAGAGACAGAAATGGAGTCTATGAAAAGAAAGACTCATATGAGGATTTGAAGAAGGAGAATGCCAAGCTGAAACAGCAAGTGGAGGCATTGTCTGGAAAGCAGAAAGGGAAAGCTTATATAGCAGAGGGAAAACACTGGGATGATACTGATTCGGATGAAGAGGAAGAAAATGTAAATGTTGCCCTAATGGCTGACACTTCAGAGGAATCACCACAATTATCTCAGGTACCTATCTTAACGACAATTGACATGTCTAATTCTGAGTATAAGAAAACTGTGCAAGATCTTAGTGTAGAATTGTTTAATGTACACACGAGTATACTAAACTCCTAAATGAGTTGACAATGAAAGGAAAGACTTATCCACTGAGAGAAACAAACAGGAAGTTCATGATGACGCTGCCCCATCATGTAGAACACAAGTCATCATCCATAAGGGAAAGAATAGACTTCACCAAGATGTCATTAGAGATGATCTATGGCAAGTTGAAGACTTATGAGATGGAACAGGAACAGAGAGTGATAATCTACGGATCAGGGACAGTGGATAACAAGCACAATGCACTTGTAAGATCAGCAGCACTTGTAGTGGATGAACCAACAACTTCTGATATTCAGGTTCAAACCCCTAGAGCTGGAAAGGAGGTGATTATAGAAGCTGAGATGGATTCTGGAAATCTGGGTGTTGATGAAAGTGACTACTACACCCTAGAAGAGCTTGAGCAAATGGAAGACAAAACCATGGCGTACTTAGCTGCAAAGTTTAGCCACATCCGTTTCAACAGAAACCCTAAGTACAAGTTCAAGGGCTCAACCAATAGATTCCAGAAGAGCAAGTATTCACCGGGCACTGGCTTTAAGGGAGGCTACAAGACTGGCATGATTGATAGAAGTAAATCAAGATGCTACAACTGCAATGAGTTAGGGCATTTTGCCACTGAATGCCAGAAGCCTCGTCAAGCAAGAGACAGAAAGGGAGTCTATGAAAAGAAAGACTCATATGAGGATTTGAAGAAGGAGAATGCCAAGCTGAAAGAGCAAGTGGAGGCATTGTCTGGAAAGCAGAAAG
This sequence comes from Heracleum sosnowskyi, assembly GCA_030848705.1. NCBI lineage: Eukaryota > Viridiplantae > Streptophyta > Magnoliopsida > Apiales > Apiaceae > Heracleum > Heracleum sosnowskyi. The sequence continues at coordinate 127,708,260 of CM061240.1, forward strand.
GGAAAGCTTATATAGCAGAGGGAAAACACTGGGATGATACTGATTCGGATGAAGAGGAAGAAAATGTAAATGTTGCCCTAATGGCTGACTCTTCAGAGGAATCACCACAATTATCTCAGGCACCTATCTTAACGACAATTGACATGTCTAATTCTGAGTATAAGAAAACTGTGCAAGATCTTAGTGTAGAATTGTTTAATGCACACACGAGTATACTAAACTCCTAAATGAGTTGGCAATGAAAGGAAAGACTTATCCACTGAGAGAAACAAACAGGAAGTTCATGATGACGTTGCCCCATCATGTAGAACACAAGTCATCATCCATAAGGGAAAGAATAGACTTCACCAAGATGTCATTAGAGATGATCTATGGCAAGTTGAAGACTTATGAGATGGAACAGGAACAGAGAGTGATAATCTACGGATCAGGGACAGTGGATAACAAGCACAATGCACTTGTAAGATCAGCAGCACTTGTAGTGGATGAACCAACAACTTCTGATATTCAGGTTCAAACCCCTAGAGCTGGAAAGGAGGTGATTATAGAAGCTGAGATGGATTCTGGAAATCTGGGTGTTGATGAAAGTGACTACTACACCCTAGAAGAGCTTGAGCAAATGGAAGACAAAACCATGGCGTACTTAGCTGCAAAGTTTAGCCACATCCGTTTCAACAGAAACCCTAAGTACAAGTTCAAGGGCTCAACCAATAGATTTCAGAAGAGCAAGTATTCACCAGGCACTGGCTTTAAGGGAGGCTACAAGACTGGCATGATTGATAGAAGCAAATCAAGATGCTACAACTGCAATGAGTTAGAGCATTTTACCATTGAATGCTAGAAGCCTCGTCAAGCAAGAGACAGAAAGGGAGTCTATGAAAAGAAAGACTCATTTGAGGATTTGAAGAAGGAGAATGCCAAGCTGAAACAGCAAGTGGAGGCATTGTCTGGAAAGCAGAAAGGGAAAGCTTATATAGCAGAGGGAAAACATTGGGATGATACTGATTCAGATGAAGAGGAAGAATATGTAAATGTTGCCCTAATGGCTGACTCTTCAGAGGAATCACCACAATTATCTCAGGTACCTATCTTAACGATAATTGACATGTCTAATTCTGAGTACAAGAAAACTGTGCAAGATCTTAGTGTAGAATTGTTTAATGTACACACAAGTATACTAAACTGCTAAATGAGTTGGCAATGAAATGAAAGACTTATCCACTGAGAGAAACAAACAGGAAGTTCATGATGACGCTGCCCCATCATGTAGAACACAAGTCATCATCCATAAGGGAAAGAATAGACTTCACCAAGATGTCATTAGAGATGATCTATGGCAAGTTGAAGACTTATGAGATGGAACAGGAACAGAGAGTGATAATCTACGGATCAGGGATAGTGGATAAGAAGCACAATGCACTTGTGTGATTAGCAGCACTTGTAGTGGATGAACCAACAACTTCTGATATTCAGGTTCAAACCCCTAGAGCTGGAAAGGAGGTGATTATAGAAGCTGAGATGGATTCTGGAAATCTAGGTGTTGATGAAAGTGACTACTACACCCTAGAAGAGCTTGAGCAAATGGAAGACAAAACCATGGCGTACTTAGCTGCAAAGTTTAGCCACATCCGTTTCAACAGAAACCCTAAGTACAAGTTCAAGGGCTCAACCAATAGATTCCAGAAGAGCAAGTATTCACCAGGCACTGGCTTTAAGGGAGGCTACAAGACTGGCATGATTGATAAAAGTAAATCAAGATGCTACAACTGCAATGAGTTAGGGCATTTTGCCACTGAATGACAGAAGCCTCGTCAAGCAAGAGACAGAAAGGGAGTCTATGGAAAGAAAGACTCATATGAGGATTTGAAGAAAACAAGGTCAAGTGTAATGATGAGATAGAGACTATCCTCGGGAAGCAGATTTCAGAGTTAGATCTGAAGCTAAATGCTTTTAAGAATTCCGCCTTGATTGCTAAGGAGATAATGGATACTCAGACCCAGGGAAGCATGACTGCTATAGGACTTGACTATTCCAAAAAGGCTGGGAAAAAGATTCTAGAATTTCCTGTGACATCCCCAGTTGGTGTAAGGAAGAATCTTCCACACATTCTTAAGAATGTGGTCAATCCAGTCTTTGTCATGCCCTTCTCAGAACCTTTTCATGAGGATGACTTATATCTTAGACAAGAATTGCTTGAGGAGGATTTGTTGAAGGAAAAAGAGGTAAACACTAAGTTGCCTAGGATTTCAGTAAAAACTGCAATACCTAAAACTGAAGTAGGTGACTCATTTAGTAAATCCAAAAAGAACAGGAATGGGAAGAAGAAAATTGCTAATCTAGAAATGGTTCCATATTCTCCCATTGTATCTAGGAAGTTGTGCACTATTTGTAATTCTGCTGGACACCTTACACATGCATGTAAAAAGGTTAAAGTAGAAACTTCTAATACTTCTGAAATACATAACATGTCTCACATGCCTGATCTTCATGAACCCTGTGGAAAGAAAGAATGCTTGCTATGTACATACAACATCATGATAACAAATATTGGCATTTCTGGTAGTGCTGAGCTAGAGGTAGTGGTAAATCAATGCAATGGAAGGGTGGCTATGTTTACAAAGTTAAGGTATACAATAATGTGTGTGTAAATATGTAGTCATAATCTGTTCTGCTTATATTTAAAAATTCAAATGTGTATTAATACTTGTTAGATGCAGATGATTCCAGAACTCCACAATTTACCAAGAGAATACACTGGAGTCCTCTCTACTTGATGGTCCTAGTAAGCTCATTATAATTTAAACTCTATTTATGATATTATTGTGATGTGTTCTCTTGTTATGTATATGATTGTTATGGAATCGTTATGTATATGAATGTTCTAGAGATTTACTATCTCAATCAATGTGCTGAGTCTAAGGATAAAAGATGGTAAACTTAGAGTACCAGCCAATTATATATGTAAGCAATGATAAGAAGATGTGTAAGGAAGAAAGTTTGGCATTTGTTAAGCATTCTCGAATATTGAAAAATATGTATTTCTTGTGGAAACATATAAGAAGATGACACTGAAACCACACTTCACTCCTTTCATTGATCATATAGAAAAAACTAGCTAGGGTTGGTCGATAAATCATCATATGATAAAAAAAAATCTTGTGGAGAATAGTTAACAATGGGATGGCAAGTATCATATATGCAAAATCTATCTTCAAAAGTTTGATCGTAACAAATCTTCTATTCCAGGGGAGGGCAAATTTGTCTAGAAAATAGGAAAAATAAATATAAACCGTAGTCCTCACCTTCCGTTGAACACAAGGCCTTCCTTTTAGCTCGGATTTTTGAGATACTATACTCCTCGTCTTCCTTTGAACCCGAAGCATTTCTTTTAGCTCGCGGCTTGTTAAGTTTGTATACTCCTCGTCTTTCTTTGAACCCAAAGCCTTTTGCTCCTTTAATCCATTGAGGAGCTACATCGTCTTTGTAACAATAGTCAAGAAATAGTTCTTGTCCAGAAAATAAATTTTCACTAGCAAATATTCCAACCTTGTGATCCCAACAAATGGGTAACAATAATCAAGAAAATGATACATACCCATTTGCTGGGAATCACAGGGTTAGAATATTTGATAGTGAAAAGTTATCAACTGGACAAAGAACTATTCTTGATTATTTTTACAAATAGAACGTAGCTCCACAATGGGTAAAGGATAAAAAGGCTTCGGGTTCGAAGAAACACTAGGTGTATACACCTCGAGAAGCCGAACCAAAAGAAAGCCTTCGGGTTCAAAAAATGACGAGGAGTATACTATCTTAAGAACCCGAGCTAAAAGAAAGGCCTCGGGTTCAAGGGAATTATGTGAGGACTAGGATTTACATTGATTCTTCTTATTCTCTAGACAAATTCCCACTCCCGTGGAATATAAGATTTGTTACCATCAAATGTTTGAAGATAGATTTTGCAGATATGATACTTGGCAGCACATTGTTAACTCTTTTTGAACTTGTCTGGTTTTGGTATAATTTCCTAATGTTCTAGAATCTAAATACACCACAGCAACACTAACTTAAGATATATTCAAATGTTCTTTACCAGAAAGTATTGATGTTATCCTTGCATGGAAGTCATGAAAATTTATGAAACCTGTGATAGAGGATTAATATAAATAGTTTCATTTTTCACAATTACTAATTTCTATATCAACAATTTATGTTATTTGTGTTTTGCATAGTCTCATAGAAGTTTCCATTTCAACTGTATGCATCTGCAGTTGGTAGTTTGATGTATGCTATGGTGTGTGCAAGGCCAGATATTGCTAATGCAGAGGGAGTTGTTAGCAGGTTCATGTCTAATCCATGAAAAGAGCATTGGAAGCAGTCAAGTGGTTGTTGCGCTACTTGAAAGGCACATCCAAGGTTGAATTGTGTTTTACTAGAAAAAATGTTATCTTGGAACGGTTCTCTGATGCATATTTGGGTGGATGTTTGGATACAAGAAAAGTACTACGGGATATATTTTCACTTTAGGTGGCACAACAATTAGTTGGATGTCTCGACTTCAAAAGCGTGTTGCTCTTTCAACCACAGACGGAGAATATATGGCTATCTCTGAAGCTACCAAGGAGATGATTTAGTTTAAAATTTTTCTTGAGGAGTTAGGCAAGAAATAGGCGGAGAGTGCTTTGTATAAAAATGGTACTTTGTCCTTGAAGAAAATCTTTTGTTCAAATAATCCTGTAGATATGTTGACTAAGGTGGTTACCAATGAAAAGTTGAAGTTTTGCATAGTTTCAACTGGCCTTCAGAATTGATTGATGAGAAAGCGTTGTACTAGTTAGAGTTATTGATTGAAGTATTTGGTGTTACAAGACTTGCAAGAGTGAAGGGAAGATGTGGTCAGACTCCAAGTGGGAGATTGTTAAGTATGTGGAGCCTATAGGCTGTCCAGGGCCTCTGAGGCAGACTCGGGGCCTGAGTTAAACAACAACACTCTGAACGTCACGGCCTGAGTGCCAGATTTTAAGCTTTGGCCCATTTGTTGAGATAGGCACAGTTTCTTCTATTATAAATATTCTCTTATAATTGTAAAAACCCCAAGACAACATAACACAACATAATTGTGAGAGATCAATACAAAATTAGTGCGGCTTGTGGAGTTAGGAATTTCTGAATTACGTAAATCTTTGTCTTGTGTGATTGTCCTTTATTTTCTTTTTCTTGTTTACTAGCTTTGGATTTTTTTTGCTTTGGTTGTTGTATACTCAACATTTACTATACATTCTTTTATCTCTATGATGTTTCTAATTATGCATATCTGATATACAATGTTCCTTAGTCGAAACTCTCTATACAATAATAAGAGAAAAAATGTATATAGATGTTAATTAGTTACAGTGGAGAGTTGCATTAATATATTCTACTTCAAAAGCAACATAATCACCCCAACAAAAAAAAAACTCAACATAATCACCCTTTGTTTTTTTGTGACAAACAACATAATCATAGTTGGCTAGGTTCAATAACAATAAAACGCAAAAATGATTGGTGATGCCGAGGAATCAGGAGTAGCGAGCCAGTGTGGTACTGAAAGTTGGGTAGTTTGGGAATTTGAAGAGAAAGGTTGGTAGAGTTGGGAAAGCAACCTAAATGATGGGCATACCAGAAATAGATTTATGCCCCCATTTCCGTCGCAGAAGATGGTCTCTGATTGTAGTTAATAATTTATTTTTAATTAATGAATACAATTTACAATTGTACACACAATACAAAACCCATGTATGCCAACCCGTTTACAGTCCGAGTGTTCTCTACAAACCCAAGAACTAATTACAGGTCATGTGTTTAATGGTGTGTTTAACCTAGGAAATGATGATCTTTTTGTATATGTAATCTAGCTATGTGCCAATTAAATGTAATATGTTGTGTTCAATATGGTTAATTTTTATGTGTGTATGTTGTTTAATTTGTTTGATTCTGATGAATCACAGTCCCCCAAAACGATAGGCCCCTAAATTTGTATATCCATATATTATAAGTATTGAAAATTAACAAAAAAGACAACAAGAGTGGCTCTTTTTAAGTGAATTTGTTGTTCTTATTGTTGTTAACTTATTTTATTCAGGAAAAAAACACTTAAATTTATATTGAAGGCCCAATCTTAAGATTTCGCATAAGGCCCCAATCCTTTTGTAGCGGCCCTGTTGTGAATGTGTAAAGATTGTGTATTTTGTGTCTATTACATAATTATTAAATTATTGGATTGTGTCTAATGGATTATTAAAATTATTAGAATGCATATTAGATTAATAAATTATTTCAGTTGACGTACTCGAATGGGCATTGTGTAAATGTTGTTTCTTCAAGTCACTTTTTCTGCACTTAAAATGTTAATGTAAGGCCTTACACAAATTGTGTGTGTATATGTTTTTAATTTGTAAATGGTGATATATATTGTATTTTAACGATGTATAGCAAGTGTAGGTTGCTATTGGAGGATTTATGTGTTCTTCTTTACTAACTTATCATTCATTTCTAAAAGGGTGATTATTTAAGAAATTTCATTTACATCATATGTTTAATACTCTCTTTACAAGTGTTAAGTTAATACCCATTGGACCATTTCATTGTTAATATGTAAAAATAACTAGAACGCTAAAAACTAATTTCAGTTATTAGTAAAATATTAACTCATCTATCCTAATATTTAGTAAGATAATAATTCACATTTGTATATCATAATAATTGTGGTTCCTTTCAAGGAATCACATGTTTAACCCATCAAAATTTGTAAAACAAGGAATTATATAGTTCGGTTCCCTGCTTATATTCTAAAATCTTAAGTCAATGTTTTGACTGTGTTCACTTTGTATATATTTTAGAGATTTCAATGTATTTAATTAATTTTTACACATGGATGACAAGTATGACAAGAAAACTATGGAAACTTTTGAAACATTTCCATAGTGCAATGATCGTTGTATTGTGGTTCACAATCCTAAAAAATATACTAGTGACCTGTAATATAATACAACAAATTGTACTTGCATCTTTCCCCAATTATGATTTAGACCTATGTACTTCCCATGGACAGAGACTTCAACAATCTGGAATTTTTTGAATATGTAATGATTTATTTGTAGAATTGTGTTCTAGAACCAGGAGGTGGTAATTTTGCAATCTTGTATCTTATCTTGATAGTCTTGGTGTTTTTTTCCTATACTTTGAACTTTGAGATGATATAATGCAATGATATGATGCTAACAGAGTGTTGTGAGTGGGGTGTAAAATGATTGGGGTAGAACTATGTACCCCTTTGTTCACATCATATTGAGTTGGTTGGTACGCTACCATTTTATTCCGATATAAATTGATGATGCTCGTATTGAGGTTGGCAGCCAAACCCGAGTATAATATTTTGTTTTTTATAGTTTGTGCTCCATCTGAGTACATGATCTACAAACATTGAATATCTTTTTATTTAAACTATATAAATAGTGATTTATTCAAAAATAAAAATAATGTTATTAAAAACATAATAATCACCCATTGAAAGTGTATTAAGTATATATGAGGATAATTGTTGCATTATAAACTTGAATAAATAATATTTTATGAAAATTAATGACAATTTTTTAAATTTAAAGTTCACCCTTTATATTTACAATTATAGGCCTGCATTGAAAAACCGTTTTAACCTTAGATATTTGAGGGGAGCTTGGTGAACATTAAGCTATAAAAAAAATTAGTATTCAATTTTATAAAAACATCTTGAAATTTACTTTTATGAAAAATTTGTTTAAATATAGATTATTTAAAAATAAGAAACCTATACTATCTACCCTATTGAAATATTAAAAAGTTTGGTTGGTGGTGATTTTACTTAATTACCCTTACTTATTTATAAAAAAATATTAAATAATAACATTACTTGTTTATAACCATGCTAAAACATAATATAGATTTTTCCGAACAAAACTCCTCACTCCAAAAATATCACAGACAATTAACATTTTCAACTTAATTTTTCTATTTTCCTTACTAAAATCCCTTCCTGTTCTAAAACTATCACCGACAAACCTATTACTTATTTATTTTAAAACTTAATTTAATGGTTTTAATTATTAATAAAGTTTGTGAAAATAAATTATTTTGTCCTTAAACTATATTTTGTTTTCGGTTTAGGCCCCTAAAAGAAAAAAAATAACGGACAACCTTGTGTCTATATTTGACTAACGACTTTTAGTCTATCTTTTAATTAAAATATATTACCTTTTATAATATATCTTTCACTCATTAATTTTTCTTTTTTGTAATTATATATCTTCATAATATTATATATCTATCAATTATGAATACATTCCAAAAAATAGCATCTTCTTGATAAAAATATCAATTATACTTTATCCAATATTTCTCTTATACTTTTTACTTTAAAAAAATATTATATTATATTATAAGAAGTGGGGTTTCACACAGTTTATAAGCTAGTATGATTAAAGAACAAACATTAAACATTTGGTTGGTTCGTCATTTTTTGGTACGTCATTCTTAATTACCCTTATCGATTATTTTTCACTTAATTAGATTTTATTTTGGACCCAAAATAAAATAAAATAACTTTTTTAGGACCTTATTTGAAAGTTATTAAAATAAATTTAACTATTTCACAAATCTATTGTAATTAAAACACTTACAATACATCCAATTATTTAATTTAACCATATATATACGGTTTATTTATCTTAAAATGTGAGATTAATTATTTTAAAAATTTATTAGAATCAAAATATTTATACAAAAATCAATATTTAAAAAATAAAAAGTATATTAGAAAATAAATGACAAATATTTCAAGGGGATATAAGCCATTAACAATAGTATATAAGAAAGTACCAGTTCGTTAAAAGATCATAAACTTATTTAATAATTATTGTCCATTTCTTTTCTTTTTCACATCGGGAACATTCTAGAACATTTTTTATCTAGTATATATACTATCAACCATTCTACCATTCCACCTCACAACTCATTTCACTCAAACCCTAGGCGCCGCTCTATACCAATTGACTAATTTCTTTTATCATTTCACACAAATCCTAGGCGCAGCTGTTTCAACACACAATGTCTTCTTTTGTGATTTCACCAGAACCCTTCCATTCCATCTCTCAATCTTCTTTCATTGTTTCATATAAACCTTATTTTCACTCGAGTCTCACATATACAATCAAATTTGTTCTTTAGCTTTTTGTTCTTTGGTAAAATTATATATGTATATGTATGTAAATTGGGATGACTCCTCAACATATCTCACAATTGAATTTATTTATTTATTTATGTATTTATATTTGATAAGAAGTTTTAAATTTTTCAAGTTCATTTGTTTTGATAGATATTTTAAAAACTTTCAATAATAAATTATATATCATGATAACAAATATTGGCATTTCTGGTAGTGCTGAGCTAGAGGTAGTGGTAAATCAATGCAATCGAAGGGTGGCTATGTTTACAAAGTCAAGGTATACAATAATGTGTGTGTAAATATGTAGTCATAATCTGTTCTGCTTATATTTAAAAATTCCAATGTGTATTAATACTTGTTAGATGCAGATGGTTCCAGAACTCCACAATTTACCAAGAGAATACACTGGAGTACTCTCTACTTGATGGTCCTAGTAAGCTCATTATAATTTAAACTTTATTTATGATATTATTGTGATGTGTTCTCTTGTTATGTATATGATTGTTATGGAATCGTTATGTATATGATTGTTCTAGAGATTTACTATCTCAATCATGCTGAGTCTAACGATAAAAGATGGTAAACTTAGAGTAACGACCAATTATATATGTACGCAATGATAAGATGTGTAAGGAAGAAAGTTTGGCATTTGTTAAGTGTTCTCGAATATTGAAAAATATTTATTTCTTGTGGAAACATATAAGAAGATGACACTGAAGCCACACTTCACTCCTTTCATTGGTCATATAGAAAAAACTAGCTAGGGTTGGTCAATAAGTCATCATATGATAAAAAAAAAATCTTGTGGAGAATAGTTAACAATGGGATTCCAAGTATCATATATGCAAAATCTATCTTCAAAAGTTTGATCGTAACAAATCTTCAATTCCAGGGGAGGGCAAATTTGTCTAGAAAATAGGAAGAATAAATATAAACCGTAGTCCCCACCTTCCCTTGAACACAAGGCCTTCCTTTTAGCTCGGGTTTTTGAGATACTATACTCCTCGTCTTCTTTTGAACCCGAAGCATTTCTTTTAGCTCGCGGCTTATTAAGTTTGTATACTCCTCGTCTTTCTTTGAACCCAAAGCCTTTTGCTCCTTTAATCCATTTGAGGAGCTACATCGTCTTTGTAACAATAGTCAAGAATTAGTTCTTGTCCAGTAGATAAATTATCACTAGCAAATATTCCAAACTTGTGATCCCAACAAATGGGTAACAATAATCAAGAAAATGATACATACCCATTTGCTGGGAATCACAGGGTTAGAATATTTGATAGTGAAAAGTTATCAGCTGGACAAAGAACTATTCTTGATTATTTTTACAAATAGAACGTAGCTCCTCAATGGGTAAAGAATAAAAAGGCTTCGGGTTCGAAGAAACACTAGGTGTATACACCTCGAAAAGCCGAACCAAAAGAAAGCCTTCGGGGTCAAAGAATGATGAGGAGTATACTATCTGCAGAACCCGGGCTAAAAGAAAGGCCTCGGGTACAAGGGAATTATGTGAGGACTACGATTTACATTGATTCTTCTTATTCTCTAGACAAATTCCCACTCCCGTGGAATATAAGATTTGTTACCATCAAATGTTTGAAGATAAATTTTGCAGATATGATACTTGGCAGCACATTGTTAACTCTTTTGTAACTTGTCTGGTTTAGGTATAATTTCCTAATGTTCTAAAATCTGAATACACCACAGCAACACTAACTTAAGATATATTCAAATGTTCTTTACCAGAAAGTATTGATGTTATCCTTGCATGGAAGTCATGAAAATTTATGAAACGTGTGATAGAGGATTAATATAAATAGTTTCATTTTTCACAATTACTAATTTCTATATCAACAATTTATGTTATTTGTGTTTTGCATAGTCTCGCAGAAGTTTCCATTTCAACTTTATGCATCTGCAGTTGGTAGTTTTATGTATGCTATGGTGTGTACAAGGCCAGATATTGCTAATGCAGTGGGAGTTGTTAGCAGGTTCATGTCTAATCCATGAAAAGAGCATTGGAAGCAGTCAAGTGGTTGTTTCACTACTTGAAAGGCACATCCAAGGTTGAATTGTGTTTTAGTAGAAAAGATGTTATCTTATTGTTGTTAACTTATTTTATTCAGGAAAAAAACACTTAAATTTATATTGAAGGCCCAATCTTAAGATTTCGCATAAGGCCCCATTCCTTTTGTAGCGGCCCTGTTGTGAATGTGTAAAGATTGTGTATTTTGTGTCTATTACATAATTATTAGATTATTGGATTGTGTCTAATGGATTATTAAAATTATTAGAATGCATATTAGATTAATAAATTATTTTAGTTGACGTACTCAAATGGGCATCAAGTCCTGCACTTAAAATGTTAATGTCAGGCCTTACACAAATTGTGTGTGTATATGTTGTTAATTTGTAAATGGTGATATATATTGTATTTGAAGGATGTATAGAAAGTGTAGGTTGCTATTGGAGGATTTATGTGTTCTTTTATACTAGCTTATCATTCATTTCTAAAAGGATGATTATTTAAAAAAATTCATTTACATCATATGTTTAATACTCTCTTTACAAGTGTTATGTTAATACCCATTGGACCATTTCATTGTTAATATGTAAAAATAACTAGAAAGCTAAAAACTAATTTCACTTATTAGTAAAATATTAACTCATCTATCCTAATATTTAGTAAGATAATAATTCACATTTGTATATCATAATAATTGTGGTTCCTTTCAAGGAATCACATGTTTAACCCATCAAAATTTGTAAAACAAGGAATTACATAGTTCGGTTCCCTGCTTATATTCTAAAATCTCAAGTCAATGTTTTGACTGTGTTCACTTTGTATATATTTTAGAGATTTCAATGTATTTAATTAATTTTTACACATGGATGACAAGTATGACAAGAAAACTATGGAAACTTTTGAAACATTTCCATAGTGCAATCGTTGTATTGTGGTTCACAATCCTAAAAAATATACTAGTGACCTGTAATATAATACAAAAAATTGTACTTGCATCTTTCCCCAATTATGATTTAGACCTATGTACTTCCCATGGACAAAGACTTCAACAATCTGGAATTTTTTGAATATGTAATGATTTATTTGTAGAATTGTGTTCTAGAACCAGGAGGTGGTAATTTTGCAATCTTGTATCTTATCTTGATAGTCTTGGTGTTTTTTTCCTATACTTTGAGATGATATGATGCAATGATATGATGCTAACAGAGTGTGTTGTGAGTGGGGTGTAAAATGATTGGGGTAGAACTATGTACCCCTTTGCTCACATCATATTGAGTTGGTTGGTACGCTACCATTTTATTCCGATATAAATTGATGATGCTCGTATTGAGGTTGGCAGCCAAACCCGAGTATAATATTTTGTTTTTTATAGTTTGTGCTCCATCTGAGTACATGATCTACAAACATTGAATATCTTTTTATTTAAACTATATAAATAGTGATTTATTCAAAAATAAAAATAATGTTATTAAACACATAATAATCACCCATTGAAAGTGTATTAAGTATATATGAGAATAATTGTTGCATTATAAACTTGAATAAATAATATTTTATGAAAATTAATGACAATTTTTTAAATTTAAAGTTCACCCTTTATATTTACAATTATAGGCCTGCATTGAAAAACTGTTTTAACCTTAGATATTTGAGGGGAGCTTGGTGAACATTAAGCTATAAAAAAAATTAGTATTCAATTTTATAAAAAAATCTTGAAATTTACTTTTATGAAAAATTTGTTTAAATATAGATTATTTAAAAATAAGAAACCTATACTATCTACCCTATTGAAATATTAAAAAGTTTGGTTTGTGGTGAATTTACTTAATTACCCTTACTTATTTATAAAAAAATATTAAATAATAACATTACTTGTTTATAACCATGCTAAAACATATTATAGATTTTTCCGAACAAAACTCCTCACTCCAAAAATATCACAGACAATTAACATTTTCAACTTAATTTTTCTATTTTCCTTACTAAAATCACTTCTTGTTCTAAAACTATCACGGACAAACCTATTACTTATTTATTTTAAAACTTAATTTAATGGTTTTAATTATTAATAAAGTTTGTGAAAATAAATTATTTTGTCCTTAAACTATATTTTGTTTTGGGTTTAGGCCCCTAAAAGAAAAAATATAACTGACAACCTTGTGTCTATATTTGACTAACGAATTTTAGTCTATCTTTTAATTAAAATATATTATCTTTTATAATATATCTTTCACTCATTAATTTTTCTTTTTTGTAATTATATATCTTCATAATATTATATATCTATCAATTATTAATACATTCCAAAAAATAGCATCTTCTTGATAAAAATATCAATTATACTTTATCCAATATTTCTCTTATACTTTTTACTTTAAAAAAATATTATATTATATTATAAGAAGTGGGGTTTCACACAGGTTATAAGGAAGTATGATTAAAGAACAAACATTAAACATTTGGTTGGTTCGTCATTTTTTGGTACTTCATTCTTAATTACCCTTATCGATTATTTTCATTTAATTAGATTTTATTTTGGACCCAAAATAAAATAAAATAACTTTTTTAGGACCTTATTTGAAAGTTATTAAAATAAATTTAACTATTTCACAAATCTATTGTAATTAAAACACTTACAATACATCCAATTATTTAATTTAAACATATATATACGGTTTATTTATCTTAAAATGTGAGATTAATTATTTTAAAAATTTATTAGAATCAAAATATTAATACAAAAATCAATATTTAAAAAATAAAAAGTATATTAGAAAATAAATGACAAATATTTCAAGGGGATATAAGCCATTAACAATAGTATATAAGAAAGTACCAGTTCCTTAAAAGATCATAAACTTATTTAATAATTATTGTCCATTTCTTTTCTTTTTCACATCGGGAACATTCTAGAACATTTTTTATCTAGTATATATACTATCAACCATTCTACCATTCCACCTCACAACTCATTTCACTCAAACCCTAGGCGCCGCTCTATACCAATTGACTAATTTCTTTTATCATTTCACACAAATCCTAGGCGCAGCTGTTTCAACACACAATGTCTTCTTTTGTGATTTCACCAGAACCCTTCCATTCCATCTCTCAATCTTCTTTCATTGTTTCATTTAAACCTTATTTTCACTCGAGTCTCACATATACAATCAAATTTGTTCTTTAGCTTTTTGTTCTTTGGTAAAATTATATATGTATATGTATGTAAATTGGGATGACTCCTCAACATATCTCACAATTGAATTTATTTATTTATTTATGTTTTTATATTTGATAAGAAGTTTTAAATTTTTCAAGTTCATTTGTTTTGATAGATATTTTAAAAACTTCCAATAATAAATTATATATCATGATAACAAATATTGGCATTTCTGGTAGTGCTGAGCTAGAGGTAGTGGTAAATCAATGCAATGGAAGGGTGGCTATGTTTACAAAGTCAAGGTATACAATAATGTGTGTGTAAATATGTAGTCATAATCTGTTCTGCTTATATTTAAAAATTCCAATGTGTATTAATACTTGTTAGATGCAGATGGTTCGAGAACTCCACAATTTACCAAGAGAATACACTGGAGTCCTCTCTACTTGATGGTCCTAGTAAGCTCATTATAATTTAAACTCTATTTATGATATTATTGTGATGTGTTCTCTTGTTATGTATATGATTGTTATGGAATCGTTATGTATATGAATGTTCTAGAGATTTACTATCTCAATCAATGTGCTGAGTCTAAGGATAAAAGATGGTAAACTTAGAGTACCGGCCAATTATATATGTAAGCAATGATAAGAAGATGTGTAAGGAAGAAAGTTTGGCATTTGTTAAGCGTTCTCGAATATTGAAAAATATTTATTTCTTGTGGAAACATATAAGAAGATGACACTGAAACCACACTTCACTCCTTTCATTGATCATATAGAAAAAACTAGCTAGGGTTGGTCGATAAATCATCATATGATAAAAAAAAATCTTGTGGAGAATAGTTAACAATGGGATGCCAAGTATCATATATGCAAAATCTATCTTCAAAAGTTTGATCGTAACAAATCTTCTATTCCACGGGAGGGCAAATTTGTCTAGAAAATAGGAAAAATAAATATAAACTGTAGTCCTCACCTTCCGTTGAACACAAGGCCTTCCTTTTAGCTCGGGTTTTTGAGATACTATACTCCTCGTCTTCCTTTGAACCCGAAGCATTTCTTTTAGCTCGCGGCTTGTTAAGTTTGTATACTCCTCGTCTTTCTTTGAACCCAAAGCCTTTTGCTCCTTTAATCCATTGAGGAGCTACATCGTGTTTGTAACAATAGTCAAGAAATAGTTCTTGTCCAGAAAATAAATTTTCACTAGCAAATATTCCAACCTTGTGATCCCAACAAATGGGTAACAATAATCAAGAAAATGATACATACCCATTTGCTGGGAATCACAGGGTTAGAATATTTGATAGTGAAAAGTTATCAACTGGACAAAGAACTATTCTTGATTATTTTTACAAATAGAACGTAGCTCCACAATGGGTAAAGGATAAAAAGGCTTCGGGTTCGAAGAAACACTAGGTGTATACACCTCGAGAAGCCGAACCAAAAGAAAGCCTTCGGGTTCAAAAAATGACGAGGAGTATACTATCTTAAGAACCCGAGCTAAAAGAAAGGCCTCGGGTTCAAGGGAACTATGTGAGGACTAGGATTTACATTGATTCTTCTTATTCTCTAGACAAATTCCCACTCCCGTGGAATATAAGATTTGTTACCATCAAATGTTTGAAGATTGATTTTGCAGATATGATACTTGGCAGCACATTGTTAACTCTTTTTGAACTTGTCTGGTTTTGATATAATTTCCTAATGTTCTAGAATCTAAATACACCACAGCAACACTAACTTAAGATATATTCAAATGTTCTTTACCAGAAAGTATTGATGTTATCCTTGCATGGAAGTCATGAAAATTTATGAAACCTGTGATAGAGGATTAATATAAATAGTTTCATTTTTCACAATTACTAATTTCTATATCAACAATTTATGTTATTTGTGTTTTGCATAGTCTCATAGAAGTTTCCATTTCAACTGTATACATCTGCAGTTGGTAGTTTGATGTATGCTATGGTGTGTGCAAGGCCAGATATTGCTAATGCAGAGGGAGTTGTTAGCAGGTTCATGTCTAATCCATGAAAAGAGCATTGGAAGCAGTCAAGTGGTTGTTGCGCTACTTGAAAGGCACATCCAAGGTTGAATTGTGTTATACTAGAAAAAATGTTATCTTGGAACGGTTCTCTGATGCATATTTGGGTGGATGTTTGGATACAAGAAAAGTACTACGGGATATATTTTCACTTTAGGTGGCACAACAATTAGTTGGATGTCTCGACTTCAAAAGCGTGTTGCTCTTTCAACCACAGACGGAGAATATATGGCTATCTCTGAAGCTACCAAGGAGATGATTTAGTTTAAAATTTTTCTTGAGGAGTTAGGCAAGAAATAGGCGGAGAGTGCTTTGTATAAAAATGGTACTTTGTCCTTGAAGAAAATCTTTTGTTCAAATAATCCTGTAGATATGTTGACTAAGGTGGTTACCAATGAAAAGTTGAAGTTTTGCATAGTTTCAACTGGCCTTCAGAATTGATTGATGAGAAAGCGTTGTACTAGTTAGAGTTATTGATTGAAGTATTTGGTGTTACAAGACTTGCAAGAGTGAAGCGAAGATGTGGTCAGACTCCAAGTGGGAGATTGTTAAGTATGTGGAGCCTATAGGCTGTCCAGGGCCTCTGAGGCAGACTCGGGGCCTGAGTTAAACAACAACACTCTGAACGTCACGGCCTGAGTGCCAGATTTTAAGCTTTGGCCCATTTGTTGAGATAGGCACAGTTTCTTCTATTATAAATATTCTCTTATAATTGTAAAAACCCCAAGACAACATAACACAACATAATTGTGAGAGATCAATACAAAATTAGTGCGGCTTGTGGAGTTAGGAATTTCTGAATTACGTAAATCTTTGTCTTGTGTGATTGTCCTTTATTTTCTTTTTCTTGTTTACTAGCTTGTTTACTAGCTTTGGATTTTTTTTGCTTTGGTTGTTGTATACTCAACATTTACTATACATTCTTTTATCTCTATGATGTTTCTAATTATGCATATCTGATATACAATGTTCCTTAGTCGAAACTCTCTATACAATAATAAGAGAAAAAATGTATATAGGTGTTAATTAGTTACAGTGGAGAGTTGCATTAATATATTCTACTTCAAAAGAAACATAATCACCCCAACAAAAAAAAACTCAACATAATCACCCTTTGTTTTTGTTGGGATTATTTCCTAATCTAAACATATCTTCATTTACCTTATTTAGCTTATGAATAATCAACGTATCAATTTGTGAGCGTTGACATAATCTTGGTTGTTAGGTTGTTGAGTAAGTCTAGGATAATAAGGTGGAGATAAACTAGGACATGATTGTCTGGTTTATAGTTTGTTAGTCTATTTAATCTTCCTTCTGTAATGTTTTATTAATCAATTCGATTGCATAGTTTTCCATACAAGTAAATCGGTTTCTCTGTATCTTTCAAATAACTCAGTTCATATCCTACATCTGGTATCAGAGCATTACAGGAAATGGAGGCAGGCAAGCCTAAGGAAGGGTCCATTGGTCTAAGCATCCCTACCCTGACAAAATCAAACTATACCACTTGGGCTATAAAGATGAAAGTCTTTATGCAAGCACACTCAGTATGGGAGGCAATAGAGCCTAAAGATCCGAAAGCAACATGCGATGAGAAGATAGATAAACGTGCACTGGCCATGATCTATCAAGGAATACCTGATGACATCTTGTTGGCAGTTGCGGAGAAGAAGACATCCAAGGAGACTTGGGACTCGATCAAAACAATGTGCCAGGGAGCGGATAAAGTGAAAAAAGCAAAGGCTCAGACCCTGAAAAGAGAGTTTGAGTCATTACAGATGAAAGACACAGAGCCACTTGACGATTTCTGTATGAGACTGAATGGTTTGGTCACAAACATCAGGGCATTAGGAGAAAAAATCGAAGAGGAGTACGTCGTTAAAAAGTTATTGAGGGTTGTCCCAACCAAGTTCTTGCAAATTGCTTCTGCCATTGAGCAATTTGGGAACCTGGATTCAATGTCAGTAGAAGAAGTGGTTGGATCTCTTCGTGCCTACGAAGAACGTCTGCAAGGATCTGCAGAAAAAGGTGAGGAACAGCAACTGTTGATGACGGAGGAAGAATGGCAAAAGAAGGAGAACTCTGAAGGTAAGCTATTGCTTACTAAAGAAGAATGGCAGAAAAGATCAGGAAAAGGTGTATCACAGGGTGGAAGAGACTATCGAACGAGAGACTATCGACCTGTTCGAGATAGGAGTCAAGTAAGATGCTATAGTTGTGGAGGCTTTGGACATATTGCTGTTGAATGTCGTAAGCAAGGAAGAAACAGGCAACCAAAGGGAGAGGTGAACTTGACACAATTGTCAGATAATGAACCTGCTTTATTGATGGCATTTTGCGACAATGATGTGAATGAGGTAATTACTTTGACTGAAGATAGAGGAACAAGTAATGAGAAAGACATTGAAGAACACACCTGGTATCTCGACAACGGTGCTAGTAATCATATGACAGGTCGACGAGACAAGTTCGAGAAACTGGACAGGACAGTAAGAGGTGAAGTGAAGTTTGGAGATGGTTCATTAGTAAAGATCGAGGGAAAGGGATCTATCCGGATTGCGTGTAAAAATGGAGAGACCAGGACACTAGATGGTGTTTACTTTATTCCCACTTTGCGAAGCAATATCATAAGCCTTGGTCAGCTCTCCGAGGAAGGAAACAGGGTGGTGCTAGATGGTGAACATCTTTGGGTTTACGAAAGTTGTGGTCGACTGTTAATGCAGGTCAGGAGATCCAGAAATAGATTGTATAAAATCTATATCGAAGAGGCACCACAAACTTGTCTTCTAACAAAGAGTGAAGAAAAAGCTTGGCTATGGCATCAACGCCTTGGTCATGTCAATTTCAAAGCGTTGCACCTCATGTCAAAGCATCAGATGGCACATGGACTTCCCTCTATTGATCAACTGAACGAACTTTGTAGCGGATGTGTCATGTCTAAGCAAACACGTAAGTCATTTCCAACTCAAGCAAATTTAATTTCAAAAACTAAATTGGAATTGATACATCTAGACTTGTGTGGACCTTTGTCTCCTACTCCAATGGGCAACCGTTATTTCATGTTATTAGTTGATGATTATACACGTATGATGTGGGTATATGTACTCAAAACAAAAGATGAGGCACTGACATGCTTTAAGAAATTTAAGTTGCTTGTTGAGAATGGTAAAGAACAGGGCATTCAAGTGTTGAGAACAGATCGTGGTGGAGAATTCTGCTCCAAGGAATTCCAGACATTTTGTGATAATCACGGAATAGTGCGACATTTTACAGCACCCTACACACCACAACAAAATGGTGTCGTAGAGCGCCGTAACCGCACAGTTGCCGCTATGGCCAGAAGTATGCTAAGTGAACGAAAAATGCCAGAAACATACTGGGGAGAGACTGTACGCCATGATGTTTATTTACTCAACAAATTGCCAACTCGATCAATGTCTTTGGTCACACCCTATGAAGCTTGGTTCGAGAGAAAACCGAGTGTCGACTATCTAAGAATCTTTGGCTGCATAGCCTACATGAAAGTGCCTGCTCCACTCACAAAGAAGCTTGACAACAGGAGTATGAAACTTGTTCATATTGGTCGAGAACCAGGTACAAAAGCCTACAGGTTATTTGACCCCATTTCTGGCAGAGTGCACATAAGCAGAGACGTTATCTTCGATGAAAGCAAAGGTTGGAATTGGGAGACTGATACAAACTCTACACATACCTCAACAGTTCAGTGGGAGATTGATTTTTCCAGTAACCAAGAACAGAGTTTTACTGAAGAAGCCCCACAAACTCCGCAAACTCCGCAGACACCTGTGTCCACTCAGACAACAGAAAGCACTGACTTAGAGTTCAGTACCACCAGTGATAGCAGCGAGCAGCCCAAGAAATATCGAACTCTTGCTGATATTTATGCTAATTCAACCGTAGTGGAACTCGAAGAGGAATTGCTCCTGATGGGAATTGATGAACCTGTTTGCTTTGAACAAGCAATTGCAAATGGCGTCTGGAAAGAAGCAATGGAAAAAGAAATAAGTGCTATTGAGAATAACAAAACATGGGAGCTCACAACATTGCCCAAAGGACATAAAGCTATCGACTTAAAATGGGTGTTCAAGGTGAAAAAAGATCAGAATGGTGAGGTAACTAAACACAAGGCGCGACTTGTAGCAAAGGGATATGTGCAACGCCATGGGGTGGATTATGACGAAGTCTTTGCTCCCGTGACAAGGCTGGAAACTGTTCGATTACTCCTCGCACTAGCAGCTAAAAATGACTGGGAGGTACATCACCTCGACGTCAAATCTGCATTTCTAAATGGTATCTTACTTGAAGAGGTTTATGTACGTCAGCCAAAAGGCTTTGTCAAGCAAGGGGACGAAGATAAAGTGTACAGACTTCTGAAAGCCTTATATGGGTTACGTCAAGCCCCTAGGGCTTGGTACTCACGTCTAAATCAGTATCTTTTGCAACTTGGTTTTATTAAGTGCCCCTTCGAACATGCTGTTTACACGAAGAGATTTGGTGCAGATTCCTTGATTATTGGTGTTTATGTTGACGACTTACTAATCACAGGCACGAGTCTGTCACACATTATCAAATTCAAGGGGGAAATGAGCAAGGAATTTGATATGTCTGACATGGGAAAGCTATCTTACTACTTAGGACTAGAGGTAACTCAAAGCAATGAATTTATTGAAATCAAGCAATCGAGTTATGCTAAAAAAGTCCTCGAGAAAGCAGG
Organism: Heracleum sosnowskyi; assembly: GCA_030848705.1. NCBI lineage: Eukaryota > Viridiplantae > Streptophyta > Magnoliopsida > Apiales > Apiaceae > Heracleum > Heracleum sosnowskyi. The sequence continues at coordinate 127,729,459 of CM061240.1, forward strand.
CCTAGCAGAGTGCAATGCTGTTAAATTTCCTATGGATCACAACATACTGATTCATGCGGATGAAGCTGGTAAGGCAGTGAACTCAACTCAATACAAGAGTTTAGTTGGTGGGCTCAGATACCTGGTGCACACACGCCCGGATATCGCCTTTGCGGTTGGCATAGTTAGTCGTTACATGGAGAGACCAACTGAGCTCCATCTAAGTGCAGTAAAGAGAATCTGTCGCTATGTTAAGGGGACAATACACTATGGCTTGCTGTATACCAAAGGACAGGGAAATTATATCCTATCTGGGTTCTCAGATAGCGATTTAGCTGGGAGTTTGGACGACAGAAAGAGTACAGGTGGGATGGCGTTCTACCTCGATGAAAATCTGGTTACATGGGTATCACAGAAACAACGCTGCGTCGCATTGTCTTCGTGCGAAGCAGAGTTCATGGCTGCCACCGCAGCTGCATGCCAAGCTATTTGGCTTCAACGAGTTCTCAGTTGTATTGCAGACATAAAACCTGGTCCAGTTACGCTGTATATCGATAATAGATCCGCTGTTGATCTTGCTCGGAATCCAGTATTCCATGGGAGAAGTAAGCACATCGATTTGAGATATCACTTCATTCGTGATTGTGTTGAAAATGGCTTAATTATTATAAGACATGTTACCACTAATGAGCAGCGTGCTGACATCTTAACAAAAGCAATGGCAGCAGCAAAGTTTGAGAAGATGAGAGACTTGTTGGGAGTTAAGAAGCTCAGTGATGTTTAGATTAAGGGGGAGTATGTTGGGATTATTTCCTAATCTAAACATATCTTCATTTACCTTATTTAGCTTATGAATAATCAACGTATCAATTTGTGAGCGTTGACATAATCTTGGTTGTTAGGTTGTTGAGTAAGTCTAGGATAATAAGGTGGAGATAAACTAGGACATGATTGTCTGGTTTATAGTTTGTTAGTCTATTTAATCTTCCTTCTGTAATGTTTTATTAATCAATTCGATTGCATAGTTTTCCATACAAGTAAATCGGTTTCTCTGTATCTTTCAAATAACTCAGTTCATATCCTACAGTTTTTTTGTGACAAACAACATAATCATAGTTGGCTAGGTTCAATAACAATAAAACGCAAAAATGATTGGTGACGCCGAGGAATCAGGAGTAGCGAGCCAGTGTGGTACTGAAAGTTGGGTAGTTTGGGAATTTGAAGAGAAAGGTTGGTAGAGTTGGGAAAGCAACCTAAATGATGGGCATACCAGAAATAGATTTATGCCCCCATTTCCATCGCAGAAGATGGTCTCTCATTGTAGTTAATAATTTATTTTTAATTAATGAATACAATTTACAATTGTACACACAATACAAAACCCATGTATGCCAACCCGTTTACAGTCTGAGTGTTCTCTACAAACCCAAGAACTAATTACAGGTCATGTGTTTAATGGTGTGTTTAACCTAGGAAATGATGATCTTTTTGTATATGTAATCTAGCTATGTGCCAATTAAATGTAATATGTTGTGTTCAATATGGTTAATTTTTATGTGTGTATGTTGTTTAATTTGTTTGATTCTGATGAATTGAATGTGCACCTATGGTCGCTGATCCACAGTCCCCCAAAACGATAGGCCCCTAAATTTGTATATCCATATATTATAAGTATTGAAAATTAACAAAAAAGACAACAAGAGTGGCTTTTTTTAAGTGAATTTGTTGTTCTTATTGTTGTTAACTTATTTTATTCAGGAAAAAAACACTTAAATTTATATTGAAGGCCCAATCTTAAGATTTCGCATAAGGCCCCAATCCTTTTGTAGCGGCCCGACCCTGTTGTGAATGTGTAAAGATTGTGTATTTTGTGTCTATTACATAATTATTAAATTATTGGATTGTGTCTAATGGATTATTAAAATTATTAGAATGCATATTAGATTAATAAATTATTTCAGTTGACGTACTCGAATGGGCTTTGTGTAAATGTTGTTTCTGCAAGTCACTTTTTCTGCACTTAAAATGTTAATGTCAGGCCTTACACAAATTGTGTGTGTATATGTTTTTAATTTGTAAATGGTGATATATATTGTATTTTAACGATGTATAGCAAGTGTAGGTTGCTATTGGAGGATTTATGTGTTCTTCTTTACTAACTTATCATTCATTTCTAAAAGGGTGATTATTTAAGAAATTTCATTTACATCATATGTTTAATACTCTCTTTACAAGTGTTATGTTAATACCCATTGGACCATTTCATTGTTAATATGTAAAAATAACTAGAACGCTAAAAACTAATTTCAGTTATTAGTAAAATATTAACTCATCTATCCTAATATTTAGTAAGATAATAATTCACATTTGTATATCATAATAATTGTGGTTCCTTTCAAGGAATCACATGTTTAACCCATCAAAATTTGTAAAACAAGGAATTATATAGTTCGGTTCCCTGCTTGTATTCTAAAATCTTAAGTCAATGTTTTGACTGTGTTCACTTTGTATATATTTTAGAGATTTCAATGTATTTAATTAATTTTTACACATGGATGAGAAGTATGACAAGAAAACTATGGAAACTTTTGAAACATTTCCATAGTGCAATGATCGTTGTATTGTGGTTCACAATCCTAAAAAATATACTAGTGACCTGTAATATAATACAACAAATTGTACTTGCATCTTTCCCCAATTATGATTTAGACCTATGTACTTCCCAAGGACAGAGACTTCAACAATCTGGAATTTTTTGAATATGTAATGATTTATTTGTAGAATTGTGTTCTAGAACCAGGAGGTGGTAATTTTGCAATCTTGTATCTTATCTTGATAGTCTTGGTGTTTTTTTCCTATACTTTGAGATGATATGATGCAATGATATGATGCTAACAGAGTGTTGTGAGTGGGGTGTAAAATGATTGGGGTTGAACTATGTACCCCTTTGTTCACATCATATTGAGTTGGTTGGTACGCTACCATTTTATTCCGATATAAATTGATAATGCTCGTATTGAGGTTGGCAGCCAAACCCGAGTATAATATTTTGTTTTTTATAGTTTGTGCTCCATCTGAGTACATGATCTACAAACATTGAATATCTTTTTATTTAAACTATATAAATAGTGATTTATTCAAAAATAAAAATAATGTTATTAAAAACATAATAATCACCCATTGAAAGTGTATTAAGTATATATGAGGATAATTGTTGCATTATAAACTTGAATAAATAATATTTTATGAAAATTAATGACAATTTTTTAAATTTAAAGTTCACCCTTTATATTTACAATTATAGGCCTGCATTGAAAAACTGTTTTAACCTTAGATATTTGAGGGGAGCTTGGTGAACATTAAGCTATAAAAAAAATTAGTATTCAATTTTATAAAAACATCATGAAATTTACTTTTATGAAAATTTTGTTTAAATATAGATTATTTAAAAATAAGAAACCTATACTATCTACCCTATTGAAATATTAAAAAGTTTGGTTGGTGGTGAATTTACTTAATTACCCTTACTTATTTATAAAAAAATATTAAATAATAACATTACTTGTTTATAACCATGCTAAAACATATTATAGATTTTTCCGAACAAAACTCCTCACTCCAAAAATATCACAGACAATTAACATTTTCAACTTAATTTTTCTATTTTCCTTACTAAAATCCCTTCATGTTCTAAAACTATCACGGACAAACCTATTACTTATTTATTTTAAAACTTAATTTAATGGTTTTAATTATTAATAAAGTTTGTGAAAATAAATTATTTTGTCCTTAAACTATATTTTGTTTTGGGTTTAGGCCCCTAAAAGAAAAAAAATAACGGACAACCTTGTGTCTATATTTGACTAACGACTTTTAGTCTATCTTTTAATTAAAATATATTACCTTTTATAATATATCTTTCACTCATTAATTTTTCTTTTTTGTAATTATATATCTTCATAATATTATATATCTATCAATTATTAATACATTCCAAAAAATAGCATCTTCTTGATAAAAATATCAATTATACTTTATCCAATATTTCTCTTATACTTTTTACTTTAAAAAAATATTATATTATATTATAAGAAGTGGGGTTTCACACAGTTTATAAGCTAGTATGATTAAAGAACAAACATTAAACATTTGGTTGGTTCGTCATTTTTTGGTACTTCATTCTTAATTACCTTTATCGATTATTTTTCACTTAATTAGATTTTATTTTGGACCCAAAATAAAATAAAATAACTTTTTTAGGACCTTATTTGAAAGTTATTAAAATAAATTTAACTATTTCACAAATCTATTGTAATTAAAACACTTACAATACATCCAATTATTTAATTTAAACATATATATACGGTTTATTTATCTTAAAATGTGAGATTAATTATTTTAAAAATTTATTAGAATCAAAATATTTATACAAAAATCAATATTTAAAAAATAAAAAGTATATTAGAAAATAAATGACAAATATTTCAAGGGGATATAAGCCATTAACAATAGTATATAAGAAAGTACCAGTTCGTTAAAAGATCATAAACTTATTTAATAATTATTGTCCATTTCTTTTCTTTTTCACATCGGGAACATTCTAGAACATTTTTTATCTAGTATATATACTATCAACCATTCTACCATTCCACCTCACAACTCATTTCACTCAAACCCTAGGTGCCGCTCTATACCAATTGACTAATTTCTTTTATCATTTCACACAAATCCTAGGCGCAGCTGTTTCAACACACAATGTCTTCTTTTGTGATTTCACCAGAACCCTTCCATTCCATCTCTCAATCTTCTTTCATTGTTTCATTTAAACCTTATTTTCACTCGAGTCTCACATATACAATCAAATTTGTTCTTTAGCTTTTTGTTCTTTGGTAAAATTATATATGTATATGTATGTAAATTGGGATGACTCCTCAACATATCTCACAATTGAATTTATTTATTTATTTATGTTTTTATATGTGATAAGAAGTTTTAAATTTTTCAAGTTCATTTGTTTTGATAGATATTTTAAAAACTTTCAATAATAAATTATATATCATGATAACAAATATTGGCATTTCTGGTAGTGCTGAGCTAGAGGTAGTGGTAAATCAATGCAATCGAAGGGTGGCTATGTTTACAAAGTCAAGGTATACAATAATGTGTGTGTAAATATGTAGTCATAATCTGTTCTGCTTATATTTAAAAATTCCAATGTGTATTAATACTTGTTAGATGCAGATGGTTCCAGAACTCCACAATTTACCAAGAGAATACACTGGAGTACTCTCTACTTGATGGTCCTAGTAAGCTCATTATAATTTAAACTTTATTTATGATATTATTGTGATGTGTTCTCTTGTTATGTATATGATTGTTATGGAATCGTTATGTATATGATTGTTCTAGAGATTTACTATCTCAATCATGCTGAGTCTAACGATAAAAGATGGTAAACTTAGAGTAACGGCCAATTATATATGTACGCAATGATAAGATGTGTAAGGAAGAAAGTTTGGCATTTGTTAAGTGTTCTCGAATATTGAAAAATATTTATTTCTTGTGGAAACATATAAGAAGATGACACTGAAGCCACACTTCACTCCTTTCATTGGTCATATAGAAAAAACTAGCTAGGGTTGGTCAATAAGTCATCATATGATAAAAAAAAAATCTTGTGGAGAATAGTTAACAATGGGATTCCAAGTATCATATATGCAAAATCTATCTTCAAAAGTTTGATCGTAACAAATCTTCAATTCGAGGGGAGGGCAAATTTGTCTAGAAAATAGGAAGAATAAGTATAAACCGTAGTCCCCACCTTCCCTTGAACACAAGGCCTTCCTTTTAGCTCGGGTTTTTGAGATACTATACTCCTCGTCTTCTTTTGAACCCGAAGCATTTCTTTTAGCTCGCGGCTTATTAAGTTTGTATACTCCTCGTCTTTCTTTGAACCCAAAGCCTTTTGCTCCTTTAATCCATTGAGGAGCTACATCGTCTTTGTAACAATAGTCAAGAATTAGTTCTTGTCCAGTAGATAAATTATCACTAGCAAATATTCCAAACTTGTGATCCCAACAAATGGGTAACAATAATCAAGAAAATGATACATACCCATTTGCTGGGAATCACAGGGTTAGAATATTTGATAGTGAAAAGTTATCAACTGGACAAAGAACTATTCTTGATTATTTTTACAAATAGAACGTAGCTCCTCAATGGGTAAAGAATAAAAAGGCTTCGGGTTCGAAGAAACACTAGGTGTATACACCTCGAAAAGCCGAACCAAAAGAAAGCCTTCGGGGTCAAAGAATGATGAGGAGTATACTATCTTAAGAACCCGGGCTAAAAGAAAGGCCTCGGGTACAAGGGAATTATGTGAGGACTACGATTTACATTGATTCTTCTTATTCTCTAGACAAATTCCCACTCCCGTGGAATATAAGATTTGTTACCATCAAATGTTTGAAGATAAATTTTGCAGATATGATACTTGGCAGCACATTGTTAACTCTTTTGTAACTTGTCTGGTTTAGGTATAATTTCCTAATGTTCTAAAATCTGAATACACCACAGCAACACTAACTTAAGATATATTCAAATGTTCTTTACCAGAAAGTATTGATGTTATCCTTGCATGGAAGTCATGAAAATTTATGAAACGTGTGATAGAGGATTAATATAAATAGTTTCATTTTTCACAATTACTAATTTCTATATCAACAATTTATGTTATTTGTGTTTTGCATAGTCTCACAGAAGTTTCCATTTCAACTGTATGCATCTGCAGTTGGTAGTTTGATATATGTTATGGCAGTGGGAGTTGTTAGCAGGTTCATGTCTAATCCATGAAAAGAGCATTGGAAGCAGTCAAGTGGTTGTTGGCACATCCAAGGTTGAATTGTGTTTTAGTAGAAAAGATGTTATCTTATTGTTGTTAACTTATTTTATTCAGGAAAAAAACACTTAAATTTATATTGAAGGCCCAATCTTAAGATTTCGCATAAGGCCCCAATCCTTTTGTAGCGGCCCTGTTGTGAATGTGTAAAGATTGTGTATTTTGTGTCTATTACATAATTATTAGATTATTGGATTGTGTCTAATGGATTATTAAAATTAAAATTATTAGAATGCATATTAGATTAATAAATTATTTTAGTTGACGTACTCAAATGGGCATCAAGTCCTGCACTTAAAATGTTAATGTCAGGCCTTATTTGTAAATGGTGATATATATTGTATTTGAACGATGTATAGCAAGTGTAGGTTGCTATTGGAGGATTTATGAGTTCTTCTTTACTAGCTTATCATTCATTTCTAAAAGGGTGATTATTTAAAAAAATTCATTTACATCATATGTTTAATACTCTCTTTACAAGTGTTATGTTAATACCCATTGGACCATTTCATTGTTAATATGTAAAAATAACTAGAAAGCTAAAAACTAATTTCACTTATTAGTAAAATATTAACTCATCTATCCTAATATTTAGTAAGATAATAATTCACATTTGTATATCATAATAATTGTGGTTCCTTTCAAGGAATCACATGTTTAACCCATCAAAATTTGTAAAACAAGGAATTACATAGTTCGGTTCCCTGCTTATATTCTAAAATTTTAAGTCAATGTTTTGACTGTGTTCACTTTGTATATATTTTAGAGATTTCAATGTATTTAATTAATTTTGACACATGGATGACAAGTACGACAAGAAAACTATGGAAACTTTTGAAACATTTCCATAGTGCAATGATCGTTGTATTGTGGTTCACAATCCTAAAAAATATACTAGTGACCTGTAATATAATACAAAAAATTGTACTTGCATCTTTCCCCAATTATGATTTAGACCTATGTACTTCCCATGGACAGAGACAGTTTTTTGAATATGTAATGATTTATTTGTAGAATTGTGTTCTAGAACCAGGAGGTGGTAATTTTGCAATCTTGTATCTTATCTTGATAGTCTTGGTGTTTTTTTCCTATACTTTGAGATGATATGATGCAATGATATGATGCTAACAGAGTGTTGTGAGTGGGGTGTAAAATGATTGGGGTAGAACTATGTACCCCTTTGCTCACATCATATTGAGTTGGTTGGTACGCTACCATTTTATTCCGATATAAATTGATGATGCTAGTATTGAGGTTGGCAGCCAAATCCAAGTATAATATTTTGTTTTTTATAGTTTGTGCTCCATCTGAGTACATGATCTACAAACATTGAATATCTTTTTATTTAAACTATATAAATAGTGATTTATTCAAAAATAAAAATAATGTTATTAAAAACATAATAATCACCCATTGAAAGTGTATTAAGTATATATGAGGATAATTGTTGCATTATAAACTTGAATAAATAATATTTTATGAAAATTAATGACAATTTTTTAAATTTAAAGTTCACCCTTTATATTTACAATTATAGGCCTGCATTGAAAAACTGTTTTAACCTTAGATATTTGAGGGGAGCTTGGTGAACATTAAGCTATAAAAAAAATTAGTATTCAATTTTATAAAAAAATCTTGAAATTTACTTTTATGAAAAATTTGTTTAAATATAGATTATTTAAAAATAAGAAACCTATACTATCTACCCTATTGAAATATTAAAAAGTTTGGTTGGTGGTGAATTTACTTAATTACCCTTACTTATTTATAAAAAAATATTAAATAATAACATTACTTGTTTATAACCATGCTAAAACATATTATAGATTTTTCCGAACAAAACTCCTCACTCCAAAAATATCACAGACAATTAACATTTTCAACTTATTTTTTCTATTTTCCTTACTAAAATCCCTTCCTGTTCTAAAACTATCACGGACAAACCTATTACTTATTTATTTTAAAACTTAATTTAATGGTTTTAATTATTAATAAAGTTTGTGAAAATAAATTATTTTGTCCTTAAACTATATTTTGTTTTGGGTTTAGGCCCCTAAAAGAAAAAATATAACTGACAACCTTGTGTCTATATTTGACTAACGACTAGTCTATCTTTTAATTAAAATATATTATCTTTTATAATATATCTTTCACTTATTAATTTTTCTTTTTTGTAATTATATATCTTCATAATATTATATATCTATCAATTATTAATACATTCCAAAAAATAGCATCTTCTTGATAAAAATATCAATTATACTTTATCCAATATTTCTCTTATACTTTTTACTTTAAAAAAATATTATATTATATTATAAGAAGTGGGGTTTCACACAGTTTATAAGCTAGTATGATTAAAGAACAAACATTAAACATTTGGTTGGTTCGTCATTTTTTGGTACTTCATTCTTAATTACCCATATCGATTATTTTTCACTTAATTAGATTTTATTTTGGACCCAAAATAAAATAAAATAACTTTTTTAGGACCTTATTTGAAAGTTATTAAAATAAATTTAACTATTTCACAAATCTATTGTAATTAAAACACTTACAATACATCCAATTATTTAATTTAACCATATATATACGGTTTATTTATCTTAAAATGTGAGATTAATTATTTTAAAAATTTATTAGAATCAAAATATTTATACAAAAATCAATATTTAAAAAATAAAAAGTATATTAGAAAATAAATGACAAATATTTCAAGGGGATATAAGCCATTAACAATAGTATATAAGAAAGTACCAGTTCGTTAAAAGATCATAAACTTATTTAATAATTATTGTCCATTTCTTTTCTTTTTTACATCGGGAACATTCTAGAACATTTTTTATCTAGTATATATACTATCAACCATTCTACCATTCCACCTCACAACTCATGTCACTCAAACCCTAGGCGCCGCTCTATACCAATTGACTAATTTCTTTTATCATTTCACACAAATCCTAGGCGCAGCTGTTTCAACACACAATGTCTTCTTTTGTGATTTCACCAGAACCCTTCCATTCCATCTCTCAATCTTCTTTCATTGTTTCATTTAAACCTTATTTTCACTCGAGTCTCACATATACAATCAAATTTGTTCTTTAGCTTTTTGTTCTTTGGTAAAATTATATATGTATATGTATGTAAATTGGGATGACTCCTCAACATATCTCAGAATTGAATTTATTTATTTATTTATGTTTTTATATTTGATAAGAAGTTTAAAATTTTTCAAGTTCATTTGTTTTGATAGATATTTTAAAAACTTTCAATAATGAATTATATATCATGATAACAAATATTGGCATTTCTGGTAGTGCTGAGCTAGAGGTAGTGGTAAATCAATGCAATGGAAGGGTGGCTATGTTTACAAAGTCAAGGTATACAATAATGTGTGTGTAAATATGTAGTCATAATCTGTTCTGCTTATATTTAAAAATTCCAATGTGTATTAATACTTGTTAGATGCAGATGGTTCCAGAACTCCCCAATTTACCAAGAGAATACACTGGAGTACTCTCTACTTGATGGTCCTAGTAAGCTCATTATAATTTAAAATTTATTTATGATATTATTGTGATGTGTTCTCTTATTATGTATATGATTGTTATGGAATCGTTATGTATATGATTGTTCTAGAGATTTACTATCTCAATCATGCTGAGTCTAACCATAAAAGATGGTAAACTTAGAGTAACGGCCAATTATATATGTACGCAATGATAAGATGTGTAAGGAAGAAAGTTTGGCATTTGTTAAGTGTTCTCGAATATTGAAAAATATTTATTTCTTGTGGAAACATATAAGAAGAGGACACTGAAGCCACACTTCACTCCTTTCATTGATCATATAGAAAAAACTAGCTAGGGTTGGTCAATAAGTCATCATATGATAAAAAAAAATCTTGTGGAGAATAGTTAACAATGGGATTCCAAGTATCATATATGCAAAATCTATCTTCAAAAGTTTGATCGTAACAAATCTTCTATTCCAGGGGAGGGCAAATTTGTCTAGAAAATAGGAAGAATAAATATAAACCGTAGTCCCCACCTTCCCTTGAACACAAGGCCTTCCTTTTAGCTCGGGTTTTTGAGATACTATACTCCTCGTCTTCTTTTGAACCCGAAGCATTTCTTTTAGCTCGCGGCTTGTTAAGTTTGTATACTCCTCGTCTTTCTTTGAACCCAAAGCCTTTTGCTCCTTTAATCCATTGAGGAGCTACATCGTCTTTGTAACAATTGTCAAGAATTAGTTCTTGTCCAGTAGATAAATTTTCACAAGCAAATATTCCAACCTTGTGATCCCAACAAATGGGTAACAATAATCAAGAAAATGATATATACCCATTTGCTGGGAATCACAGGGTTAGAATATTTGATAGTGAAAAGTTATCAACTGGACAAAGGACTATTCTTGATTATTTTTACAAATAGAACGTAGCTGCTCAATGGGTAAAGAATAAAAAGGCTTCGGGTTCGAAGAAACACTAGGTGTATACACCTCGAAAAGCCGAACCAAAAGAAAGCCTTCGGGGTCAAAGAATGATGAGGAGTATACTATCTTAAGAACCCGGGCTAAAAGAAAGGCCTCGGGTTCAAGGGAATTATGTGAGGACTACGATTTACATTGAATCTTCTTATTCTCTAGACAAATTCCCACTCCCGTGGAATATAAGATTTGTTACCATCAAATGTTTGAAGATAAATTTTGCAGATATGATACTTGGCAGCACATTGTTAACTCTTTTGTAACTTGTCTGGTTTAGGTATAATTTCCTAATGTTCTAAATACACCACAGCAACACTAACTTAAGATATATTCAAATGTTCTTTACCAGAAAGTATTGATGTTATCCTTGCATGGAAGTCATGAAAATTTATGAAACGTGTGATAGAGGATTAATATAAATAGTTTCATTTTTCACAATTACTAATTTCTATAAAAACAATTTATGTTATTTGTGTTTTGCATAGTCTCACAGAAGTTTCCATTTCAACTGTATGCATCTGCAGTTGGTAGTTTGATGTATGCTATGGTGTGTACAAGGCCACATATTGCTAATGCAGTGGGAGGGAGTTGTTAGCAGGTTCATCTCTAATCCATGAAAAGAGCATTGGAAGCAGTCAAGTGGTTGTTGAGCTACTTGAAAGGCACATCCAAGGTTGAATTGTGTTTTAGTAGAAAAGATGTTATCTTATTGTTGTTAACTTATTTTATTCAGGAAAAAAACACTTAAATTTATATTGAAGGCCCAATCTTAAGATTTCGCATAAGGCCCCAATCCTTTTGTAGCGGCCCTGTTGTGAATGTGTAAAGATTGTGTATTTTGTGTCTATTACATAATTATTATATTATTGGATTGTGTCTAATGGATTATTAAAATTATTAGAATGCATATTATATTAGATTAATAAATTATTTTAGTTGACGTACTCAAATGGGCATCAAGTCCTGCACTTAAAATGTTAATGTCAGGCCTTACACAAATTGTGTGTGTATATGTTGTTAATTTGTAAATGATGATATATATTGTATTTGAACGATGTATAGCAAGTGTAGGTTGCTATTGGAGGATTTATGTGTTCTTCTTTACTAGCTTATCATTCATTTCTAAAAGGGTGATTATTTAAAAAAATTCATTTGCATCATATGTTTAATACTCTCTTTACAAGTGTTATGTTAATACCCATTGGACCATTTCATTGTTAATATGTAAAAATAACTAGAAAGCTAAAAACTAATTTCACTTATTAGTAAAATATTAACTCATCTATCCTAATATTTAGTAAGATAATAATTCACATTTGTATATCATAATAATTGTGGTTGCTTTCAAGGAATCACATGTTTAACCCATCAAAATTTGTAAAACAAGGAATTACATAGTTAGATTCCGTGCTTATATTCTAAAATCTTAAGTCAATGTTTTGACTGTGTTCACTTTGTATATATTTTAGAGATTTCAATGTATTTAATTAATTTTTACATATGGATGACAAGTATGTCAAGAAAACTATGGAAACTTTTGAAACATTTCCATAGTGCAATGATTGTTGTATTGTGGTTCACAATCCAAAAAAAATATACTAGTGCCCTGTAATATAATACAACAAACTGTTCTTGCATCTTTCCCCAATTATGATTTAGACCTATGTACTTCCCATGGACCGAGACTTCACCAATCTGGCATTTTTTGAATATGTAATGATTTATTTGTAGAATTGTGTTCTAGAACCAGGAGGTGGTAATTTTGCAATCTTGTATCTTATCTTGATAGTCTTGGTGTTTTTTCCTATACTTTGAGATGATATGATGCAATGATATGATGCTAACAGAGTGTTGTGAGTGGGGTGTAAAATGATTGGGGCAGAACTATGTACCCCTTTGCTGAGATCATATTGAGTTGGTTGGTACGCTACCATTTTATTGGAATATAAACTGATGATGCGGTATTGAGGTTGGCAGCCAAACCGGAGTATAGTATTTTATTTTTTATAGTTTCTGCTCCATCTGAGTACATGATCTACAAACATTGAATATCTTTTTATTTAAACTATATAAATAGTGATTTATTCAAAAATAAAAAATAATGTTATTAAAAACATAATAATCACCAATTGAAATTGTATTAAGTATATATGAGGATAATTGTTGCATTATAAACTTGAATAAATAATATTTTATGAAAATTAATGAAATTTTTTTAAATTTAAAGTTCACCCTTTATATTTACAATTATAGGTCTGCATTGAATAACTCTGTAAAGCATAATGTAACATAAGATGAAACAGAGATAACTACAACTCAACAAAGGACAGAACAAGACAGACTGTAATATTAACAGAAGCACAGGAATCCAGAATCAAAGAAGAAAAGGTAAACTCAAAAAATCAAAATATAGTATGTATTCTTGAAGTCCGTAAACAGGTCACAGAAAGAAGTTCATGAAAATGTTCAAGCCTCAGTGACAATCAAAGAAACAAGATTTTCAAGACTACAGAAGTATGTGAATGATTTAGGGTTAAGTACCACAGGATTCCAGTGATTTATTTGAAGCAACCAGAATGACAAAGGACTTATCAGCAGCATTGAATTGAAGACATAAAAGAAGAATTGATCAAGTGTTATTCATCTGTGAACCAGACCAGTTGCACTAGGTGACAACACTAAAAATATCAAGTTGTTTTATCGTCTCAGAAGAAATTGATACAGTCTAAAACTGAAACACCCTGGAGCTCAGAAGATTTACTAAAAAGATCAAGGACAATAAATGGTTCGATGGTTTTTCTTTTTAGAAAACCATCGAATAAGATTTAAGAAATCCATCAGATGTCAAATGTAAAGTAATTTACATTTCGATAGTTTTGACTTAAAAACTATCGAATGGTAAATTACTTTTACACATTCGATGGTTTTCAAAATGGAGCAGGTGAAAAGTTTTACTTTGTTTGACAGGTTGATGAAAATTGGACGGCCAGGATTGATTCTTCAATTGTGGTTCGATAGTTTTCAAACCAAAAGACTATAATTAATACAGAGGAAGAATGTGTCTTCTTTAGTCGAGGTTTTTCACAGTAGCAATTACTAAGAGAGAGATCAAGCCAGAGAGAAAATACCAGAGAAATTAATTATGTTTGAACTCTATCATTTGTATTGATTGTGATTAACCTAGAACTCATTGAAGCTAATCTACGGATTAGAATTTGTAGCACCCTTCGCGGTTTATATTTATAAAATGATATATTCCCCGGACTCGTGTTTTGATTTGGTGCATTTGATTTTGTTTAGAACTGAATGATTAATCAGCGAACGGAATTGAATTATTTGTGAGTATCGTATTCAACCCCCCTTCTACGATACTTTGGACCTAACAATTGGTATCAGAGCTATTTGATTGACGTAGAAATCAGATCCGGTGAATGAGACCAAAATCAAACATAGCTTGAAAATACGAAGCAAATTTTTTTAACTTTCAAAAATTTTCATTTGATTGGAATTTCTTGAATTTTAAACAATTTGAAATTTTCTACCATGAGTGCTCCAAAGACAACCACTGGTATTAAAGTTCCCCCGTTTACAAGAGATGATTTCGGTTTGTGGAAGACGAAGATGCTGTTATTTATTAAGGCATCGAATCCGTTGTATATTGGCATTTTAGAGAACGGACCATATGTACCTATGAAATCAGTTGATGAAACGACTACCCCTGAAGGTAACAGGATTCCTGATGGCACCCAACCTAAGGATATCTCTGAGTATACTGATTCAGACAAAGAACTGATTAGACTGGATACAGGTTTAATGCTGATATTGACGGACTCCGCAGACAAGGAAATGAGCTATCAAATAATGAGCTGCATAAGCGGGAAACATATGTGGGATACCATTAACCTAATAATGGAAGGAACTGAAGACGTGCAAGAAAACAGACTGGACATCCTGACTTCTCAGTATGAGTCTTTTAGGTCACTACCAGGAGAAAGTATAACTCAGGTCTTTGAGAAGTATACTAAACTCCTAAATGAGTTGGCAATGAAATGAAAGACTTATCCACTGAGAGAAACAAACAGGAAGTTCATGATGACGCTGCCCCATAATGTAGAACACAAGTCATCATCCATAAGGGAAAGAATAGACTTCACCAAGATGTCATTAGAGATGATCTATGGCAAGTTGAAGACTTATTAGATGGAACAGGAACAGAGAGTGATAATCTACGGATCAGGGACAGTGGATAACAAGCACAATGCACTTGTGAGATCAGCAGCACTTGTAGTGGATGAACCAACAACTTCTGATATTCAGGTTCAAACCCCTAGAGCTGGAAAGGAGGTGATTATAGAAGCTGGGATGAATTCTGGAAATCTGGGTGTTGATGAAAGTGACTACTACACCCTAGAAGAGCTTGAGCAAATGGAAGACAAAGCCATGGCGTACTTAGCTGCAAAGTTTAGCCACATCCGTTTCAACAAAAACCCTAAGTACAAGTTCAAGGGCTCAACCAATAGATTCCAGAAGAGCAAGTATTCACCAGGCACTGGCTTTAAGGGAGGCTACAAGACTGGCATGATTGATAGAAGTAAATCAAGATGCTACAACTGCAATGAGTTAGGGCATTTTGCCACTGAATGCCAAAAGCCTCGTCAAGCAAGAGACGGAAAGGGAGTCTATGAAAAGAAAGACTCATATGAGGATTTGAAGAAGGAGAATGCCAAGCTGAAACAGCAAGTGGAGGCATTGTCTGGAAAGCAGAAAGGGAAAGCTTATATAGCAGAGGGAAAACACTGGGATGATACTGATTCGGATGAAGAGGAAGAAAATGTAAATGTTGCCCTAATGGCTGACTCTTCAGAGGAATCACCACAATTATCTCAGGTACCTATCTTAACGACAATTGACATGTCTAATTCTGAGTATAAGGAAACTGTGCAAGATCTTAGTGTAGAATTGTTTAATGTACACACGAGTATACTAAACTCCTAAATGAGTTGGCAATGAAAGGAAAGACTTATCCACTGAGAGAAACAAACAGGAAGTTCATGATGACGCTGCCCCATCATGTAGAACACAAGTCATCATCCATAAGGGAAAGAATAGACTTCACCAAGATGTCATTAGAGATGATCTATGGCAAGTTGAAGACTTATGAGATGGAACAGGAACAGAGAGTGACAATCTACGGATCAGGGACAGTGGATAACAAGCACAATGCACTTGTAAGATCAGCAGCACTTGTAGTGGATGAACCAACAACTTCTGATATTCAGGTTCAAACCCCTAGAGCTGGAAAGGAGGTGATTATAGAAGCTGAGATGGATTCTGGAAATCTAGGTGTTGATGAAAGTGACTACTACACCCTAGAAGAGCTTGAGCAAATGGAAGACAAAACCATGGCGTACTTAGCTGCAAAGTTTAGCCACATCCGTTTCAACAGAAACCCTAAGTACAAGTTCAAGGGCTCAACCAATAGATTCCAGAAGAGCAAGTATTCACCAGGCACTGGCTTTAAGGGAGGCTACAAGACTGGCATGATTGATAGAAGTAAATCAAGATGCTACAACTACAATGAGTTAGGGCATTTTGCCACTGAATGCCAGAAGCCTCGTCAAGCAAGAGACAGAAAGGGAGTCTATGAAAAGAAAGACTCATATGAGGATTTGAAGAAGGAGAATGCCAAGCTGAAACAGCAAGTGGAGGCATTGTCTGGAAAGCAGAAAGGGAAAGCTTATATAGTAGAGGGAAAACGCTGGGATGATACTGATTCGGATGAAGAGGAAGAAAATGTAAATGTTGCCCTAATGGCTGACTCTTCAGAGGAATCACCACAATTATCTCAGGTACCTATCTTAACGACAATTGACATGTCTAATTCTGAGTATAAGAAAACTGTGCAAGATCTTAGTGTAGAATTGTTTAATGTACACACGAGTATACTAAACTCCTAAATGAGTTGGCAATGAAAGGAAAGACTTATCCACTAAGAGAAACAAACAGGAAGTTCATGATGACGCTGCCCCATCATGTAGAACACAAGTCATCATCCATAAGGGAAAGAATAGACTTCACCAAGATGTCATTAGAGATGATCTATGGCAAGTTGAAGACTTATGAGATGGAACAGGAACAGAGAGTGATAATCTACGGATCAGGGACAGTGGATAACAAGCACAATGCACTTGTAAGATCAGCAGCACTTGTAGTGGATGAACCAACAACTTCTGATATTCAGGTTCAAACCCCTAGAGCTGGAAAGGAGGTGATTATAGAAGCTGAGATGGATTCTGGAAATCTAGGTGTTGATGAAAGTGACTACTACACCCTAGAAGAGCTTGAGCAAATGGAAGACAAAACCATGGCGTACTTAGCTGCAAAGTTTAGCCACATCCATTTCAACAGAAACCCTAAGTACAAGTTCAAGGGCTCAACCAATAGATTCTAGAAGAGCAAGTATTCACTAGGCACTGGCTTTAAGGGAGGCTACAAGACTGGCATGATTGATAGAAGTAAATCAAGATGCTACAACTGCAATGAGTTAGGGCATTTTGCCACTGAATGCCAGAAGCCTCGTCAAGCAAGAGACAGAAAGGGAGTCTATGAAAAGAAAGACTCATATGAGGATTTGAAGAAGGAGAATGCCAAGCTGAAACAGTAAGTGGAGGCATTGTCTGGAAAGTAGAAAGGGAAAGCTTATATAGCAGAGGGAAAACACTGGGATGATACTGATTCGGATGAAGAGGAAGAATATGTAAATGCTGCCCTAATGGATGACTCTTCAGAGGAATCACCACAATTATCTCAGGTACCTATCTTAACGATAATTGACATGTCTAATTCTGAGTACAAGAAAAATGTGCAAGATCTTAGTGTAGAATTGTTTAATGTACACACAAGTATACTAAACTGCTAAATGAGTTGGCAATGAAATGAAAGACTTATCCACTGAGAGAAACAAACAGGAAGTTCATGATGACGCTACCCCATCATGTAGAACACAAGTCATCATCCATAAGGGAAAGAATAGACTTCACCAAGATGTCATTAGAGATGATCTATGGCAAGTTGAAGACTTATGAGATGGAACAGGAACAGAGAGTGATAATCTACGGATCAGGGATAGTGGATAATAAGCACAATGCACTTGTGTGATTAGCAGCACTTGTAGTGGATGAACCAACAACTTCTGATATTCAGGTTCAAACCCCTAGAGCTGGAAAGGAGGTGATTATAGAAGCTGAGATGGATTCTGGAAATCTAGGTGTTGATGAAAGTGACTACTACACCCTAGAAGATCTTGAGCAAATGGAAGACAAAACCATGGCGTACTTAGCTGCAAAGTTTAGCCACATCCGTTTCAACAGAAACCCTAAGTACAAGTTCAAGGGCTCAACCAATAGATTCCAGAAGAGCAAGTATTCACCAGGCACTGGCTTTAAGGGAGGCTACAAGACTGGCATGATTGATAAAAGTAAATCAAGATGCTACAACTGCAATGAGTTAGGGCATTTTGCCACTGAATGCCAGAAGCCTCGTCAAGCAAGAGACAGAAAGGGAGTCTATGAAAAGAAAGACTCATATGAGGATTTGACGAAGGAGAATGCCAAGCTGAAACAGCAATTGGAGGCATTGTCTGGAAAGCAGAAAGGGAAAGCTTATATAGCAGAGGGAAAACACTGGGATGATACTGATTCGGATGAAGAGGAAGAATATGTAAATGTTGCCCTAATGGCTGACTCTTCAGGGGAATCACCACAATTATCTCAGGTACCTATCTTAACGACAATTGACATGTCTAATTCTGAGTATAAGAAAACTGTGCAAGATCTTAGTGTAGAATTGTTTAATGTACACACGAGTATACTAAACTCCTAAATGAGTTGGCAATGAAAGGAAAGACTTGTCCACTGAGAGAAACAAACAGGAAGTTCATGATGACGCTGCCCCATCATGTAGAACACAAGTCATAATCCATAAGGGAAAGAATAGACTTCACCAAGATGTCATTAGAGATGATCTATGGCAAGTTGAAGACTTATGAGATGGAACAGGAACAGAGAGTGATAATCTACGGATCAGGGACAGTGGATAACAAGCACAATGCACTTGTAAGATCAGCAGCACTTGTAGTGGATGAACCAACAACTTCTGATATTCAGGTTCAAACCCCTAGAGCTGGAAAGGAGGTGATTATAGAAGCTGAGATGGATTTTGGAAATCTAGGTGTTGATGAAAGTGACTACTACACCCTAGAAGATCTTGAGCAAATGGAAGACAAAACCATGGCGTACTTAGCTGCAAAGTTTAGCCACATCCGTTTCAACAGAAACCCTAAGTACAAGTTCAAGGGCTCAACCAATTGATTCCAGAAGAGCAAGTATTCACCAGGCACTGGCTTTAAGGGAGGCTACAAGACTGGCATGATTGATAGAAGTAAATCAAGATGCTACAACTGCAATGAGTTAGGGCATTTTGCCACTGAATGCCAGAAGCCTCGTCAAGCAAGAGACAGAAAGGGAGTCTATGAAAAGAAAGACTCATATGAGGATTTGAAGAAGGAGAATGCCAAGCTGAAACAGCAAGTGGAGGCATTGTCTGGAAAGTAGAAAGGGAAAGCTTATATAGCAGAGGGAAAACACTGGGATGATACTGATTCGGATGAAGAGGAAGAAAATGTAAATGTTGCCCTAATGGCTGACTCTTCAGAGGAATCACCACAATTATCTCAGGTACCTATCTTAACGATATTTGACATGTCTAATTCTGAGTACAAGAAAACTGTGCAAGATCTTAGTGTAGAATTGTTTAATGTACACACAAGTATACTAAACTGCTAAATGAGTTGGCAATGAAATGAAAGACTTATCCACTGAGAGAAACAAACAGGAAGTTCATGATGACGCTGCCCCATCATGTAGAACACAAGTCATCATCCATAAGGGAAAGAATAGACTTCACCAAGATGTCATTAGAGATGATCTATGGCAAGTTGAAGACTTATGAGATGGAACAGGAACAGAGAGTGATAATCTACGGATCAGGGATAGTGGATAACAAGCACAATGCACTTGTGTGATTAGCAGCACTTGTAGTGGATGAACCAACAACCTCTGATATTCAGGTTCAAACCCCTAGAGCTGGAAAGGAGGTGATTATAGAAGCTGAGATGGATTCTGGAAATCTAGGTGTTGATGAAAGTGACTACTACACCCTAGAAGAGCTTGAGCAAATGGAAGACAAAACCATGGCGTACTTAGCTGCAAAGTTTAGCCACATCCGTTTCAACAGAAACCCTAAGTACAAGTTCAAGGGCTCAACCAATAGATTCCAGAAGAGCAAGTATTCACCAGGCACTGGCTTTAAGGGAGGCTACAAGACTGGCATGATTGATAAAAGTAAATCAAGATGCTACAACTGCAATGAGTTAGGGCATTTTGCCACCGAATGCCAGAAGCCTCGTCAAGCAAGAGATAGAAAGGGAGTCTATGAAAAGAAAGACTCATATGAGGATTTGACGAAGGAGAATGCCAAGCTGAAACAGCAATTGGAGGCATTGTCTGGAAAGCAGAAAGGAAAAGCTTATATAGCAGAGGGAAAACACTGGGATGATACTGATTCGGATGAAGAGGAAGAATATGTAAATGTTGCCCTAATGGCTGACTCTTCAGAGGAATCACCACAATTATCTCAGGTACCTATCTTAACGACAATTGACATGTCTAATTCTGAGTACAAGAAAACTGTGCAAGATCTTAGTGTAGAATTGTTTAATGTACACACAAGCATGCTAGCATCAGAAATGGAAAATGCTAAACTAGTTCTTAAGATTAAAAATCTAGAATCTAAGAATGAAGAACTAGAGCTTGTAGCTGTATCAATAGAAGATCTTAAGCAAAATAATGTGTACTTAGAAAACAAGGTCAAGTGTAATGATGAGATAGAGACTATCCTCGGGAAGCAGATTTCAGAGTTAGATCTGAAGCTAAATGCTTTTAAGAATTCCGCCTTGATTGCTAAGGAGATAATGGATACTCAGACCCAGGGAAACATGACTGCTATAGGACTTGACTATTCCAAAAAGGCTGGGAAAAAGATTCTGGAATTTCCTGTGACATCCCCAGTTGGTGTAAGGAAGAATCTTCCACACATTCTTAAGAATGTGGTCAATCCAGTCTTTGTCATGCCCTTCTCAGAACCTTTTCATGAGGATGACTTATATCTTAGACAAGAATTGCTTGAGGAGGATTTGTTGAAGGAAAAAGAGGTAAACACTAAGTTGCCTAGGATTTCAGTAAAAACTGCAATACCTAAAACTGAAGTAGGTGACTCATTTAGTAAATCCAAAAAGAACAGGAATGGGAAGAAGAAAATTGCTAATCTAGAAATGGTTCCATATTCTCCCATTGTATCTAGGAAGTTGTGCACTATTTGTAATTCTGCTGGACACCTTACACATGCATGTAAAAAGGTTAAAGTAGAAACTTCTAATACTTCTGAAATACATAACATGTCTCACATGCCTGATCTTCATGAACCCTGTGGAAAGAAAGAATGCTTGCTATGTACATACAACATCATGCATGCTTATTTTAAGTTGATGAATGATAATAGCAAAAGCACTGAAAATGTTAAATCCACAGATACTATGAAAATCAAACAGGGTAAGACACAATTGAATGTTACTCCTGTTAAATCATCTAAACCTTCAGGACCCAAACAATTTTGGGTACCAAAGTCCGCTTAATCAATCTGTGATTGCAGGGTAAGGTTAAAAGCTCAAAGGTTGTGTGGATAATGGATAGTGGCTGTTCTAGACACATGACTGGTAAAGAGTCCTTGCTTACATAGGTGGTTAAGAAGACCGGCCCGATATTAACCTTTGGAGATGACAGCAAAGGATTCACTACGGGATTTGGTAATTTGAGAATTGGAAATGTCATCATTGAAAACATCACTCTTGTTCAAGGAATAAAGCACAATCTTCTAAGTATCAGTCAATTCTGTGATAAAGGCTACAATGTAGATTTCAGAAAGGACAAGTGCTTGATCATAAACAGGAAGGATGAGAAGCTTGCTCTACTGGGAGTGAGAAAAGGAAATTTGTTCATAGCTGACTTAAGTTCTACCAGTGAAGGAGCAATTACATGTTTCTATGGAAAGGCATCTTCAGAACAAAGTTGGTTATGGCACAAGAAACTCTCACATCTGAACTTCAAAACTATGAACTCTTTGGTAAAGAGAGAGTTAGTGAGAGGGTTACCCCTGATGGAATGCAATCAGGTGGGACTATGTGAAGCATGTGAAAAAGGGAAGTCGAAGAAAGCATCACATAGAAGCAAAGAAATGACAAACATTACTGAACCATTACAGCTGATTCATATGGATTTATTTGGTCCAGTTAATATTATGTCACTTTCAAGAAAAAGATATGCATTAGTGATGGTGGATGATTTCTCCAAGTACATATGGGTGTTGTTTGTCCATTCAAAAGATGAAGCAACACAACTAATCATTGATCACATCAAAACGATAGAAGTGGAAGCTAAGCTGCCTGTGTAGACAATCAGATCAGACAATGGAATTGAATTCAAGAATGCAGTTCTTAATGATTTCTGCTCAGAGAAAGGAATATCAAGACAGTATTCAGCACCAAGAACTCCACACCCACTACAAGAAATCCCGGTAATTGCGACGGAAATTAGCAACGGAATGTCCTCCTTTGTCTATGGCCGACGGACTAGCAACACATTTTAAAAGGAAAAGAGTCAGCGTCCTTACTAACAGACTAACGACGGATTACCTACAAACATATGGCGACGGATTAATTTCGTTGCTAATATGAGCGTGAAAAGCATCCCGCCAACCTGTGCTGACAGTATTGCAACGGAATTTGTGACGGAGTTTAGCGACGGAAACCAGCTGTAGCTAGATCTGGCACAAAAATTCCCGCTAACTAGTCCCGACGGAGTTAGCAACGGGTTTTTGTGCCAACGGATTAGCAACGGAAAACCTAACAACGGTTTAGCAAGGGAACTTCTTTACGACGGTTTAGCGACGGAAATCCGATATTAAAGAAAAGGCACACATTTAAATTTCCGTCGCTAATCTGTTGCAAAAGTAGATCGGTCGTGCTAAGTGTTCTAAAAGTCGACGATTAATCGGGATTAATCGCCGATTAATCACTAGACGGCGGGCCACCGAACTGATTAAGCGAAAATCGGTCAATTAATCGTTTTTTCAGAAAAACAGGCAAAAATGTTAGTGTTTTGTATTTTAATAATGCATACTTTAATAATGTTAGTGTTTTGTATTTTCACTTTTATGAAATCATGCATTTTCTTAAAATGTTAGTTTATTAGTTTATTTTGCTTGTAAGAAATTTTTATGATATCTTTGATATTGTTGTATTATGTTGATAATCCTAGTTCAATTAGCTTACATTTCATTTAATTTAGCTAGTTTGTGATAATTATTTTTTTTGGAATACTTTATATTTTATAGGTTGTTGATAATATTGATTTTGATAATAATCGGTCTTGGATGTATCCAAAAGTAGATAGTAGGGAACTTCTTAATGATGTTTTTGTTGTTGGATTAAAAAAATTTATGAATCATGTTAAATCTCAAACACATTCCTTAAATGGAACGAATTTACAATTTTATTTAATATCTTTTAATTGAGAAAAATAATAAGGAAGACGATCCAGACGATTTGAGTAGAAAATATCTAAATTGACTTTTAAAACTTTAGTAATGAAAATATTAATTAACTTATATTCTCCTAAACTTTCTTCTTAAGTTAAATTACTATCTTAATTTTGTCCTAAAATTTATCTTTAAGTCAAATTACCATGTTGATATTTTCTTAAACTTTCTTTTGAACTTAAAGTTACCGTTTTAATATTCTCATATATTTTTTGTTGAAGTTCTAAAATTTATCTTGAAATCATATTATTATCTTTACATTCTGCTAAAAAAATTATTAGAAATTATGTTCTCATAATATTTTTGTAAAAAAACCCACGTTTAATTTATCTATATATTTTACATATAAATTAAAAATCATTTTTTAAAATTGATATAATAAAATTGATTAATAGATGATGTAATCGATTAAGTAATTAGTTAACATTTTTAACGAGAGAACGATTTCTTAGGAGGAGCATATTATATGCTAGAATTTAATATTTATGTATTATTTATTTTTAAATAGAAGTAGCATTTTAAAGTTTTAGAAAAATAAAGTGATTAATATACTAATATTTGATATAATATTAAAATAATAAAATATATTAAACAATTGCCCTTTTCTATAATTATTCAAAATTTCGATAATGAACAATACTAAACGGAGAATTTAAAAGAAATCTTAATTTCATGTTTTAAATATAATTTTGTTTAAAAACATATTTTTAAGAATAATTTTTAGAAAAATTTGGAGAAATTATTATAAAGTCAAAGTGTGGCTTAGTGAACTAGTTTAGTTAATAATTTAATAAAAATATTTACTTGCTAGAGAATTTGTGTGATAAAATTAAAAATGGTAAGCGGGCTTATGAAAAAAAAAGCTGCTATTTGTGAAAAATTGGGCGCTATTTGTGAAAAAAAGGGGATAAGAAGCGGGTTAGGGTTTTCTACTCTCCCTCTCGCACAAATTTGTGGGTATCAATCTCTCAATTTCAATTAATATGGGTATTGTGTTTCAATTTGTTTGTTTGTTAATTAGTTTATTCTCTTAAACCCAAACCTGTAGCTATTTTGTTGTTCGGATTCTAATTGCTATGTGGGTATTTGGGATTCTAATCCTTCTCTTAATGTCTAATTGCTATTTTGTAATTCAAGACCGAATATGCAAGTATATGTTTATGTTTACGTATTTTTGTTCGTTATATGTATATGTTTTTTTAACCCCAGTTCAGATTCCCAGTTCAGATTTCTTGGGTTATTCGCTCTCTTTTAATGTTCTGTATTGGTATGGTCATCTTTCACACAAAATTTCTAATCCTGACTTATCCGAAATTTTGTGAATAATTTGCAGTACGATGCATTTGCAATTGGTTTTATAACAACAGATGATTTCACAAACGCGGATATCTTGGAAGCAACTTATCCAGCTGTTGCGAAGAGATTACACGGTGATTGGATCGCAGATCCTGCCATTCCATTCCTGTTGTCACTGGCTTTCTTGGAAAGGTGTTTACCCCTTGTTCTGGTCACGTTCCTTTGGTCTTATCTACTATTTATGCAGTATAGTCAAGTGTTTTCTCCTTTAAATACAAGACTGGAAAAGAAAATGAAATATTGCACAAGAAGTATGTGGTATAGATTAATATCTGCAATAGTAGCTTTTGATTTGTATACTAGTTATATGGGGTTATTTGTTTATGCTTACAGTGGAAGAAGAAATGCAGCAACGGATGAGGGATATGGAAAGTCAACTAGAAAGGGTGTTTAATAGTCAGAATACGTAAGGAGATAATGGAAAACACAAGTTTCGAAGTAAGTAAATCCATAGTATTCATAATAAACTGCTCATTTGTGTTGTCATGTCTTATGGAGCTTTCCGTGTTGTTTAAGCCAAGTTTGAGTGATATGATTTACTTAAATTACAAAAATATATATGTAGTACTCTTTTGATTATGTTTGGATTTGTGATTTATTTTAATCATGGCTATACTGTTTTCAATTGCATCTGTATACGTTCATTATACTGTTTCCTGAATGTAGTTATATGAACTTGGAGATGGGATTTCACATGATTTTGTAGTTGCAACAGTAGGCAATTTTTTTTATTTGCAAAATTGAACCATTTCTTTGGGTTAAGGACATCTGAGTATCTGATGTCTGTATGGAGCTTTTCAAGCTTGTCAATGAGTGGCCTAGAGTCTAACCATGACTGTGTTGCATTATCTTTAGAGACTGTATTACTGCATACTATTTAGTGTGTGTGCCTTGAGAAATTAGAAGGTATAGTTTTATATTAATTTTAATGTTTTCTTACATTCCCGAGTAGTCTTCTGTACATTCTCTAGCTTTATATTAATAATCATCCATTGATTTGTTGAAGTGCCATATTTGATATTTATATAATGTGAGGGTACTGAGTATCTTGTTTAGATTGCGCTGATGTCTAAAATGCGCAGTTTGTCCTCGTTTTACTGCCTGCAGTTTGATGCGTTTAGGTGACACGGTCCACATCCGTTTATTACTAATATAGGGGTTTGTTTTAATTGTTTTATTCAAATAGGTGAAACTAAAAAAGGCTTTGTTCTTAACAACAACCTTGTGAACATCTCTTATGTTCTAATTTAATAAGAAGGTTTAGTTCATAACTGGTTGCCGACGAAAATTCTGGGACCTGGTATTCTACAAAAACAGGTAACTAGAATCTGTTTTGTGCCGTTTGGATCATTAGTTTTGAACTTTTTCGCAATGTTTCAGTGTTACTCTTTTTATGTGCGGCATGTTGATTAGTTTTACTTTTTTGAAAATGCAGAAAATTGAAGAATGGTCGTTGCATTGCTGCTGCAGTTTCTATGGGAATCTTGTTTGCTCTGAATCTTTAACTTTTATGTTCTAGCTATTAATCTGTAAAGAACTACCAAGAACTTATTTGAACTCAGCTTGTACTCGTTTTGTACTATTGGATTTGTGAACTATGAACTTATCACAGACTTTTGGCAAGTGTTGAAATTATTAATGTATGATTTCCTTTTGGTTCAATTTTTTTTTTATGTATTTCTCTAATTAGGATTAATTTTTGAATGTATACAACTGACTAGAACATGTACAATAAACAAAAAGAGTGACTTGTTAAGGCATGAGACAATATTCTAAATGACAAAATTAATGGAATTTCAACAAAAAACAAATTTTTTTAAATGAATAAAAGTAATATCAACAACGGATTCACAATGAATAATAAAATGAAGTGTTCGTTGCAAAATCGTCGCTAATCACTAAGCTTCCGACGGAAATCCGTTGGTAAAGAGTTGCTAGAGGGTGGTCAACAATGAGGGAATCTGTTAGTAGTCAGTTGCAGGTCCGTTGCTAGCTTGCCGACGGAATTTGAATTCTGTCGGGAAGCCCTTACCTACGGCCAAAATTGCAACGCCTTTTTCCGTCGGGAATTCCGTCATCATCCTGATTTGCCAACGAATTTTAGCCTCTGCTGACAGAATTTTCCATCGCAAATTCCGGGAATTCTTGTAGTGAACAAAATGGAGTAGTGGAAAGGAAGAATAGGACCATGGTTGAAGCAGCAAGGACCATGTTGAATGAATCAAAACTTCCCACTTACTTTTGGGTTGAAGCAGTGAATACAGCTTGCTACACTCAGAATCGAACCCTGATCAACAAAGATCATAATAAGACTCCGTATGAGTTAATGGCCAACAAGAAACCAACACTGAAGTATTTTCATGTGTTTGGTGCAAAATGCTTTGTACTAAAAGACGGAGGACATCTAGGCAAGTTTGATGCCAAAGCAAATGAAGGCATTTTTCTAGGCTATTCTCTGGAATCTAAAGCTTACAGGGTATATGTGATTGAAGATAAGAAGGTTTGGAAAGCTTAAATGTAACATTCGACAACACCAAAAGACCAGGCCTGCAAACAGGAGAGAACTCTGAATCCTTGATATTTGAAAATCTATCAGGAGATCTCTCTGACATAGAGGAAGAACCTGAAGTTGTTCCTGGTGATAATAATAATCATAATGATAATGATTCTGGACCAAGTGGTGACACAAGTGGAAATCCTCAAACTTCAATAGGATCCACTAGTCAGTCAACAGAATCAACAGATCACACCGTCAACAACTCAGGGGGAGCAGGAGAAGGATCTACTAGTCACACTCCACAACATCCAGAACAAGGAGAATCATCAAGATCACATCTTCCAAGGCAAAGGGTATGGAATAGAGATCATCCCTTTCACCTGATCATTGGTGATCCAGATCAGGAGTGAGAACTAGGAGGACATCACAAAATGAATGTCACTATTTTGGGTTTCTTTCAGAAACAGAACCTAAGAAAGTTGAAGATGCCCTAGAAGATCCAGATTGGGTGATTGCAATGCAAGATGAACTCAATCAGTTTGAAAGGCAGAAAGTTTGGAAGCTGGTACCCAGACCAAAAGTGAAATATGTTATTGGAACAAAATGGGTATTCAGAAATAAGTTGGATGAAGATGGCATTGTAACGAGAAACAAAGCCAGGCTGGTTGCTAAAGGTTACTCTCAAGAAGAGGGAATTGATTATGATGAAACCTATGCACCAGTAGCAAGACTTGAGGCCATCAGGATGTTTCTGTCATTCGCAGCACATTCCAATTACAAGGTATATCAAATGGATGTGAAGAGTGCTTTTCTGAATGGGGAGCTAGAAGAAGAAGTGTATGTGGAACAACCTCCAGGGTTTGAGGATTCAAAACTGGCAGACTTTGTGTACTTTCTATTCAAAGCTCTTTATGGACTCAAACAAGCTCCGAGGACATGGTATGACACTCTCTCTGAATTCTTACTTGAAAATGATTTTACAAGAGGTGTTGTAGACAAAACTCTATTTTATAAAAAGCACAAAAATGATCTGATATTGGTGCAAGTATATGTTGACGACATAATATTTGGTTCTACTAATGACGATCTATGCAAGAGATTTGCAAAGTTAATGCAGAGTCGTTATGAAATGAGTATGATGGGTGAATTGTCATTCTTTCTTGGACTGTAGGTGTATCAAAGGCAAGATGGTATATTCATTTGTCAGTCCAAGTACATCAAAGATCTTCTGAAAAAGTATCAAATGGAAGACTCATCTACAACAAAGACTCCAATGCCAACTGCCACTAAGCTTGACAAGGATGAAACTGGTAAGAAGGTTGACATCATAGGCTACAGAGGTATGATAGGCTCATTACTTTACTCACTGTAAGTAGACCAGATATAATGTTTGCAACATGCTTGTGTGCTAGGTTTCAGTCTGATCCTAAAGAATCTCATCTATTAGCTGTTAAGCGAATATTTAGATATCTTAAGGGAACCCCAAATCTTGGAATTTGGTACCCTAAAGATACAGAATTTGATCTTATTGGATATACAGACTCTGATTTTGCAGGTTGTAAGATTGATCGGAAGAGTACTTCAGAAAGCTGTCAGTTTCTTGGAAAAAGGTTAGTTTCTTGGTATAGCAAGAAGCAGTATTCAGTTTCCACATCAACAGCTGAGGCTGAATACATTGCTGCTGGAAGCTGCTGTGCTCAAATCTTGTGGATGAGAAACCAACTCCGTGACTATGGGCTTTTATTGACAAAGATTCCAATATTTTGTGACAACACAAGTGCCATAGCAATCTCTAACAATCCAGTGCAACACTCAAGGATGAAGCACATCGACATCAGGTATCATTTTATCCGAGAGCATGTCATGAATAGAACTGTGGACTTACACTTTGTACCCACAGAGGAACAAATTGCAGACATCTTTACTAAACCGCTTGATGAATCCACTTTCTCAAAGCTGGTTGGTGAACTTGGGATGTTAAATCTTTCTAATTGATTTTGATTAGAAGTCAGTAACTGCAGATAGTCCTAGTAAATACATGAGTTTAAGAATTTCTATATCCTTAGGACTCGTGAATTTATTTTCTGGAGCAATTCTCGTAGTTAGGATTTTTGTACTAATTTTGTGTCATAATTATGGATGATATATCTTCTGGCATTTAATTGTTTATTAATTCTAAAAATTATTTAGGTGCTAATATTTGTTCTAAATATTCAAGCATCTATTTAATTTGAATTAATTTACTTTGTTTTTAACATTGTAGATTAATGCAGCATAATTTATTGGATTTTAATTGGTTAATATCATTCAATGATATTTAGTCGATTTTATTCTGAGAAAATTGTGAATTTTCTGTTAACAATTGATTTTGGTAAATTTGAAAAATTTTATTCAAAATAAACCTTGACAGGAAATCAAAAAGTCTGGTTTTTAAAACATGAACAGGTTTTAAGAATTGGACAGAAGCAAAATATATCGAATTTTAGGAAATTCGACAGTTTTTCTAAGTACAAAGAAAATTCTATCGAAATTAATTTTCGATGGTTTTTGAAAAGGAAAAGAAAAACTATCAAAGAAATTTCTCGATAGATTTTGATAGTCAGCAGAGAAAGTATTGAAGAGAATTTAATTAATTCTATATTCAAATTCTCGATAGTTTTTCTAACAAAAGGCGTTCGATAGTTTTTGGTTTTAAAAAGAAATAGCTTTCGATAGTTTTCTTCAAAATGTTCTGAATTCTGATTTTCAAAAACTTCGATAGTTTTTCTAAAAACTATCGAAGAGAAGTTGACAGTTTTGCCCCTTGTAGAAAACTATCGATAGTACTATTAAAACCCATCGAACACTAAAGTGACTAAAATACCCTTGTTACTTCTGTGAGTATAAATCAATGCCTTGGACGTTTTTTTTCTCTTATTCTAAGATCTAAGTGCTTTTGTTATATACTTACAATCATACAAATGGCCAAGAACTGTAACAC
Organism: Heracleum sosnowskyi; assembly: GCA_030848705.1. Classification (NCBI taxonomy): domain Eukaryota; kingdom Viridiplantae; phylum Streptophyta; class Magnoliopsida; order Apiales; family Apiaceae; genus Heracleum; species Heracleum sosnowskyi. The sequence continues at coordinate 127,760,368 of CM061240.1, forward strand.
TCGATAGTTTCTTCCTCTTTTCACTGATATTCACTTTCAAGAATCCGTTTTTACCACAGTCATTTCATTTCAACCGTGAAATTGTTGTGGATTGGTGTTCTTTTGAGTCTTCAATCGGTTTCAGGAGAAAACCATCGAAACTGAGTTTTAAACCTTAGTAATTTGATATTACAGAACTTACTTAATTTTGTATTGTTTACACAATCTTCTTAAGTTTGTAGTTAATTTGAAAATTGTCAATTTACGTATTAGGGTTCTTAATCTCAGGAAGTGCTTGTGGTTACGGTTTTTCATAAAGGAAAAGGGTAATTTTGTTAAGTTTGATTAATTAGAAATAATTAATTGAAAATTTTAGTTTTGGTTTTAACTTAATTTTCTGGAAATTTGAAATAAAATGGCCGGAGAATTTATTGTAACCAAGACTAATCATGTCTCGTTTCAAAACTTGCAAGCCATTACGAACTTACAGTTTCGTGTATGGGCAGAGTTTTTGAATACACGTTCGTTAGTGGCATATGCCTTGAGTACTCCCGTAGTCCTTTGCATCGATCAATTGACTGCGTTGTACACAACCGCCACGGATACAAGTGAGAATAACATAAGGTCCTTCAGTTTTGTTGTGCCAGGGGGCAGAACAATAAGGGTGACGGAACATGACTTTAATAGAATACTTCATTTTCCAACAGAAAACCATGTTCCGGATCCTACAACTGAGGAGATACATGCTTTCTTCACTCTCATAAGAAGTCAGCAACCCAACTTCTTTGTGGCAGAGTTTCTTAAGCATTACCTGACAAAGCCATGAAATTTTTTCTTTCACACACTGATCCATGTTTTTACTGCCAAGCTGACAAATCTGCATGGTATTCCCTTATTCCTTCAAAAGATAGGGTTTGCCATTGCTAACAATAGGCATATTAACATAGGAAGGCTAGTGATTGATCAAGTCATTCTATGCATGGGACCACTGGAAGAAAGAACAGGCATAGATGATGTGCTTTGTTTCTATCCTAGGTTCCTACAGCTAATTCTCAATGATATCTTAACAGATGATGAGCGTGAGACATTCGCAGAAGAGAAGACCATGGAGTGCATGAGGATGAAGAGCAATGCAATAACCGCTCTGATAAGAAAGAATCATCTTCCAGGGGTACCCACTGTTCTCACTGAATATCTTAGAACAGTGCCCCTACCACTTCTACCCCCAGGGGAACAGGTAATTGAAGGTAATGTTCCTCAACCTGAAATGGCTTCTGTACAACAACAAATGGATGTAGATCCAGAGCCCTCAGTGGCCATTCCTGACCAATAAGTTGCAAACCCACAACTTCTAACCACGGTCACAGAGCCTTTGGAAGTGCCAAATGAAAACATAAACGAACCTCCTTCCCCTCCTATACCCATTATACAAACATCCAAGAGTGTAGAGGGAGATAGTGCCAAAGCAGCACCACATAAGGAGCTACACCCTTCAACAGCAGCTCTGCCTTCCTCTAAAAGGAGGAGAATAGAAAACGAGGCAACTGTTGATACTTTATTTAAAACTACCAAAGAGCCCTTTATTGATTTTTCTGATGCTGATTGGGCTACACTAACCAAAGCTATATCTGAACCTATAGCTCAATCAAGCAAAGAGGAATGGACGGAAGGAACTGGTGTTCCGACCATATTACGGTCAGGTTCACTGGTTGAAGGTTCTAAGAACCAAGAGTCTTCACAGACGTCAAGAGAAGGTTCTGACCTAAACGCACAATCTCAAAGGTCATTACCTAACTCCCCAGGTGGAACATATCTGGATCCTGCGGGTAAAGGGTCTGACGTAAGTGCAGATCGGCAACTCGGTGACAATGAATCAATTCTTACTGAGGAGTTAACTGAGGTGAAGTCTTCACAGACTCAAAGGGCAGTTTCAGGATCTCTGCTATTAATAGAGCCTGATTCTAACCCACTAGAGATTCAAACTCTAGATCCTTCAAAGGATATATCATCTACGGATGATCAGTAACTTGGTTTAACCAAGGACGGGGACTTGCGAAGCCCCATTGCACCACCGGTGACCTCCTTAAGGACGGCTACAGTGTTTTCTTCTGCAGGTACAACTAGCAACAATGGATTGAGTGAAACAAAAATACTTACACCTGGCCTGAGTGGGAAAGGTAAAATGAGTGAAACACCGACAGAAACGTTGAGTGTACACCCAGAGCCAAATGTGAGGAGTGACACCCTAACCCTTTCACAAATTGATGATTTGCTATTACCGACAGAACGAGAAGTACATGTTCAATCCACCCTCAAGGAGATGACAGTTCTTGATAAAGAAGGAAATCCATTATTCAAGGTTCCACTGTGACCTTCCTTTGACCAAGGGATCTCCTCTAGTCAAGGCAATGCTTCTTTAAAGACTATTCAAGAGAAGGTTGACTTGGCTGCAGCTGATTCCAGAAGAACTTTCAGGGTCATTGGCAGTGCATCTGGCACTATAACAGGTACTAAGCAAGCAGTGGACTCCTTGAAGAAGGAAGCAATGGAAGAACTGGTCGAATTGAGGACGGGCGTTAAAGAGCTGAAAGATGGTTTCATGAATGAGGTATATGCTTTGTCACAAGGACAAGAAGCTTTGAGAGAAGACGTTCTGGTTATCCGGGATGGTCAAGCGCGGGTAAAAGATGCAATGAACACACTTTCAAGAGTGGAGTCTAAGCTGAACAAGAGACTGGATCATATTGAAAAGACTACCAACTCAAGATTGGATAACATTGACCTGGCGCTAGCTTCTATGAATGAGATGAATAAGCAGATTACGGATTTCTTGGACAACCAAAGCGACGGAGTACAGTCAATCTGGACTATGCTGAGGAACCAACAACCTGGACCTTCAAATCAGCAACCTGGTCCTTCTACTACCTTTTATGCTGAGGATGACTTTATCGAGGATTCCTCAACTAAGGGAGAGAAAGTTGGAGCTGGGGAACAAGGTCTGGATGGATGGGGAGTTTGGGAAACAGTTGAAGCTATTCCGGTAAGACAGTACTGGATTGAGAATTTTGTACAAGAAGAAGCAAGCAGTGAAGAGGTATTTGAAGAGGTCATGCATGAGCATCTACAGGAAGAGCATGAGCCATATTATCCAGAGCCTGTTGAATATCCTATCTGGGAGGATAATATTTAAGAAGAAGCAAATCCTCTGTCACAAGAAGAAGAAGCTGTCTTGGAAGTGGTGAAAGCTGAAAGAGCTGCAATAGATGCCAGGCAAGCTGAGAAAGAGAGACAACAAGCAGTTCTGCGAAGTGAAAAACTAAAGAGGCTCAAGATGTATAGTGAAGTGAGGAAGAAGAAGATGATGGATCTGGCAAAGAAAGAAGGAAGTGACTGGGAGATGGCTTATAAAACCTTTTGCGGAGTTGAAGACGGATTAGAAGTCAACGACAATGCTGAGGTGGAAGTTATCATTCAGAACATCAGAGGTGCCAATCTTGAAGATCAGACTTACTTCACAGCATTGAGAAACTTTTTGATCTTTCTGAAAGCTGGGGTTAAAGCAAACGGTGCCCGGAACATAATAATCAATTTTCTTGAGAAAGGTACCTTTGTGATTTCCACTAAGTTTTTTGAACAGAGGACATACACAGAATTGCAGGTGTTGCTCATCAAGATACAAAGAACTACAAGGTTAAATGAACTGCACCGTGAGCATGTTAGGGATATCTTGATGAAAGTCAGTCTAGAGATTACTGAAGATCCTCCAATGGTTAGATTCATGACAAATGACTTGTTCAGAATCTGCTATTTGACTGAGGACAAGCTGAGAGACTATCCAAGCAACTATCTGATATCAGTGGAGAAGTATCTTAGATCCACTGGATTCTCATTAACAGAGAAGGACAAAGCAGCAGACACTCTAAGAAGATTTCTAATGGAGAATGTTCCTTACTATAGGAAGAGAGTGGAAAGAGGACTGAAAGTGCATCCCAGACTACCAAACATGCCGAAGCTAAACAAGAAAGATGTTAACATTGCATGGTTGTGGGCTGGAGTGGGACAAGAGGTTGAGTACATTGGAAGACACATCAAAGGAGCAATCCTTAAACCTGGAGAACCACTGCACTATCCTTCTGTGATTGATTATCAAGATGCTAACTCCAATCCAATGATAGAAGAAGGTGAGATTGAAATGGACTGAAGACAAGAAGCAAAGAACAAAAGAACTATCAGCTCAGACTAGAGGAGCAACTTCTATGTATAAAGTTATATTGTTTTTTGAATTATGAAATCTGGAAATGTATATATATCTGATCCAGAATGCAATTAATATTATTCAAGCTGTCTTACTTTAATTAGTTTAATGTTTCCTTAGTTAGTTGAGTTATCCTCGAGGTATTTGCTTGTCGAACTCTATCCAAGTGAATTATGTGAGGACTAGGATTTACATTGATTCTTCTTATTCTCTATACAAATTCCCACTCCCGTGGAATATAAGATTTGTTACCATCAAATGATTGAAGATAGATTTTGCAGATATGATATTTGGCAGCACATTGTTAACTCTTTTGTAACTTGTCTGGTTTAGGTATAATTTCTTAATGTTCTAAAATCTGAATACACCACAACACCACTAACTTAAGATATATTCAAATGTTCTTTACCAGAAAGTATTGATGTTATCCTTGCATGGAAGTCATGAAAATTTATGAAACATGTGATAGAGGATTAATATAAATAGTTTCATTTTTCACAATTACTAATTTCTATATCAACAATTTATGTTATTTGTGTTTTGCATAGTCTCATAGAAGTTTCCATTTCAACTGTATGCATCTGCAGTTGGTAGTTTGATGTATGCTATGGTGTGTACAAGGCCAGATATTGCTAATGTAGTGGGAGTTGTTAGCAGGTTCATGTCTAATCCATGAAAAGAGCATTGGGAAGCAGTCAAGTGGTTGTTGCGCTACATGAAAGGCACATCCAAGGTTCAATTGTGTTTTAGTAGAAAAAATGTTATCTAGGAACGGTTCTCTGATGCATATTTGGGTGGATGTTTGGATACAAGAAAAGTACTACGGGATATATTTTCACTTTAGGTGGCACAGCAATTAGTTGGATATCTCGACTTCAAAAGCGTGTTGCTCTTTCAACCACAGAAGCAGAATATATGGCTATCTCTGAAGCTAGCAAGGAGATGATTTAGTTGAAAAATTTTCTTGAGAAGTTAGGCAAGAAATAGGCGGAGAGTGCTTTGTACAAAAATGGTACTTTGTCCTTGAAGAAAATCCTTGGTTCAAAGAATCTTGTAGATATGTTGACTAAGGTGGTTACCAATGAAAAGTTGAAGTTTTGCATAGTTTCAACTGGCCTTCAGAATTGATTGATGAGAAAGCGCTGCACTAGTTAGAGTTATTGATTGAAGTATTTGGTGTTACAAGACTTGCAAGAGTGAAACGAAGATGTGGTCAGACTCCAAGTGGGAGATTGTTAGGTATGTGGAGCCTATAGGCTGTCCAGGGCCTCTGAGGTAGACTCGGGGCCTGAGTTAAACAACAACACTCTGAAGACCTGAGCGTCACGGCCTGAGTGCGAGATTTTAAGCTTTGGCCCATTTGTTGAGATAGGCCCAGTTTCTTCTATTATAAATATTCTCTTGTAATTGTAAAAACCCCAAGACAACACAACATAACAAAACATAATTGTGAGAGATCAATACAAAATTAGTGCGGCTTGTGGAGTTAGGAATTTCTGAATTACGTAAATCTTTGTCTTGTGTGATTGTCCTTTATTTTCTTTTTCTTGTTTATTCGCTTTGGATTTTTTTGCTTTGGTTGTTGTATACTCAACATTTACTATACATTCTTTTATCTCTATGATGTTTCTAATTATGCATATCTGATATACAATATTCCTTAGTCGAAGCTCTCTATACAATAATAAGAGAAAAAATGTATATAGGTGTTAATTAGTTACAGTGCAGAGCTGCATTAATATATTCTACTTCAAAAGCAACGTAATCACCCCAACAAAAAAAAAACTCACCCTTTGTTTTTTTGTGACAAACAACATAATCATAGTTGGCTATGTTCAATAACAATAAAACGCAAAAATGATTGGTGAGGCGGAGGAATGAGGAGTAGTGAGCTGGTAGTGAAAGTTGGGTAGTTTGGGAATTTGAAGAGAAAGGTTGGTAGAGTTGGGAAAGCAACCTAAATGATGGGCATACCAGAAATAGATTTATGCCCCCATTTCCGTCGCAGAAGATGGTCTCTGATTGTAGTTAATAATTTATTTTTAATTAATGAATACAATTTACAATTGTACACACAATACAAAACCCATGTATGCCGACTCGTTTACAGTCGGGGTGTTCTCTACAAACCCAAGAGCTAATTACAGGTCATGTGTTTAATGGTGTGTTTAACCTAGGTAATGATGATCTTTTTGTATATGTAATCTAGCTATGTGCCAATTAAATGTAATATGTTGTGTTCAATATGGTTAATTTTTATGTGTGTATGTTGTTTAATTTGTTTGATTCTGATGAATTGAATGTGCAGGTATGGTCGCTGATCCACAGTCCCCCAAAACGATAGGCCCCTAAATTTGTACATCCATATATTATAAGTATTGAAAATTAACAAAAAAGACAACAAGAGTGGCTCTTTTTAAGTGAATTTGTTGTTCTTATTGTTATTAACTTATTTTATTCAGGAAAAAAACACTTAAATTTATATTGAAGGCCCAATCTTAAGATTTCGCATAAGGCCGCCAATCCTTTTGTAGCCGCCGTGTTGTGAATGTGTAAAGATTGTGTATATTGTGTCTATTACATAATTATTAGATTATTGGATTGTGTCTAATGGATTATTAAAATTATTAGAATGCATATTAGATTAATAAATTATTTCAGTTGACGTACTCAAATGGGCATTGTGTAAATGTTGTTTCTGCAAGTCCTGCACTTAAAATGTTAATGACAGGCCTTACCCAAATTGTGTGTGTATATGTTGTTAATTTGTAAATGGTGATATATATTGTATTTGAATGATGTATAGCAAGTGTAGGTTGCTATTGGAGGATTTATGTATTCTTCTTTACTAGCTTATCATTCATTTCTAAAAGGGTGATTATTTAAAAAAATTCATTTACATCATATGTTTAATACTCTCTTTACAAGTGTTATGTTAATACCCATTGGACCATTTCATTGTTAATATGTAAAAATAACTAGAAAGCTAAAAACTAATTTCAGTTATTAGTAAAATATTAACTCATCTATCCTAATATTTAGTAAGATAATAATTCACATTTGTATATCATAATAATTGTGGTTCCTTTCAAGGAATCACATGTTTAACCCATCAAAATTTGTAAAACAAGGAATTACATAGTTTCGTTCCTGCTTATATTCTAAAATCTTAAGTCAATGTTTTGACTGTGTTCACTTTGTATATATTTTAGAGATTTCAATGTATTTAATTAATTTTTACACATGGATGACATGACAAGAAAACTATGGAAACTTTTGAAACATTTCCATAGTGCAATGATCGTTGTATTGTGGTTCACAATCCAAAAAAATATACTAGTGACCTGTAATATAATACAACAAACTGTTCTTGCATCTTACCCCAATTATGATTTAGACCTATGTACTTCCCATGGACCGAGACTTCACCAATCTGGCATTTTTTGAATATGTAATGATTTATTTGTAAAATTGTGTTCTAGAACGAGGAGGTGGTAATTGCAATCTTGTATCTTATCTTGATAGTCTTGGTGTTTTTTTCCTATACTTTGAGATGATATTATGCAATGATATGATGCTAACAGAGTGTGAGTGGGGTGTAAAATGATTGGGGTAGAACTATGTACCCCTTTGCTCAGATCATATTGAGTTGGTTGGTACGCTACCATTTTATTCGGATATAAACTGACGATGCTGGTATTGAGGTTGGCAGCACTACAACAAATAGAGGCTTTTCTGACAGCAAACTTATGACAGAGTTGTTCCCAGCGTCCAACTTCTAATAGACGCAAAAATCTGTCACATGGTTAGCCAAACATTTGACAGACTTTAAAATGTTGTCGGAAGTTGAATATTTTAACAATATATTTTGGCGCTTACAAACTAATGTCCTGAAAAATTTCCCGCTAACACAACCTTCTGACGATACTGATTCAGCTGTCGGATGTTCTATACAATTTCCTTTTTCTTTTATAATCTAGAATCCAAAAACCCTTATTAAATAGCAAAAATCCCATAACTTTCTGACGTACAAACTCAGTCGGAAGTTAAACAGTAAAAACTAATATTCAGTTAAGAACTTCTGACGGATATGTATGGTCTGTCGGAAGGTATTCTGCTACCTACTGTCCACACATTCACTTCTCATTCTATCCTTCCTTTCTATCTAAACCCACATTATTTCTTCAACCCATTAAAATGTATATTGGATGAAAAATCAACAGCAACCTTAGAAGTTAACATCTCTCAATGTAAGTATTTACATTACAAATGTATATCTAGACTCTTGTTTATGTTACATATGTATGTAGTTATATACTTGTGAATTTATTTTGTATATAAATCTGATTTACACACTTGTGTATATTGTGCATATGTGTAGGTAAATATGATCTATATACACTTTAAAATGCCTTCATTGTTGACAATTTGTAGAAAATAATATGATTGCATATATGGTTCATGAATATTATAAATTCAGGATTAGTGTTAATTTTACAATTAATTAATTCATGTGTCATTTTTATATTTTATAGATGTCTATATATCGGAGTTGGATACGTCGAAGATCCAATCCTAATGGTTATGGATTTACGGAAGAATATTGTAACGGCATGGATGAATTTGTAGAATTTGCACAAAGAAATTGCACGGAACCGAATGGACTTATCTTGTGTCCATGTAAAGTATGTAAAAATTTACACTTGAAGAGTCCATTTGATGTTAAGTATGATTTGATTGCAATTGGATTTCTCGAGAGTTATAATGTTTGGTATTATCACGGGGAAGTAGTTGGTGGTGGTTCGAGTAATCAACGAAGGAATATTCAATACGGAGATGTGTTTGATCAAACGGAAATGTTGAGGGATGCTTTTGGGGAGGATTACACTAATGAGGAAGAGCCGAACATGCATGCAGCTGAATTTTTTGACAATGTGAATGGTTACGGAGCCCCAATATATCCAGGAAATACAAGGTACACGCAGCTGACTTTTGTTATGAAATTATTGCATTTTAAAAATCGACATGGGTGTACTGAAAAGGGGTTTAATGAGCTTCTCTCTTTACTTGGTGATGTGTTCCCGGCGGATCACAAACTCCCGGAGAAATACAATGATTGTAAGAAGATGGTTAAAAAGTTGAATTTGGGATACCAGAAAATACATGCTTGTGAAAATGATTGGATGTTATTTTATGGTGAAGACAGTCAAAGAAAGTATTGCAAGTATTGTGAGTTGAGCCGATATAAAGATGCCAAGCCGGGGGGAAGCCGCACAATTCCAAGGATTGTACATGTCTGGACGTACTGCTGAACAAATGAGGTGGTACAAGAATAGAATTGTAACCGAGGGGATTATTTCTCACCGAGCAGATGGAGAGGAGTGGAAAGAATTTGATAGAAATTATCCTGATTTTGCACAAGAGGTTCGTAATGTAAGAATTGGTCTTGCAACTGATGGTTTTTCCCCCTATAGTAATGGTACTTCATCCCAGTATTCGGTTTGGCCTGTTGTTGCAGTTTTATATAATCTCCCACCTTCTATGTGCATGAAGGATCCATATATGTTCATGACATTACTCATACCCGGACCTAATGATCCTGGAAAGAATCTTAATGTCTATCTCAAACCTCTCATTGATGAGTTGATTCAGTTGTGGCAAGTTGGTGTCCATAATTATGATGCTTTTACAAAGACTAATTTTACATTGAGGGCTGCATTGTTATGGACAATGAGTGACTTTCCTGGATTAGGCATGGTGAGCGGGTGGTCAACCCATGGGAAGATGTGTTGTCATGTTTGTATGGGGGATGTCAAAGCTAAACAGCTACCCCACAGCAGGAAGAGTAGTTTTTATGGATTGCATAAGGGGTTTCTAGACAAACGCCGAAAGAAAAGGCGAACAGGGTTTGCTGTTCGTACTATGTTAGCGGGAATAGCTTTTCCTCCTCCTGGGAAACCTCATTCCAAGGAAAGGGCAGATGGATTTGGGGTTTCACATAATTGGAAACATGTTACTAGCTTTTTTGACTTGCCATACTGGGATTCGCTACGTTTACGCCACTGTATTGATGTCATGCATACTGAGAAGAATGTATTTGAAAGCATCTTCCACACCATAATTAATAGTGGCAAACCGAAAGATACTACATTTGCGAGACAGGATGTAGAAACCCTGGGAATCATGAAAGATCTGTGGCTGAAGGGTGGTCGTAAGCCTCGGGCTAAATACTGTCTTACACGAGAGCAATTGAAACTCTTATGTAGATGGGTGAGAAAAGTGCAACTACCAGATGGTTGTTCTTCGAACATTAAGAGATGTGTTAAGGTCCCAGAGTTGAAGTTCCACGGCATGAAGTCGCACGATTGTCATGTATTTATGCAAAAGTTTATACCTTCTGCATTCCGTGAACTTCTTCCCGATGACGTGTTTAAAGTAATTTGTGACTTATCAAACTTTTTCAGAGATTTGTGCTCAACGACACTACTCGAATCTGATTTGAGAAAAATGGAAAAGAACATTGTTGGAATCGTTTGTACATTGGAGACTATATTTACACCTAGTCTCTTCGATCCAATGGAGCATCTCCTTGTTCATCTCGTTGAGGAGTGTAGATTGGGTGGCCCTTGTAACACTCGTTGGCAATATGGATTGGAAAGACTACAACGCCGATTGAAAGAGAAAGTAGGGAACAAAGCACGCGTTGAAGGTTCTATTGCAGAGCGTTATGTACAAGAAGAGCTTTCACATTTTTGCTCTATGTACTTCGAGTCTAGCGTTCAAACTGCTCATAACAGGCTAGGTCGTAATGAAGTGGATGATAACTTCCGTGATCCGAAGAAACTAGAGGAGTTCACATATCCTGTGAAACTCCTTTCCAATGGTAGTTTAGCGTACAGATGCGCATATATTATAACTTTAAGTGAATTAGTTTATCTTTTGTGGATATGTTCATCCCAAAATATGTTTCTGCCGTTGAAAACAGTCTTTTGTGAATGTCCTATCGTTACCCTGACTTCTGGATGTATTGGTATCAATGGATTATTTTGATTGTGTTGGTATGGTTTGGTTAGAACTTTGGTTGTAATGGATATTGCTTGTAATGCAATGGTTCCTTGGTTTAGTTGTTTTGTAATGGTTGATCAAATATATTCTTGATCTGTTTTGTGTGATACAAAACCATTGTTTAATAAACTTAAAGACAATACACAGGCTGCACAAAAGTATCATGTGGTTTTGACTAATACAATACTTTTATAACCAAACCATTGTAAAATAAAGCTCATACAACACAAAAATGAAAAAAAAAAAAAATTGCATTGCTTGTCTATAGATATTCAGACAACACTTTACAAATCTAAAGACCATTGTGTCACAACTTAAGGAACAAAAGAATGGTTACTAAAACGTTGTCTAGAAAACAAAAACACATCCATCACCACCAAAAAGACCATTGTTGAAAACAAATTTAAACAACAAGTTGTCCTGAATAAACCGTTGTGAATAAGAAATTCATACAACATACAAAACAATATGTCCATTGTCTAACTTCATAAAACGCAAGATAACACAATATTATTATGTTGAGAGCAATGAACTCAGACAACAAACATTAAACAAAAAAGTGTTGTCTAGAATGAACAAACACAATATTTTCGAAAAGAAAACCATTGTTGAAATCTAAACCAAACAACCATTTTACCAAAAAAATCGTTGTACAAAAAAACTTAAAACAAGTTCTTTTTAGTTGAAAACTATTGTATATTTAGCGAACAACAACAAAACTTTAATAAGAACGTCTTGTTGGAGATGAATTTTTACAACACTTTTCTAAAAAAATGTGTTGTTGTTTCTGGTTAATAGACAACAGTTTTGTAACTAGTGTGTGTTGTTGTAAGCGTGTCACACAACGATTTCGCACCGTTGTCTGAGACGCGTAAGAGACAACGCCTCAATAGACAACGGGAAAACAGGGTATTACACAACGGGCATCCCCCGTTGTGTGAAGCTGTTTTTCTTGTAGTGTTTAGTGTTTATTTGTAATATGATTTTCAATAGTAGCTTGAACTGATCATGTGTATTTTTATACCATATATAAGTGTCATGGTTTATGCTTGATTTTAATATAAAACTCATTAGATCTCATATGTTCATATTTCTTTAGACTAATTCATTTTTTATGCTTGATTAAATATAAAACTCATTAGATATAATATTTTCAAATTTCCTTAGACTAATTTGATATTTTCAAACTCATTAGATATAATAAAACTCATTAGATATAATGTTTCACAGAACTACTACACTTTTGATCCTCAATTTGCCACTGAAGCAGAAGCTCATGCTTCTATTATAGAGAATATGCGTGACAATATGCGCAAAATTCTGAGTGAAGAAAAGACTCGAGCTGATAAGAAGATTCATAAAAATGGAGGAGATTATGTGAACCACAGGCCTAGGTATTTGAAACCAAAAGTTTGGGAAAAATTCTGCGAGTATTGGAAGAGTGATGATTTTCAGAGGAGGTCAGCTTTTGCTAAGGCGGCCAGAGGGCGTGTTAGGACCCCTCACACATCAGGTTCTATTACATTTGAACGTCGTCGCCGGGTATGAATTTTTATTTTAATATACATGTTTATTGTAGTGCATTTTATATTTAAAAATTGTTAGATATAATTGCTGATGATTATTTATCAGTGTTTAAGCAACAGGTACTCATCAGAGTTTATGCTAGAAGCCAGTCAGAGTTTGATAAAGTCTGACGGGATGAAAGTTTATTTAGCTGTCGGTGCTGACATTGAAGATTCTAGAAGCAATATATCTTGAAGATGGAAAGAAGCAAGATATATTGAGATAGCTAAAGAAACGGGACAGAAGACAGAAGCAATCCTAAATTGATATAAATTGTATAGCTAATTTATAGGAATATCAATTAGAGATTGATTATGTAACTGTGTATTATATAAACACAGATAGGTTAACCCTAAAAGGGATGCGAATACTGAATACATTATTCTTGTAACCTAGCAGCTCTCTGTGATATTTTACATCACTGAGAGAAGAGTTATTTAATATAATTCAGTTTATTGTTCATAAACAGTGTTCTTGATTGTTACTCTCATACATATATTGATTATATATTGTGTATTCGGCCTAACAATTGGTATCAGAGACAAGGCTGTTTAATATATACAGTTTATTGATCTAAAACACAAGTATAATCATGACTGAAAACTCTCAGGAAGGTTCTATTGCTCAAAAGGTTCAATCTGCTTCTGTAAGTCGATATGAGTCAATTAGGGTTCCAATGCTCAAACCAGTGGAATATCCAATATGGAAGGTGAATATGACCATGTTTCTAGAAGCCACAGATCCAGAATACCTTGATAGAATCTATGATGGTCCTCATATGCCAACTAAACTGTCTCCTGTAGTTGCTGGTCAAGAACAAAAGACTGTTCCGAAGGAAAAGAAAGATATGACTCCTGAGGACATCTCATCAATTGCGAAGGATGCAAAGGTTAGACATCTTCTACACAGTGCCTTAGATAATTTTATGTCTAACAGAGTTATTGGTTGCAAAACTGCCAAAGAAATTTTGGATGCTTTAGAAGTCAGATGCCAAGGAACTAGTGCTATAAAGAAGAACAGAAAGACCATACTGACACAGGAGTATGAGCACTTTGACTCTAGATCTGATGAAACTTTGACAGAAACATATGACAGATTCTGTAAACTGTTGAATGATTTGTCTCTTGTTGATAAAGAATATGACCTTGAAGAGTCAAATCTCAAGTTTCTACTATCTCTACCTGAAAGATGGGATTTAAAGGCAACAACAATAAGAGATAATTATGATCTTGCAGAAACAGATCTTGATAAAATTTATGGGTTGCTTAAAACTCATGAACTTGAGATAGAACAAAGAAACAAAAGATCTGGAAAGAAGACAAAATCTGTTGCTCTCAAAGTTGAAGAAAAACTCATGAAGAAAGAAACATCAAAGAAGAAAGCTAAGGGAAAAGCTTTGGTCATAAACTCTGAAAGTGAGTCATCAAACTCTGATGGTGATTCAAACTCTGATGCTTCTTCTGAATCTGAGGATGATGAAGAACAAATGATGCAAATGGCTGCTTTGATGGTGAAAACCTTCAAGAAGATGGGTTTTAAGAACTTCAAGAAGGGAAAAAGATTCTCAAGAAAAGATTCAAACTCTGAAAGGAAGAGTTTTAGAAAGTCTGAAGGAAGGGATACCAAGTATGGAAAGAAAGACAAGTCTGAGATCCAGTGCTACAAGTGTAAAGAGATGGGTCATTATGCTCCAGAGTGCAAGAAAGGAAAAACTGAGAAAGCACTCATCACTAAAGGAAAAGACTGGGTAGACACTTCAGATTCTGATGAAGATGTTAGCTATGCTCTTATGGCAACTGTTGAAAATGAATCTGAAACATCTGAGAATAAGGTACCTCTAACAACTTATGCTTATGATATTGATAATATGTCTGAATTGAGAATTTATCTTAAAAGCATACATGTTAGTTATAGAGATCAGACTTTAGAAAATGAGAGAATTAAAACTGAGAATCTTAAGCTTAAAGAAAGAAATAAATTTCTTGAAGAAGACCTTGTTAACATGCAACAAGTTCAAAAGGAAAGAGATGATGCTGTTTATGTTGAGCAAGAGTTGTTAAAGAGATTTAGACAACTAGAATCTGATTTGGAGAAAGAGAGGAAGGTAATTAAAACCTGGACTAATTCTGGAAAAAACACACATCAAGTTTTTCAAACAGATACAGTTGGGTTAGGTTACTGTGAGGAAGATGAACTTAGGTTTAAAGATAAAGTTAAAGTTAAACCACAACTTAAACCTGTGAAATTTGTTTCTGAATCTAGTAAGCAAATCTCTGTACTTGAAATAGAAGCTGTTAAAGAATCAGTAAAAACTTGTGTTAAACAGGTGAATGTTGGTTTAATGACAGAGAAACAATTCAAGTATAAGCTCAAAGAGGTAAAGTCTGTTGAAAAACAGAAAGTGTCCAGGAAGAATAGGAATGGAAAAGTAGGCATTAATAAAAGAAATGATTATCTGCCTAATTCTGATGCTCCTAGAAAGACATGTCATAGTTGTGGTAGTACTAACCATCTTGCAAGTTTCTGCACGAAAAACAAAGATGTTAATTCTTTACCCTCCAAGTCAGGAGTGAAGAATGATTTTGTTAGGGTTAGACCACAGACTTTATGCACACACTGTGGGAGCACTTGGCATTCCATTTATACTTGTAAGAGCTATCATGCCATTTATCATAACTATTATGAGTTAAAACCCAACTTGAAATGGGTTAGAGCAAACTCTGCAAGTGTAAAGTCTGACACAGTTAGCTCAAACTCTGTTGAAAGTTTTTCCGCTGCAAAAGCTAACTATGTTAAGAAAGCCAAAGGATCCAAGCAAGTCTGGATCCTTAAATCTAACTCTTTGTAATTGTTTGTGATTGCAGGGCATAAGGGAAAGCACCCTAGTCTTGGACAGTGGATGTTCAGGACACATGACTGGAAATAAAGCCCTGCTATCAGACTATGAGGAGAAGGCTGGCCCAAAAGTTTCCTATGGAGATGGCAACATAGGACGTACTATGGGATCTGGCAATATCAATCTTGGAAGTGTCATCATCACAAATGTAGCTCTTGTCCCAGGACTCAAGCATGATCTGCTATCTGTGAGTCAAATCTGTGACAGAGGATATCATGTAGATTTTCAACCTGAATACTGTGAGGTTGTCTGTAAATCTACAGGGAAAGTTGTTCTAGTTGGACATAGACGTAACAATATCTATGAAGCAAGTTTGGTAACAAACTCTGAAGGAAAAGCTGTGTGTCTGTCTGCAAAAATGACAAATGAAGAGAGTTGGAAATGGCATAAGAAGCTCTCTCACCTAAACTTGAACAACATCAATGAGCTAATTCAAAAAGATCTTGTAAGGGGACTTCCAAAGTCAATACTCAGCTTAGATGGTCTGTGTGATTCTTGTCAAAAGGCCAAGCAAAGGAAGTCATCTTTCAAGAGTAAGTCTGAATCTTCAGTTATGGATCCTTATCATCTTCTTCATGTTGATCTATTTGGTCCAGTCAATATAATGTCTCTTGGCAGAAAGAAATATTCTCTTGTCATTGTTGATGAGTACACTAGGTACACTTGGGTGTATTTCTTAGCAAAGAAGGATGAAACTGCCTTAACTCTGATGGATCATGTAAAGCTACTGGACAAAGGATCACAGTATAAAGTGAAAATTATCAGGAGTGATAATGGTACTGAATTCAGAAATGCAATAATGGAAGAATTTTGCAAAGAAAGAGGAGTAAAGCAAGAATTTTCTGCACCAGGGACTCCACAGCAAAATGGTGTAGTTGAAAGGAAGAACAGAACCTTAATTGAAGCTGCCAGAACAATGCTTGAAGAAGCAAAATTGCCAACTTATTTCTGGGTAGAAGCTGTTCAAACTGCTTGTTTTACTCAAAATGCTACACTGATCAACAGGCATAGGAAAACACCATATGAGATGGTGAAACAAAAGAAGCCAAATTTGAAATATTTTCATATTTTTGGATGCAAATGCTTTGTGTTGAAAACTCATCCTGAACAGTTGACCAAGTTTGACTTAAAAGCTGATGAAGGAATTTTTGTTGGATACCTGCTGTCAACTAAAGCATTCAGAGTCTACAATCTGAGAACTAAAGTGATCATGGAATCTATACATGTGTCATTTGATGACAAGAAAATAACTGGAATAGAAGATGTAGAATATCATGATCAACTTCGCTTTGAAAATGAAGATCTAAACTCTGATGAAGCAAATCCAACAAACTCTGACGAAGCATACTCTGAACCTCTACTGGTAAACACTGAGAGAGTTTCTCTGATAGAACAAAATAGAGAACCAGTTGAGGGGGAGCGTGAAGATACTTCAGCAACATCTCACAATGATGACTCAAATTCTAAAAATGAGTCAGCTGAAGAATCTATCCCAAACTCTGAGTCAAACACTGAAAATCCAAACTCTGAGCAGTTCAATTCAGGGGGAGCCTCAGAGAATGCAAATGGTCAAGAAGAAGATCAGGAAAGCATGGATCAAGGGGGAGGATCTAATGAAAATAGAAGCCAATTACCTACAGCAAGAAGGTGGACACAAGCTCACACACCTGACTTGATAATTGGAGATCCAGAAGCTAGTGTGAGAACTAGAAGTGTTACAACTAATGAATGTCTGTTTCATGCATTCTTGTCTCAAACTGAGCCCAAGAAAGTGGAAGAAGCTCTTCAAGATGCTAACTGGATAACAGCTATGCAGGAAGAGTTAAATGAATTTGAAAGGAGTGAAGTCTGGACACTTGTACCAAGACCAAAGAACAGATCTATTGTTTGTACAAAGTGGGTTTTCAGAAACAAAATAGACAGTGATGGAGTGATTACAAGGAATAAAGCTAGACTTGTGGCTAAAGGCTATTCACAGCAGGAAGGAATTGACTATGATGAAACCTTTGCTCCGGTTGCAAGATTGGAGGCCATAAGGATTTTTCTAGCATATGCTGCTCACAAGAAGTTTAAAGTCTTTCAGATGGATGTGAAAAGTGCTTTTCTCAATGGGAAACTTGAAGAAGAAGTGTTTGTTGAACAACCACCAGGGTTTGTAGATCCCAAACATCCAGATTATGTCTACAGGCTTGACAAAGCTCTTTATGGACTAAAGCAAGCACCTAGAGCATGGTATGGAACTCTGGCTCAATTTCTTTTAAAAAGTGGGTTCACTAGAGGTACAATTGATAAAACCTTGTTCTATTTCAATACTGGTAATGATCTGCTGTTAGTTCAAATCTATGTGGATGACATAATTTTTGGGTCTACTAATGACAAACTCTGTAAAAAGTTTGCAAAGCTTATGCAGTCAAGATACCAAATGAGCATGATGGGAGAGCTTAGTTATTTTCTAGGCTTACAAGTAAAGCAAACAGATGATGGGATTTTTATCAATCAAGCAAAATATACCAGAAATCTTCTCAAGAAATTTGGTATGCTTGATAGTTCATCTGCAACAACTCCTATGGCTACTGCAACAAAGCTCCAGGAGCCTCAGTAGATATGACAAACTACAGAGGGATGATAGGGTCTCTTCTTTATCTTACTGCAAGTAGACCTGACATCATGTATGCAACATGTCTTTGTGCAAGATTTCAAGCAGATCCCAGAGAGCCTCATCTAACAGCTGTGAAGAGAATTTTCAAATATCTCAAAGGAACCATAACTCTTGGTTTGTGGTATCCTAGAGAATCAGAGTTTAAATTAATTGGTTACTCTGATGCAGATTTTACAGGCTGTAAGATAGACAGAAAAAGTACAAGTGGAAGCTGTCAATTTTTAGGTGACAGATTAGTTTCTTGGTACAGCAAGAAACAAAAGTCAATTTCCACATCCACAGCAGAAGCAGAGTATATTGCTGCTGGTAGCTGTTGTGCACAGATTTTGTGGATGAAGAATCAATTGCTGGATTATGGATTAAGGTACTCTAAAATACCTATTTTCTGTGATAACCAGAGTGCTATTGCTATGACAGGTAATCCAGTACAGCATTCCATGACCAAGCACATCAGCATAAGGTATCATTTTATCAGGGAACATGTGGAGGACGGAGATATTGAGCTTCATTTTGTGTCTACAGAACAACAGCTTGCAGATATCTTCACCAAACCTTTGAGTGAAGCTACCTTTACAAGACTGGTAAATGAACTTGGAATGATCTCTGGTTTTGACTAGAGATATTGGTTAGACTCAAAATTTCTCATTCTGTGATTTGTTTCTCATGATCTTTGCATATGTTAACTGTCATTCATACCAGTTTGTCAAAATTCTGAAGTCATACTCTGTCATAATGTTAAACTCTGTCAGTCATACTCTGTCAGTTATACTATGATGTTAAACTCTGATTGTGATTTTGTCTGAAACATATAGACCGATGAAGAAAATTGTATGAAGCATGATTCTCAGTAAGTAATCATGAATCCTTCTAAGTGATATAAATTCTGATCTCAAATGTGTGCAGAAATTTTACACAGCATGATACTGTCTCTATATTTATAGCATCTCTTAGTTTATTGATCCTATACACTGAGTCTGTATTAGCTGTTTGCACTTTCTCTCATAAATTAATTGTATTAACTGATGAAAGTCTAAACTCTGATAATTAATTGCTCATATTTCACCCTCAAATCAAAAGATGCAAAAATATGCACAAATTCCTTTGAGATCAAGTTGTGCCTAGGAAGACCCATGAACTTATTGTATGAAATAAGGGCTAAAATTTTTGATTTTTGGTGACTAGTGCCAACCACTGATTACTGGAAAAATAATAAAATAAAATAAAAATAAAAAATCGAAAGGGGTGAAAATAATAAATTTATACGTACATAGTTTTGACAATATCAGATTTTGTTTATAAATGAGAGTTTGGGCAACCAGTTTTTACTGATTTATTTTGTGGATTTTATGCACTTTGAGATGATCTAAATATTTATATTCAGTAAACTCTGCTATTCACACACAATTTCTCACAACTGTGCACTTAAAGAAAAGAGATTATTAATGAAGGAGGAGAATTGATAAAAACTGATGAACTGTGTACTCTACGCCGAGGTAATTTATTTTTAATCTCTGATGATTAAAATAAATAAGGGTGTTTCAGACATTTCATAATTATTGAGGAACATTATTTTTGGAAAATAGAGAGTATGATTGAAACGGTTTGTTTGAGTTTTTGAAAATGAAGAAAGGTGTCTAGAAACTAGCAGAAACTGCGCATGCGTGTTGGAAACAACCACGATTTACTGCTGTCAGTTAATACGTATGTGCCAACTGTCCCACTCACACATTATTCGAGTAAGCCTGCTGTGTGTTTTAATGATTAAAACTCTTCAGTTTTAATTCATATTTAATCATTATACACACAACGTTCAAATCTTTTATAGACTTACTCTATTCACAACACAGTTTCACTTACACATTTTCACAAACACTTTTCTGCATCACTTTTTCGAACACTTTCTCGAAGCATAAACTCTGATTTCTGTGGAATATTCTAATGGCAACAACCATGTTTCAGTCTTTTGGTCTCGATTTTGTTCCTAACAACTATGCAGCACCCTTATCTACTGTGAACGCACCGGAGGCGTTTCACTTGTTTCAGAATTTTCTTTCTCAATCAGATATTGGGCAAGCGCTTGTGGAACCAGCAAGGCTGTCTGGACTTCAAATCAAAGCATTCTGGGAAACTGGTGTTTATGATGATGGAGGAGAGGCTGGAACTCCTTCTATTATCTTTGAGTTTGGTGAACAAGAGTATGTGGTCACTCCGACCACAGTTCGTGATGCTCTTGGGTTTGAAGACTTTAATGCATACACTATTTCTGTTGGTGATGCTGAGCTTCAAAGGATGATGAGGGAGATAGGTTACTCTGGGTCTTTGGCAAGGACAGGTAATTTGAAGCCACCGTTCTTAAGGAAAGAGTGGAGTTTTTTCTTTGACTGCATAACAAGAACGTTCGGAAAGAAGTGCACAAACTGGGATGCCATACCTACTGATAGTCTACAAATTGGGTATTCTCTTCTTTATGGTACTCATTTTGATTTTGGTAGACTAGTTCTTATTAATTTGGGTGAAAAGATGACTGAGAATAGGGGAGTAGTTTACTTTGCTAGATTCTGTCAGCTTTTATTTTCTGCCTGTGTTAGTGGGGTAGAAATTATTGATGCAGATGTGATTCCATGTTTTAAATTGCACAAACGTATATTCTCTGATCTTATAAACAAGGATGTAAAGAAGGGTAATGTAGGTGATCTTTTACTGCCTGCATTAGTGTAACAGTTTTTGGATGATTCTATCCAAGTAGAACAACAACAAGAACCAGTAAATATTGAAGTTTCTCCATCTTCAACCCAACCAATTCGTACTGGTGGTAGAATCAAACACAGGGCTTTCAAACCTGCAAAGATTGTTAAGCCAGCTACTGAAGTTGGAGTATCAAAATCTTCTGTGCCAAAGTCTGTTGGTACATCTAGGAAGTGTAGAGCAAAGAGACCAAGGTCTAATGATGTAGAAGATTCTGAAACTTTACATCATAGAAGAAGAAGACTGGTAGCTGACTATCTGTTTGATGAGTTAGATGAAGCTATTCCTGAAGCTGTTCCTGAGGTTGTTCCTGTAGATGTTTCTGAAGCTGAACTGAATGTAGATCTGATGTTGTAATTCAGGATGCTGCTGTAGATGTTGAAGCTACTGTGCTCACAGAGGACAGAGCAAATGCTGATGTCCATTTTGAAGCTGATAATGAAGCTGCAAATGCTGATCATTTTGTTGATCCTTTGGACATGGATATTGAAGCACATCCTGCAATCAGTGTTTGTGACACTGAGGATGTGGCAGCTGATCAAGCCACTCTGGTAATTGAAGAGTCTATGGCAACTCATATAGAGATTCTCTCTGTCACCAATCAAGTTCTTGAAGTTGGTGATGAGGTTGATCAGAAAGTCAAATCTGTCTCATCTGAGAAGATTATTGAAGCTGCTGTGGCGAAAATGAATGAAGCTACAGCAGAGAATAAAGAAGAAAAAGTTACTGAGGAAGTAAACTCTGAAGCTGTTGCAGAGCAAACTCTTGATGAAGCTGCACAGTCAAATGTTGAAGTTACTGCAGAGAATGTAGTTGAAGAAGCTACAGAGCCCTTAGTAGAAAATGTTGTTGAAGACAGGGTTGTTTCTGATAGTCATGATCACACTTCTATAAATTCTGATCATGCAGACTCTGATGAATCCATACCTTTTCTAAGGGATCCTACTGCTGAGACTGTCAAGGAAAATCAAACTGCCACTGAAGCTCATTTTCGAGAAATGTATTATGCAAACTGGTCAGGAGCAGATTGTATTTTCTCTAAACAAAGGACTGCTGATTTTGTTGATAAATCTGCTAAATAAATTTCAAGTCCAGAGCTTCTTAGTCACTTAAAGGCTACAATAGTGCAAGTGAAGTCCCTTACCAATCATTTTGATGAGACTCACAAAGTTGTGATAGGCCTGAGGAATGATATTATTGCTAAAGATTTGTCTTTGAAGAATGATAGAGCTCAATATTCTTCTATGATCAAGGATCAGGTGGAAATAAAGCAAAGGCTAAGCAAAGTTGAGAGCAATCAAGATGAAATGTCTACAAAGATTGATTCTATTGCTGCATCTTTGGAATTGTTGACATCAGTGCTTATTCCTGATGATGTCAAAAAGGGGGAGAGAGTTCCTAAAGACAAATGCAAAAGGGCTCCAACTCTGAGACGGAGGGATGATGCAACTGATGGTTGAAGCAAGGATTCAGAGTTTAGGTCAAAGAATTCTCAAGAGCAAGGGAGACTTAGGTCAAACTCTGCTAAGCTGACAAACTCTGAAAGAGTAAATTCTGGTGTTCAATCTTCTTCAAGACTTAAAAATCTAGCTATTTCAGCTAATCCAATTACTGATGAAGAGATTGCTGCTAAACTCTTTTTGGAAGAACATGGTGGTGAAGCCACAGTTGAAGACATTGATGCTGAATTGCAGATTCTTGCTGAAGAGCATAAAAAGAAAGTTGAAGCTGGAACTTACAAGCAAAAAGCTGCCAAGGCTCCTAGGAGAAAGGAAAAAGGAATTATTATTAAAGAGAATGTGAACTCTCAACAGAGTTTACAATACTCAAGGAGGCCTGCTGGAGCAAACACTGACAAAGGAAAAGGCAAATTGATTGAAGAGTCTGAGTTATCAAAGAAAGCTTACTCAACCTCTGACATGGCTCATGTTGAATCAAGATCTAATAAATCAACCACTGACGTTGCTCAAGTTGATGATTCTGTTAAAGTTGTGACAACCTCTGACACTGCTCAAGTTGTACAAACTCAATTAATATCTTCACAACTTCAAGGTACTTTTCGAAGACCATCTAAAGATGAAACTCTGATGCCAGAAAATGTGAACATTCTACAAAGAAGAACTATGTTAGGAAAGGAATCCTATGATAGATCTGGTTTGGGATCACATAGAGAGAGAAGAATAAATAACAGTCCTTTAGATCATACATCTCTGGCAGAACCTGGTGTTGGGGTAACTCAAGAAAGCCTTGACAAGTTAGAGTCTGTTCAGATGATCTATCACAGAGGAATCAAAAAGGAGTTTCTGTTATATTTTATGGCTGATGGAAGAGTTTATAGAGTTGGAGAGGCTGATATTCATCTAAAGCTATGGGAAGAGCTGGAGTATGTTTTATATCTACTAAGAGTGAAAAATAAAAGTACTCACAATGCTGCTCAAGTTTTAAGAGAGAGAATGATGAAGTCTAAAGTCTTGTGTGGTGTCAGAATTTCAAGTGCTTATGTTCCTAAGTACAGAGATGCTCATGGAAAGCTTGTAGAGATGAAAAGAAACAGTGCTAAATTCAATACAGCACTTGGAATTAAAGTTTTGGAATTTAACTTGGAGTCAGACAAGTCTTATTTTATCAGGCTAGGAAATGAGATGAGGAGGAATAGCATCTATTCTCTGAGAGCTGCTATCTACCAGACTGGAGAGAGTGATCCAGAATTAAAGGAATTGAAGAAAATCATGGTAGATGAGCTAGAAAAGGCTGAAAGAAGACTACTCATTGATTATCTCAGAACAGTGCCTGACATTGAAGAAATAAAGTAAAGGCTGACTGTAAGTTTTTAAAGTTTTCTGTTCTAAGTAAAAGTTAAACTCTGTTATGTTATAAACACTGCATTTGTTGTATGTTTTGACATCATCAATTATCTTTTAACTTGTACATTTTTGTTATGCACAAGTTGGGGGAGATTGTTAGATATAATTGCTGATGATTATTTATCAGTGTTTAAGCAACAGGTACTCATCAGAGTTTATGCTAGAAGCCAGTCAGAGTTTGATAAAGTCTGACGGGATGAAAGTTTATTTAGCTGTCGGTGCTGACATTGAAGATTCTAGAAGCAATATATCTTGAAGATGGAAAGAAGCAAGATATATTGAGATAGCTAAAGAAACGGGACACAAGACAGAAGCAATCCTAAATTGATATAAATTGTATAGCTAATTTATAGGAATATCAATTAGAGATTGATTATGTAACTGTGTATTATATAAACACAGATAGGTTAACCCTAAAAGGGATGCGAATACTGAATACATTATTCTTGTAACCTAGCAGCTCTCTGTGATATTTTACATCACTGAGAGAAGAGTTATTTAATATAATTCAGTTTATTGTTCATAAACAGTGTTCTTGATTGTTACTCTCATACATATATTGATTATATATTGTGTATTCGGCCTAACAAAAATATATTATGTTTGACCTTTTAATTCAATTATTGTACAGGAGTACAAGCGTAAACATGGTGAAGAGCAAGATATTATTGAGCACTTTAAGGATACACATACATTGCGTAAAAAGAAGCAGAGTGACCAGATTTCTAAGGCGACCATTGATGCTATCATTGTAAGTGTTATTTATAGAGATGATTCGAACTCAAACTTGACTCAATCGACATGTCAAATATATTTATATTTGTATACATATTAATTAAATTTTTTATAGAAGCGTTACTTGGAGATATGCGCGGATAATGGCATCGATCCTAAAAAAACTCAAATTCAGAGCTGGATAGATGCAGTCGGAGCTAAGAAGAATAAAATTGTTGGATTTCCTAAGCTTAAGGTGTCCGATGTTATAGGTACACTTGAGAATTTAGTTATTTTTTTGTCATGCAATAATTGGTCGCTACCACATCCTATAAACATATAGATTATGTACATGTCTATAAACTAATTGTCGTATAACGAAATGTTTTACATAGCTGACTGTTTCTGTTCTAGAATAGGTATACACAGAAGTTAGTTTTTCGTCCTATAATTATTATACAAAAGTCCAATAAGATTATATGCATTGTTGTTTTGTCTTAGATAAATATATGTATATGTACATCCTATAAAATCAACACAAATACTTTTTCACTAACACTTGCATTTACAAGAACATACTTTGCATTTACAAAAACCATGTATTCCCGCTTAGTGCTTTTATAAGATGCTCGTATCATGCATTTTTTTTTCATACTTGACCAGGTTCTAAGGCACGTGCTTCGACTTGAAAAGGTGAGGGAGGGTCAGGAAGATCTACTCTCACTCGTATGCGCGATGATCTACTAATGCGTGTAGTTGATCAAACCCTTGCCCATGCTCTGGCCCATCCTGAAGATTACCAACTCACTCCTGAACAGATTCGGCTCCTAGCACAGGAATTCATGGACGGAGAGTCTCATCTACCTGCAGACCATCCCATTGCACAACAAACTCGACAAAATATCGTTCAGGTGATGATTGATGTGCTTAATCATCTATACAAGGCGCATGGTCCTGGTAAAGCGAAGGTAAAAAAATTTAATGTGACGTTCATATGATTAACGTGCTTATCATAATACAAAATTATTTGTTAGTACAAACCAAATAAATTTTAGAGATTATTCCCTACATTTGTTGTTGATTGCTAACTGTTGGACTTCCTTTATTAAATTATTTAGAAATTCAATCACCACATCTTAACAAAATAATATATCTGAAGTACATTAAAAATTGACATAAAAAACTATACTCACTGAATATCTATCTTCACTGATGCAAAGTCTACAACCAAGATATAGATACCATTTTTAGATCAATTTATTATTAAATAGATTATGTAAAAGAAGAATACAATTTAGATTAATGTGGTAGCCAATATTTTATTAATTTTGAAAATGGAAGCAAGCTTTAGTCTAATATGCAAAAATGGTGAATTGTCACTTTTTAGTGGTGATGCTCCTGTATATATTATGCTTCACCTCCTATATTTGCATATAATTTTTATTGAATCTGATGTAGATATTTGTAGACATTCAATTGCAATATAATGTGGTAAGGAAGACTATACATCGGAGATGCATATTTAATATATTTCATCTTTTAATCGTGAATTCGTGCTCCGATTTTTTTTAAAAGCAACCTATGAGTACTGATGCAGGGTAGTGGGGCTTAGGTTTGCTATCACTTAAAACACAGAAATGTCTCTTTAGCAGTCTATATGTCAAGATTAGTCATAAGAATATGACATTAGGTGTAGAACCAGTACGCTGCTGTATTTGTAAGGTATAAGAATTACTACAGGTCATTACAGAAATTTAAGAGATAGAATATGGGAAGCTGAAAATGACTGCTTTGTTTGACAGTATAACCGGAAAAGATATGATTAATATATTAGATCTTGTTATTATGTTGGTAAACATATGGTAAAAATCAACTCAATCTAACATAGGGGTTTATTCAACCATAATTTTCAGTTTTGGGCTTGCAAAAACAGTTGTTTGTGTATAAACATGGCTGAAATGCATCAGGCTAGCACTACCATTTTTCTTACTTTATTCTTTGTGTTAATGTTGTAGGGCAAGGCACATTTGGAGGATGATGGTGCTGATCACAATGTTAGTGATGGCGATAGTGATGACAATGATGGTGGTGATGGTGATGGTGGTTCCCGTAAGTCTGATGGCACTCTTAGAATCATGGACTAGTTTACATGGTTTTTATTTTATGTAAGAACAATCTTGGTATTTTGGTGTTGTATGAAGTATGTTGTCGATGGTGACTTTTGCCACTCTTTGTTGTTTTGTGTATGGTATGGATGATTAATTTCGGATGCTACTTTTCATGGTATTGTAATTTTAGTAGCTTTTGCTAATGTCAAGTTTGGTGGATGATATATGTTATGGTATTAAGGTTTAATATCTTGTGATATAATACCGACTTTTGAAGTATATACCACAGAGGAAATTTGTACATTGGTTAGAAGCCAAAATTGATTGCAGATTGTTATATTGTTGGTTAGAGCCAAATTTTCAACAACAAAAAGTTTGTCAGAAGATATAATTGTTGGAAGTTTTAAACTTCTGACAACTTTATATGTCAGAAGATTTACAATTTTAATTTAACAATAAAATATAATTATCAATTTTTCCTTTTCATTTAATTTTGAACTTCCGACGTCTGGTTTGTTGGAATATATTATATGAATATTTTATTATTATTTTGTATGTATTCATAAAATAATTAAAAAATGAACTTTTGACAAAAAATGCGGTCTGATGTTAAGTTTAATAATATAGTAAAGAGATAGTGGGTCCCATGTAATCTTCCGACGTAACTGAAAACTTCCCACGCATTTGCGAACATTTGACAAGGACATTTCTGACAGACTAATACGTCTGAATAAAGCATTCTTCCAACAAAAAATAGGCTAAAAAGTTTGTCGAAAATGCCTGTATTTGTTGTAGTGCAGCCAAACCCCAGTATGATCTACAAACATTGAATATCTTTTTATTTAAACTATATAAATAGTGATTTATTCAAAAATAAAAATAATGTTATTAAGAACATAATAATCACCAATTGAAATTGTATTAAGTATATATCAGGATCATTGTTGCATTATAAACTTGAATAAATATTATTTTATGAAAATTAATGAAATTTTTTTAAATTTAAAGTTCACCCTTTATATTTACAATTATAGGCGTGCATTGAAAAACTCTTTTAACCTTAGATATTTGAGGGGAGCTTGGTGAACATTAAGCTATAAAAAAAAATTCGGATTCAATTTTCTAAAAAATCTTGAAATTTACTTTTATGAAAAATTTGTTTAAATATAGATTATTTAAAAATAAAAAACCTATACTATCTATACTATTGAAATATTAAAAGTTTGGTTGGTAGTGAATTTACTTAATTACCATTACTTATTTATAAAAAAATATTAAATAATAACATTACTTGTTTATAACAATGCTAAAACATATTATAGATTTTTCAGAACAAAACCCCTCACCCCAAAAATATCACAGACAATTAACATTTTCAACTTAATTTTTCTATTTTTCTTACTAAAATCCCTTACTTTTCTAAAACTATCACCGACAAACCTATTACTTATTTATTTTAAAACTTATTTTAATTGTTTTAATTATAATAAAGTCTGTGAAAATAAATTATTTTGTCCTTACACTATATTTTGTTTTGGGTTTAGGCCCATAAAAGAAAAAATATAAGTGACATCCTTGTGTCTATATTTGACTAACGACTTTTAGTCTATCTTTTAATTAAAATATATTACCTTTTATAATATATCTTTCACTCATTAATTTTTCCTTTTTGTAATTATATATCTTCATAATATTATATATCTATCAATTATTAATATATTCCAAAAAATAGCATCTTCTTGATAAAAATATCAATTATACTTTATCCAATATTTCTCTTATAATTTTTATATTATATTATATTATATTATATTATATTATATTAAAAGAAGTGGGGCTTCGCACAGTTTATAAGCTAGTATGATTAAAGAACAAACATTAAACATTTGGTTGGTTCGTCATTTTTTGGTACTTCATTCTTAATTACCCTTATTGATTATTTTTCACTTAATTAGATTTTATTTTGGACCCAAAATAAAATAAAAAAAAACTTTTTTAGGACCTTATTTGAAAGTTATTAAAAGAAATTTAACTATTTCACAAATCTATTGTAATTAAAACACTTACAATACATCCAATTATTTAATTTAAACATATATATAGGGTTTTTATTTATCTTAAAATGTGAGATTAATTATTTTTAAAATTTATTAGAATCAAAATATTTATACAAAAATCAATATTTAAAAAATAAAAAGTATATTAGAAAATAAATGACAAATATTTCAAGGGGATATAAGCCATTAACAATAGTATATAAGAAAGTACCAGTTCGTTAAAAGATCATAAACTTATTTATAATTATTGTCCATTTCTTTTCTTTTTCACATCCTGAACATTCTAGAACATTTTTTATCTAGTATATATACTATCAACCATTCTACCATTCCACCTCACAACTCATTTCACTCAAACCCCCTCACAACTCATTTCACTCAAACCCTAGGGGCCGCTCTATACCAATTGACTATTTTCTTTTATCATTTCACACAAATCCTAGGCGCAGCTGTTTCAACTCACAATCCTCTTCTTTTGTGATTTCACTAGAACCCTTCCATTCCATCTCTAAATCTTCCTTCATTGTTTCATTTAAACCTTATTTTCACTCGAGTCTCACATATACAATAAAATTTGTTCTTTAGCTTTTAGTTCTTTGGTAAAATTATATATGTATATGTATGTAAATTGGGATGACTCCTACTTTGAATATACAAATGATTCATCACGAGTTCAACATATCTCACAATTGAATTTATTATTTTTTTTATGTTTTTATATTTCATAAGAAGTTTTAAATTGTTCAAGTTCATTTGTTTGGATAGGTATTTTAAAAACTTTCAATAATAAACTATATATCATGATAACAAATATTGGCAAGGCTGTTTGTGGTAGTGCTGCAGCTAGAGGTGGTGGTAAATCAATGCAATGGAAGCGTGGCTATGTTTACAAAGTAAAGGTATACAATAATGTGTGTGTAAATATGTAGTCATAATCTGTTCTGCTAGTTATATTTAAAAACTCCAATGTGTATTAATACTTGTTAGATGCAGATGGTTCCAGAACTCCACAATTTACCAAGAGAATACACCGGAGTCCTCTCTACTTGATGGTCCTAGTAAGCTCATTATAATTTAAACTCTATTTATGATATTATTGTGATGTGTTCTCTTGTTATGTATATGATTGTTATGGAATCCTTATGTATATGATTGTTCTAGAGATTTACTCTCTCAATCAATGTGCTGAGTCTAAGGATAAAAGATGATAAACTTAGAGTACCGGCCAATTATATATGTAAGCAATGATAAGATGTGTAAGGAAGAAAGTTTGGCATTTGTTAAGCCTTCTCGAATATTGAAAAATATTTATTTCTTGTGGAAACATATAAGAAGATGACACTGAAACCACACTTCACTCCTTTCATTGATCATATAGAAAAAACTAGCTAGGGTTGGTCAATAAATCATCATATGATAAAAAAAAAATCTTGTGGAGAATAGTTAACAATGGGATGCCAAGTATCATATATGCAAAATCTATCTTCAAAATTTTGATCGTAACAAATCTTCTATTCGAGGGGAGGGAAAATTTGTCTAGAAAATAGGAAAATTAAATATAAACTGTAGTCCTCACCTTCCCTTGAACACAAGGCCTTCCTTTTAGCTCGGGTTTTTGAGATACTATACTCCTCGTCTTCGTTTGAACCCGAAGCATTTCTTTTAGCTCGCGGCTTGTTAAGTTTGTATACTCCTCGTCTTTCTTTGAACCCAAAGCCTTTTGCTCCTTTAATCCATTGAGGAGCTACATCGTCTTTGTAACAATAGTCAAGAAATAGTTCTTGTCCAGTAAATAAATTTTCACTAGCAAATATTCCAACCTTGTGATCCCAACAAATGGGTAACAATAATCAAGAAAATGATACATACCCATTTGCTGGGAATCACAGGGTTAGAATATTTGATAGTGAAAAGTTATCAACTGGACAAAGAACTATTCTTGATTATTTTTACAAATAGAACGTAGCTCGGGTAAAGGATAAAAAGGCTTCGGGTTCGAAGAAACACTAGGTGTATACACCTCGAGAAGCCGAACCAAAAGAAAGCCTTCGGGAGGAGTATACTATCTTAAGAACCCGAGCTAAAAGAAAGGACTCGGGTTCAAGGGAATTATGCGAGGACTAGGATTTACATTGATTCTTCTTATTCTCTAGACAAATTCCCACTCCCGTGGAATATAAGATTTGTTACCATAAAATGTTTGAAGATAGATTTTGCAGATATGATACTTGGCAGCAAATTGTTAACTCTTTTGTAACTTGTATGGTTTAGGTATAATTTCCTAATGTTCTAAAATCTGAATACACCACAGCAACACTAACTTAAGATATATTCAAATGTTCTTTACCAGAAAGTATTGATGTTATCCTTGCATGGAAGTCATAAAAATTTATGAAACCTGTGATAGAGGATTAATATAAATAATTTCATTTTTCACAATTACTAATTTCTATATCAACAATTTATATTATTTGTGTTTTGCATAGTCTCATAGAAGTTTCCATTTCAACTGTATGCATCTGCAGTTGGTAGTTTGATGTAGGCTATGGTGTGTACAAGGCCAGATATTGCTAATGCAGTGGGAGTTGTTAGGAGGTTCATGTCTAATCCATGAAAAGAGCATTGGGAAGCAGTCAAGTGGTTGTTGCGCTACTTGAAAGGCACATCCAAGGTTGAATTGTGTTTTAGTAGAAAAAATGTTATCTTGGAACGGTTCTCTGATGCATATTTGGGTGGATGTTTGGATACAAGAAAAGTACCACGGGATATATTTTCACTTTAGGTGGCACAACAATTAGTTGGATGTCTCGTCTTCAAAAGCGTGTTGCTCTTTCAACCACAGAAGCAGAATATATGGCTATCTCTGAAGCTAGCAAGGAGATGATTTAGTTGAAATTTTTTCTTGAGGAGTTAGGCAAGAAATAGGCGGAGAGTGCTTTGTATAAAAATGGTACTTTGTCCTTGAAGAAAATCCTTGGTTCAAAGAATCCTGTAGATATGTTGAGTAAGGTGGTTACCAATGAAAAGTTGAAGTTTTGCATAGTTTCAACTGGCCTTCAGAATTGATTGATGAGAAAGCGCTCTACTAGTTAGAGTTATTGATTGAAGTATTTGGTGTTACAAGACTTGCAAAAGTGAAGCGAATATGTGGTCAGACTCCAAGTGGGAGATTGTTAAGTATGTGGAGCCTATTGGCTGTCCAGGGCCTCTGAGGTAGACTCGGGGCTTGAGTTAAACAACAACACTCTGAAGACCTGAGCGTCACGGCCTGAGTGCCAGATTTTAAGCTTTGGCCCATTTGTTGAGATAGGCACAGTTTCTTCTATTATAAATATTCTCTTATAATTGTAAAAACCCCAAAACAACACAACTTAACACAACATAATTGTGAGAGATCAATACAAAATTAGTGCGGCTTGTGGAGTTAGGAATTTCTGAATTACGTAAATCTTTGTCTTGTGTGATTGTCCTTTTTTTTTCTTGTTTATTTGCTTTGGATTTTTTTGCTTTGGTTGTTGTATACTCAACATTTACTATACATTCTTTTATCTCTATGATGTTTCTAATTATGCATATCTGATATACAATGTTCCTTAGTCGAAACTCTCTATACAATAATAAGAGAAAAAATGTATATAGGTGTTAATTAGTTACGGTGGAGAGCTGCATTAATATATTCTACTTCAAAAGCAACATAATCACCCCAACAAAAAAAAACTCAACATAATCACCCTTTGTTTTTTTGTGACAAACAACATAAACATAGTTGGCTACGTTCAATAACAATAAAACGCAAAAATGATTGGTGACGCCGAGGAATCAGCAGTAGTGAGCCAGTGTGGTAGTGAAAGTTGGGTAGTTTGGGAATTTGAAGAGAAAGGTTGGTAGAGTTAAATAGATTTATGCCCCCATTTCCGTAGCAGAAGATGGTCTCTTATTGTAGTGAATAATTTATTTTTAATTAATGAATACAATTTACAATTGTACACACAATACAAAACCCATGTATGCCAACCCGTTTACAGTCCGAGTGTTCTCTACAAACCCAAGAGCTAATTACAGGTCATGTGTTTAATGGTGTGTTTAACCTAGGTAATGATGATCTTTTTGTATATGTAATCTAGCTATGTGCCAATTAAATGTAATATGTTGTGTTCAATATGGTTAATTTTTATGTGTGTATGTTGTTTAATTTGTTTGATTCTGCTGAATTGAATGGGCAGGTATGGTCGCTAATCCACAGTCCCCCAAAACGATAGGCCCCTAAATTTGTGCATCCATATATTATAAGTATTGAAAATTAACAAAAAAGACAACAAGAGTGGCTCTTTTTAAGTGAATTTGTTGTTCTTATTGTTGTTAACTTATTTTATTCAGGAAAAAGCACTTAAATTTATATTGAAGGCCCAATCTTAAGATTTCACATAAGGCCCCCAATCCTTTTGTAGCGGTCCTGTTGTGAATGTGTAAAGATTGTGTATTTTGTGTCTATGACATAATTATTAGATTATTGGATTGTGTCTAATGGATTATTAAAATTATTAGAATACATATTAGATTAATAAATTATTTCAGTTGACCTACTCAAATGGGAATTGTGTAAATGTTGTTTCTGCAAGTCACTTTTTCTGCACTTAAAATGTTAATGTCAGGTCTTACACAAATTGTGTGTGTATATGTTGTTAATTTGTAAATGGTTATATATATTGTATTTGAACGATGTATAGCAAGTGTAGGTTGCTATTGGAGGATTTATGTGTTCTTCTTTACTAGTTTATCATTCATTTCTAAAAGGGTGATTATTTAAAAACTTTCATTTACATCTAGGATTCAAAAATAATTTAATTTCGATGCAGTACTCTAGAAAGGTTGAAGTCTCTGGAACCACGGGAATCCGATAAGACTATCGACAATCAAGTGCTTGGCAGCTTGCATGCATGCTTCTGCATGTTTTAAACAGATCATTAAATTCTCACCGGGAGAAGCACCATGGGAATTGTATACACCATTAAATTATTAATTAGCATTTACTCTACTAATACATCAAGCAATCCAATTTGACTCCCGGTTTCCAGATATTTGCTATATAAAGCGAACCGCTGTGCACAAGGAAAACAATCAGTATTATCCATACCATACAAATCAAAAAATAAACGATGGGTTTTTGGAGTGGTATCGCAAATGCTTGTTCTAATGCAATAAAAAATGTGGCTAGTTTGGAGTAGAACAAAGAGTTTAGTCAATGAATTACCCTTCTAATACAATGTATTTGATCTTCTTTAATTCATGTTATAAAGAGATCAATACTGAAGAGATCAGAATTTTTTTTCATCATCGAAAATATGCAAAATACTAAAATTAAGTTTACTTTTTGTATCATTGTTACAAACCACACCATTTCTTGAACCCCACTTTTACGAATTCTATTGCAAAAATTTAGCAATCACATAACAAACTTGATATTAATTAATTTTCTCTCATATCTTAACGATTGGTGCCAACAGTTTGTCTACATATTTGGTAGCAAAAAAAAACATATGCATACATAAAGAAATTGATGGTTGAGTTTTGTTGTCAGCATTATTTTTTTAACAAATATAATTAATAAAATATTAAAAATATAATAATAAAATAATAATTAACAATCCGTGCATAGCACGGGTTTTAAGCTAGTTATCTTATAATAGACGAAATATTAAAAGTTTGGTCGGTTGGTTAGTACTAAGTGATTTTACTTAATTAGCCTTACTTATTTTGAAAAATTATTATTATATACTATTTTATAATAGACGAAACATTAAAAGTTTGATCGTTCCGTTGGTACTAAGTGATATTACTTAATTAGCCTTACTTATTTTTAAAAATTATTATTATATAATAACATTATTTATAACCAATTACCTTTTCAGCTAAAATACATTACTTTTTCTATTTTTTCTAAAAAAAATCTCCTTTTTTTTTTCTAAACTTGCCTTTTTTAACTAAAACATGTTACTTTTTATATTTTTCCTTAATAAAAAAATGTTCCCAAAAATATCACGGGCAATCCTAACTTATTTATTTTAAAACCTATTTTAACACTTTTAATTGCCCTTCTTTTTTTAAAAATATCACGGGCAAACCGTTAATTATTTATTTTAAAACATATCTATACTATCTATATTATCTTATAATAGACGAAACATTAAAAGTTTGGTTGATCGGTTGGTACTAAGTGATTTTACTTAATTAACCTTGTTTATGCTTAAAAATTATTATCAAATAATAACATTATTTATAAACAATTACCTTTTCAGCTAAAATACATTACTTTTTCTATTTTTTATAACAAAATCTCCTCTTTTTCTGAAATTACCTTTTAAATAGATAGAAGTTTTAATTGAGGTAAACTATATGTTCGAATTTATAAAGGATAAACAGTTTGAATTTATAGGTAACACCTCAAGTCTCGAAAAAGACCGGTATAACTTCTGTGAAATCCTAGTGCATTATCATAGAAGTTGGGGGGCAAATGATATGGGTTAAAAATAACCCTAAAGACATAATTAATATTGCATTAATTAAACCTAGCTGGTCCATAAATAAGGCCCATTAATAAGGCCCGAAACTCTAATTAAATATTAATTTTGTAATTAATATTTGGGCTAGAAGTACAACATGTATTAGGAGACGTCCAATACAGGCTTGTTCTAATACAAGTGGGCTTGTTCCAATAAAAGTCCATTATGATATGGAAACAACTCCTACAAGGAAGTATCTAGAATTAATCCTTATCCACCGTCAAGGATAAGACTTATCCTTCAAGGAAGTGATAATACTTATCCACCGTCAAGGATAAGACTTATCCTTCAAGAAAGTGATAATACTTATCCACCGTCAAGGATAAGATTTATCCTTCAAGGAAATCCATACTTATATACTAGGCTTCAAAACGCCTATATAAAGAATCTGACCCCTCATCTCAGAACTACATTTTGGACACAGCTCCATACGTCATCTACTACGTTTTGGACACAGCTCCATACGTCATCTATGACGTTTTAGACTTCATCCTCGAATAAGGACATACAAGTCACTACGTCATTGGTGTGCCCCTGCCGCCATAGCCCCGAGGGCAACACCAAGAACTAAGTTTTTATTGGCTTGATTCTCTAGAGATACGTAGGCATCTTGTTAGGACCGAGTTAGTCCCCGACAACAAAAGTAGCCATTAAAGCTCGAAAGCTCATAAACCCTAGCAATAAATTCACAAGTACGTTTTTTAATCCAAGAAAGCTACGTCCATACTTCCAAGCACACAAGATAGAGGTTTTGACCAATCAGCCTCTAAGAAACATCTTGCACATCACTCAAGTTAGTGGAAGGTTGATCAAATGGGGTATTGAATTGGGAGAATTTGACATCAAGTATAAGCCTCGAACGGCCATAAAAGCTCAAGCACTCGCTGACTTCATGGTTGAATGCACCATTAACAACCAGGAAGTCGAGGGGAAGGAAGTAATAGTGGAAGACAAGAAAGATAAAGACATGGTGTCCAAAGAATGTTGGGTGCTCTATTTTGATGGAGCATCAAAAACAAAATTAAGTGGAGCAGGTTTGGTGCTACAAAGTCCTGATGGATTTCTCATAGAGTATGCATTAAAACTGGACTTCCCAACGACCAACAACGAAGCTGAGTACGAAGCCCTGATAGCTGGCTTAGGGCTGGCTGGAGCCTTGAGAGTTAAGACTCTGAAAGTATGTGGAGACTCGAGGTTGGTAGTTTCCCAAGTGAATGGGGAGTTCGAAGCTAGAGATGAAGTCATGGCCAAGTATCTAAAACTTGTTAAGGCTATTATGACTCAGTTTGATGAATGTTATGTGGAACACGTTCCAAGAAAAGAAAACATGAAGGCTGACGCCTTGTCCAAATTTGCTTCTTCTGAAATAGAAAACTATGCAGGGAGTGTGTATTTCCAAGTCTTGAAGACCCCAAGCATTAATGGAAAGTTGATAGCGCCCATTGATGTGGCTAGCTGTTGGATGGATCCCATCAAATCTCATCTGGAAACTGGTTGGTTACCTAACGATACTTCAGAAGCACGAAAGCTATATGTGAGAGCACTAAGGTATGCCCTGATTGAGGGAATCCTATACAAAAAGTCTTTCATCATCCCATACTTAAAATGCTTGAGACCCCAAGAGGCAGAATTGGCCCTAAGGGAGGTACATGAGGGAATTTGTGGGCAGCACTTTGGGGGCAGAGCCCTTGCTCATAAAATTACCCGTCTAGGTTTCTATTGGCCAAGCATACTTGCAGATGCCAAAAGTTATGTGAAGAAGTGTGAAAGGTGCCAAAAGCATGTACCAATGGTTAGACAACCACCAGAGATGTTGACGTCCATAAACTCACCTATCCCATTTGCCATGTGGAGAATGGATATACTTGGACCATTTCCAATGGAAAGTGCGCAGAGAAAGTTCTTGATAGTAGCAATCGACTACTTCACCAAGTGGATTGAGGCTAAGCCTTTAGCCAAGATAACCACCAAGCAGGTGATGCATTTCTTCTGGGAAAATGTGATATTCAGATACAAGATTCCACGTATCTTGGTCACAGATAATGTGATATGCAGATAGGAGATTCCACAAAGTGGTTGAACGCTCTAGAAACACTTGGGTAGACGAATTGTTCCCCATACTATGGGCATATCGTACTACTTGTGAACTCACCACTGGAGCAACCCCCTTTCTGCTGGCATATGGTGCAGAGGCAGTGGTTCAAGTGGAGATTACTCACACATCTCCAAGAATCGAAGCTTATGAGCCAGAGACAAATGAAGAAGGCATGAGGCTGGCCTTAGATCTAATTGATGAAGTTAGAGATGAGGCAAACACCAAGGTAGTTGAACATCAAAAAAGGGCATCTTTCTACTATAACCTAAGGGTTAAAGAGAGATTCTTCCATCAAGGAGACTTAGTCCTCCGAAAGATTGAGGCATCCGGGGTTGGACAAAAAGGCAAGTTGGCCCCAAATTGGGAAGGACCATATCGCGTTAAGAACGTATTTGGTCGAGGCTCATACAAATTGGAAACCCTTGAAGGGATCGAAGTGCCAAGAACTTGGCATGCTGCAAACTTGAAAGTCTATTATGTTTAGTGCATCCTAAAAGGATCCTCTAGTAGAACAAGTAGAAATAAGGTTCGATGAAATCATGAGCTTCCTAGAAAGCAGATGAAGGGTTGAACCCGTTTTGATTGGTAGAAACATCTTCAAACCTTTGCCAAGACAAACTACAAATGAATGCAAAGGAAATCATACAAAATATGCATGTCAACTGCACAAATAGAGTTGAATACAACCAACCCCGAAGGGTGAATGTTGCTAATAAACATACAAAAGAAAGCCTATGATGCCTACTGTAAATTAGCGAAAATTTCAAGATCAGGAGAAGTTTGATATGATAGACTTGAGAATGAATCACTACGAGTGGAGCCATCAGTAAGAACTCGTAAGGGTGAAGGGTTGAAACCCCATAAACGTAAGACATTCAGTCCAAACCCCATCATTCGATATGCTCAGTGAAAGGCTTGAAGCCAAAACAAGACGGTATAAGACATAAGAGGCTTATGCAAATGTCAAGTTAGCCTCGAATAAGGCAAAATCGTCGTAAATATGTAGGTCGCTCCACATTTCACACCAAGATGATACTCGTGAAACACTAGTGTATATTAAAATCCTCAAAAAAGGGTAGTAAGTCCCAGGTAAGGGATAAAAAGACCCCAAGTCTCGAAAAAGACCGGTATAACTTCTATGAAATCCTAGTGCATTATCATAGAAGTTGGGGGACAAATAATATGGGTTAAAAATAACCCTAAAGACATAATTAATATTGCATTAATTAAACCTAGATGGTCCATAAATAAGGCCCATTAATAAGGCCCGAAACTCTAATTAAATATTAATTTTGTAATTAATATTTGGGTTAGAAGTACAACCTGTATTAGGAGACGTCCAATACAGGCTTGTTCTAATACAAGTGGGCTTGTTCCAATAAAAGTCCATTATGATATGGAAACAACTCCTACAAGGAAGGATCTAGAATTAATCCTTATCCACCGTCAAGGATAAGAGTTATCCTTCAAGGAAGTGATAATACTTATCCACCGTCAAAAATAAGACTTATCCTTCAAGAAAGTGATAATACTTATCCACCGTCAAGGATAAGATTTATCCTTCAATGAAATTCATACTTATATACTAGGCTTCTAAACGCCTATATAAAGGGTCTGACCCCTCATCTCAGAACTACGTTTTGGACACAGCTCCATACGTCATCTACTACGTTTTGGACACAGCTTCATACGTCATCTACGACGTTTTAGACTTCATCCTCGAATAAGGACATACAAGTCACTACGTC
This sequence comes from Heracleum sosnowskyi, assembly GCA_030848705.1. Classification (NCBI taxonomy): domain Eukaryota; kingdom Viridiplantae; phylum Streptophyta; class Magnoliopsida; order Apiales; family Apiaceae; genus Heracleum; species Heracleum sosnowskyi. The sequence continues at coordinate 127,799,679 of CM061240.1, forward strand.
CTTGGTGTGCCCCTGCCGTCATAGCCCCGAGGGCAACACCAAGAACTACGTTTTTATTGGCTTGATTCTCTAAACACTAGAGATACGTAGGCATCTTTTTAGGACCGAGTTAGTCCCCGACAACAAGAGTAGCCATTAAAGCTCGAAAGCTCCTAAACCCTAGCAATAAATTCACAAGTACGTTTTTTAATCCATAACAGTATTCGAATTTATAGAGGAGAAGAGTTCAAATTTATAAGAAATGCAAACAAATAAAAGTTATATTGGAAGTAGAATAGGTATTTATAAGCCATAATTAAAATTTTTTTGTTAAAATTAGAATAGGTGCACGAATTTATAGAGATGAATAGTTCAAATTTATAGAAAAGAGGTATAATTAAAAAATTTATTCAAAATAGAATAAGTGTTTTAAAAATATGAAGGAAAAGAGTTCAAATTTATAGAAAATTTATAGAGAAGAGGATAGTTCGAATTTATGGGGAAGACATATTAATAAAAGTTTTACTATAAGTAGAATAAGTGTTCGAATTTATAAATGATAATAGTCTGAATTTATAGGTAATTTATACCGGATAATAGTTCAAATTTATAGGTAGGACATATAATTAGAAGTTATATTAGAAGTAAAATAGTTGTTCGAATTTATAGAACAGAAGAATTAAAATTTATAAAAAACATATAAATAAAAGTTCTATTGAAAATAAACTATGTGTTTATAAGATATAATTTTAACGAGAATAAGACGTACTACGAAAGATCGCATTAACTACCAGAATTTAATATGATATAGAGAACCGTGTTAATATTAATATTTAATATTAAAGATATTGTATAAAATAAATATATATTGTTAAAGTTTTTGAAATAAAGTACAACGGAAAGCGCGAATTTATCAACTAGTTATCTTATAAATTTAGTGAATAATTAATTTATATTAAAAAGTCCGAGTTGTGATTACAAAAATATATTAATTAATTAAGATTATTAATTTATTGAGTATTAATTATCGAGGTTTAACTGTACTAACTAACCGATGTATTCTTTATGAGTATTTACCAGCTCATTCGAGTTTCACTACCTCGGCCATTTCGTTATTAGGTCTCGGCTGTTCTTCTAGCTTTTACCTCTATACAATTCATATATAATCACTTTATAATTACTGGCTTTTTGGTCATCTTTGGTCAACTACACTTCCTTGTTACTTTATTTATGTATTACCAAAGTTTAATAAAATTTCCTTCTTGAAATTTTTATTTTAATTAGGGTTTGGTCACAATGGTATTTATGCAACTGCTTTTTATAAATTAATGTTCTTAAAATTAAAAAAAAAAACAACCAAACTATAAGAATTTTTTTGATTTGTACAGAGGTTGTATATTAAAGAAAAGCAGGGTCGGGGCAAGAAATATGAGGGCCCTGTGCGAAATTTCAAAAATTGGGTCCTTTATTTATATTTCAATATAAATTTAAATATTTTTTTTCTTAAATAAAGTAAACTATCTAAAGGCATTGTAAATAAGAAAATAGACTTCGACAAATTCACTAAAACAGAGTCGTAAGTCTTAAATTTTTTGTTAAATTTCAAAAAGTACATATAGGAAGTTATAAATTTGGGGGTCGTAAATCTTCGGGGCCCTGTGCGTTCGCTCACCAGCTCTCAGCGCCGCCGGCCCGAAGAAAAGGTGTCCATTCTGTAAAAGAAAACACATACAATATTTTATTTAAAGAATTATGTAGGAATTTAGGAACCATTTATGATTTTTGAGAACTAGATTTAAATTTTTATAACGTTTTCAGTGTTATCGAATCGTCAGAGTATATGTACTGAAAGGTCTGCATTCCTGTAGCATCTGATCTATAATTAATTTCCTTTGGGAATTAACATGACTAAAGAAACTGGATCATTGTCAAAACAAACCTTTACACTTCCGGAACACACATTATACAACGAATTGAATGTGACTATCTGTTTCATATGTCATAAACCAACAAACTCTCCACTTACTTAAGTCTTCCAACAAGTATTCGGTGCAAATTTAGACTGAAAATGGCTGGCTCTAAAAGCGCGAAAACGAGTGGTTCTTCATGCACAAAAACTAGTGCTTCTATGTGCACAACAGCTGTTGCTACGCAAAAAGTTTCTGCTTGGTCCTCTGGAACCAATGTGCTGCAGGGATCGGCCAAGGAAGTGATGAAGGCACCGGGTCAAGATGGTTTCATCTTCAGGAAAGATTTTGAAAGTGACCCGAAAACCTATTTCAAAGGCCTGCGTGATTAAGCTGGACTGAGTGTCGATCTATGCAATGTTGCTAATATGAAGTATTAAAGTCTATGTACTCCGACATTTGATGATATATATAAATGTCTAAGCATTATTAATATCTTACCATGCTCTTGATTTTCTTTTGACTTAATTATTCATGTATGTATAAGTATATGTTGATTGCAAATTATAAAAACATGCATAAGCTTCTTATCTGCATAAACAAGAATCAGAACAAGCATTTAAATTTATGGCGAAAAACAACGTTAATCTGAAAAGTTCACTGGCCAAATTTCTACCGGAGGTTTCAGAAAGAAGATTTTGAGATGTAAAATGCATGATAACTCCTTTTTTAAGATTTTTAAATGTTGCCAAGTTCTTTTTTAGAGATTAGCATGTTAGGGGTTTGATAGCATATAGAATTAGTGATCGTCCTACTTTATTTCTTCAAGTTTTTTTTAGAGTAAACTACACAACGGTAATCATATTTTACATCAATTTTTAAAAAAATAACTGAATTTTTGAGTTTGTAAATTAATGGTCAGATTTTATTTCCGTCTTTTAAAAGATTGGCTCGTGCTATAATTGTGAACGTGAAAATGAGTCATTTTCTTAAAAATTTGAAACAAAATCTGGTCATTCTTTTGAAAAAAAGTTAGGATGAGTCACTTTTTTAAAACGCCGGAACTAAAATTGACCATTAATTTGCGAACTTGAAAATTTGACCATATTTTTAAAATTCAATGTAAGATACGGCCACCACTATGTACTTTACTCTTTTTTTAATATCTTACTATATGCTCTTAGATTTTTTGTTGACTTAATTATTTTAATTATTTATGTATGCATGATATGTATGTGGGTATCTAAACATTTTTATGGCTAAAACAACGTTAATGTGAAGATATGTAGCGATCTCATAAATGTAAAGAATCATGGTTGTATGATGTATCTGGTTGAGATTAATCAAACTCTTAAAGATATACACCTGACAAAAGAAACTTGAAGATAATAAGATCATGAAATAAAATTTCCAATATTCCAAGGTTAAATGCTTATAAGTTAAATAATATAATTCACTTTTAAACTTATTTACAAGTTAAATGAACAAGGAAAAAGGAATCGAAAATCTAATATTATAATAAATACAATTTTTGGGAGATGAAAGATTTTTTACCACTTCAACATAAAAGCAAATGAACCAAGCTATAAGGGATTAGGTGAGAATAGAGATTTTTCGTTTCAATTTCATGAGGTCTGAAGTGTCAGGTGAAAGATTAGAGCAGGAGGTTGCATGTAAGTCTAGAAAATATGATTGTAACTGCTTACGAGTTACGACTCAGATAGAACGTGTTCCTATATTTTCGATAATATAGGAAAAATGAGATTTAGAGTAAATGAACATGCCAGTCAAATGAATTTGGATCCGCCTAGACTAAAAAATGTTGTCCAACTATAGCTAGGTAGCTCGTTTCCTGAAAATTATGTCCCTAGAGATAGGTTCGGTATTAACAATTTGGGAGGAGTGAGGGTCAATGGAGGCAGATCAAGTAGTAGACGTAGGAACCACTCAAGTTCGGCCACAAATCACTCATCAATCACCAGATTGACTGTCTGCTCAAGAACCTCCAAAAATTTATCCCAACCCCGTATCTTATTCATACTCCCTCCGTCCCGATGATTTCTATACATATCATCTGGGCACGGAGGACAAGGCATAAATAAAAATAATACTACAAGTTGTTGATGTGCTTGCAATAATAATTTAAATATACAAAAGTAAATATGATTAGAAAAAAGGTGGGAAAGAGATTAACAAAATTCCCTCCTAATCAAAATTTACAATCAAAAGTTCCCTCTCTTTTAGCCACCTGTTAAACCACCTCACATGTTATACCACTGACCTACTTTATAATACGTTCTTTACACCCATTTCTTTCACTCACTGCTACTTTCACAACACTGTTTTTTTTTCACAGAGAACAACAAAATGCCTTTTCTTCTTGATTTAAATGAAGAGCCAATTCCGGATTTAAATGAAGTTCCACCTGCTACATGTCCTGCAACAAGAAAGAGACTAACAAATTTAGAAAAAGATCAAATTGTACATATTCTAATTTTCAATTACAACAATGACAAGCTTGGGAAAGGAATTATCAAGCAAATTGCCTCTAAGTATGAAGTCACATGGCTCGTAATTTCACAATTATGGAAAGCAACTCTACAAGCAATCAGAGGTGATGAGCATCCTAATGTGCATAGAAAGTACAAAGGTAGCAACAAGAGTAAAGTTTTCAACTTAGAAAATGTAAGTTCAATTTCATTACACTTACGAACCAATATTCGGACACTTGCTTGTCAACTAAATGCACCTAAATCCACTGTACATATAGCTATTCAAAAGGGGGAAATTAAGTCACATTCAAATGCCTTAAAACCTTATTTAACATCTCAAAATATGGAAGCAAGGGTGAGGTTTGTTTTAAAACATATCGAAAGCTCAACACTCCAAACAAACCCAACATATGTAGACATGTATTGTACAATTCACATAGACGGGAAGTGGTTTTATATGACTAGGACATCATAAAAATACTACCTATTGCCAAGTGAACCGGAACCCCAAAGAACTTGCAAATCCAAGAGATTTATAACAAAGATTATGTTTATGAGTGCGATTGCAAGGCCTAGGTATGACAAAGATGGTGTTTGTATATTTGATGGAAAGATAGGAATCTTTCCTTTCACTATTGAGGAACCGGCGGCTAGAGCAAGTAAAAATAGAGCAAGGGGTGTCATAGAAGTGAAACCTATAGAAAGCATCACCAAGATTGTGATCAAACAATGTTTAATCGAAAAGATTATTCCGGCTATAAAAGTTAAATGGTCATCCGACTTTAACAAACATATAGTCATCCAACAAGATAATGCTAGACCTCATATAAGTGACAATGACGAAGATTTTATCAAGGTTGCACAAGATGGTGAATTTTACATTACATTAGCTAATCAACCACCTAATAGCCCGGATCTCAATATCAACGATTTGGGTTTTTTTAGAATAATACAAGGACTACAACACGAGAAGGCACCTAAAACGGTTACTCAATTAGTTTATGCCGTGAAGCAAGCATATGAAGAAGTAAGTGATTCTACTTATTTTTTTAACAAATATAATTAATAAAATATTAAAAATATAATAATGAAATAATAATTAACAATCCGTGCATAGCACGGGTTTTAAGCTAGTTATCTTATAATAGACGAAATATTAAAAGTTTGGTCGGTTGGTTAGTACTAAGTGATTTTACTTAATTAGCCTTACTTATTTTTAAAAATTATTATTATATACTATTTTATAATAGGCGAAACATTAAAAGTTTGGTCGTTCCGTTGGTACTAAGTGATATTACTTAATTAGCCTTACTTATTTTTAAAAATTATTATTATATAATAACATTATTTATAACCAATTACCTTTTCAGCTAAAATACATTACTTTTTCTATTTTTTCTAAAAAAAATCTCCTTTTTTTTTCTAAACTTGCCTTTTTTAACTAAAACATGTTACTTTTTATATTTTTCCTTAATAAAAACTTTTTTCCCAAAAATATCACGGGCAATCCTAACTTATTTATTTTAAAACCTATTTTAACACTTTTAATTGCCCTTCTTTTTTTAAAAATATCACGGGCAAACCGTTAATTATTTATTTTAAAACATATCTATACTATCTATATTATCTTATAATAGACGAAACATTAAAAGTTTGGTTGATCGGTTGGTACTAAGTGATTTTACTTAATTAACCTTGTTTATGCTTAAAAATTATTATCAAATAATAACATTATTTATAACCAATTACCTTTTCAGCTAAAATACATTACTTTTTCTATTTTTTATAACAAAATCTCCTCTTTTTCTGAAATTACCTTTTAAATAGATAGAAGTTTTAATTGAGGTAAACTATATGTTCGAATTTATAAAGGATAAACAGTTTGAATTTATAGGTAAGACCTCAAGTCTCGAAAAAGACCGGTATAACTTCTGTGAAATCCTAGTGCATTATCATAGAAGTTGGGGGGCAAATGATATGGGTTAAAAATAACCCTAAAGACATAATTAATATTGCATTAATTAAACCTAGCTGGTCCATAAATAAGGCCCGTTAATAAGGCCCGAAACTCTAATTAAATATTAATTTTGTAATTAATATTTGGGCTAGAAGTACAACATGTATTAGGAGACGTCCAATACAGGCTTGTTCTAATACAAGTGGGTTTGTTCCAATAAAAGTCCATTATGATATGGAAACAACTCCTACAAGGAAGGATCTAGAATTAATCCTTATCCACCGTCAAGGATAAGACTTATCCTTCAAGAAAGTGATAATAATTATCCACCGTCAAGGATAAGATTTATCCTTCAAGGAAATCCATACTTATATACTAGGCTTCTAAACGCCTATATAAAGGGTCTGACCCCTCATCTCAGAACTACGTTTTGGACACAGCTCCATACGTCATCTACTATGTTTTGGACACAGCTTCATACGTCATCTACGACGTTTTAGACTTCATCCTCGAATAAGGACATACAAGTCACTACGTCATTGGTGTGCCCCTGCCGCCATAGCCCCGAGGGCAACACCAAGAACTAAGTTTTTATTGGCTTGATTCTCTAGAGATACGTAGGCATCTTGTTAGGACCGAGTTAGTCCCCGACAACAAGAGTAGCCATTAAAGCTCGAAAGCTCATAAACCCTAGCAATAAATTCACAAGTACGTTTTTTAATCCAAGAAAGCTACGTCCATACTTCCAAGCACACAAGATAGAGGTTTTGACCAATCAGCCTCTAAGAAACATCTTGCACATCCCTCAAGTTAGTGGAAGGTTGATCAAATGGGGTATTGAATTGGGATAATTTGACATCAAGTATAAGCCTCGAACGGCCATAAAAGCTCAAGCACTCGCTGACTTCATGGTTGAATGCACCATTAACAACCAGGAAGTCGAGGGGAAGGAAGTAATAGTGGAAGATAAGAAAGATAAAGACATGGTGTCCAAAGAATGTTGGGTGCTCTATTTTGATGGAGCATCAAAAACAAAATTAAGTGGAGCAGGTTTGGTGCTACAAAGTCCTGATGGATTTCTCATAGAGTATGCACTAAAACTGGACTTCCCAACGACCAACAACGAAGCTGAGTACGAAGCCCTGATAGCTGGCTTAGGGCTGGCTGGAGCCTTGAGAGTTAAGACTCTGAAAGTATGTGGAGACTCGAGGTTGGTAGTTTCCCAAGTGAATGGGGAGTTCGAAGCTAGAGATGAAGTCATGGCCAAGTATCTAAAACTTGTTAAGGCTATTATGACTCAGTTTGATGAATGTTATGTGGAACACGTTCCAAGAGAAGAAAACATGAAGGCTGACGCCTTGTCCAAATTTGTTTCTTCTGAAATAGAAAACTATGCAGGGAGTGTGTATTTCCAAGTCTTGAAGACCCCAAGCATTAATGGAAAGTTGATAGCGCCCATTGATGTGGCTAGCTGTTGGATTGATCCCATCAAATCTCATCTGGAAACTGGTTGGTTACCTAACGATACTTCAGAAGCACGAAAGCTATATGTGAGAGCACTAAGGTATGCCCTGATTGAGGGAATCCTATACAAAAAGTCTTTCATCATCCCATACTTAAAATGCTTGAGACCCCAAGAGGCAGAATTGGCCCTAAGGGAGGTACATGAGGGAATTTGTGGGCAGCACTTTGGGGGCAGAGCCCTTGCTCATAAAATTACCCGTCTAGGTTTCCATTGGCCAAGCATACTTGCAGATGCCAAAAGTTATGTGAAGAAGTGTGAAAGGTGCCAAAAGCATGCACCAATGGTTAGACAACCACCAGAGATGTTGACGTCCATAAACTCACCTATCCCATTTGCCATGTGGAGAATGGATATACTTGGACCATTTCCAATAGAAAGTGCGCAGAGAAAGTTGTTGATAGTAGCAATCGACTACTTCACCAAGTGGATTGAGGCTAAGCCTTTAGCCAAGATAACCACCAAGCAGGTGATGCATTTCTTCTGGGAAAATGTGATATTCAGATACAAGATTCCACGTATCTTGGTCACTGATAATGTGATATGCAGATAGGAGATTCCACAAAGTGGTTGAACGCTCTATAAACACTTGGGTAGACGAATTGCTCCCCATACTATGGGCATATCGTACTACTTGTGAAGTCACCACTGGAGCAACCCCCTTTCTGCTGGCATATGGTGCAGAGGCAGTGGTTCAAGTGGAGATTACTCACACATCTCCAAGAATCGAAGCTTATGAGCCAGAGACAAATGAAGAAGGCATGAGGCTGGCCTTAGATCTAATTGATGAAGTTAGAGATGAGGCAAACACCAAGGTAGTTGAACATCAAAAAAGGGCATCTTTCTACTATAACCTAAGGGTTAAAGAGAGATTCTTCCATCAAGGAGACTTAGTCCTCCGAAAGATTGAGGCATCCGGGGTTGGACAAAAAGGCAAGTTGGCCCCAAATTGGGAAGGACCATATCGCGTTAAGAACGTATTTGGTCGAGGCTCATACAAATTGGAAACCCTTGAAGGGATCGAAGTGCCAAGAACTTGGCATGCTGCAAACTTGAAAGTCTATTATGTTTAGTGCATCCTAAAAGGATCCGCTAGTAGAACAAGTAGAAATAAGGTTCGATGAAATCATGAGCTTCCTAGAAAGCAGATGAAGGGTTGAACCCGTTTTGATTGGTAGAAACATCTTCAAACCTTTGCCAAGACAAACTACAAATGAATGCAAAGGAAATCATACAAAATATGCATGTCAACTACACAAATAGAGTTGAATACAACCAACCCCGAAGGGTGAATGTTGCTAATAAACATACAAAAGAAAGCCTATGATGCCTACTGTAAATTAGCGAAAATTTCAAGATCAGGAGAAGTTTGATATGATAGACTTGAGAATGAATCACTACGAGTGGAGCCATCAGTAAGAACTCGTAAGGGTGAAGGGTTGAAACCCTATAAACGTAAGACATTCAGTTCAAACCCCATCATTCGATATGCTCAGTGAAAGGCTTGAAGCCAAAACAAGACGGTATAAGACATAAGAGGCTTATGCAAATGTCAAGTTAGCCTCGAATAAGGCAAAATCGTCGTAAATATGTAGGTCGCTCCACATTTCACACCAAGACGATACTCGTGAAACACTAGTGTATATTAAAATCCTCAAAAAAGGGTAGTAAGTCCCAAGTAAGGGATAAAAAGACCCCAAGTCTCGAAAAAGACCGGTATAACTTCTATGAAATCCTAGTGCATTATCATAGAAGTTGGGGGACAAATAATATGGGTTAAAAATAACCCTAAAGACATAATTAATATTGCATTAATTAAACCTAGATGGTCCATAAATAAGGCCCATTAATAAGGCCCGAAACTCTAATTAAATATTAATTTTGTAATTAATATTTGGGCTAGAAGTACAACCTGTATTAGGAGACGTCCAATACAGGCTTGTTCTAATACAAGTGGGCTTGTTCCAATAAAAGTCAATTATGATATGGAAACAACTCCTACAAGGAAGGATCTAGAATTAATCCTTATCCACCGTCAAGGATAATACTTATCCTTCAAGGAAGTGATAATACTTATCCACCGTCAAAAATAAGACTTATACTTCAAGAAAGTGATAATACTTATCCACCGTCAAGGATAAGATTTATCCTTCAAGGAAATTCATACTTATATACTAGGCTTCTAAACGCCTATATAAAGGGTCTGACCCCTCATCTCAGAACTACGTTTTGGACACAGCTCCATACGTCATCTACTACGTTTTGGACACAGCTTCATACGTCATCTACGACGTTTTAGACTTCATCCTCGAATAAGGACATACAAGTCACTACGTCCTTGGTGTGCACCTGCCGTCATAGCCCCGAGGGCAACACCAAGAACTACGTTTTTATTGGCTTGATTCTCTAAACACTAGAGATACGTAGGCATCTTTTTAGGACCGAGTTAGTCCCCGACAACAAGAGTAGCCATTAAAGCTCGAAAGCTCCTAAACCCTAGCAATAAATTCACAAGTACGTTTTTTAATCCATAACAGTATTCGAATTTATAGAGGAGAAGAGTTCAAATTTATAAGAAATGCATACAAATAAAAGTTATCAACTGGACAAAGAACTATTCTTGATTATTTTTACAAATAGAACGTAGCTCGGGTAAAGGATAAAAAGGCTTCGGGTTCGAAGAAACACTAGGTGTATACACCTCGAGAAGCCGAACCAAAAGAAAGCCTTCGGGAGGAGTATACTATCTTAAGAACCCGAGCTAAAAGAAAGGACTCGGGTTCAAGGGAATTATGCGAGGACTAGGATTTACATTGATTCTTCTTATTCTCTAGACAAATTCCCACTCCCGTGGAATATAAGATTTGTTACCATAAAATGTTTGAAGATAGATTTTGCAGATATGATACTTGGCAGCAAATTGTTAACTCTTTTGTAACTTGTATGGTTTAGGTATAATTTCCTAATGTTCTAAAATCTGAATACACCACAGCAACACTAACTTAAGATATATTCAAATGTTCTTTACCAGAAAGTATTGATGTTATCCTTGCATGGAAGTCATAAAAATTTATGAAACCTGTGATAGAGGATTAATATAAATAATTTCATTTTTCACAATTACTAATTTCTATATCAACAATTTATATTATTTGTGTTTTGCATAGTCTCATAGAAGTTTCCATTTCAACTGTATGCATCTGCAGTTGGTAGTTTGATGTAGGCTATGGTGTGTACAAGGCCAGATATTGCTAATGCAGTGGGAGTTGTTAGGAGGTTCATGTCTAATCCATGAAAAGAGCATTGGGAAGCAGTCAAGTGGTTGTTGCGCTACTTGAAAGGCACATCCAAGGTTGAATTGTGTTTTAGTAGAAAAAATGTTATCTTGGAACGGTTCTCTGATGCATATTTGGGTGGATGTTTGGATACAAGAAAAGTACCACGGGATATATTTTCACTTTAGGTGGCACAACAATTAGTTGGATGTCTCGTCTTCAAAAGCGTGTTGCTCTTTCAACCACAGAAGCAGAATATATGGCTATCTCTGAAGCTAGCAAGGAGATGATTTAGTTGAAATTTTTTCTTGAGGAGTTAGGCAAGAAATAGGCGGAGAGTGCTTTGTATAAAAATGGTACTTTGTCCTTGAAGAAAATCCTTGGTTCAAAGAATCCTGTAGATATGTTGAGTAAGGTGGTTACCAATGAAAAGTTGAAGTTTTGCATAGTTTCAACTGGCCTTCAGAATTGATTGATGAGAAAGCGCTCTACTAGTTAGAGTTATTGATTGAAGTATTTGGTGTTACAAGACTTGCAAAAGTGAAGCGAATATGTGGTCAGACTCCAAGTGGGAGATTGTTAAGTATGTGGAGCCTATTGGCTGTCCAGGGCCTCTGAGGTAGACTCGGGGCTTGAGTTAAACAACAACACTCTGAAGACCTGAGCGTCACGGCCTGAGTGCCAGATTTTAAGCTTTGGCCCATTTGTTGAGATAGGCACAGTTTCTTCTATTATAAATATTCTCTTATAATTGTAAAAACCCCAAAACAACACAACTTAACACAACATAATTGTGAGAGATCAATACAAAATTAGTGCGGCTTGTGGAGTTAGGAATTTCTGAATTACGTAAATCTTTGTCTTGTGTGATTGTCCTTTTTTTTTCTTGTTTATTTGCTTTGGATTTTTTTGCTTTGGTTGTTGTATACTCAACATTTACTATACATTCTTTTATCTCTATGATGTTTCTAATTATGCATATCTGATATACAATGTTCCTTAGTCGAAACTCTCTATACAATAATAAGAGAAAAAATGTATATAGGTGTTAATTAGTTAGGGTGGAGAGCTGCATTAATATATTCTACTTCAAAAGCAACATAATCACCCCAACAAAAAAAAACTCAACATAATCACCCTTTGTTTTTTTGTGACAAACAACATAAACATAGTTGGCTACGTTCAATAACAATAAAACGCAAAAATGATTGGTGACGCCGAGGAATCAGCAGTAGTGAGCCAGTGTGGTAGTGAAAGTTGGGTAGTTTGGGAATTTGAAGAGAAAGGTTGGTAGAGTTAAATAGATTTATGCCCCCATTTCCGTAGCAGAAGATGGTCTCTTATTGTAGTGAATAATTTATTTTTAATTAATGAATACAATTTACAATTGTACACACAATACAAAACCCATGTATGCCAACCCGTTTACAGTCCGAGTGTTCTCTACAAACCCAAGAGCTAATTACAGGTCATGTGTTTAATGGTGTGTTTAACCTAGGTAATGATGATCTTTTTGTATATGTAATCTAGCTATGTGCCAATTAAATGTAATATGTTGTGTTCAATATGGTTAATTTTTATGTGTGTATGTTGTTTAATTTGTTTGATTCTGCTGAATTGAATGGGCAGGTATGGTCGCTAATCCACAGTCCCCCAAAACGATAGGCCCCTAAATTTGTGCATCCATATATTATAAGTATTGAAAATTAACAAAAAAGACAACAAGAGTGGCTCTTTTTAAGTGAATTTGTTGTTCTTATTGTTGTTAACTTATTTTATTCAGGAAAAAGCACTTAAATTTATATTGAAGGCCCAATCTTAAGATTTCACATAAGGCCCCCAATCCTTTTGTAGCGGTCCTGTTGTGAATGTGTAAAGATTGTGTATTTTGTGTCTATGACATAATTATTAGATTATTGGATTGTGTCTAATGGATTATTAAAATTATTAGAATACATATTAGATTAATAAATTATTTCAGTTGACCTACTCAAATGGGAATTGTGTAAATGTTGTTTCTGCAAGTCACTTTTTCTGCACTTAAAATGTTAATGTCAGGTCTTACACAAATTGTGTGTGTATATGTTGTTAATTTGTAAATGGTTATATATATTGTATTTGAACGATGTATAGCAAGTGTAGGTTGCTATTGGAGGATTTATGTGTTCTTCTTTACTAGTTTATCATTCATTTCTAAAAGGGTGATTATTTAAAAACTTTCATTTACATCTAGGATTCAAAAATAATTTAATTTCGATGCAGTACTCTAGAAAGGTTGAAGTCTCTGGAACCACGGGAATCCGATAAGACTATCGACAATCAAGTGCTTGGCAGCTTGCATGCATGCTTCTGCATGTTTTAAACAGATCATTAAATTCTCACCGGGAGAAGCACCATGGGAATTGTATACACCATTAAATTATTAATTAGCATTTACTCTACTAATACATCAAGCAATCCAATTTGACTCCCGGTTTCCAGATATTTGCTATATAAAGCGAACCGCTGTGCACAAGGAAAACAATCAGTATTATCCATACCATACAAATCAAAAAATAAACGATGGGTTTTTGGAGTGGTATCGCAAATGCTTGTTCTAATGCAATAAAAAATGTGGCTAGTTTGGAGTAGAACAAAGAGTTTAGTCAATGAATTACCCTTCTAATACAATGTATTTGATCTTCTTTAATTCATGTTATAAAGAGATCAATACTGAAGAGATCAGAATTTTTTTTCATCATCGAAAATATGCAAAATACTAAAATTAAGTTTACTTTTTGTATCATTGTTACAAACCACACCATTTCTTGAACCCCACTTTTACGAATTCTATTGCAAAAATTTAGCAATCACATAACAAACTTGATATTAATTAATTTTCTCTCATATCTTAACGATTGGTGCCAACAGTTTGTCTACATATTTGGTAGCAAAAAAAAACATATGCATACATAAAGAAATTGATGGTTGAGTTTTGTTGTCAGCATTATTTTTTTAACAAATATAATTAATAAAATATTAAAAATATAATAATAAAATAATAATTAACAATCCGTGCATAGCACGGGTTTTAAGCTAGTTATCTTATAATAGACGAAATATTAAAAGTTTGGTCGGTTGGTTAGTACTAAGTGATTTTACTTAATTAGCCTTACTTATTTTGAAAAATTATTATTATATACTATTTTATAATAGACGAAACATTAAAAGTTTGATCGTTCCGTTGGTACTAAGTGATATTACTTAATTAGCCTTACTTATTTTTAAAAATTATTATTATATAATAACATTATTTATAACCAATTACCTTTTCAGCTAAAATACATTACTTTTTCTATTTTTTCTAAAAAAAATCTCCTTTTTTTTTTCTAAACTTGCCTTTTTTAACTAAAACATGTTACTTTTTATATTTTTCCTTAATAAAAAAATGTTCCCAAAAATATCACGGGCAATCCTAACTTATTTATTTTAAAACCTATTTTAACACTTTTAATTGCCCTTCTTTTTTTAAAAATATCACGGGCAAACCGTTAATTATTTATTTTAAAACATATCTATACTATCTATATTATCTTATAATAGACGAAACATTAAAAGTTTGGTTGATCGGTTGGTACTAAGTGATTTTACTTAATTAACCTTGTTTATGCTTAAAAATTATTATCAAATAATAACATTATTTATAAACAATTACCTTTTCAGCTAAAATACATTACTTTTTCTATTTTTTATAACAAAATCTCCTCTTTTTCTGAAATTACCTTTTAAATAGATAGAAGTTTTAATTGAGGTAAACTATATGTTCGAATTTATAAAGGATAAACAGTTTGAATTTATAGGTAACACCTCAAGTCTCGAAAAAGACCGGTATAACTTCTGTGAAATCCTAGTGCATTATCATAGAAGTTGGGGGGCAAATGATATGGGTTAAAAATAACCCTAAAGACATAATTAATATTGCATTAATTAAACCTAGCTGGTCCATAAATAAGGCCCATTAATAAGGCCCGAAACTCTAATTAAATATTAATTTTGTAATTAATATTTGGGCTAGAAGTACAACATGTATTAGGAGACGTCCAATACAGGCTTGTTCTAATACAAGTGGGCTTGTTCCAATAAAAGTCCATTATGATATGGAAACAACTCCTACAAGGAAGTATCTAGAATTAATCCTTATCCACCGTCAAGGATAAGACTTATCCTTCAAGGAAGTGATAATACTTATCCACCGTCAAGGATAAGACTTATCCTTCAAGAAAGTGATAATACTTATCCACCGTCAAGGATAAGATTTATCCTTCAAGGAAATCCATACTTATATACTAGGCTTCAAAACGCCTATATAAAGAATCTGACCCCTCATCTCAGAACTACATTTTGGACACAGCTCCATACGTCATCTACTACGTTTTGGACACAGCTCCATACGTCATCTATGACGTTTTAGACTTCATCCTCGAATAAGGACATACAAGTCACTACGTCATTGGTGTGCCCCTGCCGCCATAGCCCCGAGGGCAACACCAAGAACTAAGTTTTTATTGGCTTGATTCTCTAGAGATACGTAGGCATCTTGTTAGGACCGAGTTAGTCCCCGACAACAAAAGTAGCCATTAAAGCTCGAAAGCTCATAAACCCTAGCAATAAATTCACAAGTACGTTTTTTAATCCAAGAAAGCTACGTCCATACTTCCAAGCACACAAGATAGAGGTTTTGACCAATCAGCCTCTAAGAAACATCTTGCACATCACTCAAGTTAGTGGAAGGTTGATCAAATGGGGTATTGAATTGGGAGAATTTGACATCAAGTATAAGCCTCGAACGGCCATAAAAGCTCAAGCACTCGCTGACTTCATGGTTGAATGCACCATTAACAACCAGGAAGTCGAGGGGAAGGAAGTAATAGTGGAAGACAAGAAAGATAAAGACATGGTGTCCAAAGAATGTTGGGTGCTCTATTTTGATGGAGCATCAAAAACAAAATTAAGTGGAGCAGGTTTGGTGCTACAAAGTCCTGATGGATTTCTCATAGAGTATGCATTAAAACTAGACTTCCCAACGACCAACAACGAAGCTGAGTACGAAGCCCTGATAGCTGGCTTAGGGCTGGCTGGAGCCTTGAGAGTTAAGACTCTGAAAGTATGTGGAGACTCGAGGTTGGTAGTTTCCCAAGTGAATGGGGAGTTCGAAGCTAGAGATGAAGTCATGGCCAAGTATCTAAAACTTGTTAAGGCTATTATGACTCAGTTTGATGAATGTTATGTGGAACACGTTCCAAGAAAAGAAAACATGAAGGCTGACGCCTTGTCCAAATTTGCTTCTTCTGAAATAGAAAACTATGCAGGGAGTGTGTATTTCCAAGTCTTGAAGACCCCAAGCATTAATGGAAAGTTGATAGCGCCCATTGATGTGGCTAGCTGTTGGATGGATCCCATCAAATCTCATCTGGAAACTGGTTGGTTACCTAACGATACTTCAGAAGCACGAAAGCTATATGTGAGAGCACTAAGGTATGCCCTGATTGAGGGAATCCTATACAAAAAGTCTTTCATCATCCCATACTTAAAATGCTTGAGACCCCAAGAGGCAGAATTGGCCCTAAGGGAGGTACATGAGGGAATTTGTGGGCAGCACTTTGGGGGCAGAGCCCTTGCTCATAAAATTACCCGTCTAGGTTTCTATTGGCCAAGCATACTTGCAGATGCCAAAAGTTATGTGAAGAAGTGTGAAAGGTGCCAAAAGCATGTACCAATGGTTAGACAACCACCAGAGATGTTGACGTCCATAAACTCACCTATCCCATTTGCCATGTGGAGAATGGATATACTTGGACCATTTCCAATGGAAAGTGCGCAGAGAAAGTTCTTGATAGTAGCAATCGACTACTTCACCAAGTGGATTGAGGCTAAGCCTTTAGCCAAGATAACCACCAAGCAGGTGATGCATTTCTTCTGGGAAAATGTGATATTCAGATACAAGATTCCACGTATCTTGGTCACAGATAATGTGATATGCAGATAGGAGATTCCACAAAGTGGTTGAACGCTCTAGAAACACTTGGGTAGACGAATTGTTCCCCATACTATGGGCATATCGTACTACTTGTGAACTCACCACTGGAGCAACCCCCTTTCTGCTGGCATATGGTGCAGAGGCAGTGGTTCAAGTGGAGATTACTCACACATCTCCAAGAATCGAAGCTTATGAGCCAGAGACAAATGAAGAAGGCATGAGGCTGGCCTTAGATCTAATTGATGAAGTTAGAGATGAGGCAAACACCAAGGTAGTTGAACATCAAAAAAGGGCATCTTTCTACTATAACCTAAGGGTTAAAGAGAGATTCTTCCATCAAGGAGACTTAGTCCTCCGAAAGATTGAGGCATCCGGGGTTGGACAAAAAGGCAAGTTGGCCCCAAATTGGGAAGGACCATATCGCGTTAAGAACGTATTTGGTCGAGGCTCATACAAATTGGAAACCCTTGAAGGGATCGAAGTGCCAAGAACTTGGCATGCTGCAAACTTGAAAGTCTATTATGTTTAGTGCATCCTAAAAGGATCCTCTAGTAGAACAAGTAGAAATAAGGTTCGATGAAATCATGAGCTTCCTAGAAAGCAGATGAAGGGTTGAACCCGTTTTGATTGGTAGAAACATCTTCAAACCTTTGCCAAGACAAACTACAAATGAATGCAAAGGAAATCATACAAAATATGCATGTCAACTGCACAAATAGAGTTGAATACAACCAACCCCGAAGGGTGAATGTTGCTAATAAACATACAAAAGAAAGCCTATGATGCCTACTGTAAATTAGCGAAAATTTCAAGATCAGGAGAAGTTTGATATGATAGACTTGAGAATGAATCACTACGAGTGGAGCCATCAGTAAGAACTCGTAAGGGTGAAGGGTTGAAACCCCATAAACGTAAGACATTCAGTCCAAACCCCATCATTCGATATGCTCAGTGAAAGGCTTGAAGCCAAAACAAGACGGTATAAGACATAAGAGGCTTATGCAAATGTCAAGTTAGCCTCGAATAAGGCAAAATCGTCGTAAATATGTAGGTCGCTCCACATTTCACACCAAGATGATACTCGTGAAACACTAGTGTATATTAAAATCCTCAAAAAAGGGTAGTAAGTCCCAGGTAAGGGATAAAAAGACCCCAAGTCTCGAAAAAGACCGGTATAACTTCTATGAAATCCTAGTGCATTATCATAGAAGTTGGGGGACAAATAATATGGGTTAAAAATAACCCTAAAGACATAATTAATATTGCATTAATTAAACCTAGATGGTCCATAAATAAGGCCCATTAATAAGGCCCGAAACTCTAATTAAATATTAATTTTGTAATTAATATTTGGGTTAGAAGTACAACCTGTATTAGGAGACGTCCAATACAGGCTTGTTCTAATACAAGTGGGCTTGTTCCAATAAAAGTCCATTATGATATGGAAACAACTCCTACAAGGAAGGATCTAGAATTAATCCTTATCCACCGTCAAGGATAAGAGTTATCCTTCAAGGAAGTGATAATACTTATCCACCGTCAAAAATAAGACTTATCCTTCAAGAAAGTGATAATACTTATCCACCGTCAAGGATAAGATTTATCCTTCAATGAAATTCATACTTATATACTAGGCTTCTAAACGCCTATATAAAGGGTCTGACCCCTCATCTCAGAACTACGTTTTGGACACAGCTCCATACGTCATCTACTACGTTTTGGACACAGCTTCATACGTCATCTACGACGTTTTAGACTTCATCCTCGAATAAGGACATACAAGTCACTACGTCCTTGGTGTGCCCCTGCCGTCATAGCCCCGAGGGCAACACCAAGAACTACGTTTTTATTGGCTTGATTCTCTAAACACTAGAGATACGTAGGCATCTTTTTAGGACCGAGTTAGTCCCCGACAACAAGAGTAGCCATTAAAGCTCGAAAGCTCCTAAACCCTAGCAATAAATTCACAAGTACGTTTTTTAATCCATAACAGTATTCGAATTTATAGAGGAGAAGAGTTCAAATTTATAAGAAATGCAAACAAATAAAAGTTATATTGGAAGTAGAATAGGTATTTATAAGCCATAATTAAAATTTTTTTGTTAAAATTAGAATAGGTGCACGAATTTATAGAGATGAATAGTTCAAATTTATAGAAAAGAGGTATAATTAAAAAATTTATTCAAAATAGAATAAGTGTTTTAAAAATATGAAGGAAAAGAGTTCAAATTTATAGAAAATTTATAGAGAAGAGGATAGTTCGAATTTATGGGGAAGACATATTAATAAAAGTTTTACTATAAGTAGAATAAGTGTTCGAATTTATAAATGATAATAGTCTGAATTTATAGGTAATTTATACCGGATAATAGTTCAAATTTATAGGTAGGACATATAATTAGAAGTTATATTAGAAGTAAAATAGTTGTTCGAATTTATAGAACAGAAGAATTAAAATTTATAAAAAACATATAAATAAAAGTTCTATTGAAAATAAACTATGTGTTTATAAGATATAATTTTAACGAGAATAAGACGTACTACGAAAGATCGCATTAACTACCAGAATTTAATATGATATAGAGAACCGTGTTAATATTAATATTTAATATTAAAGATATTGTATAAAATAAATATATATTGTTAAAGTTTTTGAAATAAAGTACAACGGAAAGCGCGAATTTATCAACTAGTTATCTTATAAATTTAGTGAATAATTAATTTATATTAAAAAGTCCGAGTTGTGATTACAAAAATATATTAATTAATTAAGATTATTAATTTATTGAGTATTAATTATCGAGGTTTAACTGTACTAACTAACCGATGTATTCTTTATGAGTATTTACCAGCTCATTCGAGTTTCACTACCTCGGCCATTTCGTTATTAGGTCTCGGCTGTTCTTCTAGCTTTTACCTCTATACAATTCATATATAATCACTTTATAATTACTGGCTTTTTGGTCATCTTTGGTCAACTACACTTCCTTGTTACTTTATTTATGTATTACCAAAGTTTAATAAAATTTCCTTCTTGAAATTTTTATTTTAATTAGGGTTTGGTCACAATGGTATTTATGCAACTGCTTTTTATAAATTAATGTTCTTAAAATTAAAAAAAAAAAACAACCAAACTATAAGAATTTTTTTGATTTGTACAGAGGTTGTATATTAAAGAAAAGCAGGGTCGGGGCAAGAAATATGAGGGCCCTGTGCGAAATTTCAAAAATTGGGTCCTTTATTTATATTTCAATATAAATTTAAATATTTTTTTTCTTAAATAAAGTAAACTATCTAAAGGCATTGTAAATAAGAAAATAGACTTCGACAAATTCACTAAAACAGAGTCGTAAGTCTTAAATTTTTTGTTAAATTTCAAAAAGTACATATAGGAAGTTATAAATTTGGGGGTCGTAAATCTTCGGGGCCCTGTGCGTTCGCTCACCAGCTCTCAGCGCCGCCGGCCCGAAGAAAAGGTGTCCATTCTGTAAAAGAAAACACATACAATATTTTATTTAAAGAATTATGTAGGAATTTAGGAACCATTTATGATTTTTGAGAACTAGATTTAAATTTTTATAACGTTTTCAGTGTTATCGAATCGTCAGAGTATATGTACTGAAAGGTCTGCATTCCTGTAGCATCTGATCTATAATTAATTTCCTTTGGGAATTAACATGACTAAAGAAACTGGATCATTGTCAAAACAAACCTTTACACTTCCGGAACACACATTATACAACGAATTGAATGTGACTATCTGTTTCATATGTCATAAACCAACAAACTCTCCACTTACTTAAGTCTTCCAACAAGTATTCGGTGCAAATTTAGACTGAAAATGGCTGGCTCTAAAAGCGCGAAAACGAGTGGTTCTTCATGCACAAAAACTAGTGCTTCTATGTGCACAACAGCTGTTGCTACGCAAAAAGTTTCTGCTTGGTCCTCTGGAACCAATGTGCTGCAGGGATCGGCCAAGGAAGTGATGAAGGCACCGGGTCAAGATGGTTTCATCTTCAGGAAAGATTTTGAAAGTGACCCGAAAACCTATTTCAAAGGCCTGCGTGATTAAGCTGGACTGAGTGTCGATCTATGCAATGTTGCTAATATGAAGTATTAAAGTCTATGTACTCCGACATTTGATGATATATATAAATGTCTAAGCATTATTAATATCTTATCATGCTCTTGATTTTCTTTTGACTTAATTATTCATGTATGTATAAGTATATGTTGATTGCAAATTATAAAAACATGCATAAGCTTCTTATCTGCATAAACAAGAATCAGAACAAGCATTTAAATTTATGGCGAAAAACAACGTTAATCTGAAAAGTTCACTGGCCAAATTTCTACCGGAGGTTTCAGAAAGAAGATTTTGAGATGTAAAATGCATGATAACTCCTTTTTTAAGATTTTTAAATGTTGCCAAGTTCTTTTTTAGAGATTAGCATGTTAGGGGTTTGATAGCATATAGAATTAGTGATCGTCCTACTTTATTTCTTCAAGTTTTTTTTAGAGTAAACTACACAACGGTAATCATATTTTACATCAATTTTTAAAAAAATAACTGAATTTTTGAGTTTGTAAATTAATGGTCAGATTTTATTTCCGTCTTTTAAAAGATTGGCTCGTGCTATAATTGTGAACGTGAAAATGAGTCATTTTCTTAAAAATTTGAAACAAAATCTGGTCATTCTTTTGAAAAAAAGTTAGGATGAGTCACTTTTTTAAAACGCCGGAACTAAAATTGACCATTAATTTGCGAACTTGAAAATTTGACCATATTTTTAAAATTCAATGTAAGATACGGCCACCACTATGTACTTTACTCTTTTTTTAATATCTTACTATATGCTCTTAGATTTTTTGTTGACTTAATTATTTTAATTATTTATGTATGCATGATATGTATGTGGGTATCTAAACATTTTTATGGCTAAAACAACGTTAATGTGAAGATATGTAGCGATCTCATAAATGTAAAGAATCATGGTTGTATGATGTATCTGGTTGAGATTAATCAAACTCTTAAAGATATACACCTGACAAAAGAAACTTGAAGATAATAAGATCATGAAATAAAATTTCCAATATTCCAAGGTTAAATGCTTATAAGTTAAATAATATAATTCACTTTTAAACTTATTTACAAGTTAAATGAACAAGGAAAAAGGAATCGAAAATCTAATATTATAATAAATACAATTTTTGGGAGATGAAAGATTTTTTACCACTTCAACATAAAAGCAAATGAACCAAGCTATAAGGGATTAGGTGAGAATAGAGATTTTTCGTTTCAATTTCATGAGGTCTGAAGTGTCAGGTGAAAGATTAGAGCAGGAGGTTGCATGTAAGTCTAGAAAATATGATTGTAACTGCTTACGAGTTACGACTCAGATAGAACGTGTTCCTATATTTTCGATAATATAGGAAAAATGAGATTTAGAGTAAATGAACATGCCAGTCAAATGAATTTGGATCCGCCTAGACTAAAAAATGTTGTCCAACTATAGCTAGGTAGCTCGTTTCCTGAAAATTATGTCCCTAGAGATAGGTTCGGTATTAACAATTTGGGAGGAGTGAGGGTCAATGGAGGCAGATCAAGTAGTAGACGTAGGAACCACTCAAGTTCGGCCACAAATCACTCATCAATCACCAGATTGACTGTCTGCTCAAGAACCTCCAAAAATTTATCCCAACCCCGTATCTTATTCATACTCCCTCCGTCCCGATGATTTCTATACATATCATCTGGGCACGGAGGACAAGGCATAAATAAAAATAATACTACAAGTTGTTGATGTGCTTGCAATAATAATTTAAATATACAAAAGTAAATATGATTAGAAAAAAGGTGGGAAAGAGATTAACAAAATTCCCTCCTAATCAAAATTTACAATCAAAAGTTCCCTCTCTTTTAGCCACCTGTTAAACCACCTCACATGTTATACCACTGACCTACTTTATAATACGTTCTTTACACCCATTTCTTTCACTCACTGCTACTTTCACAACACTGTTTTTTTTTCACAGAGAACAACAAAATGCCTTTTCTTCTTGATTTAAATGAAGAGCCAATTCCGGATTTAAATGAAGTTCCACCTGCTACATGTCCTGCAACAAGAAAGAGACTAACAAATTTAGAAAAAGATCAAATTGTACATATTCTAATTTTCAATTACAACAATGACAAGCTTGGGAAAGGAATTATCAAGCAAATTGCCTCTAAGTATGAAGTCACATGGCTCGTAATTTCACAATTATGGAAAGCAACTCTACAAGCAATCAGAGGTGATGAGCATCCTAATGTGCATAGAAAGTACAAAGGTAGCAACAAGAGTAAAGTTTTCAACTTAGAAAATGTAAGTTCAATTTCATTACACTTACGAACCAATATTCGGACACTTGCTTGTCAACTAAATGCACCTAAATCCACTGTACATATAGCTATTCAAAAGGGGGAAATTAAGTCACATTCAAATGCCTTAAAACCTTATTTAACATCTCAAAATATGGAAGCAAGGGTGAGGTTTGTTTTAAAACATATCGAAAGCTCAACACTCCAAACAAACCCAACATATGTAGACATGTATTGTACAATTCACATAGACGGGAAGTGGTTTTATATGACTAGGACATCATAAAAATACTACCTATTGCCAAGTGAACCGGAACCCCAAAGAACTTGCAAATCCAAGAGATTTATAACAAAGATTATGTTTATGACTGCGATTGCAAGGCCTAGGTATGACAAAGATGGTGTTTGTATATTTGATGGAAAGATAGGAATCTTTCCTTTCACTATTGAGGAACCGGCGGCTAGAGCAAGTAAAAATAGAGCAAGGGGTGTCATAGAAGTGAAACCTATAGAAAGCATCACCAAGATTGTGATCAAACAATGTTTAATCGAAAAGATTATTCCGGCTATAAAAGTTAAATGGTCATCCGACTTTAACAAACATATAGTCATCCAACAAGATAATGCTAGACCTCATATAAGTGACAATGACGAAGATTTTATCAAGGTTGCACAAGATGGTGAATTTTACATTACATTAGCTAATCAACCACCTAATAGCCCGGATCTCAATATCAACGATTTGGGTTTTTTTAGAATAATACAAGGACTACAACACGAGAAGGCACCTAAAACGGTTACTCAATTAGTTTATGCCGTGAAGCAAGCATATGAAGAAGTAAGTGATTCTACTTATTTTTTTAACAAATATAATTAATAAAATATTAAAAATATAATAATGAAATAATAATTAACAATCCGTGCATAGCACGGGTTTTAAGCTAGTTATCTTATAATAGACGAAATATTAAAAGTTTGGTCGGTTGGTTAGTACTAAGTGATTTTACTTAATTAGCCTTACTTATTTTTAAAAATTATTATTATATACTATTTTATAATAGGCGAAACATTAAAAGTTTGGTCGTTCCGTTGGTACTAAGTGATATTACTTAATTAGCCTTACTTATTTTTAAAAATTATTATTATATAATAACATTATTTATAACCAATTACCTTTTCAGCTAAAATACATTACTTTTTCTATTTTTTCTAAAAAAAATCTCCTTTTTTTTTCTAAACTTGCCTTTTTTAACTAAAACATGTTACTTTTTATATTTTTCCTTAATAAAAACTTTTTTCCCAAAAATATCACGGGCAATCCTAACTTATTTATTTTAAAACCTATTTTAACACTTTTAATTGCCCTTCTTTTTTTAAAAATATCACGGGCAAACCGTTAATTATTTATTTTAAAACATATCTATACTATCTATATTATCTTATAATAGACGAAACATTAAAAGTTTGGTTGATCGGTTGGTACTAAGTGATTTTACTTAATTAACCTTGTTTATGCTTAAAAATTATTATCAAATAATAACATTATTTATAACCAATTACCTTTTCAGCTAAAATACATTACTTTTTCTATTTTTTATAACAAAATCTCCTCTTTTTCTGAAATTACCTTTTAAATAGATAGAAGTTTTAATTGAGGTAAACTATATGTTCGAATTTATAAAGGATAAACAGTTTGAATTTATAGGTAAGACCTCAAGTCTCGAAAAAGACCGGTATAACTTCTGTGAAATCCTAGTGCATTATCATAGAAGTTGGGGGGCAAATGATATGGGTTAAAAATAACCCTAAAGACATAATTAATATTGCATTAATTAAACCTAGCTGGTCCATAAATAAGGCCCGTTAATAAGGCCCGAAACTCTAATTAAATATTAATTTTGTAATTAATATTTGGGCTAGAAGTACAACATGTATTAGGAGACGTCCAATACAGGCTTGTTCTAATACAAGTGGGTTTGTTCCAATAAAAGTCCATTATGATATGGAAACAACTCCTACAAGGAAGGATCTAGAATTAATCCTTATCCACCGTCAAGGATAAGACTTATCCTTCAAGAAAGTGATAATAATTATCCACCGTCAAGGATAAGATTTATCCTTCAAGGAAATCCATACTTATATACTAGGCTTCTAAACGCCTATATAAAGGGTCTGACCCCTCATCTCAGAACTACGTTTTGGACACAGCTCCATACGTCATCTACTATGTTTTGGACACAGCTTCATACGTCATCTACGACGTTTTAGACTTCATCCTCGAATAAGGACATACAAGTCACTACGTCATTGGTGTGCCCCTGCCGCCATAGCCCCGAGGGCAACACCAAGAACTAAGTTTTTATTGGCTTGATTCTCTAGAGATACGTAGGCATCTTGTTAGGACCGAGTTAGTCCCCGACAACAAGAGTAGCCATTAAAGCTCGAAAGCTCATAAACCCTAGCAATAAATTCACAAGTACGTTTTTTAATCCAAGAAAGCTACGTCCATACTTCCAAGCACACAAGATAGAGGTTTTGACCAATCAGCCTCTAAGAAACATCTTGCACATCCCTCAAGTTAGTGGAAGGTTGATCAAATGGGGTATTGAATTGGGATAATTTGACATCAAGTATAAGCCTCGAACGGCCATAAAAGCTCAAGCACTCGCTGACTTCATGGTTGAATGCACCATTAACAACCAGGAAGTCGAGGGGAAGGAAGTAATAGTGGAAGATAAGAAAGATAAAGACATGGTGTCCAAAGAATGTTGGGTGCTCTATTTTGATGGAGCATCAAAAACAAAATTAAGTGGAGCAGGTTTGGTGCTACAAAGTCCTGATGGATTTCTCATAGAGTATGCACTAAAACTGGACTTCCCAACGACCAACAACGAAGCTGAGTACGAAGCCCTGATAGCTGGCTTAGGGCTGGCTGGAGCCTTGAGAGTTAAGACTCTGAAAGTATGTGGAGACTCGAGGTTGGTAGTTTCCCAAGTGAATGGGGAGTTCGAAGCTAGAGATGAAGTCATGGCCAAGTATCTAAAACTTGTTAAGGCTATTATGACTCAGTTTGATGAATGTTATGTGGAACACGTTCCAAGAGAAGAAAACATGAAGGCTGACGCCTTGTCCAAATTTGTTTCTTCTGAAATAGAAAACTATGCAGGGAGTGTGTATTTCCAAGTCTTGAAGACCCCAAGCATTAATGGAAAGTTGATAGCGCCCATTGATGTGGCTAGCTGTTGGATTGATCCCATCAAATCTCATCTGGAAACTGGTTGGTTACCTAACGATACTTCAGAAGCACGAAAGCTATATGTGAGAGCACTAAGGTATGCCCTGATTGAGGGAATCCTATACAAAAAGTCTTTCATCATCCCATACTTAAAATGCTTGAGACCCCAAGAGGCAGAATTGGCCCTAAGGGAGGTACATGAGGGAATTTGTGGGCAGCACTTTGGGGGCAGAGCCCTTGCTCATAAAATTACCCGTCTAGGTTTCCATTGGCCAAGCATACTTGCAGATGCCAAAAGTTATGTGAAGAAGTGTGAAAGGTGCCAAAAGCATGCACCAATGGTTAGACAACCACCAGAGATGTTGACGTCCATAAACTCACCTATCCCATTTGCCATGTGGAGAATGGATATACTTGGACCATTTCCAATAGAAAGTGCGCAGAGAAAGTTGTTGATAGTAGCAATCGACTACTTCACCAAGTGGATTGAGGCTAAGCCTTTAGCCAAGATAACCACCAAGCAGGTGATGCATTTCTTCTGGGAAAATGTGATATTCAGATACAAGATTCCACGTATCTTGGTCACTGATAATGTGATATGCAGATAGGAGATTCCACAAAGTGGTTGAACGCTCTATAAACACTTGGGTAGACGAATTGCTCCCCATACTATGGGCATATCGTACTACTTGTGAAGTCACCACTGGAGCAACCCCCTTTCTGCTGGCATATGGTGCAGAGGCAGTGGTTCAAGTGGAGATTACTCACACATCTCCAAGAATCGAAGCTTATGAGCCAGAGACAAATGAAGAAGGCATGAGGCTGGCCTTAGATCTAATTGATGAAGTTAGAGATGAGGCAAACACCAAGGTAGTTGAACATCAAAAAAGGGCATCTTTCTACTATAACCTAAGGGTTAAAGAGAGATTCTTCCATCAAGGAGACTTAGTCCTCCGAAAGATTGAGGCATCCGGGGTTGGACAAAAAGGCAAGTTGGCCCCAAATTGGGAAGGACCATATCGCGTTAAGAACGTATTTGGTCGAGGCTCATACAAATTGGAAACCCTTGAAGGGATCGAAGTGCCAAGAACTTGGCATGCTGCAAACTTGAAAGTCTATTATGTTTAGTGCATCCTAAAAGGATCCGCTAGTAGAACAAGTAGAAATAAGGTTCGATGAAATCATGAGCTTCCTAGAAAGCAGATGAAGGGTTGAACCCGTTTTGATTGGTAGAAACATCTTCAAACCTTTGCCAAGACAAACTACAAATGAATGCAAAGGAAATCATACAAAATATGCATGTCAACTACACAAATAGAGTTGAATACAACCAACCCCGAAGGGTGAATGTTGCTAATAAACATACAAAAGAAAGCCTATGATGCCTACTGTAAATTAGCGAAAATTTCAAGATCAGGAGAAGTTTGATATGATAGACTTGAGAATGAATCACTACGAGTGGAGCCATCAGTAAGAACTCGTAAGGGTGAAGGGTTGAAACCCTATAAACGTAAGACATTCAGTTCAAACCCCATCATTCGATATGCTCAGTGAAAGGCTTGAAGCCAAAACAAGACGGTATAAGACATAAGAGGCTTATGCAAATGTCAAGTTAGCCTCGAATAAGGCAAAATCGTCGTAAATATGTAGGTCGCTCCACATTTCACACCAAGACGATACTCGTGAAACACTAGTGTATATTAAAATCCTCAAAAAAGGGTAGTAAGTCCCAAGTAAGGGATAAAAAGACCCCAAGTCTCGAAAAAGACCGGTATAACTTCTATGAAATCCTAGTGCATTATCATAGAAGTTGGGGGACAAATAATATGGGTTAAAAATAACCCTAAAGACATAATTAATATTGCATTAATTAAACCTAGATGGTCCATAAATAAGGCCCATTAATAAGGCCCGAAACTCTAATTAAATATTAATTTTGTAATTAATATTTGGGCTAGAAGTACAACCTGTATTAGGAGACGTCCAATACAGGCTTGTTCTAATACAAGTGGGCTTGTTCCAATAAAAGTCAATTATGATATGGAAACAACTCCTACAAGGAAGGATCTAGAATTAATCCTTATCCACCGTCAAGGATAATACTTATCCTTCAAGGAAGTGATAATACTTATCCACCGTCAAAAATAAGACTTATACTTCAAGAAAGTGATAATACTTATCCACCGTCAAGGATAAGATTTATCCTTCAAGGAAATTCATACTTATATACTAGGCTTCTAAACGCCTATATAAAGGGTCTGACCCCTCATCTCAGAACTACGTTTTGGACACAGCTCCATACGTCATCTACTACGTTTTGGACACAGCTTCATACGTCATCTACGACGTTTTAGACTTCATCCTCGAATAAGGACATACAAGTCACTACGTCCTTGGTGTGCACCTGCCGTCATAGCCCCGAGGGCAACACCAAGAACTACGTTTTTATTGGCTTGATTCTCTAAACACTAGAGATACGTAGGCATCTTTTTAGGACCGAGTTAGTCCCCGACAACAAGAGTAGCCATTAAAGCTCGAAAGCTCCTAAACCCTAGCAATAAATTCACAAGTACGTTTTTTAATCCATAACAGTATTCGAATTTATAGAGGAGAAGAGTTCAAATTTATAAGAAATGCATACAAATAAAAGTTATATTGGAAGTAGAATAGGTATTTATAAGCCATAATTAAATTTTTTTTGTTAAAATTAGAATAGGTGCACGAATTTATAAAGATGAATAGTTCAAATTTATAGAATAGAGGTATAATTAAAAAATTTATTCAAAATAGAATAAGTGTTTTAAAAATATGAAGGAAAAGAGTTCAAATTTATAGAAAATTAATAGAGAAGGGATAGTTCGAATTTATGGGGAACACATATTAATTAAAGTTTTACTATAAGTAGAATAAGTGTTCGAATTTATAAATGATAATAGTCTGAATTTATAGGTAATTTATACCGGATAATAGTTCAAATTTATAGGTAGGACATATAATTAGAAGTTATATTAGAAGTAAAATAGTTGTTCGAATTTATAGAACAGAAGAATTAAAATTTATAAAAAACATATAAATAAAAGTTCTATTGAAAATAAACTATGTGTTTATAAGATATAATTTTAACGAGAATAAGACGTACTACGAAAGATCGCATTAACTACCAGAATTTAATATGATATAGAGAACCGTGTTAATATTAATATTTAATATTAAAGATATTGTATAAAATAAATATATATTGTTAAAGTTTTTGAAATAAAGTACAACGGAAAGCGCGAATTTATCAACTAGTTATCTTATAAATTTAGTGAATAATTAATTTATATTAAAAAGTTCGAGTTGTGATTACAAAAATATATTAATTAATTAAGATTATTAATTTATTGAGTATTAATTATCGAGGTTTAACTGTACTAACTAACCGATGTATTCTTTATGAGTATTTACCAGCTCATTCGAGTTTCACTACCTCGGCCATTTCGTTATTAGGTCTCCGCTGTTCTTCTAGCTTTTACCTCTATACAATTCATATACAGTTAAACCTCGATTAAGTAATATCCGATAAAGTAATAATCTCGCTTAAGTAATAAATTTCGTCGGTCCCAACTTGGGCCAATGTTGTAAAGTAATATTCTCGCTAAAAGCATAAGATAATAAAAAATTAGAAAGTCATTAAGGCTCCAACTAATATGTAAAGTAATAATTCCAAAATTATAAATAAATAAATAAATATATATGTATATATATAATGTATATGGGTTACAAAATTCAATTCTTTTTAAAATATGAATCTATAGTAGCTTGTTTCTTCTTTCCACCAAATCCAAAATTAACCTCATCCTTGACTTTATGTAAAGCATAAATACCTCATGGTATGTTTTGCTCGTATTGTAACAAGTAATTGTTCAAAGTGTTGATTGCTTGAAATGTTTCCTTTGATGACACGCTTGGAATGACATTGCTATCGTCCGGTTCAGGATCAGCCCCTTCATCAGTGTTCATTACCGACTCAATGATTTCCTTAGGTGATTCCATAACTGCATCATTCTCGCTTGGATAATTTAAGAGATGCTCAACATCCGTCTCATTTCTATATCGTAAATTAGAGATAGCTTCATTTAATCCTTCGATACCTTCATTTATTTCACCAAGTTCTTGTTCATCATTTTCTTCTGAACGAATCTTGCAATGCCGAAAACAAATTGCAATTGTGGTTGTTTTCACATCAATATTCCAAGCCATGTTAGCAATACTAATAGCATTCAAAATACATTGCATGTGATTGATTCTTATTTTTAAATATAATGTATTGTAATGCGTAAACATAAAAATTTGGTAAAGTAATAAAATATTACTTTATCGATAAAGTAATAAAATATTATTATATCGATAAAGTAATAAATTCGGTAAAGTAATATTTTTTTCCGGTCCCAAAGGTATTACTTTAAAGAGGTTTAACTGTATAACCACTTTATAATTACTGGGTTTTTGGTCATCTTTGGTCAACTACACTTCCTTGTTACTTTATTTATGTATTACCAAAGTTTAATAAAATTTCCTTCTTGAAATTTTTATTTTAATTAGGGTTTGGTCACAATGGTATTTATGCAACTGCTTTTTATAAATTAATGTTCTTAAAATTAAAAAAAAAAAAAAAACCAAACTATAAGAATTTTTTTGATTTGTACAGAGGTTGTATATTAAAGAAAAGCAGGGTCGGGGCAAGAAATATGAGGGCCCTGTGCGAAATTTCAAAAATTGGGTCCTTTATTTATATTTCAACATAAATTTAAATATTTTTTTTCTTAAATAAAATAAACTATCTAAAGGCATTGTAAATAAGAAAATAGACTTCGACAAATTCACTAAAACAGAGTCGTAAGTCTTAAATTTTTTGTTAAATTTCAAAAAGTACATATAGGAAGTTATAAATTTGGGGGTCGTAAATCTTCGGGGCCCTGTGCGGTCACTCACCCACGCTCTCAGCGCCGCGGGCCCGAAGAAAAGGTGTTCATTCTGTAAAAGAAAACACATACAATATTTTATTTAAAGAATTATGTAGGAATTTAGGAACCATTTATGATTTTTGAGAACAAGATTTAAATTTTTATAACGTTTTCAGTGTTATCGAATCGTCAGAGTATATGTACTGAAAGGTCTGCATTCCTGTAGCATCTGATCTATAATTAATTTCCTTTGGGAATTAACATGACTAAAAAAACTGGATCATTGTCAAAACAAACCTTTACACTTCCGGTACACACATTATACAACGAATTGAATGTGACTATCTGTTTCATATGTCTCTTCGTATATAAACCAACAAACTCTCCACTTACTTAAGTCTTCCAACAAGTATTCGGTGCAAATTTAGACTGAAAATGGCTGGCTCTAAAAGCGCGAAAACGAGTGGTTCTTCATGCACAAAAACTAGTGCTTCTATGTGCACAACAGCTGTTGCTACGCAAAAAGTTTCTGCTTGGTCCTCTGGAACCAATGTGCTGCAGGGATCGGCCAAGGAAGTGATGAAGGCACCGGGTCAAGATGGTTTCATCTTCAGGAAAGATTTTGAAAGTGACCCGAAAACCTATTTCTTCAAAGGCCTGCGTGATTAAGCTAGACTGAGTGTCGATCTATGCAATGTTGCTAATATGAAGTATTAAAGTCTATGTACTCCGACATTTGATGATATATATAAATGTCTAAGCATTATTAATATCTTACCATGCTCTTGATTTTCTTTTGACTTAATTATTCACGTATGTATAAGTATATGTTGATTGCAAAATATAAAAACATGCATAAGCTTCTTATCTGCATAAACAAGAATCAGAACAAGCATTTAATTTTATGGCGAAAAACAACGTTAATCTGAAAAGTTCACTGGCCAAATTTGTACTGGAGGTTTCAGAAAGAAGATTTTGAGATGTAAAATGCATGATAACTCCTTTTTTAAGATTTTTAAATGTTGCCAAGTTCTTTTTTAGAGATTAGCATGTCAGGGGTTTGATAGCATATAGAATTAGTGATCGTCCTACTTTATTTCTTCAAGTTTTTTTTTTAGAGTAAATTACAGAACGGTAATCATATTTTACATTAATTTTTAAAAAAATAACTGAATTTTTGAGTTTGTAAATTAATGTTCAGATTTTATTTCCGTCTTTTAAAAGATTGGCTCGTGCTATAATTGTGAACGTGAAAATGAGTCATTTTCTTAAAAATTTGAAACAAAATTTGGTTATTCTTTTGAAAAAAAGTTTGGATGAGTCACTTTTTTAAAACGCCGGAACTAAAATTGGTCATTAATTTGCGAACTTGAAAATTTGACCATATTTTTAAAATTCAATGTAAGATACGGCCACCACTATGTACTTTACTCTTTTTTTAATATCTTACTATATGCTCTTAGATTTTCTGTTGACTTAATTATTTTAATTATTTATGTATGCATGATATGTATGTGGGTATCTAAACATTTTTATGGCTAAAACAACGTTAATGTGAAGATATGTAGCGATCTCATAAATGTAAAGAATCATGGTTGTATGATGTATCTGGTTGAGATTAATCAAACTCTTAAAGATATACACCTGACAAAAGAAACTTGAAGATAATAAGATCATGAAATAAAATTTCCAATATTCCAAGGTTAAATGATTATAAGTTAAATAATATAATTCACTTTTAAACTTATTTACAAGTTAAATGAACAAGGAAAAAGGAATCGAAAATCTAATATTATAATAAATACAATTTTTGGGAGATGAAAGACGCCTAGACTAAAAAATGTTGTCCAACTAGCTAGGTAGCTCGTTTCCTGAAAATTATGTCCCTAGAGATAGGTTCGGTATTAACAATTTGGGAGGAGTGAGGGTCAATGGAGGCAGATCAAGTAGTAGACGTAGGAACCACTCAAGTTCGGCCACAAATCACTCATCAATCACCAGATTGACTGTCTGCTCAAGAACCTCCAAAAATTTATCCCAACCCCATATGTTATTCGTACTCCCTCCGTCCCGATGATTTCTATACATATCATCTGGGCACGGAGGACAAGGCATGAATAAAAATAATACTACAAGTTGTTGATGTGCTTGCAATAATAATTTAAATATACAAAAGTAAATATGATTAGAAAAAAGGTGGGAAAGAGATTAACAAAATTCCCTCCTAATCAAAATTTACAATCAAAAGTTCCCTCTCTTTTAGCCACCTGTTAAACCACCTCACATGTTATACCACCTGACCTACTTTATAATATGCTCTTTACACCCATTTCTTTCACTCACTGCTACTTTCACAACACTGTTTTTTTTCATAGAGAACAACAAAATGCCTTTTCTTCTTGATTTAAATGAAGAGTCAATTCCGGATTTAAATGAAGTTCCACCTGCTACATGTCCTGCAACAAGAAAGAGACTAACAAATTTAGAAAAAGATCAAATTGTACATATTCTAATTTTCAATTACAACAATGACAAGCTTGGGAGAGGAATTATCAAGCAAATTGCCTCTAAGTATGAAGTCACAAGGCTAGTAATTTCACAAATATGGAAAGCAACTCTACAAGCAATCAGAGGTGATGAGCATCCTAATGTGCATAGAAAGTACAAAGGTAGCAACAAGAGTAAAGTTTTCAACTTAGAAAATGTAAGTTCAATTCCATTACACTTACGAACCAATATTCGGACACTTGCTTGTCAACTAAATGCACCTAAATCCACTGTACATAGAGCTATTCAAAAGGGGGAAATTAAGTCACATTCAAATGCCTTAAAACCTTATGTAACATCTCAAAATATGGAAGCAAGGGTGAGGTTTGTTTTAAACCATATCGAAAGCTCAACACTCCAAACAAACCCAACATATGTAGACATGTATTGTACAATTCACATAGACGGGAAGTGGTTTTATATGACTAGGACATCACAAAAATACTACCTATTGCCAAGTGAACCGGAACCCCAAAGAACTTGCAAATCCAAGAGATTTATAACAAAGATTATGTTTATGAGTGCGATTGCAAGGCCTAGGTATGACAAAGATGGTGTTTGTATATTTGATGGAAAAATAGGAATCTTTCCTTTCACTATTGAGGAACCGGCGGCTAGAGCAAGTAAAAATAGAGCAAGGGGTGTCATAGAAGTGAAACCTATAGAAAGCATCACCAAGATTGTGATCAAACAATGTTTAATCGAAAAGATTATTCCGGCTATAAAAGTTAAATGGTCATCCGACTTTAACAAACATATAGTCATCCAACAAGATAATGCTAGACCTCATATAAGTGACAATGACGAAGATTTTATCAAGGTTGCACAAGATGGTGAATTTTATATTACATTAGCTAATCAACCACCTAATAGCCCGGATCTCAATATCAACGATTTGGGTTTTTTTAGAATAATACAAGGACTACAACACGAGAAGGCACCTAAAACGGTTACTCAATTAGTTTATGCCGTGAAGCAAGCATATGAAGAAGTAAGTGATTCTACTTATTTTTTTAACAAATATAATTAATAAAATATTAAAAATATAATAATGAAATAATAATTAACAATCCGTGCATAGCACGGGTTTTAAGCTAGTTATCTTATAATAGACGAAATATTAAAAGTTTGGTCGGTTGGTTAGTACTAAGTGATTTTACTTAATTAGCCTTACTTATTTTTAAAAATTATTATTATATACTATTTTATAATAGGCGAAACATTAAAAGTTTGGTCGTTCCGTTGGTACTAAGTGATATTACTTAATTAGCCTTACTTATTTTTAAAAATTATTATTATATAATAACATTATTTATAACCAATTACCTTTTCAGCTAAAATACATTACTTTTTCTATTTTTTCTAAAAAAAATCTCCTTTTTTTTTCTAAACTTGCCTTTTTTAACTAAAACATGTTACTTTTTATATTTTTCCTTAATAAAAACTTTTTTCCCAAAAATATCACGGGCAATCCTAACTTATTTATTTTAAAACCTATTTTAACACTTTTAATTGCCCTTCTTTTTTTAAAAATATCACGGGCAAACCGTTAATTATTTATTTTAAAACATATCTATACTATCTATATTATCTTATAATAGACGAAACATTAAAAGTTTGGTTGATCGGTTGGTACTAAGTGATTTTACTTAATTAACCTTGTTTATGCTTAAAAATTATTATCAAATAATAACATTATTTATAACCAATTACCTTTTCAGCTAAAATACATTACTTTTTCTATTTTTTATAACAAAATCTCCTCTTTTTCTGAAATTACCTTTTAAATAGATAGAAGTTTTAATTGAGGTAAACTATATGTTCGAATTTATAAAGGATAAACAGTTTGAATTTATAGGTAAGACCTCAAGTCTCGAAAAATACCGGTATAACTTCTGTGAAATCCTAGTGCATTATCATAGAAGTTGGGGGGCAAATGATATGGGTTAAAAATAACCCTAAAGATATAATTAATATTGCATTAATTAAACCTAGCTGGTCCATAAATAAGGCCCGTTAATAAGGCCCGAAACTCTAATTAAATATTAATTTTGTAATTAATATTTGGGCTAGAAGTACAACATGTATTAGGAGACGTCCAATACAGGCTTGTTCTAATACAAGTGGGTTTGTTCCAATAAAAGTCCATTATGATATGGAAACAACTCCTACAAGGAAGGATCTAGAATTAATCCTTATCCACCGTCAAGGATAAGACTTATCCTTCAAGAAAGTGATAATAATTATCCACCGTCAAGGATAAGATTTATCCTTCAAGGAAATCCATACTTATATACTAGGCTTCTAAACGCCTATATAAAGGGTCTGACCCCTCATCTCAGAACTACGTTTTGGACACAGCTCCATACGTCATCTACTATGTTTTGGACACAGCTTCATACGTCATCTACGACGTTTTAGACTTCATCCTCGAATAAGGACATACAAGTCACTACGTCATTGGTGTGCCCCTGCCGCCATAGCCCCGAGGGCAACACCAAGAACTAAGTTTTTATTGGCTTGATTCTCTAGAGATACGTAGGCATCTTGTTAGGACCGAGTTAGTCCCCGACAACAAGAGTAGCCATTAAAGCTCGAAAGCTCATAAACCCTAGCAATAAATTCACAAGTACGTTTTTTAATCCAAGAAAGCTACGTCCATACTTCCAAGCACACAAGATAGAGGTTTTGACCAATCAGCCTCTAAGAAACATCTTGCACATCCCTCAAGTTAGTGGAAGGTTGATCAAATGGGGTATTGAATTGGGATAATTTGACATCAAGTATAAGCCTCGAACGGCCATAAAAGCTCAAGCACTCGCTGACTTCATGGTTGAATGCACCATTAACAACCAGGAAGTCGAGGGGAAGGAAGTAATAGTGGAAGACAAGAAAGATAAAGACATGGTGTCCAAAGAATGTTGGGTGCTCTATTTTGATGGAGCATCAAAAACAAAATTAAGTGGAGCAGGTTTGGTGCTACAAAGTCCTGATGGATTTCTCATAGAGTATGCACTAAAATTGGACTTCCCAACGACCAACAACGAAGCTGAGTACGAAGCCCTG
Organism: Heracleum sosnowskyi; assembly: GCA_030848705.1. Taxonomy (NCBI): domain Eukaryota; kingdom Viridiplantae; phylum Streptophyta; class Magnoliopsida; order Apiales; family Apiaceae; genus Heracleum; species Heracleum sosnowskyi. The sequence goes on from CM061240.1 coordinate 127,836,982, forward strand.
ATAGCTGGCTTAGGGCTGGCTGGAGCCTTGAGAGTTAAGACTCTGAAAGTATGTGGAGACTCGAGGTTGGTAGTTTCCCAAGTGAATGGGGAGTTCGAAGCTAGAGATGAAGTCATGGCCAAGTATCTAAAACTTGTTAAGGCTATTATGACTCAGTTTGATGAATGTTATGTGGAACACGTTCCAAGAGAAGAAAACATGAAGGCTGACGCCTTGTCCAAATTTGTTTCTTCTGAAATAGAAAACTATGCAGGGAGTGTGTATTTCCAAGTCTTGAAGACCCCAAGCATTAATGGAAAGTTGATAGCGCCCATTGATGTGGCTAGCTGTTGGATTGATCCCATCAAATCTCATCTGGAAACTGGTTGGTTACCTAACGATACTTCAGAAGCACGAAAGCTATATGTGAGAGCACTAAGGTATGCCCTGATTGAGGGAATCCTATACAAAAAGTCTTTCATCATCCCATACTTAAAATGCTTGAGACCCCAAGAGGCAGAATTGGCCCTAAGGGAGGTACATGAGGGAATTTGTGGGCAGCACTTTGGGGGCAGAGCCCTTGCTCATAAAATTACCCGTCTAGGTTTCCATTGGCCAAGCATACTTGCAGATGCCAAAAGTTATGTGAAGAAGTGTGAAAGGTGCCAAAAGCATGTACCAATGGTTAGACAACCACCAGAGATGTTGACGTCCATAAACTCACCTATCCCATTTGCCATGTGGAGAATGGATATACTTGGACCATTTTCAATAGAAAGTGCGCAGAGAAAGTTGTTGATAGTAGCAATCGACTACTTCACCAAGTGGATTGAGGCTAAGCCTTTAGCCAAGATAACCACCAAGCAGGTGATGCATTTCTTCTGGGAAAATGTGATATTCAGATACAAGATTCCACGTATCTTGGTCACAGATAATGTGATATGCAGATAGGAGATTCCACAAAGTGGTTGAACGCTCTATAAACACTTGGGTAGACGAATTGCTCCCCATACTATGGGCATATCGTACTACTTGTGAAGTCACCACTGGAGCAACCCCCTTTCTGCTGGCATATGGTGCAGAGGCAGTGGTTCAAGTGGAGATTACTCACACATCTCCAAGAATCGAAGCTTATGAGCCAGAGACAAATGAAGAAGGCATGAGGCTGGCCTTAGATCTAATTGATGAAGTTAGAGATGAGGCAAACACCAAGGTAGTTGAACATCAAAAAAGGGCATCTTTCTACTATAACCTAAGGGTTAAAGAGAGATTCTTCCATCAAGGAGACTTAGTCCTCCGAAAGATTGAGGCATCCGGGGTTGGACAAAAAGGCAAGTTGGCCCCAAATTGGGAAGGACCATATCGCGTTAAGAACGTATTTGGTCGAGGCTCATACAAATTGGAAACCCTTGAAGGGATCGAAGTGCCAAGAACTTGGCATGCTGCAAACTTGAAAGTCTATTATGTTTAGTGCATCCTAAAAGGATCCGCTAGTAGAACAAGTAGAAATAAGGTTCGATGAAATCATGAGCTTCCTAGAAAGCAGATGAAGGGTTGAACCCGTTTTGATTGGTAGAAACATCTTCAAACCTTTGCCAAGACAAACTACAAATGAATGCAAAGGAAATCATACAAAATATGCATGTCAACTGCACAAATAGAGTTGAATACAACCAACCCCGAAGGGTGAATGTTGCTAATAAACATACAAAAGAAAGCCTATGATGCCTACTGTAAATTAGCGAAAATTTCAAGATCAGGAGAAGTTTGATATGATAGACTTGAGAATGAATCACTACGAGTGGAGCCATCAGTAAGAACTCGTAAGGGTGAAGGGTTGAAACCCTATAAACGTAAGACATTCAGTCCAAACCCCATCATTCGATATGCTCAGTGAAAGGCTTGAAGCCAAAACAAGACGGTATAAGACATAAGAGGCTTATGCAAATGTCAAGTTAGCCTCGAATAAGGCAAAATCGTCGTAAATATGTAGGTCGCTCCACATTTCACACCAAGACGATACTCGTGAAACACTAGTGTATATTAAAATCCTCAAAAAAGGGTAGTAAGTCCCAAGTAAGGGATAAAAAGACCCCAAGTCTCGAAAAAGACCGGTATAACTTCTATGAAATCCTAGTGCATTATCATAGAAGTTGGGGGACAAATAATATGGGTTAAAAATAACCCTAAAGACATAATTAATATTGCATTAATTAAACCTAGATGGTCCATAAATAAGGCCCATTAATAAGGCCCGAAACTCTAATTAAATATTAATTTTGTAATTAATATTTGGGCTAGAAGTACAACCTGTATTAGGAGACGTCCAATACAGGCTTGTTCTAATACAAGTGGGCTTGTTCCAATAAAAGTCCATTATGATATGGAAACAACTCCTACAAGGAAGGATCTAGAATTAATCCTTATCCACCGTCAAGGATAAGACTTATCCTTCAAGGAAGTGATAATACTTATCCACCGTCAAAAATAAGACTTATCCTTCAAGAAAGTGATAATACTTATCCACCGTCAAGGATAAGATTTATCCTTCAAGGAAATTCATACTTATATACTAGGCTTCTAAACGCCTATATAAAGGGTCTGACCCCTCATCTCAGAACTACGTTTTGGACACAGCTCCATACGTCATCTACTACGTTTTGGACACAGCTTCATACGTCATCTACGACGTTTTAGACTTCATCCTCGAATAAGGACATACAAGTCACTACGTCCTTGGTGTGCACCTGCCGTCATAGCCCCGAGGGCAACACCAAGAACTACGTTTTTATTGGCTTGATTCTCTAAACACTAGAGATACGTAGGCATCTTTTTAGGACCGAGTTAGTCCCCGACAACAAGAGTAGCCATTAAAGCTCGAAAGCTCCTAAACCCTAGCAATAAATTCACAAGTACGTTTTTTAATCCATAACAGTATTCGAATTTATAGAGGAGAAGAGTTCAAATTTATAAGAAATGCATACAAATAAAAGTTATATTGGAAGTAGAATAGGTATTTATAAGCCATAATTAAAAATTTTTTGTTAAAATTAGAATAGGTGCACGAATTTATAAAGATGAATAGTTCAAATTTATAGAATAGAGGTATAATTAAAAAATTTATTCAAAATAGAATAAGTGTTTTAAAAATATGAAGGAAAAGAGTTCAAATTTATAGAAAATTAATAGAGAAGGGATAGTTCGAATTTATGGGGAACACATATTAATTAAAGTTTTACTATAAGTAGAATAAGTGTTCGAATTTATAAATGATAATAGTCTGAATTTATAGGTAATTTATACCGGATAATAGTTCAAATTTATAGGTAGGACATATAATTAGAAGTTATATTAGAAGTAAAATAGTTGTTCGAATTTATAGAACAGAAGAATTAAAATTTATAAAAAACATATAAATAAAAGTTCTATTGAAAATAAACTATGTGTTTATAAGATATAATTTTAACGAGAATAAGACGTACTACGAAAGATCGCATTAACTACCAGAATTTAATATGATATAGAGAACCGTGTTAATATTAATATTTAATATTAAAGATATTGTATAAAATAAATATATATTGTTAAAGTTTTTGAAATAAAGTACAACGGAAAGCGCGAATTTATCAACTAGTTATCTTATAAATTTAGTGAATAATTAATTTATATTAAAAAGTCCGAGTTGTGATTACAAAAATATATTAATTAATTAAGATTATTAATTTATTGAGTATTAATTATCGAGGTTTAACTGTACTAACTAACCGATGTATTCTTTATGAGTATTTACCAGCTCATTCGAGTTTCACTACCTCGGCCATTTCGTTATTAGGTCTCCGCTGTTCTTCTAGCTTTTACCTCTATACAATTCATATATAACCACTTTATAATTACTGGGTTTTTGGTCATCTTTGGTCAACTACACTTCCTTGTTACTTTATTTATGTATTACCAAAGTTTAATAAAATTTCCTTCTTGAAATTTTTATTTTAATTAGGGTTTGGTCACAATGGTATTTATGCAACTGCTTTTTATAAATTAATGTTCTTAAAATTAAAAAAAAAAAAAACCAAACTATAAGAATTTTTTTGATTTGTACAGAGGTTGTATATTAAAGAAAAGCAGGGTCGGGGCAAGAAATATGAGGGCCCTGTGCGAAATTTCAAAAATTGGGTCCTTTATTTATATTTCAACATAAATTTAAATATTTTTTTTCTTAAATAAAATAAACTATCTAAAGGCATTGTAAATAAGAAAATAGACTTCGACAAATTCACTAAAACAGAGTCGTAAGTCTTAAATTTTTTGTTAAATTTCAAAAAGTACATATAGGAAGTTATAAATTTGGGGGTCGTAAATCTTCGGGGCCCTGTGCGGTCACTCACCCACTCTCTCAGCGCCGCGGGCCCGAAGAAAAGGTGTTCATTCTGTAAAAGAAAACACATACAATATTTTATTTAAAGAATTATGTAGGAATTTAGGAACCATTTATGATTTTTGAGAACAAGATTTAAATTTTTATAACGTTTTCAGTGTTATCGAATCGTCAGAGTATATGTACTGAAAGGTCTGCATTCCTGTAGCATCTGATCTATAATTAATTTCCTTTGGGAATTAACATGACTAAAAAAACTGGATCATTGTCAAAACAAACCTTTACACTTCCGGTACACACATTATACAACGAATTGAATGTGACTATCTGTTTCATATGTCATAAACCAACAAACTCTCCACTTACTTAAGTCTTCCAACAAGTATTCGGTGCAAATTTAGACTGAAAATGGCTGGCTCTAAAAGCGCGAAAACGAGTGGTTCTTCATGCACAAAAACTAGTGCTTCTATGTGCACAACAGCTGTTGCTACGCAAAAAGTTTCTGCTTGGTCCTCTGGAACCAATGTGCTGCAGGGATCGGCCAAGGAAGTGATGAAGGCACCGGGTCAAGATGGTTTCATCTTCAGGAAAGATTTTGAAAGTGACCCGAAAACCTATTTCTTCAAAGGCCTGCGTGATTAAGCTAGACTGAGTGTCGATCTATGCAATGTTGCTAATATGAAGTATTAAAGTCTATGTACTCCGACATTTGATGATATATATAAATGTCTAAGCATTATTAATATCTTACCATGCTCTTGATTTTCTTTTGACTTAATTATTCACGTATGTATAAGTATATGTTGATTGCAAAATATAAAAACATGCATAAGCTTCTTATCTGCATAAACAAGAATCAGAACAAGCATTTAATTTTATGGCGAAAAACAACGTTAATCTGAAAAGTTCACTGGCCAAATTTGTACTGGAGGTTTCAGAAAGAAGATTTTGAGATGTAAAATGCATGATAACTCCTTTTTTAAGATTTTTAAATGTTGCCAAGTTCTTTTTTAGAGATTAGCATGTCAGGGGTTTGATAGCATATAGAATTAGTGATCGTCCTACTTTATTTCTTCAAGTTTTTTTTTTAGAGTAAACTACAGAACGGTAATCATATTTTACATTAATTTTTAAAAAAATAACTGAATTTTTGAGTTTGTAAATTAATGTTCAGATTTTATTTCCGTCTTTTAAAAGATTGGCTCGTGCTATAATTGTGAACGTGAAAATGAGTCATTTTCTTAAAAATTTGAAACAAAATTTGGTTATTCTTTTGAAAAAAAGTTTGGATGAGTCACTTTTTTAAAACGCCGGAACTAAAATTGGTCATTAATTTGCGAACTTGAAAATTTGACCATATTTTTAAAATTCAATGTAAGATACGGCCACCACTATGTACTTTACTCTTTTTTTAATATCTTACTATATGCTCTTAGATTTTCTGTTGACTTAATTATTTTAATTATTTATGTATGCATGATATGTATGTGGGTATCTAAACATTTTTATGGCTAAAACAACGTTAATGTGAAGATATGTAGCGATCTCATAAATGTAAAGAATCATGGTTGTATGATGTATCTGGTTGAGATTAATCAAACTCTTAAAGATATACACCTGACAAAAGAAACTTGAAGATAATAAGATCATGAAATAAAATTTCCAATATTCCAAGGTTAAATGCTTATAAGTTAAATAATATAATTCACTTTTAAACTTATTTACAAGTTAAATGAACAAGGAAAAAGGAATCGAAAATCTAATATTATAATAAATACAATTTTTGGGAGATGAAAGACGCCTAGACTAAAAAATGTTGTCCAACTAGCTAGGTAGCTCGTTTCCTGAAAATTATGTCCCTAGAGATAGGTTCGGTATTAACAATTTGGGAGGAGTGAGGGTCAATGGAGGCAGATCAAGTAGTAGACGTAGGAACCACTCAAGTTCGGCCACAAATCACTCATCAATCACCAGATTGACTGTCTGCTCAAGAACCTCCAAAAATTTATCCCAACCCCATATGTTATTCGTACTCCCTCCGTCCCGATGATTTCTATACATATCATCTGGACACGGAGGACAAGACATGAATAAAAATAATACTACAAGTTGTTGATGTGCTTGCAATAATAATTTAATTATATAAAAGTAAATATGATTAGAAAAAAGGTGGGAAAGAGATTAACAAAATTCCCTCCTAATCAAAATTTACAATCAAAAGTTCCCTCTCTTTTAGCCATCTGTTAAACCACCTCACATGTTATACCACCTGACCTACTTTATAATATGCTCTTTACACCCATTTCTTTCACTCACTGCTACTTTCACAACACTGTTTTTTTTCATAGAGAACAACAAAATGCCTTTTCTTCTTGATTTAAATGAAGAGTCAATTCCGGATTTAAATGAAGTTCCACCTGCTACATGTCCTGCAACAAGAAAGAGACTAACAAATTTAGAAAAAGATCAAATTGTACATATTCTAATTTTCAATTACAACAATGACAAGCTTGGGAGAGGAATTATCAAGCAAATTGCCTCTAAGTATGAAGTCACAAGGCTAGTAATTTCACAAATATGGAAAGCAACTCTACAAGCAATCAGAGGTGATGAGCATCCTAATGTGCATAGAAAGTACAAAGGTAGCAACAAGAGTAAAGTTTTCAACTTAGAAAAGGTAAGTTCAATTCCATTACACTTACGAACCAATATTCGGACACTTGCTTGTCAACTAAATGCACCTAAATCCACTGTACATAGAGCTATTCAAAAGGGGGAAATTAAGTCACATTCAAATGCCTTAAAACCTTATTTAAAATCTCAAAATATGGAAGCAAGGGTGAGGTTTGTTTTAAACCATATCGAAAGCTCAACACTCCAAACAAACCCAACATATGTAGACATGTATTGTATAATTCACATAGACGGGAAGTGGTTTTATATGACTAGGACATCACAAAAATACTACCTATTGCCAAGTGAACCGGAACCCCAAAGAACTTGCAAATCCAAGAGATTTATAACAAAGATTATGTTTATGAGTGCGATTGCAAGACCTAGGTATGACAAAGATGGTGTTTGTATATTTGATGGAAAGATAGGAATCTTTCCTTTCACTATTGAGGAACCGGCGGCTAGAGCAAGTAAAAATAGAGCAAGGGGTGTCATAGAAGTGAAACCTATAGAAAGCATCACCAAGATTGTGATCAAACAATGTTTAATCGAAAAGATTATTCCGGCTATAAAAGCTAAATGGTCATCCGACTTTAACAAACATATAGTCATCCAACAAGATAATGCTAGACCTCATATAAGTGACAATGACGAAGATTTTATCAAGGTTGCACAAGATGGTGAATTTTACATTACATTAGCTAATCAACCACCTAATAGCCCGGATCTCAATATCAACGATTTGGGTTTTTTTAGAATAATACAAGGACTACAACACGAGAAGGCACCTAAAACGGTTACTCAATTAGTTTATGCCGTGAAGCAAGCATATGAAGAAGTAAGTGATTCTACTTTAAATTATGTATGGTTGTCACTTATGAATTGTATGACGGAGATACTAAAACATGGTGGTAATAACAATTATAAGCTCCCACACATGGGAAAAAAGAAGCTTCAACATCTTGGATTACTACCTACTCAAATATATGCTCCATTACATATAGTGGAAAAGGTATTAAACGAGACAAGCAACGGTAATGTAATGTAATGTATTTTGATGTAATGTAATGTATTTTGATGTAATGTAATGTAATCTATTTTGATGTAATGTAATGTTGATGTGATGTAATGTAATGTAATGTAATGTAATATAATGTAATGTAATGTACAGTAGAGAATCACACCTATTTCGATGCCACTGATCAACTGTTTTGTCACTGAGCAATACTGATCAACTGTTTTGTCAATGTCCTCTCAAGTTTCTGCAACAGAAAAGCCAAAATTAACAAGTACACTTGATCAAGTGTAAATCCAAACTAAGCTAGTCGTTCATGTCACTTGCAGATGTTGATAACCTTAAAAATAAATCTCAGCATGTGATTCTTAATCAGAGAAGTTCCACCGACCCCATGTTAGAAGATGAAGATATCCCCTTTCTTTATTTCAGATTATATTACTGATTATGCTGCACCTTTACACATTCACAGACAAGAAAGAACCATATCACAACAGTTTGCCATATCAACCACCTATTCTCTAACTCTTGTCTGATGAACATAAGGCTTTACTAGGTAACTTGATCCTCTCAAGTTTCTGCAACAGAAAAGCCAAAATTAACAAGTACTTAGAAATACCAAATCAAAAGTTTTCTCCTAGCAACAGAACTAAACCCCTTATGCTGGTTTCCATAATAATAAAAACAACAGTGATATGTACATATAAATGAATCTTTTAAAGCCATGCACACCTAAGAATCACTAAACAGCCTTCATTCTTTTAAATTGTACACATTCGTAGAAAGAGAGGGGAGAGAAGACGACATATCCCTCACGGCAGAAAAAAAATAGATTTACCAGTGACAACACACAACTCTCTAATCCAAAATAAATTAATAACTCGAAAACATTAACAAAGATAGCTTCTTTTAAAGTAATACAAGATCACATCTGATTATCTTTCAGATCTTGCTTTTCAAAATTATCAATAATTCATCAGCAACAATTTTCATACTTTTCCGTAACACAACTGTAAGTACCATCCTTCGACACCCTTTACTTCAAAACACCCTTTAAATCGCACTAATCGTGTGTTTCTCCCACCCATTACTTCAAAACACCCTTTAAATCGCAAATAAACATAACCATAATATGATCTACACTCGATAAATCATCATCACTTACAACCCTTAAAGTCAAATTTCAAGAGAAGACCAATCAAGAAACAAATCTCACATTTTTAAAACAGAATTTAACAAAGCCCACATGAATCCAGCAAAAAGGCACAAACTTTACTAATTACTTGCTAGAGCAGAGCAATACTAATTACTTGCTACAGCAGAGCAATACTAATCAGGCTAGACAAACAAGCAGGGAAACAGTTAGAAACTATAACCATTCCAATGATCGAAACAGAATCGAAAATAATACAAAACAGAATCGAATTGAGCACATACCTACCAGCCTTCACTTGAAAAATCGGGGAAGAAAAATATGGAGTAAACCACTTGGGTCATCGAATTTCAGGTCATCGAGTTTCGGGTCGTCAACTTTCAACCTTTTTGCTATCGAATTGCTTGGCTTCTCTTCCGACGAACGTTTCTTCGTCTTTTCTCTTCTGATGATTTCATAATCGGGGGTATCTTCAACAACTTGGGAATATTTGACAGGGGTTCGTTCATGTATCAGTTTAGGAGTTCTTTCGGAGTCTGAATTAGGTGTTGAATCACATATTAATTGTGATTCCATTAGGTGAAAAAAGGAAAGAAAATATTGGGGCTAAGTTTTTAGGGTTCTTGATGGGTGAGTCGATAAGGATTAGAATGGGTAAAAGAAGAAAAGGGCAGGTGTAAATGATTAAACGGGGTGTTTAGTTTAATTATAATTGATGATTAAGTTAATAATGATTGATAATTAAGTTAATGGTGGGAGTATAATATTGATGATTGGATTGATAGTGGGAGTATAATATTAGGTGATATATTTTTATAATATTAAAATTTTACTATTTATAGTAATGTATAGAAATGGTGGGACGGCCCGAAATAGAAAGTGTATAGAATTGACCGGGACGGAGGGAGTAAGAAAAATGCACGAGATCCCAAGCTTTTCCCGGTATTTTTCTAAAATGTGTAGCATGTGGCCATGTGTACTTAATAACTTTTTAATAATAAAATAGGATACCACATTCATTTATGGAAAATGCTAGAGACACAAAAATTGTTCCCAAAATTCTTAACAAATACACATGGCAACTCCTGATTCGTTATAATAATAAGTGGACCCCCTGCATTCACACCAACAACACCAATTAAAACATTTCAAACTGTCACATCACCCCTGCCATGTCATTTGGTAACAATTTTTTGTACCAAATTTTGTGCCTCTAGCACTACTCTTCATTTATACACCATTACAAATAAAAAAAACTCCATATATCATGTCATATCATTTAATAAAAATTTTGATCAAGATTTTGAGATATTTAGCATTATTTTATAATAAAATATTTGTTCGAGAATGAAACAATTATGTATATCAACCAATTATAGAAGTATTACGTACGTAAAATACCATAATTAAAATAAATAATACATTAATATATTTCCAACATGTCCCAAAGTGGACATTATAATAAATTTGGATTAGTGATAATGTATACTATATTCCTAAAATTGAAACATTAGGTCGGTTAGTCGGTGTATCTCTTCCGTTGATTGATTAATCGAATATATCTTATATTTATCATTTCTAACGAAAATGTCTCCTTTTTTCTAAAAATATAAATAATAACCAATCAATAACTTTTTTCAGTTAAAATACATTATATATTTTATCTGTTCTAACTAAAATCAATAAATTAACTTTTTCAATTAAAACACAAATCTTTTTATTTTCTTAAATAAAATCTCTCTTTTTTCAAAAATATCACCGATAATAAATATGTCTATATATATAATTATTATTAGATAATACTCCCTCCGTCCCTCTGAGTAGTGTACATTTGGTTTGGGCACGGAGACCAAGAAAATATATAAAAAATGAGTAAAATTAGATGAAAAGTGGGTAAAGTGGTGGGACCTATCAATATTTAATAATAGATTTGAGATAGTGGAGAAAAATAGTGGGTGTAATAGTGTTTTATATTATTATAGAATAGAGATAGTGGAGAAAGTAGTGAGTGTAATAATGTTTTATATTATTAAAAGTTACTATTTTGGAATGTATAGAAATGAGAGGGACAACCCAAAATGGAAAGTGTATAGAAATGAATTGGAAAGAGGGAGTATCATTTAAAATTTAAAGTTTACAAAATTTGTGTCTTAAAATTTTAATACATATTAAATAAAAAGTCATATAATATTAAGGAAAAAAATTATACATCACACTGGTTCTAAACTAACATATATAAAGTACTGCAGTATACTCCCTCTGCCCCTGAGTTCTTTACATTGGGGGACGGGGGCTCGGCACGTATTTTAAGCTCCTATAAAATATATTTTCATAAATTACTTTAAATATTTTTTTCTTCTGAATAAAAGTATAATGTTTTAATTTTTATTTAGAAAAAGAAAATTTTGAAAATAAGTTGTAGAATTATACTTTATAGGAGGCTTAAAATACGTGTTGAGCAATATAAAAAAACTGTAAAGAATTGTAAAAAAATGAGAGTAACAGGGGAGTATAAAGATAGTATATATGTCTGCAACATTTGTATGAGTACCTTTTGGTAAAAACACCCGTGTCACACATGGTTACCTCGTATTTAGTGGTGTATATAAAAAGTTAAAATATACTTAAAATTATTAAGTGTTATATAAGTGATAAGTAGATAAATTCTTATAAGTTATATTGATGTTTGGATAAATTTACTTATAAGTTAGTTAAGAATTTGCTAAATTAAATTTGAAAAAATTATTATTAAATATAATGATCTCAACACATGCATTTTAAATTAAAAAGACATTTAAAAACTCAAGTGTAAAAATATAAAATATTAAAAAATAAAAAAAACCAAGTAATAAGTCAATAAATTATGAAAAATGTACATTGTTACTAACATTTAATTTATCATCTTATAAGTTACTTCATCTGTCCCTTTCATTTCTTTAGAGTTTTTTTACACTGCTTGACACGTATTTTAAGACTACTATAAAATATAGTTCTACAACTTATTTTTAAAATTTTCTTTTTCTAAATAAAAATTTAAACATTATTTTTTTTATTAAGAAGAAAAAGAAATTTAAAATAATTCATCGAAATATATTTTATAGAATTCTTAAAATACGTGTCGAACCCCTTCCTCAATGTAAAGAATTGAGGAGACGGAGGAAGTATAACTTAAATTCATAAGTTAGGTTGACAAATATTCTTTATAAATCATTACGGGCTTATAAAGCATAAGTTGGCTTATTATATTGTAGCCAAACAGGCCCTTAATTGTTCCGCTCAAGTAGGGCTGTAAGCGAACAGAGCCGTTCGTGAACAAAACTCGAGATCGGCTCGTTTTAGATGGACTCGGTTCAGTTCGTTTACTATATGAACACGAGCTTGAACATGAAAATGTGTTCGGTTGGTAAATGAGCTCGAGCCGAGCTTTACACCTGTTCGACTCGAACTCGGCTCGTTTTGCTCGGGATCGACTCGAGCTCGGCTCGAACTCGTTAAACTCGGCTCGATTCGTTTAACTAATTATAAATTTGTGAATTTCATAATATCCTTAACAATTTGAATATGTTGAATAAAACTTAATTGCGATCTATTTTAGTTATTTTGTGGTTGAATAGGGAATTGTATTTGTTATATCTAAAAGGTATAACATCAACGTACTGACAAAAGTTAAACTCTTTATATCCAATCCAAAGTAGTTTTTCATTATTAAAATTTATAAATTGCATTCATAAAATTACAAAAGAAAGTGAACAGAGAAAGAGAGTTTGTCTTATTAATTTATTATATAATATTATTTAAAAGTGGCTCATACCTCTTAAAATTATTTTAAGGAGAAAGATAAGACTTTTAGTGAATTTAAAGTTAATAAGAATATCTTGGAAAAAAAAAGTTGTAAACCTCCTCAAATTTCGAGCCAAGATAAAGAGGCTCTTAGAAAGGCTCTACGTTAGTGATAAAATTGTTTTATTTTAACTATTGTTATTAGGTGAAGTGAGTAAGGTTTGATTACTCGTAAATACAAATATTAACCTAATATGATTATTAGAAGAAAATAAATTAACTTTTAGTATTGAAATTCAAACATAATCGTGTATTCTTAAGATGTAATTTTAGGCGTGAGACTGTAAATCGAGTATATAATTTTAAAAATTGGATTTGGTTGAGTATAAAAGTACGAACTATAAGTGAACAACTCGACTTGACTCGAGTTCGGTTTGTGTTCGGCTCGACTCGAAATGTTCGTGAACAAACTCGTGTTCGGCTCTTTTATTAACGAGCCGATCTTGAACATCACTTTTCGTTCTATTAGAAAGCTCGACTCGACTTGGTTCGTTTTAAAAAAAAATCAAGTTCGGCTCGATTCGAACAAAACTCGACTCGGCTCTGTTCGTTTACAACCCTACGCTCAACTACAAACAATAATAAACAGTCAAACTCAAATATATTTGAACTGTTTGTCAGAAAGTTTAAGATATCGAAGGAAAATTAAACTAGATTTGTTTGTGCAGTGTTGATCTAGAAATTAGACAAAATATTTGGATACATGAAACTCTTCCGTCACTACTCAGCTGTTCAATTTAACTTTAGCTATTCAATTTAACTTTTAAATGATCCGATTTTGATTAAAATTTGTACAAATTATATAATTCATGAAAATAAGAAAATTATATCATTAAAAACTGAATCTAGTCTATTTCAAATTGTAATTTTCAATTTTTAAAATGATAAAAAAATAACTTTTCGTCTTTAATAAAAATTAATCGATTTAACCACTGAAATTACTACAAATTAGGAAGAGAGAGTAATAATTTTACTCCATATTTTTGTTTAAAAAATGATTTACACATTTTATTTTCTGAAATGTTCTTTTCTAACAATAAACAAGTATTAGATTTTGTTGTCATAAGCACAATAAAACTTAAAAAGGATTTTACCAACAAAAACACTTGTTTATGATAAGCAACAGTGATGTGTATTTTTAGAGAGATGTAAACGAATCGAACTGTTTATAAATAAACTCGAACTCAGTATAATAAAGCTTCAGTTCATGTTAAGAACTTGAATTCGAACTCGATCACCAAAATATGTGCTTAAGCTAGCAGCGGGAGACAAACTATTAGTATGTGCGGCTCCACTCGACTTATACTCGAATCGTTAAAACTCGACAAATATCACATATATCCTAATTTTTTGGTGTATTTTTAATATTTTGAGTTTAAAATTACAATCAAAATATCTAATTCGTGAATCTTTGAGGCATAATCAATTAAAATTTAATTTAATTTGGAGTTGAGTCGAAACTGATAGTTAGTTGTGTCAAGCGAGTTTGAACCTCTTTTCTTTTCTTTTGTATGATATTATTACGTTCACGAGTTGTTCATTAAGGATTCAAATGTGGCTCAAGACGTTTTTGTTCAATAAGAGCTCGAGTGTGAATTGATTCGTTAATGAATTTGAGCTCGAGCTCAACGAGAATATTTATGCAATAAAAATGGTGTACATAGTTTATGTTTGTTCTAAAAAATTTATATACTACTCATTTAGATTAAAACTCGACTCAAAATCGAGTTGAGCTAGCCCTTTCTTTTTTATTACTTTAACTATGGTCGGTTTCCGATCAATATGTTATTCAGTTATTATTTACTCTTGAAAAAAATATTCAAAAAATATTAAAATTCTTACTGGGATTCTAAAAGGATTCAAAAGTCTATTTTCACTCATAAACAATTGTTACGCGTAATTTATGGTTATGCCCGGTGTTCTAAAAGTCGGCGATTAATCGCTCGGCGGTGACGCGAAAATCGGTCAATTAATCGTTTTTTCAGAAAAAATGGTCAAAAATCGGCTGAATCGGTCAAAAATCGGGCTAATTATTAAAAAATAGTTAAAATAGTTAAAATTTAAAAAAAATAATTAAAAATTTAAAAGGTAGAAACTTGATTAAACAATAGGAAAAAACATTATTTTTGTACATATAATTATAATTTTAGATGCCTAAATCGTAAATTCTCTTAATTTTTCCTCTTAAATTGATCTCTAATTGAAAAGTTAAACCGTCAAAATTTATTTATTACAATTATATAACATTTTTAACATATTTGCATAAATATATGATAAGAACATATGTTTAGTTGAAATAACGAAACAATTATATATATGAATATAAAAAATATTATTAAATTTATTCCGATTAATGATCCGATTAATCATTGCGATTAATTCCCGATTACCCGATTAATCCATGGACGATGCATTCACCGATTAACTCCAATTCCCGCTTTTTACAACACTGGTTATGCCAACTAGAACAAGAATATTTTAAGTTCTTCAATATTTTATAATTTTTGAAGTTATTTTCCCATTTGTCTTCTTTAAAACAATTCTTAATTTTTCGGAGCTACTGTTAACCGAGGAAGTAGTTGTAAAGAAAACACATTAGTACAAAACAAAGAGACGATTTTGAAACAAAATTTCTTGCATTTCACAAGCATGATATATAAGTCCAACACTTTAAACATGAATTCCTAACATATTATTCAAATTATTCCCAAGATATTATTCAAATTAATTTGTTTTAAAACATTACTCAAACGCAAATTTTAATTAGAAATTTATATAAATATGTATGCGAGAGTTTTATCATTTAATTTAAAATTTTATATTGATTAATTAAATCATACATGTAATTTTTTTTCTTTTTAAAGAATAAGATAATTTCCCGGATTTCCAGAATTTTCATTAGTTTAGCCAGTGGCTCCCAAGAAATTTCGAGGAACCTTCATGAGTACGAGAAAAATCAATCAGTAAGTAACTTTACTTTATTAATGAAAATGACTCTGTCGGTCAGTCCAGTAGTGGGGTGAATTATTTTCTTTGAGAGTACAACTTTACTTTGAAAAAGTTTACTTTGCTTCGCATTGTGGATTTGTGGTCCAGTCCGAGAATCTTCCTGACACTTATCAAGTTTTTTTTTTAATATAAATTTTATGCAATATATCTGGAGGCAGTTTACAATATTTATTGTAAAAAAAATCATAATCAAAATGAATTTATTTTGTAAATCAAAATTCATTATACTGTAATTTTTAGATTCATTATACTACAATTTCAGTGTTAGAATATAAGTCAAAAATACATTATACTGAGTGGTCTACACCGAACATTTATCTATATTTATAACTACAAAAATATATAGTAGTATTTGTAGATTAATATGATGTTATATGTAGTACTCCCTCTGTCACATATATTTATATACAGTTTTTATTTTGAGATGTCCCTCTAAATTTTATATATTTCAAAAATAGTAACTTTTAATAATATAAAATATTATTATACCCACTAATTTTCTCCACTATATCTATTTTATAATAATATAAAACACTACACACACTACTTTCCTCCACTAGCTCAAATTTATTATTAAATATTGATAGATCCCACAGCTTTATCCATTTTTCATATAACTTTAATCATTTTTTATATCTTTTCTTGTTCTCCGTGTCCATCCCCAATGTATAGAATTCAACGGGACCAAGAGAGTAGTTGCGAAGAAAACACATTAGTACAAAACAAAGAGACAATTTTGAAACAAAATTTCTTGCATTCCGCAAGCATGATATATAAGTCCAACACTTTAAACATGAATCATTCGGATTCCACGAGCATGATCATCATTTCCTACATTTGCAATACTGTACAACTAATTAGCAATGAGTTGCGCAAATTCCTAACATATTATTCAAATTATTCCTAACATGTTATTCAAATTAATTTGATTTAAAACATTACTCAAACGCAAATTTTAATTAGAAATTTATATACATATGTATGCGAGAGTTTTATCATTTAATTTAAAATTTTATATTGATTAATTAAATCATACATGTAATTTATTTATAAAAAAAAAAAATAAGACAATTTCCCGGATTTCCAGAATTTTCATTAGTTTAGCCTGAGGCTCCCAAGAAATTTCGAGGAACCTTCATCCGAGGAGCGAGGACGATTAAAATCAATCAAAGTAAGTAAAGTAAGTAGTGGGGTGAATTATTTTCTTTGAGAGTACAACTTTACTTTGAAAAAGTTTAGTTTGCTTAGCATTGTGGATTTGTGGAGTCCGAGAATCTTCCTGACGTCATTACAAATACATCATACACAATGTCCGTGACTTCTTGTGTCGTACACTATCCTCCTATATAAACCTACCATCCTCTTTGTTAAAGTTCATTCATCTCCGATCTAAAGACAAGTAGTATTACTAAATTGTAGCATAACAAAATGGTTTATAGGCCAAATGGTGATGGCTCGTTCTCCAAACCTGAGATGGTTAATATTCCAACTGATAATGGCTCGTTGTCCAAACCTGAAACTGAAACAGAAGAAAAGAGCTCGACCAGAAAGGTGGTAGAGGCTGCAGTCACGGTTGTTGGTACCGTGGTGGCGGTGGCTGGTATGGTTGCATGGGGTGTTAGTTTATTTTCTTCTGAAGCTGAATCGTCAGACGAAGGGAAACTTATGAAACGTCCTGGTGAGAATGGTTATATTGAAAGGGCTGTATTTGAGAGTGACCCCAAAGGTTATTTTCAAAACCATCGCCAGAACAAGCGTTAAGCTCTTTGTTGTGAAGCCCTATGTGTTTGCTTGTTAATGTTTTAAATTATTGTCATCGTTTCTAGTTTCTACTGGTATTTTGGACCATCACGAAGAACTGAAGAAGACCATGTAATCAGTTCCCTAATTATATAATTTAAATATCTATGTAATGTTTGTGTTATTATTCTGCGTATTCGGTAATCGTTAGTATTTTCTGTTCCACCTAACATTCATTTTATCGAATCAAACATTAACGCCATTATGTGTATATGTATTACTAACAAGAAGCAGGGCCAACGAATTCTAAAATAAATGGCGACATCGAAGTGGAAAGTTAGGAATGTATTTTATTATGAAGGACTAAACATTTGTTGTAGCATACAATGTCGTGATGTTTTCTCACGATTCACATTAACTTTATTTTTCAGTGTAGACATTGTTATAAAAATCTCCGATTTGCCAGATAAATCAGCCGGTAAATTGGTGATCGGTGAGCTACCGATCTATTACTGTGAAATTGTTGGAAAAAACGATTTTGAAGAAAACGGGTTAAAATCGTTGAAAATCAAGTCAAACTCAAAATATTAGGAAAATTTCTGCATGAAATACAAAAAGTTTAGTAGTTTGTGTGATATAGATAGATTTAGATATCTTGAAAAGATATACATATACATACATACAGAAGCCTTGCATGTTGGAAGGAAGGACGGGGACACGGATCCCAACCCCACTTGCCTTTCTTTGTTTTTTAGCATACTCTATCTTTTTTATTCTCTTTTCCATACAACGTTGGATAGGGTGATTTTATATCCAACAAATCTTAACCATTGAATTGTGATGATCTATGGAGGAAAAAGGTGATGTCTGTGATTTCATGTCACTGGACTATTCTCTTACGAAATTGCCTTTCTCGATTAAAAAGTAAAATAAATTTATTAATTGAATCCGTGATTTCAAGTCACGGAGGTTCTTGTTTAAAATAAAAATAAAACTAATTCAAGTGGGTAAATCCAACTCGGGACTTTAAGTCACGGTAGTGTTTTTACACGATTAAAATTAAAAAACTTAATTGTAAAAACAAATTACATTAACTTTACCCTTTTTACACTAACTTTACCTAAAGAAGAGGAGCAGCGGGCGACGTTGATTACATCAGAATTCAAGATTCGATTGGAAAGAAGAGGAAGGAGTTTGAACTGCACAGTATTGACCTTACTAGGTATACTTTTCAATTGCTCTGTGTATCTATTTCCTTGATTTTATGATAGATACAGTGAATTGAAGGTGCTTAATTTGATTTTAATTTCTTGAGAGTTATGCTTAAATGGCCTTCTTATTTATTTTGCTAGTTGGTCTTAAATGGACAAATTATTTCTGTACTCAAAAATATCAAAAGGGATAAGAATAAACAGATAATGTAGGTCTATGAAGACATCAGATTTGTGAAACAAATTTCACTTGGCATGTGTTTTTTGATTTGAACTGGCTGAGATTTCAATCTGTTCTTTACTGTGGCTATTTTGTTTCTCAAATGATCCTTACAGGATATTGAAGTGGGAAGATTTATATATATGGTAGATGGTATCCTTACAGTGAGAAGATTTTCATTGTTATTCATTGGAAACAATATAATCAAAGTAGCAACCTGTATTGTTAGACCAAAATCCAGGATACAGAGTTTTAGCCTGTCTTGAAATGCTTTGAAAGGATAAAATTTAAACACATCTTCTAATTTAATAACCAACGCAATATTTTGAAAGGTAATGGAAACGTTATAATAATTGCTCTACAGGAGATCAAAAAATGATTATATTATAAATTTTGGCTATGTATTATCAGGTCTACTTTGCTTCTTTAGTTCATTAATTCACTCAATTAATTCAAAAAATGTCTTGATTAATGTGTTTTTTTTATTCATTTCAGGAATGGCATCGAGTGCTCCATGTGGACAGTATGTTCGATCTTTGTTATCATTTCAAGAGCAACATGTGAGTACTAATATTTGAGCAGGAATTCATAGGGATAAACTGAATCTTCGACAATGGGCTTCTAGGCTTGCTGATTGGGATATAAAAGAGCCGCATAAATTTTATATAGAAAAATGGGGGTTTGGAGTGTTTTGTAATCCACACGTTCTCCTGCAAAACGACATTAGTTTGATCAGTTCCCTTGTTGAGAGATGAGGCCTGAAACCAACTCATTTCACTTTCCTTTTGGTGAAATGACGATCACTTTGGAGGACGTGAATATGTTGTTGGGCCTCCTTGTTCGTGGTAGCCCAATTATTCGTGGTAGCCCAATTATACATGAGGAGCTGCATTAGCCAAAGTCGTTTTGGATGTCAAACTGGCCTGATCCAAATTTGACTGAAAAAGAGAAGTCGGAAATGTATAAAAAAGGAGGGGTATGTCTTAGGAAATTGCGTGAAAGATATTGCGGATTTATATAAATTACTTTTCATGCAATAAAAAAAGTTCTTTCAAAAGTAGAATAGGTGTTCGAAAGACATATATCATTAAAAATTTTATTGAAAGTAAAATAGTAGTGCAAATTTATATAGGTATTTTTTCAGCGAGAAAGCGACTCATTAGAAAAGAGTATGTAATATAAAAATAAAAATTAATAGGTAAGACAAGACAAGTATTCAATGTATAAAATTTGGAATTTCGATCTTAACAAGGAAAATGTGTTTAATGAAATAATGACTTATTATAGAGAAATGAGTAATTGTTGATGTACAAATTGATAATTTAATTCATTGTCTACCTTTATTTTTATAAAAAAAAATGAATAATTGTTATAATTATAATAGAGTTTTTAAAAAAAAATTATAACCCCGCCGCGAAGCGCGACTTTGTCAACTAGTTTTAATAATAAAATAAGATATGAAAGGCATATGTCTAGTCCTATTTGTAAACACCGAGGATTCTACTCAACTTTAATTAAGATGTAATAAGTAAATAATAAAAATCAAATGTCACAGGAATCTCAGAAGGTTATATCTGTCAAAGAATGAAGATTAAAGTCATCTACAGACTTGAAGTGATTCTACATTGAAAGAAGCTCAATTTATTGATCAAGCCTCAATGAAGTATTCAAGCTCAGTGGATTTATTAAAGTGACAGAGATTTCAAGTGGTGACAGAAAAAGATACTGATTACGGAGTTCTTGAATGAGAAGGAAGTGAATCACTGCTTAAAGTCAAATAGATAAAGAACAAACATTGTCGTTAGTCACTCATGAACCAGACAGTGCATCGAGTGTCAACGTACTATTGTGTTTGTTATTTATCTAAGTTTTTAGTGATTCTGGAATTAATTAAGAAGTCAACTAATTCTATTTATTCTCTTATAAATAATTAATATTATTAAGTATATTATTTATTAAATTAATTCTGCAAAGAATTAATTTAATACATAATTTATTTAGTTAATTATTTAAATTAGAATATATTTGAACTAGGAAGACTTAGGATTGAACTAGGAAGACTTAGTTCTTTGAACTAGGAAGACTACCAAGGCTGTCTTCCCGATTGTCTTCCTAGGCCAAACCACTGTCTTCCCGGTTGTCTTCTAAGTACAAACCTTGTCTTCCCGAAAGTCTTCCAAGGCAAATTTGTTAGTTTTCCAGAAAGTCTTCCAATTACTTTCTGCAGTGGATTGGCGCGTGAAGAAAAGGAACAAGTGGTTTGTATAAAGAAAAACAAGGCAGTTGACAAAAGAACATACACAGCAGAAAAGAAACAGAAGATAAGAAAACAAACATTCCATTGAAAGCTCTTCTTAAATTCTTCAACTGCAAAGCACTAATTTCTGGCCAGTGATTTAATTCTTGACAAGTTCTTATCATTAAATTCATAAGAATCATTTCACTTGTACTGCTTTAGCTTTCTAGCGGATCATAATCCCTAGATTTTATATCGAACTACTTTTTAGTATTCGATCCTTTTTATTACAAAAATAGATAAATTCATGTCGAATTTATTCTAGATTTGTTTTATTAAGTTCTTTGTAATCAGTGATCAAAGTTGTAACACTCCTCAAGTTTAATAGAGTTTCTATTTAACTTGAATATTGTTTCAGTTTTTATTCCGCACTAATTTGTTCTAAACAGTTAAATCTTTTAAAGGACAAATTCGATAAAACGGTATAGTTTGTATTCAACCCCCCTTCTACAAACTTATCAGGACCTAACAATTGGCATCAGAGCCTTTTGATTGATATACTAATCAAAGATCCAATTGTTTGAGATTTTTTTTCTTAACTCTGAATTTTATTTTTCTAAAAATCTCAAAAGATGTCTACTACACAGAAAGTGGGGACAGTTAAAATCCCAATATTCAGCAAGGAGCATTATCCAATGTGGAAGAAGAAAATGCTCCTATTTCTTAAGGTTGCAAATCCTAAATACTTGGATGTGCTGAAGAGTGGTCCCAAACTCCCTATGATTATTGATCCTGAAGTTGTTGAGGATAATGTTGTGACTAGGGCTGCTAGAATGTACCCTAAAGATCCCAAGGAATACACTCCTGATGAGAAAGAGGATGTTACCTTGGATTCATGTCTTCAGTTGATCCTTATTGAGAGTCTTGATCCTATCATGCATAATCATGTCCTAAATTGTGAAACTGCCAAACATATTTGGGGAACCATAGAGATAATCAATGAGGGGACTGAAGAGGTTAGGGAGAATATGCTGGAAATTCTCACTTCACAATATGAGCATTTCAGATCAAACCCTGGTGAAGGTATCTCTCAGGTTTTTGAGAGATACAACAAATTAATCAATGATCTGAATCTCAATGGGAAGCACTACACCAACAAGGAGATTAACAAGAAGTTCCTTCTTACACTTCCACCTCATTTGGAGCACAAGATATCTGCTATTAGAGAAGCAAGAGACATGAATGAGCTTGCTTTGGAAAGATTGTATGGTGTCTTGAAGACCTATGAGCTGGAGCAGATTCAACAGAAGGAGCTGTATGGAACTGGAAGGATTGTTGGTACCTCCACTGCATTGGCTGCTGAAGTCCCACAGAAACTGGAAGTGAAGGCTGTTCAACCTTCCAGTTCTCACATGAATGTTATTGATGCTGAATATGGATTAACATCCATTGATCAATCTGGTGGTGACTTCTATTCTTTGGAAGAACTTGATCAGCTGGAGGATGGTGATTTGGCTTTGATAGTCAGAAAGTTTGGGAAGTTTAGATTCAAGAGGAATCCCAATCTTAAGTTCAGACCCAGATTTCAGAGAGGTGGATCTTCATCTTCAAGTGGCACAAGGGGTGGCTACAAAACTGGAACTGTGGAAAGGAGTATAATCAGATGCTACAATTGCAATGAGTTGGGTCACTTTGCTACTGAGTGCAGAAAGCCAAAGCAAGTGACTAGAAACACATTTGATTCTAGCAAGAAGAACAAGATTGGGAAGGCCTATGTTGCTGAGGGAAAGAGTTGGGATGACACTGACAGTGATGAAGAAGCAGGTGAGATTGGGAACCTTGCTTTAATGGCTAAAGAGGAAAGCACTTCATCCAGATACATGTCAGAGGTAACCTTTACTGATGCTGAAATGATTTATCATCTTGGTGGCACCATAAGTTGTGCACGCACTGAAAATGATAGAATAAATCTTTTAAACACAAATCTTGAAAAGGAATTAAAAGATTTGAAACTTGTGCATGTTAATCAGGATGAACTTAATGAGAAAATTGCTTTTCTGGAGAATAGGGTTAAATGTTATATTCAACTGGAAACCATTCTCAAAGAGCAGATTAGTGAGCTCAAAACCAAAGCTAATGCCTATTACAACTCTTGTAAAACGGCTAAAGAAATTTTCAATAAACAAGCTATTGGTAATCATGTCAGTATAGGTTATGATTATAATGAGGCTATAGGATTGCTTGGTATTAATACACCTTGTAGGGTCAGAGAAGAAGGAAAGGCTGTTCCTTATATTCTTAAGGGTATTAAAACACCCTTCTGTAAGGAGTCTGAGGCAGAGCCTCTGAATGAATCTTCTATCATTATTGCTGAGGAGATTCATGAAGAAGATGTTGCCTTAGAAGCTGAGAAATCCAAAAAGTGTGTATCTGATATTCCAGTCAAAGTTGCTACAACTAAAAAGACTAAATCAGATATCCATAAATTGGATCAAAACAACTGTAGAACTAACATGCCTGCTATTAATT
Source organism: Heracleum sosnowskyi (assembly GCA_030848705.1). NCBI lineage: Eukaryota > Viridiplantae > Streptophyta > Magnoliopsida > Apiales > Apiaceae > Heracleum > Heracleum sosnowskyi. The sequence goes on from CM061240.1 coordinate 127,860,962, forward strand.
CTTCTCATAAAGCATGTGGTGTGGGTAATTGCATGTCTTGTGCTTTTAATGTTATGTATGCTTTCTTTAATAAAAAGCATGTATCTAGTGATAAGACTGCTCCACGTCAACATGTTAATAATAAGAAGCATGTTAAAACAAAGACTACTAGTCCTCCTCAGACTAGAGTGGATTCATTTATCCCTAAGCCTACTCAGAAATGTGTTAAGGCTGGTTATAAATGGAAACGCTCTTATGTAAAAGAGGATGAAGTAGTTTTAGTTAGAAATGTTGTTTTGCCTGACAAAGGCCAGTTCTTTAAGTATGCCGGACCCAATCAATTTTGGGCTCCGAAGAAGGACTAATCAATCTGATATTGCAGGGAGTTAAACAGGTAAACCGAGTTATGTGGATTCTGGACAGTGGCTGTTCAAGACATATGACCGGAGATAGAGCCCTGCTATCAGATGTGATTGTGAAAGCTGGCCCAGTAGTTACCTTTGGAGATAACAGCAAGGGTATTACGAAAGGATATGGCTGTTTGAAGTACGGAAATGTTATCATTGAAGATGTTTCATTTGTGGAAGGTCTGACGTTCAATCTTCTCAGCATCAGTCAGTTCTGTGACAGAGGATATGCTGTTTCCTTTGAAAGAGAGAAGTGTCAGATCACTCACAAGAAGAATGGAAAGCCTGCTCTTCAAGGAGTAAGGAAAGGTGACTTGTTCATAGCTGATCTGAACTCGGGATTCAAAGATGAAGTGAATTGTTTTTATGCTAAAGCTTCATCAGATGATAGTTGGCTATGGCACAAGAAGATGTCTCACCTTAACTTCAAAACTATGAACTCTTTAGTCAAGAGGGAATTAGTTAGAGGTTTGCCTCAGATGGAATTTACACAGGAAGGACTGTGTGAGGCATGTCAGAAGGGAAAGTCAAAGAAAGCTTCTCACAAGGGCACTGACACATCATCAATAACTGAACCTCTTCAGCTACTGCACATGGATTTGTTTGGTCCAGTCAATGTGATGTCCATGTCAAAGAAACAATATGCACTTGTGATTGTTGATGACTATTCAAAATATACATGGGTTTTATTCCTACATTCCAAGGATGAGACCCCATTCCTGGTGATTAGCCATGTAAAGATGATTGAGCTGGATTCTAGATTCCCTGTTAGAGCCATAAGGTCAGATAATGGTACAGAATTCAAGAATGCCATTCTGAATGACTTTTGTGCTGATAAAGGAATAACAAGACAGTATTCTGCCCCTAGAACTCCTCAACAAAATGGAGTAGTGGAAAGAAAGAATCGTACATTGATTGAAGCAGCTAGGACTATGCTAAGTGAGTCCAAACTTCCAACGTACTTTTGGGCTGAAGCAGCGAATACAGCTTGTTATACTCAGAATCGAACTTTAATCAACAAGGACTTAATGAAGACTCCGTATGAGATCATGAACAATAAGAAACCAACTGTCAAGTACTTTCATGTATTTGGAGCAAAATGCTTTGTGCTTTTAGATGACAATGTTAAACGTGGCAAGTTTGATGCAAAGGCACAAGAAGCTATTTTTGTTGGATATTCCAGAAGATCTTACAGGGTCTATGTGGTTGGCAGTCACACAGTAAAGGAAAGTGTCAATGTTACTTTTGATGACACTAAGTTCCCCAATATCCAAAAAGAAGATTCATCTGAAGAGCTGAAGTTTGATAACTTGCCAGACTCAGAATCAGATGATGATGCCCCACCTGAAGTTATTGCTGGAAATGATAATAACAATGATGATATTAATCCTGGTGATGGTGGTGGAAACATTGGTAACAATGGAGATACCACTAACACTGGAGAAGAATCATCAAGGCAGACAAGCAACAACTCAGGGGGAGCAAATGAAGGATCAACTAGTCACTCACAACATCAAAGTGAATTTCAAGGCGAATCATCAAGATCAAATCTTCCAAGACAGACTGTTTGGAATAGAGCTCATCCTTTTGAGCTGATCATTGGTGATCCAGATGTTGGAGTTAAAACTAGAAGAGCTTCTCAGAATGAATGTCTTTTCTCAGCATTTCTATCTAAAATGGAGCCAAAGAAAACTGAGGAAGCACTGACTGATCCAGATTGGGTGATTGCTATGCAAGATGAACTCAATCAATTTGAACAACAGCAAGTCTGGAAGCTGGTACCCAGGCCAAAGAACAAGAAAGTAGTTGGTACAAGATGGGTATACAGGAACAAGCTAGATGAGGATGGCATTGTTACAAGGAACAAGGCAAGACTGGTTGCACAAGGGTATTCTCAAGCTGAAGGCATTGATTATGATGAAACCTATGCACCAGTGGCTAGACTTGAGGCCATCAGGATGTTCTTAGCATTTGCTGCTTATTCCAATTTTAAAGTCTATCAAATGGATGTTAAGAGTGCATTCCTGAATGGTGAACTTGATGAAGAAGTGTATGTGGAACAGCCCCCTGGCTTTGAAAATCAGGAGCTGCTGGACTTTGTGTACTTTCTCTTCAAGGCTATCTATGGTCTCAAACAAGCCCCAAGAAAATGGTATGACACTCTCTCTGGTTTTCTTTTAGAAAATGGTTTTGTTAGAGGTATCATAGACAAAACTCTTTTTTCAAAGAAACACAAAAGTGATATGATATTAGTCCAAGTCTATGTGGATGACATCATATTTGGGTCTACTAATGATAATCTCTGTAAGAGATTTGCTGAGCTAATGCAGAGTAAGTTTGAAATGAGTATGATGGGTGAGCTGAAGTTCTTTCTTGGATTGCAAGTAAGTCAAAGGTCAAATGGAATATTTATTTGTCAATCCAAGTATCTCAAAGAACTCCTCAAGAAGTATCACATGGAGGATTCAGCATCAGCAAGGACTCCATCTTCAACAGCAATCAAACTTGGAGCTTCTGACAAATCTATCAAGGTAGATGTTACAAGCTACAGAGGTATGATTGGCTCCTTACTCTATCTTACTGCTAGTAGACCAGATATTATGTATGCTACATGCTTGTGTGCAAGGTTCCAAGCGGACCCTAGAGATGTTCATCTCGTTGCTGTGAAAAGAATCTTGAGATATCTTAAGGGTACACCTAATCTAGGTATCTGGTACCCTAAAGATTCAGGTTTTAATCTTGTTGGATATACAGATTCTGATTATGCAGGTAGTGTTGTGGATAGAAAGAGTACCTCTGGGAGTTGTCAATTCCTAGGAGGTAGGTTGATTTCCTGGTATAGCAAGAAACAGCAAACAGTTTCCAATTCAACAGCAGAAGCTGAATATATTGCTGCTGGAAGCTGTTGTGCTCAGATCTTATGGATACGGAATCAATTAAAGGACTATGGCTTTGCATTAGACAAAATCCCCATATTTTGTGATAATACAAGTGCCATAGCAATCTCCAACAACCCTGTGCAGCACTCGAGAACGAAGCACATTGATATCAGGTATCATTTTATCAGAGAGCATGTCATGAATGGAACTGTGGAGTTACATTTTGTACCCACAGAAGAACAGACTGCAGATATATTCACTAAATCTGTTGATGAATCCACATTTATCAAGTTAGTTGGTAAATTGGGTATGTTAAACAGTCTTAGTGATTAACAATATATCTGTCAGGTTTGTTATTTCAAAATTCATTTTCTCTTGTCATTTAACTAATATTTGCTGCTAATTCTCTGTTAATATTACTTGCTTGTGTATTTAAATAACTCTGAATAATTTATTTTCTTTAAAAATATTTTTCTCATATTTTTTTTTAAGTGGAGAAATGTATTTTTATTGAAAATATATTTATTTAGAATTATTTAGATATTTTTCAGATTGTAAATATTGTTGTTTGAATTTTTCTGCAAGTTTATATTAATTTTATGCATTTCTAATATTCTGCATATTTTTCTAGGATTTATGGAATTTTCTGTGAATTTTTCTAGAATTTTATATATTTTTCTTGCATTTTTCTTAGTTGTTCAGCATTTTCTTTTTAATATTCGGATTTTATTCTGAATTTTTTTGGTAAGTCTTCCCAGTTTTACACTAGGAAGACTACCGGGAAAACAATGTAAATTTTCTTTTTGTTTTTTGTTTTTTCCTTTTTATTTTAAGTCTTTTTCGAAGTCTTCCCAGTTTTTGAACTAGAAAGACTATCGGGAAGACTTAAGTTTATTAGTTTATTTTTTTTCTGTTTTTCTTTTATTACTTATTTAGAAGACAATCCGGTTTGTTCTAGGAAGACTACCGGGAAGACTATTCTAAGTCTTCCCGATTGTCTTCCCAAGTCTTTTTCCTTAAAAAACGTTTGGATAGTCTTCTAAATTCAGTTTTATTTGTTTATTTCTTATATATATAGATACACCAGTACATACGTATTTTCTTATTATCGCCTTAGCAGTTTTTCAGCTTTTCAAAACCCCCCTTTCGAATTCTCAATTTGTTTTGCAGAATCACTGATCTTCAAGCAACATTGCTCAAGTGTTTACTTAGCAAATCATTTCTATTCTCTCAAAATCAAACCTTTTTGAGTCGAAGTGCTGTCAAAAATTCTGTTTTTCTTTCATTCCATTCGACTTGATTGTTTGTGATTTGTTAAGTGATTTTTACTTGTGTTTTTCTGATCAAAGTGGTTCTGTGATTTGAAAACTGTTCTTGGTACTGTGTGTGTTCTTGAGAATCTTTTGCCCAGTCATTTCTGTTTTTCAAAAAGTTTAAGTTCGACTTGTTAGGATCTAAAAGTTCAAATTCATTAATTTTAATAAAATTTAATTTTGTGGATTTTTGTAATTTTAATTAATTCTAAAAATCCCTAAAATTTTATTTTTATTTAAATTAATTAAAATCTTTTTGTTTTATTTAAAATGGATCCTAATAATTTTGAATTAGTTTTAAATAATTTTGTTGGGTATTTTGATCCGGCTAGGTGTAAGGTGGAACGTTTCAGACCGTGGATTCAATTTTTAAATAGCAATACTTGTGTTAGTTATGCTATTTGTGCCAATGCACTTCTGAAAATTGATCCATTAAGGATGTTGTGTTCAAGTGCTGTTATTGCTGACAATTCAAAATCTTTTACTTTCAATATTCTCAATCAGCAATATACAGTTACTTTTGATCTATTTTGTGATGTGTTGCATTTTCCAAAGGACAGGTTTGATCCATTACCCACTGATGATGAGTTAACACAGTTCTTTGTGAATATTCATTATCAGGGTCCCTTTCAAATGGTAAAATTGTCAAAAACTTTTGTTGTAAGGGAATGGGATCTGTTCTTTGATACTATAGCTAGGGTATTTGGTAACTGCACAAAAACAAACTTTCATTGCATTACCAGTCTTAATCAATACATTGCCTATGCTATAGTATTTGGTCGTAGATTGAACTTTGCTGAGATTCTGTGGAACCTTTTGCTCAACAGGCTTGCTCACTCTAGGAGAGATTCTGATAATGGTGTGAAAGTAAGGTGTTGGTACCCTCGCTTTCTAACTCTTATCATTAATCATCTTCTCACTGCTGAGCAGGTAGAACTGTTTCGAGAAGCTAGATTTGAAACCTCTCCAACCACAGACACCAAATTCTACACTAGACTTGATGTCTCATCCAAATTTACCACCATACCTGTTCTTGTTTCACCATTCATGAGACAATTCATTAATCTTCCTATCTTTGGTGAACAAGTTCCCGAACCACATCCAGTACCACTGCAGGTAGTTATTCCTAACCTTGGTTCTTCTTCTGGTACTTCAATTGAAACCCAAGTGGTTGTTAGGGCTGACCCAGAGATTGTAGATCCACAGTCTCTGACCCAGGTCATAGAGCCAAACAGAGAGTCAAACACTCCTGAAACACAATCTGAGCCTAATGTACAAACCAGTTCAAGAAATGTTAGTGATATAGCTGAAATGAGTGTTCCCACAGCTCTGTCTCCACCCTTAAAGAAAAGAAAAACCTATAGGGAGACAACTGTTAGCCCATCTGTATCCTCTCAAAAGGATATGGACATTGATATGGCCACTACACAGTCTCTGGAGACATCCTCTCAACAGGGTGGATCTATTGAAATTCGCCATCGGGCCATGGCATCTTGTACTGAGTCAAGCACACTCCCATTACTCACAATGGGAGAAGATATCCATTTAGATGACACTCAGGACACCATGTCAGGAGAGCACTTTACTTTTGACTTTGAAACAGTGCCTACCATAGTTACGGTAGAAGTGCCTTCACAGGCATCTGAGGGAAAATCTGATTCTTCGCCAACTCAAATAGAATCATTTTCTCCCCTCCCAGAGGGAACATCTCTGGCTCCCCTAAGGGATTTTCCACTCGCAGTTTTTACTGGAGAAAGTGGAAGGCAACCTAATGAATCCAACACTGAAGCAATTCAGTTTCAAATTCAATCTGATTTGGAATTCATTGGGGATTGGGATTCGCGAACTCCCATTGCACCACCACTGACCTCTCTTGAAGGGGCTAGGGTGATTTTTACTGCAGGTACATCCACTGAGAATCTAGACAGACAGTTAGTGGTGAGAGATATGAGTCAAACACCGAGTGAAACACAAGCACGTGAGTTGAGTGAAACACCACTGAGAGCAATTGAAGTGAGTGCACACACTGACACAAACACTGCTTTGTTAAAACAGCTAGCTGATCTACAGAAGAAGTTGCAAGAGACCCAGGCTGAAAACACAATTCTAAAAGCACAAGTGGTTGCACAATCTGCCACCTCTGTATCAAATCAGCTGGGTACTGTGAAAGATGACCTACAAGGATTGAAGAATAATCTCCTCCCGAAGCTGAATTCAATCCAACAATCTCAAGTACTAGTGGCTTCAGACATCTCTGATCTTACAATGTCAAATGCTCAAATATCAGAGAGTGTCAGGGAGATAGCTGCCATTTCTACCAAGGTGGACTTTATTCTGCAAACAGCTGATGAAAATCAAAAGTTTAATGAAGAAAGGATTTTCAAGATAGAAGGAGGAATGGAGCATCTGAATGAAGGTATGAAGCACTTGTATAATATGATCAAGAATTCACATCAACCTTCTGAAGAGCAAAGAATTTTCTTTGAGGGAGATGATGAGGATGAGGATGATGCTGATGAAAGAGGAGATAGAGGAGAGATAAGGAGAACATCTGAGGTGAATCCTAGGGCTTCCACAGCTCGAACTGTAGAGGATTCCTCAACTAAGGGGGAGAATGTGGAGAAACAAAGAGGAGGAGAAGCTGGAGGTTCTGGTTCTGTAAAGGACAAAGGAAAGCAGAGGTTAACTTTTTCTGATGCTGACTACTATCAAGGTGAACAGGGAGATTTTGACAATATTGAATCTGAAGAAAACCCTGAAGATATCTTTGGTGAAGTGGAGGTTGAAGGAGAGGCTGACTATGCTGACTGGGAAGATGAACCTGAAGTGGATCCTGCCTTTGAAGCTGAGCTGTTAAGACAGAAAGCTGATCTAAAGAGAAGAGAGGAGGAGAATGCTAAAGTTTCTGACATCATTTCAAAGCATCTAGTTATCCAAAAAGCGGAACATCAAGAAAAGCAACGGCTTCATGATATAAAGGTCAAGGACAGGAAGTTATATGTGAGGCTGAAGCTTGGAGTAGAATGGGATAGAGCTAGAGAGATGTTTTCACATCCAACAGGTTCAGATAATGATGGAAAGTTTTTTAGCATGTTGGAAAGATACAAGAAGGTCAATCCAGACAACACAGTATATATGAAAGCTCTTCATGCAGAGATTTCAAGGATTTCAACTGGATATGACAGAGTTAGAGAGGAGTTGAAGATCTATGTTTATACTCATAATGAGGGAACTTTCTTAGTGTCTCTCAATCTTCTGGAAAGCAGAACTCTCTCTGAACTATGGGTCTTCATGTGCAAGGTAAAAAGAACTTCTCCATTAGCTGAGCTGTTGCATGATCAGCTAAGAGACTTTGCAATGAAAGCTAGTCCACAAGTGGTGGAAGTGCCTTATGAAGTAAAAATTTTTAAAGGAAGGGCACTTCAGACTTGTGGTGTGGATCCAATATCTCTGAAGGATTTTCCTGCCAAGCATCTTGTCTACTTGGAGAACATGTTGAGGACTTCAGGATTTGCTACACAAGAGAAGACAGAAGTTGCTGATTTGATTCAAGACTATTGCATAGCAAATATCAAAAGATATCATCAAATGAAGAATAGGCTGAAGAAAGTCACAACTCAACCTGTCAGACCTAGTGGCATTACTTCTGAATCTGATCGTGTTCTGGACAAGGATTTGCTTGAAGCACTTGAAGAAGGAGAGATGATTGAGTCTGAAATTTGAAGAAGCTCTGTTTGTAAATATTAAATGTTTAGAGCTTAGGTGATTCAAGATAGGATAAATGTATTCATATGTTCAGTCTAGAGGAACATCTATCTTGTATTTATCGTTACTGTTTGAATCTGGAAATTGTTATATTTAATCCAGAACTTTTTATTATTTGCTTGGCTCTTAAAAGTCTTATCTTTTCTTGTTTTAGTTGAGTTATCCTCTAGAGGTATTTGGTTGTTATTGTCTAACAAACAAATAGGGGGAGATTGAAAGGCATATGTCTAGTCCTATTTGTAAACACCGAGGATTCTACTCAACTTTAATTAAGATGTAATAAGTAAATAATAAAAATCAAATGTCACAGGAATCTCAGAAGGTTATATCTGTCAAAGAATGAAGATTAAAGTCATCTACAGACTTGAAGTGATTCTACATTGAAAGAAGCTCAATTTATTGATCAAGCCTCAATGAAGTATTCAAGCTCAGTGGATTTATTAAAGTGACAGAGATTTCAAGTGGTGACAGAAAAAGATACTGATTACGGAGTTCTTGAATGAGAAGGAAGTGAATCACTGCTTAAAGTCAAATAGATAAAGAACAAACATTGTCGTTAGTCACTCATGAACCAGACAGTGCATCGAGTGTCAACGTACTATTGTGTTTGTTATTTATCTAAGTTTTTAGTGATTCTGGAATTAATTAAGAAGTCAACTAATTCTATTTATTCTCTTATAAATAATTAATATTATTAAGTATATTATTTATTAAATTAATTCTGCAAAGAATTAATTTAATACATAATTTATTTAGTTAATTATTTAAATTAGAATATATTTGAACTAGGAAGACTTAGGATTGAACTAGGAAGACTTAGTTCTTTGAACTAGGAAGACTACCAAGGCTGTCTTCCCGATTGTCTTCCTAGGCCAAACCACTGTCTTCCCGGTTGTCTTCTAAGTACAAACCTTGTCTTCCCGAAAGTCTTCCAAGGCAAATTTGTTAGTTTTCCAGAAAGTCTTCCAATTACTTTCTGCAGTGGATTGGCGCGTGAAGAAAAGGAACAAGTGGTTTGTATAAAGAAAAACAAGGCAGTTGACAAAAGAACATACACAGCAGAAAAGAAACAGAAGATAAGAAAACAAACATTCCATTGAAAGCTCTTCTTAAATTCTTCAACTGCAAAGCACTAATTTCTGGCCAGTGATTTAATTCTTGACAAGTTCTTATCATTAAATTCATAAGAATCATTTCACTTGTACTGCTTTAGCTTTCTAGCGGATCATAATCCCTAGATTTTATATCGAACTACTTTTTAGTATTCGATCCTTTTTATTACAAAAATAGATAAATTCATGTCGAATTTATTCTAGATTTGTTTTATTAAGTTCTTTGTAATCAGTGATCAAAGTTGTAACACTCCTCAAGTTTAATAGAGTTTCTATTTAACTTGAATATTGTTTCAGTTTTTATTCCGCACTAATTTGTTCTAAACAGTTAAATCTTTTAAAGGACAAATTCGATAAAACGGTATAGTTTGTATTCAACCCCCCTTCTACAAACTTATCAGGACCTAACAAGATACCATATCCATTTATACACCATTACAAATCAAAAAAAATTCCATATATCATGTCATATCAATTAATAAAATTTTTGATCAAGATTTTGAGATATTTAGCATTATTTTATAATAAAATATTTGTTCGAGAATGAAACAATTATATATATCAACCAATTATAGGGGTATTACGTATGTAAAATACCATAATTAAATTAAATAATACATTAATATATTTCCAACATGTCCCAAAGTGGACATTATAATAAATTTGGATTAGTGATAATGTATACTATATTCCTAAAATTGAAACATTAGGTCGGTTAGTCGGTGTATCTCTTCCCTTGATTGATTAATCTAATATATCATATATTTATCATTTCTCTTTTTTCTAAAAATATAAATAATAATTAATCAGTAACTTTTTTCAGTTAATGTAACAGCCCAACTTTTTGGACTATTATTCTAAATCAAAACTATAAATAAAGTACTATACAATGACAATTACAGACAGAAGCGTGACAATGGTTCTATTACAAAAATATCTATGACAAAAGCGCATCTCTATTCCGAACCTAAGATCCTCGAACTCGAAAGCACATCCACTCGATCTTAACTCGAACCTGAAAATTGTAAGGAATGAGCCATACAGCCCAGCAAGAAACCAATCGATCCAACTAGTCGGGCAAATAACATTTATACATACAAGATAATACGATTTTCAATACGATACAATAATAATACACAATACATAACTTTCGATTCACATATTCTTATTCTTATTCGATAAATACGATACCACATAACAACAATAACTCGAAACCCAAAATTCATGCCACGATCACTACAACCCGGTGATAACGGTCCTAAATTTTCAAAAAAACTGTCACTATAACCCGGTGACTCGGTCCTTATTCTTATTCGATGTTTTCACAAACCATGGCACAAATCAGAATCTCAAGACTATTATTGATTACACATAACACATATCAAATAATATATATCACTTCAAAATATATCATCACTAAGCCCAAGTTTATATAATCAAAATACACACACAACACATAGTTTTGGAAAACACTAGGAAAATCGATCGGAAACTTACCTCAACACATCCTAGATCATGTACCCAATTCTGATCAGTTCTGTTTTTAGCCATTTTGACACTCTAAACAATGTTTTCATTTAAAACTCAAAGGATGAAAGTCGTAGAGAATGAAAAGTCATTTCTTAAAAGATATGACTTATCAGAATCGGACTTATAACGAATCGGGAATTAAATAAAACGTCCGCTGAATTTAAACAGAAACTGAAAAACAAGATCTGAACATGTTTTGTGATTTTAAGAACGGTTCAGAGCATAATCTGGAAACACACTATGAAATAGAAGTTGTAGGAAATTGAAAGAACTTTCAGAAAAGTCCAGAATCATCAAATTCAGACTTCCGATGAATATTCTACGAACAAGACAGCTGATTTCTGTATATATAAAAGCCCTACGAATTTTGAGTAAAAAGATTAGGAAGAAGACTATGATGTTTATATAATGATACAAAACCCTAACTCCAGACCTACAACTTAACTATATCCAAATCTGATCCATATTTTAGGCCCATTAGTCTAATTTAATTTTAAATCTTAATCTATATCAAATTTTAATCTTTTTTTTTCTTCTAATTATTCTTTTATTATTATTAATCTAAATATCACGGGATATTACAGTTAAAATACAATATATATTCTATTTGTTCTAACTAAAATCAATCAATTAACTTTTTCAGTTAAAACACATATCTTTTTACTTTCTCAAATAAAATCTCTGTTTTTCCAAAAATATCACCGATAATAAATATGTGTATATATACAATTATTATTAGATAATCTATACCGAAACATTAAAAGTTTTGGTCGGTCGGTATTTGGGCCAGACCTATCTATAATTTGGGTTGGTCTTATATATAATCAATTTATTTATAAACATTTGTTTTTTTCAGCTAAAATACATTACTTATTTTATCTATTTTTCTAACTAAAACAACTCATTTTCTAAAAATAAAATAAGTAATATATATATATATAATGGTAATATTATTACATATTTATAACTGATTAGCTTTTTCAGCTAAAACACATTATATGTTTTACATTTTCTAACTAAAACAACTCATGTTCTAAACATAACACATGCAAAATAAATATGTAATCGTAATATTGTTATATATAATTATTAATAAATAACTACTTACCCTTTTCAGCTAAATACGTAACTTTTTTTATTTTTTCTAACTTAAACAACTAATTTTTCTAAAAGTAACGCGAGCAACTTATACATATAAAGGTAATATAATTTTCTATTTTCTAATTTAAACAACTAATTTTCTAAAAGTAACACGGACAATATATATATATATATATATATATATATATATATATATATGTCATTGCTCGATGAAGAACACTCTTATATAAAGAACAATAAAGAACACCATAGAATCTTACATAAATTGCATGTTGATTCTAATTTTCTAACCAAAAAAGGTTTATTACGAATAAAAATAGAATCTAACAAAAAATTAGAATCAAATAAATCATGATTACATGTAATTTCATTGTGATAAATATATATACAAGATTCTGTACTGGATTCTATACTGGATTATATGTAATGTTTAATTTTTAAATTTAGATGAAATTCTACGTTAAATTCGACATGTTAGGCTTATTGTTGTTCAATTTTATGATTCGAATTTAAAAAAATCAAATTTTATGAAAAATAAATTGTTTATGATGATGTTATTTATTGTTCTTAATATAAGGTGTTCTTCCTAGTGCAACTATATATATATATATATATATATATATATATATATATATATATATATATATGAATGTAATATAATTTTATATAATTCTTAATAAGTAACTAACTGTCTTTTTAAGGACATTGTATGTTTTATATTTTTTAATTGAAACAACTCATATTGAAATTAAAAATAACATAGGCAAAATATAGAAATAATGATAATATTATTATATTAAACTTATAAAATCCATTTTTAATATAATTTTTTATAATATTCAATTTAATTAAGATAATTAATAAAAAAATAAAAGTAATAGCATATGTTAAAAGAAACTCGGCACATTAGAGGGCACATATTTTGTTATTTGCACTTTAGTCCCTCTTAGATTGTTTAAGAGCAAATAAATACTAACCGTTAGATCTATTATTTAAAAATATTTTTCAGTTTTAATATCTAAAATACTAATAAAGATTACGTCAACAATTTATTAAATTAAAATACTTATATTGTTAGATATATAAATCCAATTTATTATATACACATATAAATATATATTAAAATTTCATCAAAAAAGACATAATTACAAAAATCTAAATAAAAATAATAATATATTAAAGAAAACCGTGCATCGTACGCGATATAAGCTAATATCATTTAAAATTTAAAGTCTACAAAATTTGTGTCTTAAAATTTTAATACAAATTAAATAAAAAGTTATATAATATTAAGAAAAAAATTATACATCACACTGGTTCTAAACTAGCATATATAAAGTGGGTCCTGGTCCCTGACAATCGATTGTCAGGGATCAATTAATGAACAATCGGTTTTCTGATCGTTGGATGAAATTTTCAACGACTAAGATTATAAAAAAAAAAATTAACCACTCCGCTATAATTTTTTGCGGAGCCTCTACTCTCCGCTATAAATGATCACGGAGTGGACGAATGACAAAAAATATACCAAATAGACTCCGCTGTTAATTTTCGCAGAGGTGTCAAATTAGGGTTCTTCTCAAAAGCTTCAGAAATCTTCGTCAATCTGCCATTAAGCAACCTGAAAATAAGATTCTTTCACTCCTTAACCATCATCATTATTACTATTATCGATCCCCCACCAATCTGCACAGCCCCTAACCTATTCATATCTGTTAAATTATCATCATCTTGTACCTCAAAACAAACCCCCTACGAAACCTAACCCCCAATTTAAAACCCTAAATTGAGAGTTTACCTGTTAGTAATGGTTATACTCTAGACTGAATTCGTTGGAATTGCGGTGATTTATGCTCACAGTGAGTCATCCTTTTGCACTTGTAGCGCATCTTAGTGAGAAAAGAGGAAGAAGAGAAAGAAAAGGTATGTAAAATGTTCGATTGTTTCTCGAAAAAATTTCGTGGACTGTTGATTATGCTCCGCAAAATTTTTCCGAGGAGCCTCTTGTTTCTGCGGAAAATATTAGAAGAGCGACTGAAAATCAGGGATTAATCTGGACCATTCAGTGTTTAATTCCACGATTGAAATACCGATTATTCGTTAACTGATCCCAATAATCGATTGTCAGGGACCAGGACCCGTATAAATTACCGCACTATATAAAGCTAGTATATATGTCTGCAACATTTGTATGAGTACCTTTTGGTAAAACACCCACGTCACACATGGCTGGCTATCTGGTATTTTGTTCAGCTCAACTGCAAACAATAATATGGCTTACGAGAGGTGTTTTTCAACCCAATTTATGAACTCAACTTATAACTTATATATTGATAAGTTGAATGTTAATAATGGGATACATTTTTCTAAACTCTTATTACTTGATTTATTTATTTTTTAACAATTTATATTTATATTTTTGTATTTTTAAATATTTTTTTAATTTAAAATGCAAGTGTTGAAATTATTGTATTTAATAATTATTTTTTCAAATTTAATTTAGCAAACTCTTAACTAACTTATAAGTAAATTTATCCAAACACCCGTTTAACTTATAAGAAATCATCAACTTGTCACTTATATATCACTTTCTCATTTTAAACTATAAATTAACTTTTTTGTGATAACCCAAACACGCACTATATTTGAACTATTTGTCAGAAAGTTTAAGATATCGAAGGAAAATTAAACTAGATTTGTTTGTGCAGTGTTGATCTAGAAATTAGACAAAATATTTGGATACATGATACTCTTCCGTCACTACTCAACTGTTCAATTTAATTTATCTATTCAATTTGACTTTTAAATGATCCGAGTTTGATTAAAATTTGTACAAATTATATAATTCATGAGAATAAGAAAATTAAATCATTAAAAACTGAATCTAGTCAATTTCAAATTGTAATTTTCAATTTTTAAAATGATAAAAAAATAACTTTTAGTCTTTAATATAAATTAATCGATTTAACCACTGAAATTACTACAAATTAGGGAGAGAGAGTAATAATTTTACTCTATATTTTTGTTTAAAAAATGATTTACACATTTTCTTTTCTGAAATGTTCTTTTCTAACAATAAACAAGTATTAGATTTTGTTGTCATAATCACAATAAAACTTAAAAAGGATTTTACCAACAAAAACACATGTTTATGATAAGCAATGGTGATGTGTATTTTTAGAGAGATGTAAACGAACCGAACTGTTCATGAATAAACTCGAACTCAGTATAATAAAGCTTCAGTTCGTGTTAAGAACTTGAACTCGATCACAAAAATATGTGCTTAAGCTAGCAACGGGAGACAAACTATTAGTATGTGCGGCTCTAGCTCGACTCATACTCGAATCGTTAAAACTCGACAAATATCACATATATCCTAATTTTTTGGTGTATTTTTAATATTTTGAGTTTAAAATTACAATCAAAATATCTAATTCGCGAATCTTTCAGGCATAATCAATTAAAATTTAATTTGGATTTGGATTTGAGTCGAAACTGATAATTAATTGTGTCAAACGAGTTTGAACCTCTTTTCTTTTCTTTTGTACGATATTGTTACGTTCACGAGTTGTTCATTAAGGGTTCAAGTGTGGCTCAAGACGTTTTTGTTCAATAAGAGCTCGAGTGTAAATTGATTTGTTAATGAGTTTGAGTTCGAGGTCGGCGAGAATTTTTATACAATAAAAATGGTTGTTAGGTCCTGATATGTTTGTAGAAGGGGGGTTGAATACAAACAGTACCGTTTAATTGAATTTGTATTGTTGAATTTAACAATTACAATACCAAATTTAATGCGGAATAAAATGAAACAAGATTCAAGTTAAATAAAACTCTATTGAACTTGAAGGGTGTTACAAATCAGTGTACATATTACAAGGTTCTTGTTAAAACAAATCTAGAATTAATTCGACATGAATTTATCTATATTTGTAATAAAAGGATCGAATACTAAAAAGTAGTTCGATAGTAATTCTAGGGATTATGATCCGCTAGATTGTCAAAGCAATACAAGTAATTGAATTCTAGTTGATTGGATATAACTTTGCTGGCTAGAATTTATTACAAGAATTAAATGGAGCTTTGCAGTTGGTTCGCTTGAAATGGCAGAAGAGAGTAAATGAGAAGCTGTATTCTTTCTGTCTGTTTTCAATTGTGATGATCTGCCTCTTTTGATCATGTACTTGTATTTAAACAAGTCACCTGATGCATTTGCACGCGCCAAAACACAATCCACTTGATTTTATAATTCATTGGATTTACACTCGGTAGTACTATCATTTAAGCCTAGCAGTACTATCGGTAGTACTAACCAATTATATTTGTAGTACTCTCGGTAGTACTAAGCTTGATAGTACTACTAGTATAAATCAGATAGTACTACTAGTACTAAATAGAATCAGGATTAAAACTGATTTAATAAATTCTACTTTTAATTGATTTAATAAATGAATTAATTCTTTTAGAATTAAATCACTGATTAAATAAATTAAATAAATGACTCAAATAATTTCATAAATAAATTAATTCTTGAGAATTAATTTATACATTAAATTACTTAAGATCTAGACTGATTAATTTAATATATGAATTAATTCTTGAATTAATTCATAGATTAAATTAATTATCTTATAGAATAATATTAAAAGAGAATTAAACTAATTCTTAGAACCACTAAATTTGATGACGAACTTCCACTGACTGACGTTGACACTCCATGTACTGTCTGGTTCATGAGCGACTAACTTTAATGGTTGTTCTTCATACTTGACTTTAAGTTGTGATTCTTTTCTCCTTCTATTTAAACAAAGGACTGTAACCTGTACTTTTTCTCCGTCACACTTCTGAAATCTCTGTCACTTTTAAATAGTTCCACTTCCTTGAATACTTCACTGAGGCTTGAACAATAAATTGAACTTCTTTCAATGTAGAATAACTTCAAGTCTGTAGATGACTTTAATCTTCATTCTCTTGACAGATATAATCTTCTGAGATTCCTGTGACATTTGATTTTTATTATTTACTTATTACATCTTAATTAAAGTTGAGTAGGATCCTCGGTGTTTACAAATAGGCCTAGACATATGCCTTTCAATCTCCCCCTATTTGTTTGTTAGACAATAACAACCAAATACTCTAGAGGATAACTCAACTAAAATAAGAAAAGATAAGACTTTTAAGAGCCAAGCAAATAATAAAAAGTTCTGGATTAAATATAACAATATCCAGATTCAAACAGTAAAGATAAATACAAGATAGATGTTCCTCTAGTCTGAACAAATGATAAATTTCCCTATCTTGATTTACCTAGATCTAAACATATAACATTTACAGATTGAGCTAACTACTTCATGCCTTTAGTCTCTAATTTCACCTTCTTCAGCTTCTTGCAAGGTGACTAGAAGATCTTTGTCAAGGACACGATCACTTTCAGAACCACACCACTTGGCATTACTGGTTGAGTGGTGATCTTCTTCAATCTGTTCTTCATCTGAGCATACCTTGGAACTTTCTCCGTGCAGTAGTCTGAAATCATATCAGCAACTTCAGACTTCTCTACAGTAGCAAACCCAGAAGTTCTAAGAAGATTCTCCAACTTCACCAGTTGCATAGTAGTCTGTAGCTTCAAAGAATCAGGATTCAGCCTTACAGTCTCCAAAGTTGTACCTCGGTAGATTTTGACTTCATAAGGAAAAAGTACAACTTGAGGGCTGGCCTTCATAGCAGAATCTCTCAGCCGGTCATATAGAAGCCCGTTCAAGAAAGAAGATCTCTTTACCTTACTCATTAGAATCCACAATTCAGAGAGAGATCTTCTTTGGAGTAGTTCAAGAGAGACGGTGAATGATCCTTCAAGAGCATTTGAGACATAAATGTACAGTTCTTGCCTCACTTGATCAAATGCAGACGTAATCCTTAGAATATCTTCCTTCAATGCCTTCATATATAATGAATTGTCTGGATTAACAGTTCTGATCTTCTCAAGCAACTTCAGAAAAGTAGCATCATTGTGTGTGCCTCTTTGAGGGATATCAAACATCTCCCTTGCTTTATCCCAATGGCTTCCTTGCTTCATCCTCACATCCAATCTCCTTTCTTTGACATGAATACTATGAAGACGTTGTTTGTCTTCATGTTCAGCCTTTTGAATCTTTAGCTTCTGAGATATGATGTCAGAGACCTTAGCATTCTCATCCTCCTTTCTCCTTAGCTCTGCTTGTTGCTTCTTCAACTCCTTCTCAAACAAAGGGTCAGGTGTGTATAGATCAGCTTCATCTTCCCAATCATCAAAGTTAGCCACTTATTCAACCTCCTCCTCACCAATAGGTTCTTCAGGGATAGTCTTCTCCAGATTACCAGACATATCAAATTGAAAATCATCATGTTCACCATGGTAGTAGTAGGCATCATCAAAAGCAGACTCCTCCATTGATTGTTTACCTTTCCCCTTATCCTTTCTAGAAGCTCCTCCAGCTTCTCTTCCTCTTTCTTCTCCTTTCTTCTCCCCCTTAGTTGAGGAATCCTCTACAGTTTGAGCTGTGGAAGCCCTAGGATTCACCTCAGATGTTCTCCTTATATCTCCTCCTTCTTCTCTCCTCTCTCCTCCATCTCCTCCTTCATCAGCATCATCACCCTCAAAGAATTCTCTTTGTTCAACTGTAGGTTGATGTGACTTCTTTATCATATCGTACAGATGCTTCATCCCTTCGTTCAGATGCTCCATTCCACCTTCAATTTTAGAGAATCTTTGATCATTAAACCATTGATTTTCATCAACAGTTTGCTGAATAAAATCCACTTGATCAACATTTGACGTTGTAAGATCAGAGACGTCCGAAGCCAAAAGTACTTGTGATTGCTGAACAACATTGATCTTTGGTAGGAGAGTAGTCTTCAAGCTTTCAATATCATCTTTAATCAAACCCAGCTGATTTGTTACAGAGGTGGAAGAAGAAGACCGTTCAACCACTTGTGCTTTAAGAATTTCCTTCTCAGCCTGGGTTTCTTGCAGTTGTTTCTGTAGAGCAGCTATCTGAGCTAACAAAGAAGCAGTGTTTGTGTCAGTGTGTGCACTCACTTCAATTTCTCTCAGTGGTGTTTCACTCAACTCACGTGCTTGTGTATCACTCTCTGTTTGATTTTGATCTCTAATCACTAGCTGTCTTTCCAAGTTACCAGATTGAGTACCTTCAATAGAAATCACCCTAACCCCTTCAAGAGAGGTCAGTGGTGGTGCAATGGGAGTTCGCAAATCCCGATCCCTGATTGAGTCTTTCAAAATATTTGACATTGAATACTGAATTGATTCAGGGACAGACTCATCAGGTTGCCTTTCACTTTCTCAAGTAAAAACTGCGAGTGGAAAATCCCTTAGGGGAGCCAGAGATGTTCCCTCTGGGAGGGGAGAAAATGATTCTATTAAAAGTGGCAAAGAATCAGATTTTCCCTCTGATGCCTGTGAAGGCACTTCTACCGTGACAATGGTAGGCACTGTTTCAGATCCTAAGTGCTCTCCTAACAATGTGTCATGAGTTTCTTCTATTTGGATGTCTTCTCCCATTGTGAGTAATGGGAGAGTGCTTGACTCATTACAGGTTGCCAGGGCCCGATGGCGAATTTCAATAGATTCATCCTGTTGAGAGGATGTCTCCAGAGACTGTTGAATGGCCATTTCAAAGTCCATATCCTGTTGGGAGGACATGGATGGGCTTACAGATGTCTCTCTATAGGTTTTTCTTTTCTTTAGAGGTGGAGACAGAGCTGTGGGTGCACTCAGTGTTTGTTCACTACTTGACCTTTGTCTTATTAAAGAAGCAGTTTCAGGTTGAGAGGTTACAGGATTAGACACAGTGTTTGGCTCTCTGACCTGTGTTAGAGATTGTGGTTCTACAACCTCTTGGCTTGTCCTATCAACCACTTGGGTTTCATCAAAGGTGCCAGATGATCCAGAGATAGGATGTATTACCTGTATTGGCAGTTCCTCTGAAGTTCCAGCTGCAATGACTAGTTGTTGATCAGGAACAAAAGGTTCAAAAGTAGGAAGGTTAAAGAATTGTGCCATGAATGGACTTACAACCACTGGTGTTATGTTCAATTTTAGAGAAGTGTGGAGTCTTTGATAGAACTTACTAGCAGTAGTAGGAGAAGGAACAGATACAACATTTAAAAACAACTCCTTGTGAGCATCAGATAGCACATGATTGATTAAGATAGTGAGAAATCTAGGATAGAAACACCTAACTTTCCTACCACTATCATGATCAATCCTGGCATTAGATACTCTCCTAACTATAAGACTCCAGATAAGATGACCAATGTTAAGTCTAACATTAAACACAATAGCATAAGCAATGTACTGCAACAAAGATGGAATATTTTGAAAATTGCTTTTAGTACAATTGCTGAAAACCTTAGCTAAAGTATCAAATAAGACATCCCATTCACAGACCAAATTAGCTTTACTGAGTTTGGGCAACTCCAAAGGACCTTGATAATGAATTCTGTTGAAAAATTGAATTAATTCAATATCAGAAGGAGTCCTATCAAAGTTGTCCCTAGGAAGTTGAAAAACTTCACAGAACAAACCCTCAGTAATAGTGTACTGTGTGTGCTCAATTGTGAAAGATATAGAATTCAAATCATCAGAAATTACAGCACTAGAACACAGTAACCTAAGTGGTTCAATTTTTAAATCAGCAGATAAACAAATAGCACGACTAACATAACACTGCGAATTTAAAAACCGAATCCAAGGTCGAAAACGATCAACCGGGCATTTCAAAGGATCAAAATACCCAATGTAATTGTTTTTAACAACCTCAAAATTCTGAACCATAATTTACTAAGTAAAAATTAACACAGAAAATCAAAAACTCAAATAATTATGAATAATTCGAATTTAAGGACTTTAAAATTAATTAAAAATTAATTAAAAATCCAAATTTTCAAAGTTCTCCAAAAATTATCAAATTTTAGTATGTTAATCCTTGACACAAACCACACACTGTACTATTTTTAGAATAAAAAAATCACTTCTAAAACCCTAAAAACGACTCCAAACACCCTTGGAATTCAAAAAACTCAAGAACTAAAATCTCAATGAAACTTTGATTTTAATAACTTGAATTAAAGGGCCTGATTAGATCTGTTCAGTGATGGTTTCAGAATTTAAAACAAGCAAGAAACGAAATCAGAAATTGAAAAACAAGAGGACAGCAGTTCGTTTCTTGAGAATAAAAGAGAGAGAACAAAAAAAATGCAGTTAAGTAAAAAATTGAACTGTTGTAGTACTATGGTAAAAAGTAAAAAAAATGTATATATATGAAAACCTGATAGTACTCAGTAAAAGAAATAAATAGTACTATCAAAAACTCGGTAGTACTATGAGAATAAAACAAAAAATAATAAACAAAAAGCTGGTAGTACTATCCAAAAAGCACGGTAGTACTATCAACAATAAAAAGAAAAAGAAAAGGAATAAAAAAAATGAAAAACGCGGTAGTACTATCTAAAAAGAACTGGTAGTACTAAGGTGAAAGACTACGGTAGTACTAAAAAAAACACTAGTAGTACTATGACAAAATACACTAGCAGTACTATTACAAAAAGGAAAAAAAAAATAAGATAATAAAAAAAAACAAACGCTGGTAATACTAACAGAATGAACTAGTAGTACTATCACTGGATAGTACTACCGATAGTACTACTAGTTCAAAACTAGTAATACTAACGAAAAATGAATAAAAACAGATTTAACCAAAAAGAAAAATGCTGAGAAATAAAAAAAAACTTTACAGAATATGAAAAATGCATGAAAAATAATTACAAGCCTAGAAAAATTCACAGAAAATTCCATAAATTCTAGAAAAATATGCAGAAAATTATAGAAAAGCAGTAAATTAAAATAAACTTGCAGAAATATTTAAACAACAATATTTACAATCTGAAAAACACCTAAATAATTCTAAATAAATATATTTTCAATAAAAATACATTTCTCCACATAAAAAATATGAGAAAAATATTTTTAAAGAAAATAAAATATTCAGAGCTATTTAAATTTACAAGCATGTAATATTAAATGAGAATTGGCAGTAAATATCAGTTAAATGACAAGAGAAAATGAATTTATTGAAAGAACAAACATGACAGAGATAATGTTAATCACTAAGACTGTTTAACATAACCAATTTACCAACTAACTTGATAAATGTGGATTCGTCAACAGATTTAGTGAATATATCTGCAGTCTGTTCTTCTGTGGGTACAAAGTGTAACTCCACAGTTTCATTCATGACATGCTCTCTGATAAAATGATACCTGATATCAATGTGCTTCGTTCTCGAGTGCTGCACAGGGTTGTTGGAGATTGCTATGGCACTTGTATTATCACACAAAATAGGAATTTTGTCTAATGCAAAGCCATAGTCCTTTAATTGATTCCTTATCCATAAGATCTGAGCACAACAGCTTCCAGCAGCAATATATTCAGCTTCTGCTGTTGAATTGGAAACTGTTTGCTGTTTCTTGCTATACCAGGAAATCAACCTACCTCCTAGGAATTGACAACTCCCAGAGGTACTCTTTCTATCCACAACACTACCTGCATAATCAGAATCTTTATATCCAACAAGATTAAAACCAGAATCTTTAGGGTACCAGATACCTAGATTAGGTGTACCCTTAAGATATCTCAAGATTCTTTTCACAGTAACGAGATGTACATCTCTAGGGTCCGCTTGGAACCTTGCACACAAGTATGTAGCATACATAATATCTGGTCTACTAGCAGTAAGATAGAGTAAGGAGCCAATCATACCTCTGTAGCTTGTAACATCTACCTTGATAGAATTGTCAGAAGCTCCAAGTTTGATGGCTGTTGAAGATGGAGTTCTTGCTGATGCTGAATCCTCCATGTGATACTTCTTGAGGAGTTCTTTAAGATACTTGGATTGACAAATAAATATACCATTTGACCTTTGACTTACTTGCAATCCAAGAAAGAACTTCAGCTCACCCATCATACTCATTTCAAACTTACTCTGCATTAGCTCAGCAAATCTCTTACAGAGATTATCATTAGTAGACCCAAATATGATGTCATCCACATAGACTTGGACTAATATCATATCACTTTTGTGTTTCTTTGAAAAAAGAGTTTTGTCTATGATACCTCTAACAAAACCATTTTCTAAAAGAAAACCAGAGAGAGTGTCATACCATTTTCTTGGGGCTTGTTTGAGACCATAGATAGCCTTGAAGAGAAAGTACACAAAGTCCAGCAGCTCTTGATTTTCAAAGCCAGGGGGCTGTTCCACATAAACTTCTTCATCAAGCTCACCATTCAGGAATGCACTCTTAACATCCATTTGATAAACTTTAAAATTGGAATAAGCAGCAAAGGCTAAGAACATCCTGATGGCCTCAAGTCTAGCCACTGGTGCATAGGTTTCATCATAATCAATGCCTTCAGCTTGTGAATACCCTTGTGCAACCAGTCTTGCCTTGTTCCTTGTAACAATGCCATCCTCATCTAGCTTGTTCCTGTATACCCATCTTGTACCAACTACTTTCTTGTTCTTTGGCCTGGGTACCAGTTTCCAGACTTGCTGTTGTTCAAACTGATTGAGTTCATCTTGCATAGCAATCACCCAATCTGGATCAGTCAGTGCTTCTTCAGTTTTCTTTGGCTCCATTTCAGATAGAAATGCTGAATAATGACATTCATTCTGAGTTGCACTTCTAGTTTTAACTCCAACACCTGGATCACAAATGATCAGCTCAAAAGGATGAGCTCTATTCCATACAATCTGTCTTGGAAGATTTGATCTTGATGATTCGCCTTGAAATTCACTTTGATGTTGTGAGTGACTAGATGATCCTTCATTTGCTCCCCCTGAGTTGTTGCTTGATTGCCTTGATGATTCTTCTCCAGTGTTGGTGGTATCTCCATTGTTACCAGTGTTTCAACCACCACCACCATGATCATTATCATCATTGTTATTATCATTACCAGCAATAACTTCAGGTGGGGCTACATCATCTGATTCTGAGTCTGGCAAGTTATCAAACTTCAGCTTCTCAGATGAATCTTCTTTTTGGATATTAGGGAACTTAGTGTCATCAAAAGTAACATTGACACTTTCCTTTACTGTGTGACTGCCAACCAAGTAGACTCTGTAAGATCTTCTGGAATAACCAACAAAAATAGCTTCTTGTGCCTTTGCATCAAACTTGCCACGTTTCACATTGTCATCTATAAGCACAAAGCATTTTGCTCCAAATACATGAAAGTACTTGACAGTTGGTTTCTTGTTGTTCATGATCTCATAAGGAGTCTTCATTAAGTCCTTGTTGATTAAAGTTCGATTCTGAGTATAACAAGCTGTATTTGCTGCTTCAGCCCAAAAGTACATTGGAAGTTTGGACTCACTTAACATAGTCCTAGCAGCTTCAATCAATGTACGATTCTTTCTTTCCACTACTCCATTTTGTTGAGGAGTTCTAGGGGCAGAATACTGTCTTGTTATTCCTTTATCAGCACAAAAGTCATTTAGAATTGCATTCTTGAATTCAGTACCATTATCTGACTTTATGGCTCTAACATGGAATCTAGAATCCAGCTCAATCAACTTTATATGGTCAATCACCAGGTGTGGGGTCTCATCCTTGGAATGTAGGAATAAAACCCATGTATATTTTGAATAGTCGTCAACAATCACAAGTGCATATTGTTTCTTTGACATGGGCATCACATTAACTGGACCAAACAAATCCATGTGCAGTAGCTGAAGTGGTTCAGTTATTGATGATGTGTCAGTGCCCTTGTGAGAAGCTTTCTTTGACTTTCCTTTCTGACATGCCTCACACAGTCCTTCCTGTGTAAATTCCATCTGAGGCAAACCTCTAACCAATTCCCTTTTTACTAAAGAGTTCATGGTTTTGAAGTTAAGGTGAGACATCTTCTTGTGCCATAGCCAACTATCATCTGATGAAGCTTTAGCATAAAAACAATTAACTTCATCTTTGGATCCAGAGTTCAGATCAGCTATGAACAAGTCACCTTTCCTTACTCCTTGAAGAGCAGGCTTTCCATTCTTCTTGTGAAAGATCTGACACTTCTCTCTTTCAAAGGAAACAGCATATCCTCTGTCACAGAAATGACTGATGCTGAGAAGATTGAACCTCAGACCTTCCACAAATGATATATCTTCAATGATAACATTTCCAAATTTCAAACAGCCATATCCTTTCGTAATACCCTTGCTGTTATCTCCAAAGGTAACTACTGGGCCAGCTTTCTCAACCAAATCTGATAGCAGGGCTCTATCTCCGGTCATATGCCTTGAACAACCACTGTCAAGAATCCACATAACACGGTTTACCTGTTTAACTCCCTGCAATATCAAATTGATTAGTCCTTCCTCGGAACCCAAACTTGATTGGGTCCGGCATACTTAAAGAACTGGCCTTTGTCAGGCAAAACAACATTTTTAACTAAAACTACTTCAACCTCTTTCACAAAAGAGCGTTTCCATTTATAGCCAGCCTTAACACATTTCTGAGTAGGCTTAGGGATAAATGAATCCTCTCTAGTCTTAGGAGGACTAGTAGTCTTAGCTTTAACATGTTTCTTATTAATAACATGTTGACGTGGAGCAGTCTTATCACTAGACACATGCTTACTATTAAAATAAGCATACATAACATTGAAAGCACAAGACATGCAATTAATCACACCACATGCTTTATGAGAAGAATTAACAGCAGACATGTTATTTCTACAGTTGTTTTGATCCAACTTATGGATATCTGATTTAGTCTTTTTAGTTGTAGCAACTTTGACTGGAATATCAGATATACACTTTTTGGACTGTTCAACTTTCAAAGCAATATATTCTTCACGAATCTCCTCTGCAATGATGATAGAGTGTTCATTCAGAGGTTCTGCCTGGGACTCTTTACAGAAGGGTGTTTCAATACCCTTAAGCACATATGGAATACCCCTTCCTTCAGTACTGACTCTACAAGGGGAATTAATGCCAAACAATCCAATAGCCTCATTATAATCTTAACCTATACTAACATGATTAACAATAGCTTGTTTATTGAGAATCTCTTTAGCCGTCTTACAAGAGTTGTAATAGGCATTAGCTTTAGTCTTAAGCTCACTATTCTCTTCCTTGAGAATGGTTTCCAGTTGAATATAACATTTAACCCTATTCTCAAGAAATGCTATTTTTTCAGTAAGTTCATCCTGATTAACATGCACTAGTTTTAATTCTTTTATCTCATTTTCAAGATTTGTGTTTAAAAGAATTATTCTATCTTTTTCAATGCGTGCACAATCTAAGGTACCACCAAGATGACGAATCATTTCAGTATCAGTAAACTTTACCTCTGACATGTATCTAGATGAAGTGCTTTCCTCTTTAGCCATTAAAGCAAGGTTCCCAATCTCACCTGCTTCTTCATCACTGTTAGTTTCATCCCAACTCTTGCCTTCAACAACATAGGCTTTCCCAATCTTGTTCTTCTTGCTAGAATCAAATGTGTTTCTTGTCACTTGCTTTGGCTTTCTGCATTCAGTAGCAAAGTGACCCAACTCATTGCAATTGTAGCATCTGATTGTGCTCCTATCCACAGTTCCAGTTTTGTAGCCACCCCTTGTGCTACTTGAAGAGGAAGATCCACCTCTCTGAAATCTGGGCCTGAACTTAAGATTGGGATTCCTCTTGAATCTGAACTTCCCAAACTTCCTGACTATCAAAGCCAAATCACCATCCTCCAGCTGATCAAGTTCCTCTAAAGAATAGAAGTCACCACCAGATTGATCAATGGATGTTAATCCATATTCAGCATCAATAACATTCATGTTAGAACTGGAAGGTTGAACAGCCTTCACTTCCAGTTTCCGTGGGACTTCAGCAGCCAATGCAGTAGAAGTACTAACTATCCTCCCCGTTCCATATAACTCATCCTGTTGAATCTGCTCCAGCTCATAGGTCTTCAGAACACCATACAGTCTTTCCAAAGCAATCTCTCCAATATCTCTTGCTTCTCTAATGGTAGATATTCTGTGCTCCAAATGACGTGGAAGTGTAAGTAGGAACTTCTTGTTAATTTCCTTGATAGTGTAGCGCTTCCCATTGAGATTCAGATCATTGATTAATTTGTTGTATCTCTCAAAAACCTCAGAGATACCTTCACCAGGGTTTGATCTGAAATGCTCATATTGAGAGGTGAGAATTTCCAGCTTATTCTCTCTAACTTCCTCTGTCCCCTCATTGATTATCTCTATGGTTTCCCAAATGTGTTTGGCAGTATCACAGTTTAGGACATGATTATGCATGATAGGATCAAGACAATCAACTAGGATCAACTGAAGACAGGCATCCAAGGTAACATCCTCTTTTTCACCAGGAGTGAAATCCTTGGGATCCTTAGGGTACATCCTAGCAGCCCTAGTAACAATGTTATTCTCTATAACTTCTCCCTCAATAATCATAGGGACTTTGGGACCATTCTTCAGCACATCAAAGTATTTAGGATTAGCAACTTTAAGAAATAGAAGCATTTTCTTCTTCCACATTGAATAATGCTCCCTGCTGAACATGGGAATCTTTACTGTACCAACCTTCTGTGTAGTAGACATCTTTTGAAATTTTTAGGAATAATAAAAATTTCAGAGTTAAAAAAAAATCTCAAAACAATTGGATCTTTGATTTGTATATCAATCAAAAGGCTCTGATGCCAATTGTTAGGTCCTGATATGTTTGTAGAAGGGGGGGGGGGGGGTTGAATACAAACAGTACCGTTTAATAGAATTTGTATGGTTGAATTTAACAATTACAATACCAAATTTAATGCGGAATAAAATGAAACAAGATTCAAGTTAAATAAAACTCTATTGAACTTGAAGGGTGTTACAAATCAGTGTACAGATTACAAGGTTCTTGTTAAAACAAATCTAGAATAAATTCTACATGAATTTATCTATATTTGTAATAAAAGGATCGAATACTAAAAAGTAGTTCGATAGTAATTCTAGGGATTATGATCCGCTAGATTGTCAAAGCAATACAAGTAATTGAATTCTAGTTGATTGGATATAACTTTGCTGGCTAGAATTTATTACAAGAATTAAATGGAGCTTTGCAGTTGGTTCGCTTGAAATGGCAGAAGAGAGTAAATGAGAAGCTGTATTCTTTCTGTCTGTTTTCAATTGTGATGATCTGCCTCTTTTGATCATGTACTTGTATTTAAACAAGTCACCTGATGCACTTGCACGCGCCAAAACACAATCCACTTGATTTTATAATTCATTGGATTTACACTCGGTAGTACTATCATTTAAGCCTAGCAGTACTATCGGTAGTATTAACCAATTATATTGGTAGTACTCTCGGTAGTACTAAGCTTGATAGTACTACTAGTATAAATCAGATAGTACTACTAGTACTAAATAGAATTAGGATTAAAACTGATTTAATACATTCTACTTTTAATTGATTTAATAAATGAATTAATTCTTTTAGAATTAAATCACTGATTAAATAAATTAAATAAATGACTCAAATAATTTCATAAATAAATTAATTCTTGAGAATTAATTTATACATTAAATTACTTAAGATCTAGACTGATTAATTTAATATATGAATTAATTCTGAAAGAATTAATTCATAGATTAAATTAATTATCTTATAGAATAATATTAAAAGAGAATTAAACTAATTCTTAGAACCACTAAAATTGATGACGAACTTCCACTGACTGACGTTGACACTCCATGTACTGTCTGGTTCATGAGCGACTAACTTTAATGGTTGTTCTTCATACTTGACTTTAAGCTGTGATTCTTTTCTTCTTCTATTTAAACAAAGGACTGTAACCTGTACTTTTTCTCCGTCACACTTCTGAAATCTCTGTCACTTTTAAATAGTTCCACTTCCTTGAATACTTCACTGAGGCTTGAACAATAAATTGAACTTCTTTCAATGTAGAATAACTTCAAGTCTGTAGATGACTTTAATCTTCATTCTCTTGACAGATATAATCTTCTGAGATTCCTGTGACATTTGATTTTTATTATTTACTTATTACATCTTAATTAAAGTTGAGTAGGATCCTCGGTGTTTACAAATAGACCTAGACATATGCCTTTCAATGGTGTACATAGTTTATGTTTGTTCTAAAAAATTTACACTACTCATTTAGATTAAAACTGGACTCAAAATAGAGTTGAGCTCGTTAAAAGAGCCCTTTCTTCTTTATTACTTTAATTAACTATGGTGAGTTTCCGATCAATATGTTATTCAGTTATTATTTACTCTTGAAAAAAATATTCAAAAAATATTAAAATTCTTACTAGGATTCTAAAAGGATTCCAAAGTCTATTTTCATTCCAAAACGATTGTTACGCGTAATTTATGGTTATGCCAATTAGAACAAGAATATTTTAAGTTCTTCAATATTTTATAATTTTTGAAGTTATTTTCCCATTTGTCTTCTTTAAAACAATTCTTAATTTTTCGGAGCTACATATCTTGATATTAACCCATTAAATTACACAATCAGTAATCAGAAGTCTCTTGATCCTCGGGGAATAGTCAGTAATTTCTCACTGGGGAATAACACAATCACTATGGGAACCACCATATATCTATTATATATATAATAGAGCAACTAGGAGTTGCGTGAGACAATTTAATCAGTGTGAAATTACCAAATTACCCCTACTTATTATATTAATGATAAAAAAAGTTGTTCTTAATGGGAGTCGAACCCTTGACATCTAAATTAGAGAAAGGACACTTCTAACAACTATGCTACACATCAATTTTGGTTATACCATAAAACTCTTTATTAATATGTGTAAATACTCAATATGTTATATTCTATTTTGGTCTCTTCTTGTAATCTACTTGGTAAGGTAGATAATCTATTTTCACAAGTGCCTTAAAATCATATATTTGACCATATTAGAGAAAAATTCATGCAAAATAGATATACAAAATGTTATAAATTGAAATTGGTCCATTGAAAAAAGAATTATATTAATATTTTTATATTGTAAATCATGTTTATTTGCAATAAATATATATTTGCTCAAATTATATATACTATTAGATTAAAAATTCTATATACAATCAATATATATTAAATTACTAAATTACCCTTTTAATATTATATTTATGAAATTAAATTACTAAATTACCCCACCAATTGTATATTGATGATAAAAAAAAACTATTTTCATAATTGCCTTAAAATCATATATTTGACCATATTAGAGAAAAACTCATGCAAAATAAATATACAAAATGTTATAAATTGAAATTGGTCCATAGAAAAAGAATTATATTAATATTTGTATATAGTAAATCATGTTTATTTGCAATAAGTATATATTTTCTCAGATTATATAGACTATTAGATTACAAATTCTATATATTATCAATATATATTAAATTATTAAATTATTACCCTTTCAATATTATATTGATGAAATCAAATTACTAAATTACCCCACCAATTGTATATTGATGATAAAAAAAATTGTTTTTAATGTGAACTAAACCATGATCGGTGGTGATAGTGTGACAAATGTTTATATTTATAGTCACCATCACTTATTATTTTCTCTTTTAATATTTATTTTAAAATTTAAAACTATCGACATATTTACACCTTTCCAATTATATCCTTATATGTAATAAGTGTAAAATGAATTTTATTGATGATATCAAATTACTAAATTACCCGACCAATTGTATATTGATGATAAAAAAAATTGTTCTTAATGAGAACTGAACCATGACCGGTGATAGTGTGACAATTGACAAATGTTGACATATATAGTCACTATCACTTATTATTTTCTTTTTTAATATTTATTTGAAAATTTAAAACCATCAACATATTTATACCTTTTCAATTATATCCTTGTATGTAATAAGCGTAAAACGAATTTTATTCATTATTTAACTTTTATTACTGCTTCATTATAAGATATTAACAACTTATATTTATATACGCATTTTTGATATTTTATTTACTAATATAAATTGAAACTATAATTTTATTATAATACTATATATCATAAATCTCGTCTTCAATAAATGAATTTTATACATTGATCATTTTCAGAAAAATACACTATTAGTATATAAAGTGTTGAACCCGAAAAATGCAAAAGAGTTTTCTCTTTGTATACTAATAAAAAAGTTTGTGTTGAATTTTTTTATAAGAAAGTTGAAGTTGTCATCGTACGACAAAATCAAATATAAACTAATATCGGTTTATATTTTTTGAATATCTATGATAAAATATTTAAACGTATTAAATGTTAAATATTTTTTGCCAAGTGGCAATTGTAAGGTGAAACAAGTAACTTATCACAAATCAGTTTAGCGGCTTCTTGAGAGGTATAAGTTATAGTTTTCTAAAATAAAATATATCCACAACTGTACAATTATTGCATTCAACGTGTCTGCTATTATATTTAAATTATTACATTTATAGTTAAATGAACTTAAATTCAAATGGAGATTATGAATATCAAATTTTTATGTATATAAGCATAACACTTGAACAAATTACGGGATCGTTAACTTCACAACACATATTGATGTCAATATTAACAATCGTATATTTGATTTATCGAGGGGTTGTTTGAGACAATTTATTCAATCTAAAATTACTAAAACACCCCTGTTTATTATATAATAATAATTTTATAATGAATGCATGTATTAATTACATCTAATTCATTAATCATCATTAACTCGTCTATATTTATTGATCCATCATTATTAAATATTATAATTTATAATTATATTTATCTATCTACTAATACTTAAATGATTAGATAATTAATATCTATAATTATATTTAACTCATTATCATGCAAGTATTGATTACAAAATAATTAGTATAGTTAATGAAGATTAGTTATTAATGATTAAAGACATTAAAATGTATTAATAACGAAGATATTAATATGAAGTAAATAGAGTAAAGGGTTGAAAAGTCATTTTATACTTTGAGGGTATAATCGTCTTTTAACGGTGAACAAATTGGCTCAATGTACAACCAAAGAGATAGTAAAAGAGGGATAAGAAGGATAAGAGAGGGGTCTCCAGAAAGTGACGTCGAAAATAGAAGGCAACAATCGTAGGAGGGGCATGAAAAGGGGGGAGAGAGAGAGATCAAAAAACAGATCCAAAACAAAAGTTGAGAAGAAAAAAGTGGATGAGACGGGGAAAAAGGAAAGAAAAAGCCAAAGAGACAGTAAAAGAGGGATAAGAATGATAAGAGAGGGGTCTCCAAAGAGTGACGCCGAAAATAGAAGGCAACCACCACCGTTGGAGGAGGCATGAGAGAGAGAGAGAGGCAAATAACATAAATAAATTAACCCCAAAAAAAGTACAAACTCGACAATATCGACAAAGGACAATTTGTCACTGCCAGCTCAAACAACAACAATGACAAATATTTACTTTAATGAGAAGACCAACTCCAAGTGCATTTACATGCACAAAGCCTACAAATTTGGTTCAAGCATTCCATCAAACACATAATACACACTCTAAATAAATACAAATTAAACAGTCAAAGAATGCATTTGAGTAAACAATTACGACGCACCCTAAATAAACGAAACATAACATGCATTTCAGTAAATGTGTTGTAATATATTACGTCTTCCCGATGATCATCACATGAGATAGGGGTCTCTAGAGAGTGACACCGAAAATAGAAGACAACCACCATTTGAAGGGGCATGAAAGGGGAGAGAGAGCGATCAAAATACAGATCCTAAACAAAAGTTGAGAAGAAAAGGTGGAGGAGACGGAGAGAAAGAAAATAAAATTCAAAGAGACAGTAAAAGAGGGATAAGAAGGATAAGTGAGGGGTCTCCAAAGAGTAATGTCGAAAATAGAAAGCAGCCACCATCGTAGGAAGGGGCATGAGGGGGGGGGGGGAGATTTCAGGATGGGGTGGAGAATGCAATAATTTTTCAATGAACTAAAAATTTCAATGAGTCAATTTATTCAATGCGAAATGATAATTATACTCTCAAATTTCAAAAATGACATTTTAATCTATATTATAATTATCTCATATCAATATATCTGTAACTCATAAAATACGTTGAAATTAAAGAAATTTACGCAATATTCAAGAAAATTCCCGTGCTTCGCACGGGCTATAAAGCTAGTTATATATATAATAGAGCAACTAGGGGTTGCTCGAGACAATTTATTCAGTCTGAAATTACTAAAATACCCATGTTTATTATATAATAATAATTTTGTAATGAATGCATGTATTAATTACATCTAATTCATTAATCATCATTAACACGTTTATATTTATTAATCCATCATTAACACTTTTATATTTATTAATCCATCATTATTAAATATTATAATTTATAATTATATTTATCTATCTAGTAATACTTAAATGATTAGATAATTAATATCTATAATTATATTTAACTCATTATCATGCAAGTATTGATTACAAAATAATTAATATAGTTAATGAAGATTAGTTATTAATTATTAGAGACATTAAAATGTATTAATAACGAAGATATTAATATGAAGTAAATAGAGTAAAGGGTTGAAAAGTAATTTCATACTTTGAGTGTATAATCGTCTTTTAACGGTGAACAAATTGGCTCAATGTACAGTCAAAGCCAAAGAGACAGAAAAAGAGGGATAAGAAGGATAAGAGAGGGGTTTCCAGAGAGTGATGTCGAAAATAGAAGGCAACTATCGTAGAAGGGGGCATGAAAGGGGGGAGAGAGAGAGAGAGAGATCAAAAAAACAGATCCAAAACAAAAGTTGAGAAGAAAAAGTGGAGGAGACGGGGAAAAGGGAAATAAAAGCCAAAGAGACGGTAAAAGAGGGATAAGAAGGATAAGAGAAGAGTCTTCAAAGAGTGACACCGAAAATAGAAGACAACCACCACCGTAGGAGGAGACATGAGAGAGAGAGAGAGAGAGAGAGAGAGAGAGAGAGAGAGAGAGAGAGAGAGAGAGAGAGAGAGAGAGAGAGAGAGAGGGGGGGGGGGGCAAATAACATAAATAAATTAACCCCCAAAAAAGCATAAACTCGACATTATTGATAAAGAACAATTTGTCACTGTCAGCTCAAACAACAATCCATGACAAATATTTTACTTCAATGAGCAGACCAACCCCAAGTGCATTTACATGCACAAAACCTACAAATTTGGTTCAAGCATTCCATCAAACACATAATACACACTCTAAATAAACACAAACTAAACAGTCAAAGAATGCATTTGAGTAAACAATTATGACGCACCCTAAATAAACAAAGCATAACATGCATTTCAGTAAATTTGTTGTAATATATTACGTCTTCCCGAGGATCATCACATAAGAGAGGGGTCTTTAGAGAGTGACACCGAAAATAGAAAGTAGCCCATTGGAGGGGGGCATTAAAGGGGGGAGAGAGAACAATCAAAATACAGATCCTAAACAAAAGTTGAGAAGAAAAAGTGGAGGAGACGGAGAGAAAGGAAATAAAAGCCAAAGAGACAATAAAAAAGGGATAAAAAGGATAAGTGAGGGCTCTTCAAAGAGTGACGTCGAAAATAGAAGGCAACCACCACTGTAGGAGAGGGCATGGGAGAGATTTAGGGGGGGGGGGGGGAGATTTCAGGATGGGGTGAAGAATGCAATAATTTTTGAATGAACTAAGAATTTCAATGAGTCAATTTATTCAATGTGAAATGATAATTATACTCTCAAATTTCAAAATGACATTTTAATTTATATTATAATTATCTCATATCAATATATTTGTAACTCATAAAATACGTTGAAATTAAAGAAATTTACGCAATATTCTAAAACATGTCCGTGCCTCGCACATGCTATAAAGCTAGTTAATTTGAATTAACCAACATGCATCCCAATACCAATGTGACTCTCGATTTTTTTATTGTTTCTGTTATTTGATTTTTAAGTCCTGTAATGTTATGTTTTGTTTTTTTTGAATTTATGTCTGCAATGAAACCGATGATTCCATGTTATCTTATATTAAGCCATTCTGCTTTTTGGTAAATACTTACGTAAATTCAATGTATTTAAACTCCTGCACTTTTTGAACCATGATATATAATTATTTATTTATATATAGAGGACGTTTGGGTAACTTTAAATTATTGCTTATGACTTAAAGTTGCTTAAAGTGATAAGTGAAAAGTGAAAATTATCTATTTGGGTAATTTTGTATTATGACGAACTTATGAGTTATTAAAATAGTTAAAATTAAAATAAATTAAATAAATAGTTCATTTGATGATAATATTAATTTTTATTAAATAAAATAAGTTATTCAAAAAGTACTTCCTATCAATTTTTGATTTTAATTTGTTTTTTTAATTTTGAGTCATTTTTTAACTTATTACACAAACAAACATATTTTCAAATTAAAAGTCAAAAATTACTTTAAGCAGTTGATTTAAAGCGTTTGCCAAACATGCTCATATACGAGTCATACAGTGCATTTAAACTCCTTCAAATTCTAAATTATCCTTAAGTATTTCTCATTGACTTATTCCCATCAGGATCAGTAATTCGACTGGGCGAGTTGTACGTAGAAACTCAAAATTTAGACTTGTGGACTTGTAGTTCATCAGTAGATCAATCCCACTCTGGGGTTAGAGCAAATAATCGAATTAAAAATCAAAATTCATAAAAATTCATAAAAATTGAGCTGCATAAAACGTAGTCGAAACCAAAAAATAAAAAACCGAACCATGTAGAAGGGTTCGATTGCAGTTATAGGTTCCAACTGAATCGATAAAAATCGAACCGAGCCAATAATAATACAAATAAATAAATAATTAATGTATATATATGAAATTTTAAAATGAATTATAATATTAAAAATAAGTCACTGTAAAACTAATTTAGGCCTATGTCTGGTACATTGTCTAATATGTACACAATTGGGCCTCAGTCCAAGGACCATATTCATGTTAATTAGATTAGGTCATGTAGTATTAGACTATTAATTGGTCACACTCACAGAAGCAAGTATTACAAATCACAGAAGCCGAATATCTAATTTTAGTGTTTGACAATCTGGAGCCCTGTAGTCAGTTTGTTACAGTAATAACAAATTTTGCAAGTCAAATAATTGAAACCTAAATTTTCAAGTTGCAAGTTAGATTTGACCAGCTGGTGATTAATAAGTTAGGAGCATGGTTGTAGATTTCGGAAATCGGTATAAATCGGTTGATGTACCGTATAGCGATTTATCGGAAATCGGGGATTTATCGGAATGATAAATCGGGTATAAATCGGATATATTTTAATATTATTTTATAATATATATAATATTAGATCATTATAAATATAATATATTAATTTCACATATACATTTTAAACATATATTCAAACAAATTAAAATATATTTATGCAAATAAAAATTTTGAAATGTACAATTGTAATATTATAATTATCATAAATTGGCATTCAGACATTCACACGAGTCAAAGTTAAAAAATGTATGAGTATCTAGGCCTCATCGTCTTCTTTCTTTATGCGCCTAGTTGTCTTCTTCGTTCCTGAGTTCTTTCCTTCAGTACTTGTATTTTCTTTTATGTTCTGCTCTTCTAAATCACTTGTCAATCAATTTTTTTTGCACATAATCTATAAACTTCTCCGATTTTCACCGGCGTTGACCCGATTTTCAACGATTTTGACCTAATTGATCGGAAAACGTTTTTCCCGGCGATTTCATGAAATCAGATCGGTTGGTCTCCGACTAACGATTTCTCGGCCGATTTATCGGCGATTTGTCCCATTTTTAGAGTTAACGGTTAACAAATTTTTCAAGTTGCAAGTTAGATTTGACCGGCTGGTGACTAATAAGTTAGGAGTTATAATAACAATATGAGCACAATACGCTTATTCCGAGTAGTTTGATTATCAATTGTCATTTTGGCTTTTTTATATCCATATTTTAGAACTGGAATGTTGTTCCTGTTTTCAGCATATGACAATTAGTTCAGGAATGGAAGCAATTTTCCGTTGATTATATATATGAAAATTGGACACAATATATATCGAAACTAGAAAACTACTATATGTTGACCCCCTTCCTGATTCTCAATTAAATACGTTTTGCTTATTTAAATTATATTTTTTTTTTTTCATTTTTATTACATTCATTTTTTTAACCGAAATTAAACCGATAAAAACCAAATCGAGGTTTTTGAAACTGAAACCAACCCGATGGTTGTAGTTATGATTACCGTTTTCGATTTTTAAAACCAAACATTTATGATTATGATTTCGATTTCAGCCAAAAACCGAATCGAACCGGGTCACGCTCTCCCCAACCACTCCCACCTAATGTGTTGTAGAGAAAACACATTAATACAAAATAAAGAGACAATTTTGAAACAAAATTTCTTGCATTCCACAAGCATGATATATAAGTCCCAACACTAATTTAAACATGAATCATTCGGATTCCACGAGCATGATCATCATTTCCTACATTTGCAATACTGTACAACTAATATGTTATAAGTCTTTTCGTCCAAATAGTCTTTTCTTTCGCCTATCATTACTGCTATGGAGGATACGTTAATTCAAAACATGAATTCTATCTCTTTGAATGATGAAGAGGAGGGAGGTTTTGTCATAGAGGAAGAAACAGGAGTCGATACAGGAATACAGGGGCAATGCATAGACCCAAAATTGTGCGTGGTGGGTAGATTCATTTCTGAGGGAATAGTTGATTTCATGGCAATGCAGCATACCTTGGCCTCACTCTGGAAACCTAGAAGAGGTGTATTCATGAAGGAGTTAGAATCCAACCTTTATCTGTTCCAATTTTATCATGAAGTGGATGTTAAGCGGGTAATGGAAGGATGCCCTTGGTCCTTTAATAGAAGAGCCCTGGTTATGGCGCGTTTGAAAGAAGGGGAGAACCCACGATGTGTTGATTTAAATTACATGGAATTATGGGTGCAAGTATATGATCTGAAAATTGGTTTCATGTCTGATAAAATCCTTAAAGGTATTGGTAATTATATTGGTAACTTTATCAATAACTGTCCAAGTAATTTTGCAGGAGTGTGGAGGGATTACATGAGAATACGAGTCTCTATTGATCTACGCTTACCATTAAAACGACGGATGAAAATTAAGATGTCAGGTGATGATTGGTACTGGGTGAATCTTAAGTATGAAAATGTGCCAACGTTTTGTTTTATTTGTGGTATAGTTGGACATTCAGATAGATTATGTAGTAAGCTTTTTGAAGTATCAAGCGAGGATATCGTGAAGCCGTATGGTTCATGGATGCGAGCTCCTTTCAGGAACCAGGTCAAACCCATAGGTGCAAAGTGGCTTCGAACCGGAATTGATACCGACGGTGCTAGTAATGTAACGGACAAGAAGGAGAAAGATGATGCTAATCAGCATCTGAAATCACCTCCTGAAAATATGGATATAGTTGGGCATGGCAGAAAGGAAGGGATAATTAATAATCAAAATTTGATTGTAGAAGCGGGAAATGCTCTTGCCAGAAATACTACAACAAATTCTCAGAAAATTACGGAGCAATTAAATAGGAGGAGTGCAACGCCTATTGAAACTAAAAAAAGGAGGACAGATGATGGACTGGATCCTGATGAAATTTTGGCCCTAAATAAAAATGTCTTTATGGACTCTGAGAATGGAATTCTGGAAGAACTTCACACTGGAGAATTGGACAATATTAGCGGGCCAAAAAACGTATTTGCGACGAGTATCCAGGGGGGTGCTCGCCTTTCATCATGAGTATTTTGAGCTGGAATTGCCATGGGCTTGGGACCCCGTGGGCTTTTCAATTCCTTAAGGAGATTGTTCTCCAAAAGAGACCCGATTTTATTTTTCTAAATAAAATCTTGTGTAAGCAAAAAACAGTAGAGAATTTTCAGCAGGCTGTTCGTTTTCAAGGAAATATAGTGGTGGAAACTCAAGGGCATAGTGGTGGAATTGCATTACTATGGAGATATCAAAATGAAGTAACTTTGAGGTCTTTCAATAAGAATCACATAGACGTCAATGTTAAGAATATTTCTGGCGAAGAATTTCGGTTAACTGGTTTGTATGGAGAACCTGACAGGCAAAAGAGAAAAGAAACTTGGGATATGATTCGTATGTTATCTAGTGTAAACACCATCCCTTGGTGCTTAATAGGTGATATGAACAACGTTCTTTCTCAGGCGGATAAAAAAGGAGGAAGAACGTATCCTCAATGGTTAATTCAGGGGTTTCGGGATGTAGTTGAAGATTGTAGCTTGACAGATTTAGACCTGATAGGTTATCCATTCACTTGGGATAGAGGTGCTGGTACAGCAGACTGGATAGAAGTGAGACTAGATCGAGCTTTAGTCTCAATTGGTTTCTTAAACATTTTTCCAAATGCCAGGTTGATAAATCTTGAGGTGTCTACCTCAGACCACTGCCCTATTTTATTGGAAATCCAGAAGGCCAATACTGTATCTCATCAGCGTTCCTTTAGATTTGAGAACGCTTGGTTGAGAGAGCCTATGTGTCAAAAAATTGTGGAGGAAATTTGGAGCAGTGGTATTAACCGGTCCTTTTACGCAAAAATTGAAGAATGTTCAGAAATCCTTTCAAGTTGGGGTCGTGAAATAACGGGAAGTTTTAAGAATAGAATACATCATTGCAAGAAGAATATAAAGCTGCTAAAGGGTAGACGGGATAGTAATTCGATAAATCTGTTAAAGGAGGAGCAGAAAAAATTGTCGGAAGTCTATACTCAGCAAGAGATCTTTTGGCGTCAAAGATCTAAGCAACTTTGGCTTAAGGAAGGAGACCAAAACAGTAAGTACTTTCATGCCTCAGTCAAGAACAGACGATCTACTAATCAAATCAGAAATCTCAAAAATAGCGGAGGTCAGGAGGTGGATTGGAATTCTGGAATGGAGAGTGTTATAACTGAGTACTTTTCAACTCTCTTTAAAGCTTCGGTCACAGAATGGAGGGATGTAGTTCAAGGCATTGATAGTAAGGTTACTGCTGCACATAATGAATTTTTATTAAGTCCTGTGACAGAGATTGAAGTCAAGAAAGCTTTATTTCACATGCACCCGGACAAAAGCCCAGGCCCAGATGGTATGACCCCCGGGTTTTACCAGAAATTTTGGAACGTGGTTAGTAAGGATATGGTGAACGAGGTTAGAAATTTCTTTGACACTGAAACAGTGAACGAAAACCTGGTGCGTACTAACATAGCTCTAATTCCCAAGAAAAAGAATCCTCAAGTTATGACAGACATTCGCCCAATTTCTCTTTGTAACGTGATCTACAAAGTCATATCTAAAGTGCTGGCTAATCGTTTAAAGAGCATCATTGATTCAGTCATTTCTAATAATCAGAGTGCTTTTATATCGGGAAGGCTGATTACGGATAATGTGATGATAGCTCATGAATTAATGCATTTTATGAAGAGAAAGACCACAGGTAAAATTGGTTGGATGGCTCTCAAAGTTGATATGAGCAAAGCTTACGATCGTGTTGAATGGGGATTTTTAGCAGCCGTGTTATCAAAAATGGGTTTTGATTCGAAAGTAATCAGACTTTATATGGCCTGCATTTCTTCGGTTACTTATCAGATTGCTCATGCTGGTCGAATTTTTGGTTCTATTACTCCTTCAAGAGGTATAAGACAGGGTGATCCCTTGTCTTCGTATCTTTTTCTGATATGCATTGAAGGACTCACTTCCCTAATTCAACAGTATGAAGCTAGAGGTTTGACGATTCAAGGTATCAAGGTAGCTCGTACTGCCCCTTCTATTACTCATATGTTATTTGCAGATGACTGCTACATCTTTAGCAAAGCGAATGTTGATTGTGCCCGTCAGATTCAGGCAATTCTCAGTAGTTTTGAAAAAGCCTCGGGACAGCAAGTAAACATTGATAAGTCTTCTGTTATCTTTAGCAGAAATGTTTGTGCTCCCCTGAAAGAGGATTTATGTCATCAGCTGGGTTTTAGAGAAGCAAGCGAAAGCAGCATGTATCTGGGCTTGCCTAGTTTTATGCACAGAAAAAAAACTGCAGTGTTTGGTTACATCAAGGAGAAGCTGCAAGAGAGACTCCAAGGTTGGGATAAAAAGAAGTTATCAAAGGGAGGAAAGGAAATTTTGATCAAAACAGTTGCGCAATCTTTGCCTAATTACACAATGAGTGTCTTCCTTCTTCCCGTGGAGACGTGCAGAGATTTAGAAAGCTCTATGTGTAAATTCTGGTGGAGAACGAACCCTTCAAAAGATAAATCAATTCATTGGATGTCGTGGGAAAGAATGGGATCAAGAAAAAGTGAAGGAGGAATGGGCTTTCGAAACATTAGAGACTTTAATGTTGCCTTACTCGGAAAGCAGGCTTGGAGATTATTAGTTCATCCAAATTCTTTAGTGTCTCGTATTTTTAAAGCCAGATATTATCCTACCAGTTCTTTTCTCACAACTTGGATTGGTAGCAACCCGAGTTATGTTTGGAGGAGTGTTTTTGAAGCTCGGAATTTAATTAAACATGGGAGTTCTTGTAGAATAGGAGATGGTCAATCTATTTTCATCAAGGACACGCCATGGCTCCCAGATGCTTCTAATCCGTATGTTCAGACAAACAACGAGGCTCTCATAAATCAAAAAGTTTTTTCTCTCATGATAACAGGTGACAGACAATGGGATACTGATTTAATCTTTGACATGTTCAACGTCAGAGATGCAAGTCTTATTTTTTCCATTCCCTTAGGTGATGAAACTGATGATAATTGGTATTGGAGACATGAGAAAATGGGAGTTTATTCAGTTAAAAGCGCTTACCTTGTTCTTCAAAATGAAAAGAGGGGTTACCAGGATAGCAACTCAGGTTTCTGGAGGAAACTTTGGAACCTAAAAATTCCTCCAAAGGTTAAAAATTTCCTCTGGCGAGCTGTGAATAACTGCTTGCCTTCTAAAGATATGCTGCGGGCTAAGCAGGTGCGTATTAATGCTAGGTGTCCAGTTTGTAACAATGCAGTAGAGTCAATTCTGCACATCTTAGTTACGTGCCCGTTTGCAGAGAGTTGTTGGCATTCAGCAGCTCTCCTAGTTATTCAGGGTGATTTTCAATCTTTCGGTGAATGGTTGCACGCAGTTTTTGCTCAAGAGACCAAAGCAACAATCTTATCTCTAGTAATGGTATGCTGGATGCTGTGGAAAAATCGGAATGATTTGGTTTGGAACCAAAAATGTTTAGAAGTTTCAGAAGTGGTTGTTTCGGCATCTTCTGTCCTTAACCAGTGGCAATTTGTCCAAGATAAAACCTTAGATACCTGCTTGGGATTTTTAAATCCTGAAGATGGGCGAGTTACTTGGCAAGCTCCAACGCAAGATAGAGTTAAGGTTAATACCGATGCAGCAATTTTTGCTAATCTAAACAGATTTAGCCATGCCCAGGTTGTTCGTGATCATAATGGAGAACTCGTTGAGGCTATGTCCAGATGCTATTCAGGTGTTGTGTCTCCGGAGTTGGCTGAGGCAATGGGGATTCGTGAAGCCCTCAGTTGGGTTAAGAAGGAGAAGAAGCAAAATGTGATTATCGAAACGGATTGCCTAGCAGTAGTCCAGTGGATTCGCAGCTCCTTTGCTACTCTATCTTATTTAGGGAGGTTGGTACATCAGTGTAGACAACTTCTGCTGAGTTTACAAGATCAAAACGTAATGTTAAGGTTTGTGAAACGATCTGCGAATAACGTAGCTCACTATTTAGCGAGTTATAGTTCTTCTTTAGCTGATCGTAGATGGAAAAAGGAAGATATCCATTCGGATTTTCTTTCTATTCTCTGTAATGATTTGATTCAATAAAATCATCTTCTTTTGTGGTAAAAAAAAAAATTAGCAATGAGTTGCGCAAATTCCTAACATATTATTCAAATTATTCCCAACATATTATTCAAATTAATTTGTTTTAAAACATTACTCAGACGCAAATTTTAATTAGAAATTTATATACATATTCGAGAGTTTTATCATTTAATTTAAAATTTTATATTGATTAATTAAATCATGCATGTAATTTATTTATTAAAAAAAATTAAGACAATTTCCCGGATTTCCTGAATTTTCATTAGTTTAGCCTGAGGCTCCCAAGAAATTTCGAGGAACCTTCATCCGAGGACGATTAAAATTAGTCAAAGTGGGCGTTTGGGGTATCAAGCAAAAGTTGACTTATAGCTTAAAATGAGAGTAAGTGTTTTATAAGTGATAAGTGATAAGTAGAGCTGAGCTTATAAGTCCTAGAGTGTTTGGTAAATCAGAACTTATAAGCAGTAGAGTGTTTGGGTAAATCAGAACTTATAAGTTAACTTTTTATTATTATTTTTAAAATATTTATTTTTTAATATATATAAATGGATATCAATGGATAGATCTCGATGAGTAGAGAAATTTGATATATACATATCAATTTTTTAATGAACGGATCATAAGATATATGGTTTTGAAGATTTGAAGGATATTATATATTGCGTGTATCGAGAATAAGTTATAAGTTGAATGTTAAGGATTCTTAACATTCAACTTATCCATTTTAAATAACCATAAGTTGGTTTCACTTATTTTGACAAACACCCCCAATAAGCATTTTTAGATTTATAAGTCATAAGCAACTTTAAGTTGCAGCCAAACACGCCCAAAGTAAGTAAAATAAGTAAGTTTACTTTATTAAAGAAAATGAGTCAGTCGGTCAGTCCAGTAGAGGGGTGAATTATTTTCTTTGAGAGTACAACTTTACTTTGAAAAAGTTTAGTTTGCTTAGCATTGTGGATTTGTGGAGTCCGAGAATCTTCCTGACGTCATTACAAATACATCATATACAATGTCCGTGA
Organism: Heracleum sosnowskyi; assembly: GCA_030848705.1. Taxonomy (NCBI): domain Eukaryota; kingdom Viridiplantae; phylum Streptophyta; class Magnoliopsida; order Apiales; family Apiaceae; genus Heracleum; species Heracleum sosnowskyi. The sequence goes on from CM061240.1 coordinate 127,904,991, forward strand.
GGTCCGTGACTTCTTGTGCCGTACACTATCCTCCTATATAAACCTACCATCCTCTTTGGTGAAGTTCATTCATCTCCGATCTAAAGACAAGTAGTATTACTAAATTGTAGCATAACAAAATGGTTTATAGGCCAAATGGTGATGGCTCGTTCTCCAAACCTGAGATGGTTAATATTCCAACTGATAATGGCTCGTTGTCCAAACCTGAAACTGAAACAGAAGAAAAGAGCTCGACCAGAAAGGTGGTAGAGGCAGCAGTCACGGTTGTTGGTACCGTGGTGGCGGTGGCTGGTATGGTTGCATGGGGTGTTAGTTTATTTTCTTCTGAAGCTGAATCGTCAGACAAAAAGAAACGTATGAAACGTCCTGGTGAGATTGGTTATATTGACAGGGATGTATTTGAGAGTGACCCCAAAGGTTATTTTAGAAACCATCGCAAGAACAAGCGTTAAGCTCTTTGTTGTGAAGCCCTATGTGTTTGCTTGTTAATGTTTTAAATTATTGTCATCGTTTCTAGTTTCTACTGGTATTTTGGACTATCAAGAAGAACTGAAGAAGACTCTGTAATCAGTTCCCTACTTGTGCTTTGACTTGTAAGGTGCAAGATTCGCAATTGTACTCGCTTTAATTCAATTTAATTCCACCGATCTCACTCTCACTGTTGAGGGAAAGATGCTCTACTTTGTTTTGTTTTGGTAATTGCAAATAAATATCAGTTTTCTATCACGTTACCCTGAAAATAAATAGGATTTTCTTCCATTTATTTACAAATATAACTTAAATTTTCTTTGATAACATAACCATTTAAATGTATAGTAAGATTTGAATGATTTTAATATTTGATGTTAGTAGTTGTAGAGAAAATACATTAATACAAAATAAAGAGACAATTTTGATACAAAATTTCTTGCATTCCACAAGCCTGAAGTCCAACACTTCAACATGAATCATTCGGATTCCACGAGCATGATCATCATTTCCTACATTTGCTGGTCAGTTGAGTTGCGCAAATTCCTGACATTATTTAAGAGCAACTCCAAGGGTAACGAACCATTACTTATATTGTGTTCACCTGGACTAATTCAGGGGTTTGATTCAAAATTCTTGCTTCAACCATCATGTTCCTTATCAATAATTTTTAGGTGAGAGAAACTCATACCCTATATTTGGGGAAGCAATTCTGCTCCCCTATAATTGACACATCATCTTCCACTACCTCTATCCTCCATATTTACTAATTAAATATTCAATATTACTCTCATCATCCTCCATTTTTACTAATTAAATATTATTTTTGAAATATAGGGAAGTAATATAGGGAATATCGTTGGAGTGAAATAGCTTTTTAGTTCCCTATATTTTAGGTAACCGTTTATTTATAATATTTTAGGGATTGAAAATAGAAACCTTCTTGGAGTTGCTCTAAATTTTGTTTTAAAACTTTACTCAAACATGAGTTGCACAAATTTTAATAAGAAAATTTATATACACATGTATGCCAGAGTTCTATCATTTAATTTAAAATTTTATATTGATTAATTGAATCATACATGTAATTTAAAAAAAAATTAGGATGATTTCCCGGATTTCCAGAATTTTCATTAATTTAGCCAGTGGCTCCCAAGAAATTTCGAGGAACCTTCGTGAGTACGAGAAAAATCAATCAAAGTAAGTAAAGTAAGTAACTTTACTTTATTAATGAAAATGACTCTGTCGGCCTGTCCAGTAGTGGGGTGAATTATTTTCTTTGAGAGTACAACTTTACTTTGAAAAAGTTTACTTTGCTTCGCATTGTGGATTTGTGGTCCAGTCCGAGAATCTTCCTGACGTCATTACAAATACATCAGATGCAATAATGTAACTTTTACGTAATAAGCATTTATATTAGAGTAAATTTCACCTTGCATCATATTATTTTTGTTTGAAAATAGATTTGGTTTAACACTTTTAACAAATGAACTTTGCATCTCACTAGAATGTTTGCCGATACAGTTTGCATCAATGTCAAGTCATCTAAATTTGCTCTTTTAATGTTAAATTTTGAGATTATTTATGTAATTAGACAACTATATATGCACATAACCAAATCTGTGACCTTGATTAGCTCCGTTAATGTTAAATTATTAGGTTATTTATGTAATTGGACAATTATATATGCACATAACAAAATCCTGATGTTAAATTATTAGGTTATTTATGTAATTCGACAATTATATATACACATAACAAAACCCGTGGCCTATGACAGTGAAACTATATTGAGCTAGTGGAGATTATAATTTCATAAGGACTAAAGTAAATTTGTATTCACTATATCCCTCTTATTTTTTTACACTTTTCTTTTTGGTACGTTCCTCTCATTTTATAATATAAAATTCAATCACATTCATTACTTTCCTCCACTATACCTACTTTATACCCACTTTATATATTAAATATTAATCGGTCCCACTACTTTACTCATTTTTCTTACTTTTTTCTATTAATTTATATTTTTTTTTAACCTTCGTGCCGTCCCCTCAATATAAAGAATTGAGGGGGACGGAGGGAGTAATTTATAATGTTAATCTTTTTATGCTTACTACATTTAAAAATAATAGCTAGTTATACTTATTTATTTATACTCAATTATTGTAAATTTTTAATTACATGTTTTAATTTTCTATTCTATACATAATATATATATATATATATATATATATATATATATATATATTCTTTGAATTCAAAAGGGTTTAATACAATCTAATTAGTCCCACATTATAACAACTCTTTAAATTTTTATACTGTATAATTTTATTTTTTTTATTATATTTAATATTCAATCACAATTTTTACTTGTAAATTACTTAATCTCACATCAAAAGTATTAAAAGTTAAAACAAACACCTTCTTGTTTATAACACTAGACACATGGATAAAACAATGATGCAACATGAATTTTTTTACTAGTCTTTTATATACATTAATTTCTGACTTGATGATGAAAAGATCTTGAGAACGAGTAAATATATTATTTCACAAAAAAAATTAGGTTACACTACAAGAGGAACGAACAATTGTGACTGAATTTTAGTAAGTTTCAGTCGCAAGTTCAAATTACGAGAGAATTATTACATTCCGTCGCAAGGTACTTTGTGACGAAAAATTTTCGTCACAATGTTAATATTTTATTATTATTTTTCCTAAACAAGTAATAATTTAATAATTTACTTTCCCGTTTCTAGTTTTTAGGCGGACTAATTTTCCCGCTAAGACACTTTGTGACAGAAATCTTAAATATTCTGTCGTAAATTTGAACTTGGGACGGAATGTAAAGTCCACCGTAACGTACTTTGCGATAGATTGTCCGTCGTTAATTACTTTGTGACGGATTCTCATATATTTCGTCGATAAATTTTTTTACTAGTTTTTTATATACATTAATTTCTGACGTGATGATGAAAAGATTTTGAGAACGTGTAAATATATTATTTCACAAAAAAAAAATAGGTTAATTAAAATGAAAAAAAATCACAAAAATATTTCATTTCATGGATTTCGAGAATTATCAAACATATATAGGAGTTGAGAGATTTTTGATTATTAAGGAAAAAATGTCTCTTGGGATGAAACTCGAGTGAGTCGTGTAAGTAGACATTGTTTAACGAGGTCATGACATTTTCATTGTTACCGTTTTCAAATCACCCATCAAGTCATCACATTTACATTGCTACTACATTTAAAATCACCGATATCTCACATGTGAAAGTGATAGTATTAATAAGTTGTTCTATACACAACACAACAAATATCAAACAACAATTTCTTAACTATACAAATTTGGGATAAATCAATTAAAATATCGTAGGAAATTTAAATCATGTTTTGCAATAGCTAGTAGTTGCTTTGTTTTGCACATGAAATGAGGATCAAGCATCACACGAAATTTAAATCATGTTTTGTATTATTGTTTCATTCCCAAGGCATTTTTTATTGTACTGTGTTCAAATATCAGTTTTATATGAATTTATGTTGTATTTGTTTTTGTATCTTTTTGAACCCGGGAAAGAATTTTTTATTCAACGTTAAGTTTTAATATCTTCATATCTCACGAAAAAATATTTTAATTTCACAACATTCGTTACCGCTAAAATTTTAGAGCAAATCAGTGGTCTAGCTACTTATTATATGCAAAATGTTAAAAATCACAGCAACCTTTCGCCTCCAACAACAGAAAAATTATAGCCCTCCGACTATGACGCACGAACCAAAATAATAATCAGAAAACTAAATTGCTTATACGTATTTAGAAATTTGTATTTTCCTAATGAAGATGTACATCTTTTAGAGTTGAGTTTAGTAAGTTAATCTTTATTTTTAAAAAAGAAAACTTACAATATTTATGTCATATAAATACGACTCATTCGTGGTTTCAGAAAAAGATTTAAATGCAAATATTTATATAATTTCCGTTGTAAAAAACAAAGATGCATTGTAAATGATGTAGGTAAATTAGTAACTGGCACACAGCTCACAAGGTAACTTTCCGACTACATTAATGACAAATACATGTATATTGGAAAAACCAGCATTTTTTGGGGGAATTAAAACTCGAGAAAATGAACCGTCAAATCAACTTTTACGCATCCAAGTAAAAACCTCGTATGTTATACAATGTATTTGACTATCAGTCTCGTATGTCTCTTCCTGTACAACCTTTACACTTACGAGACTAAGATGTGACTCTGTGTTTCATATTTCCTCCTATATAACCAGCAAACTCTCCGCTTAAGGATAATAAGTATTGGGATTTGGGTAAGTGAAAATGGGTGGTTCTAAAAGCACAAAAGCGGGTGGTTCAAGCACGAAAACAGGTGGTTCTAAAAGCATGAATATCGGTGGTTCTACGAACGCAAAAGTGTCAACTCCAAAAGGTCCTGGTTCGTCTTCTGGAACCAAAATAGGTGCTCCAAAGGACCATGGATCCGCAGGCAAAGTAATGAAGGCGCCTGGTCAAGATGGTTTCATCTTCAGGCAAGCCTTTGAGAGTGATCCTAAAAGCTATTTCCAAGGCTTCCGTGATTGAGGTTGAAAGTTTAAGCATTTCAGTTCTATCTATGCAATATTTAATATAAAGTCTCCGTAATTTGTGATCATTAATAAGTGTCCAAGCATTATTAATATTTCTACTATATGTTCTTGATTTTTAGTGTGCATGCTAATGATTAGTAAAATACATATAATTAATCGACTAATTATTTTTTATGAGAATACGAACTATACATAAAGTAAAATAATTCGCTAATAGAATTTGAATGTGTCACGAGGTGGACATTGATTACAGAGAGTTTATAACATTTGGATTACTGCACTTTTCTAAATCACTCATATCACATTATTAACAGAGCAATTAGTTTTTCATTCGTAATTAGCAGCAAAGAACTTGACCATCAGGTCAATTAATATTAATTACACAACGTACGAGACTATCTGTTTCATATTCTAGCTCTTACGTTTCCTATATAAACCAACCTTCTCTTCGATCCACCAAACTAACAAGTACGAATATTACTTTGAATTACAAATGGGTTGTTGTGAAAGCAAAGAGAGGTCTAGTAGTCCAAAAGGTGATGGCTTGTACTTCTTAGGAATTGAAATAGATGAAAAGAAAAAGAAAGAGATGGTAGAGGCAGCCAAGGTTGTCGATGCCTTGCTGGCGGCTGGTGTGGTTGCATGGGGTGTTTCTAGTTTATTAAGTTCTGGATCATCAGGGAACAAGAAAGTTATGAAAGCTCCCGGTAGAAATGGTTACATTTTCGGGGAAGACTTTGAGAGTGTTCCCAAAAGCTATTTCAAAACCTTCGTGATTAAGCTCTTAATGTTTGTTAATGTCTAGCCTATATGTGTTTGTTAATTGATAGGTACCCCAAATACAACCACCTTAGGAAGCAACACATGTCCAACAACCGACGTGACACATTGTGGTCGTTACCTACTTCAGACCCGCCAGACGTTATTCGACACTTAGCTCTATCTCACCTCTTGAACGAGGACATGCATGTTTTTAAAAGCTGTTTGTTTCGTTTATTCTTTTATCATTCATCAATATTTTATTCCCATTTTACATAGATAATATTATAACAATAAAGCACCCGCTTATAGAGCAATAATACACCCCAATTATCTAATACCATTCAACAAGAAGGCTCAACTGTAGCAGCCAAGTACAACTGCTCAACTGTAACGACACACAAAGCATAAAGCAACAACTGTAGAGGTAAGGCCATCCCGTGCCTTGTAGCTACAGTGCCCGCCACCTAGGCTACAGTGGCTTGAAGGTCTCACCTATAAATACCATGCTCAAGTCACATTGAAAACACACTCTGAATTCTCCACATCAAATACTACTCTCTCTCTCTCGATTATTAGTCTGATTATCATTATTTCAATTACTTATTCTCACATCGCGGCCACCACCTCCGAGCAATAAGACGCCCAATCTTAGATGAAGTCAGTAGAAGTTATCATTAATGTTCTCGGGTTGTTGCTAATGATTATTAGTGGTATTTCCGAGGATAAGATGAAGCCAATGTAATCAGTTCCTTGATTATCTAAATGTCTATGCAATTTTAGAAAACAGAACAAATGTTTTTATTTTCTTGGAAAAAAGGCAACATCGAAGATTCAAAGTGAAAAGTTTGCTCATTACCGATTCGATCACGCTTTTATGTATAAGCTATACTCAAACACAAGTTCTAAATTTGTTAAGACTATTAAATATTGAAACAAAATATGTTGATAAAATACAAATGAGCCATGAAGTAGACATTGGTTAAGTGGCAACTACTTAGTCACATGTAGAATGTGGTACTTCTGAGAATTGCGTGAACTTGTGTGTATAGTGTTTAGTTTCTGTTATAAATTTGGTCTCGTATTGACAAGTGCTTAACAACTAACTAAAACCTACCATTAAATCATAATTTATTTAATAGTTTTGGTTTTAGTAACCTTGTTTAATATTAATAAATAATTCAGATATTGAAGAAAATTAAAATTCATCAATTCAGTATAAGACTATGGTTACCTGTCGAATTTATTGTGAAACATATAAGAAAATTGCTATAATTTTTAAGAAATTAATATTGAAATTAATTAATTTTTTGCATATGCTTTTAAATTATTAAAATCTTTACATCCATACGGTTGATTATTTAAATTAATTTTTTATAAATTAAAAACTCCAACCCTAAACTATACGCAACCCCTAAATGCTTATATATTTACCCCATTTTATCGTTGATGTAACAACTTATAAAGAATTTTTTTATTTAGCAAATATTATTTTCTTAAAAAATTTATAATCAATATGACATGTCTTCTCGGTACTCTCATATTTTTTCTTCTCGGTACTCTCATATTTTTTTTGTACTTTTTCAAACAAACTACATACTTATTTATTTTTCTTGAAAGTATTTAATAAGTAAAAATTCAAATTTCTCGTATCATTTAATATTTTTTTATACAAACTAAATTTGTACATATCATAACCGACATTCTTGTATTTATTGATATTTTTTCATGATATTTATTCACATTTAAATATTTAATAACATTTTTTTTTAAATTGCAAAGAAAACCCTTCGACGGAATTCTGTCACTTTTATAAATGCAACTGAAAACTGTCGAATTTAGTTTTGAATCGTGTGAAAATTTTTGGCGGGATTGTTCCCGCATTTTTTTGGCGGAATTGTTCCCGCATTTTTTTGGCGGGATTGTTTGGATTTCGATAGCACAAAAAATTCTGATCGAATTTAGTACAAAATTCGACAGAATAATTTCGACAGAAACTAATGACGACAAAATGTCGTCGAGTTTAGTCGCAGTCCCAAGTTTCAACTAATTTGTGTCGAATTTGGTTTCTATCGAATTTGTTTTGTCGAAATTAGTCTTACTGTGAAATTAAAAGTAGACTTAATTGCAGAAACATGGCCTCAGTTATTTTTTTTTTGCAGAGAAATGGCTTAAGTATAGAAACATGCACGGGTGTGGCCGAATAATTTTTTTTTTTGCACCCGATTGCATTCCGTGAAATGGGTTAGACGGGCGTTACTTTTTCAAGGGTAAATATGTCCACAGCATTTTCAACGGCTATATACATACACAATACAATATATATGGGTAGTTCAAGAGGAAATATGATGTCTGTGATCAGCAAGGAGTTCTGTTCATCATCTGAGGTAGTTTTCGTAGTCCGAAAGAGGCCACATGTGGTAACAGGAGGAGGTTTGTTGTCACAGATTGCAGAAGCCAAAATGTTGTTTTTAGAGTGGAGGGATGTGGTGTTCTTGGTAAAAAGGATGAGCTGCTACTAAGGGATGATGATGGTGATCCTTTGCTTCTCATTCGCAGAAAGGTATGGTCTTTTGTGAGAATGCGTAATGGCACTGTATTTAACAATTGCTCTAATTTTATTATGTGAAAGTGAATTGAAAGTTGCAATTGTTTTTTTGTTAATGTGCAGGGTGGGCTAGTAGAAGCTCTAGGCATTTATAGGCAATGAAGAGGATATTCTACTTTGGAGTATGAGAAATCTCAGAAACCAGTTTTTAGAGTGAAGGAGCCTAATTATTCATGCATAATAAATCCAAACCAGATCAAGATCTCCATCGATGCAAGGGCATATAATAACCATAACCAAGATTTCGAGATTAAGGGCTACTTTCCGGATAGGGCATGCAGCATAATGGACTCCAAGGGCATTGTTATAGCAAAGGTACTGGTTCATGATGTTGCTACAAATCCATTTTATGTATCTGGATTGTTCAGATTTAGTCATGAACTGACCTCGTTTATTCTCAAAACAATTTTCAAACAAACCATAACATATATTTGCTTTTACATTCATGTATAGGTTGGTGTAAAGGAAGGACTGGTGGCAAACAATGATATGTACAATGTTTTGGTGAAGCCTGGAGTTGATCAAGCATTTGTCTTTGGAGTCATCGCAGTTCTGGACTATATATATAATGGATCTACTAGATGTTAAAACTAGCCAGGACATCTTTTCACTTTTTATTATTTCATATCTGTCTACAGATTGTTCTGTATGTAATTAGAATAACAGCTCTAGAATTTATTAAAACTAGACAGGATCAAAGTACTCACCATGCTGAAAATCCCCGGAAACTTTTGCAAACTTAGCTCCTGCACAATTCTTACTGAAAGATTGTTGAACACGATTACATTGCTGAAATTAATGACTTCACCTATTTCTCTATGTGAAGGTTTTGATGTTGTGAAACCAACATGTTCATCAACTTCGAAATATTCGAAAATGCCAATGTTCCTTGAGCTTAGCACTGGGGCAACAATAGAATCTAAAGGAACTTCAGCTACGAAAGTTTGTCCATACACATACTGTTCTCTTAATGGTCATCACCATGATCCTCAACCTCCATTAAAGAGCTTCTTGTCAGAAAAGAGGCGTATGTTGAAGGCTCAGAAGGGTATCAAGCTTGGATGTCTATCGGAACGAAGACCTAAGCCATCGCAAGAAAGAAAAGCAAAAAATGAAAAGCAAACAATTGGGGGATGTATATATATTGTATTGTGTATCTATATAGCCGTTGAAAATGTTGTGGACATATTTACCCTTGAAAAAGTAACGTCCGTCTAACCCATTTCACGGAATGCAATCGGGTGCAAAAACAACAATTATTCGGCCACACCCGTGCATGTTTTTATACTTAAGCCATTTCTCTGCAAAAAAAATAATAACTGAGGCCATGTTTCTGCAATTAAGTCTTAAAAGTACATATTCAAACTTGCATTCAAAGAAATGAAATATAAATTTAACATTTGGAGATTAAGGTAAGTCTTAAAATTTATACCAGACTATTACTAATAAAAATTTATAAACAAACTATAAGTGGTATCTATTAACAAACAAACAAACAATATATATATATATATATATATATATATATATATATATATATATATATATATATATATATATATATACGCTATTGATCAAATACAAACATCTTTTAAAATACAAACTAAGAACCAATATAAACCCTTAGATTAATATAATCTAATGGCCCCCCCTATATGCACAAAACACAACTAAAATACACCCTCCCACACACAATCACACTTATTCCCCTCCGTTTTTAATTTGACTTTTTCTGTCAATCGGAAATCTTTTTTTGAAATCCGACTTCGCCGTATTTTTCTCCATCTCCCAACGATCGATTTGCATACCATATGTGCTATGTTTCGACGCGATTTGAAAAAAAATTATTTAGTTTGTAGGTTTGTAGTCTAAGAGTGGTTTGTATTAGAGTAAACCCCTATATATATATATATTTATTTAATTTACATGTGTAAGATAATATATTTATAACATATTTTATTCTTAATTTCAACGATACAAAAATATCTTACACTAAAATGTGTACAAAATACATAAATAATTATTTGGTGTAACAAATATAAACAACCGTCACTTAAGATTAATAATGTCACAAGAATATATATATATATATAAATAAATAAATAAATATATATATATATAATTTTTTAGGAAAAAATGTGAGAACAAATTTTAGTGCTATTATAATAGAATTTTTGTGAGAAACATCGGAAAAATAGATTTTCACATGATAGTTTCAATGTAAAAGATAAAATATTATAATTTATATTTATTAATAAATTTTAGCAGAAAAAAAATGAAATGGCAATTGCCAGAATTTAGGAGGGAGAGGGACAAAAAAAGAAGCAATAAAATGACATGAATGGAACAATGTACGAATGTAGTCCCCATGATTCCTTTATACTTGAATTTGTTAGCACTACGTGATGATCAGTAGGGATTAAAAGAATCGTGTACGTTTTTTTATTTTTTTGCAACTCATTGTATTTATTTATAAATAAAGAAAGAACACAAATATTTGAATAGCAAAAAATCCTACACTAACCAAGCACTACGTAATACTCCCTCCGTCCCATTTTTATTGTCCACCATCAAAAACCCACGTTTTATTCAATCATATGAAATAAACTGATAGTTACCAAAAAGTTGTATTGTTTTTCATAAAAATTGACATAATTAACACATAATTTACCATATAAACTAAAAATGGACAACAATTTTGGGACGAATGAAAAAGGAAATTCTGGACAATAAAACTGGGACGGAGGGAGTAATAACAATTGCAACAATTAATCTTACATACAACATAATAAGTTAAATGTTGGACTTGAGATATTAGAAAGTTCGGGTTGAGAAAGGCAGAAGAGACATCCTTTTGCCCAGCCATGTTGAGGATTTACATCTACATGATATAGAAGACTGTATGATACGAAGAAGTTGTTCTGGGCTAAGAATGTTATCACCATGGAGCTTTTTGATTCCTTTGTTGCAAAATTTGGTAAACCGTAGTTTGAATGATGCATCTAACCATCTCCCGAATAGCTACTAAGGTTAGGTGCTCATCGAGGCTGCAAATGAACTGAAGGCACGAATCAAATCGAATGTTTACCTAGGTGGGCATAAGTAGACTGTGCAACAGAAACTCTGTGTAAGGGCAAGTCAAGAACATGTGGTTAGTAGATTCCCTGCCAGCAATGCAGAACATACACTAGGTATTCACACCACACCCAAATCCCAAATTACCGAGAAGTCGTGGGCATAAAAACAAGTCTGTTAACCTTCATACCAACCTTGTCCATCTTAGTTCCAAGACAAAGTACCTAGTGGAGTCCCATATTGTTCTGGTTTCAAGAGTATGAATCTTAGAAAGATTTCACATGTATCAGTCAATTCCATTAGAAGGAACAATCAGGAAGTAGTATCAGCATTAAATAACCATCTAACTACATCAATGGGCATATCATTCCCAATCTGAGACAAACGCCATCTTCCATTCTGATATAATTCACTGACTTTGGAGGAACAATTGTAGGCAGTCGAGATGGGACCACCATCTAACCAAGCCTCATTCCAGAATTTGCAACTTTGTCCATTCCCCATGAAAATTTTTAGGTGTCTAGCAGCAACAGACGTCAGAGACAAAATAGGCTTCCATAACCAAGAGCAATCATTCTTAGATTGCTCGTTTAGAGTTAAGAATTGTGTGCAGTGTGCCATTCTATTGGATCCTAAACACCAAGCTCTCAGTCCTCAATAGGTAAATATAGAGTTTTTCATGAAACCTTTGCTCCCCTTTAGAATCAACATTTCCTTTCCAAAGGAACCTGGTAAACAATTTCTGTAAGATTTTGAAGACTTTATTGGAAAGAACAATAATTATATTTTTCTAAATTTAAATTTATAAAATAATTTTGCATGATCAAAAAAACTATAATTTGGTATTGGTATAGGTAAGCAAGTGGTTCAACACCCACTATATTATAAACATAAGATCTCATATTTTTTATAGAAAAAAAGGATCATGAGATAGACGTTTGGGAGATTTTCCTGAAATAGTGATTGTCTTAGTGTATTATATAGATTACCTAATTATTTACCTACCTAATTTATATACAAGTAAAATATATGATAAGTGAATATTCAAAAATAAATAATTAGATGTGTTCATTTACATGTATTCTATATCACCTTAAAAAAAATATCCTAAGGTTAAACTTAGGATCACATGCTCTTTTTTATAACACATATATAGTCCCAAAAGTTTGGATATTGATTATTTAATAAATAATATTGAACTCAATTACATAAATGTTCAACAAAAAAAAGTTTGTAATATTCTAAATTAGAAAAAAATTGTATTTGATTCTACTGCTATCTAAAATTATCTCATTAAATTTACATATCAACCTACATATATTTCTTATACATAAAAAAAACCTCCATCTCAAATTAACAGTTTTGTTTGATTTTTGATGTTCAACTTGAACAGAAATTGGCTCAAAATATATATATGATTTACTTTAAAGTATATTTTTCATTTTCTGAAATTATAAAAATGAATTTAATAATCAGTCAAAATCAAATTAGTTTGATTAAACGAAATCAGATTAATTTAATTTAAAATGGGGGGACTAGAAGTCTCTAGAACCTCGGGGAATCCGGTCAGACTATTAAGTATCAAGTTCTTTCTGCATCTTTTAAACAATCAGTCAAACTCGGGAACTGTATCTATTATATTCTTAATAGCTGCTAGTGAAGGGTTTGGATAATTCCATCAAATACCCTTAAAATATTTTGATCTACATACAGCTTATGTCTATTTTGGTAAATTCCCAATTCAAAAATATTATGTCATCTTACATCATCATCATTAATTAAAAGATATCTTATTTTATGCCTAATTATCTTTCACATAACTATAATCCAGCTTATACACAATATGACATGATTTCCTTAATTTACTATAGCTATAATTACCCATCAATTTAGGATATAAAATTGGCAATATATCAAATCAATAATTTAATATTTTTTTGAATATGTTTGAATTCCGTAATCAGTGGAAACATTAAACAATTACATACTATTTTTATCCATAATTTTTGTTATCTATTTTCAAAATCCAAATTCATAATTGATTACAAGTATTTCTTGATTATAAAACTTTGATCTTCACCATTCACAATGTTAAAATCTCATTTCTCTCATTTTATTTCTTTTCTCTCTTATTCTTTGTCTACTATTTTCCTATGTCTTTTCTTTAGTGTTTGTATCGATTATGCAGGTTTGTGTACATGTATGTGATTTATATTTTTGTTGCTTACTTTTATATATCACTAATATTTGTTTACATTGTGCATAATACCACATTTTGAACCATTTTTTTGGAGACAACAAAAACATGATAATTAAACACATATATACGCTACAATGATCGTTCTTATATGTTGATTTCGTTATATAGTAATTGCAGGTGAATTCCAAATCTTTTAGACTTGAGTTCTTGATCATAAGAGGACGTGATATCCATGAATTCAAAGTGGACAAAAAAGACAAAGGTACTCTTTTATGTTTGTGTAATGTGTCATTGATTTAAGTAATGTATTTGTACACTTTTTGTCAAATATGTTGTTGTTTAGTTAAAGTTGCTATTAATATTAGTTTATTTTGTTTTGAAAATGATGGTTAAACCAATTGTAGGTGAATCTTAAATCATATATATTGAAATTCTTGATCGGAAGAGATCGTAGTATCCATGGGCTCAATTTTCTCAAAAGAATCAACTAATGGTTAATGTTAATATAATGTATCTTTATATTAAGTGATGGATTTGCACACATTTTGTTCAATGTTATTGGTTTGATATTGGTATGATATTAGTTTGATAGATGTTCAATAATACCTTTTTTTTTGTCTGATGTTTAGTTTAGATGGTATCCATGTTTTAAAAGATTTGTATGTATGATTGCAACTTGAGATATTCATATGATTGTGATTTGAGATATTAATAAAAGTGATTAAATCATTATAAATATTAATATTTTGAAATTTCGATTATGTGTAATATCCATATCTTGAGTAGTTGCCAACAAGTTCACAAAATTTATTGTTTTTACGTAGAGTGATCACTCTTATTAAAGTTGTGATAACTTTTTTAAAATGACATGACTACATCAAATTAGAGTTTCTTTAAAACTCATTTCAAATTTTACATCATCATTATTAATAGCATGTTATCTCTTTCCTATTTATAAAAAGATTATGCAATTATCACACCATTTATTTAATATAATGTAGTCATAGTTATGAATAAATTAAGCACACGAATTTGGTGATATATCAAATAATTAAGGTAATATCTATTTATTTTCTCAATCAGTGAGAAAAAATTAAATAATTGTATTTTTTTTACCTTCATCTCAAAAAATTTGCATATAGTAAATATCTAAATCAAATCAGTATACTTCAATGATAATCAACGTCTATCAATTTCTTTCCAAATTTATCAATCCTCATAATTTCAAATTTTAAATTCACTACTCATATCTCATTTCCCGATATAAATTGAAAATAATAATAATAATAATATTTATCTTATTTCCTCTTTAATTATCTCTCTTATTTTTTCAAATTTTAAATTCCAATTTAGCTATAGATTTTAATATAACTACTTTTATTAATATGAATTGTTAATCCATACATTTTCATTCTCTTTTTCTTCTCTGTTATTTTTCTCTCTATATGTTGGAGTTTTACACACACACCCACACATGTATCTCTCTTATTTGATGATATTTTTCATGTTTCTACTAAGATACATATTTTAAAATGACGAAGAAGTCTCAATTGGTTCAAATAATCACAATTGGTTATATTGTCTATATGTTTGATGAAAATTCTTACAGAGGTTTGTTAATCTATAAGAAAGTCCTACAGTTTTAAATACAATATGTGACGTTTGTAGTATATAAATTAATAAAGTATCATATATTTATTTAGATAATTAGTTGAAGTACATACATACACAAGTAAATATGAAAATTAAATCATTGTACATATTATAATTAATTTTTTCAATCAGATCTTTCAAAAATTTCTACAACCTTACATTTTCCAAATTCAAATTCACTACTCTTATGTCATTTTTCATTGTAAACTAAAAAAATTCATTAATTTTGTTATAACCTAAACCATTTAATTTTTGCCCATTTTGACACCTACAATAGATATACGTGAATTCAATACTTTGCCTATATTATGGATCAATCTATAAACAATTTTTAAAATATAGAAATTGTTTGAAATCAATCCTTAATTTTTGTTATCATTTTTTTCAAATTCAAAATCTTGATTGCTTATACATACGTATAACTCATTATCTTAATTTTAACATAAAAATTCAATATTTTAGTTAGCTTAATGATCATTTCTTTGATCTATCCTTTTCTTTTCTCCTTTTTCATCTTCTATCTTTCTCTTATACTCAAAAGCTTTTTTGTGTGTGAGTATTTATATATGTGATTGTGTATATGAGTCATGTGTAGAACACTTCATCCAGTAACTAGCATTCCGTAAAGTTTTCTGTTAATTTTTTTTTCTAAATTTAATGGAGTATTAGCTTTAAATGATTTGAGTGCTTTAAATGAGTCCCCGTGGAGATCGGGTAGTTAGGTGAGATATTTTGATGAGAACGGTGGCAACTTTGATATAAAACCCTATTACTTACGGTATATATTCTATCTTAAACCCTGTGCGATGCACGTATTATTTTTCATAGTTGTTATTTTATTATATATGTTTTAATATTTTATTAATCACATTTATTAAAAAAAAGTAAACATGTTAAAATAGGTAAACTCTTTTAAATAATTAAAAGAATTAAAATAGATTTTAAAATAAATAAGTAAGGCTTTTCTCTTGATATTTTTGAAAAATGAAGGGTTTTAAGTAGAATAAATAGAAAATGTAACATGTTTTAGTTGAAAAAAATGTAATTTCCCGTGATATTTTTGGAAAACGAGGGGATTTTATTGAAATAATAGAAAAAGTAATGTGTTTCAATATAAAAAGGTAATCGGTTATAAATATGTATTGTTGATTAAAAGCACTAAAATAGGTTTTAAAATAGAAAATAATCTTCATTGTTCCCACAAGTGTATCCACATATATAGTTGACATAAACACATTAAAATAATATTTATAAGTGTAGGTTTTAATATGTATTACTAAAATAATATTTGCAGTATACGAAACATGGATATCCTTAACGAAGTTGCTTTAGCGATTGTTAATTCCGGCAAAATACATAAATGTATTCTTCAATACATAAGAAACATTGGTATATTTATTTAAATTGATGTTTATATCTACAGAAGGTAGACAAGATAATGTTAAATTACTGTAATTTTTTAATCAAATTGTACTTAAGTATGTATAATTGAACACTATATTGTTGTGTATAATATTGATATATGTTTGATGTGTTTAGTATATTTTGTTTTGTATATGAAATTTCTTCTATTCCATTCATTATGTTTTTCTCTATATTCATATAATATTGATATATGTTTGATGTATTTAGTATACTTTGTTTTGTATCTGAACTTTCTTCTTTTCCGTTATTTTTGTTTTTCTTTGTATTTATTTACTCATGAGGGATTTTTTCTGTTTGTATTTTCATGAATTTGTTTGCATATTTTTAAGGACCCGAATCATTACGTGCGAACTAATTGGTATGTGTATCCATGACAGAGTGTTTCAACACTGTATTCGTTGTACCACTTGATCACAAGCGTTCGTAGTATCCGTAGAATTCAATTCGTCAAAGAAATCAGGTTTTAATTCAATTAGTTTTGTTTATAATTATATTTTATTAGATTAACCTATGATATTTGTAATTTTAGTGTTCTTTTTCTCTTAGTAGTTTATGCCTATTTTAGATGTTAAAATTTTAGTATGTTCGTTTATATGTACACTTATATTTGTTTAGTTTTTTTAATTACAAAAATATGCAATATATGATTAAAAATAAATTACTTGATCTGAAATAAATATATGTACATTTTTTTGTGGATGATAATGTGCCACATATAGTAATTTTACATCCTAGGTATTTAGTTATTTTATCATCTTTTTTGTTGAGTTTTTAATTGTATAGTGTTCGAATTGTGAGGTGTCGCCGTTAGGCAACGCCGAGAAACCTTTCACTGAAATTTTTTATATTTGTATATTTTTCATATTTTGTTTATGTTTGTTTAAAATGTAATTGCATAAATAATATAATAATTTTTAATGATTTGAAACAGATTTATATACATTAATTTCATGCTAAGCATTATGATTTTCTCCAATAAATTTAATATTTATGTAATGTGTCATTGACTTATGTAATGCATATATACACTTTTTGTCGAATATATTCGTTGTTTACTTAAATTTGCTAAATATTTATTTATTTTGTGTTGAAGGTTAAAACAATTGCAGGTGAATCTCAAGTCGTATATATTAAAATTCTCGACTGGAAGAGATTGTGGTATACATGAAACTCCTGATCGGAATAGATCGTGGTATCCATGGACTCGAATTTCTCAATGGAATCAACTAATGTTAATATAATGTATTGCTATATTGGTTTGATATTGGCATGATATTAGTTTGATAGATGTTTAATCATACTTCTTTTTAAGTTTATGATATTTAGTATAATGATATCTATGTTTTAAAAGAATTGTATGTGTGATTGCAACTTGAGATATTCGTATAATTGTGACTTACTCTGTTACTCATAATTACATTTGTTTGGATTAATTTTTTATGTTTGTAATTTTAATTTTCTTTTAGTAGTTTGTGCCTCTTTCAGATGTTAAATGTTTTATATGTTTACGTGTATGCTACACTTATATTTATTTAAAATATTTTAATTATATAACATATGCAATATATAAAAATTAATTATAGTATTTTGTTATAAACAAAAATATGTACACATTTTGGTGGGTGACATTGATACTACACTTAGTAATTAACATCATATGTATTTCGTTACTTAATCTTTCTTTTTGTTGAGTTTTAAAATGTATGTGGTTCAACTTGCGAGAGATCGCTGTTAGGCGACACCGAGAAGACTTTAATTGAAGTTTTATGGCAAATTAATTACTATTTGATATATATTTTTTAATTCTAAATTTTATAATTTGTATCATCTCAACACTCAAATCATCTGATCTCATAATTTTTGAAATTTTAAAAGATCATTCAATTTCTTTTCTTTTTCGTTGATTACTCAATCAAATCTGAGTACTTAAATCAAGTGTTTTACTAATATATACATTTTTAATGGATGATATTGTGCCACATATAGTAATTTTATATCCTAAATATTTAGTTATTTTATCTTTTTTCTTTGTTGAGTTTTTAATTGTTTAGTGTTCGAATTGCGAGGTGTCGCCGTTAGGCGACGCCGAGAAACATTTCACTGATTTTTTTAAATATTTTTATATTGTTAATCAATCAATAAACGATATCCGTATAATAAACTGTTTTATATCACTCCTTAATTGTTACCACTTTTTCAACATCAAATTTTGTTTATCTAATTCTCTTTGTTCTAACATAAAAAGTCTATATATTCTTAATGAGTACCAGGGAAAAGTCTTTATTTTCAATATAAATTACGGGTACAAAAGTAATTTTCTTACTATCCCATTTATAACAATAACAAAATTTACCTATGTTTTACTTATTACAATTTGCAAGCTTATTTTGTATAAGGGTTTGCATAATTCATGAATTATCCATTTTCAGTCCAGTTCTTTAAATTGTTAATTAATCTCTCAAATCATATTAAATATCACATGATTTACAACATTTTAAATTTTAAATTACTTCCATTTATTCTTTTCCTCATAATAGTAATATGTACCTATCACATATCCTAATTTCAAGTTATCATATCTATTTATTTGATATTGATGCATAAGTTTTGTATCACATTTATATGCAATTAAAGGGATATTTAACGATCTTTGATTATTTTCAATCCACTTTAATTGTTATTTTTCTGAAATTTAAATTGTTATTGTTTTCATATCCTTGATTTTCTTCAATTTTAGATTTTTAAGATTTTCGAAACTGTGATTTTGTCACGTTTTATTAAAGATTCTATCAGCCATATATCATCATTTCACGCAATCAGTATTTATGTGATATCATACATGAATATTGTATTAGATATACACAAAATTTAAGACATGTTTAACAATCTTGATTGCTTTCTCAACATTTTTTTGTTATTACTTTCAAATTTTTGATTGTCCTCAATTTTATCCTTTTTAGATTTTAAATCCATGCATTTTCATTCTTTTCTTTTTCTCCATTTTTATTTCTCTCTGTGAGTTGGAGCTTTATATATAAACATGTATATCTCTTATTTTACGATATTTTTCATGTTTTTGTTGTGATACAGATTTTATAGTGGTGAAAAAGTCTCAATTGATTCTAATAATCATATTTTAGAGATACGTGTTCTCTAAATTAGGTAAAAATTGTTAACTTAAAATTTACGATGTTGATCTAATAATCATCTATTTCTTGGACAATTGTACAGTAATTTATTATTGTGTATATTTTGGTTATGCAGTTGATATGTTTGATGAAAAGTTTGACAGAAGTTTGTTGACAATTTTAAATATAATATACGACTTGACTGCTCACTCGGGCTAATCTTCGTCCTCTCCACATATTTTTCATATGTTTATGTTTATTTGTTTAATCAGAAATTTGTTATCTACGTTTATTTTTTGTAAATTTAGTTTCATATTTTGTCGAATAATATTTCATTTTTATTTGTGTTTAACGTGACACCAAACTTGACCATCAAAAATCTATTTTTTTAATGTATGTTCATAATGTAAATACATATATAATATAATGATTTTTAATTATTTTGAACTGATTTATATATTTTAACTGCATGTTAATCAATATTATTTTCTCCCTTAAATTTAATATATTTTGACGCTATTTTTTCAAGGTTGAACAAGTTGCACAATGTATATATTGGTCCAATAAAAATTTCAATCTTTTTTAGCTTTTTTGATACAATGTACTCCTCCGTCTCACTAATATTGGCCCTCCTAATTTTTATACGCATTTTTTGTTGCAAATAAAATATATTTCCATTTTTTCAAAATTTTCCTTTTCCGAATTAATATTTTAAGAGTAAATTTTAATTCTGAAAAAAAAGTTACGAAACTATATTTTATTTTCACCGAAAAAAATGTGGTAAAATAAACATGGCAAATATTAGTGGGACGGGGGAGTATATAAAATTATGGTCGTCGTCAATGAAAAACCTTCTAACTCAAAATTTTATATGTCTTTTTATACGATTCTTTTTTTATGCATGCCTACAATGCAAGTAAAGTATGTGATATAATAAAATTTTAGTAATGCTGAACAAATTTATCATCACTTTCCAAATAAATAAATAAAAAGAATCAGAAATCTGAGAATAGTTCGATGCAAATCTTTTTATCAAAAAAATTAATTTATTCTAATTTATTTTGTATTTTGTATTTATTTTGTATTTATTGTTTATTTAAGAATTGAAGTCTTAACTCTACTAACAATGAGTATAATAATACAAAAAAATTATTTTGCACTAACTTTTACAATTTTCATCATTTTCAGAGTCACATTATCTTAATTACATTATTCTTATCTCATTATTACATACCAAAAATTACTAAGTTTAATTATTTTTATTTATTATTGTTAATATATTGTGGATAAATAGAAGTTAGATTAAAAAATTATATTTTTAAAAATATATTGTATCATATTTCTTACGTTTTTTATATATGATACAAGTTATCGCAAACGGCGATGCCGAGAAATCTTTCTCTATAAAATTACTTCAAAATTATTGTACTTTACATACTTTCATTCTTATATAGCATGGAACAAAATAGTATGTAAAACAGTTCAAAATTTAAATAATTTTATAGATATTGTTTTTTTAATTTATTCAAAATGCATGTATAATATATTACTTACATTAATTACAGAGATTAGGAATAAAGATCAAAGCATGGTGACGCTATTCCCAAGTTACTGTCCGAAAATTTTATAAAACTTTATATGTTTCGCTTCCCATATTATTTTTTTCCAAATGACAACGTGTGAATTAGATCAGCATCAGACGGGTTGCAATAAATGTTTTATACATTTAATTTTTGTTCGTCAAAATTTTTAATTTTTTTAATTAATTTTTCATAACTTCTCATTCAAATAAAGTTATAGAGATTGTCAATATTGATTTCCAAAATATAAATTTTATCAATGTTGATTGTAATGAGATTTTTTATGTAAATTCTAACCAGTTTGCATGAATCCGAAGAGAATAAAATTGGAAAGTACATAAAAAAATTTGAAGACCTTTAATTTGCGGCAAGAAAAATAAGCATATCAAGGTTACTTAATTTTATAATTGTTTTATAATTATTTACCTTTATTTTTAATTCATGTGTCCAACATACTTTATAAATTTTACTAACAAATCTCCATTAATTTTAATTACTATTATTTCTTCTTTTAAATTTATTTTTCTTCTATATTATATTTTGTGTTATTCTATATATAAATTACTATCATTTTAAATCCTAAATTTTCAATATAAATGAAATATTATAATTAACTTAAATATATTTTAAATATTTCACCCGTGTGCGTAGCACGGGCTAATTCCCTAGTATAATTAATTTACATTGACACTTTAATACATTTATTTATCGATATGTATCCTACATTCCAATGTGACTTTCGGTTTCCAAATATTTGCTATATAAAGCTAAGAGATCTGCAGAAGCAGGACAAGTAGAAATACCCATACAAATAACAAAATACACAATGGGTTTTTGGAGTGGTATCAAAAGATTTGCAAATGATTGTCTTAAAAAAATAAGAAGCATGGCAAGTTTCTTTCCGAGTAAAATACGAACTATGGACGACGTAACTGCTGCTGTTGTTGGACTAGCTGCGAAGGAAGTAAAATCAAGACTTTCACTTGGTCGAAGAGTTATGAGAGCTCTATTTGATTTCGTTTTCAGGGATGCGTATGGGGAAGACGCTGCTGTACGGGAAGAAAAATTTGATCTGTTCATGTTATGTATTAGTTTTCTATTGTTTGTGCTTTTTGAGATTTAAGTTAATTTGTAATGTCATGTTTTATTATGAATTTATGTCGAGCATGTAGTTGAACTATGAACAAATCAATTATCAATAGACTGTTTTTATTAACAATTAATCATATTTAATGTAAACTATATATGTTTCACGATTCAATGGTTCTACCTAGGTGATTCAATGGTTCTAACTAGTAGGTGATTGATTTTGTTGTTCCATGGTGACTTTCGCAGTGCCGTAGATATGTGTAGAGGGGGACATCAGACATGATATTGTACAATTTATCCCACAAAGACTTCAGTTGAGTAAAGTAGGAAGAAACATTCATACCTTCCTGTTTTAGAGGTGAACTAGATTGTTTTTGTTGTTAACTTTTGGGCTTATTGGAATAGAAAAACGTTCCCGTGGATCTGTCCAAACTTGAGCTGCAGTATCGGCATAAGGAATGCTAGACCTGATTTCAGGAAAAACTGAGTTGAGAATCCAACTGTTGACTGGAACACTGCATTGTTTCCAATCAGTAGTAATATTACTGGTTGATTTTGGTTTTGCAGAGAACCATCAACCAAGCAGTATCTGCTTTTAGCTCGTAGAGACATGGGAATTGCATGACTCCAGCAGCCATAGTTACCAGCCGTTGAAAGAGAAGTCATGAAGACTATAGAAGGACTATAGAATGGAACCAATGGGAGTGAGGTAACATGTCGAGTAATTGACGAATGACAAGAAAAGTTTGATATACTTATTTTATTTTGGTAGAATACATAATCACCTACCATATTTCTTTTAAAAATAATTTTTTTTAAAAAAAAGGAGAATACCATCATTTTACTCAAATATTAAAGTAATATTAAAAACAAAATATATATTGGATTTATGTAAAAGAATTTTTAACTCAAAATTAGAAAATTATGTAACACAATGGTTAAAAGGATGAATTATTTAAATGAGATTAGCGGTCTAATTCACCACAAGAAGTAAGTAAATTAACTCATTTTTTCCCATTAAATAAGAGTGACAATTTGTTTTCAAAATTGGTTTTACGTACCATATTAGAAAATTAATATACAAAATTTCAAAAATAATGTGAATCGCCATTATTTTACTTTAAAATTAAAGTAATAATAAAAGTATGATAAATGAGAGGTCGAGTTTATGTAAAATGATTTTTAAATAGAAACAAAATAACAATGTAGCACGAAAGGGTATAATTGTACTTTCACGAGGGATTTATTGGCTCAAAATATCCCTAAATTATCCCCCTTGTTCTCCTATTATATATAGAATGTATTTTATCGCATATAGAATTTTTTGTAAGAAAAAAAATCATATCTCACGTATAAATTCTATCTCACATACAATTTTACTTTATTTTTATAAAATATTTAAAAATATATAATATTATTATTATTGCACTAAAATATATTATATTATTATTATATCCGTTAGAATCAGATCACCATTAGACCTGATTATAATCACTTAGTTGTTGAATTAAAATATCAATCTCAATCAATTTTATACCCCGAATTGGTTAATTATCTTAATCTACCTTATTACGAACCATCTACCCACTCTCAAAACTCCATGTATCATTCTCCTCCTATATAATTTGAGTATAATTCTTAGTTTTATATTTGATCAAGTTGAAAATGTGCATTTTTTTAAAAATTCTTTTTTTTACTCCCAAAATAATTTGCTCTCACAACGATTTGTTATTGACTTATTCACTTAACTATATCGCAATTTGAGTATAATTTATGTTTAGCTTCTTATCAATACACACATAATTTGCACAATTATTGGATGCCACATACAAATACAAGAATAATTTAAGTTTTTAATATTTTATAATTTTGAACTTATTTCCCAAATGTCCTATTTAAAATAATTCTTAATATTTCTAACTACATATCTATATATAATCCAATTAAATTTACATATCAGCCTATTTCTTATATGAAAATACGATAGAAAACTTAAAAACTTGTATCTATATGTATGTATGTCTGAACCGGTGTTTGTGAGTAAAACTTTTTTTCTATTTTAAAAATGGAAGAACTGAAACTTAAAAATGAGAACGTCCACAGCTTCATCTTGAATGTGTAAAATACAAGAATTTAAAGACCGAATACTAGAGGTGGTAGAGGTGGTAGCTACAAGATAAGTGTCACTGATACTTTAACTCCACTTCTCTAAGGTACTGCATGACCTCCTAATAAAACGCTACTAACTCTGCCCTAGTCTAGCTGACTCTTTCAAACTAAAAACAAACAAAAACAAATATTTAAATAATAAGTTTAAGATTAAATTCCAACAATCACCCGCTTAATCTTAAACTTGTCATCAACCCATTTGGCTTTCAACTTAGCACATTTGGCTTTCAACTTAGCCTGTTTGGCTTTTAACTTCACTACCCATCTGGCACTTCTTATTTGCCCATTTAGCATGACTTATTTGCCCATCTGGCACGTCTTCTTTCTGTCTATAACAACGTTGGTTCATCATCCTCGATCTGTGCAAGGTTTACTTCTTGTCTCTATTCTCGATCTCCTCGTGGTTTATAACATTCTGCAGCATAGTGTTCATAGGTGTTGCAGTTGCAACACTTTATCCTGCTCTTGTCACGTCCAGTGTTCTTAAAATTGTTCTGAGAAGTGTTCTCGTCACTGTTCTGTTCAGCTTTCCCTTGGTGCGTTCGAGAACTGTTCCCAGGTCTGTTCTGGAAACCACATATGCCATGTAATACTCCTATTTCTAATATTGCCTTCCACTCTTCCTGAGTTAGAAACAGTTGATTCCTATTGTCTTCAACATGCCCATGAATTCTCTCTTCATGAGCTTTCAAATGCCCTATTGTCTCATCTACTCTCATCTTCTCTAAATCCCCAAATTGCTCAATCGTTGAAGCAATCTGCAAAAACTTTGATGGGACTACCCGTAATAGCTTCTTTACCACATGGGCTTCTTCCATCTATTCTCCCAAAGCCCGTATATTGGTTATAATACCGTTGAGTTTCATAGTGAAATCATCAAGTTGCTCAATTTACTTCATATTTAATGATTCAAACTCAGCTTTTAACGTTTGCACTTTTGCGACTTTCACTCGATCTTCTCCCGTCCACATCATTTTTATCGCGTCCCAAGCTTCCTTGGCGAATTTCTTCTCAGAAATTAACAGCAACATAGCTTCTTGGATGCCTTCGTAAATTGCAACCATTACAATCTTATCTGTCTTCACTGTAATAGCTACTTTCGACTCGTCGGGTTCCACAACCTCCCACACTCCTTGGGATTGTATGAACACCTTTATCTTCAACGACCATGTCGTGTTGTTATTTCTCGCCAACATCGGGTAGCTCAAACCAACAAACCAGTCTTTGTTCTAGGGTGTCTCCGTCGTTGTCATCTTTGGCATAAACTTGGGAATAAACAACCCTCAAGCTCTGTTACCAAATGTAGAAAACCTAAAAACCTGTATCTATATGTATGTACATATGAGCACTGGTTTTTGTGAGCAAAGCTCTTTTTTGTATTAAAAATGGAAGAACTGGAACTTATAAATGAGAACGTCCAGAGCTTCATCTTGAACGTGTACAATACAAGAATTTAAAGACTGAATAGTAGAGGTGGTAGCTATAAGATATGTGTCACTCCTACTTTAACTCCACTTCTCTAACATACTGCATGACCTCCTAATAAAACACTACTAACTTTGACCTAGTCTAGTTGACTCTTTCAAACTAAATACAACGGACTAAATTTACTTAAATAAAAACAAACAAAAACAAATATTTAAATAATAAGTTTTATATTATATTCCAACAATCACCCCCTTAATCTTAAACTTGTCATCAACCTGTTTGGCTTTCAACTTAGCCCGCTTGGCTTTTAACTTCACTGCCCATATGACACTTCTTATTTGCCCATTTGGCATGACTTATTTGCCCATCTGGCATGTCTTCTTTCTGTCTATAACAATGTTGGTTCATCATCCTCGATATGTGCAAGATTTACTTCTTGGCCATGTTCTCGATCTCGTTGTGGTTTATACCATTCTGCAACATAGTGTCCATAGGTGTTGCAGTTGTAACACTTTATCCTAGTCTTGTCACGTCCAGTGTTCTTAAAATTGTTCTGAGAAGTGTTCTCATCACTGTTATGTTCAGCTTTCCCTTGGTGCATTCTAGAACTGTTCCCAAGTCTGTTCTGGAAACCACATTTGTCATGTAATCCTCCCATTTCTAATTTTGCCTTCCACTCTTACTAAGTTAAAAGTAGATGATTCCTATTGTCTTCAACATGCCCATGAATCCTCTTTGCATGAGCTTTCAAATGCCCTATTGTCTCTTCTACTCTCATCTTCTCTAAATCCCTAAATTGCTCAATCGTTGAAGCAATCTCCAAAAACTTTGATGGGACTACCCGTAATAGCTTCTTTACCACATGGGCTTCTTCCATCTATTCTCCCAAAGCCCGTATATTGGTTACAATACCATTAAGTTTCATAGTGAAATCATCAAGTTGCTCAATTTCCTTCGTATTTAATGATTCAAACTCAGCTTTTAACGTTTGCACTTTTGCGACTTTCACTCGATCTTCTCCCGTCCACATCATTTTTATCGCGTTCCAAGCTTCCTTGGCGAATTTCTTCTCAGAAATTAACAACAACATAGCTTCTTGGATGCCTTCGTAAATTGCAACCATTACAATCTTATCTGTCTTCACTGTAATAGCTACTTTCGACTCGTCGGGTTCCACAACCTCCCACACTCCTTGGGATTGTATGAACACCTTTATCTTCAACGACCATGTCGTGTTGTTATTTCTCGCCAACATCGGGTAGCTCAAACCAACAAACCGGTCTTTGTTCTAGGGTGTCTCCGTCGTTGTCATCTTTGGCATAAACTTGGGAATAAACAACCCTCAAGCTCTGTTACCAAATGTAGAAAACCTAAAAACCTGTATCTATATGTATGTACATATGAGCACTGGTTTTTGTGAGCAAAGCTCTTTTTTGTATTAAAAATGGAAGAACTGGAACTTATAAATGAGAACATCCAGAGCTTCATCTTGAACGTGTACAATACAAGAATTTAAAGACTGAATAGTAGAGGTGGTAGCTATAAGATATGTGTCACTCCTACTTTAACTCCACTTCTCTAACATACTGCATGACCTCCTAATAAAACACTACTAACTTTGACCTAGTCTAGTTGACTCTTTCAAACTAAATACAGTGGACTAAATTTATTTAAATAAAAACAAACAAAAACAAATATTTAAATAATAAGTTTTATATTATATTCCAACAATCACCCTCTTAATCTTAAACTTGTCATCAACCTGTTTGGCTTTCAACTTAGCCCGCTTGGCTTTTAACTTCACTGCCCATATGACACTTCTTATTTGCCCATTTGGCATGACTTATTTGCCCATCTGGCACGTCTTCTTTCTGTCTATAACAATGCTGGTTCATCATCCTCGATATGTGCAAGATTTACTTCTTGGCCATGTTCTCGATCTCGTTGTGGTTTATACCATTCTGCAACATAGTGTCCATAGGTGTTGCAGTTGTAACACTTTATCCTGGTCTTGTCACGTTCAGTGTTCTTAAAATTGTTCTGAGAAGTGTTCTCATCACTGTTATGTTCAGCTTTCCCTTGGTGCATTCTAGAACTGTTCCCAAGTCTGTTCTGGAAACCACATTTGTCATGTAATCCTCCCATTTCTAATTTTGCCTTCCACTCTTACTAAGTTAAAAGTAGATGATTCCTATTGTCTTCAACATGCCCATGAATACTCTTTGCATGAGCTTTCAAATGCCCTATTGTCTCTTCTACTCTCATCTTCTCTAAATCCCCAAATTGCTCAATCGTTGAAGCAATCTGCAAAAACTTTGATGGGACTACCCGTAATAGCTTCTTTATCACATGGGCTTCTTCCATCTATTCTCCCAAAGCCCGTATATTGGTTACAATACCATTAAGTTTCATAGTGAAATCATCAAGTTGCTCAATTTCCTTCATATTTAATGATTCAAACTCAGCTTTTAACGTTTGCACTTTTGCGACTTTCACTCGATCTTCTCCCATCCACATCATTTTTATCGCGTCCCAGGCTTCCTTGGTGAATTTCTTCTCAGAAATTAACAGCAACATAGCTTCTTGGATGCCTTCGTAAATTGCAACCATTACAATCTTATATGTCTTCACTGTAATAGGTACCTTCGACTCGTCGGGTTCCACTACCTCCCACACTCCTTGGGATTGTATGAACACCTTCATCTTCAACGACCATGGCGTGTAGTTATTTCTCGCCAACATCGGGTAGCTCAAACCAACAAACCATCTTTGTTCTAGGGTTTCTCCGTCGTTGTCATCTTTGGCATAAACTTGGGCATAAACAACCCTCAAGCTCTGTTACCAAATGTAGAAAACTTAAAAACTTGTATATATATGTATGTACATATAAGAACTGGTTTTTGTGAGCAAAGCTCTTTTTTGTATTAAAAATGGAAGAACTGAAACTTATAAATGAGAACGTCCAGAGCTTCCTCTTGAACGTGTACAATACAAGAATTTAAAGACTGAATACTAGAGGTGGTAGCTACAAGATAAGTGTCACTCCTACTTTAACTCCACTTCTCTAACATACTGCGTGACCTCCTAATAAAACACTACTAACTTTGACCTAGTCTAGCTGACTCTTTCAAACTAAATACAGCGGACTAAATTTATTTAAATAAAAACAAACAAAAACAAACATTTAAATAATAAGTTTTATATTATATTCCAAGAATCACCCCCATAATCTTAAACTTGTCATCAACCTGTTTGGCTTTCAACTTAGCCCGTTTGGCTTTTAACTTCACTTCCCATCTGACACTTCTTATTTGCCCATCTGGCATGACTTATTTGCCCATCTGGCACGTCTTCTTTCTGTCTAGAACAATGATGGTTCATCATCCTCGATATGTGCAAGATTTACTTCTTGGCCATGTTCTCGATCTCGTTGTGGTTTATACCATTCTGCAATATAGTGTCCATAGGTGTTGCAGTTGTAACACTTTATCCTGGTCTTGTCACGTCCAGTGTTCTTAAAATTGTTCTGAGAAGTGTTCTCATCACTGTTCTGTTCAGCTTTCCCTTGGTGCATTCTAGAACTGTTCCCAAGTCTGTTCTGGAAACCACATTTGTCATGCAATCCTCCCATTTCTAATTTTGCCTTCCACTCTTACTAAGTTAGAAGTAGATGATTCCTATTTTCTGCAACATGCCTATGAATCCTCTTTGCATGAGCTTTCAAATGCCCTATTGTCTCTTCTACTCTCATCTTCTCTAAATCCCCAAATTGCTCAATCGTTGAAGCAATCTGCAAAAACTTTGATGGGACTACCCGTAATAGCTTCTTTACCACATGGGCTTCTTTCATCTATTCTCCTAACGCCCGTATATTGGTTACAATACCGTTAAGTTTCCTTGTGAAATCATCAAGTTGCTCAATTTCCTTCATATTTAATGATTCAAACTCAGCTTTTAACGTTTGCACTTTTGCGACTTTCACTCGATCTTCTCCCATCCACATCATTTTTATCGCGTCCCAAGCTTCATTGGTGAATTTATTCTCAGAAATTAACAGCAACATAGCTTCTTGGATGCCTTCGTAAATTGCAACCATTACAATCTTATCTGTCTTCACTATAATAGCTACCTTCGACTCGTCGGGTTCCACAACCTCCCACACTCCTTGGGATTGTATGAACACCTTCATCTTCAACGACCATGGCGTGTAGTTATTTCTCGCCAACATCGGGTAGCTCAAACCAACAAACCAGTCTTTGTTCTAGGGTGTCTCCGTCTTTGTCATCTTTGGCATAAACTTGGACATAAACAACCCTCAAGATCTGTTACCAAATGTAGAAAATCTAAAAACCTGTATGTATATGTATATACATATGAGAACTGGTTTTTGTGATCAAAGCTCTCTTTTGTATTAAAAATGGAAGAACTGAAACTTATAAATGAGAACGTCCAGACACTACAAGAAAGTAAGGCTAAATTCGACAGAATAAATTCGACAGACACCAAATTCGACATATATCAGCTGAAAATTAAGACTGCGGCTAAATTCGACACAATTCTGTCGCAATTAGTTTCTGTCGAAATTATTCTGTCGAATTTAGTACTAAATTCGACAGAAATTTTTATTATGTCGCATTTTCAATACTAAATTCGACAGAATTGTTTGTACTGTCGAAATTAGAACCCACCAAAAAAAAGCGGGAACAATCCCACCAAAAATATTAATTTCAGATTTCAAACTTCGACCGAATTCTGTCGAATTTAACTTTTAGTTTTTGTGGGAATATTGCCGCCGAAATTTTTCAGACCGTTCAAAACTATATTCGACAGTTTTTAGTCGCATTTATAAAAGTGACAGAATTCCGTCGAAGGTTTATTTTTGCAATTTTAAAAAAAACGTTATTAAATAATGAAATGTGAATAAATAACATGAAAAAAAATCAATAATTAAATTAATAATATTAAAAAACGTGGGCCCCACAAAATTTTTCTAATTTTCAATTAAAAATTAATTAATAATTAATTGATAATTAATTAATAATTAATTTTTTATTAAACATAATATTAAAAAACATGGGCCCCACGAGTGGGCCCCGCGGAGTTAAGTGGGCCCTAATAATTTTTCTAATTTTCAATTAAAAATTAATAAAAAAATTAATGAATAATTAATTAGTAATTAATTTTTAATTCAAAATAATATTGAAAAACGTGGGACCCATGAGTGCCCTAAACCCTAAACCCGAACCCTAAACCCGAATAATTTTTTAATTGATTTATTCGACGATCCAACCGTACGGATGTTAATCGGTACTCATTCTAGGGTTGGGAAAAATTAATCAAAAAATATGAATGTCCGATTATGCCGCATCTTTCCAGAAACGTTGGAATAGTACTGCTTCGAGGAACTGGACATGTCTCAAATTCACTGAATAATTTTTTCAATTGATTTTTTCGACGATCCAACCGTACGGATGTTAATAGGTAGTCATTCTAGTGTTGGGAAAAAATAAAAAAAATATAAATGTCCAGTTATGCCGCATCTTTCCAGAAATCTCCAACCGTACTAATTGATTTAGTAGTTTCCTACTAAAATCTCCAACCAAATTAATTTTTTATCTTTTGAAAATTTGGGAATATCATTAAATTATATATATGTTGACATCCGTACGGTTGGATCATCGAGAAATAATTTTAAAAAAATAGAAACAACAATCCGTGACAAAACAGTAGTTACGAGTACTAGTCAATATAGTAGTAATCTACTAAGATCTCTGACCAAATTAATTTTTTAATTTTTAAAAATTTGGGAATATCATTAAATTAGATATATCTTGACATCCGTACGGTTGGATCGTCGAGAAATAATTTTAAAAAAATAGAAACAACAATCCGTGACAAAACAGTAGTTACGAGTACTAGTCAATATAGTAGTAATCTACTAAGATCTCTGACCAAATTAATTTTTTAATTTTTAAAAATTTGGGAATATCATTAAATTAGATATATCTTGACATCTGTACGGTTGGATCGTCGAGAAATAATTTTAAAAAAATAGAAACAACAATCCGTGACAAAACAGTAGTTACGAGTACTAGTCAATATAGTAGTAATCTACTAAGATCTCTGACCAAATTAATTTTTTAATTTTTAAAAATTTGGGAATATCATTAAATTAGATATATCTTGACATCCGTACGGTTGGATCGTCGAGAAATAATTTTCAAAAAATAGAAACAACAATCCGTGACAAAACAGTAGTTACGAGTATTAGTCAATATAATAATGATCTACTAAGATCTGTGGCCAAATTAATTTTTTATCTTTTGAAAATTTGGGAATAATATTAAATTAGATTTATATTGACATCCGTACGGTTGGATCGTCGAGAAATATGTTTTAAAAAATAGAAATAATAATTTGTGACAAAGCACTAGTTACGAGTATTAGTCAATATAATAATGATCTACTAAGATCTCCAACCTAATTAATTTTTTATTTTTTGAAAATTTGGGAATAACATTAAATTAGATTTATAACTTTAATCCATATTTATTTTACTCTATATTAGGAATAGAAAATTAAAAATTCTGTTTGATAACATGTGTCAATGTGTTATTGGTGGACAACATAGCACATGGATTGTGCTTCTTTAATCAATTTCTAACCCTTGATTAAAACAAAAAAAAACACACATCCAACGATTCATATTTTATCCCATTAATTAAACCATTTAATCCCCCCCCCTCTCTCTCTCTCTCTCCTCTCTCTCTCTCTCTCTCTCTCTCTCTCTCTCTCTCTCTCTCTCTCTCTCTCTCTCTCTCTCTCTCTCTCTCTCTCTCTCTCTCTCTCTCTCTCTCTCTCTCTCTCTCTACATATACATATACATATACATAATATTTAATCTTCAAAAATTCACATCTCTCAATCTACTCATCCAAAATTAGTGATTTATATATGTATGTATTCTACAAATCGAGCTCTATACATTGATATAAATATTTTTTGATTTTTATCAAATATTTTTCTGGGTAATATTTGAAGTTTAATTCGGGTTGGAGGTTTGATGAAGTTTTTGATGATTTTGAGGCTGCAAGATTGAATGTTGGTGCTTGTTTATGCTTAGTTATTAATTTCATAATTTTCCGGGCACTTTTTATTTCGCCGGAAAATTCTTGAGGTGGCCGGAATTAACAATTATAATTTTTTTTTTGATTTTCAATTTTGTCTATTGTATATATCGTCGGATGCTTGGATACATATATTAAATTGAGAATTTTTCAGATTTGTTTTGACTCATCGGAAAATGTTTGGTTTACCGGAATATGGGTTTTAGTTTTCGTTTTTAAATTATGTTTAGGTGAATATTTAGATCGTTGGATTTACCTACTGATATGTTAATTTGGTAATTTTTGGAGATGTTTTTGGTTCACCGGAACAGTAACTCCGGGGGGTTCAAATGGATTTTTTTGGTAGCGGCAGAAGCTGCTGTTTTTTTTTAAATTCCGGCACTTTAAATTCGATCAGATTTGGTCGAATTTAGCTTTTTAAATTCGACCAGATTCAGTCGTTTTTAGCATGTTAAATTCGACCAGATTTGGTCGAATTTAGCACTTCAGGCGGTAAAATTTAAATTTTTTGAATTTTTCACCAAAATTTAAAATTTTCAAACTTTTGAAATTTGGCGCCTGAAGTGCTAATTTCGACCAGATTTGGTCGAATTTAACAATATCAATTTTGACCAAAGTTAGTCGAATTTAGCATACTAAATTCGACCGATTTACTAAATTCGACGCGAGCATTTTCGACAAACACATTTTCTGTCGAATTTAGTTAAATTCGACAAAATTCCGTCGAATTTAATTAAATTCGACAGAATTTTTCTTGCCGAATTTAGCCGTTTTTCTTGTAGTGAGAGCTTCATCTTGAACGTGTACAATACAAGAATTTAAAGACTGAATACTAGAGGTGGTAGCTACAAGATATGTGTCACTCCTACTTTAACTCCACTTCTGTAACATACTGCATGACCTCCTAATAAAACACTACTAACTTTGACCTAGTCTAGCTGACTCTTTCAAACTAAATACAACGGACTAAATTTATTTAAATAAAAACAAACAAAAACAAATATTTAAATAATAAGTTTTATATTATATTCCAACAATCACCCCCTTAATCTTAAACTTGTCATCAACCTGTTTGGCTTTCAACTTAGCCCGTTTGGCTTTTAACTTCACTTCCCATCTGACACTTCTTATTTGCCCATCTGGCATGAATTATTTGCCCATCTGGCACGTCTTCTTTCTTTCTATAACAATGTTGGTTCATCATCCTCGATATGTGCCAGATTTACTTCTCGGCCATGTTCTCGATCTCGTTGTGGTTTATACCATTCTGCAACATAGTGTCCTTAGGTGTTGCAGTTGTAACACTTTATCCTGGTCTTGTCACGTCCAGTGTTCTTCAAATTGTTCTGAGAAGTGTTCTCATCACTGTTCTGTTCAGCTTTCCCTTGGTGCATTCTAGAACTGTTCCCAAGTCTGTTCTGGAAACCACATTTGTCATGTAATCCTCCCATTTCTAATTTTTCCTTCCACTCTTACTAAGTTAGAAGTAGATGATTCCTATTGTCTTCAACATGCCCATGAATCCTCTTTGCATGAGCTTTCAAATGCCCTATTGTCTCTTCTACTCTCATATTCTCTAAATCCCCAAATTGCTCAATCGTTGCAGCAATCTGCAAAAACTTTGACGGGACTACCCGTAATAGCTTCTTTACCACATGGGCTTCTTCCATCTATTCTCCCAAAGCCCATATATTGGTTACAATACCGTTAAGTTTCATAGTGAAATCATCAACTTGCTTAATTTCCTTCATATTTAATGATTCAAACTCAGCTTTTAACGTTTGCACTTTTGCGACTTTCACTCGATCTTCTCCCATCCACATCATTTTTATCGCGTCCCAAGCTTCCTTGGTGAATTTCTTCTCAAAAATTAACAGCAACATAGCTTCTTGGATGCCTTCGTAAATTGCAACCATTACAATCTTATATGTCTTCACTGTAATAGCTACCTTCGACTTGTTGGGTTCCACAACCTCCCACACTCCTTGGGACTGTATAAACACCTTCATCTTCAATGACCATGTCGTGTAGTTATTTCTCGCCAACATCGGGTAGCTCAAACCAACAAACCAGTCTTTGTTCTAGGGTGTCTCCGTCGTTGTCATCTTTGGCATAAACTTGGGCATAAACAACCCTCAAGCTCTGTTACCAAATGTAGAAAACCTAAAAACCTGTATCTATATGTATGTTGTTCGCACAAAAACACGCAAGCGCACGTGGTCACAAGTAGTATATAGATAAATCAAGTTCGTTCCCACAAGGACTGGTTTAGGTTGCTATAGTCATGCACTTATGCACCAATGTATGGTTATTACTCACTGCTAAGATAAGTATCAAAATTTGTTTTGTTTAACTAATTAACTAGCACTTAACAAGATTATATTAACTAAAGAGAATAACTTGTGAATTACTAATATGGATAAAACATGGGATTCCAACATCATTACTTACTTCATCTAGAGTCTTTTGTTCTTAATCTCTGCATATGACGGTTGTGACAACTAATCAGATAACACGAAACTAGTATACGCTACCTTTCAGTATACGTATACCCTACCACTTAAACATCCACAATAAAGATAGAAGTTAATTGGACACCAAATATGCTTAGTCCCTATATGTCTATAGAGATTGAAAACATAGTGGGTTAATGAGCAAGTTATCTATTCAGATTACATAAGGTAGATGAAATGGTTAAAATCATCCACGGATCATGCATGATAATTATACATGAACTTATGCTAGCATGGGTAGTTCTAAATCCCTATATCCACTTTCGCAATCAATAGAGATTAACAAACAATCATGAATGATAGCTACGCATCCACAACGAATAAGCACAACCATGATAGGAAATCAATTAGCCATCACACACAGAATATATAAAAACAATTAACCACTAAACTCCATAAGAAACTCCGTTAGAATCCCACGATAACGATTAGTTCATGAATGAACCGTTCATCATCGCGGGTTCTAATGAAAACATGATATAAAAACTAAGTCTTGAATTGATAATTGAAAAGCAAATAGTATCAATAGTAACAAAGGTTTTAAACTGAAAAGAAGAATCCAAGTATCGCCTAATTAAGAAGAATACAAAGATTGAATGAATATAGATCTTCTCCAATTAGCCTCTCCCTTGTTCTCCTCGATAGATACTTCATAATAAAAATAGAATTAGGGTCGTCGCCTCCTAAAACGTCCACAAGTATTGATAGATGCCTCAGGTTTGACCAGTCAATGCCCTAATATCAAAATCAGAGCAAAACAGAAATTGGGCCAGAGGGGGTGACGCGGCCGCCCCACTAGTGGCGCGGGCGCCCCACATTTCTCCTGCCAAAGTGGCGCGGCCGCCCCACTAGTGGCGCGGGCGCCCCACTTGTCCTGACAGAAAATTTCATTCTCTTCGCGTGGACTGTAAGATCGTCAAAATCGGACTTCTAGAACTCAAGATATGGCCCAAACAGTGTAGCCAGCCCACCTAGTCCAATAAATCCGAATGTCCATCTAATTAAGCACAAAAATCTCTAGCTTCCTTCTTCCTTAACATCAACACCACCACATTTAGCAATAAAAACAAGCACCTTGCTCCAATTTAGCACACATGCACAAAACACTCCAAACGGATCATAACACCACATACTTGAGGCCAAGACAGTCAATTTAAGCCGATTCGAAGCGTTCCAAGTAGATATAAAACCCACTTATCATATGTACATATAAGAACTGGTTTTTGGGAGCAAAGCTCTTTTTTGTATTAAAAATGGAAGAACTGAAACTTATAAATGAGAACGTCCAGAGCTTCCTCTTGAACGTGTACAATACAAGAATTTAAAGACGGAATACTAGAGGTGGTAGCTACAAGATAAGTGTCACTCCTACTTTAACTCCACTTCTCTAACATACTGCGTGACCTCCTAATAAAACACTACTAACTTTGACCTAGTCTAGCTGACTCTTTCAAACTAAATACAGCGGACTAAATTTATTTAAATAAAAACAAACAAAAACAAACATTTAAATAATAAGTTTTATATTATATTCCAAGAATCACCCCCATAATCTTAAACTTGTCATCAACTTGTTTGGCTTTCAACTTAGCCCGTTTGGCTTTTAACTTCACTGCCCATCTGACACTTCTTATTTGCCCATCTGGCATGACTTATTTGCCCATCTGGCACGTCTTCTTTCTGTCTAGAACAATGATGGTTCATCATCCTCGATATGTGCAAGATTTACTTCTTGGCCTTGTTCTCGATCTCGTTGTGGTTTATACCATTCTGCAATATAGTGTCCATAGGTGTTGCAGTTGTAACACTTTATCCTGGTCTTGTCACGTCCAGTGTTCTTCAAATTGTTCTGAGAAGTGTTCTCATCACTGTTCTGTTCAGCTTTCCCTTGGTGCATTCTAGAACTGTTCCCAAGTCTGTTCTGGAAACCACATTTGTCATGCAATCCTCCCATTTCTAATTTTGCCTTCCACTCTTACTAAGTTAGAAGTAGATGATTCCTATTGTCTTCAACATGCCCATGAATCCTCTTTGCATGAGCTTTCAAATGCCCTATTGTCTCTTCTACTCTCATCTTCTCTAAATCCCCAAATTGCTCAATCGTTGAAGCAATCTGCAAAAACTTTGACGGGACTACCCGTAATAGCTTCTTTACCACATGGGCTTCTTCCATCTATTCTCCCAAAGCCCATATATTGGTTACAATACCGTTAAGTTTCATAGTGAAATCATCAACTTGCATAATTTCCTTCATATTTAATGATTCAAACTCAGCTTTTAACGTTTGCACTTTTGCGACTTTCACTCGATCTTCTCCCATCCACATCATTTTTATCGCGTCCCAAGCTTCCTTGGTGAATTTCTTCTCAGAAATTAACAGCAACATAGCTTCTTGGATGCCTTCATAAATTGCAACCATTACAATCTTATATGTCTTCACTGTAATAGCTACCTTCGACTCGTTGGGTTCCACAACCTCCCACACTCCTTGGGACTGTATGAACACCTTCATCTTCAATGACCATGTCGTATAGTTATTTCTCGCCAACATCGGGTAGCTCAAACCAACAAACCAGTCTTTGTTCTAGGGTGTCTCCGTCGTTGTCATCTTTGGCATAAACTTGGGCATAAACAACCCTCAAGTTCTGTTACCAAATGTAGAAAACCTAAAAATCTGTATCTATATGTATGTACATATGAGAACTGGTTTTTGTGCACAAAGCTCTTTTTTGTATTAGAAATGGAAGAACTGAAACTTATAAATGAGAACGTCCAGAGCTTCATCTTGAATGTGTACAATATAAGAATTTAAAGACCGAATACTAGAGGTGGTAGCTACAAGATAGGTGTCACTCCTACTTTAACTCCACTTCTCTAACATACTGCATGACCTCCTAATAAAACACTACTAACTTTGACCTAGTCTAGCTGACTCTTTCAAACTAAATATAGCGGACTAAATTTATTTAAATAAAAACAAACAAAAACAAATATTTAAATAATAAGTTTTATATTATATTCCAACAATCACCCCCTTAATCTTAAACTTGTCATCAACCTGTTTGGCTTTCAACTTAGCCCGTTTGGCTTTTAACTTCACTGCCCATCTGACACTTCTTATTTGCCCATCTGGCATGACTTATTTGCCCATCTGGCATGTCTTCTTTCTATCTATAACAATGTTGGTTCATCATCCTCGATATGTGCAAGATTTACTTCTTGGCCATGTTCTCGATCTCGTTGTGGTTTATACCATTCTGCAACATAGTGTCCATAGGTGTTGCAGTTGTAACACTTTATCCTGGTCTTGTCACGTCCAGTGTTCTTAAAATTGTTCTGAGAAGTGTTCTCATCGTTGTTCTGTTCAGCTTTCCCTTGGTGCATTCTAGAACTGTTCCCAAGTCTGTTCTGGAAACCACATTTGTCATGTAATCCTCCCATTTCTAATTTTTCCTTCCACTCTTACTAAGTTAGAATTAGATGATTCCTATTGTCTTCAACATGCCCATGAATCCTCTTTGCATGAGCTTTCAAATGCCCTATTGTCTCTTCTACTCTCATCTTCTCTAAATCCCCAAACTGCTCAATCGTTGAAGTAATCTGCAAAAACTTTGCATGGGACTACCCGTAATAGCTTCTTTACCACATGGGCTTCTTCCATCTATTCTCCCAAAGCCCGTATATTGGTTACAATACCGTTAAGTTTCATAGTGAAATCATCAAGTTGCTCAATTTCCTTCATATTTAATGATTCAAACTCAGCTTTTAACGTTTGCACTTTTGCGACTTTCACTCGATCTTCTCCCATCCACATCATTTTTATCGCGTCCCAAGCTTCCTTGGTTAATTTCTTCTCAGAAATTAACAACAACATAGCTTCTTGGATGCCTTCGTAAATGGCAACCATTGCAATCTTATCTGTATTCACTGTAACAGCTACCTTCGAGTCATCGGGTTCCATAACCTCCCACACTCTTTGGGATTGCATGAACACCTTCATTTTCAACGACCATGTCGTGTAGTTGTTTTTCGCCAACATCGGGTAGCTCAAACCAACAAACCAGTCTTTGCTCTTGGGTGTCTCCATCATTGTCATCTTTGGCATAAACAACCCTCAAGCTCCGATACCAAATGTAGAAAACCTAAAAACCTGTATCTATATGTATATACATATGAGAACTGGTGTTTGTGAGCAAAGCTCTTTTTTTTTTTGTAATAAAAATGGAAGAACTGAAACTTATAAATGAGAACGTCTAGAGCTTTATCTTGAACGTGTACAATACATGAATTTAATGAGGTGGTAGCTACAAGATAGATTGCAATCCTACTTTAATTCCACTTCTCAAACGTACTGCATGACCTCCTAATAAAATGTTACTAACTCTGTCTAGATGACTCTTTCAAACTAAATACAGCGGACTAAATTTATTTAAAACAAAACAAATATTTAAATAATAAGTTTAAGAATAAATTCCAACAAATACAACCTGCATCTATAATTAACTATATGTTTTTTTGACTTTTAAATGATCAAATTGAACAAAATTTGACTCAAAATTACTTGGATACATTTAATTTATTTTCAAAATTTTGAAATTGCAAAAAAGTAAGTTTTAATTATCAGTCAAATTAAATTAAATTGATCACAAAAAATGACACGTGACAACTAATTTAAAATATAGGGACACGAGAGTACGAGACTAGAAGTCTCTAGAGACTCAGGGAATCCTATCATTGCTTGGATGCGTGCTTCATGTATACCATTAATTAATACAAACTCTAGTAATATAATAACCAACATAAACGATGATGTGACTCTCGGTTTCCAAATATTTTCTATATAAAGCCAACAACTCTGCACAAGTAGTATCGTTCATAGAAATAAAAAATATTAACGATGGGATTTTGGAGTGGCATCAAAAATATTCTTAATGTTTGTTGCAGTACTATAAATGACGTAGCCAGTGCTACTTTGAGTAAAACCATAAGTTCTGCAAACGATTGTTCGGAAAAAGTAAAAAGCGTGGCTAATAATTTTTGGAGTAAAATTAGAACCATTGACGATGTACCTGCTGCTACTGTTGGACTAACTACGAAGGTAATATCAAGAATTTTAGCTGGAGGAGTTGTTCACGGAGGAATTTGGTATTAACAAAGCTTGATGTTTCTCGCCGGAATCAAGATCTATAATGGTGGTTCTTCGGTGGTGAATTCTCCGGA
The DNA here is from genome assembly GCA_030848705.1 of Heracleum sosnowskyi. NCBI lineage: Eukaryota > Viridiplantae > Streptophyta > Magnoliopsida > Apiales > Apiaceae > Heracleum > Heracleum sosnowskyi. Next base: position 127,946,038 of record CM061240.1, read on the forward strand.
GTACGGTGGTTGGGTGTAATTGTTAGCTGAGATTGCTTAGGGTTTACGGTGGCTGCCTCAGAGCTTTTAACCTTCCACCCCTTACAATGTGCCTACGTACCTCTATTTATAGGGGATCAAACCAACGTAGTTCTTAGAGAGCAAGTAACCTACAGGGATTTGATTTCTAATTTCCGAAACCCACTAGGAGACTCGCACCGCCTTTCAGAAATAGACTTCGACTCGCTTTAGGAATGTCCGACGATGAGGCCTAGTCACAAAGGTCCAAGGCTCGTCTATGATTTCGGGACTTCATGGATAAGGAAACTTCCTCAATTGAGGACTAGTCCTTTCCATTACCAGTTATTTCCTTATCTTATAGAAGCAAGTATAGCCATGACTTATCCCAAATGTTAGACGCATCCTTGTCCCCCGAATGAGAAGCACTCACCAGATTGTAGGAGAAGGGATCCCAAGCGTTTGGGTGCAAAGTGTAGGATTACTCCAAAGTTCCCCAATGAGGACGTATCCATTGAGTATAGGAACAGAGCTCCCAAAGCACACACTGAGGTTCACTCCACATCCCCAATGAGGACGCGCCCATTGAATACAAGAGGAGGCCTTCAACTGTCAGACATACCCCTGGAGGCCTTCAACCACATATATCACTCCCTTATGGCACATCCTAAGGAACAAGTCTTTACTATCTTTTACTATTGAGCCAAGGGAACCATCATTCATCACCAAGTTGCCACTTCAAACCAAGAGGGCGCGCCCGCAAGGGGTGGACGGCCTAAAGGGAGCGCCCTTGTCCCTGTGAGGACAAACCCTAAGTCTTCCTTATGTCAATCCTGTGTCAATGTAGCTGTTATTCTCTGTCAAGTCATCCATTCATGTCGAGTTGTCAGTCCACACCAAGAGAACGCGTCCTCAAGGGTTGGATGGCCGGAGGGCGCGCCCTCATCCCTATTATAAGGACAAGCCCCGAGCTTACCTTGTACAAATTCAATCCCTAATTGCACCTTCAATATCCCTAAATAAATCTTACTTGACCCAAATTTACACAAAAAATTCAATACCGAAATTTGGCTATAACAGGAGTTATGGGAGCTCTATTTGATTTTATGTAATTCGAGATTTAAGTTAAGTTGTAATGCTATGTTTTATTATGAATTTATATCGAGCATGTATTTATGACGATTTAATCGTTCTACGTAGGTGATGTTAAATGAAATGAAATTGATGATTCCATTTTATCTCATATTAAGCTATTCTGCTTGTTGGTAAATTCTTAACTCTGCTAATTGATAAAGCATTAAGAATTAAATTACCCTACTATCACCTTTTGAACCATTGTTGTCTATTTATTTCTAAACTAGCATGAAAACCCGTGCGAGGCACGGGTTATTCTTTAACATAATTTTTATAATTTTGAGGTGATGTCGTATTTTTAATGGCTCATGAATCGTATAATCGGCGCCTGAATGTGGGTATAAAAATTGCAGTTGGTTATTGTTAGAAATCATTTATAATTGAGGTCTTTTAGAATTTTGAATAAGTAATCTTGATACTAAATATGTTTACTGTGTGCAAGATTTATGCTGAAACATTCTTGTGTTTAATTTTGTTTTTGTTGCACATTCGTGCAAGTGATTGTCTACAATGTTAATAAAATGTGGAATCTGACTTTTCCACTATTTGCAGTCACTCTTTGTGAACTACCATTTACATTAGGTAAGTAAAAGAGTTAAACCCCGTTGTATGATAACATAAATGATAGAACCAAAGGCTAAGAAAATTTCTATTGAACCAGTTCTAAGTAGCATCGTTTCATTTTTTAGGTAATATAGTTCCATCCTTGCATAGTGAATTTGATGCGAAATATGCATTATTGCATTTTGCGGAGTACATATTAACTCGGGTCTACTACCATTAGTTGTGTTCATATGATTTTCTTTTTCCGTACCTATGTTAATGCTTACACGTACGATGTGCTCCACGATAAATTTTGATCCCGTAAAGAATGCATGTACATGACAATAGTTCAACTCTTAGGAGCACCAAGTGCCTATCATCATCGATAGATGTTGTGTGTTTGGTTGTTCGTCTAGATTCTTATCTTGAAGTAATGCAGTATTAAGAAAGTGACATAATTGTGTATTTTTAAATATTAAATTTTTGGTGGTATTAAAGGAGGGGATGGAGATTTGAAACCTGATGATACGGATGTCTATTGACATGTTTTAATGGTGAGATGCCAGACAATTGTGCAACTTCACTGAGTTGGGTTATTAGTTCTGCAAATTGGGTTGTACCTTGTACGTAGTGCTTCATCAACATACTATGTAAAAATGTGTCTCATTATTTATGTAAAGTACCTCACATTTCTCGCAGCATGTTCCGTAAGTAGAAGAACATTTGGAAAAAAGGAGCCAACCGAAATTCGTTAGGGGGTGGAATTAGGGATAGATTGTGACGACCTGGGTCAAATCTCGAGTCTTTTTCTCGAAGTTCAAATTCTGATTCTGAGTCCGAATAAGCCAAATTATACTGGAAAAAAACTAACATGGGTAGTCCACAATTCCACCACAAGCCCAAAAAAGATCATGATTTATTGATGTATTTAGTAGTATTATTGTGACTTATAAACTGAACTAAAGTCTCAAACCTCCTCGATATGGGACTGAAGTGTTTAAAACTCCCCCACTTAAGCTCCCGACGTGGGGTACAAATAAAAATCTCCTCGATTTCTACAAATATATCATGCCGTGTGATTAACAAAAAGTATATGTTTCCTACAATTCAAGTTAAACAGTGTTCTTATCAATACAATGAAAAACAATACATGATACTAATAATATAATTACACTTGACATATCTTAAAACTTTTTATGTCACATCCATTAATATCATAGATTAGCGATACCGATCAAATACTAAAAAAAAATTAACAAATGCTACACTTGATTATGTGTTGAATTATTATTCACTTATATCTCGGTTATCTAGTTCTATCATGATTTGATTTGGATCATTTTCCTATATTAAATATATATATCCAAAATATGATAGTTACTAATAATTATTAAGATAATAAAAAATTGTATGTGACAAATATAAAATGTTGTAAGATTTTACAAGGGCATTGAACATTTTATTATGTAGTATTGTAAAAAAAACATTATTCTTAACATGCATATACTTTTAAAACGATGAAAATTTAAGATAATCAGCCAAAAATATTTAAATTTATATTAACAATATTATATAATATAGATCAATAAATGTAAAATTTTACTTGTACATTATTTTTTTAAATAAGTATTTACAAATCAAAACATATTAGAAAGTAAGTAACAATTTTATACAAACATTAATTTGATCTATAAATTGATCATATATTATATTTGAACCCATAATTCTATTAAGATGGGACTTTAACACAAACCCAATACTCGAAACTTTATCTTTGGATCTCCACGACACATTTGATGTAATTAAACGTTAATTTTCATAATCCCTGATATAAAAAAAATTCTGAAACCATTTTCGATTATTCACATTTCGGTGTTGTTATACACACACACACGCGCACACACACACACACACACACACACACATATATATATATATAATTGTTAAATATGTTGCAAATGATGAATGCAAGATATGATTGAGTGTATGGTGGTAATGTTGAGTCAGGGATCACTGGCGGTGATGAAATTCGGTATGTGACGGTTATAGTGTCATGAGTGTGTTGAGTGTGAGTGTATTTAGCGTATCATTGCAGTGGCAGGAGCCGGGATAGGGACACCCACGGTTGTCTATTGAAGCCCTTAAATCCAAAACATATTTGCACATGCTATGCTTCGATAGTTGTTGTTGATCTCTAGAAGGTTGAAAAAGAAGAATACATACTCAAAAGACAGAAATTTACAATGATAACAAACAATGATGGTAACTACCCGGTGATTATGGTAACTGCCATTTCGATAGAATCAATCTTTAAAGATAAATGAATACTTAATACAAATTTAAATAATTTATGAATTTGTACAAGTAGGCCAAATATTCTATATTAGTAATTTATATTGTAATAGTATAACAACTCGTGAGAGACACGAGTTATTTTCTAGTATTGTGCATAAAATTTTGTACTAACGTTGTTCAAACATTACTTTTATTGTTGAGTTTTTTTCATTTGAAATTTTAATCTTTCTCTTCTTATAATGATCGATAAAATTATATCTTATTTTGTTACCCAATCTTCTTTAATTCGATTAAGTTTTATAAACTTAATTCAGTTTTTGATCCTGTTAGATTCCAATGATAGGAATTGCATGACGGTTTTTAATAATATCATATTCTGTTAACACAATTATACTAACTAATACACCAATTATTTAAACCGTATTCATAATCTAATTTATTATTTCATAATTTGAACACAAATATATAATTAATCTAATTATTTAATAAACATAGTATCCATACTCAAATAATAATTATAATAAATTTTATTGTGAACATATATCATTTATCTCTCAATCTATATAAATCTTATTTGCTTTCTAGGCCCACGCGACACACAAACACATATAAAATGTGTTTGATAAACAACACATATGAGTTTGTGGCCTAGTGGTATGAAAATATGCAAATTAAAATGAACACCAAGGTTCAATTCCCTTTGGCAACATTTTTTTTAAGACATTTCAAGTGCATTAAAAAGTTTCACTATTTAAATTGAATAAAATGTCTCACTAATATTAAACCCATGTTTAGAAAATCTAAACTAGGAATGGTAGTTAATTAGAAGATTCCTACCTAAAGCAAACGTCAAAAGGAAAATGATACACTTAGAGGTCGTTTGGTATGTAGCTATTTATGTGAGTAACTTAATATACCCACATAATATGGGAAGTCACTCACCCCTCTCCCCCCTCGGTTATTTACAATTCCCATATCATACAACACAGAAATTGACATGATTATCCCCGCGGTATGTAAAATTTTCAATTTATATTCTTCTTCTTGTTCTACAAATGTGAATTATAAGAAATTTAACGAAATGATTGTTTTGAATTGATAAGAAATTTAAGATATACAATGATTTTATTATCGAGTCAGTTTTATGGTTATATATTTTCAATTCTCTCTGATTATTTTGAATCGGGTATTGATTAATTATCTTCATGTGACTAATCAGATTCATACTTTCTTGTGTGAAACTTGTGTATATTGTAAAGTAATGGCGCGCGCACCTATGAGTAATCGAAGAAAACATTTGACTACATGTATTGTGATTTATAGACATATCATGGTTATGCTTATCGAACTTATAACTGAGTTGGTACATTTAATTATTCTTACAAATATTAATATACCCACACCTATAACCTATGTGTTTGATTACTCTACTGAAGAAAGAATGTATGCTAGACATTTAAATCTTAGGCCAATGATTCAAAAAAGTGATGTAGCTTGTTTAGATAACTTAAGAATGGATAGAGCTTGTTTTTTTAAGTTACGTGAGATGCTTAGAGATGTGGGAGGATTACGTGGGAACAAAAATTCGAGCTTAGAGGAAGTGGTTGCAATGTTTTTGTTCATCCTTTCTCATGATACAAAAAATCGAAGAACTCAGTTGTATTTTAGAAGAAGCGGTGAGACAGTTTCTAGGCATTTCAATTCAGTACTTCGGGTTGTTCTTAAATGCCAGCATCTTTTATTAAAAAGCCTCGGCCGGTAACAAAAACTTGCCAAGATGAAAGATGGATGTGTTTTCAGGTAATTTTAAAAATTAGAAAAAATAAATTCGTATTACAAATTTGGGTAATATATACCTCATAAATAATTTTCTACAGAATTGTTTAGGTGCTTTGGATGGCACACACATTAAAGTTCGTGTTGGTGATAAAGATAAAGTTAGATTTAGGAATTGAAAAGGAGAACTCACGACCAATGTGCTAGCAGCTTGCACTCATGACATGCAATTTACATATATCTTACCAGGATGGGAGGGTTCGGCACATGATAGTAGAGTAGCACGTGATGTACTTTCTATAAAAAAATTCTTTAAAAGTACCTCAAGGTAATACGAATAGTAACATTTTGTACAATAATGAGAATAAATCCATTTATGTCATATATATAGTATAATAATTTTATGCACTTGATTTTATAGCACATTACTATTTATGTGATGTTGGATATATGAATTGCGAAGGATTTTTAACACCATTTAGAGGTCAACGATATCACTTAAGTGCATGGAAGAATGGTAATCAACCAACATCAGCCGAAGAATATTTTAACATGAAGCATTCTCAATCTAGGAATGTGATAGAAAGATGTTTTGGATTGCTTAAAATGCGATGGGGGATTTTAAGAAATACTACTTGGTATTCTAGAAAGAACGTTGCTAGAATTATCTTGGCTTGTTCATTATTGCATAATTTTATTCGTACACATATGGCTTCAGACCCTATGGAACATTTACTTAGAGATGACACATGAGATTTGGAAGAAAACAATATCGGGATTATGGAAAGTAGCAATGCATGGACTACTTTTAGAAATAATTTAGCAAATGAAATGTATGATGCACACCGGCAAACACGACATTCCTAGTCTTGGCAATGTCCAGCTGGCATATTCTACTCTATTTTATTTAGTTTCCATGGATTGATCATTTTGTAATTCGTGGCTTGGATTGATATTGGTTTTCAAGTTGTACTACTTTATTGTCTTAGTAATAATGTAACATTCAGACATTTTTTTAACTGTTTGTGTAATTGTGTTTGGCCTACTATTGTTAAATTATCATATTGCCTCTATTTAATGACAATTGTAAATAATTTTTAGTGATCACGAAACGCTCTCAAGAAAGCACTGAGCAAGATGCAAACGGGACCAACAACACTCGAAAATGCTTGAGGTGGACACCCGCGGAGGATCGTATACTTGTTACTGCAATCAGCGATCTACTAGATATGTGTGGTTGGAAAGCAGATAACGACCAATTTAAAAATGGTGCTTGGGCCAAGGTAGAGGCTATTATGCATCAAAAACTACCTAGTTGTGAGAAAACCAAACCGCATATTGACTCCAGAGTAAAACTTCTGAGAAAGCAGTATGATGCTATCGCGGAGATGTTAAGTCCAAGTCCAAGTGGTTTTGGATGGAACGATGAGGGGAAGTTTGTGACTTGTCCGCAAGCAGTATGGGATGACTGGGTGAAGGCAACTATCTTGTCGTTATTTAGTAATTTATGTGTAAATTCAGTTATACTGCCCCATATGATAAGTCCATTTAACATACTACAAACGTGCAAAGCAATCTTAATTCTGAAGGAATCTTGCAATACTCAGATTTAAGAACTGCCGACTTCACAAAAGACTACTTCATACCTGAGTAGACGATGATTAGGACAAACTAATTTAAATGGTTCAGGCTTAGACGATGATTAGGACAAACTCGTCTGAGTAATGTCAAGTCAGCAGCAATTCAACCCTTAGTAGCATAATTAACATCAGGGGCGGGCTAAGTGCATCAATTTAGCATTAAAAAGTTGAACTGTAACTAGAGTATTGCAAGGCTACAGGTTTATATTTGCTCGCGTAGTGGTCAGGTATTCTCTAGAAAAGTTGTCCTTCTCTGGGGACAACTGAAAGAAAATAATGGTGCTAATTGCAGAACAATCTGAGCATTAGCTAGAAGCAACAGTGGACTTTTAACACTTTTCTTCCAGTACAAACCCCCTATCATACATGTGTCATATTTTATCATGTTCTAAATGATTGATATATTTATATCGAATAACACAGATTTTGTTGATTACATTTCAATTGATTAACAGCGCATTGACAGTAAAATCAACGTCATGACAACAAAATAAGAAGTTTTTGTATGACAGGGCTAGATTTATGTATAAAATGACTGATGAATCTGCCAAACAACATTAAAAAAGGTTTATTCTGTATATAACAGTTCATTTTCCCGTAAAAAAAACACATAATGTAACAACAAATCAGGAAAATAAAAAAGATAAAAAAGAATTAAGTTCCTCTAGCAAGCATTTTCTCATAATTTTCAATAGACTTCAGCCTCTGTATCACCAGCTGCTTCCTGAATTTCTTAATAAACGCCTCCGCGCTTTCATTTATATCTTCAACTTTCTTTTTATCAGCCAATATTTCTGTATTTTCTGCATTTCTGTAATGTTTGTGTAGAAATGATGATGAGATATTTGCTCTTCTTTGATGACCTTGTGCATTTGTAGATAAGTCTCAACAAAATGCAGTCACTGATAAAATTTAAAACAAACTTCTATTGATATTCCCCCATTAGCAGCCATGTTTGAAATTATTTGGCAAGCTTCTTTCTTGATCTTCTTAGAAGTACACTAAAAAACACTCCCAAGACATTACAGAAGCATCAACTCTGAAGTCAAAATCTGAAATAAGGTATAGTTTATTAGAGACCAATGCATACACCCATAAACAAACATGTACCATGAGGGACACCACCAGATCTCAAAACATTTCACAAACTCAACAGTGATAGCAATAATTTCATCTTTCAAATTATGCATATCTATAGTTGTTCAGGGATATAGCTGTGAAGAGAAGTCATATGAAGTGCGTGCTTGGTAAGAGTGAATCAATCATATACCTTAGCTTTATGAAGGCTGCTGGCTGTGCATCTCCGAGGTCAACCATACAATGATGTTTCTTAAATAATTAGTACTTGAATCTTTTGCATTGTAGAGTCACCCAAATGCTAAATGGATGAGAAACAAGCCTTTCCCATTTTTTGATGAGCTCGACAGAGTTTTTGGTAAAGATAGAGCTGCATGAAATGAGGCTGTAAGTACACTCGACGCACTTGAAGAACTAGAAGATGAAGACAAGGACGTAGAAGCACATCAAGTCCATGATTTAACCACCGAAGATGAGATCACTCCAAATAAACAGAGCTGTCAGAGGGAAACTCCACCATCAGCTGCACCTTCCACTAATAGGACAAAGAAGGCGATGACTAAAACTATCAAAGTTTTAAAATATTTTTCTAGTAAGATTGAGAAAATTAGCGGTGTAATGGAAACTGCTAGCGAACATAAAGGACGACTTGCTAGTTGTTTTCAACATGAGTCCGATTCTGCCGAAAGAAGGATGCAGGTGACAACAGAAGTAATGAAAATTGGACAATTAACTCCTACACAGGTTCTTCTGGCATCAAAGAAAATTGCACTCAATCCTTTAAAAGTTGATTTTTTCTTCGGCCTTCCCGATGATTATAAATATGCATATGTCCAAGGCTTGCTGATTCTGGAGGAGTGAAAATGAATAACATTCATACATATTTTTCTTACATTTCAGATTTGCAGGATATGAATTCTACTCTTTTTTTTCTGATGTGTTCATTTTAAAATAAGGTGCTCCAACTTCTTGGGGTAGTACCTACATGTGAGACCATAAACGTTATTACTTGCTTTTATTGTAATTTTGTTTTCATTTTTTTTGACAAAAATAAGTCATCCATGTTAGGAAATATATTTTTGAATAAATAAATGATTTGGCACATAAGCACAATATAGTAACTACCTGTGAAAAAAGATGTTATATTTTTACAAAAGAATATTTATTATGAGGGTCATTTTGGTCATTGATAAGACATCATATGTGAAATAAAAAAATAAACCAAACAAAACATAGGAAATGAATATCCAGAGTAAATGCAAAATCCCTCATGTCAACCAAACAGAAATATTTCACTTCCTAGGAATTTCAAGTAGACAGAAAGTACAATTTACTGTAGGAAATTAATTCCTATATTGTATCAAACGACCTCTTAGAAATTTCTCGCGTACTGAAAAGAAGTTTCCAAATCCGTTCTATCAACTAATTATGTCTGGGCATGCGTAACTATACCAATTGCTTTTTAAGCAATGGTTGAATTTGTTGAATTTCTCTATAGATTTTATTGCAAAAATTAGCTCCTACATGTCAAACATAATTTTAATTTTCTCCCATATTTTATTTGTTGATATCAACTGCATTTACATATTTGGTAGAGAAAAAAACAAATAAAATGATGATTGATTTTGTTGTTAGCGGTACCTATGTGTGCACAACAATTTAAATACAAAATAGTTGTGTAATATGTGATTGATCTTCAAAAGTTCAGCCATCAAAATGTCATGAACTCGATAAAAAATTAAACATTAACGTGAGTTTATTTTAGATCCAAGTTTCTAAGCGAAAATATTAATATACATTGTTTTTATTATAGAAATATATCCCTTTTTAATATTCCAAACATGTTGTAATATATATGATTGGATACAATTTTAGGAGCCTCAAAGTTACACTGGAAACTTTCTTGATTATTCAATTCCAATTTTTTTTTTGTAACATTTAATACTTATTTGAGATTTTTAAATAAACAGTAGTGAGGGAGATTATTGATAAAAAAATTGAGGCTAATTAAAATTAGGAACCGATGATTGTTTAACTCGTTTAATGGACGGACCAATGATTAATAAAGATATGATTTTTATAAAATTTATTGTCAGTTAATAAAAAATTCTTTCACCGATTGTTGTTTCATAGAAAGTGTATAGAAATGGATGGGATGGAGGTACTACATGTTTAAGGTTGGAAGCCCGATTGTTGTTTCATAGAAATTGTGTGAAAAGAAAATACAGGTATATAAATTCTTTCTTGTGTACTCCCTCTATCCCATAGTAAATGTTTTAATTTTTTTCAAGTTTGTTTCACGTATTTTCATGTACGTAAAAAACATGTTTATTGAATATTATTTTCTTATTTTTTCTGTTTTGTGTAAAAATAGGATATTCAAACTTTTATACAAAATAAAAAATTCGAAAAAAATAATATGTATACCTACAATTTTTATATGTGTAAAAATGCGTGAAACAAATTCTAAAAAATTTAGAAAATTTGTTATGGGAGGGAGAGAGTATATGATAGATGGAAAAAAGTAAAGAAGTTGCCAATGAGGTCCAACTTATGTGACAGTGATCATATGTCCTGTACCACAAAAGTTCACTGTTCCAACACTCAAATATTGGAGAGAGACTTGCCCCATGTAAGGTCTAAATGTGGCTAGCTGGTTCATTCCATGGAGCCACCAAAATTTTTGTACCTAAAAAACAAAAATAAAGAAGTTGGATCTTACAAAATTCATGTTCGTGATGAAGAGTCGTATCCAATAATGAAAAGCATATGTATTTATTGGAAAATAAGATGACACATGATATTTTTTGTACAATAAATGCATCCATAAACAACAGTACAACAGAATTCTTAGTAATTTCTTGTATACGTTAAGTTGATGATTAACAATTGTGAGAGATAAGTGTTTTTATAGAACATCGATGTATTTATAGAACATCGAAGTATTTGTATATCTCTTCTATATAATAGGAGAATACATGGGTAATTTGAGCAAGAAAAACCTCTGTGAAATTACTGATATAACCTTTTATGTTATAAAATTACATGTATATGTCACTCACTTATTTAATTTGACAAAAAAAGAAATTAATTTTGTTTAAGTGGTGATTTGAACCACTAACCTCCACTAAACAATTCATCCTTCCAACCATTGTGCTACATTGTCATTTGGTTTCTATTTTAAAATCATTTTAGATAAACCCGACCTCTTATTTGTCCTATACTTTAAAGTAAAAATAATGGTGATTCACATTATTTTTAAAATTTTGTATATTAGTTTTCTAATATGGTACGTAAAACCAATTTCGAAAACAAATTATCACTCCCTTATTTAATGGGAAAAATTGAGTTAATTTACTTCTTGTGGTGAACTAAACCGCTAATCTCATTTAAATAATTCATCCTTCTAATCATTGTGTTACATAATTTTCTAATTTTGAATTAAAAATTCTTTTACATAAATCCAACATGTATCCTGTTTTTACTATTACTTTAACATTTGAGTAAAATGATGTTATGTTTAAAATTTTCTATTTTAAAAAAAATATGGTACGTGATTATGTATTCTACCAATTTCAAAAATATTGATAATAGTATCACGTAATGTAAATTTGCCTTACCATATTTTTAGTTAATATTAATATTAATTTATATAGTAATTTTATCAAAAAAAAATAGATTGATTAGTCAGAATCGAATTAATCAATAAATGTAACTATGTTTGAAAACGTTATTTAGTCATTAGGTAAAATAATTGAAAGATGGGATTCTTAAAAATATTAGATAGTAACAAAAAAGGTTGTTAAATGAATCTTATATAAATCAAAAAAGGATCATATATAATATATAATAGGACAAAAGATAAAAATTAATCTATATGTACATCGATTATAATGTCGGATAATATGAATTTAGAAATTTTGGTTGGAAATTAAAGATAATAAACTTTGAAAAAATTGGATTAAAATAGTCAAGTTAACAAGAATCAATACATTTTAGAAAATAGGATAACGCATGGCAGACACGTACACAAAATATTATGGTCGATCAACCACATTATACCTATGAGTAAGTTAAATTATTAATAATTTAAAAAATATTATTAATTTTTCACATTTTGATTGAAAGACATCTCAACCGCTTCTCAACATTATGTTGATAAATAGTTTGTTTCTTGAGGTGTCAAAATTATAACTGATATAAGATCAAAATATGTCATCCTTGTACAACTCATTTATATTGTAACTGTGTTTTCAGATATACCTTGGAAAAGAAAGAAATTAAAATATTAAACAACTTCATTCCAAAATTTAATTTGTGTCGATGAAAAACTCTAAGAAGAATAAAAAAGAAAAACACTCTTATTTGTAAACTTTATGTTCTCTTGCCCAGAGTTCAGACTTATTATAAGATCAAATTACTAGATGTTTTCTACTTATGACGTAAATTCGAACATATTAAAAGAATCGGTCTATTTGTGTTAGTTTGTACAATAAGCTATAAAATATCTTATTTTTAATGTTTATATGAACAAGTAAGTCAAATTATATGTAAATTAAAACAAGGACAACTTAAAGTTGCAGCTTATGGCTTATAAACCCAAAAATACTTATTGGGGGTGTTTGCCAAAATAAGTGAAACCAACTTATGACTAATTAAAATGGATAAGTTGAATGTTAAGAATCCTTAACATTCAACTTATAACTTATAACTTATTCTCGATACACGCAATATATAATATCCTTCAAATCTTCAAAACCATATATCTTTTGATCCGTTCATTAAAAAATTGATATGTATATATCAAATTTCTCTACTCATCGAGATCTATCCATTGATATCCATTTATATATATTAAAAAATAAATATTTTAAAAATAATAAAAAAAAGTTAACTTATAAGTTCTGATTTACCCAAACACTCTACTGCTTATAAGTTCTGATTTACCAAACACTCTAGGACTTATAAGCTCAGCTCTACTTATCACTTATAAAGCACTTACTCATTTTAAGCTATAAGTCAACTTTTGCTTGATACCTCAAACGCCCACATTAATAACTAAACATGTATAAACGAAAAATTTATAATTACACTCAAATATATCTTTTAAGTCGCAAAAGTAAATGAATTATGTCAATTGCTACTGTTCCCTATAGAAGAGATGAGTATCAAACTAATATCAAGCACTGTGATGTGGAAAGTTCACAACATCGGAGGAATAGTACAATTAGTATTCATGAATTTTATACAGTTAGGACACACTACTGCATTGTTGAGGGACATACTTTATTGCTTGGGGTAGACTATTTTTACATATGTTGTTGACGCTTGGTGCTTTATAAAGCGCACCAGGTTACTCTGGGTTGAAAAATACCGGTCTTTAATTATGTCAGATCTTTATAACAATATTATTGATAACCTCAAGTTTTATTATGTAATTGTTAGATGTTGGTCGATGTGTGATCTTGCACTTGAGTTTCATTAGGGGATATAAGTACGTGCAACAAAATTTTCAGGAAATTATTTCATTCAAAACGTTTAAAATTAAAAATGATATGTATTTTGGTACAATGCTAGAGAATGACCCGTGACTCGCACGGGCTAATATGCTAGTTACAACTAATTTATTAACCCCATTTTTAATATAAAATGTTTCAAAAAATTTGTGTTAAATTAACTGGTTGTGAACTGGGTTGTTTCAAGGTAAACGAGTATCTTTATCGGGAAAAAAAAATCACTTTCAGGAAAGACTTTGAAAATCAAATTTCAGAGGTTTGGATTATTTTAAGAAAGATGGTATATTGCTGTTGAAATGCAACTCGAATGAGTCATCAAATACACATTCTTTCGACAGTTCATAACATTTTAATTGTTACTTTTTAAAATCACAATTGAGTTCAATATTTAGAAACACTTCCTATCTCAAATATTTAAGTGGTATTAATTTGTTTTTCTATGCAAAATTGATATGAATCAAAACCCAATTTCTAAATCATGCAAATTTTTGGATAATTAAATAAGATATCGTAGGAAATTACAATCATATTTGTTGTAGTTGTCAATGCATGTTTTTCAATATCTTGCAAACTGTGTGGGTTTTCGAAATCAGGCATTTATTCAATTGAGATTTTAATTTACTTATCATGTAAAAACTAAATGTGTGCAGGATAAATAATAGTTCTATTAACCTCATATTTAAATACCAACTAGACTTACTGGATATGCCAAATCAAGTCGAGTACACAATATTCCATACATCAAACTTCCGACCGCTTATGCATATGGTACATCTAGTGGTTTTTGTCCCTCTTCTAGATTATTACTACGTGTTAATCGTTTACCCATTACCAATGGAGTTGGAGATGGACTGCAATTTTGCATCCCAAAACGATTAAGTACTTTACGTAGATACCTTTCTTGATTCAAACTTAATGTTCTATTTTTTCTATTCCTTATAATCTGGATTCCTAGAACATATGAAGCTTCATCCATATCTTTCATCTCAAACTCGTTACTAAGTTCCAACTTGACGTTGTGTAACATGTCTTTGTCATTTCCCGCAAGTAATATGTCGTCCACATATACTGATAATATTGTAAACGAACTCCCACTTTTCAAAATGTATACACAATTGTCTAATTTATTCTTGACAAAACCAAGTTGAACTATAATCTCATGAAATTTGAGATTACAATCTGTAGATGCTTGCCTTAGTCCATATATTCCAAAAGATCTTTAGCTATTTCCCCTTCTTTAAAAGGTTTTCTCATCATTTTTCCTTTTACACAATGTTCACAAACTGATTTGCTAATAACCATTTGATGCAACAAATTATCTTTAATAATGTGTTCCATCTTGTTAATTCCCGGATGTCCCAATCTTTGATGCCACATGTCATACATAGATGTATTATCAGACAAAATCTGAATAGAAGTGCCAACACCATTATTCTCAATATTGTTTACAGTCGAAAGTTTAAACAATCCATGTTTGTGTTCATATATGCCCATAGCAAATATTTCATTATCCTTTTCGATTGAAAATTTATCATCATAAAACCGCACTTCCAAACCATTTCTAGTCAAGGCGGGAATAGAAATGAGATTACGCCTCATTTCAGGGACAAAAATTCCTAGCACATCGAGGCTGGTACTATTCTTAATATCCGATTTATATGTACCAACTCCTAGCACATCGAGGTCGGTACTATTTCCCATAAAAATTATTTGTTCTCTTTTCTCGAGTTCAACGAACTCAGTTAAAGCAATTTTTCTTTTTGCAACGTGACGGGTGGCACCGGAATCAATCCACCACCCATCTATATCATTCATCATATCATCAATATTGCATTCGACCACACCAAAAAATTGATGTTTCACTTGCTCTCTATTCTGAGCATTATCTTTTAATACAATATCGTCTATTTCAACGATAGATACCAATTCTCGCACAAACCAATAATTAATCATTTTAAACCAAAATAAACATGCACAAAAATAATACACGCAGTGTGACAACCCGGGTCAAATCCCGAGTCTTTTTCGAAAATCGGGTCAAGTCCCGATTCTGAGTCCGAATAAGCCGAAGCCTACTGGCCCAAACGCAGCCAACTTGGGTAACAACTAGCCCACCACAGGCCCCCAAAAGATCACGATTTATTGGTGCTCTCCCCCACTTAAACTCCTGACGTCCTCGTCAGGCCTGAACGGATATCCCATAGGGCCAAGATCGTACCTCCCTAGCCATTGTGGGATAATACCGGCTGGCTTCGTGTCCCCACCTCCGGATTCTCTGTCCATTGTGGGATAATACCATCAGCCTTCGTGTCCCCACCTCTGACAACTTGCGTTAACAAGCTTTCGAGAGTCGGCTCTGATACCATATGTGACAACCCAGGTCAAATCCCGAGTTTTTTTTGAAAATCGGGTCAAGTCCCTATTCAGAGTCCGAATAAGCCGAAGCCTACTGGCCCAAACGCAACCAACTTGGGTAACAACTAGCCACCACAGGCCCCCAAAAGATCATGATTTGTTGGTGCTAATTAGTAGTAGTACTTTGCCTTATAAACTGAACAGAAGTCTCAAATCTCCTCGATGTGGGACTGGAGTGTTACACGCAGTGCGAGCTAAATAAGACTAATTGATACACAAAATTAAACAAATAGATCTCAATAAACAAATATGAGAGTAGGCAGGCTATATTGAAAAACATGTCCAAAAATCCAACCACAATAAAATTACAAGAAAACTAATGGAGCAAAAGCAAAAAAGAAAATAGTGTGATAAGAAAAATATGGAAAAGAGGACAGCCACAAACAGCAAAACAAAAAATGTACACGACTTATATAAAACCAAAAACAAATTAGGCCACTAAAAAGAACCAAGGCAACACCGGAAACAATATATACAATTATCGGGAGAAACAAACAATTAAGAAACCAAGTGAGATAGCCTCAGAGAAGACAAACAGTTCATGTGCAAACACAACTCAGTGGACCTAATATAAAAACAAGAATGAGAAATATATAATAAACTAATCAAGTACAATAAAATAAGGTGGATATAGTTTCCAAACAGCCAATGTGCGTGGAGCCTATAAAATGAAAACAGAGGTGGCAGCCTAGCAAAACAGAGGTGACAAGACAGCCTTGAATTTTCCCAGTAAAATGCAAACACTGACCCGCTCTGATACCAATGAAACAATTAGACCAAAATAAATTAAATCTATATTGGATGAGAGAGTAGATAATTATTTTGGGATTTCATTGATATTGACAATTATTTTCAGTATCTTTTCCAGGCTCCCTCGCTTTTCTGGTACAGTTATGTACCAGAATTGCGGAACTGGTACACCCAGGTTCAACTTTTCAAAACTGGTACAGGGCGCCACAGCCCATGGCGACCAAGGAGGGGTGCGCCACAGCCCGTGGCGACCCTTGGTTTTATTATTATTTTCACGACTGTTTTCTTGTGGTTACTTAGTAAAAAAGATAGTTAACTTAGTAAAATTTGTTTTGTAACTCTCACTTTTGTAGGTTTATAGATTATACTTGGAAAACTTATATTCGCATTTTCTTTGTTTAATATTAAACATGAAATGTTGTACTTTGGTACAATCCAAAAATTTAAAAATAATATTACACGTAACTATGTAAAATTTAGGTCCAAAAATGATACCTACACAAAATTGTAGTTCCTGAATAACGACATCACAGAGCCCGGAAACGACTCTATCAAAACTTTTAAAGTACTCCACATCTAGAAACCTGGTAATAATGCAAGTTTTATGTTACTGTTGACGTGACTACACAACTTTTACATGTTCAGAGCAATAATAATGGGTTAACAGTTGTTTTTTGATAGCAGAATTATTATTTTGACGTGACTAGACAATGTTTTCCTATACATTTGAGTGGAAAAGATGAGAAGAAAACAGAAGCATTAAATTTCTGCAAAATATGAGTGGTAATTTGAAGACCTTTATTAATACTCTCCAAAATATGAAGCAGTATGACATGACAACTCCACTTTCAAGTATGTTAAATACTTCATGATTGTAGGTTCATTCCGTCCCTTGAAAATTATTTTGTAAATTATTGTTCACTTTCGAATACCAAAAATGGCTGAGCACGAGTGTCGTGTTTGGTTGCTTGTTGAGAGAGATGACGATTACCGTAGGTTAAGACGAAGCGATCCGAAAGAGTACTTTGCAGGCGTTCGTCGAGAATGGGCCTATAGGCGTCAGGAATCGGAACGATTGAGAAATGACCTCATTCGTATTGGTGCAAGGGTTCCCACTCATGATTCGCTTATCATGTTTCCCGACCCCGGGGAATGTGGCAACTGGAATAAGTATCGGAAAAGAGTGATTGGTGCTGTGGCACAGATACGGTTTGAAAATAATTTAATGCTGGTGCGTAGAGGTCGTCAATATATGTATCAACTTGCCACAGATTCCGTCCGTGCTATGGGAATTTTTAAAGTAAATTCATAATTTAAAGTAAATTTTTAAAATGTAAAATTTACAATAATATTTCATATGCTTAAAGTAAATTGTAAAGTATCAATTTTATAATTAATAATTGTAAAGTATAAATTGTATAATTAATTTGAATAAAAATTCATAATTTAAAGTAAGATTGTATAATTATGAATAAAAATTCATAATTTAAAGTATAAATTCATAATTGTATATTTAGTTTCCACCATTACTTTAGATTTTAAAAATAAGATTTTAAAGATAAGATTACATAACTATAAATCATAAAATTTTTAATTATATTTGAATAATATTTGAAATTTAACATTGTACAATTTATTTAAATAATATTAACATTGTACAATTTTTTTAAATAATATTAACATTGTACAATTTATTTAAATAATATTAGCATTGTACAATTTATTTAAATAAAATTTGAAGTTGAAAGTAAATATGTTTAATAATTTTAGTATTGAATTGTGTGCCTTTGCAGTACAACATAACTCATAATATCTTACCATGTCTTACCATATCTTATCTCTACAGATTTTCTTATCTTTTGCTGCCAATTTTCTTATCTTTTGCTGCCAAACCTTACAAATATCACAAGCCACCAACAGCCAATATCACAAGACGCTATCCTCTTCCAAATATCATAAATGCTTGTTACACATTTGCATTGACAAGGGTATACAAATCTTAGCCAGCTTCATACTGCAATCCATACATCCTCAACATTCCACTAACTGAAGTTACGAAAATCCTCTCCACAAGGGTATGTAATCTTCCTTTTTGTTAAGTTATTTTAATAGAGCATTACGTTCCTTCTTTTGGTAGCAAACAGCTTGTTAGTTTATATATATAAATGTTCTAAAGTTGGAGAAATAACATTTCATATTACATGTTCTATATGTTAGTGGTTAGTTGATTTTCACATATTTATATGTTCTATATGTTTTTACAGCAACATAATGGAAGGTTGTGTGAATGTGAACTTCTTTTGGGGTGGGAAAATAATTAGGCAAGATGATGATATAACATATTCCCTGGATCCAAAATGTATGCGTTATGTAATGTTTGGAACCACTTTTGAAGAATTCAAGGCAATTGTTTATGAGGTTATGAACATAAGTTCCAACCATTGGAATTTGAACATAAGCTACAAACATCCATAAATGGGTATCGGTAATGTGGTTAAGCGATATTACTTAGGTAATATTACTTCGAACATGGATGTTGGTAGGTTGTTGAGTATCCCAAGGACCATGCAGATGGGTTGGGGTGATGTGTCTGTGTTCATCAAGGCCGAACAGATTGAAGTTCAGGATCCATACTGTAATTCTTACGGTACGCATTATGAGCCTACCCAACCAAGTTACCAACACAACCATGGGATGAGCAACCAATTTCCTGATTTCGGAACCACGGGATGGTCAAGCTCTTTTTTCGGTGAAGGTGAAAACGTGAATGAAGTATTTCACGGATATGGGGGGGGGGGTTCTAGTAGCCAAGCAGTGCAACAAACACATCATGACGAGGATCTTGACATGCATGAATACTATAACCAAACAGATTGTGTACAACGGTCTCCACCACGAGATACAATGACGGGAAGAGAGTTGGCATGCATAGATGATAATCCTCTGGAATTTAATTTGAATAGCTCAAGCAGTGATGAGTCTGAAGATTTCAACACTGATGACGACGAAGATGTATCATCTGAGGAGGATGACTTGGTATTGAGGCACCATGTTCCGATGGCAACTTGGTTTCAGACTGAGGAATATTCACCGGTGGTATTAAACAACCAAGCTGGAAACTACCTTGCTTTATCTCGAGATACGGAAGATCTTTCCGTTGGTCAACTTTTTAATGACAAACAAATGTTAATTCATGCCGTGCGACAAATGCACATTACTAGCAACCGGACATATGTCGTGGAGAGGAGCAATCCAAATCAGTTTATTGCAACGTGTGTGGTGGAACATTGCCATTGGAGAATGAGAGCCGCGAAGAAAAAGAGCCATGGATTGTTTGAAATCACAAAGTGCACGGAGCACACTTGTTTAGTTGATCTACCAACGCAGGATCATAAAAAAATCTCTGCAAGATTTATTGCAAATATTGTCAAACCACATGTAAGATATCTATTCTCAACCATAGCTGACATATGTTAAGACACTTTTATTTATTGACTTCTTTCTTGGGAATGTTTCGCAGGTTACAGAATCACCCAATCTTCGAGTCAGTACCATCATGACAATGGTTAATGACGAATTCAACCACCGTGTCAGTTACTGTAAAGCATGGAGGGGCAAGCAGTTGGCTGTTGAGGAGGTCTACGGTAACTGGACTACCACATATGATGCACTGCCACAGTTTTTCATGGCCATGGTACATGCCAATCCTGGCACTGTCGCTGTAATCGATGCTGTTCCTCATGAGACTGATAGAAGCAGTTCTGTTTGCAAAAGGATTTTCTGGTGCCTTCGCGCAATTATGGATGGTTGGCAACATGCCCGTCCAGTACTTTCGATTGATGGTACCTTTCTGAAGGGAAAATATAACGGGAAATTATTGGTTGCAATGGGGGTGGATTCCAATAATCATCAATATCCAGTTTGTTATGCCTTGGTTGACGAAGAATCGGAAAGAAACTGGTCTTGGTTTCTGCAGTTGCTACGCCAACATGTATGCAGAGACAGGTTAAATGTCTGCATAATTTCAGACCGTGCTGCTGGCATCCTAGCAGCGATGAGGAACCCGGCTAGTGGATTCACACCACCTTACGGGATTCATAGGTTCTGTTTATTTCATGTTAGAAGTAACTTCTCCAGTAAACATGTAGGTGGAGAGTTAAAACTATTGATGTGGAAAGTTGGAACTACCCCCCAAATCAATAAACACGAGGCATACATGAAGAGAATAGGCGCGATATCACCCCCTGCTTTGCAGTACCTAGCAGACATTAATCCAGAATTGTGGACCATATGCTACGATATTGGCGGTGCTCGTTATGGACAAGCCACAACAAACGTGATGGAAGGCTTCAATGGTAACATAAGAATGGCTCGTTTCCTTCCCGCTACGGAAATGATGGAGTATATCTTCTACAAGACTGTTCGCATTGTCAACGCACAGCGAAACGAAACTGTAGATGCTATGCAGCGGGGTCAACAATTGTGCCAACGCACTGAGAGTATGATAAGCAGATATATGGAAAAGGCTAAATCACATACGGTGCATACATTCAGTAAACAATGAGGGATTTTCAAAGTTGTTACGCAACGCTATCGGGTTAAAGGAGGCACTAAGGGGGGGCACACCCAAAATGTGGACATGAGCCAACGGAGTTGCACTTGTGGAAAATGGATTTCCCACCATTTGCCTTGTTCTCATGTAATGGCTGGTTGCTTGGCAGAGAATCTTGATTGGAAAAAGTGGATTGAACCTTACCACTACTCTTCCAAATTGCATAAGTTATGGGAGCCTATCATATATCCATTGGATCCTACCGAGTGCTGGAACTACGTCTTACCGGTACAGTGGCAGAGGTATGGTAAGTTGGTACCGGATGAAGGCTGCAGAAAGATAAAGAAAAAACGTGGCGACAAGGGGGAGTCTGTAAGAATTCGTACTGAGATGGACCAGTCGCGTTCAGGGATAAAATGTAGCCGTTGTCACCAACAAGGACATACAAAACGGAACAAACTTTGTCCACTAAGTTCCAGTGCAGTTTGACGTTACTCCACTTAGTTTTCATATGAATTTGTAGTCTTTGCTTTGTCTGATTTCATTTCCTACATGTACTTTTTTAATTTCATTTCCTATTTGTGTGGTTTTAATAGCGCTTCCATTTCATTTCCTATGGCATGCAAATTTAGTTAACAATGCAAAACTAGCATGTCTTTATTTAACATAGTCATAAAATGACCAATTACTCGTACTTGAATATTGAAAAGTACAATAGTTTAATCCTCGTCGGACATGAAGCTGTCTGAGTCATTCTCAGCACTCACGCTCCATTGGTGATACTGCCTTGCACGTAGCATGTCTCCATCCTCTGCAAACATCCTTGCATCTGCTGCTAGACTATGTCGATGTACGCGGATGCGCATTCGGTTCTCTTCCTCTCGTGCACGAAACAATGCAACTTCAAGTTGTTGTGGAGTATTGCGTGGCATCAGGATAGCGCGTTGTTTCGGTATTCTAAGTCCATTCAAGCGACATTGTTCAATACAACAAGAAATACATTGAGTACGCCGCTCCCACTCCCTCTGCATCGTTGTTATTGCCTGACTTGAGTAACGATGATTAGGGTTCATTGAGTATGCAAAATCATCGTCACATAGCCATTTTCTACCCATGGCTCTGAAAATTTCACCACTACTATAACCATTTGCCATTTTTCAAGGATGAGGAGAATGGGCATAGGATATTTATAGTGAAAATTCAAATTCTTAATAGTTACATAAAATAATTTAGATCACGAGACCATTTTCCTATGTATTCACGGGTTCATGCTATGCCAAAATGAATTCAGAACTGCATACATACTGTCATTACTTTTTCCTGTATTTTCAACTGTCATTTTTACAAAACTTGAATATTGTGTCTTCATGTCACTTTCAGACCAATATTTACTTTTTTTGGGTTTTTGCATTTTCAGGATCTCATGTTCGGCTAATAAAAAATCATAACTTATCCAATTTTTTTAACTCAATTTTTAACTTTTAACAAACTTCGACTATTCTACTGTAATATGCCAAAATAAAAAACCAAATTTTTTATTTTATTAATTCAGTTTTTTAAACTTGAAAATTGATGTTTCAACCTTGAAAATGGAGTGAAGCAAGCAATTATACTAAAGGCGAACCTAGCAGAAAAATGGATAAACAAGGGTCGCCACGGGCTGTGGCGCACCCCAGCTAGGGTCGCCACGGGGTGTGGCGCCCTGTACCAGTTTTGCAAAAAATACAACACCCAGGGGGTGTTGTATTTGGTGTATTCCATAATATATGGGTTTCCTCAACATATTTACATTCCAAAACAAAACTGCTCAAGTAATTAATATAATCAATATTTGTCATACATTAAATATATATATTTTGTAAGTCCAAAATATTCAATATAATATATTCCTTTATTTGAATTTAAAATAGAAGTCAATTATACAACAACACTTGATCTCAGTAATTATTGTAAAATTGCTGGAGATTTTATTCAAAACTGGAAATACCATGTCTCACATAATCTTTCAAGTAATTTATTTATACCCAACTAGGAAGCATTATATGAGCATTCTGCCGAATTTATCAGCTGGAGAACGTTGTTGCGGGGAGAACATAATTGTCTCAGCGTTGCTATATTTCAGGTTAGATGCTTCCTCCTCTGAAATTTGGAGAATATTGGCTAAAATACTCGCTGGTAAACCCCGGAATACTGAGGCCCTGCCTGCAATAGGAGTAATCATGGCATTGTCATTTGTTTTGAATGCCACCCATCTGAATCCCTGGTTTCCTGCTTGGATCAATACCGCGAAATTCTGTGGCACCAGGATCAACTGTCCTTTCTCTACACGCCCGTCAAACACCTGTTTCCCTTGGTTGTTTACAACCTGGATTCTCGCTTCTCCATCAGTCGGGTACATGATGCTGTGCGCGTTCAACACCCAGAATGGTCCCATAATTGCGTTCTGATCATTAAGAGGTTGTTGCGATTATTAGTACATGTATTTTAAGATATGAAATAAAAGAAATTCGCATGCAAAGCCTATCGAAGTCAAAGTGGTTGTGCGTGAGTTTAACTATAAAAAAAAAACAAATAAACGTGGCGTTCAGATGAAATGACCTTGCGGAGATGACCTCTTTCAGCGCTAAGTTGGACGTCTCTTAGGATGGGTAGATGGTGGCTGTTGAGGGAGATTAGATGTCCGGCTTGTGGATTGAAGATATCAGCTCGATCTAAGTTGTCAAGGTTCACCCTCATTCTGACGGAGCAGCTGGTTTCTTCCAAGCCATTGCCATGCTCTTTCCGTTGTTCTTGTCCTTGTCCTTCACCTTGTTGGCTGTGCTCTTCTTGCTGTTGTCTTTCTGGCCTTTCTACTTGAAGCTCCTTTTCGACTGTGATAATGTGGCCTTCTTTGACATTCTTGCCCTTAAGCTTACTTCCCATGTCTCGGTTCATCTTGAATGCTTGTGCTAAAGTCTCTGCATCAAAGCCTTTGAGAATACTGTTCCCTTGGAATTGTTGGATTAATTGTTGTTCTTGCTGTCCCTGTTGTTTTCCTTGTGGATTTCCTAATATAAAAAATCTCTGGAAAACGGTAGAACATCAATCAGTATGGTTTATTAATATAGTAACAAGTCAATAGATAATTTGAAGTATTGATTTTACAACTGTATATACCTGGGGAATGCTGTCAAGCTGATTAGCCCTGTTGTTTGTGTCAAACATCACAACAACTCTGAGGTCCTGATCACCGTTGTTGTACATCCAATGTGCAACTCCAGCTGGTATAACAAGCAAATCACCCTTTTTGAAGTTGTGGACTCTCTGATGCCTATCTCTCGGTCTATCGCCACTCTGTTCCTGAGGTGATTGGAAAGTCTCAGGACAACCGGGCACCACAGCTCCATAAAATCCCCTGCCTGCCAACAGTGCATACAAATTTATCATTTAATAGGATGATTTATCATAATTAAATTAGAGTAACTTGTATAGCAATAAATACCTTCTTCAACGAAGACCATTAGTACAGAATTTGTGTAAGAGGGCACAAAGAGGCCTCTACGACGGATAGTGTGTTTGAGGAAAGCCACACCAGCGCACCTAAACTCCTTATTATTGGGGTTCCAGAATTCGGTTCTACCTCCTTCTGCTTCAACACTGGAGGTAGGTTGTAGGGCACTTAGACGGTCGAAGTTGCACTCTTGTTGCTCCTGCAAGTCATTTCTCCTAGCAATGCAGCTATGGAGAAGGAGAAAAGAAGTAAAGAATATCAAAGACAACTTGAAAGCCATTGTTGATGTAAGAAGCTAATTGTATTTGTTATGAGGTGAAGTGGCGAAGGGAAATCGTTTGGTATTTATAGGACAACAGGGGTGCATGGACATGACAGATCATGGGTTGCATGCTGGACAGATTGCAATCTGCATGCAAATAAACCACAGACTCTTTACACATACCAACTGCTGATGAAACCACAGACCTTATCCTTTCAATACCAAAGGAAGCATACAAAAATGCATGCAAGTTTGTTAAAAAAGAAGGAAAATGTCATTAGTAATAGTCCTTATCCATTTATTCCCAAAGAAAGAATACAAAATGCATGCGAGTTTGTTTAAAAGAATATGCTTCGAATAATGGTATGAGTGTACAAAGAATGTGCTTTGGCTTTGGTTAATTACGATTTATTAGCATATTAAAATGTTGCAAATCGTTTTTTACTTTGAACTTTTGATTGAATTTATAAATGTAATGGGTAAAGTTTTATTCTATGTAAACAGTTTGGATGCAAGATGAAATGATGAGAGGGGTCAAAAATAACTATTGATAATCATTCAAGTGTTAACTCATAAAATGAAGCTGTCAATTCAAATGGAACATTGTACTTCTACTTCAAACATTAACATGCTAGTGATTTGGAGGGACTAATCATAGCCTGAAATATTTAAGTACATTGTTAAGTGCTAATCGATCTTATTAAAATAGTAACATGCATCGACTGTAAAAAAAATATGTACAACAAAGAGCTTCTAGCTAAGTCACTCATAAGCGGAGAGGACCCAAATAATAATCTACTATGACAAATTGGTCACGGGTTCACAGGGGATTGAATCCAATGCCTGCAGAAAGCCCGTTTGCTCTTGTATGTTGCATTCTCAATGCTTAAAAATATATTCCCAGGTTCTCTTACATAAAATGAATTTCTAACATTTTTTCATTATCTTAAAAAGTTCTAGTTTTTACAAAATTTCTTTAATCTCTTGTTTGTTTCTTTATTGAAGTGCTGTCATTTTTTTTCTGTGCATTATTTTTATTTGGATCAACATAATTCGATTTAATTAATTTCTGATATAATTCTTATTTCTTGGATTTTAATCCCTAAATTGGAATTAATCTAAAATTAATTGAATTATTTTGTGTTAAAAATGGCCCAGAATTTTGAGATTATTCTTACTAATTACCATGGCTATTTTGATGCCCTGAAATGTTCTCTTGAACGTTTTAGGCCTTGGATTTCTTTTCTAAATCAACATTCTTGTGTTAACTATGCTATATGTTCTAATGTTTATTTGAAAATTGATCCCTTATATTTACTTTGCTCAACTGTTGTTGTGTCTGATGATTTTTCTACTATCTCATTTAATATTCAAGACACACAGTACACAATTATTGAGGAGACATTTTGTAATGTCTTGGAGTTTCCTCAGGACAATTTTGATAGAATGCCCACTGATGATCAATTAACTCAATTTTTCATTAGTATTCACTATCAAGGTCCCCTGAATATGACCAAGTTGATCATGGGGAATCTTGTGTGTGAATGAGATCTATTTTTTGATACATTGGCTAAGGTCTTTGGCAATTGCACGAAAAATAACTTTCAGAATATTCCTTATTTTTTTACAAGTTATTGGTTATGCAATTGTCTTCAACAAAAGACTCAATTATGGCCACCTTCTTTGGGATACTGTTGTCAGAAGGGTGCTTAATGCTAGAAGGGAATTTGACAGTGGTAGAAAGATTAAATGTTATTATCTTCGCTTTCTATCACTTGTTATTAATTCCTTACTTACTAATGAGCATCAAGAACTGTTCAGGAATGGTCGCTTTTTCATTTCTCCGACCACTGGGAGAAAGTTCTATCAAAGATTGCAAAAAACCTTCAAGTATGGCAATGTTCCATTTCTCATATCCAACTACATGACAAACTTCATCAATTTTCCATCATTTGAACCACCAGTTCCCGAGCAAAGGATTGTTACAACAATTGGGACTGTACAAGTAACTCCACCTCAGGTATTAACTTCTATCCTTGGTTCTTCTGGCACTGCACCTGAAATCCAAGAGGTTGATAGGGCTAACCAAGAGTTTGTAGAACCACAAACTCTATCCCCGATCATAGAGCCAAACACAGAGTCAATTCCTTTCACAAATCAACTTGAACCTAATTTCAATGTCAGAAACAGAAATGATAGTGATGAAGACAATATGAGTGATCCCACAGCTCTATCTCCACCTCCTAAGAAAAGAAAAACATATAGAGAGATATCTGTAAGCCCGTCTGTATCTGTTAGGATTTATGGGTGATAGCTATGAGACAATTTAATTAGATATTTTATATATGCTTAATTTTATTAAGTATGAACATACTGTCACAGCCAGAGTATGTCTTTGTAACCATTTTGTTTATTGTAAATAAGATTCTAGTACATCTTGGTAGAAGTTCATTTATTTGTTCAAGCCTCAAGAAGTACTCAAGATGGACAGGAAAAATTAATGTTACTGTCACATCATTGACATTAAGGTTACGAGAAGACAGCATGTTGCAAGTCACGACAGCATATTCACTCTGACAACAACATTGGCGGAAGCCCTCTGACAGCAACTTTAGCTCTGCCTGACAACAAGCTTGGAACTCCTGACATCAACTATTGCGGGGAATTCTTACTGTCACCAAAAGCACATTCCTGCGAAAGCAAGCTTGAGGATCAGGATACTATCATGAAGGGATAACATTTGTATTGGGGATGTACCCAGTCAAACTTGTGACAATTTGGATGTTCAAGAAACAGGCGTGATGCAGTATCCCAACACTGCATCAGGTTTGCAAGACTACGACCGAAGCTTGAAGAGATCACATGACAAAGCTCACCAATTCAAGAGTATGACAATTCAACATCTACTGAATTGTGTTTGCTAAATATAGAATGTATCTAGATTTCTTTTCCCAGTAATGATAAACTTGTTTGTATAGAAATTTAGGTAATACCCACGGGTGGACAATTTGTAAGAAGCTGCCACATGAAAATGACAGCAGCTTCACAAACCCGTGATGATAGAGATATGATTAGTTTACTTAGACTATCTCTCAATTCATTCGAAGTGTATCACTCGAGAAATTGAAGCTCAAGAAAACTGATTTTTTCTTGAGGTTGTAGCAACCCATTGCAAAATAAATAAAACATTTATTTTGTGAGAAATTCTCTTGTGTCTACTTGTGTTTGCAACTCATATTCTGATAAACATTAATCTTAGTTTTAAGTTGTTGGAACGTAGATTGAGATTTATCAGTATTGCATTCAACGCCCCCCCCCCCCCTCCTGCAATAGTCAAGGACCAACAACTGGTATCAGAGCAAACAGATTATTCTAAATCTGAGATCATGACAAGTATGCAGAAGTCAAGTAGCATAAAGATTCCAACGTTTGATAAGGAGAACTACAATGTGTGGAAAAGAAAAATCTTGCTGTTTATCAAAACTACGAATCCATTGTACTTGGGTATCCTCCAAAATGGTCCCTTTGTTCCACAGAAGGAAATTGAAGCCACGATTGTGGATGGTGTTCTTATTCCAGCTCACTGGGTTGCCAAATTACCTTCAGAGTTTCTGGACCCAGAAAAAGAGAAGGTGGCCTTGGATGATTACTTGCAACTCATCTTAGTGGATGCTCTCACTTTGGACAAAGACATGTGTGGGAACGTTATTGGGTGCTCATCAGCCAAGGAAATGTGGAATAAGATCCAGTTTTTATGTGAAGGAAGTGAAGAAGTGAAAGACAATCAAAAACAGATTCTTATCTCACAGTATGAACCTTTCATGGCAAAGTCAGGAGAAGATCTAATAACAATGTTTGAGAGGTTTAGCAAACTGCTGACTGAGGTACAAATTCATGGCAAGTACTATGATAAGAAAGAGCTAAATGTTAAGTTCTTACTCACACTTACTAAGCATCTAGAGCACAGAATCACTGCCATAAGAGAAGGAAGAAATCTAAACAATGTTTCTCTTGAAACATTATATGGTGTGCTAAAGTCATATGAGCTTGAATTTTTCCAGAAAAGAGCTATACAAACTGGATCAAGAGGAAAGATGGTTAATATGTCTGGTGCTCTTGTAGCTCATATGCCAAGAATCACTCAACCTAGTGAAGGAATCCAAACTATCCAACATGCTCCAGTACCTACACTCAAGATTGAAGAGGTTGTGGATGATGATGGGAAGGTGGTGCTGCAACTAACTGATGTTGAAGATGAAGACTTCTATTCTATAGAAGAAATGGAGAAGATGGATAATCCAACCATGGCTTACATGGCTAAGAAGTTCAAGAACATAAGGTTCAAGAGAAACAAGCCATATAAGTCTCAAGGTCAGACATCAAGGTTCAACAAAGGGAATTCCTCCAAGGTTGAAGGTGGTGCCACAAGAGGTGGTTACAAAACAGGGATGGTGGACAGATCCAAGTTTAGGTGTTACAACTGCAATGAGCTTGGTCATTTTGCTACTGAATGCAAAAGGCCAAAGCAGAATCAAAGAATGGATAAAGGGTCAAGTGGACACTTCAAGAAAGGATAGGGAAAAGCCTATGTGGCTGAGGGAAAATGCTGGGATGATACTGATGATGAAGAGGAAGAGGAATATGTGAATCTAGCCCTCATGGCTAAGTCTGATGAGGTCTCCTCTAGCTCTCCAAGTCAGGTACCTTCACTTGTTTTACTTGAAATGTGTAAAGATGAATACAAACAAATTGTCGAAGAGTTGAGTGTAGAAATGTTTCATGTTCATACTAGTTTAACTACAGCCAATGAAGAAATTTCTAGGTTAACTAAACTTAATGAAACACTCACCTCTGAGAATGACATGCTTTTGTTAAAGACCAATCGATTATAGTCTCTAGTATAGGAGAATGCTAAACTTAAAAATGAATTAGCTTGTGCTAAAGAAATAGAAAAGTTTCTAAGGAATGAAATAGTGAAAATGAATTTAAGATCAAAGCCTATAGAAACTCTTCTAAGCAACTTTAGGATTATCATGAGAAACACACAGAGAATCAAAAAGTAGGGATAGGTTTTGAGTATGGTAGAAGACCTGGTAAGGAAACTGTGAGTCAGGATTGTTCAACTGATTCTTCTATCAAACCTCATATCCTCAAAAAGATCAACAAACCGATTTTCAAACTTTCTGAACTTTAGTTTGATGAGGAAGCCATGCTCATCAAACAACAACTTGATGATGAGGATGAGTGTGTTGACAGTACAACAGTTGGAGGAAAAGATACTTTTAAAGTCCCCAAGACAGCAACTTTCCCAAACAATCTGACAGAATGTTCTAAAGATGCTGTCAATAATGGCAAGACAGTAACTTCCAAACCTACTGTCAAGACAGAAGGTGTAAAAGGTACTGTCAATGAAAGCTCGACAGCAACTTCAGAACATCATGTTGACACAGTTACCTACAAGTCTAAGAACAGGAATGGTAAGTTAGGAAATGCTAATGTTGATAGTGCTTACAGAAAACTATGCAATAATTGTGGCTCTTCACATCACCTAACTCATGTTTGTAAGAAACCAAAAGAGGTCAGGGACAATGTGACCAAGATAGATGGTCACTTACATAGAATCCCCATTATGCATAGATCTATGGTAGTTTGCAACAACATTGATTGCATGCCTTGTAAAATAACTGCCATGAGTACTTGTTTCAATCTGCCTATTTCATCTACTGAACAATGTCTCTATATGCAAACTTTTGAGACTTCTGAGCCTACCAGAAACAGTAAGAAGGCTACATCCACTAAGAAGAAGACCACGTCTAATTCTAAAGCAAAGTGGGTAAAGAAATGAGTCCAACAGAAGATTCCTGATGTGATGGTTAATATTGAAGATGTTGATTATTCTTGTGATACTGAAGTAGCAGGACCCAACAAGGATTGGGTACCATATGCCTCTTAAATCAAATTTGTTTTGCAGGGCAAAAATAAGGAGCAAGTCATATGGATCATTGACAGTGGCTGCTCAAGACACATGACTGGTGATAAAGCCCTGCTATCACAATTTATGGAGAAAGCTGACCCAATCATAACCTTTGGAGACAACAGCAAAGGTTACACAGTGGGATATGGCTGTTTGTAAATTGGGAATGTTGTCATTAATGATATAGCACTTGTTGATGGATTGAAGCACAACCTGCTCAGTGTCAGCTAATTCAGTGACAGAGGATTCACTAGTACAGAATTGGCTTTTAGCGTCGGTTAAAAAGGTCTAAGGCGTCGGTTTTTTGGCGTAGTATATGTAGGGGACGCTATAGGTATAGGTCTTTTGCGTCGGTTAAATAGGCAAAGCTAGTAGTTGTTCTGCGTCAGTTAATAACCGACGTAAAAAGTCATTAACCGACGCCTATAGTCTGACAAAAGCGTCGGTTGTCTGAAATGCCGACGCCTATAGTCTTGACAAAAGCATCGGTTGTGTGAAATGCCGACGCCTATAGTGCAGACAAAAGCGTCGGTTGTCTGAAATGCCGACGCCTATAATCCTTACAAAAGCGTCGCTTCTGTGAAATGCCAACGCCTATAGTCTGTGTTATGGCGTCACACTACTAGCAACCGACGCCTAAACTATCTTTTAGAAAAATACTTTTTTTGTTGTTTTACTGATATTCAGCTTGTTAACGTTTTTGTTTCACATATATACTGATGTACATCCATCAATTTTTTATAAACATCAACTAATACACTAAAATAATATCATAACACAAACATTATCAGATATTTGATTAACATAAATTGACAAAAGTTTCATGTTATCTTAATGTCTACACTTAGAAAAAAAAGAACATTAAATTGCAAATACTACCAAAAATTCAATTTGGTGCTTGGTTTCCCATAAAAAATTAAATAAATTATGTGAAAAAGATCGTCCAACATAGTAATCCTTTTGCTTCAATTTTTTTCACATCTTTAGACCTCTTTTTTTCTTGGATACTCCATGCACTAGAACCCTCGTGTGACTGGGCGGGGTAGAGGGATGAAGGGAGGGAGGGAGAGGGAGATGGAAAATACCTGGAATAGAACTAAGATGAAGCATGAAGATGGATACGGAGATGTAGCAGCTTCTAATTAGGGCTCGAACAAATTACTTGCATAATCCAATCGGCAAAACTCAGTTTAGTCGGAAGAACTCGGTCTAGATTGAGATCGATTGAAAAATTAGGGCTCTACAGATGAGGTAGTTAGTTAGTCGGGTGAAATTGGGGATCCTACTGCTTATATTGGACTCTTAACTCTTGAGTAACAATATGTTATATTTACAAAAAAAAAAAATCAAAGAAAAGTAATATTGAACTTATATTAAAGAAAATTAAAATTTGTGGCATGTGAGAAATCAACAAAGCAAATTACATAAATTAGAATGATTTTGTTGAACTTAAGTCATTTTTTACACGACATTATTTTAATAATTAAAAATAATATTTTTTACATAAACTAGAATGATTTTGTTGAACTTAAATCATTTTTTATATGACATTATTTTAATAATTAAAAATACTATTTTTTTAATGACATTATTTTTGTAACATGTTTTTACTTTGTTTAAACAAAATATCTTAATAAAATAACTAATAAAAAATATAATCATGAACAAAATAATTAATAAAATTAATAAATTTCAAATAATTTAATTACGAGATTATAGTATGATTTTCCGGATTCTCTGTATTAGAGAATTTTACCTGAAATAGTGGTCAATGACTCAAGATATCAATGTTTGGGGTTGTATTTAAAATTTACAGAGTTGTTAGGAAAAAGCGTTGTTTCAAAAATCATATTACTATTTGCTATTTTTTTAACTTTACATGTTTTTATGCAGAATATAAAAAAATAATGATTTCGGTGAAGTTTGATGGTAAAACTAATGGACTAACGGCTAATCCCACAAAAGCTGAAAATCAGCTTTTTAAAAAAAATAAAATAATAGGAGGCCTGCTTTTTCTAAAATTAAGTAACTTTTAAGCCAAAATTATTTTCAGAAAAGTTGTTTGTAGAATTTACTAAACAGTTTTTTGGCCCTTTTTAGCAAAAATTCGCAATGTCAAACGTATCTTTAAGAAAAAATTCAATGCACGTTATTTATTATTGTGTAATGAGAATATTAAAATATTATTTATTATTGTGTAATGAGAATATTAAAATAGGTCACTCAAAGTCCAAAAATCTCATGCCAATTTCTTACTACATAAATAATTCAATCAACAAAATACACCAAAACAAACCCAGCACAATTGGTTAGGAGAGGGAAATATTGATATTGGCTTGTAGATGGTCAGGGGTTCGAAACTCTACTCAAGTGATTAATTTTTTGTAAAGAACATAGTCTATAGCGTCGGTTTCACCAGACCGACACCAAAAATGCACTCTACAACGTCGGTTCCCCAAAGGCCGACACTAAAAATTCACTCTATAGCGTCGGTTTCATAACAGCGACACTAAAAAGTGCACTTAATGCGTCGGTGTTACAATGACCGACGCTAGAAGTCCTCTATTGCGTCGGCATTCGTAGAACCGACGCATAAAAGTGTTAAAAGCGTCGGTTAATGTAGACAACTGACGCCTTAGATCAAGGAAAACTGACAATAAGCGTCGGTTATGCTAGCAACCAATGCATAAAACATGTAAATGCGTCGCTTGCCCCTAGAACCGACGCTAAAAGTGCGACGCTGTAGGTGCAATCTGTACTAGTGATTCAAGGTTGATTTTGACATGATGGTGTGCAATATCTATCACAAGAAGGATAGAAGCATCTCTCTCAAAGGGGCAAGGAAAGGAAGCCTATTTGTTGCTGATCTGAGCTCAACAAAGAAGGACAAGATTTACTGCTTCTACAGTAAAGCTACTGTTGGTGATAGTATGCTTTGGCACAAGAAACTCTCTCACCTCAACTTCAAAACAATGAATATGCTGATGATGAAGGAACTAGTGAGAGGTCTACCACAACAGGAATTCTTTCAAGAAGGACTGTGTGAGGACTGTCAAATGGGAAAATTGAAGAGAGCTGTGCATAGGACAAAACAAGTCAACACCAACACAGAACCACTCAAACTAATTCACATGGATCTCTTTGGACCAGTCAATGTTCCATCTTTGGCCAAAAAGAGATATGCATTAGTCATGGTGGATGATTATTCTAGGTATACTTGGGTAAAGTATCTAGAATCAAAAGATGAAGCTGCTCAGGTCATCATTGATCACTTAGGAGTTCTTGACAGAACTCCAAAAGCCAAGGTTCAAATTCTAAGAAGTGACAATGGTACTGAGTTCAGAAATGCCACACTTGGTAATTTCTACAAATTCAGATGAAGAAATTGTGCAACAATTTTCTGCTGCAAGGACACCACGGCAGAATGTTGTTGTAGAAAGGAAGAACAGAACTCTCATTGAAGCTGCCAGAACTATGCTTCATGATGCAAAGCTACCTACATACTTCTGGGCAGAAGCTATTAACACAGCTTGTTACACACAGAACAGAACCTTAATCAACAAGACTCATGAAAACACTCCTTACTATTTGCTGAATGAAAAGAAACCTACTGTCAAGTACTTTCATGTGTTTGGTAGCAAATGTTTCATGATGAAAGATAACCATGAAAAGAAAGGGAAATTTGACACCAAAGCTTATGAAGGTATTTTCATGGGTTATGCTCTAGAAAGGACTGCTTACAGAGTCTATCTCTTAGAACACAGGATCATAGATGAAAGTGTAAATGTCACATTTGATGAAACCAAGTTTCCTGGACTGCATGAAGAAGGTCAAATGCAGATTCTTAGATTTGAGAATCAAGGATACTTGGAGGAAGAAGAAATTGTTGATGAAGAACCTACTTTTACTCAAACTGTTGATCTTGAAAAAGATGTTGTCATTGAAGATAATGCTAATCAAACTCCAGCCCAGTCACAGACCATCTCAGGAAATGTTCAAAATGATGGTGACTCTGGAGATGTTGAAGAAAATGGTGGAGATATTTGCCCTGGTGAAGACTCAGTTCCCCAAACTGAGGCTACTGTTTCTAACTGTTAGGAATATGTTGTTCTTGATGATAAACATAAAACACTTAGTAGAATTTGTGTAAAGTTATTTTGTAGCTGTCAACGAAATGGCATGCTTTGCAGCATTCCGTTGACAGGAAGCTCATCAACGAAATGAGTGATGTAGCAATTGCACTGTACAATACTTCACAGTTTGATATGCATTTTGATGTATGTACTAGATAGGTTTTCTAAGTCATGTTGACTAAATGATAGATAGGCAAAATAGGTTGGTTAATTGTAAATATCTTGTGCCTTGTAATTTTGCCTAAGTGAAGACATGTCAACGGTATGAAGATTACTCTGTCAACGGTATGGAGTTTACTCATCAACGAAACGAGGAAAACACCATCAACGGAATGAAGAATAAAGCTATCAACGAAACACATCTCCCTGCTATCAACGAATCATTATTGCTTTTCTGAATAGTTGACAAAGTGATAGTGACAGTTTACTGAACAGATCTAAAGGTGATGTGGAAGTGTACTTTGCATTGGAAACCATTAAAATGGACATGGGGAATAAGGAAACATCCCAGTTTCCAATTGGGTCTTGGGAGTGATCATAATAAGCATGAAGACAAAAGCAAGGATCTCCAAGGACCACTGGACAAAGGGATGAAAAGAAAACTATTGGCGGTTACTCATTGTACTTTTAGTGTAGCCAAAAATAGGGTTGTAAACTTGGGGATATATAACCAAGTGTAGCAGTTACTTTAATAAAAGAGAAGAAAAACAAATAGTTTGTATTAGCTATCCTTGAGAGCATTCTTCTCTACAACCTTGTAACTGAGCAGCTGTGTACTTTTGTATCACAGATTATTTCCGCAATAAAAATCACTTCAGTTGGATCATCAAACAATCCAACTGAAATTATTTATGTGCTTGTGATTTTTACTTTAAGTTCAGTTTTTATTTGTAAGTTGTTTTAAGTTTAAAGAAATATCAAGAATTGTATTCAACCCCCCCCCCCCCCTTCTACAATTCTATTAGGTCATTTGGGATTAACAATTGGTATCAGAGCGAGCTTCTAACATACAAGAAGTTTAAAGATCAAGACCAAAAACAGAAACCATGGTAAAGAAGGATGCAGGTGTGAAGATACCAGTTCTTGATAAGGACAATTACTTTCACTGGAAAGTAAAGATGCATTTACATCTCATGTCTATGGATGAGAGGTATGTAGACTGCATTGAGAAAGGTCCACACGTTCCCATAAAGCTTGATTCTAGAGTTGGACTGCCAGATGATGCTCCTGATGTAGAGATTCCAAAACCTGTCTCAGAATGGACTGTTGAAGATGTTGCAGAAGTCCATAAAGACAAAAGAACCATGAACATTCTGTTTAATGGTTTGGAGCAAGAGATGTTTGACAATGTCATAAACTGTACAACCTCCAAAGAAGTATGGGACACTGTTAGAACTCTCTGTGAAGGAACTGAGCAAGTCAGGGAAAATAAAATGCAACTCCTTATACAACAATATGAGCATTTTCATTTTAAAGCTGGTGAAACCCTAAATGACACGTTTAGTAGGTTTCAGAAGCTTTTGAATGGATTAAAGCTGTATGGGAGGATCTATCAAACCAAGGATTCAAACCTTAAATTTCTTAGAGCTCTTCCAAAAGAATGGAAGCCTATGACTGTTTCTCTCAGAAACACTCAAGAGTACAAAGACTACACTCTTGAAAGGCTTTATGGAACCTTGAAGACATATGAGTTGGAAATGGAGCAAGATGAAGAAATTGAAAAGGTACAGAAGAAGGGTGGATCTATTGCATTGATTGCATCTGTGAACCAACTGGAAGATGACACTGAAGAAGCTGCAAAGGCCACAACTAGTCGAGCTAGTTGTAGAAGTGATGTTAGCAAGGGTAAAGGCAAGATGACAGAAGAAGAAGAACCAGAACCAGCCAACTTGGATGACTTAGATGAGATTGATGAACACATTGCTTTTCTGTCAAGAAAAT
Organism: Heracleum sosnowskyi; assembly: GCA_030848705.1. Lineage (NCBI taxonomy): Eukaryota > Viridiplantae > Streptophyta > Magnoliopsida > Apiales > Apiaceae > Heracleum > Heracleum sosnowskyi. The sequence goes on from CM061240.1 coordinate 127,983,533, forward strand.
TCTCTAAGTTCAAGTTCAAGAGAAACTCAGAAGCAAGGCCACCAAGGAGAGACTTTCAACCTAACAAAAGTAACTGGATTGAAAAGTCTAAATCTAAATGTTTCAATTGTGGAATGCTTGGTCACTTTGATGGAGACTGCAGAAAGCCCAAGATTGAGAAGGGCAACAGGAAATTTGAACCTGTTGATTATAAAAAGAAATACTTTGAACTTCTCAAGCAAAAAGAAAAGGCTTTCATGTCTCAGGAGTATGATTGGGCTGGTAATGGTGAAGATTCTGATGATGATGTTGAATATGTCAACTTGGCTCTTATGGCTAACAATCATGAGCAGGAAGCAAGCTCCTCAAGCAACCAGGTAACAATTACTAATCTTTCTGAGCTTTCTAAAGAGGAATGCGATAGTGCAGTAAATGAAATGTCTATTGTATTATATAATTTACGTGTTACTCTTAAATCACTTACCAAAGAGAATTCAAGAATAAAAGAGACTAATTTGCTCTTAAGTGATAGGAATGCAATGTTAGAAGCACAGCTCATTGAATTTGAGAAAATGAGATGTGTTAGTAGGGATGCTAAGAAGGAACTTGAGAACGTGTTACAAAGGGAAGAAATTCTTAAGACACAACTTGAAATAGAACAAAGTGTGATTGCTAAATGGAAAGATGCCAGGAATGTTGCTACCAACATCATTAATGTTCAAGGTATGGAATCTTTCTGTGAACAATCATGGAAAAAGAACAAAGAGAAACTAGGGTATGTTTGTGAAACCTTAGAATCAGAAACGGAGTCAACAAACAACAATGATCATTTGTTGAAGGTTGATATGTCAACGGAATGCAATGTTTCGTTGACAGATGAACCATCAACCGATCAGGGTGTTTCGTTGACAGAGAAAAAAAAAGATGAACTCACTAGACTTAATAATAAGTATGGTCCTGTCACCAAGAACTTTGTTCAAGGTGAGTCTAGTAAATCAAAGAAAGTTGAGAAGCCTGTTGAGAGAGCTAATGTAGGTCACTTGTCCAACAAGCAATTGAAAGAAAAGTTAGAGAATGTTCAAGTTGAGGCTAAGGGAAATAAAAAGAATAACAGGAATGGCAAAGTAGGAATTAACAAACACAACAATTACACACCTGATAAATATGCTCCTAGAAAGACATGTGTTAATTGTGGAAGTGTTAGTCATTTATCTACTAACTGCAAATCTGTTAAGAAGACTGTTAAAGTGAAAATTCCCAAGCCTGCAATGAATAGTTCTATGCCTACAATGCCTGTTATGCCTAACATGTTTGCTCCATATGCACAATTTCAAAATCCATATGCCAGCATGCCATTTGTGTCTAATCCATACATGAATATGTTTAATGTGCCACAAATGCCATGGAATATGAATAACATGTTTATTCCTCCAACTATGCATGATGTGAATGAAAATGTGAGCAACCCTCAGAAATCAACACCAAGGGTAAAGATTGATTTAAATCAATCTGAGCCCAAGGCGAAAAATAATGTAAAAGGGAAAGCAAAGGCTAACAAAACAGGACCCAAGGAAACTTGGGTACCAAAATCAATTTGATTTGATTTTATTGTGTGCAGGGAGACAAAAGGAATCTTTGGTACTTGGATAGTGGTTGTTCAAGACACATGACTGGTGATTCTACCCTGCTCACAGAGTTTCAGGAAAAAGCTGGCCCTTGTATTGCTTTTGGAGATGACAGCAAAGGCTACACAAAGGGATATGGCTTGATTTCAAAAGAGAATGTCATCGTAGATGAGGTTGCATTGGTGGATGGTCTTAAGCACAATTTGATTAGCATGAGTCAACTTTGTGACAAAGGATTTTTAGTTACTTTTTCTAGAGAAGCCTGTGTTGTTTCTAAAGGAGGAAACAACAATGTGGTAATGACTGGATTCAGAAGAGGGAATGTGTACATTGCTGACTTTAGTAGCACAAATCCAGAAACCATCACTTGTCTTTTCAGCAAGGAAAACAAGGATGAAAGTTGGCTATGGCACAAGAAATTATCTCATCTGAATTTTAAAGTTATGAATGACTTGGTGAGGAAAGATCTTGCTAGAGGAATTCCACAGGTGGAGTTTTCCAAGGATGGTTTGTGTGATGCCTGTCAAAAAGGGAAACAAAGGAAGGCATCATTCAAAAGCAAGACAGAGTCATCAATTGTCCATCAGCTTGAGTTGCTTCATATGGATTTGTTTGGCCCTGTAAATGTCATGTCTATTTCAAAGAAGAAATATTGTCTTGTGATTGTTGATGATTTTTCTAGATTTACATGGACTTTCTTTTTGCTCTCCAAAGATGAGGCAAGTGAAATCATTATCAATCACATCAAGATGGTAAACAATCATCCTGACTTGAAAGTAAGAAGGATTAGGAGTGACAATGGGACATAATTCAAGAATTCAAGCATGAAGATGTTCTGTGAAGAAAATGGTATTTTGCATGAGTTTTCAGCAGCAAGGACACCACAGCAAAATGGTGTAGTTGAAAGGAAAAACAGAACACTTATTGAAGCTGCAAGGACAATGCTAGATGAATCAAAGTTACCAACTTATTTTTGGGCTGAGGCATTTAATACAGCTTGCTTCACTCAGAATATTTCTTTGATTAATCAGGCCAAAGGAATGACCCCTTATCAGCTACTCAAAAGAAAGAAGCCACTATTGGATTTTCTTCATGTCTTTGGATGCAAGTGCTTTGTTCTGAGAAATCAAGCTGAGCATTTGGGGAAATTTGAAGCAAAGGCAGATGAAGCAATATTTGTGGGATATGCAGCAGGGAAAGCCTACAGAGTCTATAATCTCAGAACCAACATTGTTATGGAATCTGTACATGTTGTTTTTGATGATCTCAAAATTCAAGGTCTCTGTGATGAAGGTTTCCATGAAAGTCTTTCTTTTGAAAATGAGGAAGGAGATCAAGTGAATCATGTTAAGGCTACTGAGAAACAGCCTAAAGTTGTTGTATCTAGCACCGATGAAAGCAGCAGTGAAGATGAAATTGCTGCATTAAGATTGAAAAGAATAGCTGCTAACAGACCAAATGGTCATTTCGTTGACAGTCATGATGGTGGATTCGTTGACAGTCAAAATGAGCGTTTCGTTGACAGTCAAAATGGTAATACCGTTGACAGTCATAGAAATGCTTCTAGAAGTGATCATTTAGGGACAACAAACTCAGGGGGAGTTTCTCAAGGACAAATATCCAATCAAGGCAATCATGATCATGAAACTACCTCTTCAAGAGCAAATCTACCTCCCTCAAGGAAATGGACTAAAGATCATCCCTTTGAACTTATTATAGGTGATGTTTCTTCAAAAGTCCAAACTAGAAGAGCAACTCAAGAAGAATGTCTATATAGCAGCTTTCTGTCTCAAGATGAGCCAAAGAAAGTTGAGGATGCACTTCTAGATCCAGATTGGGTTTTGGCTATGCAAGAAGAGCTAAACCAATTTGAAAGGAACAATGTTTGGAAGCTGGTGCCCAAGCCTAAGGACAGGAGTGTCATAGGCACAAAATGGGTGTTCAGAAACAAGATGGATGAAAATGGCATAGTCACAAGGAACAAAGCAAGACTGGTTGCAAAAGGCTATTCACAGGAAGAAGGAATTGATTTTGATGAAACATTTGCTCATGTTGCAAGACTAGAAGCAATAAGGATTTTCCTAGCCTATGCAGCCCATGCCAATTTCAAAGTCTATCAAATGGATGTGAAGAGTGCTTTTCTGAATGGGGAATTGGAAGAGGAGGTGTATGTAAGTCAACCTCCTGGTTTTGAAGATGATGATTTTCCAGAATATGTATACTTCCTCCTCAAGGCACTCTATGGTTTGAAACAAGCACCTAGAGCCTGGTATGACACACTTTCACAGTTCCTCCTTGAGAATCACTTCACTAGAGGTATTGTAGATAAAACTCTTTTTCACAGGGTTGTGAATGGCTCTACTATACTTGTTCAAATTTATGTAGATGACATAATCTTTGGGTCTACAGATGTGAAACTTTGTCAAAAGTTTGCCAAGCTTATGCAAAGTAAATATGAAATGAGCATGATGGGAGAATTAACTTACTTTCTTGGGCTTCAAGTGAAGCAAGTTAATGAAGGCATTTTCATTAGTCAAACAAAATATATTCATGATTTATTAAAGAAGTTTAATTTAATGGAATGCTCTCCTGCCAAAACTCCCATGCCTACTGCCACCAAACTTGAATTGAATACTAAGGAAAAATCTGTGGACATTTCAGGTTACAGAGGCATGGTAGGCTCACTTTTATATTTAACAGCTAGTAGACCTGATATTATGTTTGCTACATGTCTATGTGCTAGATTTCAGGCTGATCCTAGGGAATCCCATTTAGTTGCTATTAAAAGAATTTTCAGATATCTCAAGGGAACACCAAACCTTGGCATTTGGTATCCTAGAGAATCTGGCTTTGAACTAATTGGTTATTCAGATGCAGATTTTGCAGGATGTAAAATTGACAAGAAAAGCACAACAGGCACCTGTCAATTCTTAGGAAACAAGCTTGTCTCATGGTTCAGCAAGAAACAAAACTCAGTTTCTACCTCCACAGCTGAGGCTAAGTATATTGCAGCTGGAAGTTGTTGTGCACAGATTTTATGGATGAAAAATCAACTACTTGATTATGGATTGAGAGTTGAGAAAATTCCTATTTTCTGTGACAACACTAGTGCCATTGCCATTACTGAGAATCCAGTGCAGAATTCAAGGACCAAGCACATTGACATCAAGTACCATTTCATTAGAGAACATGTTATGAATGGTACTGTGGAGTTACATTTTGTTCCAAGTGAACAACAACTTGCAGGCATCTTTACCAAGCCACTTGATGAATCCACATTCTCAAGATTAGTAAGTGAGCTAGGTATGCTAAATTTCTCATAATTATTTTGAGATTTTTGCAAGTTAAAATGCAGCCAGAAACTTGCTATGTTTTTCTGTGAATTAATTTTCTCAGGAAAAAGTGAAATTTTGTCTAAGTCAAAATTACTATGTCAACTAAACGAATCATTTCGTTGACAGTCTTAGCATTTTTCTGGGTGTTTCGTTGATAGCTCTTTTATATCAACGAAACACAGCTTTATCAACGAAATAAGACGGGACTTTAACCGCCCAATCCTGATTCGTTGATTTAGCGCTTTTAATCTGAATCGTTGATATTTGACACGTCCGTTACCACGATCTGTGCATACAGCCCTGTAAGTATAAATCATGGTAATTCTTTAAAAGTAACGGTTATATTTTTAAGCCAATCCAGTAATTTACATTTATTATTGGACTCTTTTTCTGAGAATTTTTGGGGGAGTATTTAAGAAATTCTATTTTCTTTATTTTCTTTTTGCCTGTTCTCAAAAATTCCAAAGGCTTTTCTCTTTTCTTCTCTCTAACAAGCAATTTAGCTCGAAGCTTTTCTTCACACAACAATGGCACCCATAGTCAAGCTTATGTCTGCTGGAGGGTTCATTTACGAAAAGAACAACTCAATCCCATTTGTTGTCAAGGAAGGTCCAAACAGTATCTTTTTCAAGATGATGGACTTCATGAAGAACTGCAAGTTGAGCTATGCAATGTTTCACTCAACTCCTCTCTATAATGAGATAATCGAGGAGATTTGGACCTCATGTGAGTATAGTGGAACAAACTGCACACTGCAATTCACCATACAAGGTAAAGAGTACATAGTTAATTCTGATGTATTGCAAGCATGTTTACATATTCCTGAAAATAACTTTGATGCTTTGCCTACAATCACTGAAATGGTTAACTTGCTAAATTCCATAAACTACTCTTTGCCTACTGATAATCTGGGTAAAATAATTAGGAGAGGTTTGGTTAGGGAATATAGTTATTTAGCTGATGTATTTATCAAGGTTTTTTCTGGTAAGATTAGTGATTTTGATGCATTAACTAATTCCATGTTGATTCTTTTTACCATGCTCCTAACTGATAGATATTACAACTTTAGCACCCAACTTATGTATGAAATTGGTGCTAAGTTGGGTGATAAGGCTAATAGGAAAAAGAATATCTATTATGCTAGGTTTCTGATGATGTTGGCTAATCATGTTAGTCCAACACCATTAGTTATTTCTAACCCTGTTTCCAAGTTTGAGTGTTTTGTGCAAGAAAAGAGAGTACTGACAGACATACTGAGGCTGAACCACAATGGTGAGGTTCCAGTGGTGTATCTGCCAGTAATTGAGGTAACTACTGCTATCCCTTCTAGTATAATTGTTACTTCAATTGTATCACCCAGTACTGTTGTTGTGGAGTCTGTAGTTGTGACCCAACAGGCTCCTGCCCCAGCAACAAGACCAAAATCAAAGAAATCCTCCAAGCCAACCTCAGGTGCTTCCCAAAAGGCACCTGTTGTAAAATCCACTACACAACCTAAGGGGAGTGTTGTAGGTGCTGTGAGAGGTGAGGGAAGGGGTGAACATAAAAGAAACCCTAAGGATAAGGAAGGACAGATGAGTGAAATCCAGCCAAGCCCCATTGTGTCTTCCCAACAAGGCACAATGAGTAATATGGATTTAAACACAAGTCTAATTGCATCCTCCCAAAAGGATGTGATTATTGAAACAAGCTCTCAACCTAGAGCACAGTCCAAAAGGGTAAGGGACACTTCAAGCCCACAGTCTACTTTTTCCCAATACCAAAGGAGAGTGAAGCAAAAGTCCAAGGGTACACAGGGTGCACACACACTGGAAGCTACACTTCCAGTTTCTCAAATTCAGTTTGATGTAACCCCTATTATCACTCTGGGGTTACAGTCCCATTCTCTAAACATCAACCTTGAACTATCTCCATCGAATTCACCAACTTTATCTCTAGATGTGGACATGATCCATACATCTATTCCTGATTCTCCAACTCTAATCTTGGAGAAGCCCCACTCTGAAGCTGGTGGCCATCACTTGTTAAGTGATTTGTTGGGCCATCAACCAATTTTTTCTGAAGTTGCAAGCGGATCTGTGGACAAATCTCTAAAATCAATCACCACAGATTCTACTGTAATTTCACTTTCTCAAAGTGCTTTATTGACTTCATCAACGAAACAGCTTCTTTCGTTGACAAGTGTTTCTCCATCAACGGTATCCATACCGTTGACAGTTCAATCTACCATTCCGTTGATAGGTCAATCTACACCCCTTATTGAAAACCCAGTTGTTTCCACAACTAGTGTAGATGACCTGGTGGTAGTTGAGACACTTTTAGGTTTGAGAGGGAGTGAAACTGAGAGGCTGGCTTGCAGCCAGGCAAAAGGAGAGTCTGAGAGTGAGAGGCTGGCTATTTCTTCCAGCCAGGCAAAAGGAGAGATTGAGAGTACCACCTTAGTAGGTGAAGGTGAGGGTGTGAGAGGTGTGAGCCATGGGGAGCCCATGATGCAAGAAAAGAGTGGAGAGAGAGAAGGGACTACAGGAGCAATAAGGATGGAAGCAGCCATTGGAAGTGAGTTAATGGGGGTCAGTGAGGGAGAAAGGGAACTTACCTTCCAAGAGCATTATCAACAAACTCTGGATAGTATTTCCCTGGATCCTGAGACCTTTACTCATCCTGTGTCAGCCTATCAAGTTATGGCTCAACAGGGCAATGTGGAGGCAGAAAGGTCACTCAACTTAATTCATACTACTGCATCAATGCAAAGAGCAAAGGATGCATTGACCAATCTACCTCCAGGAGCTGCAGCAAGTGGAGAATTTGAGTTTTCTGATGATGAAGACAGCTTTGGTGACAATCTACAGGTGGCCACTACTACACAGACTGGGACTTCTGTGGTGCCTCCTACACCAAACTGGCTTTCTCAAGATATGCATGGTAGATCCAACTTGGATGCTGCTATTACAAGGCAATACACTGAGGCATATCTAGCTCATGAGTCAGCAACTGCAAGGGACAAGAAATTCTATAAGGCCATAATGGATTCTCTGGAAATTCAAAGGCTACAAATGTTGCAGACAAGGATTGAAGCTACAGAAATTAAGGATTCAATTAGCAACCTTAGGGATGCTACTGACAGGAGGCTAGATGAAAAGCTTCCTCTTCACACTGTCTCCAAGATGTCAAGGTTTTTCACCAAGGAACCTGAAGTGTCCTCATCTTTGAAAACTCTCTCCTCTAGAGTGGACAAAGTTGAGGCTACACTTTCTCACATGCAGAAGGAACAGGAGAAGCAAACTCAGCTACTCACCCAGCTTCTGGCAGCTCAAGGAATCCCTATCATCTCACTTGATGATAACAAAAAGGGGGAGAAAACTAAGGAGCTAGAGATACAAATTACAAAGGTTTTGGTCCCAGCCATCTCCTTGCCAGAAGAGCCATTAGCAATGGGGGAGTTTGGAAAGAAGAAAAAGGATGGCATTGACCTGATCCAGGAAGCTTCTATGAGGATGAGACTTGCAGAACAAATCAAAGATCATTGGTCCAACATAGAAGAAAGGGTCAAGAAAATTGCTGGAACTACAAAGGACTCCAATCCATCAACGGATCAACCATCAACGGATGTCATGGTTCTAGTGTCAACGGAATGGGAGCCACAGATCAATTCTTTCTATAAGGTAGAGCCCCTTCTACATGGAGTCACTCAAGGTCCACGGAAGGAAAAAGGACAAACTTCATGCATTAGGGATGTGGAACAAGCTACACTCCAAAGAAGCCTATCTCCCAAGTCCCCTGCTAAACCAAAGGGCAAAAATACAGAAAGGACTTTCTATCCTGCACCTTATCCAGATGAGCTCAAGCTTCTTGGTCTACTTATCACAAAAAGCAAGGAAAGCAATGATTATGAGATAAGGAAGCAAAGGGCAATTGTCTACAGGAATGGACAACAAATTTGTGTTTGGGCTGGTCACCCAAACTTTGCTGAAGCTAAAGCTGAAGAGTCAGAAAGAGCAGCAATGCAAGCCCTTGCTGTTGCTCAGTCTCTTGATGAAGAAGAAAGACAGCAAGAAGAAAAAGCAAGAGAGGAAAGGAGTGCAAAGAAGAGCACAAGGCAACCAAAGGCAAGAGCTAGGAGAAACATAGCCTTTGAGAATGATGACTTTCAGAACACTGCATCAGACTCTTCTGTACCAATTGCACCTCCAACAAATCCTGATCCAGTTTCAGAGGTAAAGTTAGCCTGTGATCCCAATCATCCTGTAAATTTCCATGATCAACCAATTGAGCCAAAGGAAGAGCCAATTGAGTTTGATGAGGCCAACTTCCCAAAATTCCTATTTGAAAAGGATCAGCCAATGAAGACCAAGAAAAGGGCTGTCAAGGCAAAGCCAATATTTGTGAGAAAGCCACAACCTCAGAAGCCCCCTTCAAATCCAGAGGACTGCATGTACATTGCTGACATCAGGGAAGAATCTAGCTTACATCTTGATTTAGACAACCTGGTGGAAGTAAGGGGCATTGCAGCTTCTCAAAAGATGCCTGAAAGATTAGTTTTCACATTCAAGGGTGGTAGAGAACAAACATGGCCTCTCTACAGAATTTTAGGAGAAGACTACCAAACACTACTCACAGTGTTTAGATGCTTGAAGAAAGACTTTGGCTTCACCAAAACAGCCAAGTCTGAGGTGGTCTCCAAAATATGTCAAATAAAGGCTAGCCGGAACAAGCCTGAGGCTCTTCCCAGGATGCTTAGAGTGCCCTCAACAGGAAAGAAGATCCATCTTCAACCCTACTGGATGATGGAATTTAAGGACAAGGACAACTGCAGAAGGTTCTTCAGAATGGAAGACCAGCTGGATAAGGCATCTAATCAAACTCTAAAGCTTATGCAATCCAAGCTTGGTGGTCAAGATGAGGAAGAGAAGATCTTCTACAGAAGGCTACAGGTCCAGATTGAGGAAAACAACTCTAAGAGAGGGAAGAAGACTATGCCACAAAGAAGACAAAGATGAATCATTTGCTCAGTCTAGAGGAGCACTTCTGGGCATTAGTCTTGTAAGTCTTGTATTTTGTTCAAAATATTATGAAGCTTAAATGCATTTTCTACTTTTGTAATTTCTAATGTATCTGAGTGTTTTTGTTATCATCAAGTCTCTTGATTTATGGCTGTTATTCTATCAGTCATAAATTGGGGAAGATTGTTAGGAATATGTTGTTCTTGATGATAAACATAAAACACTTAGTAGAATTTGTGTAAAGTTATTTTGTAGCTGTCAACGAAATGGCATGCTTTGCAGCATTCCGTTGACAGGAAGCTCATCAACGAAATGAGTGATGTAGCAATTGCACTGTACAATACTTCACAGTTTGATATGCATTTTGTTGTATGTACTAGATAGGTTTTCTAAGTCATGTTGACTAAATGATAGATAGGCAAAATAGGTTGGTTAATTGTAAATATCTTGTGCCTTGTAATTTTGCCTAAGTGAAGACATGTCAACGGTATGAAGATTACTCTGTCAACGGTATGGAGTTTACTCATCAACGAAACGAGGAAAACACCATCAACGGAATGAAGAATAAAGCTATCAACGAAACACATCTCCCTGCTATCAACGAATCATTATTGCTTTTCTGAATAGTTGACAAAGTGATAGTGACAGTTTACTGAACAGATCTAAAGGTGATGTGGAAGTGTACTTTGCATTGGAAACCATTAAAATGGACATGGGGAATAAGGAAACATCCCAGTTTCCAATTGGGTCTTGGGAGTGATCATAATAAGCATGAAGACAAAAGCAAGGATCTCCAAGGACCACTGGACAAAGGGATGAAAAGAAAACTATTGGCGGTTACTCATTGTACTTTTAGTGTAGCCAAAAATAGGGTTGTAAACTTGGGGATATATAACCAAGTGTAGCAGTTACTTTAATAAAAGAGAAGAAAAACAAATAGTTTGTATTAGCTATCCTTGAGAGCATTCTTCTCTACAACCTTGTAACTGAGCAGCTGTGTACTTTTGTATCACAGATTATTTCCGCAATAAAAATCACTTCAGTTGGATCATCAAACAATCCAACTGAAATTATTTATGTGCTTATGATTTTTACTTTAAGTTCAGTTTTTATTTGTAAGTTGTTTTAAGTTTAAAGAAATATCAAGAATTGTATTCAACCCCCCTCCCCCCTTCTACAATTCTGTTAGGTCATTTGGGATTAACACTAACCAAACAAGAAGCTTGCCTGGAACCACAAGGTGGAACAAGGATCACACAAATGACCTAATCATTGGAGATCCTTCTTCTGGGATGAGAACCAGCAGCAATGTTTCTGCTGACAGCATGTTTCCTTGTTTCCTGTCTCAAGTGGAGCCAAAAGCAATTGATGAAGCATTGTTGGATTTTGATTGGGTGATTGCTATGCAAGAGGAATTCAACGAGTTTGAAGGAAACAATGTATGGAAATTGGTTCCAAGACCAAAGGGAAAGTTAGTTATTCAGACAAAGTGGGTTTTCAGAAACAAATTGGATGAGAATGAAAATGTGACAAGAAACAAGGCAAAGCTAGTAGCTAAATGTTACTGTCAACAGGAAGGAATAGATTATGATGAGACATTTGCACCTGTTGCCAGACTTGAAGCTATCAGGATTTTCCTAGCCTTTGTTGCACACTGTAATTTCAAGGTGTTCCAAATGGATGTCAAAAGTGCTTTTCTAAATGGAGAGTTGGAGGAAGAAGTGTATGTTGAACAGCCACTAGGTTTTGAAGATGCTGAAATGTATGATTTTGTGTACAAGATGTTCAAAGCACTTTATGGATTGAAACAAGCTCCAAGAGCCTGGTATGATACCCTCTCCGCCTTTCTATTGGAAAACCAGTTTACCAGAGGTGTAGTAGACAAAACTCTATTCTACAAGCATCATGGCAAAGACATCATTCTGGTTCAAATTTATGTTAATGATATCATCTTTGGTTCATCAAATGAGAAGCTGTGTGAGAAGTTTTCATCTCTAATGAGAAACAAATATGAGATGAGCATGATGGGAGAACTATCATTCTTCCTTGGGTTACAAGTTCTTCAGAAAGATGATGGAATCTTCATTTGTCAAGCAAAGTATGTCAAGGAACTTCTCAAGAAGTTCAACCTAGAAGATTCATCACCTGCAAAAACTCCCATCTCTACATCAACCAGTTTGGATCTAGACTCCAAAGGGAAGAAAGTGGACTCTAGTGCTTACAGAGGTATGGATGGATCTCTTCTGTACCTAAATGCTAGCAGACCTGACATAATGTTTGCTACATGTCTCTGTGCAAGGTTTCAAGCTGATCAAAAGGAGTCACACTTGGTAGCTATTAAGAGAATTTTTAGATATCTAAAGGGCACTCCTAATCTAGGCCTTTGGTATCCTAAAAATACTAGATTTGAGCTAGTGGGGTATTCAGATTCAGACTATGTTTGGTGTAGAATTGACAGAAAAAGTACAATAGGAAGCTGTCAATTTCTTGGTGGAAGATTGGTGTAAGATTGGTGTCATGGTCTAGTAAGAAGCAACATTCAGTGTCTACATCTACTGCAGAAGCTGAATACATTGCTGCTGGAAGTTCCTGTGCACAAATTCTGTGGATGAAGAATCAACTATTGGATTATGGTCTAGTGTTAAATAAAATCCCTATCTACTATGACAACACTAGTGTCATAGCCATCTCAGACAATCCTGCTCAACACTTTAGGACAAAGCACATTGACATTAGACATCATTTCATAAGAGAGCATGTTGAAAGAGGAACTGTGAAGTTGATCTATGTCCCAACAGAAAAGCAACTTGCAGATATCTTCACAAAACCACTGGATGAAGCAACCTTCAACAGGTTGGTAAGTGAATTGGGAATTGTTAGATCAGAATTCAATGATCGTCAGAAGCTAGACTCAACTGATCAGGATTGCTGACGTCATCAGTATTGCATGGTCATCAGTATTTGATCAAGCGTCAGTATCTTATTGATCATCAGGATTCCTACTCAGACTATGATCAGGATTGATCATCAGAACTTGAAGCTGATCAGGATTCCTACTTCGAGTTATATTTGGAGTCTAGATAAACATGGAAGTTTATTCTATTTGTTCCTGGTTTGTAGAATGTAGCTATCGATTAAGGATAGGTTTCTATCTTTGTTATTGATTAGGACTTATCTTGTTATTGATAGAGAAGCTGTGTGCACTATATAAACACAGTCTTGGTTTCGATTTATGTATTCATTAGAGAGAGAACATAATCGAAGAGAAGCTCTTAAGAACAGAATTTCTTGAGAGAGTTTTTGTAAACTAGCAGCTCTCAAGAACATCAGAATTTCTTGAGAGAGTTTGTAACAGTTTTATATCAGATTTAATAAAGTTGTTATCTTTCTTTTCATATTTGTGATATATACATTAAGAAGTCGATTATCTTACTCTATTGTATTCAACCCCCTTTCTACAATAGATTATTACTGGGCAACAATTGGTATCAGAGCAAACTGATTTAATTCTGAATCAGATACGATCTAAAGATGTCGACAACCAAGTATGAAAGCATGAAGATTCCCATCTTAAAGATATCAGAATATCCTACATGGAGGGTAAAGATGTTGATGTACCTGGAGGCTATGGATCCTGACTATTTGGACAGGATTCGTGATGGACCATATATACCAACAAAGTTCGTAGAACGAACAGATACAGTACCAGAACATTATGTGGTCAAAGCTAAAGCTGAATGGACTCCAGAAGAAAAAGCTCATGTACTCAGGGAACCAAAGATAAAGAATATCTTGCATAATAGCCTTGATGCTGTCATGTCAAACAGAGTGATTGCATGCAAGTCTTCAAAAGAAATCTGGGATACTTTGGAAACTCAGTGCCAGGGATCTGCATCTGTTAAGAAAAACAGAAGGGCTCTTTTGATTCAAGAATATGAACAATTCGATGCAAGACCTGAAGAGAGCCTGACTGATCTATATGATAGATTTCTGACACTATTGAACAGCTTATCCTTAGTTGACAAAGTATATGAAACTGAAGATTCAAACACCAAATTTCTTAGAGCTTTACCTGAAGAATGGGATACTCGGACCTCAATCATTAGACACCAGTATGATCTGAACATTGTGTCTCTTGATGAGATCTATGGGATGCTAAGAACTCATGATCTTGAAGTTCAACAGAGAAAGAACAAGAAAAGCAGCAAGGCAAAGTCAATTGCTTTGAATGTAGAAGCTAAATCAAAAGGAAAAGCTATGGAGGTCTCTAGAAGGAAAGCAAGAGTAGCTGAGTCAGATCCTGACGACTCTTCATCAGATACTGATGGCAATTCTGATGCCAATACTGGTGATGAATCTTCTGATTCAGACATGGAAGAGATGGTTGCTATGATTGTCAGAAACTTCAGAAGGATGAAGTTCAGGAAGAATAGAAGACAAGGCAACTTTCAGAAAAAGACCTTCAAAGCAGACAAAGACAAGTATATCAAAAAGGACAGCAAGGGTAGCAAATTTGACAAATCAAAGGTTAGATGCTACAAGTGTAATGGAATGGGTCACTTTGCTTCTGAATGCAACAAGACAAAGGCACTCATCACATCAAGCAAGGATTGGATGGACTCTTCCTCAGAATCTGATACTGAGGTAGTCAACTATGCGTTAATGGCCAATACTGATGTAACTGCTGCTCCTGATGATAAGGTACTAAATACTATCTTTGATTTTGATACTGATAATGCTTCTGAGTTAAGACGTTTTCTAAAGTCATTACATATTAGCTTTAGAAGTCAAACTACTGAGAATACTAGAATCTTATCTGAGATGTCTGACCTTAGAAAGAGGAATGAGATATTAGAAGCTGAATTTTCTCGTATGCAAGAAGTACAAAAAGAATGTGATAATGCTAAACACATGCACTTAGAGATGACATCTAAATGTACTTCTCTTGAAAAAGAACTTGAATATGCTAATGAGAAAATCAGAACCTGGACAGACTCTGGTAGGAAATTTCATGAGATTAATACCTCTAAGAATTGGAAAGAGTGTCTAGGATATAAGTCAGATGAAGATAAGAAATTAGCAGAGAAAATTGTCATTGATGAGACAGTCAGTCCAAAGACCTATAGACATGTTATAGACTCAACCAAATCTAAGATTACTCCTGTTAATTTTGTTTTTGGTAAGGATTCCAATTCTACTTTTGAAAAGGGATCTTCTTCTAGTCAAGGAATTAAAATTATAAAGTCTAAACCTGTCATGAACAAAGTCACTAAGAATGTAGGTCTATTGTCTCAGAAACAGCTTAAAGATAAAATCTGTGAGGTTACAGATAAGAAAAAGGAAGCTACTGTTAAGAGAAACATGAATGGTAAAGTTGGGATCAATAAAGAGAATGGTTATAAATATATCCCAAATGCACCTAGAAAGTGTTGTTTTAACTGTGGTAACTCTAATCATCTTGCTATTGATTGTAAGAAGAGTAAGAAGAAGATTACTGATATTCCTAAGTCTGATGTTAGGAATAGATCAGTACTCTATAAACCGCAGAAGTCCTGTTTTCATTGTGGTAGTCTATGGCATTCTATTTATACATGTAAAGAGTATCATGATTTGTACTATAACTTTTATGATCCATTGCCTAAGTTTGAAAGTAGTACAAAGTCTGATAGGACTGAAAATGTCATAGTGAAGCATGCTTTTGTTAATACTGATACTGACAAAGCAAATCCTGATGGAGTAAATCCTGTCAGGACTGCTAAAGTCAAAAAGTCTTCTGCTGTTAAATTTAATAAAATGCATGAACAAGGAATCCAACAAGTGTGGGTTCCTAAACATTCTGACTAGTGTTTTACTATTCTGATGCAGGGTAAAAGGAAAAATGTGTTAGTCATGGATAGTGGATGTTCTGTGCACATGACTGGAAACAAAGCCCTGTTATCAGAATATGAGGAAAAAGCTGGCCCAACTGTGTCTTATGGAGATGGCAACATTGGACAAACCTTGGGATATGGCAATATAATCATTGGAAATGTCATCATTGAAAAAGTAGCTCTAGTGAAGGGACTAAAACACAACTTGTTGAGTATTAGTCAAATCACTGACATAGGTTATCATGTCAATTTCTATTCCACACATTGTGAAGTAGTCAGTAAAGCAACAGGGAAGATAGCACTAACTGGCTACAGGCATGGTAACATATATGAAGCCAACATTCTCTCAGATACTGATGGCTCCCCTACATGTTTCATCAGTAAAGCTTCAGTAGATGAAAGTTGGAATTGGCACAAGAAGCTTTCTCATCTCAACTTCAGCAACATCAATGAGTTGGTTAAGAAAGAGTTAGTAAGAGGATTACCTAATGTCTTATATACACCTGATGGACTCTATGATGCATGCCAAAAAGCAAAACAAAGAAGGACATCATTTCAGAGTAAATCAGAATCTTCGATTGAAGAACCATATCACATGCTACATCTTGATCTGTTTGGTCCAGTCAACATCATGTCCATCAGTAAGAAAAGGTACACTCTTGTAATTGTTGATGAATATTCTAGATTCACCTGGGTGTATTTTCTGCATAGAAAAGATGAAACTCCTGAAGTTCTGTTGGATCATGTGAGGATGATTGAGACAACCACAAAGTACAAAGTCAAGATTCTGAGAAGTGATAATGGTACTGAATTTAAGAATTCAAAGATGGAAGAGTTCTGCAAATACAAAGGAATCATTCAACAATTCTCTGCTCCTGGCACACCTCAGCAAAATGGAGTAGTAGAAAGGAAGAATAGAACTCTTATTGAAGTTGGCAGAACTATGTTGGAAGAAGCTAAATTACCTACATATTTCTGGGCAGAAGCAGTCAACACAGCATGCTATACACAAAATCTCACATTGATAAACAGGCATGGTGTCACTCCTTATCAGTCACTCAAGGAGAAGAAACCAAGTCTGAAGCATTTGCATGTGTTTGGCTGTAAATGTTTTGTTCTCCGAACTCATCCTGAACAGCTAGGGAAATTTGAAACAAAGGCTGATGAAGGAATATTCATAGGTTATCCTACATCAAGAGCCTTCAGAGTTTTTAATTTGAGAACAAGAACTGTCATGGAGTCAATTCATGTATCTTTTGATGATAAGAAGATAACTAGAATCATTGAAGACTCGCATGATAGATTGTTATTTGAAAATGAAGCTTCCAAGGAACCTGAAGAAATTGAATCAGATCCTGTCAATTCATCAGATACTGATGGGTCACCAAATCCTGATGACTCACCAGGTACTGATGGTGCTAATACTGATGATGCAAACAACAGTGATACAACTAGTAGTGCTAATGTTGAGGGGGAGCAACGGCATTCAACTACAAGTTCAGAGTCAACTCAATCATCAGGACAGAATTCTTCAGATACTGATTCAAGTGAAGATCCTGATAACACATCAGGAGGGCATAACAATAATTCAGGGAGAGCTTCAAAACAATCAAATTCTTTCAATCAAGATAACACCAATCCAGGGGGAGCATCTACTTCAAGAAACAATTTGACACCAGCAAGGAAATGGACAAAAGATCATACTCCTGATTTGATAATTGGAGATCCTGATGCAGGTGTTCAAACAAGAAGTGCAACTCAGAATGAATGTTTATATAATAACTTTCTATCCAAGGAGGAGCCTAAGAAAGTTGAAGATGCACTTAAAGATGCTGATTGGGTTACTGCAATGCAAGAAGAACTGAATGAATTTGAAAGGAATGAAGTCTGGAAACTGGTACCAAGACCAAAGAATAGATCAATTGTTGGTACAAAGTGGATTTTCAAGAACAAGACTGATTCTGATGGAGTCATTATCAGAAATAAAGCTAGACTAGTTGCAAAGGGGTATTCCCAACAAGAGGGAATTGACTATGATGAAACTTTTGCTCCTGTTGCAAGACTAGAAGCCATCAGGATATTTCTTGCTTATGCAGCACATAAGAAATTCAAGGTTTTCTAGATGGATGTTAAAAGTGCTTTCTTAAATGGTGAACTAGAGGAAGAAGTTTATGTTGAACAACCTCCTGGTTTCATTGATCCTAAATATCCAGATCATGTCTACAGACTGGATAAGGCACTTTATGGACTAAAGCAAGCTCCAAGAGCATGGTATGAAACCTTAGCTCAATTCTTACTGGAAAGTGGATTCAAAAGAGGTGCTATTGATAAAACTCTATTTTATTTGAATCATGGTAAGGAGTTGCTGTTAGTTCAGATTTATGTTGATGATATCATTTTTGGGTCAACAAACAATAAGCTGTGTGAAAAGTTTTCCAAGCTTATGCAGTCAAGATATCAAATGAGCATGATGGGAGAAATGAGTTACTTTCTGGGTCTTCAAGTTAAACAGACTGATGAAGGGATTTTTATTAATCAGTCTAAATACACAAGGAATTTACTGACAAGGTTTAACATGCAAGACAGTACTCCTGCTTCAACTCCCATAGCTACAGCTACCAAACTTGATCCTGATCAAGGTGAAGAGGTAGATGTAACTCACTACAGAGGAATGATTGGCTCTTTATTGTATCTCACTGCCAGTAGACCAGATATCATGTTTGCAACCTGTCTATGTGCAAGATTTCAAGCAAAACCTAGAGAACCACATCTGATTGCAGTCAAAAGAATTTTCAGATATCTCAAAGGCACTCCTTCACTTGGCCTTTGGTATGCAAGGGAATCAGATTTTGGGTTGTGTGGTTATTCAGATGCTGATTTTGCAGGATGCAAAATAGACAGGAAAAGTACTTCAGGAAGTTGTCAGTTTTTGGGTGGAAGACTAGTGTCATGGTTCAGTAAAAAGCAGAAATCTATTTCCACTTCAACTGCAGAAGCTGAGTACATTGCTGCAGGAAGTTGTTGTGCTCAGATAATGTGGATGAGAAATCAGTTGTTAGATTATGGCCTGTCATACTCAAAAATCCCTATTTATTGTGATAACCAAAGTGCTATTGCAATGACAGGAAATCCAGTTCAGCATTCTCTTACTAAACACATAAGTATCAGATATCACTTTATAAGAGAACAGGTTCTGGAAGGAACAATTGAACTTCACTTTGTTCCTACTGATCAACAACTAGCTGATATATTCACCAAGCCACTACCTGAAGCTATTTTCAATAAGTTGGTGAATGAACTTGGAATGATGAATTTTGAGAATTTCTGAGGAAAAGCTAAACAGTCTAAACAGTTACCAATCACCTCTACTGTCTCTCAAAAGACTTTAGTTGTAAAATCAAAGAAATCAGCTAGAACTGATGTGTCTGGAAGGCAATCAGGTTCAAAGGATTTTTCCTCTACACCACTCACTAAAAAGAAGATACAAGGGGGTGTACAAGGGGTCCTGGTGAAGAAAGCTGATAAGGTTGTTAAGAATGTTCCTGTAAAAAGGAAGTTAAGGTTGATTGATGAAAGTGATTCAGAGGATGACTTACCTATATCCTCTGTGATGAATGTGAACAAGGAAGTTGCTGATACTGCTACTAAAGCTGTGGTACCTTTATCAAAACCACAAAAGACAAGGAAATTATCAAAGAGCACGTATCATATTCCTTTGACAGTGCAAATGAAGGATACTGATATTCAGACATCAAATCCTGATGAGTCATCTACACCTGATGCTCTAGCAAATCCTGATGTTAGTATTCCTGATGCAACAACAAAAGTTGTCTCTATATCAGACTCTCCAGCCTCTCTATCTCAGATTAGAGAAATTTCTTGGGAGAAGGTTTCTACAACTGCTTCCTTGGTTGGTCTTACACCTACATCAAAGAAAAAGAGGAATGCAGAAGAGTTAGTCTATCAGAGACAGAAGAAGCTGAAAGGATCAAGCTCACAAGAACCTGAATTTCAGAGTAATTCAGCAGCTACTGTTGATCCTGCCACACAAGAACCACTCAATCAAAGTTTGGGTGAAGGCTTAGCTAGTGGAATGGTCACACAAGAACCATTTTCTCAAAGGGAGAATGAAGACATCAACATTCCAACTACACAAGAACCATCTTCTCAAAGTGAAGATGCAGGAAAAGCTACAGCTTCTGTTGAAAGATTGGTCGAGAACATTGTCAATGAGGGAAGCCCACAAGAACCTTTAACTCAAAGTGTTGAAGAAGAACCTCAAGCTCCACAAGAACCATTGGTAGCAAATACTGATGCACGCATATCAAATCCTGACGATGTTCATCCTGACGCTAGTGGTGCTCCTGATAATGAACCTATTTTGATACAGCCACTTCGTTCAAGACCAATGGATCATCCTATCTCAGAACCACAGGATAAACTGAAAGGTATTGCTATTCCTGATCCTGATATTCCTCATGGTACTGTTGATGATACTTCTGATGATAGTGATGATGATGATGAGAATCGAAAAGAGAAGGAACAGCTTGCTACAGCACTCAAAATTAGTCTTGGAACTAATTTTGGTTCATCAAGTACATATATGGCTAGCAATGCTTCCACTGGGAAAGATCAGAGACAAGATTTTTCTATTCCTTCCTTTGATCCTGCAGAGGCATTTAGACAGAATGAATGGAACAATTCATGGCACCAATCTGATGAATCTATCAGTTTTTCTTCTGCTATTGAACATGCCTATAATGCAGTGAAGTCTATAGAGAATCAAGACTTGAAGAATCATCTGAAGGCTACAACTCTGTTATCCAAAAGTCTGAAAAGTGAGATTGATTCTATCAAGGGCTCAACTGAAAAAGTGAGGACTGATATCTTTAATAATTTTACAAAGGTGCCTACTACTTTACAATTGAGGGTAGTGGAATCCCAAGTGAAATCTGTTGTTTCAGAACAAACCTCAATCAATCAAAGAATTGATTCTCTGGATACTAAGGTAACTGAAATTCAAGCCTCTCTTTCCTTAATTTTGCAATTATTGTCAAATCCTGATGTCAAAAAGGGGGAGAAGGTTATTCAGACAAAATGTACACCTGATCTAGTATTAAGAAATAATGATGATGATACTGGAGATGATGGTGGTGACAAAGCGATACAAGGAGAAACCTCTGATGCTGTTGTTATGAAGACAATCCAAACTTCTCAAAGTCAAACAACGCAGTCAACTCATGTTTCTGATTCTGGAGTTAAGACAGTAAGAACATTGGTGCAATCTCAGATCCTGACGGAAGATCAAATCCTGACACCTGGTCATGGACACATTCTTGCTACAATTCCTGAAGGTGATGAAGATGTGATTATTGATAATCCTGAAGATGCATCAAATTTATTCCAGAAGTTTTCTACAAAAGACGGTAGAATTGTTACTCTTTATCACACTGATAAAAGAGTTCAACAATTATTTGCCAGAAAAGCACTCTCTACAGCAAGTGAAGAATATCCAGATCTCTCACATGAAGAATTCTTGAGACTACAAAGAGAGACAATGGAAAGCTATACTGCTCCTGCTAGAGGTAGAGGAAGCAGAGGTAGGAGAGGTGCTAGAAGAAGTAAAAGAGGTTCTTCAACTCAAACAGTACCTAGACAGACAAGGTCTAGAGGGTTAAGAATTGAAGAAATTCCTGAAGCTTCACAAAATCTAATAGATCCTGTTATCAAGGATATCATGGAGAAAGAAGACAAGGAATTTGTTGAAGAAGAACCTGAATTGAGAAGAAAATCAAGTAAATCAACTCTCAGCAATACAAATCAAATTGAAGATTCTAATCCTGACAATATTCAAGATCCTGACGAATCTGAAATTCTGCAAGAGGTTGATTTGATAATCTTATCTACTGTTGTTGATTGTCACAACAAAGAAGTAGATGAAGAAGAAGAAGCCATAAGAAGAGATATTGCAAAGAGAACAAATGAAGATTTCAATCTCTATCTACAAAGGCTTAAAGTTTCAAATGAAAGAAAATGGAGAAATTCAAGCAGACAAGAATCTTTACTGGAAAGAAGCTATGTTTTTGAAAAGGAAAAGGATAAGAAGTGGAAACATATTAGCACATTAAGTTGTGATACACCTATCAATTTTCAGTCTGGTGGAATTATTACAAGCGCTTCAAGTGTTGTTGATTTATCTGAGATGGTTAGATCAAAAGCACTTTGGTTAAAGATGTTTTCAAATCTGAAGCAATTGTCAAGTAATTCAAGAGGAGGTATTGGACACAGAGATGGTGAATATCTGAATATGTCATATGTTGATCCTTACTCCTTGACAGAAATTGGAGGTACTTTAACTTCTGAAAACCTGAACAATTTATTAGCTGTTGATATAGTTATAGATTGTCATGATGGTTTTGAAAAGAAAGAAAAGCTTCTGTACTTCATGAAAGATGGTAGTGTGAAGATTCTATCTATTCAAGATCTGCTGATGAAAACTACACAGGAACTGAAATATGTTCACTATCTGTTAAGATGGAAGAACCAAGTGTACAAAGTATGGGCTGACATGATTTGTTCAACTATAAGAAGAAGACTGGATGGAAACAGTAATTTCGATGGTAATTATATTCCCATGTACTTAAATCAAAGAGGTCAGGATGTGGAAATGCAAAGAGGTACTGCTGTTAAAGAAGTAACTTTTGGTATGACCCAACTTACTCTCAATCCTGATGGGAAGGAAATTGCTTATCTTTTGCTTGAAGAGCACAGTCTACAGAAAAGCTCCATACAGAATCTCAGAGCAGCTATCTACCAGATTAATGAGGAAGATGAAGAACTCAGAAATCTTAAGGAAAGACTGATTCAAATTCTTGAAGAAAAAGAAGAAAGTTTATTATCCAACTTCTTGAAGATGAATCTGTTCTATCACAAAGCTTAAACAGATAAGTTGTTTCTGAAGATACTCGTACATTTTGATACATGTTTTTGACATCATTGAATATTTGGAATCTATACTTTATTTCACAAAGTATGAGATTGGGGGAGATTGTTAGATCAGAATTCAATGATCGTCAGAAGCTAGACTCAACTGATCAGGATTGCTGACGTCATCAGTATTGCATGGTCATCAGTATTTGATCAAGCGTCAGTATCTTATTGATCATCAGGATTCCTACTCAGACTATGATCAGGATTGATCATTAGAACTTGAAGCTGATCAGGATTCCTACTTCGAGTTATATTTGGAGTCTAGATAAACATGGAAGTTTATTCTATTTGTTCCTGGTTTGTAGAATGTAGCTATCGATTAAGGATAGGTTTCTATCTTTGTTATTGATTAGGACTTATCTTGTTATTGATAGAGAAGCTGTGTGCACTATATAAACACAGTCTTGGTTTCGATTTATGTATTCATTAGAGAGAGAACATAATCGAAGAGAAGCTCTTAAGAACAAAATTTCTTGAGAGAGTTTTTGTAAACTAGCAGCTCTCAAGAACATCAGAATTTCTTGAGAGAGTTTGTAACAGTTTTATATCAGATTTAATAAAGCTGTTATCTTTCTTTTCATATTTGTGATATATACATTAAGAAGTCGATTATCTTACTCTATTGTATTCAACCCCCCTTCTACAATAGATTATTACTGGGCAACAGGAATGCTAAATCTGGCATGTTAACTTCTAGTTTTTCCATTCTAGTTTATCTTTTGCAGCTCGTGACAGTAGCCTTTAAAAGTTGCTGTCATGAGGAGTTACTGTCACATATGGTTTTATTCTTTTTGACAGCATGTAACAGCCCCAAATCCGGGGTCAGGGATTTAGAGTAGTCACGATCCACTTACTTCATGCCTTGCCTGCTTTACTCACAATAGACACAATTCATCTGCTTATGACCCCACAATGAATATATCTCTCTCACACACACACAGGTTAGAGTCTCAGAAACGACACAAATACAACCATTGCGGAATAAATAATCTTTATTACAATACCCAAATGTCTTTTGAATTTGCTACTGATACAACTCCTAAGTAATGGTACATTACCAACTTAGCCTTGTACTACTCACCACCCGCTCATACCATTCATATCTATACAAAAGATGAATACCAAAAGCTCCAGCTTGATCTGACTGGTTCACACTACTTCCAGGATCACTTCTAGAAACTGCTCATGAGACTGCCTTACGCTTGCCACTCGCCTGAGGCATGTGCGCCGAATCCTTGGTATCCTACTTTGCTGCTATATAATATTTATGAAACAATAGCAAGAGTGAGCGATAGCTCTGAAAGATGTGTGTCCTAAATCCAATCATGGATGATGAGTTAGGAGACATTTTGTTCAATCTCATTCAAGTTTGTTGAAATTAATAAAATAGTTATGTGTTTTATTACGGGCTTATCTTTTTAAAGTGTTTAAATTAGATGATCCATTGTTTAGAGTAAAGCTTTTTATGGATTATGATGAGATCATAATAATGAGACCTTAAAGATGATAACTCTAAACTTAAATAGTTCCTGGTCGTAGGATAATTAATTGGTAGTTAATTAATCTTCAAAGATCGGTACATACTATGTTTGCTTCATTGTGAATGATGTTTGTTCTCATAGGCATTTGTGTGGTGACACTATAGCTAGTATGTAGGTGCTTATTAGGAATAAGTTCACTGAACATGACTCGATCAGTTGAACAACTAATGGAGTTCACTCATGTGTCAGTAGTTGTTCATATAGTGATGGTTGTACAAGTGTCCTTTGACTTGAGATCATCATAGTCATCTTGTGTACACTGAACTATACTTTGGTTTAGCTCTTAGTCTCGAGGGACAATAATTAGTGCTCTTCTGGGTATAGGAATTTGTGCACGAAGATAGTGAATGATCAATAAAGGATCTGCCCCTTCCAGTGAAGGAAGAGTATGTCCTATGTTATTCCATTTATGCTAGTTCAGGAATCTCTGGCCAGAGTGAATGAAATTAGAAAGAAGTTTCTAATTTGCATTAATCGGAACTAAGCATAGTGAATAGGAAAACATATGATTAAATTAGATAGGCTTGACACGAGATCCATGCCTTGTATTTAATCGGGACGTTGTAGGGTAGAAGGAATTCATTGTACGGTAACTAGTCACTGAATAGGTTCTTGGTATTCTAAGCAGTGAATTCATATTATCCGGATAGTCGCGATATGCTGAGAAGTATCACTCACGATGTAGAATAAATATGATTAATTTATTAATCGTATTTAATGAATTAGAAGAATTCATATAAATAATAATAAAATAGTTTTATTATTATTTATTTCTACTACCGGCTTAATATTGAACCTACAGGGTCACACCATAAAAGAGAATGATTTGATGGTGAAGGAATTAATTAATAATGGCTAGTCATTATTTATTTATGAAATAAATATTTGATTAGCATTTTTTATAATCAATTAAATATGATTTAATTTATTATAAATTAAATAAGAAGAGTTCTTAATATTATTAATTAAGAATTTAATTTAAGAAATTAAATTAAGTGAGAGAATTATTTTTTAAAGAGTTTAGAAAAAGAATTAATGATTAAAAGAGTTTTAGTTATTAATTAATTGATTAATGAGATTAATTAATTAAAGGGTTCATAATAATAATATTTTATAGGACAAATATTCAGCTGAATATTTTGCCTATAAATATACTATTATAAACCCTATTGCCTCGAACCCTAATTTGATAAGGAAAAAAAAGGGAGGCAACCCTAATTCTCTCTCTCAACCTTTCTTCTCTCCATCGGATCGTCATCTCTTGGTGGATACTTGTGGAGTGCTTCACATATTGAGGAGCAGCTGCTAAGAGTCTCTATTCATCATCCTTGGATCGCTTTTAAAGGTTAGTAATCGATTTTTTAATTTTATCCATGAATCGTATGCGGTTTTACGGGTTTTATATGTAAATAATTGTTATCCATGCTTCCGCGTATGCAATAAAACCCAACAGTGGTATCAAAGCCAGGTTGTATGCATATAGGTTCATGGTAAAAATTTCTGATTTTTATGATATTCTATGAATTTATTATCGATTTTATCGTATATGAGGCTATAATCGATTTAATTGAGAATTAAATCAAATTAAATTATTAATTAATAATTGATCCCATAATTCGATTCTACAACTGTTGTAGATCAGTAGGCTATTTGTTTCAGAATTTATTGATATACAGATTATTTGTTTTTGATTTATGAAAGTATTTAAAAAGTGTTTTTAAACAAAAGTAAATAATCTGGATATATAATTGTGGATGATTATTGTAATCAATAAACAATGATTATAAAGAATGTTTTAAAGTCAATGGTGGCACAGAATTCCGTGCTCAGAAATGGATGGACAGCAGCTGTCAGTTTGTGACGGCGACTGTCTGCTGGTCAGCAGCGTGTGCGACACGCGCGCGTGGGTCCACGCGCTGCAGCTGATCAGAATCTTGTTTTGGCTCGTTTGAACGCATCCGAACTCCGATTGAGGCGTGTAAGGTACCGTTGGATTCGTTTTTTCGAGACGCACTTGCTGGGATTAATTAAAATTTTCAAGAAATTTATTTTAAATTAATTATAGCCCTTAAAGTGTATTTGATGCCTTATTTAATAATATTAAATGCATCCATTAATTGGTACACTTATATTTAATTGCGATACATGTTATGACATGTCCATAATTATGTCACTTTATGTTTATATATTTAATATATGCTTAAGTTTACCATGCGATGATAGATTTAGGTGAACATAATTGACATAAGGCGTAGTTTAGACGATCTAGGATTTGTGAAATTGTTTCACAAACTTAATATAAATATTATGAACACAATCATGAGATTCTTATGTTTATGAAACATAGAGTGAAATACATTTTTGATGTTGAAAATGAAAATTTCTGTCTAGGCCGTTGGGTTTTAAGCGGGACCGATGTGACCCCTCCAACACACTGGGAATTTTTCATTTAAATATCATAATTGTATTTTGTTCAAGAAAAAGAGAATCTCCTAGTAATATGATTATGGTTGTAACATAATATAATCCCTCTTAATTAAAATTTATATCAAGTAGTAAATGGCCAATGACACAATGGGCTTGTGTCGGTCATAGCCTTCCAACATAGTAGCAAGTAGAGTTCTTATATTGAGACATTGTCGTTTCGTGCTACAGCTGAGGGCTTTGTTTTGAGATTAAGAGATGCTTGTCTATCACATGAGATGTGTATGATAAATTAGGTTCCAATTGTCGTTACGTGCTACAGCCGTGGGCTTTTGGAATTCTAATTTAATTATGCAAGATGTTGGGTTTGACTTGACTTAGAATATTGAGTGAGTCGTGCCACAGCCGATACTCAATAGTTCAAGAGGCTAAAAAGATAGTAAGGAATAACATGAGATGTAGTTGACAAGAGTTGTCTTCCTATGGAACATCACATTGCGTTTCGTGCCACAGCCGAGGTGATGTGATGTAAAATAGGATCCTTATTCTCACTAACATTATGAATGCTTAGTTATACATATAGAGGGTTGTATAACTTAAATAAAATAGTGGGAGCCACCAATGAATAAAGACCCGATTCACATGGGGATATAAGAATAAAATTGAATATTTACTTAGTAGTTATGTGTATTCACTTATAGAATTATATATATAATATAATTTCTACACTATCACACATCATAGTAGAATAACACATTGACTTATCCCAAATATGCTGATGAACTTTGAAACTTGAGAAGTGTTCTCAAGAATGAAAAGTTAGACGAAATGTTTAACTCGCTAATACAAAATGTCTTATTTATGATGCACATGAAGATGTGTATGAGACTAGGTGCAAGAGGTCTAATAATGCAAATGTTGTAAAGTAAACCAAGATAATGTCTATAAGCTTAGGACTGTGTAAACAGTATGAGCACAAGGACACTCAGGGCTACCTTGTTGCTTCTATAAGAGTTGTAGAATGTGATAAATAAGACGATTCAATATAGGATATCGAATGAGCTATTCCATAATAGTTATGTTGAGGGTTGATCTATAAATAATCATAGACTCAAGACAATCAATTTGATTGATCGTCTAGGGTAGGTTGATTTTGTCATAGATGGAAGCTAAGTCGAGATATGATCTTGAAGTAGCTTCCGACTACGAACTCGCAAATTGGTTGTGAACACTTACATGAAAAGGTTAGATATCAGATTGTCTGAAATCTACTTCATGTTAAAGATTATTGAGACGTATTTCCTTCTTAGAGAGCTTTGTTCTTCAGACTGGTAATGGTTCTGAAATCAAGTAGTGGGAGATGAACCATACCATCAAGAAGAAGTTTGTTAGTGAGTGATAGCATAATTAGTCAAAGGCTAAGTTTGACTCTAATAGCAAAAAGGTTTGCAACCACTAAACTAAGGAGGTTATTGGAAGATCAACTACAAGAGTTGTCTTGTAGAGTTGAAGAATTGGAGAAGTTTAAGGGGACTAAAACTTCTCATTTTGAAATAGGGACTATGGAATAGAGGTAATGGAAATCCAAAGAACTGTAGGCTTGGTTGCACGAGTGAGAAGAGTATTCGCTTATTGCATGGTGATGGGTTACAACAACCATATGATTATTGAATCACATTATGCATGCGAAACTCGTCTCACTAGAAAGACCACTATATCTCTATTTTCTTGAAATAGAGAGATAATGAGCTACAAAAGTGTTAAAATCAGTACACATAATTGTATGTGCACCAGTGATAACACATGCCAGAAAAAGGATTCACACGTTTCATTAGAATTCACGGATATGATCCGGATTTAGATATATGTATTTGGTACAATACAAATCCGAATCTTTTGGAGTGATTCAAAATGAATAATAATGAAATACAAAACAAAGCAGCAAGTGTTGGGACTCTTTGATAAGATCAAAGAGATATACACTTGAGTGAGTGTTTTGAGGTTATCTCAAATCTTAAGTTTAAAGCTTCACGTTGGACAAATCCTGAGATTCCACATGTAGATGGAATGTATGAAGGAACTAACGAACTTTGTTAGACATCGTTCGGTTCATGTTAAGCTAAATTGATCTTCTAATATATGTTTAGAGTTGAATTTTGTCAATATCGGTATATCTGCTGAATATTGTATCTTCTTAGACTGTTCCTAAGTTGTCATATGAGATATGTAGTGCAAGGAACACAAGTCTTAAACTTGTTAAGATTTGGGATGTCTAGCTTATGTCAAAATGTTTAATTTGAGAAGCTAGATGTTAGATCCAAAATGTAAGTTTGTGAGATATCCTAATGATAGTCAAGGATGTCGGTTGAATATTCTACTGAATATAGTGTGTATGACATACTGCCTACTTAGAGGAATTGTTCATTCTAGAAGGGTTCAGTGGGAGGAAGGTTGAACTTAACTAAGTTCAAACACAACAAATTACAAAGGTTCTATAGGAAGAACATTTTCAGACATGATAATATTTTGTAGGTTAGCTTAAGTATAGGTCTTGATATTTTATCACCAACCTGAGAGGTTGACTGCCTTGTCATTAAGAATGACAATGAGGTGTCAATTATATGATAATGACCTCATGACCTATACTAAAGCTATGAGTTATGACTCGGAGAAATGGCATAGTACCATGAAATCCGATATAGATTCCATGTACATCAACCAAGTAAGGACTATGATTGAGGACCTAAAGGTGTCATAATCGGAAGGGTACAAGTGAGTCTATAAAAGGGAGATTAGAGTGATTGGCTAGGTAAAGACCTATAAGTCCTTGCTTATTGTGAAAGGATTCAATCAAAGCAAAGAGATTGACTTTGATGGAAAAATTTCACATGAAGTAGTGCTCAAGTCTATTCGGATTTTGTTTGCGATTACGGCTAGTAATGACTATAATATCTAATAATGGTCGAACGGTCGACCTTCCTCGATAGGAAATTTGAAGAGGATGTGTAGTTGACACAATTAGAGGGATTTATTGCTATGAGTAGCAAATCTATGGTCTAATAGCCACGACAATCCATTTATGGATTGAAGCAAGCTTCTCAATGATCGAACATCTGTTTTGATGAGACAATCAAATAGTTTGATTTTATCAAAGACAATGATGGATCATGGATCTACAAGAAGGTTAGTGGGAGCGTGATGACATTCCTAATAATGTATGTGAATGACATACTTATGATAAGGAATGATGTATCGACACTAAAATTAGTCAAAGTGTGGTTATCTAGCATATTCTCTATAAAGGACTTGGGAATGGCTTCCTATGATATAGGAATGAGAATTTATAGGATAAACCAAGTGTTGGGCTAAACCCAAAGTGTGTACATCATTTATATGCTAAGATGTTTAGCATAAATAACTCCAAGAAGTTACTTGAATTGTCAAGTCACGGAGTTACTTTCTCCAAGATAGTGTCTTTCTACGACATCTGAGGAGAAATGACGTATGAGTAAGATTTATTATGCTTCGACAAATGTATCTTTCAAAATACCGGATGTACTATACAAGACTTGATGATCGCTAACTCACTAGGCGAGATAAGCGAGCACTAGTCTAGTCCTTGAGAAGCGCGATAGTAAGCTGGAAGAACGTCCTTAAATACTTTGGAAGAATTGAGGACATCTTTCTTGATTATGGTGGGTCCAAAATGAAAATCGAGCGTTATAAACACTATGATTGTCTTAGGACAAAAGTGATAGAAAATCCATGTCAAAATAAGTGTTAATTCTGAATGGATGAGCGGTTTGTTGGAAGAATTCCAAGAAGTTTAAGAAAACTGATTCCGTAGTGGAAGCACTATATGTATATAGCTAGAAGTGAAGCTGTAAAGGAGATTCTTTGGATAGCGAAACCTGTTTTCGCTGGTTAGACATGATTCCTAGCATATGATTTATATTGTTGTATCGGTACAACATATGGTAGTAGCGCATGCTATGGAACCTAGGTTTAATCAGGGATTCAAGATCCAAGTTACGGCACTTTCATATGATATATAAGATCGTTGAGAGTAAAGATGTTTAAGTCAAGATTGACTTGATACCCATAATAACATAGTAAAGACCATTTACTAAGCCGTTATTTGTAAATCGCTTTGTTCTCTATTTAGGAGAAGTTGTGTATGAGATACCAAGGTGATTGGTTTTAGTACAAGTCGAAGATTGAAAGATGTGTGTCCTAAATCCAATCATGGATGATGAGTTAGGAGACATTTTGTTCAATCTGATTCAAGTTTGTTGAAATTAATAAAATAGTTATGTGTTTTATTACGGGCTTATCTTTTTAAAGTGTTTAAATTAGATGATCCATTGTTTAGAGTAAAGCTTTTTATGGATTATGATGAGATCATAATAATGAGACCTTAAAGATGATAACTCTAAACTTAAATAGTTCATGGTCGTAGGATAATTAATTGGTAGTTAA
Organism: Heracleum sosnowskyi; assembly: GCA_030848705.1. NCBI lineage: Eukaryota > Viridiplantae > Streptophyta > Magnoliopsida > Apiales > Apiaceae > Heracleum > Heracleum sosnowskyi. The sequence continues at coordinate 128,014,776 of CM061240.1, forward strand.
TTAATCTTCAAAGATCGGTACATACTATGCTTGCTTCATTGTGAATGATGTTTGTTCTCATAGGCATTTGTGTGGTGACACTATAGCTAGTATGTAGGTGCTTATTAGGAATAAGTTCACTGAACATGACTCGATCAGTTGAACAACTAATGGAGTTCACTCATGTGTCAGTAGTTGTTCATGTAGTGATGGTTGTACAAGTGTCCTTTGACTTGAGATCATCATAGTCATCTTGTGTACACTGAACTATACTTTGGTTTAGCTCTTAGTCTCGAGGGACAATAATTAGTGCTCTTCTGGGTATAGGAATTTGTGCACGAAGATAGTGAATGATCAATAAAGGATTTGCCCCTTCCAGTGAAGGAAGAGTATGTCCTATGTTATTCCATTTATGCTAGTTCAGGAATCTCTGGCCAGAGTGAATGAAATTAGAAAGAAGTTTCTAATTTGCATTAATCGGAACTAAGCATAGTGAATAGGAAAACATATGATTAAATTAGATAGGCTTGACACGAGATCCATGCCTTGTATTTAATCGGGACATTGTAGGGTAGAAGGAATTCATTGTACGGTAACTAGTCACTGAATAGGTTCTTGGTATTCTAAGCAGTGAATTCATATTATCCGGATAGTCGCGATATGCTGAGAAGTATCACTCACGATGTAGAATAAATATGATTAATTTATTAATCGTATTTAATGAATTAGAAGAATTCATATAAATAATAATAAAATAGTTTTATTATTATTTATTTCTACTACCGGCTTAATATTGAACCTACATGGTCACACCATAAAAGAGAATGATTTGATGGTGAAGGAATTAATTAATAATGGCTAGTCATTATTTATTTATGAAATAAATATTTGATTAGCATTTTTTATAATCAATTAAATATGATTTAATTTATTATAAATTAAATAAGAAGAGTTCTTAATATTATTAATTAAGAATTTAATTTAAGAAATTAAATTAAGTGAGAGAATTATTTTCTAAAGAGTTTAGAAAAAGAATTAATGATTAAAAGAGTTTTAGTTATTAATTAATTGATTAATGAGATTAATTAATTAAAGGGTTCATAATAATAATATTTTATAGGACAAATATTCAGCTGAATATTTTGCCTATAAATATACTATTATAAACCCTATTGCCTCGAACCCTAATTTAATAAGAAAAAAAAAAAGGGAGGCAACCCTAATTCTCTCTCTCAGCCTTTCTTCTCTCCATCGGATCGTCATCTCTTGGTGGATACTTGTGGAGTGCTTCACATATTGAGGAGCAGCTGCTAAGAGTCTCTATTCATCATCCTTGGATCGCTTTTAAAGGTTAGTAATCGATTTTTTAATTTTATCCATGAATCGTATGCGGTTTTACGGGTTTTATATGTAAATAATTGTTATCCATGCTTCCGCGTATGCAATAAAACCCAACAAGCTCAGCAAGGTAATTAAAGTATGGCATAATCCTGCCTTTAACTCAACCCAGAATAAAGCGGGTATAAGACAATAATTTGTCAAAATATCTCGATACTGAAATTATTTCCTTATCGGAATGTATTCCAAAAACGGTACCATTGTTGTATTTCAAATATCATTTCATAATATTTCTGCAAACTTTTGCTATATTATGAACAAAGTTCTAGTATAATATAAAAGATGAGGTTTCAAAGTAAACCAATATAACCTTTCCGAAAAATATCTGTTATGTAAGCAGAATATCAACATATAACTTAAAAGATGAAGTTATAAGGTGATTCAGTATAAACAACTCATTTACCATAACTCATGTTATGTAAGGTATCCACAGAGTCATATGATATAAAAGATGAAGTTACGAGGAAAATTTAATATAATGTTCCGTAACCCAAAATCCACTTATGCATATATAATCTGAGTAAGGTTTTATCAGAGTCATAACTCATAAAGTAAAAGATGAAGTTGCAAGGATTTATTATAACTTCATTTTTGAACACTTTTCAACCCCCTGCCAACATGATCGGTAAACCTGTACCACGGTGTCATCCTTAGTCCCTTTCAATACATGTTGCAGAACCCCCTGCCAACATGATCGGTAAACTTGTACCAAGGATGTCATCTGTAGTCCCTTTCAATACATGTTGCATAATTATCCAAAATGGATGATGAACTAATACCAGAGTTGTTACCGTGCCCGTCGTACCAACCTTACTATGATCAGTAGCAGGTCGTACAACAAAAATATGTTCTCTACATGTAGATGGAAGAATCACGACAGCCTGACATTGTCTACTGCCTTCCCGGATCTCCCGGCCCATTTGGGGCAATTACATGGATGGGTCGGCGCAACTGGACCACTTACACCACTCCTAGTTCGGATGAAATCCATGACTCTGAAACGTAAAGATCGTCCTCCTTTCCCCAAGTGTAATACTTGTTGATACGACTCCACTAAGTAGTTATATCTAGGTTGGAAAGGAAGATTCTCCAATATTTCCCAAGCGATGCTTGTTAATGGATATCGACTTATTCCATCAATTTAGCCCTCGATCGTTGAGGTGGTAACACAACATTTGACTTGCAGCAATTAAGTTTCTCAGAGAAAATATCTGTCCCCGGACAGTTTTGAGTTGAGAGTTTAAAATGAGTAGCATTCACTTAAATCAGGTTTCCCATATTTTTGATAGTTGAGCGAGTATTTAAATCCTCTTAAAAGATAGATTTAAATGGAAAAACGGTGTTTTGGGAACCTCTTTTTGATTTAAAATAATTAATAATACAGCTTAGAGTATCCTTCGTAATTATTGAAGGTCGAGGATAAACTTTAAATAATATTACTCATTTTCAAAATGTGTTGAAAGTATTTAATAAATAATCAAATAATATTTATTAAATAATAAACTTTAAATGAATATTAAAAAATAATAGTCATTAAATAAATAATGATTAAATGAATATTCAAAATAATATTCATTAAATAAATAAACCTTGAATGAATATTTAAAATAATATTCATTAAATAAATAAACCTTGAATGAATATTTAAAATAATATTCATTAAATAAATAAACCTTGAATGAATATTTAAAATAACATTCATTAAATAAATAAACCTTGAATGAATATTTAAAATAATATTCATTAAATAAATAATCATTGAATAATAATTGCCCGATATCTTTATCGGAAAATAATCTTTAACATATACAGAAAAATAACTACTCTCGGTCTAAAGAATAAAATCATACGCCCTTTTACCTAGGGCCTTTATAAAAATCTGGCTTCTAACTAATATCCCATATTTAGCTTAGAAGCCCATAATTAAATCATAAAGCAAGTATCACAATATACTTTCGAAAACAGTTATGCCTTCCATTAGCATTTATAACTGAAATAGTATTCAAATAGTATTTCTTGACTGAGATAATACTCAAATAACATTCCTTGAAAGATATAGTAAGCAAATATCATTCCTCGAATGATGTCACACTCGAATAACAATCCTCAAAATACATAGTATTCTGCCGATGGAATCCCTCCGGGTTTCCACGGCTATCTACATATCTCAAAATACCGACTCCCGATTTAGAGTCGAAAACAATGAATATGCTCTTATATTTAGAGCTACCAGGTAAACCGGTTCAGAACTACTTAACTCAAAAGATTTTATATAATCCAAAGGTCAAATCCATTTCAACAAGAAATAAGATATATCGCAAAACTGTCCAATTATATACATGGCAAAAGCAGTATTATATAGTCAATACTTCAAAGTATAGATTTAGAAACTTGCCTGATGCTCGAGAAGTGACAGGGGTTCGCGACGATGTCGGACAATCTAGACAAAGTAAAAGAAAACGCACAATTAATCCCCTGAATAATCCACTTGTACCCAATGCTTAGACACGTAAGCGAAACACAACCAAGGCATTACTAGCTCGATATAGGCTCATACTAAGTCCATGTTAATCGACAATTACTTAAGTCGTAGGTTTAGTCCGAAATCGATCCTCGAATACATGTTATACTTAACCATTTACAACATTGGTTTCTAAGTCATGTTCTTAGTGGTTTTCACTTGCGCAACCTCGGCTAACACATTTTTATAAAATCGAAAAATAATCTTTTGGACTCGAAACCTTCGTAAAAACTTTCGTAACTGACCTTGGCACTTCAATACAAAATTTCATATTTTAAAACAACTCTTAAGGGTCTCAAACATAGCGACAAAGTTGGTAAATTTCTGCAATCTCATTCCTTGAACCACTTTCACTAAAATGGTCATATCTCATAAACCGTAAACTCTTTTGACATGATTCTTGCACTCACGTAAACTAGAAACAAATATCTACACACTCATGTTCATCACTGAACCAAAAGGGGCAGTTAGGTTTTCGGATTATAGGCAGTTTTTAGAGTTACCGAAAATCGGGCATTACGACGGCTTAAAATCGAATAATCCAATTTTTTTAACCAACCCAAATAAGCATTCAACCAACACCCAAGACTCATATACACCATTCATCATCTTCCTCACTGACTCAACAGGTCTTGGAGCTACAATACTTATTTTTCCATTTTCATAACAACCATATAAGATTCATGCCTCTAAACATGCATACCACATCAAAACTCCATTAAAACAGAATATTCATCAAAGGGGTTTCCAAAGATTTATACCTTGGCTTGAAGCTTAGAAGTGCTCTAAAGACTTTACAACTCTTAAACCTTGCTTAGAACATCCTTTGGAAGCCAAACCATCAAGAAACAAAATATGAAAATTAAGTTAGTAACTAATCATCCTAGAACACACCATCTTGTAAAAATCATATAAAATCGAAAAATAAGAGTTTCGTTCTCAAATCTTTTACCACACCTTCTGATCTTCAAGGTATTTCTTTTGAGTCCTAGATCATCACCAGGGAATGCTTGAAGCTCTACTTATGGGCGTTTTAAGATCGGTGGCAGAATCTGCCAGGAACAGGGCAGATTGGAATCTTCAACTTGGGGAAGAGATTTGACTAGGCTACACCCCTGTGTTTGTCATGAAATTTTGAACGAACCTTACCCATGGAGTGGAGAAGCTACGGTAAAATTTGGTGATTTATGAATGGATAGAAGTGGAGATATGAAGTTTTCTTTGAGTTGTGTTCTGGGTTGGCAGATTGGAGAGCTTCTTGCTCATCTTTACTTTTATTTTGTTTTTCACTTGGATGCATCTTTTCTTTTGTGTTGTTAACCACCCATTAGTCCACTTGTTGCTCTTTCATTAGTCCAAGTGTTGGCCTCTCATCAAACAACCCCATTTTTGCCAATGTTGCAAATACACCACTAGCTTTCTGGTTGACTTTCATGCATGACACCTTGGTTTTTCTTCTTCGACCAATTGGATCGTCTTTGTGTTCTTTTAATAAAATCAATACATTACAGCTTATATGTTGCATTTTATTACTCCACTGTGGCACAATCCCTTAAATCAATATTAACTCCAACATCCCTTATCTATTCCCTTTTTATTCCTTGTTCTTAGAAAATGTTGTCGTGTTTCTTCGAATATTCTCAAATCAAATATAATAAAATTCCAAAATATTAAATCCTCAAATCCTCAAATTTAATATCTCATTTCTTGAATATAATAATATATAATTCGCTGCCCGGTCAAATATTACACCAAAATAAAATTTGGAATTTCTGAATTCCGATCGTCTTTGCATACACTTATTTACTCCGTAGATCACTAATATGACTTCGGAATATCCACACTACGTCTCGTACATAGGTGGCATGAAAATTTTTCTTAATCCTCAAAATCACTATTCATCCACCAAATTCACAATTCACTGATGCACTTAATCATTAAAAAAAAGTTTTAATTTTACCAAAAATTCGGGTTATTACAGTCACCCCTCCTTAAAAGGATTCCGTCCCGGAATCAGCTTAGGAATAACTGGGGGTACTTCTCTCCCATTGCACTTTCTAACTCCCAAGTGGATTCTTCCACCTCTTGGTTTTCCACAAACCTCTCACTAGCTTGGCAACCTTGTCTCTTAGCACTTGCTCTTTTCTATCCGTGATTTCCACAGGTTGTTCTTTGTAAGTCAGACCAGGTTGTATATCTACCTGCTCGTACTCTAACATATGTCGGGCATCTATAGTATACTGACGTAGCATTGACACATGAACCCCGTTATGACCATTCTACAAGTTTGGGGGGGGGGGGGTAATGCTGACTCGTAGGCCACCTTCCTGACGCGTTTTAAAAATCTCAGATGGCTCAATGAATCTCGGGCTCAACTTCCCTTTCTTTCCAAATCTCATTAATTCCTTCCACGAGGATATCTTTTAGCATCACGAATCTCTAACCTCATATTCTCTATCTTGTTTGTACAGAAAAATACCCCAACATAAACTTGCTTGTCATCCATCAACATGCCATTTAACTTATCAATAGCAGTACTATCTCTATACTCGCGGGCTTAGTCCGCATACTTTCTCTGTTTGTCTTGGCTGTCACTAGCCGCTTGTTGGTGAAATCTTTTGTCTTTCTAGTTTGTTGGACTAACTTGGGTTTTGTGTAAAATCTCATCCTTTAATTCCCGATCATTCGGAATCCATCTCTGTCTCATTTTAATTAAGGGTATCGGCCACCACATTGGCCTTCTCCGGATGGTAGTGTATCTCACAGTCATAATCCTAGGTCAATTCTAGCCATTTCTCCATCTCATGTTATCTACTATCACGGATAATTCAAAGCAAATTCATTATATTCCATAAAATTTGTGGGTGCATTAGTCAACCCAAAATAACCTCACTGAAAACTCGAAGTGTCTATTCCTAGTACGAATCGTAGTCTTGGGTATATCCTCGGATTTAACTTCCAACTGGTGATATCCAGTTCTTAAATAAATTTGGAATACACAGCGTTCTTCCGCTGATCAAACAATCATTTACAAGGGCACCTATTCTCCATGTCGAACTCATTCAACTCTCGAGGTTCGATGCATAATCTTGTTCTAACATTTTTCTCTCTTACAACACCGGGCTCTCCACGGTGGTACACTGGGTCTTATCATATTCTTGCCCAGCAATTCTTGTCACTGAGTTGCTAACTCTTTCATTTCCACTGAGGCTAACAAGAGATGCGGCACTAGAACCTGAATACTCGTTATTCATTCTCATGTCATTCCAATCGATATTTGGTAGCGCATTAAGATCTTGTACAGTCTCCCAAAATCACTATAGTTTCCTGTATACTTGGTGTCTCTTTTCTTGGCGTCAACCATAAGAGCTAATTAAGCCTCATATCTCTGGCATAATAATTTCTTAGTCTGGACTATATTCAATAATCTCTGAATCGGTTTCTGTCCCTTAAATATTATTCTCTATAATACTCAGTATCTCAAATGATTCTTTTGTTTCTTTGAGCCAAGCTCTGGCCTCCCCTGGAATTCAACGAGGATAACAAAAATTATGGGGCCTTGAAAAGATAGCTCCCATATCAAGGAAAACGTCACACACTGGTGATCATAAGGTTATGAGTTTTAAGGTAACCTTATTGGAGATAAGAGAATTTACCGAGAGATCAACATGATCATAAGAACTCAACGTTGTGTGCCTCGATTGAGACATTACTAAAGGTAATTAGCCTTCTTGTATTTCACAACTTACAAGTGATGGCGTCCCATCAGACTTCTATCACATAGACAGATAGTCCTTGTAGCCCCTATAAGTATAGGGTTGTTCGTCTCAGTGGAAGTTGAAAAGTATGAAAGCAATTCGAGATCAATTTAATGATTATCGCCTTTCGACAATATTTCTCAAAGGAACACCTTGGATTAAAATTGAACAGATTCCAAAGGTGCGATTTACAAGAAAAGGATAGCCCTAAAGATACTGGTATTCAACAAACAAGTGGTGAGGTATCACCATAGGGTCATTCATTATTTGAAGAAAAGTGAAAGCTTAAATAACATCATTTGACAGGGCTTCAAAAACCTGAAAGTAGGCATTGTGACAGCCTCTGGCACAATTGAAACTGAATATAGTTTAACACAAGTGTTATAAAACAACTTCGAAGAAGGAGTATATCTTTTATCGAAATTCTCTCTAAGAAGAGGTCAAGATAGATTATAGATTGGGGAGGTTTGCCAAGGTCTCTACGGATGCCTTTTATGTCGGCTCCTCTAACGGATAATCGTTCGATTCTAAAGCTTTTCTTCTCCATGCACACCCTAAGGTGCTCTATACTCACGTTATTGCCGACTCATAATAGTCGCTAAGGATTCAACCATCGACCTTTGCAATCGTAGGGAATTCTATTCGACTAGGCGCAAACATCTCAAGTAAGCGTTCTGTTCTATAAGAAGACTTCTATACCGTCGTCGCCCATAGCAATGACAATTCCATATGTCGACTGGGCGGTACTTCGGAAGATCGTTAGAAACTACAAGCTTAAATCCGGTCTCTATTTCAATCATCCTTATACCCAATATTCCTTCTCCCATATCAATCCCGTGTGCTACATAAGCTTAACACTTTTGGCACAATAGACTTTTCATTTAAGTCAATCACGGAACTTCTCAGTCCGTCTTGGTCCTTAAATACATTTCGCCTTTACCGTCCAATCTCAACTTCATCATTTTATCTCTACAATCAATTGTAGCAATCAGGGTCTGTCCACCAACCCATATAGCGGCCATCTTACCCAATCCACAGGGTTCGATCTAGTTTCCACCCTCTTTGGTGACATCCTCTGGTAATCAAAAAGACAAGGTTTGCCAAAATTTGCTGAATTTCTTTCCAAAATCAGGGAAATTTGATCAATCTATTTACCCACTAGTAATACTCGGATCTGATTTCCGACCTTTCTGTCCTATCCTCATAGCCAAAACAATTCCTTCCACTATTCTAGGCAACTAAGTACCCCTAATCGTTCGTGGAAATCTGAACATCTTGGTTCTTACGTATGCCGCCTCCTTATGGGCAACTATAACCGACTACGGGTAACAGGTTTCGTTCAAGTCGAATCAATCCATTGATACTGGCTATACTGCCTCTACCTCTTCTGCTTTGGAGACTCTACTCCATTTTCTTTGTCATATCTCTTGATGAATCATAAACGATCCTTAAACTCTCGTCTCGTCACTTATTTGTCCTCTGAAGGTTCGTCCGGTCCTATTATACGACCTCAAGTAACATACCACATCTTTATCAATCAACACGTTCTCTACAAGACTTTTTCCTTGACCCACCATGGGGTCTTCCTCTAGATCCTCCTATGGATCTTCCTTTATCGGGTCTCCGTTCATTTCAAGGAACGCATCATCAATTGCCTACTCGAAGGCCTCGGGGTCTGGTATCTCAGAATCCCATCAATCTATAACTCATACGAATCGAGGTGACTAACCATGAAGTCCTAAGTACGGTTTCCCAGAAGAAGTCCCCTCTCGGGCTTCATCTTAAACAGACAGGGTCATGTCCTTTAACTCGACTACGAACTCAATCTGAGCTCTAGATGTTCTTATCATTATTAAGGGTATTGTAAGACTCGATCTCCTATCGTTTCTGAGGACTGTAACCTAATGCTCTGATACCATTTCTGTAACAGCCCCAAATCCGGGGTCAGGGATTTAGAGTAGTCACGATCCACTTACTTCATGCCTTGCCTGCTTTACTAATAATAGACACAATTCATCTGCTTATGACCCCACAATGAATATATCTCTCTCACACACACACACACAGGTTAGAGTCTCAGAAACGACACAAATACAACCATTGCGGAATAAATAATATTTATTATAATACCCAAATGTCTTTTGAATTTGCTACTGATACAACTACTAAGTAATGGTACATTACCAACTTAGCCTTGTAATACTCACCACCCTCTCATACCATTCATATCTATACATAAGATGAATACCAAAAGCTCCAGCTTGATCTGACTGGTTCACACTACTTCCAGGATCACTGCTAGAAACTGCTCATGAGACTGCCTTACGCTTGCCACTCGCCTGAGGATGTGCGCCGAATCCTTGATATCCTACTTCGCTGCTATATAATATTTATGAAACAATAGCAAGAGTGAGCGATAGCTCAGCAAGGTAATTAAAGTATGGCATAATCCTGCCTTTAACTCAACCCAGAATAAAGCGGGTATAAGACAATAATTTGTCAAAATATCTCGATACTGAAATTATTTCCTTATCGGAATGTATTCCAAAAACGGTACCATTGTTGTATTTCAAATATCATTTCATAATATTTCTGAAAACTTTTGCTATATTATGAACAAAGTTCTAGTATAATATAAAAGATGAGGTTTCAAAGTAAACCAATATAACCTTTCCGAAAAATATCTGCTATGTAAGCAGAATATCAACATATAACTTAAAAGATGAAGTTATAAGGTGATTTAGTATAAACAACTCCTTTACCATAACTCATGTTATGTAAGGTATCCACAGAGTCATATGATATAAAAGATGAAGTTACGAGGAAAATTTCATATAATGTTCCGTAACCCAAAATCCACTTATGCATATATAATCTGAGTAAGGTTTTATCAGAGTCATAACTCATAAAGTAAAAGATGAAGTTGCAAGGATTTATTATAACTTCATTTTTGAACACTTTTCAACCCCCTGCCAACATGATCGGTAAACCTGTACCACGGTGTCATCCTTAGTCCCTTTCAATACATGTTGCAGAACCCCCTGCCAACATGATCGGTAAACCTGTACCAAGGATGTCATCCGTAGTCCCTTTCAATACATTTTGCAGAATTATCCAAAATGGATGATGAACTAATACCGGAGTAGCTACCGCACCCGTCGTACCAACCTTACTATGATTAGTAGCAGGTCGTACAACAAAAATATGTTCTCTACATGTAGATGGAAGAATCACGACAGCCTGACATTGTCTACTGCCTTCCCGGATCTCCCGGCCCATTTGGGGCAATAAAATGGATGGGTCGGCGCAACTGGACCACTTACACCACTCCTAGTTCGGATGAAATCCATGACTCTGAAACGTAAAGATCGTCCTCCTTTCCCCAAGTGTAATACTTGTTGATACGACTCCACTAAGTAGTTATATCTAGGTTGGAAAGGAAGATTCTCCAATATTTCCCAAGCGATGCTTGTTAATGGATATCGACTTGTTCCATCAATTTAGCCCTCGATCGTTGAGGTGGTAACACGACATTTGACTTGCAGCAATTAAATTGCTCAGAGAAAATATCTGTCCCCGGACAGTTTTGAGTTGAGAGTTTAAAATGAGTAGCAGTCACTTAAATCAGGTTTCCCATATTTTTGATAGTTGAGCGAGTATTTAAATCCTCTTAAAAGATAGATTTAAATGGAAAAACGATGTTTTGGGAACCTCTTTTTGATTTAAAATAATTAATAATACAGCTTAGAATATCCTTCGTAATTATTGAAGCTCGAGGATAAACTTTAAATAATATTACTCATTTTCAAAATGTGTTGAAAGTATTTAATAAATAATCAAATAATATTTATTAAATAATAAACTTTAAATGAATATTCAAAAATAATATTCATTAAATAAATAATGATTAAATGAATATTCAAAGTAATATTCATTAAATAAATAAACCTTGAATGAATATTTAAAATAATATTGATTAAATAAATAAACCTTGAATGAATATTTAAAATAATATTCATTAAATAAATAAACCTTGAATGAACATTTAAAATAATATTCATTAAATAAATAATCATTGAATATTAATTGCCCGATATCTTTATCGGAAAATAATCTTTAACATATACAGAAAATATAACTACTATCGGTATAAAGAATAAAATCATACGCCCTTTTACATAGGGCCTTTATAAAAACCTGCCTTCTAACTAATATCCCATATTTAGCTTAGAAGCCCATAATTAAATCATAAATCAAGTATCACAATATACTTTCGAAAATAGTTATGCCTTCCATTAGCATATATAACTGAAATAGTATTCAAATAGTATTTCTTGACCGAGATAATACTCAAATAACATTCCTTGAAAGATATAGTAAGCAAATATCATTCCTCGAATGATGTCACACTCGAATAACAATCATCAAAATACATAGTATTCTGCCGATGGAATCCCTCCGGGTTTCCACGGATATCTACATATCTCAAAATACCGACTCCCGATTTAGAGTCGAAAACAATGAATATGCTCTTATATTTAGAGTTACCAGGTAAACCGGTTCATAACTACTTAACTCAAAAGATTTTATATAATCCAAAGGTCAAATCCATTTCAACAAGAAATAAGATATATCGCAAAACTGTCCAATTTTATACATGGCAAAAGCAGTATTATATAGTCAATACTTCAAAGTATAGATTTAGAAACTTGCCTGATGCTCGAGAAGTAACAGGGGTTCGTGACGATGTCGGACAATCTAGACAAAGTCAAAGAAAACGCACGATTAATCCCCTGAATAATCCACTTGTACCCAATGCTTAGACACGTAAGTGAAACACAACCAAGGCATTACTAACTCGATATAGGCTCATACTAAGTCCATGTTAATCGACAATTACTTAAGTCGTAGGTTTAGTCTGAAATCGATCCTCGAATACATGTTATACTTAACCATTTACAACATTGGTTTCTAAGTCATGTTCTTAGTGGTTTTCACTTGCGCAACCTCGGCTAACACATTTTTATAAAATCGAAAAATAATCTTTTGGACTCGAAACCTTCGTAAAAACTTTCGTAACTGACCTTGGCACTTCAATACAAAATTTCATATTTTAAAACAACTCTTAAGGGTCTCAAACATAGCGACAAAGTTGGTAAATTTCTGCAATCTCATTCCTTGAACCACTTTCACTAAAATGGTCATATCTCATAAACCGTAAACTCTTTTGACATGATTCTTGCACTCACGTAAACTAGAAACAAATCTCTACACACTCATGTTCATCACTGAACCAAAAGGGGCAGTTAGGTTTTCGGATTATAGGCAGTTTTTAGAGTTACCGAAAATCGGGCATTACGACGGCTTAAAATCGAATAATCCAATTTTTTTAACCAACCCAAATAAGCATTCAACCAACACCCAAGACTCATATACACCATTCATCATCTTCCTCACTGACTCAACAGGTCTTGGAGCTACAATACTTATTTTTCCATTTTCATAACAACCATATAAGATTCATGCCTCTAAACATGCATACCACATCAAAACTCCATTAAAACAGAATATTCATCAAAGGGGTTTCCAAAGATTTATACCTTGGCTTGAAGCTTAGAAGTGCTCTAAAGACTTTACAACTCTTAAACCTTGCTTAGAACATCCTTTGGAAGCCAAACCATCAAGAAACAAAATATGAAAATTAAGTTAGTAACTAATCATCCTAGAACACACCATCTTGTAAAAATCATATAAAATCGAAAAATAAGAGTTTCGTTCTCAAATCTTTTACCACACCTTCTGATCTTCAAGGTATTTCTTTTGAGTCCTAGATCATCACCAGGGAATGCTTGAAGCTCTACTTATGGGCGTTTTAAGATCGGTGGCAGAATCTGCCAGGAACAGGGCAGATTGGAATCTTCAACTTGGGGAAGAGATTTGACTAGGCTACACCCCTGTGTTTGTCATGAAATTTTGAACGAACCTTACCCATGGAGTGGAGAAGCTACGGTAAAATTTGGTGATTTATGAATGGATAGAAGTGGAGATATGAAGTTTTCTTTGAGTTGTGTTCTGGGTTGGCAGATTGGAGAGCTTCTTGCTCATCTTTACTTTTATTTTGTTTTTCACTTGGATGCATCTTTTCTTTTGTGTTGTTAACCACCCATTAGTCCACTTGTTGCTCTCTCATTAGTCCAAGTGTTGTCCTCTCATCAAACAACCCCATTTTTGCCAATGTTGCAAATACACCACTAGCTTTATGGTTGACTTTCATGCATGACACCTTGGTTTTTCTTCTTCCACCAATTGGATCGTCTTTGTGTTCTTTTAATAAAATCAATACATTACAGCTTATATGTTGCATTTTATTACTCCACTGTGGCACAATCCCTTAAATCAATATTAACTCCAACATCCCTTATCTATTCCCTCTTTATTCCTTGTTCTTAGAAAATGTTCTCGCGTTTCTTCGAATATTCTCAAATCAAATATAATAAAATTCCAAAATATTAAATCCTCAAATCCTCAAATTTAATATCTCATTTCTTGAATATAATAATATATAATTCGATGCCCGGTCAAATATTACACCAAAATAAAATTTGGAATTTCTAAATTCCGATCGTCTTTGCAAACACTTATTTACTCCGTAGATCACTAATATGACTTCGGAATATCCACACTACGTCTCGTACATAGGTGGCATGAAATTTTTTCTTAATCCTCAAAATCACTATTCATCCACCAAATTCACTATTCACTGATGCACTTAATCATAAAAAAAAAGTTTTAATTTTACCAAAAATTCGGGTTATTACACATCATGTTTACTTTGACTTTGCTAAAAATTGAATTTTGTACTAGTCGTACTGTCAATAATAAAACTCCGTGTCATTAACTTGGATAACCTCAAAGTTTGAGATCTTTGGTCTAAGCCTTTGTGTTAATTGTCCGTTGTGTGTTAATTGTTGTGTTAGTGAAGGACATCACTCTTAATTGTTATATGTGGTAGTTGTATGGGTATTCCAAACTGTTGACCATTGACCTCCCTCTTAACCTAGTATGCCTATAAAATGAACCTTAGGCCATATTAGTAAATCATTCAGAACAAAAGGAGGTAAAATGGATAACAAAGTAGGAATCGAAGTCAGACCAAAGTCTTCTGGTAGTGAGCCCTACAATGAAGAAGTGGAAGCCTTGTTCGATGAGATGTGGGATATCCTCGATAAGGAAGATGTTAGGTCCAAAGTATCGTAGAAGGGGGGTTGAATATGATACTCATAAATAATTCAATTTCGTTCACGGATTAATCATTCAGTTCTAAACGAAATCAAATGCACCAAATCAAAACACGAGTCCGGGGAATATATCGTTTTATTAATATAAACTGCGAAGGGTGCTACAAATTCTAATCCGTAGATTAGCTTCAATGAGTTCAGGTTAACGTAATCAATACAAACTTTAGAAATTAAGGCACTATAAATTTTCTCCAGATTATGTTCTTGAGCTCTCAATTTCTTCGTAGTTAATATGATCAACTGCCAACCAACTGAAGAAGAACACTGTCTTCATTCTCTATCTGTAGACTTTGTTTTTGAAAACTATCGAACCAAAATCAAAGTATTAATCTTGGCCGCCCAATTTTCAATC
The DNA here is from genome assembly GCA_030848705.1 of Heracleum sosnowskyi. Lineage (NCBI taxonomy): Eukaryota > Viridiplantae > Streptophyta > Magnoliopsida > Apiales > Apiaceae > Heracleum > Heracleum sosnowskyi. The sequence continues at coordinate 128,030,082 of CM061240.1, forward strand.
AACCATTCACAATAAACACTTTCCACCTGCTCCTTGAATTGTAAACCATCGAATGATTAAAAAGAATTTATCATTCGATAGTTTCTAAATAAAAACTATCGAAAGCTAAATTCTTTTGAATTGAATTCTGAGTAAAGTGCACTTTGTGTACTCGTACTTTAGTCAAGACACCACTTGCAATACTATATTTTAAAATTGAGCAGTTGCAATATCAATGTTTGTATTTCACTGCACTTTGTTGCATTCCGTTAATTGAGGTTAACTCCGTTATTAATATAGGGAGTAAACTGCACTTTGTGTACTCGCACTTTACTCTAAAATGTATTTTGTGTACTCGCACTTCACTCTAAATTTTGAAGTAAGTATTGCAAGTGATGTATTGAACAAAGTGTGGGTACACAAAATGCACTTTAGAGTAAAGTGCGAGTACACAAAGTGCACTTTACTCCCTAAATTAATAACGGAGTTAACCTCAGTTAACAGAATGCAACAAAGTGCATTGAAATACAAACATTGATATTGCAACTGCTCGATTTTGAACTATAGTATTGCAAGTGGTGTCTTGACTCAAGTGCAAGTACACAAAATGCACTTTACTCTTGAATTCTGATGGACTTCTTTTATCCCATTCGATAGTTTTTAGAAAGTAAAAACTATCGAGCTATTTTCTTTTGCTTAACATTTTAATAATTCTTCTGAGCATCCAGGTGTTCCAGTTTTAGGCTGTATCGGTTTCTTATGAGACGATAGAACAACTTGATCTTTTTAAGTGTCGTCACCTAGTACAACTGATATGGTTCACGGATGAATAACACTTGATCAATTATTCCACGTCTTCAATTCAATGATGTTGATAAGGCCTTTGTCGATCTGGTTGCTTCAATTAATTCACTGGAATCCTGTGGTACTAACCCAAAATCATTCACATACTTCTGTAGTCTTGAAAATCTTGTTTCTTTGATTGTCACTGAGGCTTGAACATTTTCATGAACTTCTTTCCGTGACCTGTTTATGGACTTCAAGGATACATACCATATTTTGATTTTTTGAGTTTACCTTATCTTCGTTGATTCTGGATTCCTGTGCTTCTGTTAATATTATTGTATGTCTTGTCCTTCGTTGAGTTGTAGTTATCTCTGTTTCATCTTATGTTACATTATGCTTTACAGAAGAAGAGGAAAAGGAACTTGCTGCCAAAGCCGAGGAAGAGGGTAAGTGGCAGGAGCAACTGAAAATTTATCGGGAGGGCCTTAAGCAAGAAGGACTCACCGAAGAAGAAATTGAAGCAGATGTTGAAGCACTAGTTGCTAGTTTTGCAGATTCTTAATCTGTATTGTTTTAATAATTTTTATTAATAAAACAAGTACTTTTGCGACTCTTGATTCTTGTTGTGTGTTTGTTTCGGTGTTAATTAACTGATTAACTTCATATGTATGGATAATGAATCAGTAATCAATGTTGCATATGTTTATTTGGTGTCTCTTCAGTTAAGTTATTTATTATAACAGTTTCAATACAAAGTCTCGACAGTTATTGTTTTCCTGCAAAGGTTGTTGTCAACAAGAAACGTAGCTATCACGATATGACTGGCAGTTAACTTCTCGACATCAGTAAACAACTTTCTGTCAAGACTTGTAAAAGATACTGTCATTTGAGAACTTAACGATGACAGTAAGTTTTGCGCGAAAGATTTCTGTCACGCAAAACATACTGTCATCACACCAAAGTTACTGACAGTTAGTTTCAGCGCATAGGTTACTGTCAACAGTAGCGGACCGTTACAATTGACAATTCAACCTCCACGATGACAGAAAATAAAGGGAGTAACTCACGTGGTGGAGTTACTGGGCAAAAAGCACAATTCCAAATAAACCCTTTTTAGCAGAACGCTTGAACTACTCTTTTACACATCAGTTAATCAGACAATATCATACCTGACACAGAACAACCAAAAAGCAAAACAACTTTCTGCTTATTCAACTCTCTCAATTTCTCTCTCATAACAACAATGACACCCAAGAAATCAATTTCTCAGACTAACTTTATGCATCTACTCTCCTAGTGATGCTGGTGAAGAATTCAAAGGGCTTATCTCATTCCTGAATAAGTCCTATCTCGGGTATGCAATTACCTCAACTCATGTTCTTGACTTAGACAGGATTGACAATTTCTGGGAGACAGCTGTTGCTCAAGGAGATGGTGACAACACAACCATTCAGTTCAAAATCAAGGAGCACAGTTACACTCTCAATGTTCAGGGCATCAATGCAGCTTTGGGAATTGTGCTAGAACCAGGAATGGTCTATACCGAGCTTGTTAGTGATGAGACCCTCAAGAAGCTCTTCCTGAAAATTGGGTATTCTGGACCCATTCTTGAAGAGGGAACGACAAAGTGGTACCCTTATGGTGAAATGGACAGGAAGTATCTCCGAAAGGAGTAGAGCATGGTGTTTGATGCAATGGTGAAGGTGTTCTCTACCAAGACCACTGGCTGGAATGGAATTCCCACCTACATCAAGAAGCTCACTCACTCTCTTGTTCATGGGTACAAAGTGGATGTTGGAAACCTGCTCATGGCACACCTCAAGGCTGCCATAGGTAAGAAGGTAAACATCTATCCTCGCTTTCTGATGTTGTGTATTAATTCTTTGTGTGATTTTGATGAGAATGCTCCTCGTTTAGAGGTATGTCCTATTTTGAAAAGAAACACACACGCAACTCTCACATCACAGAACTTAAATGCACATATTCCACTCTGTTTCACCAAACACATGGTTGATGAAGTGCCTAACCTTGATTTTCCATTGCCTTCTAGTTATGATACATTCACTCTTGAGGATGAAACTGGATTAGACCCAAATTCAGCTAACCCTCATTCTACACATGAAGTATCACTATTGAATGCATCATCAGTATTGAATGCATCATCAGTATTAGCACCATCAGTATCTGGTGTGTCATCAGGATATGGTGACCCATCAGGATCTGATGTATTGACAGGATCTGATTCACTTTCTTCAGGTTCTTTGGAAACTTCATTTTCAAAAAACAATCTATCATGAGAGTCTTCAATGATTCCAGTTATCTTCTTGTCATCAAAAGATACATGTATTGACTCCATGACAGTCCTTGTTCTCAAATTAAAAACTCTGAAGGCTCTTGATGCAGGATAACCAATGAAAATTCCCTCATCAGCCTTTGTTTCAAATTTTGCTAGCTGTTCAAGATGAGTTTTGAGAACAAAACATTTACAGCCAAACACATGCAGATGCTTCAGACTAGGTTTCTTCTCCTTGAGTGATTGATAAGGAGTAACACCATGTCTGTTTATCAAAGTGAGATTATGTGTATAGCAAGCTGTGTTGACTGCTTCTGCCCAGAAATATGTAGGTAACTTAGCTTCTTCCAACATAGTTCTGCCAGCTTCAATAAGAGTTCTATTTTTCCTTTCAACTACTCCATTTTGCTGAGGTGTGCCAGGAGCAGAGAATTGTTGAATAATTCCTTTGTATTTGCAGAACTCTTCCATCTTTGAATTCTTAAATTCAGTACCATTATCACTTCTCAGTATCTTGACTTTATATTTTGTGGTTGTCTCAATCATTCTCACATGATCCAACAGAACCTCAGGAGTTTCATCTTTTCTGTGCAGAAAATACACCCAGGTGAATCTAGAATATTCATCAACAATTACAAGAGTGTACCTTTTCTTACTGATGGTCATGATGTTGACTGGTCCAAATAGATCAAGATGTAGCATGTGATATGGTTCTCCAATAGAGGATTCTGATTTACTCTGGAATGATGTCCTTCGTTGTTTTGCTTTCTGACATGCATCACAGAGTCCATCAGGAGTATATAACACTTTTGGTAATCCTCTCACTAAATCTTTCTTAACCAACTCATTGATGTTGCTGAAGTTGAGATGAGAAAGCTTCTTGTGCCAATTCCAACTTTCATCTACTGAAGCTTTACTGATCAGACGGGTAGGGGAGTCATCAGTATTTGATTGAATGTTGGCTTCATATATGTTACCATGCCTGTAGCCAGTCAGTGCTACCTTTCCTGTTTCTTTGCTGACTACTTCACAATGTGTGGAATAGAAATTGACATGATAACCTCTGTCAGTGATTTGACTAATACTCAACAAGTTGTGTTTTAGTCCCTTCACTAGAGCTACTTTTTCAATGATGACATTTCCAATGATTATATTGCCATATCCCAAGGTTTGTCCAATGTTGCCATCTCCATAAGACACAGTTGGGCCAGCTTTTTCCTCATATTCTGATAACAGGGCTTTGTTTCCAGTCATGTGTACAGAACATCCACTATCCATGACTAACACATTTTTCTTTTTACCCTGCATCAGAATAGAAACACACTAGTTAGAACACTTAGGAACCCATACATGTTGGGTTCCTTTTTCATGCAATTTATTAATTTTCACAGCAGAAGACTTTCTGACCATAGCAGTCCTGACAGGATTTACTCCATCAGGATTTGCTTTGTCAGTATCAGTATTAACAAAAGCATGCTTCAAAATGACATTATCAACTCTATCAGACTTTGTACTCCTATTTAACTTAGGCAATGGATCATAGAAGTTATAGTACAAATCATGATAATAGAATGCCATATACTACCACAATGAAAACAGGACTTCTACGGTTTATAGAGTACTGATCTATTCCTCACATCAAATTTAGAAATATCAGCAATCTTCTTTTTAATCTTCTTACAATCAATAGCCAGATGATTAGAGTTACCACAGTTAAAACAACACTTTCTAGGTGCATTTGGGATATATTTATAACCATTCTCTTTATTGATCCCAACTTTACCATTCCTGTTTCTCTTAACAGTAGCTTCCTGTTTCTTATCTGTCACCATACAGATTTTATCCTTAAGCTGTTTCTGAGACAATTGACCTACATTCTTAATGAGTTTATTCAAGACAGGTTTAGACTTTATGATTTTAATTCCTTGAGTAGAAGTAGATCCCTTTTCAAAAGTAGAATTGGAATCCTTACCAAAAACAAAATTAACAGGAGTAATCTTAGATTTGGTTGCATCTATAACATGTCTATAGGTCTTTGGACTGACTGTCTCATCAATGACAATTTTCTCTTTCAATTTCTTATCCTCATCTGACTTATATCCTAGACACTCTTTCCAATTCTTAGAGGTATTAATCTCATGAAATTTCCTACCAGAGTCTGTCCAGGTTCTGATTTTCTCATTAGCATATTCAAGTTCCTTTTCAAGAGCAGTACATTTGGATTTCATCTCTAAATGCATGTGATTAGCATTATCACATTCTTTTTGTACTTCTTGCATGCGAGAAAATTCAGCTTCTAATATATCATTCCTTTTTCTAAGTTCAGACATCTCAGATAAGATTCTAGTATTCTCAGCAGTTTGACTTCTAAAGCTAATATGTAATGACTTTAGAAAACGTCTTAACTCAGAAGCATTATCAGTATCAAAATCAAAGATAGTATTTAGTACCTTATCATCAGGAGCAACAGTTACATCAGCATTGGCCATTAGAGCATAGTTGACCACCTCAGTATCAGATTCTGAGGAAGAGTCCATCCACTCCTTGCTTGATGTGATAAGTGCCTTTGTCTTCTTGCACTCAGAAGCAAAGTGACCCATTCCATTACACTTCTAGCATCTAACCTTTGACTTTTCAAATTTGATACCCCTGCTGTCCTTTTTAATATACTTGTCTTTGTCTGCATTGAAAGTCTTTTTCTGAAAGTTGCCTTGTCTTCTATTCTTCCTGAACTTCATCCTTCTGAAGTTTCTGACAATCATCGCAACCATCTCTTCCATGTCTGAGTCTGAAGAGTCATCATCAGTATTGGCATCAGGATTGCCATCAGTATCTGATGAAGAGTCGTCAGGATCTGACTCAGCTACTCTTGTTTTACTTCTAGAGACCTCCATAGCTTTTCCTTTTGATTTAGCCTCTGCTTTCAAAGCAATTGACTTTGCCTTGCTGCTTTTCTTGTTCTTTCTCTGTTGAACTTCAAGATCATGAGTTCTTAGCATCCCATAGACTTCATCAAGAGACACAGTGTTAAGATCATACTGATGTCTAATGATTGAGGTCTGAGTGTCCCATTCTTCAGGTAAAGCTCTTAGAAACTTGGTGTTTGAATCTTCAGTTTCATATTCCTTGTCAACTAAAGATAAGTTGTTCAATAGTGTCAGAAATCTATCATATAGATCAGTTAGGCTCTCATCGGGTCTTGCATCAAATTGTTCATATTCTTGAATCAAAAGAGCCCTTCTGTTTTTCTTGACAGATGCAGATCCCTGGCACTGAGTTTCCAAAGTATCCCAAATTTCTTTTGAAGACTTGCATGCAATCACTCTATTTGACATGATAGCATCAAGACTACTATGCAAGATATTCTTTATCTTTGGTTCCCTGAGAACATGAGCTTTTTATTCTGGAGTCCATTCACTTTTACCCTTGACCACATAATGTTCAGGTACAGTATCTGTTCGTTCTACAATCCTTGTAGGAATATATGGTCCATCACGAATCCTGTCCAGATAGTCAGGATCCATAGCCTCCAGGTACATCAGCATCTTTACCCTCCATGTTGGATATTCTGATTTCTTCAAGATGGGAATCTTCATGCTTTCATACTTGGTTGTCGACATCTTTAGATCGTTTCTGATTCAGAAATAAATCAGTTCGCTCTGATACCAATTGTTGCCCAGTAATAATCTATTGTAGAAGGGGGGTTGAATACAATAGTATAAGATAATCGACTTCTTAATGTATATATCACAAATATGAAAAGAAAGATAACAGCTTTATTAAATCTGATATAAAACTGTTACAAACTCTCTCAAGAAATTCTGATGTTCTTGAGAGCTGCTAGCTTACAAAAACTCTCTCAAGAAATTCTATGTTCTCGAGAGCTTCTATTCGATTATGTTCTCGTTCATAAATCGAAACCAAAACTGTGTTTATATACTACACAGCTTCTCTATCAATGATAAGTCCTAATCAATTACAAAGATTGAAACCTATCCATAATTGATAGCTACATACTACAAACCAGGAACCGATAGAATAAACTTCCATGTTTAACTAGACTCCAAATATAAATCGAAGTAGGAATCCTGATCAGCTTCTAGTCCTGATGATCAATCCTGATCCCAGTCCTGATATGCCTTCTGATCCTGACGACCATGTAATCCTGATGACGTCAGCAATCCTGATCAGTTGAGTCTAGCTCCTGACGATCATTGAATTCTGATCTAACACAAGAAGCTGAAAATCTATTTGAGTATGAGATGACTGGAGAAACAGTTCTAATGTCCAAGGAAGCACTGGAGGCAATGCAAGGGAAAGCACAATCCAAGAAGCCAGTACTTCCTCCTATGACAATAAGAGAGCCAACCTCAGAACCTCAGGAATCAGTACTTGAAAAGAGATGGAGAGAGAAGGAGGAGCAGAATAGGCTGGGAAAAAGAAAAGGTGAAATGCCTGAGTACATCTTGTTAGGAAGCTTATGGAGTGAAAGGATTGAGTTCAGTCAGGAAGATACAAATGCTTTGATGGTTGACTACAGGGAAAACACACTACACAACAGAGATGATGACTTTAGTAGAATAGTTGAGGAGGCAATGGTGGAACCAAGCAAAGTACTGAGCAACTGCTCAACTATACTGAGGCAGAAGATCATAAATGTATGTGTTAAGATAAGTGATGAAAAGAGGTGGGCCATTGATGTGTACTTGAATAATGGCATATCTATGTTCATCACAATGCAGCTATTGCAGAGCCTTCCAACAAAGGTATTAACTGTGATGAAGACAAAGATCAAGGCAAATCATACTTCCTTCAATGAGATTCTACAACTGCAAATGATGAACTTAATCTCAGAGAAACTTCCAGAAATCTACACCAATCCATTCAGTGTCTACTATGGAGCTACCACAAGGAATGGTAGCAGAAGATGTTCATACATGAGTCTAGGAGGCACTTCAAGAATGGAGACAAAGGCAATACTAAAGGTGTTAGAGATGATTCTCAACTCTAAAGCCAACAAGGAGAGAGTTCTAGTTGTCTGAGCAATTCACCAATTGCTGGTGAAGAGAGACAAGGAACTGAGATCTAAAGTGAAAGAGCTAATCTCCAAGGCAAACTCCAAAAGAGCTGTTCAAGGTGATAGTTGTACTTATGATGACACCTTTGATGATGATGATGAGTTGGATGGAAGTGGAGGAACTGGATTAGCAGGAAATGCTAGTGGAAGCACTTCTGGGCATGCTGGATCCAAATCTCAGGAGGAAACAAAAGAAGAAGCTCATGTGCAAGAAAAGAAAGATGTTGGAGCTACAGCAGAAAAGGAGTCTGAACTACTTAAAGCTTTGGAGACAAATATCTTGAGATGTGCAATTGAAAATATAAATGCTGAAAAAGATACTGTCACCAAAGATGCTGTCAAGGAAGACACTGTCCTGAAAGATGCTGTCAAGAAAGACATTGTCACAGAAGACATTGTCACAGAAGCTGTCAAGGATGAAATCAAGCCAACTGTCAAGACCAAGAGGACAAAATCCTTAGCAAGGGCTTGGCTTTCTAGACAGGAACCAGAAAATGAGGAGATCTCTCACCCAAAGAAGGGAAAACACAAATATTCAGGAAAGGAAAAGGCCACTGGACTTGGCAGGAATCTGAGGAAACCAATTCAAACCAAACACTTAAACTCTCTTGAACTACTTCATGTTAAATCTAAAGAGATTAGGAATGTTGAAGTGAAGTTAGATGCCAATAAGGAGGCAACCATGTACACTCTCTGGTGGGATTCTTCCAGGTCAATAAAGGTTGATAAGGACTTCATCATGGAAGCTGTGTCACTGTCTGCAAATGACATTCCTGCTCTAGTGAAGACCATAGTTAGGAGAAGAATTGACTACTTCTACTTGGACAGGATGGTGGAGTTACTACAGAGCTATGACAATGTACCAAACAATGTCATGGAACACATTCTGAAGTATAAGGATGAAAGAGACATGGAATTCTATCAGAAGTATGGTATGTTTGAAGATTATGATGATGCTGATCTTGCTGACTGCCTTGTATACACACCTGAAGAAATACCTATCTATGATAAAGATTTTCCCACTTAAGAAGGGCAAGCCCAACCAAGTCAGGAAGGGCAAGCTCAACCAAGTCAAGAAGGACCTTCAAATCCCGCTGGAAAGGAAACTACTGAAGATGTGGAAGCTTCACTATTGAACAAATGCAAAGAAGCCAACAAGTTGGAAAGTGAAGGACCCAATTACCAACCCCGTGTACTAGAATATCCCTTGAGGATCAAGTTCATAAGGGAAGAAATTCATGTTGGAAGTTTTCACAGGCTCAAAACAAGTGCCTTAAAGGACTTACTCTACATGGTAATTGGATCAACTCATCTATTGGAACAGTTGTGTTCTTTTGAGATTGAGGACATTCTTCAGAAGAGAAAGGGTGAAGACTCAAAGCTGGACAAGTCAAGAAGAAAAACTCTTAATGCATATCCTGGAAGAAGATTTAAAATGGTTGAAGGCAAGTTAAAGTTCAGAACTCATGCCTTTGGTCAAGAACTGTGGACAGATCTTCAGGATGCAAGAGTATGCCTCTCAAAAACAGTCCAAAAGTACATTGATGAGATTGAAGATGACGCCACCTCTGCTGATGAAATATCAATGGTGGAAGGACTCAAGGAGATTTTGAAAGAAGCTCTCAACAGAGAAGATGAAGCAAGACAGAAAAGGAAATCTGAAGCTAAGTGAAAATTTTATCTATTCTGATCTTGTTTAGTTAAGTTGTCAGCATGCATAGTTTGTAAATTTGTTGTTATTGTCCATAAAAACAAATTGGGGGAGATTGTTAGGATTTATGGGTGATAGCTATGGGACAACTTAATTAGATATTTTATATATGCTTAATTTTATTAAGTATGAACATACTGTCACAGCCAGAGTATGTCTTTGTAACCATTTTGTTTATTGTAAATAAGATTCTAGTACATATTGGTAGAAGTTCATTTATTTGTTCAAGCCTCAAAAAGTACTCAAGATGGACAGAAAGAATAAATGTTACTGTCACAGCATTGACAGTAAGGTTACAAGAAGACATCATGTTGCAAGTCAGGACAACATATTCACTCTGACAGCAACATTGGCGGAAGCCCTCTGACATCAACTTTACCTCTGCCTGACAGCAAGCTTGGAACTCTTGACAGCAACTATTGTGGGGAATTCTTACTGTCACCAAAAGCACATTCATGCGACATCAAGCTTGAGGATCAGGATATTGTCATTAAGGGATAACATTTGTATTGGGGATCTACCCAGTCAAACTTGTGACAATTTGGATGTTCAAGAAACAGGTGTGATGTAGTATCCCAACACTGCATCAGGTCTGCAAGACTACGACCGAAGCTTGAAGAGATCACATGACAAAGCTCACCAATTCAAGAGTATGACAAGTCAACATCTACTGAATTGTGTTAGCTAAATATAGAATGTATCTAGATTGTTTTTCCCAGTAATGATAAACTTGTTTGTATAGCAATTTAGGTAATATCCACGGGTGGACAATTTGTAAGAAGCTACCACATGAAAATGACAGCAACTTTACAAACCCGTGATGATAGAGATAGGATTAGTTTACTTAGACTATCTCTCAATTCATTCGAAGTGTATCACTCGAGAAATTGAAGCTCAGGAAAACTGATCTTTTCTTGAGGTTGTAGCAACCCATTTCAAAATAAATAAAACATTTATTTTGTGAGAAATTCTATTGTGTCTACTTGTGTTTGCAACTCGTATTCTGATAAACGTTAATCTTAGTTTTAAGTTGTTGGAACGTAGATTGATATTTATCAGTATTGCATTCAACCCCCCCCCCCCTTCTGCAATAGTCAAGGACCAACAGTATCCTCTCAACAGGATATGGATTTTGAAATGGCCATTACACAGTCTCTGGAGACATCCTCTCAACAAGATGGATCTATTGAAATTCGCCATAGGGTCATGGCATCTTGTACCGAGTCAAGCACACTCCCATTACTCACAATGGGAGAAGACATACCAATAGATGATACTCAGGACACTTTGCTAGGAGAGCACTTAGGATATGAAATAGTGCCTACCATTGTAACGGTAGAAGTGCCTTCACAGGCATCTGAGGGAAAATTTGATTCTTTGCCAAATCAAATAGAATCATTTTCTCCTTTCCCAAAAGTAACATCTCTGGCTCCCCTAAGGGATTTTCCACTCACAGTTTTTACTAGAGAAAGTGGAAGGCAACTTGGTGAATCTAACACTGAAGCAATTCAGTTTTCACCACCACTGACCACTGACCTCTCCATGGATTGAGAATTGCGAACTCCCATTGCACCACCACTGACCTCTCTAGAAGGGGCTACAGTGATTTTTCCTACAGGTACATCAACTCCAAACTTGGACAGAAAGCTAGTGTTGAGAAATGAGATTAATACACAGAGCGATACACAAGCACGTGAGGTGAGTGAAACACCATTGAGAGAAATTGAGGTGAGTGCACACACTAAAACATACACTACTTCTTTATTGGCTCAAATAGCTGGTCTACAGAAACAGCTTCAACAAACCCAGGCTGAAAAAGATATTCTTAAGGCACAAGTGGTTGAACGGTCTTCTTCTTCCACCTCTATAACGAATCAGTTGGGTACTATCAAGGATGAAATTGAAGGTTTGAAGATTACTCGACTCCCCGAGATGAATGTTATTCATGAGTCCCAGGTGTTAGTGGCTTCAGACATCTCTGACCTTACAAATTCAAATGATGAACTAACAGAGAGTGTCAAGCAGATTGCTTCCATTTCAACTCAAGTGGACTACATTCAGCAGACTGTTGATGAAAATCAGTGGTTTAATGATTCGAAGTTTGCAAATATTGAAGGAGGGATGGAGCATCTAAATGAAGGCATGAAGCATCTCTACAATATGATCAAGAACTCACATCAACCCAATGCTGAACAGAAGAAATTCTTTGAGGATGATGATGATGATGATGATGAGGATAATGATGGCAATGATGAGGGAGGAAATAGAGGAGAAGGAAGGAGTAAGAAGGAGGATCCTAAGGCTGACAAAGTCAAATCTGTAGAGGATTCCTCAACTAAGGGGGAGAATAAGGAGAAAAGAAGGTAGGAGAAGCTTCTGGTTCTGGTACTCAGAAGGACGAAGGAAAGGGAAAGCTAATTCAAGATGATTTCTACTTCCAAGATGCTCTTAATGATGAAGATCTGCAATTTGATGATGATGAAGACATCTTTGGTGAGGAGGAGATTGAGAAGGATGCTGACTTTGAAGAATGGGATGATCAAGATGATATATTCAACCTTGATCCTGCTTTTGGGGAAGAATTGAAGAAACAACAAGAAGAGATAAGGAGGAAGAAGGATGAGAATGTCAAGGTCTCTCAGATTATATCTGAAAAGCTTCAAATTCAAAAAGCTGAGCATGAAGAAAAACAACGTCTTCATAGCTTGCAGGTCAAAGACCGGAAGCTGGACATTAGATTGAAGAAGGGTGAGAAATGGGCTAAAGCTAAAGAGATGTTTACACTCCCTCAGAAAGGGTCAAACAATGATAGGGAGTTCATCAGCCTTCTTCAAAAATTCATGAAGGTCAATCCAGATAATTCAATTTACATGAAGGCTTTACAAGAAGAAATCTTAAGGATTACTGCTGGATTTGACAGGGTGAGAAGTGAAATGATCATCTATGTATCTTGCCAAAGCATAGGAACTATCAATGTTTCTCTGGATTGCTTTGCAAGTAGATCATTGTCAGAACTGTGGATTCTCATGAGCAAAGTGAAAGGAGATTCTTATCTGAATGTATTGCTGCATGAAGAGCTCAAGGAGTTTGCTATAAGGGTCAGTCCTCAGGTTGTTAGTGTTCCATTTGAAGTTAAATTTTACAAGGGAAGAGCACTACAAACCTGTGGAATTGATCCTGATTATTTAAAATAATATCCTGTAATGTATCTAATCAAGCTTGAGAACATGTTAAGGACTACTGGATTTGCTTCAGAAGAGAAGACGGAAGTTGATGACATCATTCAAGACTATTGCATAGCCAACATGAAAAGGTATCATCAGTTGAAGAATAGATTGAAGAAAGTCACAACTTTTCCAGTCATACCAACAAATCTCACAACTGAAAGTGATCGTGTCCTAGATAAAGACTTGATGGATGCTATGGAGGAAGGTGAAATGAGTGATCATGAATTGTGATCATTAGCTCAGATTTGTAAATGTTATATGTATAGAGCTTAGGTAAATCAAGATAGCATCAATGTATACACATGTTCAGTCTAAAGAAACATCTATCTTGTATTTATTTTTACTGTTTGAATATGGAAAATGTTTAATGAAATCCAGAACTTTGTCTTATTATTTACTTAGCTTTTAAAGTCTTATTTTTACTTGTTTAGTTAGTTGAGTTATCCTCTAGGTATTTGCTTGTTATTCTCTAACAAACAAATACGGGGAAATTGAAAGGCATATGTTTAAGCCTATGTATGTCAAGTAACTACCTAGAGGTCATCTGGATTAGCTCCGTTAATGTTAAATTATGAGGTTATTTATGTAATTGGACAATTATATATGCACATAACAAAATCTGTGGCCTGGATTAGCTCCATTAATGTTAAATTATGAGATTATATATGTAATTGAACAATTATTTATGCACATAACAAAACCCGTGGCCTATGATAGTGGAATTGTATTGAGCTAGTGGAGATTATAATTTCATGAGTAAAGTAAATTTGTATTTTATAATGTTAATCTTTTTAGCCTTACTGCATTTAAAAATAATAGCTAGTTATACTTATTTATTTATACTCAATTATTGTAAAATTTGAATTACATGTTTTAATTTTCTACTGTATACATAATATATATATATATATATATATATATATATATATATATATATATATATATATATATATTCTTTGAATTTAAAAGGATTTAATACAATCTAATTAGTCCCGCATTATAACAATTCTTTGAATTTATAGACTGTATATTTTTATCTTTTTTATTATATTTGAACATATATCATATTCAATCACAATTTTTACTTGTAAATTACTTAATCTCACATCAAAAATATTAAAAGTTAAAACAAACACCTTGTTTATAACACTAGACGCATGGATTAAACAATGATGCAACATGAAAATAAATTTTTTACTAGTTTTTTATATACATTAATTTTTGACGTGATGGTGAAAAGATCTTGAGAACGAGTAAATATATTATTTCACAAAAAAATTAGGTTACACTACAAGAGGAGCGGACAATTGTGACTGAATTTTAGTAAATTTCAGTCGCAAGTTCAAATTGCGACAGAACTATTACATTCCGTCGCAAGGTACTTTGTGATGGAAAGTTTTCGACGTAATGTTAATATCTTATTATTATTTTTCCTGAACAAGTAATAATTTAATAATTTACTTTTCCACTTCTAGTTTTTAGGCGGGCTAATTTTCCCGCTAAGACACCTTGCGATAGAAATCTTAAATATTATGTCGTAAATTTGAACTTAGGACGGAATGTAAAATCCGACGTAACGTAATTTGCGACAGATTGTTCGTCGTTAATTATTTTGTGATGGATTGTCGATAAATTTTTTTACTAGTCTTTTATATACATTAATTTCTGACGTGATGATGAAAAGATCTCGAGAATTCTCAAGTAAATATATTATTTCACAAAAAAAATAGGTTAATTAGAATGAAAAATTTTCACAAAAATATTTCATTGCAAGGATTTCGAGAATTATCAAACATATATAGGAGTCGAGAGATTTCTGATTATTAAGGAAGAAATGTCTCTTGGGATGAAACTCGAGTGAGTCGTGTAAGTAGACATTGTTTAACGAGTTCATGACATTTTCATTGTTACTGTTTTCAAATCACCCATCAGGTCATCACATTTACATTGCTACTACATTTAAAATCACCTGTATCTCACATGTGAAAGTGATAATATTAATAAGTTGTTCTATACTTAACGCAACAAATATCGTAGGAAATTTAAATCATGTTTTGCAATAGCTAGTAGTTACATTGTTTTGCACATGAAAGGACGATCAAGCATCACACGCAATTGATACTTTCATTTGTGTATTATTGTTTCATTCCCAGGCAGGGTTAGGCTTAAGAGAGAACCAATCACTAAAAAAGAACTTTAGAACTGTTATAAGCCGTTGGATTATTATTAGATCAACTGTTCAGTTCAACTCATTTTTATATACAAAATCTTATAAGGGTATTGTTGAAATAAAAGGATTCTACTGACGAACCTATTTTGTTTGATAGTATAAATGCAACTGAATTTTAAAAGTTATGCATATGGACTTCAAAGTTTTACAACTGAACTTACTTTTTTCCACGAAGTTCTACAAGTGAACTTGATTATTTTTATAATGTTCAGCTGTTGAACAATGTTATTCACATTATTTTCATACCATAACTTTTGTGTTCTATCGCTGAACATAAAAGTCATGCAATCGAATTTTAAATCAAACACATAAATTTTAAAGTTCTGCAACTAAACTTACTTGTATTTAAATGTTCAGCTGCTGAACACTGTTATCTGATATTGTGTTTATACAATATTTTCATAAAAATTGATAAAAATAATTGGAGAAATTTTATGATGATGATGGAAAATTTTGTGATCGATATCGATTTATGATTATTATCGTTAATCAAATATTAATTAGCTCTAAATTATGTATTTTGTGTTTTTGGACAATTTTACCCATGACCTTTATATAATAAATGTATATTATTTTAAAAAAATAAGATAGAGTTCTAAGAGTTCGTAGGTTAAGGGTTCTCCCAAGGCATTTTTTATTGTACTGTGTTCAAATACCGGTTTTATATGAATTTATGTTGTATTTGTTTTTGTATTTTTTTGAATCGGGGAAATAATTTTTTTATTCAACGTTAAGTTTTAATATCTTCATATCTCACGAAAAAATATTTTAATTTCACAAAATTCGTTATCGCTAAAATTTTAGAGCAAATCAGTGATCTAGCTACTTCTTATATTCAAAACTAGTCGTAAAAGCCGCGCTTCGCGGTGGCGTAATAAATTTTTTAAAAAACTCTATCAAATAAATTATGAAAATTACTCGGTCCTCGCTAATAAGCCGTCCTCCCGTGAAACACGCTTTCCTTTTTAATATCAAAATCTCAACTTTAATATATTGAATATATACTTGTCTTATATATTAATTTTTATGTAATCATACTCTTTTCTAATGAGATACTCTTTAGTTGAAAAAACATCTATATAACTTTACATATTCTACTTCAAATAGAATTTTTAGTTATGTATTATAAACGCTCATTCTACTTCCAATAGAATTTTTAATTGCAAGTACTTTTTTTATATCCGAACTCTTCTCCTCTATGAATCGAAACATCTATTCTACTTCAAATAGAACTTTGCAAGTACTTCTTTTATATTTGAACTCTTCCCCTCTGCAAATTCAAACACCTATTCTACTTTAAATAGAACTTCGAACTTCGCTATAAATTCGAATTCTTCTCCTCAATAAATTCGAACATCTATTCTACTTCTAATATGTTAAATGATATTTTTTTGATTTATCAGTATTTAAAATTCTAAAATTCTAGAAAATTAGAAAAATAGATTGAGACGATCTTAGGGGCGCCACCTAATCTCCCGCGTATCCTCCTTTATATATATATATTGATGATTGATGTTAAAAATCACAGCAACCCTTCGCCTCCAACAACATAAAAATTATAGCCCTCTGACTATGACACACGAACCAAAATAATAATCAGAAAACTAAATTGCTTATACGTATTTAGAAATTTGTATTTTCCTAATGAAGATGCACATCTTTTAGAGTTGAGTTTAGTAAGTTAATCTTTATTTTTAAAAGAGAAAACTTACAATATTTATGTCATAAATATATACGACTCATTCATGGTTTCAGAAAAAGATTTAAATGCAAATATTTATATAATTTCCGTTGTAAAAAAACAAAGATACATTGTAAATGATGTAGGTAAATTAGTAACTAGCACACAACTCACAAGGTAACTTTCCGACTACACTGACAAATACATGTATATTGGAAAAACCAGCATTTTTTTGAGGGAATTAAAACTCGAGAAAATGAACCGTCGAATCAACTTTTATGCATCCAAGTAAAAATCTCGTATATGTTATACAATGTATTTGACTATCTGTCTTGTATGTCTCTAATCCCTATACAACCGTTACACTTACCAGACTAAGATGTGACTCTGTGTTTCATATTTCCTCCTATATAACCAACAAAATTCTCCGCTTAAGGATAATAAGTATTGGGATTTGGGTAAGTGAAAATGGGTGGTTCTAAAAGCACAAAAGCGGGTGGTTCAAGCACGAAAACAGGTGGTTCTAAAAGCATGAATATCGGTGGTTCTACGAACGCAAAAGTGTCAACTCCAAAAGGTCCTGGTTCGTCTTCTGGAACCAAAATAAGTGCTCCAAAGGACCATGGATCCACAGGCAAAGTAATGAAGGCGCCTGGTCAAGATGGTTTCATCTTCAGGCAAGCCTTTGAGAGTGATCCTAAAAGCTATTTCCAAGGCCTCCGTGATTGAGGTTGAAAGTTTAAGCATTTCAGTTCTATTTATGCAATATTTAATATAAAGTCTCTGTAATTTGTGATCATTTATAAGTGTCCAAGCATTATTAATATTTCTACTATATGTTCTTGATTTTTAGTGTGCATGCTAATGATTAGTAAAATACATATAATTAATCAACTTATTATTTTTGATGAGAATACGAACTATACATAAAGTAAAATAATTCGCTAATAGAATTTGAATGTGTCACGAGGTGAACATTGATTACAGAGATTTTATAACATTTGGATTACTGCACTTTTCTAAATCGCTCATATCACATTATTAACAGAGAAATTAGTTTTTCATTGGTAATTAGCAGCAAAGAACTCGACCATCAGGTCAATTAATATTAATTACACAACGTACGAGACTATCTGTTTCATATTCTAGCTCTTACATTTCCTATATAAACCAACCATCTCTTCGATCCACCAAACTAAGAAGTACGAATATTACTTTGAATTACAAATGGGTTGTGAAAGCAAAGAGAGGTCTAGTCCAAAAGGTGATGGCTTGTACTTTTTAGGAATTGAAATAGATGAAAAGAAAAAGAAATAGATGGTAGAGGCAGCCAAGGTTGTCGGTGCCTTGCTGGCGGCTGGTGAGGTTGCATGGGCTGTTTCTAGTTTATTAAGTTCGGGATCATCAGGGAACAAGAAAGCTATGAAAGCTCCCGGGAGAAATGGTTACATCTTCGGGGAAGACTTTGAGAGTGATCCCAAAAGCTATTTCAAAGACATGCATGTTTTTAAAAGCTGTTTGTTTCGTTTATTCTTTTATCATACATATATTATGTAATATTGTATGACTCTTAGCTTTACAACTACCATTGTAACTTCAACCTTAGCTATTCACTATCCTTGTAACTCCTCCAACTCTTGGCTTTTCATATCATTGTAACTTATGATTTGGGAGGCTATATAAAGCCTTGTTTGTTCATTGTTTATAGAGATGAATAAAATGATAATCTCCCTTCTCTCTCTATTATCTAGCTCTCTCCATTGTTATATATATTATTATACAACTCGTTATCAGCACGACTAGCTCTTTCGCTCCGTCATTATGATAGTGGACCGTATATCCATGAAGTTGATTAACTTTTACAAGATTGTTTTGGTATCCTAGTGGAACTTTAGCTCCAAGCCGTATTGGCTAGAGGAAGTGGTTGATTGTTTAAGTGAGAAATCCAAAGAGGATTAGCCAATTCTTATTTTAAGATTAAAAGGTACACATCTCATTTATCGTTCTCTTCTTTCTGAAAAATCTCTTAAAAATATCTACAACTTTAGTTGTTTAGCATTTTTGAGATTCTACATGTAAATTTGTAAAATTCGTATGTTTGATTTTCAACAATTCTGATTCCTCATAAAATTCGTAGTTAATTCATTATTTCTCGAAATTTTATGATTTTGGACTCGTTGGAAAGATTTTTCGATTATCTGCAACTTTCGTTCTTTGTGTTTTTCATAATTCTGCTTGTATACATGTTCAAATCTGCCCTTTTTATAATCTGGTGGATTAAATTGACTTGATGTGCTGTAGTGGATGACTATACCCCATCATATTACCCTCTATTTATGGTGTCACCAAGACCCGTAGCACTAAGATGGATTTCGGCATCTAGAATCCATGTTAAATAATTTTTGCCAGTGGCATTTAGTGCGTTGAATTCAAGCGAAATTTCTTAGACTACTTAGAGAGATCTTCTAGTTGCCTAAATATTTTGAAGATATGAAGTGATTTAATGAGTTTTATGTTTACTTAGATTTGTAATTTTGATCAGTAGTAGTTTTTGGGAGAACTAGCAGGTTTTTGGACAATTAGTAGGATTTTAGAAGAACTGGCAGGTTTTTGGACAACTAGTAGGATTTTAGAGAAACTAGCAAGTTTTTGGACATCTAGTTGAGTTGGTTAGGAATACTCATTTAGAATAAATTCAATATAACATTAATATAAACACATGAATTGTAGCATAACACATACATATATTAAAAGGTAAGAACAACATACCTTAGATGATAAATATCCGTTGTACTATTAGACCTTATGAATACACTTGGTGCAAGTTGCATACTGAGCAACTTAGATGCACAGAATAGCTCCTGATGAGGTATTGAGAACTGAATAAGTATATAAAAATGAGACATGTTGTAACTGAACTATGCACATAATATTTTAATTCTACTATATCGTCTTATCCACATATTTAAATGTTTTATGCTTGCTTCAAATAAACGAGAGTTTAATATTATAAATATTTTTTTTTGTGAAGTCTTACTTGTGATATATATAATACATGGTAGTGTTGTGTTATCATTATATGATTTATAAAATTGATTTTAATTGATATTACATGATAAATTTATTCAAAACTTGAGTTCAATGCTCTTTTATAATTACTTGATATTGATGGCAACCAAAAGTTGCGTAAATTACAATCAGAAGTTGTGTGCTAGATAATGACCGGAAGTTTTGCAAATGTGAACAAAAATTTTCTATATGATATTTTTTTATGTTTTTGGTCCTATAGAATCCATGAAGAATTTTTTTTTCTTTTAATAGGATATTTGTCATAAATACAACATTGAGATAATATTTCATAAGGATGATAAAATTTTCTGAATTTTAATTTGACAATATTCCTGAAAGATAAATCTATATAAATGTTAGTGGAATTATGATTTATAGGTTGATATCTTGATCCTTGTGGTTGATTATTTCAAAAATTTATAACTTCCCCAAATAGTATCCAGAACTATACATCATATATGAGTCATCCAAAGGGGGAGTATTGTATATATTGGATGTCTCATTATATTTTTCTAAATAGATGGCTCCAGAAGAGCATGTATTTAATCATAGCATTACAAGAAAAAAAAGGGGAACTCTAACATTATTGATGTGATTGTACTCTCCCAAGTGATAGAAAAATTTTAGTTGATGATTAATAGACCACATGGAGATACTAGAATGAAAAAATATGTCTTCGAGTCTTGAGTTAACTCAAGGTACTAAAAGTAGTCCGGAGAAATGTTTTGAAATCATCCACTAATTTTATAACGCACAAAGTTTTATGAAAATATCTTATAGTAAACTAAAAGTTTACTGATAAATTTATAGTTACGGGCTAAGTCATTCCGATTTTATGCGAATGATAATTGAAATTTTATATGGACGTTCATTGAAAAACCAGTAAATTCTCCTCAGGTATATTTGTTTATAAGGAAAATTGATCACCAACAAAAATAGATTATGAATCTATCATCTTTCGGAATAAATTATAAAACATCAAATGTGGGCAATTAAGATATTATATGATTGATACATGAACTATATGGTTACATGCATAGTTGTTATATACTCATAACCAGAAGCTTGTGAGTTTGATTGTTTAGTTAATCATATTATCAAGCATATGCATTTATATGATATTGGTGAGTCTACTACCCAAATGTTCAATGAAAATTATTGTACAATGAAAATTTTCGGATATCTTGTGACATTTATTGATGCACATCTAGCCATCCAGTTATCATAATGTCTCCCTATTATAAAATTAAATTTGGTCAGCTATAATTGTTCCACCACAACAATAAGATAGAGTTGGATATACATTATAAATAAGTGGTTATCAATCATTATATATTTGGAGCCATTTATATGTATTTGGTTATGACTCAATTTATTGAGTCTGTTTTCTCAAAATTAGGGGGAGAAAATGAATAGTTGATGATATTCAGTATGAATGAATTATCATTGCCTCATATTGATCCTCATAATAAAGAATCTGAACTTGACGTTCAGAAGATATTTCATTCATATGTTTCAATTATTGTCATACATATATGCTGACCTGAAAGAGTGACTATATCACATATACCAGCTACAAATGCTCCAAATAAATATGTCCTGGAAGGACAACCTCAAGATGCTATGTGTCTAAAGAATGCTAGAAGCGTGATAGACTAGTAGGTTCCATAACAAAATTATCCTTAAAGGTAAAAAGGAGCAGCAATTGATGATGGCTAAATCGAGGAGTGGGTAACTTTTGAATGATCTCCAGAAGAGATTGTAGACATGACAAAAGAAAGGAAAATGAAGGTACCTGAAAATTATGAGATCTCAATATATTATGTCATGTCTAGAATAAAATGGAACCATTTACTCAAATCAATGTCGACGATACTTCATATGAAAATTTAACACTTGAGGTTATGGATTATAATGAGGATCAGAAAATAAATTGGCCAAAGATAAAAGTAAATGATTGAGGCAAAATCTCTTACAAAGAGATAAATTATTTGGACTTGCAATTCGCACACCAGAAGTTGTGAAGGAAGCGCGCTATAAAAATCATTATCTCTTTAAAATAGAGAAATATTTAGAACTGCAATTCACACATGTATAAAAAGTCAGTGGGGTATGAATGAATATTTATGTGAAAGTGAAATCTACGAAATATAAAGGTCACATAGTTATATAATGACCTTATATTGGTTATGAAGAGAAATAATATCTTGTGGTGGACATGATTACATAATTAGCAAATAGTCTGGCAATATACGAAGGATTTGATTTTAATTTTATATCACTACAAGAAAAACGCCTATCAGCTACCACATTTTTCAGCGACCGCGTCTTCCGTCGCTATTAACTACAATCAGCGACCAATTTCTACGACGAACAATAAATCCGTAGCTAAAGAATTTCAGCGACAGCTGTCCGTCGCTATTCCGTCGCTAAGGTTCATTTCGCGCCAAAAGAAACACTGGGAAAAATTGGCGCTTTATTATCAGCGACGAAGTTGTTTCTGCGACCGCAATCCGTCGCAGGTAATGCCACGTGAGCAAAACATCAGCGACCGATAGTGGTAGCTATTCCGTAGCTGTAGTAAAATTTCCCTCTCCCCTTTTTCCTACGAAAATTGCGCGGTAAATGTTAGCGACCCAATATTGTCAGCGACTGAAGTCGGTAGCAAAAAGTGCCACATCAGTTTTCAGCTACTGAATCGGTCGCAGATAGCCATCGCAATGTTATAATATATTTGATTATAAAAATTGAATTTAATGTTTTTTTTTTTTGCAAATTTAAGGTCAACTAGGTTATAGCTCGTGTTACGCACACGTGTATTTAAAAAAAATTAATTATAATGAATTATTTAAATTTAGATTTAAGATCATAGATTTTGAGATTAAAATTTATTTTTAATTTAATGGAACTTTAATTAATATATTTTATCTTGCAAAACACGACTCTAATATATTAGAGTATATATTTAGCTTATCGACCCTTATCATCCGTGCACTTGCCTATATATATTGGAGTCAATTGATCAATTTCCGAATACTCAACCACTTAAAGCGAATTTTTAGAACAGTGATTATATATAATTAGAGAGTCAAGTTCTATGGAGACCATATTTAGTTGGATACTTGGAGACCATTTACGTTCTGCAACCTAAATAACGTGTAGAACATACTTTACGTAACAAAATCATTGTCAAATTAGATATCTTGCAGTATAAAATCATCATCAAATTGAATATTTTTGTAAATCACACATGTTATACTTGCAGAACATTGTCATGCATATTACCCAATTATAAATGTTCTGCGAATAAGATATGTGCATAATATCTTTGTAGAACTAAATTACAATCAAATTGGATATTTTATAGATTATATATGTTATGTTTACTAAATATTACTCTACATATTATTTTTATAGAGTATTTTATCAATGTATTTTAGTTGTAGAACATATATGGTCTCCAAGTCTCGAACTAAATATGGTCTCCATAGAACTTTTCTCTATAATTAGATATTAAACTTAAAAAATATTCTTGTCAAAAAAAATTATAATATTTGTTTTTTTCTAAAAAAAGTTAAAAAAAATTATTATTGAGGATAAAACTTGTGGCATTAAATAATTTGTGATTTTTTTAGATATTACAGATTTATAAAAAAACAAAAGAAGGTATTTAAAAAAAGTGTTTTTATTGTGGATTTTATATTTTTTTTTAGACATTACTGATTTTTAAGAAACATAAAAAAATTAAAAACACTAAAAGAGAGAGAGAGAGAGGTGATCAGTCTTTCTACTTCATCATCGGTGGTTTTTACTCTACTCATTATCGTCATCGTGGGTTACTTATCATCATCATCTTTCTGTATTCATCCATCGTTAAAGAAAAAGAGGTAACATATTTGTTTCATTCTACCTGTGTATGTATATGTAATTGTATTTTTATCATCATTTACAAACCTATGTAATGGTGTTTTTAACCTAGTTAATCATCATCTCTTTATATATATATATGTGTTTAACCATAGGTGTATGTTTAATTGATGATTCTTATTGTGTATGATTGTGAATTGAGAATTAAACAATGTTGGGTAGATCGAAACAACTTCTAATTCTGAGAACCATGTAAGGAAATAACAAAAAAGACAATAAAACGAGGCCTGTGGTGTTGCTTTCATCCAACTGGATGGTTGTGAATTTTAGGGTTAATGTGTCCATGATTACCTAATTCAATTACAAAACTTTAGCAGATATAGTCAAAGAGTATTACAATAGTATTCAACATTATAGTTGAAATATTTCTGAAAAAATTACTTGTCTGGAAGTTGAAGTGAAGGATATAGCTTGCGCAAAATACCGACAATCTCTGAATAGTGTACAACACTCTCAACTAAACAATATCTTCCATTAGCGGAAGGAGTTTCATATGCTAGAATATGAGCATTAGCAACATCCTTGACGTTAATTAACCCAGCCGAAGGAAGCATTTGGAATGTCTGTGCCCCTGGACAAGTTCAATAAGTAAATAAAATTCTATACTACAGGTCAGACAAAGAAATTTTAACAACTTGGAGGAGCGTAGAAGTCAACTTGTTACAATCACAGTAGTTACATTTAGTCGCCCTTCAAGTCTCACAAATTCACGTTAAAACAACAATTTAATAAGTATCATAACAGAGTCCTGATCACTGTGTATTAATGTATACACATGTGAGTTGTATACACTCTGATCACTGTGTATTAATGTATACACATGTGAGTTGTGATTGTAACCATGTCGATGCCTTTTTCTCTGACAAACTTCGATGCTGCATCTTCAGCTAATGTATTTGAAAGAACATACCACATATGGTAGAACCTCAAGGAGATTAGATATCAAATCACTGACCCTCGAAAGAGCCCCGCCCCTCTAGTCTTCTGGTTAAGAAATGACTCCATAGTGGTCGATTGACTCATGACTTGAGCTTACTTTTCATCTTTTCCCTCCCCAATCTCTCTCTTTCCTTTCATCCTCTTTCTTTTCATTTTCCGGAGTGGCTAGAAGTGTGTAGAGTTCTCTATCATTTTAGTTGATAAATCATTGACGCATAATTCTTATTTATTCTAATTCTCCTGTTTCCTTACTCTACATTTAACTAAATTATATGGCAAATCCTAAAATAACATTATATTTTCTAGAATTGTGGATTGCGGAAAGAGTTTAGCTCATCATAGGGCTTGCCTTGATGCTTGTATGATACTAAAAGCAACTACTATGAGGTTATTCCTCAAAGCCAATTTTCTGGCTCACAGGAGTTAGCATATAAGTAACATCATATTCTAAAATGCAACAATTGAAACCAAGGAAACTGGTATGAACTTCTTAAAAAGGGAAAAAAATATAGACACCGGATAAAGCCAGTGTTTAGAATTAGAAATTTAAAAAGTCTTTTTAGTGACTGTTAAAAGATTCACATAATCACTTCAAGAAGTGTATCTGTCCATTATATAAAAAGGTTCCTACTCTAGCCAAAGATATATTACTAATCAAGTACATAATTTCCCTAAAAAAACATAACCTGATGCCCAGAATCCAATTATAGTGTCGCAACCAAAGCACTACACATAATATCATCTATGCCATTCGCGGTTGAACATATTTACTAGTACTCCTCAACTTCTTTTCTATTTACATACTCAATGAACAAATAAACTAGCCAACAAGTGCAATATAAAAGTTGTTATATAAAAGTGCAATATAAAAGTTGTAAAGGTTATCCTATGGAAGAAGTTGCTTTATATTGTCTAAATGATTAGCAAGACTTAGTAGAAAATTATAAAGTGATTAATTTGTATTTATATTAGACCGTGTTTGAATGGGCTTGAGTGTATATTAATTGCAATGTGTGGTAGGAAGTTGTCTTGCAAAGTTTTGAAGAACAGAAGGGCAGCAAATTCAGCCTTCTGTTCAGTAGACCCTTATTGCCGCTTGAGTTTGATAACCACAATTTCTAGTCAGAATATGGGGACTCTACTTATCTCTCTCTATTTCTCCCATATATTGTTTATAGTTTGCCATGTTAGAATGCACTACATCCTAACTTGTAACTTGCTGCTAGCATAAAGAATGATAGATGAGTATATGTTATATTTTGGAAGTGTATTTGTGTGTGCGTGTGCGAGTGTGTTTGTATCTCAGAAAACTAGATATTTGGTCCAAGGGTTCATATTTACATCCCAAATCGTAAATTCAATATGTTATATTGAACCCCAGTTCAATATAAAAAAAGACTAACCAACAAGTGCAACTAATTATAATATTTCCAGTAAGCATATGGGCTCCATTCTGGGAACACAAGCATTGCTCATTATATGTGTATTACAAAATTTTAGTTTGAGTAGCATTTTTATCTAAAGGCAGAGTGCATTAATTGTGATACAGAAAAGTCGAGCAATAGATATCCTACACATCACTGTAGAAGATAACTACTCTTTTTTGGCAAAAGTGTGCTACTCGCACCAAGGATAATCTTTCAAAGGAACGCAGGAAAGCCCTACAAAATGCTGGTGCCGACCATGCGGGCAATGGTGTGTTGCACATGCACGAGTATAGCCCTTGGTGGTGCAGCGTGGATATATGGACTCAGATGTGTGACAAGTGGAGAGAGGAGGACTGGATCGAGAAGCGCAGTATAGCCTCCAATAACAGATTCGCAGGTGCACCTAGTGCCGACAAGGCCAAAGGTACCTACAGGGGTGGCAGTATTTCCCAGTTGCATCATATTGCTAATAAGGTACATATTAATGATTCTGGTTTATTTGTACAATCATGAATATATTGTACCTTTTCATTTGATACTGAATCTAATAATCTCACAACTTCTTTTGAACTTAAAGACGTGAGTAAAAGTATTCTGAAGTGCATTGTTGTTTGAGATACTAAGTTAAATATAGAGTCCATCACTGTTATTATTACAACATGATAAATATGTAAATATAAAGACGGAGACACTAAATTCTAAATGTTAATCTCACTATTATGGATAGGACGTAATTAATTTAACTTGCATATATATCACTAATAATAAGGTACATATAAATAAGTTTTTTACTAATAATAATGTTTTTCATAGGAGGCTGAGTCTGAGGGCACTCCTATCCAATGGTTGGATGTCTACGAGTCCACTCGTGATGGTCTCCCCGATGCGCAGAAAATAGCGGTATAACTTTGATAGTTTTTGTTTAAGTTCAACATCATTTTCTAGGATTTTACTGAATTATTAGTGAGCATCAAAATCTTTGTCAATGAAATATAGTTTTGATAAATAACTTTAGGATCATTTTAACCTTATTTTTACCTATTTAATTGTTATAACAGGATAATTATCGACGTTTATTTAATGAGCGCTACCTTGAGGGCACTGAGCGTCCAGACTTTGATCAAGAGTTGTGGGAAAGGGCTTCTGTTGTGAGGAAAAACTATATAAAGGGTCAAGGACAAAAAAGACGCCCATCTTTTAGTGGTTCATTCAATGGTTCTGGGAGCACTCAATCATCACAATCCTCCACTCATCCACCTACTCATACTCCGGCAGATTGCGTCAGGGCCATTTGTGCAGATCCTGAGCTTCTTCGCATATTAGGCGGGCATCTTGGGGCTTTGGATCCCGATGTCTTAGCTCGTGCAGTGGCGGAGGCAACAGCATCACAGCGAGCTGATGACAACCAGGTATTTTGTTTAGTAAAGCTAATTGAGATCCCTTTATTTCTTTTCTTGAATTTGCGTAAATAGTTTGTATAGGTAACTAGTTTCATTAATTTGTTAATTACAGGGTGATCATCATGATGATCGGGAAGGCGAGTCTGGCGGATCTTAGTTTGTTTTGGTCGCACTTATGTCTTGGTTGTAATTTCGTACTTGAACGATATCGAACATATGGTTATGTTTTTTAAGGATACAAAGTTGAATTTTTAAGATGATGTGAAATTTTTAAGATGATATGGTTATGGTTGGATTTGGTTGGTAGTATATCTTTAAGTTATGAATGTGAGATGTAGAATATGTTTATGTTGTGAATGTGGTGAAACAAAACAGGTGTAATTTTGGGTATTTGCATAAACAACAGAAATATTGTATCCGTAAATTATACATCAGCGACCGCATGCGGTAGCTAATACTCTGTACAAATTAGCGACAGACAACGGTATCTGATGATGGTCGCTAAAACTAGCGACAGAATGTGGTAGCTATTGTTGGTCGATGAGGTTAGCAACAGGACGCAGTAGCTACTGTTTTGGTCGCTGATATTAGCGACAGGATGTTGTAGCTGAAGTTGGTCACTAAGAGTAGCGACGGAAGCGGTAGCTGATGATGGTCGCTGACACGTGGACTTCTGAAAAGTAAAAGCTGACTAGGATTAGCGACTACTCCGTTGCTGATAGCGGTCGCTAACACCACGGTCGCTGAATGGCGTCGCTGAAACGTGTATTAGCTACCAGTTTTTGTGCTACCAACATCCGCTACCGTAATCGGTCGCTGATAGGCTTTAGCAACGGCAAACGGTCGCTGATAAGCGGTAGCTGATAGGCGTTTTTCTTGTAGTGTTATATGACCCTCTTGACAACATTTAAATTCAATTCCAGAAGGATTAAAACTGCTAGAAGCAGAAAATTAAGCTCTTGAGAACTAACCATATCGAGTTGTAAAGGGTTCTGGACTAGTAGTCCAACATAAAATTATTTCGGAAATACTTCATGTTATTTTTATAAAATTATACTTTGGCATATTCCTTAACTCATGGAGTACAGATAAGGGTATGTACGGGTATAAGAAGATATACGTGAAATATGATGATTAATTAATCTTCTACTATTTTTTTTTTGAAGATAATATGATTTATGATATGTGATAACTCATATAAATCTCTGGCCAGAGTGGATGAAAATTAGAATGTGTTTCTAATTGACATTCGAATGAGTTTCACCTCATAATCATAATATATTGGGATTATTGATTTTGTTTTGTAAATGGGTGAATTTTATTATTATTTTACAGTTTCCCCGAAACCATGCAAATTATGAAAGGGAAAACTACTTTTGAGCGGAGACGAATATAATTTTTATGAGAATGCTTAGAACTTGCGACTTATGAAAGTCGATTGGATAAAGATCCCAGAAGGATTATAAATACATGATTATGTTTAATATATATGCAACAGATGCTAATACATTCTGAAATACTTCTTTCCTGAAGGAAGATGATAGTCACCGCTCTATACACTTAATTAAAAAGACAATTCTTGGTCCTGAAGTACCACATATCATAATGCGTAAGATATTGATTTATCTTGCTAATTATACATGTCCCGTTATTATTAATTAATAAATTCATAAGCGGAGTTTAAAGCAAGTCGAATATGAAGACATGATAATCTTGATGAGAAATTTTTATTTGATCTCCACTAACCTATTCGACAAAGGTTTATATTGATTTTTCAGGTGCAAAGTGTTTACATGATTATCATAATTTGCATCTCAGAGTTGAAAATGTATTCACATATGGCGTAGATGTTATTATTTTGATATGCTATGAAATTAACAATTGCAGGCATTTCTTATGATTGTATCGTGATTCTGGCAACCGATGAGGATGGTCATTTATGTATATGGTTAAGATTGGAGATCCGACATTAAAGGTGATAGAACGAAGCACATTGATCCAAAGTTTTTCTACACTCATGAGCTTCAGCAAATGGGAGAAATTGATGTTTGTCAGATTCACTCATGGGAGAATCCAACAGATTTGTTCACAAAAGCACTTCCTACGTCATCCTTCAGGAAATTGGTAGATAAGATTGGAATGCGTAAGCTTTGAGATATATTGAAATGAGGGGGGAGATATGATACTTCTTTTACATTACATTATGTACAACACATGTACTCTTTTTCCTTCACTAGGGTTTTTTCCCACAGGGTTTTTCCTAGTAAGGTTTTAATGAGGCATGATGTTTGTGCGAGTCATCCAAGGGGGAGTGTTATGTAATATTGTATGACTCTTAGCTTTACAACTACCATTGTAACTCCAACCTTAGCTATTCACTATCCTTGTAACTCCTCCAACTCTTGGCTTTTCATATCATTGTAACTTATGATTTGGGAGGCTATATAAAGCCTTGCTTGT
The DNA here is from genome assembly GCA_030848705.1 of Heracleum sosnowskyi. Taxonomy (NCBI): domain Eukaryota; kingdom Viridiplantae; phylum Streptophyta; class Magnoliopsida; order Apiales; family Apiaceae; genus Heracleum; species Heracleum sosnowskyi. The sequence goes on from CM061240.1 coordinate 128,060,288, forward strand.
TCATTGTTTATAGAGATGAATAAAATGATAATCTCCCTTCTCTCTCTATTATCTAGCTTTCTCCGTTGTTATATATATTATTATACAACAACATCAATATTTTATTCCCATTTTCTATAGATAATATTATAACAATAAAGCAGCCGCTTATAAAACAACAAAACACCCCAATTATCTAACACCATGCAACAAGGAGGCTCAACTGTAGCAGCCAGGTACAACTGCTCAACTGTAACGACACACAGAGCATAAACAACAATTGTAGAGGTAAGGTCATCCCATGCCCTGTAGCTACAGTGCTCGCCACCTAGGCTACAATGGCTCGAAGGTCTCACCTATAAATACCATGCTCAAGTCACATTAGAAAAATACACTGAATTTTCCACAACAAATACTACTATCTCTCAGTCGATTACTACTACTTGTCTTATTATCATTATTCCGATTATTTACTCTCAAGCTGGAGGTGCTTCGCGGCCACCACCTCCGGGCAAGCTTTATTTTGGAGACGCCCAATCCTAGATGCAGTCACCCCGAAACAGTGAAGCCGGAAATCGAAGCCAATAGTCGGTAGGAGTTATCATTAATGTTCTCGTGTTGTTGCTAATGATTTCTACTGGTCTTTCAGAGGATAAGATGAAGCCAATGTAATCAGTTCCTTGATTATATAAATGTCTATGCAATTTTAGAAAACAGAACAAACGTTTTTATTTTCTTGGAAAAAAGGCAACATCGAAGATTCAAAGTGAAAAGTTTGCTCATTACCGATTCGATCACGCTTTTATGTATAAGCTATACTCAAACACAAGTTCTAAATTTGTTAAGACTATAATATTGAAACAAAATATGTTGATGAAATACAAATGAGTCATGAAATAGACATTGGTTAAGTGGCAACTACTTGGTCACATGTAGAATGTGGTACTTCTGAGAATTGCCTGAACAATTGTGTGTATAGTGTTTAGTTTCTGTTATAAATTTGGTCTCGTATTGACAAGTGCTTAACAACTAACTCAAACCTACCATTAAATCATAATTTATTTAATAGTTTTGGTTTTAGTAACCTTGTTAAATATTAATAAATAATTCAGATATTGAAGAAAATTAAAATGTTATAGCGTTCATCAATTCAGTAATTAATAGTTGTGAAGTCACTACGTACAAGTTCAATTCTTCCTCAATTTTATTAATATAAGACTAGGGTTACCTGTAGAATTTATTGTGAAACATATAAGAAAATTGCTATAATTTTTAAGAAATTAATATTGAAATTAATTAAATTTTTGCATATGCTTTTAAATTATTAAAATTTTTACATGTTGGATTATTTAAATTAATTTTTTATAAATTAAAAACTCCAACCCTAAGCGATACCCAAACCCTAAACGCTATATATTTACCCCATTTTATCGTAACCACTTATAAAGAATTTTTTTATTTAGCAAATATTATTTTCTTAAAAAATTTATAATCAATATGACACGTCTTCTCGATACTCTCATATTTTTTTGTACTTTTTCAAACTAACTACATACTTATTTAATTTTCTTGAAAGTATTTAATAAGTAAAAATTCAAATTTCTCGTATCATTTAATATTTTTTTATAAAAACTAAATTTGTACATATTATAACCGACATTCTTGTATTTATTGATATTTTTTCATGATATTTATTCACATTTAAATATTTAATAACATTTTTTTAAAAATTGCAAAGACAACCCTTCGACGAAATTTTGTCACTTTTATAAATGCAACTGAAAACTGTGAAATTTAGTTTTGAATCGTGTGAAAAAATTTGGCGGGATTGTTCCTGCATTTTTTGGCGGAATTGTTCCCGCATTTTTTTGGCGGGATTGTTCCCGTATTTTTTTGGCGGGATTGTTCGGATTTCGAGAGCACAAAAAATTCTGTCGAATTTGTCGTCTAGTTTAGCCGCAGTCCCAAGTTTCAACTGATTTTTGTCGAATTTGATTTCTGTCAAATTTGTTTTGTCGAAATTAGCCTTACTTTCTTGTACTGAATTAAAAGTACATATTCAAACTTGCATTCAAAGAAATGAAATACAAATTTAACATTTGGAGATTAAGGTAAGTCTTAAAATTTATACCAGACTATTACTAATAAAATTTTAGAAACAAACTATAAGTGGTATCTATTAACAAACAAACAAACAATATATATATATATAGTTATTTAATTTACATTTTTAAGATAATATATTTATAACATATTTTATTCTTAATTTCAACGATACAAAAATAAATTTAGAATTGAAAATATCTTACACTAAAATGTGTACAAAATACATAAATAATTATTTGGTATAACAAATATAAACAACCGTCACATAAGATTAATAATGTCACAAGAATATATATATAAATATATATATATATATATATATATATATATATATATATATATATATATATATATATATATATATATATCCCATACAGAAAGTCTCAGTGAGGAACTCTTTAAATTGAGTAACTTAGGAACTTTTGTTTTCAGCCGTTATTTAACAGGGTTAACACCTCTGTGAAAACAAACCTACATTACACGTTTTTTTTACAGGTACAATACACGTGTTTAGCTATTTTTTAAATCAATATTTTTATTAAATCTATTATATATATTAATTTTGTAAATATTAACATACAAAATTTTTACTATTTTTATAATAATGTTCAAAAGACACATCAATTACTATATAATTATATTTTGATTTTTTTACCGAACACATAATTACCTGTAAATAGTAATATTTTTACAAAATATATTAAAAAAAATATTGTGTTTTTACAGTACATAAAATTAATTTATAAAACAAAAATACAGAATATAAAAAAATTAGAAACACAAAATACTACAAATTTACATAACACAAAAATACATAATATAAAAAATATACAGAACAAAACAAACCTACATTACACGTTTTTTTTGACAGGTACAGTACACGTGTTTAACTACTTTTTCAATCAATATTTTTATTAAATCTATTATATATATTAATTTTTTAAATATTAACATACAAAATTTTTACTAGTTTAATTATTTTTATAATAATGTTCAAAAGACACATCAATTGCTATATAATTATAATTTGATTTTTTTACCGAACACATAATTACCTGTAAATAGTAATATTTTTACAAAATACATTAAAAAAATATTATGTTTTTACAGTACATAAAATTAATTTATAAAACAAAAATACAGAATATAAAAAAATTAGAAAGACAAAATACTACAAATTTACAGAACACAAAAATACAGAATATAAAAAATATACAGAACACGAGAATTATATACTTTTTATACACAATATAATCTAGTTATTGTACAGAATATTTTATCGTTTTACACAATTATTTTATGATGAAATACTAAAAAAAAGAAGAAAAGAAAAGACATGAGACATGACAGTTAAATTAGACACAAACGGAAGTTTTGACGTGTGTTAGTTCCTAGGTTACTCATTTAAGTGGTTCATCACTGAGACGTTCCCATATATGATGAGATATATATATATATATATATATATAATTTTTTGGGAAAAAATGTGAGAACAAATTTTAGTGCTATTATAATAGAATTTTTGTGAGAAACATCTGAAAAAATAAATTTTCACATGATAGTTTCAAAGTAAAAGATAAAATATTATAATTTATATTTACTAATAAATTTTAGCAGAAAAAATGAAATGGCAATTGTCAGAATTTAGGAGGGAGAGGGACAAAAAAAGAAGCAATAAACTGACAAACAATTAGGGATGGCAATCGGGTCGGATCGGATCGGGTTTGACAAAATCCAAATCCAAACCCGAAAATTTTATCCAAACCCGAACCCGATCCAAACCCGATCCAAACCCGAAAATCGAAATCCAAACCCGATCCAATGGATTTCGGATCGGGTTCGGGTATACCCGAAACCCAAATATTTTGGATTAGATTTGGATTTGGATACCCGAAGCCCGAAAAGTTAATTTGAAACCCGAAATCCAAAACCCGAAACCCGAAATTTAAATCCAAAATTTTAAAATAACAGACTAGTGTATCACTGAGACATTAACAATTTAAATGCATATTCAATTCAGCAACATCTCGGGACTCAGAATCGTAATTCAGCATAGTTTACAAATTTTAAAAAGATAAGTAATAAACTACAAGCAACATCAATGCATCAATTCACTAGCAGCATCCCACAAGTACTATGCAATGCAATTAAACATGTTCTTATGTATGTTATTATGTTAATATAAATACAAATATATTATGTAAAATTGTTGTTAAGTACAATATTATATATATGATATATTATATATATATATTATATATATATATATAATATATATATATATATTCGGGGTTTTTTCGGGTTTCAGATTCGGATCGGGTTTGAATCGGATGTCGGGTTTCGGATCGGGTTTTGGATCGGTATACATAAAATCCAAATCCAAATCCAAAATTTTTCGGGTTTAAAAATCAAATCCAAATCCAAATCCAAATCCAAAAAATCGGGTTCGGTAAATCCAAAATTTCGGGTTTCGGATCGGGTATCCGTCGGATCGGATTTTTCTGCCATCCCTACAAACAATGTACGAATGTAGTCCCCGTGATTCCTTTATACTTGAATTTGTTAGCACTGCGTGATGATCAGTAGGGATAAAAAGAATCGTGTACATTTTTTTATTTTTTGCAACTCATTGTATTTATTTATAAAGAAAGAAAGAACACAAATCTTTGAATAGCAAAAAATCCTACACTAGCCAAGCACTACGTAATAATAACAATTGCAACAATTAATCTACATGCAACATAATAAGTTAAATGTTGGACTTGAGATATTAGAAAGTTCAGGTTGAGAAAGACAGAAGAGACATCCTTTTGTCGAGCCATGTTGAGGATTAACACCTGCATGATATAGAAGACTGTATGATAAGAAGAAGTTGTATTGGGCTAACAATGTTATCACCATGGAGCTTTTTGATTCCTTTGTCGCAAAATTTGGTAAACCGTAGTTTGAATGATGCATCTAACCATCTCCCGAATAGCTACTGAGGTTAGGTGTAATGCGTCATGTGGAATTATACCCGAACTAAAACATAATATTAGAATAGCATACAACCATACAGTCTCTCATTATTGTAACTAATTATGTTATTTTAATAGTTGACTTTAGACTACTATATAAGTAGCAAGTATTGTACATTTCAGATTCAAGTAAATAAAACAAGAATGTATCTTTTACTCTCTAAACACTACATTTCCTTTCTACATTTCTGTTACACATTTCAATGAGTCAGATAGAACTCTATATGGTATCAGAGCAACGATCTGATGTTTTCTTCCGATTCCGCAATCTTGGCATCAGTTTTACGGAGAGATTTGTAAGTTTTCTTGTTTTGAGGCGAACTTCTTGATTTACGCTTGTTACGATCATCAGATTCGTAAATTTCTTGTTCTTTCTTGATAATTCTTGGAGAGATTCGGAGAGATTTGTTTTCTTGCTGGTTTTGCATCAGAATTAGAAGAATCTTGTTGTTTTCCGAGTTGATTTGCGAAGAATTACTGAATTAGTTACGAATTGTTGATTGTTGATAAGTTTCTTTTGATTCACGAAATCGATCAATTTGTTGTGAATTGTTGAATTATTGTATTTAGAGTCATGTCAAAGAACACGTATGCTCATGATGTGATGAATAATAATATGAATCAAGATACTACGTCTGAGAACGTAGAGAAAGTAGAGGCAACAGATGCAGTACTCAGGTCGAATTTGCATCCGTTGTATCTTCAGAACATTGATCATCCTGGTTTGATTCTTATTTCTAAGAAGTTAACAGGTTCAGAGAATTTTGGTCCATGGAAACGATCTTAAACTATAGCTTTGTCTGCTAAAAATAAGCTAGGTATCGTAGATGGATCTGTGACTAGACCTGATGATTCTTCTCCATTATGCTCTCAATGGGATAGAGTGAACGATATGGTAATTAGTTGGATTTTGAACACAATTTCTGATGATATTAGTAATGGCATGGACTTTGTCAATTCAGCCAAGGCAATTTGGGATGAACTTACTGATCAGTTTTCTAGTATTAATGAACATCATGTGTATCTTTATTGTCACAATGTAGAGGGACAGCATCAGAAATCGAGACACCTAAATCTTGTAAAAGACCTTTCAACCAAATGATTTCACATGAAGCATCATCTAATGCCCTGTACTCGGCTTCTGCAGTACTTCTGGAAGTTACAGACTGTTTCTTAGCTCTCCAAGAAACAGTTACCTGACCAAGCATAAAAGTATAACCACCAACAGACCTTCGATCGTTGGGATCACCACCCCAGTCACTGTCACTATATCCAAGAAGATTCAAAGAATTATCAGAAGGGAAGAACAAACCATGGTTCACTGTACATTTAAGATATCGAAGTACTCGTTGAGCAGCCTCAAAATGTTTAACTATGGGTGCATGTAGAAACTAGTTGAGTAAATGAACAGCAAAGGAAATATCTGGACGAGAAGATGTGAGGTACAGAAGTTTACCAACCCAAGCTCTATAAACAGATGGATTAGGAATAAGCTCTCCAGACTCTTCATTATCAAACAGTTTTATGTGAGGATCTACAGGAACTGATTACCACATCGTGTGTATCAAATTATGAAGGATATTCATGCTTTGGAGCAAGGTGCAATGTCTGTTGAACATTATTATCACAAACTTAAGAATCTTTGGGATGAATTTACTGCTTTGGAACCTGCTTTTGTGTGTAAAACTACTTGTACTTGTGAATCTCATAAGTTTCAGGAAGAAAGAGAACAAAGGAAGAAACTCTTACAGTTTTTGATGGGGCTTAATGAGAGTTTTACTTCAGCAAGGAGTCAAATCTTGATGATGCATCATTTGCCAACAACTTCACAGGCTTTTTCTCTGATTAAGCAAGAAGAAAAACAAAGACAGAGTGCTGGGATTATTTCAGGTTCTTTTTCTGCTACTACTAAGTTTGGAAACTATACTAAGAGTGTTCCTAGTTCAGCAGCAGGTTCTGGTGATGTATCTTACAACTCAAAGAAACTATTTCTTAAATGCAACTATTGTCATAAAGATGGTCACACTAAGGACAATTGTTTCAAACTCATTGGTTTTCCACCAAGAGGAAGAGGTCGTGGAAAATTTGGTACTAATCAGAATTCTGGGGTTCGAACTCAAGCATTGAATGTAACAGCTACTCCTGGTAACATACTCACTGATTCAGAATCTTTATCCACACCCAAATCTTCTTCTTGTAGTGTTTCTGGTTCTTCTCAGCAAGCAACAATGGAGCAGATTCAGCACCAAGTCAATCAGTTGATGTTGATGATGTCTAAAGGATCTCAACCTAGCACTCCAGAGGATCACATTCACATTGCAGGTCTGGTTTACTCTATGATGTCTTATATTCCACATAAATTAAAAACTGTTTGGATAATTGACACTGGAGCATCTAACCATATGTGTTGTGATGCTCATCTTATGACTAATATTGTTATTGCCAGTCAACCTTTTCATGTGGCATTGCCAAATAATCAAATCATTTCAGTCACTCATCTAGTCACAGTGGTTCTATCTAGTACTCTGACTTTACACAATGTTTTGTTGGTGCCTGAGTTCCATTGCAATCTACTGTCCATTAGTAAACTCACTCAAAGTTCCAAATGTGTTGTCACCTTTTCTAATAATAAGTGTCTTTTCCAGGACCAGAACCAGGTGCAAATTCTGGCAACTGGTACTGAACAAGGGGGACTTTATTACTTCACTACTTCACCTCCATCTCAGTCATCTCAGAATACTACTGCTTCTCAATCTTCTTCTGGTCTTCATAGTTCTGTTTCACATCTTTCTGTTGTTGCTCTTAATGTTGTTTCTGATGTTAAACTCTGGCATTTAAGATTAGGCCATGCTCCTTGTACTGTTTTGCAACATATTTCCTGTATTGGCAAATTACCTGTACTTAAGAATGATGTATGTCCTATTTGTCCTTGTGCAAAACAATCTATGCTTTCTTTTCCAAAACATAGTGATTCTCATGCCAATGCTATCTTTTCTTTAATACATATGGATGTTTGGGGTCCCTATCATGTTCCAACTACTTCAGGTTGCAAATACTTTCTCACTTTGGTTGATGATTTTAGTAGGGCAACCTGGACTATATTAATGACTACAAAACAAGAGGTTTTTTCTCATTTCAAGGCTTTCCTTTCATATGTTTCCAATCATTTTCACACCACCATCAAAACTATAAGATCTGACAATGGTGGAGAATTTATTAATCATTCTTTTAAGTCCTTTTTATCTAGTCATGGTATTCTTCATCAAACTTCTTGCCCTTACACTCCTCAACAGAATGCAAGAGTTGAGAGGAAACATAGACACTTACTTGAGATAGCTAGGGCTTTGAGGTTTCAATCTGCTCTTCTTTACAAATATTGGGGTGAGTGTTTGCTCACAGCTACTCATATTGTCAATAAACTTCCTTCTCCTATTCTTCATCACAAAACACCTCATGAACTTTTACATAATTCCATACCTGATTATTCTGATCTTAAAGCTTTTAGGTGTCTAGCTTTTGCTTCTATACATTCTCATGATAAATTTGCTTCTAGGGCCACTCCTTGTGTGTTTATAGGCTATCCTTACTTACAAAAGGGCTTTAAACTATTGAGATTAGACAATCACACAATTTCTGTTAGTAGGCATGTTAAATTTGTGGAGTATGTGTTTCCTTATCATAAGGATAATTCTTCCTCTCAGAAATCTACCAATACTACTGTTGGTAATTCATATCAGTTCTTAAATTGGCTTCATTCTCAGCCTTTTGTTGTTCATCCTACATCTTCCTTTTTTGAGAATTCTGATGATTTTGTTTTTCTTGAAATTCCTGAGAATTCTTCCTCCACTTTAGATACCACTGTCTCTTCTGATTCATCAGATTCTTCACCTGTTACCTCTATTTCTGATCCAAATACCCTGGTTCCTTCTGCACCATTAGTTAGACAGTACACCAGAATTAAAGACAAGCCATCCTGGTGGTCAGACTATCATGTTTCTTCTCATAATGTTCTGACCTTTAATTCTGTTTTTGATCCATTAGAACAAGTTTTTATGGTCAATTCTGTTCCTGAACCTAGTTATTTTCATCAAGCTACAAAAGATCCACTTTGGGTTGATGTTATGGACAAGGAATTATCAGCCCTAACTACTAATAACACATGGACACTGGTTCCTCTACCCAAAGATAAGAAAACCATTGGATGTAAGTGGGTGTATAAGATTAAGACTTTAGCTAATGGTCAAATAGACAAGTATAAGGCTAGATTAGTGGCAAAAGGGTATACACAGTCAGCAGGAGTGGATTTTCATGATACTTTTGCTCCTGTGGTGAAAATGGTAACTGTGAGAAGTTTGTTAGCAATAGCTGCTGCTCGAAATTGGTTTGTAGAACAATTGGATGTCAATAATGCATTTTTACATGGTGATTTGGAGGAGGAGGTTTACATGCAATTACCACCTGGTTTAGCAGTTGATGATCCTAGTTTGGTTTGTAAGTTGAATAAGTCTATCTATGGCTTAAGACAAGCTTCAAGGCAATGGTTTTCTAAATTGACTTCTTGTTTGGTTGCTGCTGGGTACACACAGTCTTCTCATGATCATTCACTTTTTATCTACAAGGCAGGTTCAGTCTTTGTAGCTGCAGTTATATATGTGGATGACATCTTGTTATCTGGCAATGATATGAACACTATTCAGTCCCTTAAACAACTGTTACATCAAAGATTCACCATCAAAGACCTTGGTCCCATCAAGTATTATTTGGGTTTGGAAGTTCAACGAATTCAGTCTGGTATTTTTCTCAGTCAACCTAAATTCATCAATACATTACTAAAGATTGCACAAATGGAGGATTGTAAGCCTTTATCAGTTCCTGTAGATCCTCACATAAAACTGTTTGATAATGAAGAGTCTGGAGAGCTTATTCCTAATCCATCTGTTTATAGAGCTTGGGTTGGTAAACGTCTGTACCTCACATCTTCTCGTCCAGATATTTCCTTTGCTATTCATTTACTCAGCCAGATTCTACATGCACCCAGAGTTAAACATTTTGAGGCTGCTCAACGAGTACTTCGATATCTTAAATGTACAGTGAACCATGGTTTGTTCTTCCCTTCTGATAATTCTTTGAATCTTCTTGGATATAGTGACAGTGACTCGGGTGGTGATCCCAACGATCGAAGGTCTGTTGGTGGTTATACTTTTATGCTTGGTCAGGTAGTTGTTTTTTGGAGAGCTAAGAAACAGTCTGTAACTTCCAGAAGTACTGCAAAAGCCGAGTACAGGGCATTAGTTGATGCTTCATGTGAAATCATTTGGTTGAAAGGTCTTTTACAAGATTTAGGTGTCTCGATTTCTGATGTTGTCCCTCTACATTGTGACAATAAAGCTGTTGTCGATTTAACTGCAAATCCTGTTTATCATGCTAGAACCAAACATATTGAAATGGATTGTCATTTCATACGGGAGAAAATTCAAACAGGGATTGTGGCAATTGTGCAAGTAAGTACCAAGGATAACACAATTGATATTCTGACTAAAGGTTTGAGTAGGCAATTACACTGGTCTTGTGCTTCTCAGATGGGTCTTAAGTTTGGTTCTAAGCATTTTTCTGGTTGGGGAAACATCAATGGTATTGACTGTATAGATACATATACTATTAAGGCTACTACCAATTCTGCACAGTTAATAGCCTCTTGCTCAAGTATTCAGAAGACTGAAGACATCTCTTCGAAAGGGGAGGCTAATGAGTCATGCATAATATTAGAATAGCATACAACCAAACAGTCCCTCATTATTGTAACTAATTCTGTTATTTTAATAGTTGACTTTAGACTACTATATAAGTAGCAAGTATTGTACATTTCAGATTCAAGTAAATAAAACAAGAATGTATCTTTTACTCTCTAAACACTACATTTCCTTTACATTTCTGTTACACATTTCAATGAGTCAGATAGAACTCTATAAGGTGCTCATCGAGGCTGCAAATGAACTGAAGGCACGAATCAAATTGAATGTTTACCTAGGTGGGCATAAGTAGACTGTGCAACAGAAACTCTATGTAAGGGCAAGTCAAGAACATGTGGTTAGTAGATTCCCTGCCAGCAATCAGAACATACTAGGTATTCACACCACACCCAAATCTGGCTAACCGAGAAGTCGTGGGTAACCTGCCCAAACAAGGCAACCCTTGTATAAAAGCAAGTCTGTTAACTTTCAATTTACACCATACCAACCTTGTCCGCCTTAGTTCCAAGACAAAGTACCTAGCTAGTGGAGTCCCTTATTTTTCTGGTTTTAAGAGTATGAATCTTAGAAAGATTCCATATGTAGCAGTCAATTCCATTAGAATGAACAACCAGGAAGTAGTATCAGCATTAAACAACCATCTAACTACATCAATGGGCATATCATTCCCAATCTGAGGCAAACGTCATCTGCCATTATGATATAATTCATGGAATTTGGAGGAACAATTGTAGGCAGTCGAGATGGGACCACCATCTAACCAAGCCTCATTCCATAATTTGCAACTTTGTCCATTCCACACGGAAATTTTTAGGTGTCTAGCAGCAATAGATCTCAGAGACAAAATAGGCTTCCATAACCAAGAGCAATCATTCTTAGGTTGCTCATTTAGAATGGAGCATAGTAGAGTTAGGAATTGTGCAGTGTGCCATTCTATTGGATCTTTAACACCAAGCCCTCACTCCTTAATATGGACAGAAAAGTAATTATAGAAATATAATTGCTGATTCAATTAAAAGGCCGGTATTTAAGGACCGACACCCTAATTATTCATTAATTTCGTAATTAATGAATAGGGAAAATATACAGCTCATGAAAAAAGTCCAAATTATGGCAAATTGGTCAAAGAAGGATCCAGAATCCCAATTAAAGGCAATTAATGAGTCATAACCTTTATCGACAAGGAAACGAATTCTCCAGCAAGAAATACAATGTTTATCCAATATCAAAAAGGAGACTTATTTGCTAAGACTCCTAAACATACCATAAATACTAGGCTCCAGACGCCTATATAAGGTCCCTGATCCTACAATCAGAACTACATCTTTGGCTTGATTCTCAATAACGATTTGAGATACGTAGGCATCTTGTGAGGACCGATTTAGTCTCGAAACACAAGTGCAGCCATTAAAGCTCGAAAGCTCATTAAACCTTAGCATTAATTACACAATCACGTTTTTTAATCCACAACATTTGGCGCCGTCTGTGGGAAGACAACATCAACCATGGCAAACACACGAAGAATAGCTCGAGATAATCAAACTCCTGAGGATCACCCTGTCACCTCTGAGGCTGATACTCACGGAAATCAACCACCGCCAACTACTGGCGTTGAAGGGGCGAATATCCCCACCAATACTCAAGGACCGGAAATCCCGATTTCGGTTGAAGGGACGAATCCCCTGCAGATGGTCATTCATGGATCTAATCCACAAGAGACCGTTCACCAGCAACCGATCACGACCTCCCCGCTGCTCATGAATGCCCTGAGGAGCCTTCAACTCCATACCACTGATCTTCCTCAATACGCAACTCAAACGTTGGGAATGTCCGGCTATGGTATGCCACCCCGACCTCCAACTGGTGGTAGTGGAGCTAATCTGATCTACCATGAGGCATACGTGCCCCCTTATGTTCAAGGTCTGGGACCCCAAACAAGACGAACCCCTTTGATTCAAGACTTCTCAGGTCCTTATACCGAGGACGAGAATTACTCAACAGGAGATGAGAGGGATGTTGCCCCAAGAAGGAGATGTTCTTCCCAAACCAATCGGGAACAACCTCAAACTACTAGGGAGAAACTTACAGCTCATGAGGCAGAGACTGCAAGGCTCAAAAAACTCCTTGCTGAGGAGGAGGCTACCAACGCCCAAGGCCGAGCAACTGGGGGAGTCCCGATAATCAACTTGGACCCAACACCAAGAAGGACTAAAAGGGCTGAAGCCCCAAGGGGTGATCCTAGTGTTTTATTGCCCCTAGGAGATCCTGATGATCCTACACCACCATTCACCCAAGACATCATGAAAGCCACCATATCCAGAAAATTCAAGATGCCAACGATTAAGGCTTATGATGGAACGGGAGATCCCGCAAATCATGTAAGGACTTTCTCCAATGCACTGCTGTTGCAGCCAACCAATGATGCAGTCAAGTGTAGGGCGTTCCCGCAAACCTTGGCAGGCATGGCCCAACGTTGGTATAGCCGTCTACCTCCCAACTCTATTGGGTCGTTCAAGGAATTGAGTAAGGCTTTTATCAATCAGTTCATTAGTGGAAGGGTGCACGAGAAAAGCTCTGCATCGCTCATGGCAATACGTCAAGGAAAGAATGAAGCCCTAAGAGAGTACATCAATCGATTCACTCGGGAGGCTTTGAAAGTCCCGGACTTGGAGGACAGAGTGGCTATGATAGCCTTGCAACAAGGAACTAATGATGACCACTTTAAAAGGTCATTGGCTAAACATCCACCCGAGAGCATGCTGAAGCTCCAAGATAGAGCCGGAAAGTATATCAAGGCTGAAGAAAGCATGAGGAAGTACGAACCCACCGCTGGCGACAGTGGAAACTCAAAGAAAAGGAAAGAAACTCAAGAGTACGACGTTAAGGAGAAGTTCCCCAGAACATCAAAGGACTCTGATTCTCCACCTAAGAGAAGTAATTTTGGGCCAAAATTTACGGAGTATGCAAGATTGAATACTCCCAGGAGTCAAATTCTGATGGAGATAGCTAAGGAAGGAGGTCTCAAATGGCTGAAGCCAATGAGGGCTGACATGTCCAAACGGAACCAAAACCAATTTTGTCGGTTCCACAAAGAAGTCGGTCACGACACTGATGATTGTAGGCAATTGAAAGACGAAATTGAATTTCTGATACGAAGAGGAAAACTCAGTAAGTTCACTAAGGATGGAAGCCAAGGGAGCCAAATGGGGAACTATGAAAGGAAGGATTATGACAGAAGGGACAACGATCAAGATCGGAATCCCAAGCCCCGAGGGCCGGTCATCAACATGATATTCGGAGGGCCGACTGCTGCTGGGTCCTCCCGAAACTCAAGGAAGGCTTATGCTCGAGAAGTAATGACCGTGGTTGGAGAAGCACCGAAACGTGCCCGAACAGAAGTATCAATAGGTTTTGATGATTCAGACCTAGAGGGAGTGAAGTTTCCCCACGATGATCCTTTAGTCATCGTTCCTGTGATAGGAAATTCTGAAACCAAGAGAGTTTTGGTTGACAATGGAGCGTCAGTGGACATCTTGTTCCATGATGCTTTTATCAAGATGGGCTACACTGACTCTCAGTTGACACCCTCGAATATGCCCATATATGGATTCAATGGAGTGGAATCAAAGGTGGAAGGCACAATCCAACTCCCAATGACAATGGGGCAAGGGTCGAATACGTCTACTCAGATGTTGAATTTCATAGTTATAAAGGCAAATTCAACCTACAATGCTATCCTAGGAAGGACTGGTCTTCATGCGTTCAAGGCTGTTGCCTCATCTTATCACCTGAAAATCAAGTTCCCGACGAGGAATGGAATTGGTGAAGAACGGGGAGACCAAAAAATGGCTAGAAGCTGTTATGTAGCCGCGTTAAGGCCTGATGGAATCGGGGGGCAGGTCCTCCCAATTGAAGACATGGACATCAACGACAATGAGGACCGAAGAGGGAAACCAACTGAGGATTTAATCCCAATTCCCTTAGTCCCTGGAGAACCGGAGAAGGTGACTTATGTTGGAGCACTACTACCTGAGCCATTGAAAAGCAAGCTCATATCGTTTCTTCAAGAGAACAATGACGTTTTTGCTTGGACAACGGCTGACATGCCAGGGATTGATCCCCAATTGATAACTCATAAGTTGAATGTGGATCCTGAAAGAAAGACGGTGAAACAAAAGAAGAGAAATTTTGCTCCAGAAAGGCAAGAGGCCATTAAGCAAGAAGTTGAAAACTTCTTGAGGCCGGGTTCATTGAAGAGATACAATTCCCAGAATGGTTGGCTAATCCCGTGATGGTCAAAAAGGCCAATGGAAAATGGAGGATGTGTGTGGACTTCACTGACTTGAATGATGCATGTCCTAAGGATTGTTTTCCCTTACCAAGGATTGATGCATTAATAGACGCTACAGCTGGACACGAGATGCTCAGCTTCATGGATGGCTTCAGTGGATACAACCAAATCAAAATGCACAAGGATGACATCTCCAAGGTATCATTCATCACTGACTTTGGTGTTTTCTGTTATCTAGTCATGGCATTTGGACTTAAGAATGCAGGGGCAACCTACCAAAGATTGGTGAACAAAATTTTTGGACACCTAATTGGAAAAACCATGGAGGTCTACGTAGATGACATGTTAGTCAAGAGCCTCGATAAGGCCGATCACATTGAGCACCTCCGAGAGGCATTTGAAGTGCTAAGGCACCACAAGATGATGTTGAATCTAGCTAAGTGTGCCTTTGGTGTAGGCTCGGGAAAGTTCTTAGGCCTGTTGGTTTCCAAGAGAGGAATCGAGGCTAATCCCGACAAAATCAAAGCAATTCTAGACATGGAACCACCACGGACAGTCAAAGATGTCCAGAAACTTACAGGAAGAGTGGCAGCATTGGGAAGATTCATCTCCAAGTCGGGAGAGAAGTGCTTACCTTTCTTCAAAGCACTCAAGAAAGTGAAATTTTTTGAATGGACAACTGAAAGCCAAGAGGCCTTGAGGCCCTGAAGAAATACATGGTTGAGGCACCACTGTTGGCAAAGCCCAAGCCAGGGGAAATTCTCTATTTGTACTTGGCGGTTTCTAGCACAGCCCTTGGAGCCGTTTTGGTAAAGGAAGAATTGAAGGTTCAGAAACCCATCTACTATGTAAGTAAGATTCTACATGGGGCAGAAATAAACTACTCAATGATTGAGAAGTTTGCCTTAGCCTTGATAATGGCCTCAAGAAAGCTACGCCCATACTTCCAGGCTCACAAGATAGAGGTCTTGACTGATCAACCTCTAATAAACATCTTGCATAGCCCTCAAGTTAGTGGAAGATTGATCAAATGGGCCATTGAATTGGGCGAATTCGACATCAAATATAAGCCTCAAACGGCCATAAAAGCTCAAGCACTTGCTGACTTCATGGTTGAATGTACCATTGACAACCAAGAAGTCGGGGGGCAGGAAGTGATAGTGGAAAGCAAAGAAGATGAGGATATAGTCTCCAAAGAATATTGGGTGCTCTATTTTGATGGAGCATCAAAAACAAAATCAAGTGGAGCCGGTTTAGTGCTACAAAGTCTAGTGCTACAAAGTCCTGATGGATTCCTTATAGAGTATGCACTAAAACTTGACTTCCCAACGACAAACAATGAGGCTGAGTACGAAGCCCTGATAGCTGGTTTAGGGCTGGCTGGAGCCTTGAGGGTTAAAACTCTGAAAGTATGTGGAGACTCGAGGCTAGTGGTTTCCCAAGTAAATGGGGAATTCGAGGCCAGAGATGAAGTCATGGCCAAGTACTTGAAACTTGTCAAGGCCATCATGACTCAGTTCGACGAATGCTATGTAGAGCACATTCCAAGGGAAGAGAACGTGAAGGCTGATGCCTTGTCTAAGTTTGCTTCTTCTGAAATTGAAAACTATGCAGGGAGTGTATACTTCCAACTCTTGAGGACCCCAAGCATCAACGAAAAGTTGGTAGCACCCATTGATGTTGGCAGCTGTTGGATGGATCCCATCAAAGCTCATCTGGAAACTGGGTGGTTACCCAACGATACTTCAGAAGCACGAAAGCTGTATGTGAGAGCATTGAGGTATACCCTGATTGAGGGAATTCTATACAAGAAGTCTTTCATCATTCCTTATCTAAAATGCTTGAGACCCCAAGAGGCAGAATTGGCCCTAAAGGAAGTACATGAAGGAATTTGTGGGCAACACTTGGGGGGCAGAGCCCTTGCTCATAAAGTCACTCGCCTAGGTTTCTATTGGCCAAACATACTAGCAGATGCTAAAAGATACGTGAAGAAGTGTGAACGGTGCCAGAAACATGCACCATTGGTTAGGCAACCACCAGAGATGATGACATCCATTAACTCACCAATCCCCTTTGCCATGTGGGGAATGGATATACTTGGGCCATTTCCAATGGCAAGTGCTCAAAGAAAGTTTTTGATAGTAGCAATCGACTACTTCACCAAGTGGATTAAGGCTAAACCATTAGCCAAGATAACCACCAAGCAAGTGATGCATTTCTTCTGGGAAAATGTGATATGCAGATATGGAATTCCACGAGTCCTGGTCACGGACAATGGAACTCAGTTTAACAACAATGAGTTCAAAAAGTATTGTGATGAGAACGATATCAAGTTGCGCTTCACTTCTGTTGCCCATCCTCAAGCTAATGGGCAAGCTGAGGTTGCAAATCGAATTATCCTAGATGGACTGAAGAAAAGAGTTGAACGCTCCAGAAACACTTGGGTGGACGAATTGCTTCCCATACTGTGGGCATATCGTACTACTTGTAAAGTCACCACTGGAGCTACCCCCTTCCTGTTGGCATATGGGGCAGAGGCAGTGGTTCCAGTGGAGATTACCCACACATCTCCAAGAGTTGAGGCTTATGAACCAGAAGAAAATGAAGAAGGCTTGAGGCTAGCTTTAGATCTGATCGATGAAGTTAGAGATGAGGCAAACGCCAAGATAGTTGAACATCAGAAGAAGGCATCTTTCTACTACAACCTAATGGTTAAAGAAAGGTTCTTTCGACAAGGAGACTTGGTTCTTCGAAAGATTGAGGCATCCGGAGTTGGACAAAAGGCAAGTTGGCCCCAAATTGGGAAGGACCATATCGCGTCAAGAACGTATTTGGTCGAGGCTCGTACAAGATAGAAACCCTTGAAGGGCATGAGGTGCCAAGGACTTGGCACGCCTCCAACTTGAAAGTTTATTATGTTTAAGGTGTTTCCTAAGTGGATTCACTACTAGAAATAAGGTTTGATAAAACCAACCCAAGTTTTTAAAACTTGAGTACTATGTAAGGGTTGAGCCCATTCTTCAAAGTTATGAATTATATACTCATATTCATCATGTTTTGAATGCATTACATACGGATAGATATGTACAAAATGCTAACTAAACATGCAAAATCAAGAGACAAGAAAACAACACAAGCCATGAATGGCCACAAATTATAAATAAAACTAAACTTACAAAAGTTTAAGTTAAGCCCGAAGGCTGGAAATACATAGAAAGAAAATACAAAGCCATGAATGGCCATAAGTAAACTACAAACTACGGCTGCGCTTCACCATCCTTGTCTCCCACATCTGTCTCCTCCCCTGAGCTAGAGCTGGAAGAATGCTCATCAGCATCCTCAGCATCATCAACAGAAGCGTCACTAAGGGGTGTTGAATGCTCTGGATCTAAAATCCTAGCATCTTCCTCCATATCATCAACTCCAGCCAAAATACGCTCCAAGGGAGTAGGAGGGTGAAGAGCAGGAAAGTCAGCAGCATCAAAGACTCCAGGATGCTTGGCCAAGATAGCCTGAACAGCATCCTCCCATCCTGACGTATGCTGAACTGGGAAGAGAATCTCGTCATGCTTCTCGATCAAGTCCTTGTACTCCTGAGAGTCAAGATACTCATCGATGCAATCATCCTTACTCTTCCTCAGCTCAACAAGGTCAGCCTGAGCATCAGAAAGCTCCTTCTCCCTCCTAGCAAGAGTCTCTTTAAGAGACTTCACCTCCTCTTCAGACTTCTCCAGCTTGACCCGGTTGGCCTCGGAAGAAGTACGCCAAGCCTTAGCTTGGAACAATACCCCCTGGAAGTTGGCATTGGTCTGCCAAAAGATAAAAGTTAGAAAAATATAAGCAAAAACTTCAAAGAAATAGCTAAGGTAAAGAAAATTACCGCAGCAATAGCTTGAGCCCCTAGATGCTCAGCACCCTCAAGGGTGGAATCTGCAACGAAATCCTTGTAATCACAAGGGGTAAGAGAGTGGTACGACCAGTCCACAACATGTTTGGACACCCCAGTAATGGTGTCCTTCTTCCTAATACCCCAGTTGGGGCGCCACACTGAGGACTTGGCAGACACAGGAATGTCCACCTCATCCACGGAAGGAATCAAGAAGCTGGGAACACTGGCCTTCCCCCTTGGATCATCTCCAATCCTAGCCCTTTTCATCCTGGATGTCTTTACATCCTTGGGCTCATTGGTCTTGTTGATAAAGGCCGCAGCTGCAGGAAAAGCCAGAAAATGGTTAGCAGAAAATCATAAGGAAAGGAAAATAGACATAATGAAAAGGGATAAGTAAAAATACCCTTATCATGAACAGTGGAGAGCCCAACAGACTTGAGGACAAACTCATCCAGTAGCTCCCAAGCCACGGTAGTCCCATTATCCTTAATGAGCTCTGAGTAGGCATGAAGTTCCTCCTCATTCAAGACAATGTTACTGGGACTACCATCAGAAACTCTCCCAAAAGACTTACGAAAAAGGGTTCCCCAGTCCCCTCCTTCCCATACAAGATACATGAAATCATTTTTCCATTTTGGGTTATTATCTGGGATTGATTTGGGGTGAAAGATGAAAGGGAAGCCTACCCTATGGCTTATATATACCCAACCCAAGTTGTTGGCTGAGCTATTTTTAAACTGAAAGATCTTTCTAAACAAAGGTACAGAAAGAGGGAAATTTTTACGAAGGCATAAAACCATGAAACAATTAATTATCCTCCAGGCATTTGGAGGTAATTGACATGGGTTGACTTGGACATCTGCCAAAAGTCTAGGAATAAACTCATGAAAAAGGAACCTAAGGCCAGCAACTATGGCATCCCTATAAATACACAAAGCATTTGACCGCCAGTGACATGAACGGTCACCGGGGCCGGCAGGAACAAGCTTTAAGGGGGCCTTTACCCTATACATCTTATTATAATCTTTTATCATATCTACTTCATGAAATCTATTGCTACAATCATACGAATCTAAAGCAGATACTGACGGGTATTCATCCCCACGTTCATTAACCATATCATGCAAAGACATGTATTTTGAACGAATAGGAATGAGAGTACCTCTTTTTGAAGCGGAATTCATCTTTTGAAGACGTTGGGAAGCTCGATCAGCCATTTCTAACCCAGAAAGTCTTTAAATCTTCAAGAAATATTGCCCAGAAATCTTCAACAAAAAACCCAGAATCTTCAAAGAAACCCAGAATCTTCAAAGAAATCTTCAAATCTTCAAGCGAAAAACCCAGAAAAACGGTGAGATTCAACGGAAAATCTCACCGGGAATCGCCTTGTGACAGAACCCTAGCAGAGCAATTTGGAGAAAACTTTGGAGAGAATTTGGCAGAGTGACTTTGAGAAAATAGAATGTGAAGAATGAATGGAAACAAATGAGAACTCACCCTTATATAGGGATGACAGCCGGTTAAAGGAAGGGCAACCGGCGTTAGCCGGTACGGCCCATAAAAGGCTAAAGGCCCAATTAACGAACTTAAACAGTGAAAGTTCTGGGCCCAACTAAGCCCATAACAAAAATGAACCATATTTTCGATCAAAATCGAATGAGTTCGAATAAAAGCCCAAAATGGCTCCCATATTCGACCAGAAACTTGGTCGAAAGGCTAAAAAGCCCAATAAAGGCTAAAGGCCCAATAAAAAGCTATAGGCCCAATTAATAAATTGGAATAGTTAAAGGCCTAGGGCCCAAATTGAGCCCAACGTAGGTGGGCCTTAAAGAACACAAGAGGTACAACTTGAAGAAGCCTAGTCGAATGTGTTCGACCAAGGCCCAAAATGGCACTTATCTTCGATCAGAAACCTGGTCGAAAGTACTCGACCAAGGCTCAAAATGAACCAAATGTTCGACCAGAATCCTGGTCGAAAGAGTTCGAATAAGGCCCGAAATGGCTCTCATATTCGACCAGAGTCCTGGTCGAAAGTATTCGACCAAGGCCCGAAATGAGTAATGTGTTCGACCAGAAACCTGGTCGAGTGAGTTCTAAGATAACCTAAATTGAACCATGTATTCGACCAGAATCCTGGTCGAATGATTTGGAACAGGGCCCAAAATTGGGCAAATCTTCGATTAGAATCCTGGTCGAAATTGTTCGACCAGGGCCTGAAACAACGCCTAAAGTTCGACTACAATCCTGGTCGAAATCATTCGACCAGGGGGTAAAACTGAGCCAAGATTCGACCACAATCCTGGTCGAAATCATTCGACCAGGATGAGAAATGAGGCATTACTTCGACTAGAAACCTGGTCGAAGTCATTCGACCAGGAGGCAAAATGGGAGCAAATTTTGACCAGAATCCTGGTCGAAGGAGTTCGACCAGGAGTTAAAATCGAGGTCGATTTCGACCAGGATCCTGGTCGAAAATGAACTGAAAAATCAAAAATTGATTTATCTTCTATGGAATTGACGAAAAATCCCGATTCCTGTTTTGAGAAATTATAAAATTGATTTAGAACTATATGTTCGTCAAACCAGGTCAAAATACGGAAGAAAATTTCGTGAATCCCGAACAAAATAACTTCTACGATAATCCGAAAGTGATTTTCCTAGAAGTTGGGGGGCAAATAATATGGACAGAAAAGTAATTATAGAAATATAATTGCTGATTCAATTAAAAGGCCGGTATTTAAGGACCGACACCCTAATTATTCATTAATTTCGTAATTAATGAATAGGGAAAATATACAGCTCATGAAAAAAGTCCAAATTATGGCAAATTGGTCAAAGAAGGATCCAGAATCCCAATTAAAGGCAATTAATGAGTCATAACCTTTATCGACAAGGAAACGAATTCTCCAGCAAGAAATACAATGTTTATCCAATATCAAAAAGGAGACTTATTTGCTAAGACTCCTAAACATACCATAAATACTAGGCTCCAGACGCCTATATAAGGTCCCTGATCCTACAATCAGAACTACATCTTTGGCTTGATTCTCAATAACGATTTGAGATACGTAGGCATCTTGTGAGGACCGATTTAGTCTCGAAACACAAGTGCAGCCATTAAAGCTCGAAAGCTCATTAAACCTTAGCATTAATTACACAATCACGTTTTTTAATCCACAACACTCCTCAATAGGGTAATATAGAGTTTTTCATGAAACCTTTGCTCTCCTTTAGAATCAATATTTCCTTTCCAAAGGAACTTGATAAACAATTTCTGTAAGATTTTGAAGACTTCATTAGAAAGAACAATAATTATATTTTTCTCTAAATTTAAATATATAAAATAATTTTGCAGGTACGATCAAAAAACCTATAATTTGGTATTGGTATAGGTAATCAAGTGGTTCAACACCCACTAAATTTAAAACATAAAATCTCATATTTTTTATAACACATAGTCCCAAAAGTTTGGATATTGATTATTTAATAAATAATATTGAACTCAATTACATAAATGTTCAACAAAAAAAAGTTTGTAATATTCTAAATTAGAAAAAAATGTATTTGATTCTACTGCTATCTAAAATTATCTCATTAAATTTACATATCAACCTATTTCTTATACAGAAAAAAACCCTCCATCTCAAATTAACAGTTTTGTTTGATTTTTGATGTTCGACTTGAACAGAAATTGGCTCAATATATATATGATTTACTTTAAAGTATATTTTTCATTTTCTGGAAATTATAAAAATTAATTTAATAATCAGTCAAAATCAAATTAGTTTGATTAAACGAAATCAGATTAATTTAATTGAAAATGGAGGGACTAGAAGTCTCTAGAACCTCGGGGAATCCGGTCAGACTATTAAGTATCAAGTTCTTTCTGCATCTTTTAAACAATCAGTCAAACTCGGGAACTGTATATAATTAATTTACATTGACACTTTAATACATTTATCGATATGTATCCTACATTCCAATGTGACTTTCGGTTTCAAAATATTTGCTATATAAAGCTAAGAGATCTGCAGAAGCAGGACAAGTAGAAATAACCATAAACATAACAAAATACACAATGGGTTTTTGGAGTGGTATCAAAAGTATTATTAATGTTTGTTGCTGCTACTTTGAGTAAAATAGTTAGTATAGCAAAAGATTGTTGGGGTAAAATCAAAAGATTTGCAAATTATTGTCTAAAAAAAATAAGAAGCATGGCAAGTTTCTTTCCGAGTAAAATACGAACTATGGACGACGTAACTGCTGCTGTTGTTGGACTAGCTTCGAAGGAAGTAAAATCAAGACTTTCACTTGGTCGAAAAGTTATGAGAGCTCTATTTGATTTCGTTTTTGGGGATGCGTATGGGGAAGACCCTGCCGGGAAGAAAAGTTTGATCCTGCTGGATGGGAAGAAAAGTTTGTTCATGTTATGTATTAGTTTTCTGCGCATGTTTGCAAACCAAACACCACCTTGTGACCTCATCAACTTTTTGTGACTACTTATAAGTCAAGCATCATCCTCATTTTAAATAATTTATATATTTATATTGTTTTGTCTAATATGACGCCGTTGTTACAAACATGATTAAATTTTCTTCAATATCTTATTTCTTTTATCCATCCATATATGTTAAAAATTAGTGTTAGATATTTTTTGAGTTGCCCTATAGAATAACGTATTAAAACCAATTTAGCATGTGAGATGTGTATGATCTTGAAAACGTAAGTATTATGAATCGTTAAGCGATGTATTCTTCATGACTATTAACTCATTTGAAGTCCTACGTGATATTCTTATAATCTTATTTGCATATATACATGTGAGATTAGTTATTAGTGAGACTGAAATCATTTTCTTTGAATTAATTCAAGTTAATTTTTGTTATTACTCTCGCAAAAATTTATGATTTGATTAGGGTTTGGTTAGAAATTTAAAAATTGGTATTTCTGCAACTAAATTTATGTTCTTCTTATAAATTTTTTAAAAGAACAGCACTATTGCAATATTTTTTTATTTTTTCAGAGGCTGTGTATTAAAGAAAAGGTCTCTATTTTGTAAACTACTGTTCACAAAGATATAGATAATGACAGATAGTATAATGTTTTCATTCTTACAAAAATAAGATAATCGTTCATGTACAGTGAACTGAAAGATCTACATTCCTGCCCTCTGTAATTATTGTCTTTGGGAATAAACAGTACTAAAGAAACTTTTACACTTCAGAAACCCATGAAGTATATATTATCCAACGTAAGTGACTATCTGTTTCATATATCCCTTGCTATATAAACCAACAAACTCTCCGCTTGAGTCTTCCAACAAGTATTTGTCACGAATTACATTGGTGGGAATACTTCTTTTAGAAAACGGTGTCGTATCTTGTGTCAATAGTAGTACGTTGTCGTTTTGATTGGCTGAGAATGGTAATTGTATTAAGGATTAAACAATAGTATATGTACTAGACGTTGTGAGTGGTTGTTACATCTTGACCAGTAGCATCACTACACGTGTCTAGCTGGTGCCTTTATAAGCTGATGAATTGTAATTCTGAGACCATGAAGAAATGAAATGAAATTATTGCTTTCTGTTTCCTTATTTTTCATTTTGTCCTTTAGTTTCCTCTAACCCAAAAACCCTAATAGTGACATTTGGTATCAGAGCTAGCCGCTCCTTGGCTTCTCCTGACCCCAATTTTAACCATAGCAAAACACAAAAAGAAATCAAACACAGTGATGACTGATAAGGCGAGTTTGCAGAAGTGCGAAAGCTCTATTACTACCATGGCTGACAAGCTTAGCTCATTTGAGGAAAGCCAAACCAACACCAACCAACAAATCTCTCAACTCAAAATGGAGTTTGAATCACTATCCCAAGATAACCAAGAGGTGAAAAGAGGAATCGCAGAACTCACTGAGTTGGTGAAAACAGAGTTGTTGCAGAACCGTCAAACCCGTATGGAAGTACCATCTCGCTGTTTAGCTCAAACTACCACCATCCCTGTAAGTCCTCTTCATACCCCCACATATTTCGCTACTTTTAATGATTCCAACAGCACTATTCACTCTAAATCTAAGAGTGTTAATTGGGAAGGATTTACTCAACCCAACACTATGCCCCCTTTTGAACTCCAGGCCCGTTATATAGACCCTTACTCTCTACCGGAATATAGGAACGTATCGGTTTCCAACCCCTTTGTAACAACCACTCACCATCCTTACTCTGGTCCCTCCACCCTAAACCCTTATGCCTCTCCCCTATTTCCTCCTCTTGTCCACAATAACCCACATACTTCACCAAACTCATTCGCCTATCATCAACCATACACCCTTTCCCAAACACAACCAGTAACTATACAACACCCTCACTCCTCAATACCCACTAGCTCTATAACTCATTTCAGAGTGGGTGAAGATACAACCCAGCAAAAACTTGTGCCACAGTCAATTTATAAAATCCCAAAACTAGATTTTCCCAAATTTGAGGGTAAGGATCCTCGAGGATGGATCGGTAAATGCGACAAATTCTTTCAGTTGCACCCCTCCACTGATCTAAGGTCGAGAGTTTTATGTGCAGCCCTTCATATGGAAGGGGAAGCTGATATCTGGTACAGGTGTATTGAACGAGAGAAACATAATCTACTCTGGCCAGAGTTTGTCACCTTGGTTTGCCACAGGTTTGCTAAAACAGGGTACGAGAATCTTGTGGGCCAATTTAACAAATTAACGCAGAAGGGGAGAGTGGACGAGTATATATGTCAATTCGACGAACTCAGGAATTATGTTATGATGGATGAGGGTTTCCATAGAGAATCCTACTATGTGGGTAATTTTATCAGCGGCCTCAAAGATGAGATAGCACAACATCTCTATAACCACAAACCACAAACTCTCCAAGAGGCTAGAGAGTTAGCAAGAGGACAAGAGCACTACCTGAATGTGCTGGACAAGAGATACAAGGCAACTCCTCTAGCTCAGAAAACTGCTCCTCCCTACTCCACAGCCTACAAGACTAGCAACTATTCACCAAGGAATCAAGCAGATCCCTCCCCTGCAAACAATGATGCTGCAGTTGCTACTGATAGTTTTCGAAAACTTACTCTAGTAGAGATTACGGACAAGAAACAAAAGGGGCTTTGCTTCTATTGCGATCAAAAATTTGAACCAGGCCACAACTGTAGGAAGAAAAGGTTATTTATCATCATGAATGAGGACAAGGAATCAAATGAGACCACAGGAGAGGAATTAACTATCATCTGGGAAAAGGAAGAGTTACCCAACCATGTAGACACAAATGATAGTGAAACCAAGGTCTCTCTACATGCTCTAAATGGCTCTACGGGTACTGGTACTTTGAAAATCAGGGGAATAATAGGTAACAGACCTATTAGTATTCTTTTGGATAGTGGCTCGACCAATAATTTTATATCTCAATGTTTGGCAAAACAGCTACACCTCAGATTGACGCCGTGTACACCATTTCATATCACAGTAGCCAATGGTGAGGGCTTAACTTGCACCAACCTGGTCAAATGCTTAGAATGGTCAATGGCTGGAAGGGAATTTTCTGCCCCTGTTAATGTCATACCCCTGGGAGGTTACGACCTCATACTTGGTGTTGATTGGATGTCGTCGGTAAGTCCTGTGACCTTCGATTATTCACAAGAAACTGTTACCATCAATTGGGACAATCAACTAGTATCATTGTCACAATCTCGTGAGAACTCTACGGTGCATCTACAACTAAATGCTTCTGATCCCAAGATACATCTAGAGGAGGCTTGTTACCTGGTACAAATTACAGAGATAGAAGAAGCTACTGCTACAGGTACAACTTTACCACCTGATATCTCTAATCTCATTACGCAATATCAAGATATATTTGCTACTCCTACTGCTCTACCCCCTCCCAGAAAACAGGACCATCACATCCCTCTTAAGCCTAACAGCTGCCCAGTCAACTCACACCCCTACCGTTGCCCCATTGCACATAGAGCTGAGATTGAGAAAATCACAAGGGAAATGCTCACGACTGGAATAATTCGTACCAGTTCCTCACCATTTGCTTCACCCGTACTGCTAGTCAAGAAAAAAGATAACACTTGGCGACTTGTGGTGGACTACAGGGCCTTGAACGAGCTTACTATCAAAAACAAATATCCCATCCCAGTTATTGAGGAGCTCCTTTCGGCACTAAAGGGCAGCCAAATCTTTAGTAAGCTCGACCTTCGAAGTGGCTATCACCAAATACGAATAAAACCGGAGGATGTTTACAAGACGGCCTTTCGTACTCACCAAGGCTTGTTTGAATTTATAGTGATGCCGTTCGGATTAACTAACGCTCCGGCATCGTTTCAAGAACTGATGAATGATGTATTTTCTGGTTTCATTGGCAAATTCGTATTGGTCTTCTTCGATGACATATTGATTTACAGCAAAAACCATGAGGAGCACATGTTGCACCTTGCTCAAGTTTTCAAGAAGCTTAGGACGCATCAGCTCTTTGTCAAGATCAGTAAGTGTGCTTTCGCACAACCTAAGGTGGAGTACCTTGGTCATATAATATCTGGCCATGGTGTCGAAGCAGACGAGAAAAAAATTGAAGCCATGAGAGATTGGCCAACACCGAAAAATGTCAAATCACTACGAGGGTTTCTCGGTCTTACCGGATATTATAGACGTTTCATCAAAGGTTATGGAATCCTTAGTAAACCCCTCACCCAACTCTTGAAGAAGGGAAAGTTTGCGTGGAACAATGAGGCTGAATCAGCCTTTGCAGCACTCAAGGAGGTTATGTCTCACACTCCTGTCCTTGCCCTCCCGGATTTCTCCAAACCGCTGATTATTGAGACTGATGCTAGCAAGTTGGGAGTCGGGGCTGTGATGATGCAAGACGGGCAACCCATCGCGTACATGAGCAAGGCTTTGGGTCCTAAACATTTGGGCTTATCCACCTACGAAAAGGAGCTATTAGCTGTTATTGTTGCTACTCAAAAATGGCGTGCCTATCTCCTTGGCCACCCATTCGTTATTAAAACAGACCAAGAGGCGCTTAAACACCTTATGGAGCAGAAAATAACCACTAGTTTGCAACAAAAGTGGCTGTCAAAGTTGTTGGGTTTTGATTATACGGTGCTCTACAAAAAAGGCAAGGAAAACATCGCAGCCGATGCTCTCTCTCGTGTATATAGTGATGCTGAACTCAGCACTATCATACACTCTGTTCAGCCACAATGGAAGATTGACTTGATTGACAGTTGGGCTCAAGACGGGACTGCTCAAGGATTAACTGCAGAACTATCCATCTCTTCCACCAATTCAGAAGGGTATACATTCAAACATGGTGAACTTAAACGAAATGGTAAGTTTTATGTCGGGGACAGCACTAACCTCAGACAAATAATCATCTCCACTCTACACGATGGCCCAGAAGGGGGGCATTCAGGTGCTGCTGCCACATTCAAAAGAGTTGACAGGCTTTTCTATTGGCCTGGATTACGGGCTGAAATCGTTCAATTTGTAAAGGAATGTACCACGTGTCAACGGAATAAAGTCGAACATATTCATCCTCCTGGATTGTTACAACCAATCCCTCTTCCGGACTCAGCTTGGGAGGTAGTTTCAATGGATTTCGTGGAAGGTCTTCCCAAATCCAAGGGCAAGGATACTATCTTAGTCGTAGTGGACAGGTTTACTAAATACTGCCACCTCATACCCCTTACCCACCCATACACTGCCAACAAAATAGCTCAAGAATTTATTGATGGAGTGGTTAAATTACATGGCATGCCACGCACTATAATTTCAGACCGTGATCCTATATTCATCAGCAACTTTTGGAGGGAGTTGTTCACTTCCTTGGGCACTAAGATCAAACTTAGTACGGCATACCACCCCCAAACCGATGGTCAAACCGAACGAGTAAATCAATGCATTGAAATGTTTCTTCGATGTATGGCTGGTCACAAACCAGGCACCTGGTCTTCATGGTTATCTCTTGCCGAGTGGTGGTATAATACCTCCCACCACACTGCCCTTAACATGTCCCCATTCCAAGCTCTCTACTCCATGCCCCCTCCTTCACTGAACTACTCCTACTCTCGAACCTCAGACACAGAAGTTAATGCCTACTTACAAGATAGACGAGCTACACAACAATTGATCAAAGACAACCTCATTAAGGCACAGGAGCGTATGAAATGGTATGCCGATAAAAAGCGGACGGACAGATCCTTCTTGGTCAATGATGAAGTCTACCTAAAACTTCAACCATACCGTCAACAGTCTATTAATGAACGCAGAAATCACAAGTTGTCAGCCAAGTTTTATGGGTCGTACCGTGTTCTGGAAAAGATGGGCCAGGTGGCTTACAAATTAGATCTTCCTCCTACATCAAGAATTCACAACGTATTTCACGTTTCTCAGCTAAAGAAGAAGGTTGGTTCCCACTCTGATGTCCAGGTCAATCTGCCCACTGTTGCAGAAACTGGAATTATTGATCCACAACCTATTGCAATACTTGAGCGTCGCATGGTCAAGCGAGGAAATCACCCAGCTGTCATGATCCTGGTCCAATGGGAAAACGGGACTCCTCAAGAGGCCACTTGGGAGAGATGGGAAAAATTCACCAAACGGGTCCCTAATTTCAATCCTTGAGGTCAAGGATTTAGTGAAGCAGAGGAGTATGTCACGAATTACATTGGTGGGAATACTTCTTTTAGAAAATGGTGTCGTATCTTGTGTCAATAGTAGTACGTTGTCGTTTTGATTGGCTGAGAATGGTAATTGTATTAAGGATTAAACAATAGTATATGTACTAGATGTTGTGAGTGGTTGTTACATCTTGACCAGTAGCATCACTACACGTGTCTAGCTGGTGCCTTTATAAGCTGATGAATTGTAATTCTGAGACCATGAAGAAATGAAATGAAATTATTGCTTTCTGTTTCCTTATTTTTCATTTTGTCCTTTAGTTTCCTCTAACCCAAAAACCCTAATAGTGACAGTATTCGGTGTATATTGAGAGTTAAAATGGCTGGTTCTAAAAGCGCAAAAATGGGTGGTTCTTCAAGCACACAAACTAGTGCTTCTATGAGCACAAAAGCTGATGGCATGCAAAAAGGTTCCGGTTGGTCCTCTGGAACCAATGTCCAGGGATCGGGCAAGGAAGTGATGAAGGCGCCGGGTCAAGATGGTTTCATGTTCAGGAAAGATTTTGAAAGTGACCCAAAAAGCTATTTCAAGGGCCTGCGTGATTAAGCTATATATATTAAGCAATTGATATAGTGTAACAGCCCGACTTTTCGGACTATTAATTCTAAATCAAAACTGAAATAAAACTCATTTTATTAATCAAAAATCTAGTACAAAGAGAACTATTACAAAAGCGCAGCTAACGATGACAATCCAAGCCAAACTAATCCAAACCTAAGATCCTCGAACTCGAAAGCACATCCACTTGATCTTAACTCGAACCTGAAAATTGTAAGGAATGAGCCATACAGCCCAGCAAGAAACCAATCGATCCAACTAGTCGGGCAAATAACATATATACATACAAGATAATACGATATTCGATACGATACAATAACATTATACGATACATAATTTCGATACACATATTCTTATTCTTATTCGATACATACAATACCACATAACAACAATAACTCGAAACTCACAATTCATGCCACGACCACTATAACCCGGTGATAACGGCCCTAAATTTTCAGAAAACTGTCACTATAACCCCGTGACTCGGTCCTTATTCTTATTCGATATTTTCACAAACCATGACACAAATCAGAATCCCAAGACTATTATTGCTTACACATAACACATATACAATAATACACATCACATCAAAATATATCATCGCTAAGCCCGAGTTTATATAATTAAATATACACACACAACACATAATTTTGAAAATACTAGATAAATCAATCGGAAACTTACCTCAGCGCGAAAAATCAACAATCAAATCATCCTAGAGCACGTACCCAATTCTGACCAGACCTATAATTACTCTTTTTGACCATCTAAACGACGTTTTCATGAAAAACTCAAAGGACGAAAGTTGTAGAGAATTAAAAGACCTTTCTAAAAAGATATGACTCATCAAAATCGGACTTATAACGAATCGGGAATTGAATAAAACGTCTTCTGAATTTGAACAGAAACTGAAAAACAAGATCTGTTTGTGTTTTGTGATTTTAAGAACAGTTCAGAGCATAATCTGGAAAAGCACTATGAAATAGAAGTTGTAGGTAATTGAAAGAGCTTTCCGAAAAGTCCAGAATCATCAAATTCCGACTTACAATGAATATTCTACGAAGTTTACAAGACAGCTGATTTGTGAGAGACAAAGACCTACGAATTTTGATTAAAAAGACTGAGAAGAAGAATAAGATGTTTATATAACGATACAAAACCCTAACTCCAGACCTAAAACTTAATTGTATCCAAATCTGATCCATATTTTAGGCCCATTAGTCTAATTCAATTTTAAATCCTATTCTTTTTCAAATTTTAATCTAATTTTCTATTATTCTTTTATTATTATTAATCTAAAAATTACGGGATATTACATATAGAAACTAACACAGATATACTAATATGTATTTGCAGATATGTAATCTGAGAGTTACTTGAGACAAGCTCGTTTTCTCATATATTCAACTGAAGTACATACATGAAATAAGAACATCCGGTACATATATATTGGACGTGTACAAAGCAAAACAAACAAAAGGAAATGCTGGAGAAAAACTAGGAACTACTTCCTATCCTGACTCCAGGGGCGGACCCAGGATTTGAAATCTACTTGGGCTGGAATAATTTTTTTTTTTCGCGAACTTAATAAAAAAGATAAATGATCAAACTAGCATAAGAATATGTCATAAAACAGATAATAAGCGTACATGTAAACTGTAAAACAAGATTTACTTACATCATTTGAGTTGTACTCGACGATTCTTTTGAGCATAAAATTCATTTATCACTTCATCTATGTCAATATCTTCAGCAAACTCCCTTTCAACGTTGATAAGCATAGAATCTCTCAAATATTCATCCCCCATTTTATTTCGAAGTTCGGTTTTCAATAATTTCATAACTGAAAAAACCCTTTCTATAGTTGCTGTAGAAACAGGGAGAGTCAACACAAGACAAATCAACCTATAAATCAAATTGTAGTGTTCTGCCTTTCCTGTATCAACTAGTTGTACACATAACTCAGAAAGAGTAGACAAACTCTGAAATTTAGCATGTTTAACCACATCAATCTTGTAATGATCAAGTTGGAGTTGAAGATGATACATATCTTATTGACTAAAATCAGCAGGATAAAAGGTACTTGCAAGAGTACAAATCTGTTCCTTGTCAAACAAACCAAAATTATTCTTCGGTTCTAAAGATGAACTTAATCTCAAAAGCTCCACGGCATGATCATTGAACCTATACTGTAGCTCTTCTAACTGGAAATCAATTGCAAAATTAAATACATCATAATGATAATGATGCTCAACTGATATATCATCACTTTGTCGCACATAACGAAATTCATCCATATAACGAGCACTCATATCTGGTACAATAATTCCATTCTTTTCATATACTGATATGACATAATGCAAAAGAACATCAAAACCATCATCTCTCAAAGATTGTAGCAATTCTTTTGTTGTTGCAACTAAATCCATGGCATTTATCAATTATAATTTGCCAATTTTTAGCAAAGTGTTTACGGACTGAAATTTGTCAGGTTCTGTTTTTTACTCATGTTGTGCTAATGGGATTCAACTCATACACAAATGGAGATCAACACAGCACTTGAAGTCACAGAGTACTTCGTATTGTAAATTTAATCAGTAATAAGTTACTAGAATTTACAAGAATTTCCAAATTTTGTGTACATATTGTTTAACGCACTCTATGGACTCAAACAGGCACCTAGAGCCTGGTATATTGAAACCCTATTTCAATTTCTTCTCAAGCATCAATTCACAAGAGGGACAATTGATAAAACCCTATTCTTCAAGAAACATGATAATGATATCATTCTAGTTCAGATCTATGTGGATGATATTATCTTTGGCTCTTCAAATGAAAAACTATGTCAAATATTTTCCAAATTGATGCAAAGCAAGTATGAGATGAGTATGATGGGAAAGTTAACATACTTCTTAGGTTTGCAAGTAAATCAAAGGAAGGATGGCATATTCATAAATCAATCCAAGTATGTCAAAGATCTTTTGAAGAAATATGGTTTAGAAGATTCATCCCCTGCAAAAACTCTAATGTCAACTACAATTAAGCTTGATGAAGACAAAAGAGGAAAGAAAATTGACATCAAGGTTTATAGAGGCATGGTTACTCTATCTCACAGCTAGCAGACCAGACATCATGTTTGCTACATGTCTATGTGCAAGGTTTCAATCTGATCCCAAGGAATCTCACATGATGGCAATCAAAAAGATTTTTAAATATCTGAAGGGGACTCCTAATCTGATAGAACAGATATTTTGAAAGAATAAGCAAAAACAAGAATAAGAACATCCATTTTTTTGGCAAAAACAAGAATAAGAACAGACATTTTTTTGGCAAAAACAAGAATAAGAACAGACATTTTTTTGGCAAAAACAAGAATAAGAACATACATTTTTTTGGCTTAATCTGATAGAATTTCCAGAAAGTAGATTTTGAGATGTAAACAACTTGATTACTCTTTTTTTATACACTACCACTCTACCATGATATAAATATCTATAAATTTAATTGGATAAAATGTACATTTTCGCCACATAAATTATCTTAGATTTTCTTAAATAGTCCCCCATTTGGAATTTTCTCGCACTAACTACTGTTGATTTCGTGATTCGTAGTTTGGTGGAAGAGACAAATTAAGTATTTTCTCTGTTTTATTTAAATTTTTGTTTTGGACAAACACTTAACTGAATTAATTAAATTTTGATCACAAAATTTTCTCATATTCTATAATTAGTAATTGATAAATTTATTTGAATATGGAATTATATTTCATATAATATGATTTGCAAGTTTTAAAATATGGAATACTTGTATACATTTATAAAATTAAGTCAACATTTAACTAATTTAATAGAATTTTAATAAAAATAATCTTTATTAAAACTAAAAAAGAGACCGCATATCATCAAATTGATGTGTCATACTCTCCTTAAATTGCTTATATCATTTTACACTATCATCTTTTTACTAATTAATTTACTCTCATCTATTATATATCTTATACTGCAACAAGGAATTTGTGAAACATTTTATTCAACAACTTGAAATTACATAACTGCCCCTCCAAAGTCAAATGTTATAAAAATGTAAGAAAATTTTCATCTTGATGGGAATCGAACCTAAGACACTTCAATACTAATTACTAAGAATTTCAAGTCACCAATTTAACCATTGAGCTACTTGGCCTTTTTTGTTGTGGTATAAAATCCATTAGTATGGTAATGTCTTTCACAAATATTATTTTACACTTTAGTTTTTATTCAAGATTCTTTCATGATAATTTCATTTGTCTGATTATTAATAAAAGTGGTTATTGGTATAAAGTATATCCAATAGACACGTATCTATTTAATTAAATTTAATTATGTTTCTTCCTTTGTATTCACAATTTTAAGACAAAGTACAAATGCATTTTTAGTCACATAATATCACTTTTTAGTCCGAGCATCCAATAATACAAAATAATACAAAATAGTAATCATTTTGCCTCAACTATGTTCATACATATCAAATAATATAAGTAATAATATAAGCACCTCTATAGTTGTTACCCTGAATAGAGATGAACGTAATCCGGATTCAGGTCGGATTTTTCGATATCCGATAGGGCCGGGCTTTTTTAAATCGAGACAAATTTCCTCTAAAATATTTATACCTGTAGATAGGGTCGGGTCAGGAGGGGCCAAATCGGATTTTTACAAATTATTTTAGACAATGATAACTTTAACTTTAACTTTTTTTTTATTTTTTCGGATTTAATTAAAAAATTTAAGCTTTTATCCGAGATTTAATTGAAAATTCTAACTTTTTGGATTGGACTTTTATCATGATCAAGACTACGTCCAAATCGAGATTAAATTTGGGTTTATTCGGCTCGAACCGGATTGGGGTTTTGTGAAAAATATGCGATCCGTTTAAGCCTGCGGGCTAGATCCAATCGAGGTGGACTTTTTTTTAATCAGATTTTTTTCCGATTTTTTTAACCAGTTCGAACAATTTTTTTCGAATACGAATTTGTGTGCATCTCAATCCCGCCACCTCATGCATTAAGGACAAGTATACTACTCCGGTCGCTTATATAGAATTATGGAGACTGGAGAGTATTGGTACTTTCGAAATGGAGCCTTTATTTGACACCTTTAACTAATTCCTATATGATTATTAATTAGCTTATAAAACTAATCATCAAATACATTCAACTAAGAACAAAATCTTCTTCGGACTAATACCAAACCGATCTTCCTTGCATAAGTATATTCACAACTGTACAATTACTGCATTAATCGTGTCTCCAGGGAGACCATTCTTAAAACGGGCAAAATGATATGCATTCGTTTAAATGGTATATCCACATATACTAATACAACTTATATTTCTACACTTTTACTCTATTATACACACCGATCAAATATTACAACATCCACTTAACGGCTAGAACTACAAACAGGTAAATAGAGTGACAATGTTCCCCCAGTCGAGAGAGAGAGATCAAAATATAGATCCAAAACAAAAGTTGAGAAGAAAAAGTGGAGGAGACGGGGAAAAAGGAAAGAAAAGCCAAAGAGACAGTAAAAGAGGGATAAAAAGGATAAGAGAGGGGTCTCCAAAGAGTGACGCCGAAAATAGAAGGCAACCAACACCGTAGGAGGAGGCATGAGAGAGAGAGAGAGAGAGAGAGAGACAAATAACATAAATAAATTAACCCCAAAAAAAGCACAAACTCGACAATATCGATAAAGAACAATTTATCACTGTCAGCTTAAACAACAACCCATGACAAATATTTACTTTATGAGCATACCAACCCCAAGTGCATTTACCTGCACAAAGCCTACAAATTTGGTTCAAGCATTCCATCAAACACATAATACACACTCTAAATAAACACAAACTAAACAGTCAAAGAATGCATTTGAGTAAACAATTATGACACACACTAAATAAACAAAGCATAACATGCATTTCAGTAAATGTGTTGTAATATATTACGTCTTCCCGAGGATCATCACATAAGAGAGGGGTCTCTAGAGAGTGACACCGAAAATAGAAGGCAACCACCATTGGAGGGGGCATGAAAGGAGAGAGAGAGCGATCAAAATACAGATCCTAAACAAAAGTTGAGAAGAAAAAATGGAGGAGACGAAGAGAAAGGAAATAAAAGCCAAAGAGACAGTAAAATAGGGATAAGAAGGATAAGTGGGGGGTCTCCAAAGAGTGACGTCGAAAATAGAAGGCAGAGAGGGGGAGATTTCAGGATGGGGTGGAGAATGCAATAATTTTTAAATGAACTAAGAATTTCAATGAGTCAATTTATTCAATGCGAAATGATAATTATACTCTCAAATTTTGAAATGACATTTTAATCTATATTATAATTATCTCATATCAATATATCTGTAATTTATAAAATACGTTGAAATTAATAAAATTTACGCAATATTCTAGAACATGTCTGTGTCTCGCACGGGCTATAAATCTAGTTTTTTTTAAAGGCCAAATAACTAAAAACAACCTAAACTACAGCTTCAAGGCTAGACCTATTAGACTGGAACAAACTAAACTGAACATACTAAAAGGACTGGACTGGACTGAGGGGTTAGATAAAGACTTGATAAATTAGAATCCATCGCCTGATAAAGTTGTTGTCATGTGCCAAAGATGTAGTCTTCCATGACAACTTCATGAATGAGCATTATAATTGGTCCATAATGGGCATTAGAATTCATTTTTTTGTCATTTTTTTGTAATTTTATTTTATTTTCATAAATTTGTATTAATTTATTTTATACTTTTAAATTTATACTAATACTGAAATAAACACCCACTAACTCAATGAATTGCCATGAAAACGGGTCTCTTTCTCCTCATTAACGTTATCCTAATATATACTACTTTTCATTCTCTTTCTTCCTTATTTTTCAAATTATAATTTGCACTTACTTATTCTTGTTTCCAAAATAATATTGATAGGTTATTACAATATACGTTTTTTAAGTATCAAATTTAAAAATAAATTAATAATTATATCAATTTAATTTTTACAAATTAAATTTGAAAAATTACTGCAACCGTGCATGACACGGGTATTATTCTAATATTTAAATAAAACAAAGGAAACACACAGTGGCGAAGCCAGAAAAATGTAGCCGTGGGAGTTAAATTATGGTAAAAATAAATAAGTTTAAAATTTAATAAAGAAAATTAGTTTTTAAAGAAGAATTTTATCTAATTATAAAATTAAATAACAGTAATATTTTCAAAATATACTCGAGTTTAGATATATTACAAAACAAAATTTTAAAATTATTAGACAACTTTTTTACGATACTAGAAATTATTCTTAAAAATTTTGATGCCATCTATTAGATTCAAATTATATTTTAATAGTTAAACAATAATAACTAGAATAAGATGAACATAATTTAATTGTCTAGCATCAATATTAAAATGTTTGAATAAAAAAAACACTAGACAACACTAGAAAAGGGATTCAATAGTGAAAATGAACTGCTGCAGCTTCTGCCATTTTAGCTTCTCTATTCATCGAGAGAAGGGACATTTTAACACAATTTAAGATAAAAATGCTAGATTTAAAATTACAGTGCATTTCGCAAGAAGTTGGCGTATTCCGCGACTTATAAATTGATTTATAAAATAATTTTATCTTCTAAATCATAAACTTAATTGTTACTAGAAGTTACTATACATACACCTATACACCTATCGATTAGGTGTCACTCTTCTTAAAGGTCATTTTAAGAATTTTTGTATTATATTTTACATTTAGTATTTCTTTGGTGAAACTGAATTGTACGTCAGGTATAAAATATTTCTCATTTGCGGCTATAAAATGAATTGTACGTCATGGTCAAGAAATAAATTTTATTATTAATTACATATGTTTAAAGAAGGAAAATTTAAGTACAAGCTATTATTTTATTTTCTAATACTAATTAAGTTATGTCACAAACCGTCAAAATTCGCTAATTTGAATGGGTTAAAACAGAATCACATGGTTCAGTTGGCTACCGCTTGATTTGAATTTTCTAAAACCGTCGTGACTTGATCATGATTTCCCTGAAACGGATGTACACTAGTCTAGTATATGTATTCGCTGCATCTAGAAATAACCATAGACACTTGTCATGTTATCGTTGTCAATAATATAAATAAGTCCAAAATGCGGGTAGTTTTCATTTAGATGCTTCAAAATTTATAGGACCATGTCTAAAAGCCTACTTGACAGTTTTTCCTTAACAACCCTTTTGTTGTGGTTTTCTTGTGGCAGTTAGTTGGTTAAGGTATAATTTGCATATCCTGGTGTGATTTTGTGTGTAAAAAAAAATAGTTGTTTTTTTGTCATATTTATTGTGTTTATCCTTCCGTAGCGTATTTTTGCAACAGCCTCCACAACCATTTTATAGATATAATATCTTGTGTTTAAAGTTAATGTAGTATATAAATTTTTTATAAATATAATATCTTACGTTAAACCTTAGTTCATGGCCAAGTATAACAATATGCTGTGAAATTTTCATTTCATTTCAGCGATCGATGAAGTTAACAAAGATTACACTACGGACGAGAAAAATGATGAAGCCGATGGAGAAGGAGATGGAGAAGGTTCTAGCACTCATTATGAAAATTGCAAGGGAGGATGATGATAGTAGTGATATTTCAAGGAATGATTATGCTAGTTATCAGTAGATGTAGTTTCAAACTATATCTCGGAGTAACTAGTAACAGTAGCTCTTAACTTGTGATGTTGTAATTAAATTTAACTAAGAAAGTTGATTTGTGGATTTATGAACTCGTAGCAAATATTTAGTACTTTTGGTTAATTTGTTTAACTTCGTTAATTAATCCACAAATATTGGTTTTGTTAAATTTATTTGGGCTTTAGGATTTATATTTAATTATGTGTGATTTTTGTAATTAGAGATTTGGTATGCGCTTGCATTGTAGGTTAAAAAAGTGTGCAGATTTTTTCTGGCACAGTTTTAAAATTTACCAAATTGTTGTCATTTCTTAATAACATAAGCGACTGAATTCACGTTATTTTCAACCATTTGAAGCATAAGCAACCAAAAGTTAGTCATTTTTAACATAACCAACTGATTATTTGTAACTGAAAGTTAGTTGAAAATGTAAATATATTTACGACCACAACAATGGTTGGAAATAGAACTTCTATTTACGATTAATTAATTACAAATATATATTGGTTGGAAATACAACTTCTATTTACGACTAATTAATTACAACTATAAATTGGTTGAAAATATAACTTCTATTTACGACTAATTGATGCGACTAAATATTAGTTGGAAATGTTAGTTTCATTTACGACCAATTATTTGTGACTTAGTATTGGTCGTAAATATTGCTGACCTGGCTTGCCATAGTGGTATGTGGGACTAATACTCACGAAACTGGAATTTCGTAACTGACTGTCAATAATGATCGTAAATGATCATTATTTGCGATTGTGTCAAAAACGACCAGACTTTTTACGACCGTCAAGGATCAATTATGACCATTTTTTTGATCGTTTATGACCCATGTTTCTTGTAATGGAAGAAAGAGAACATAAAAAATAATATTTTTCATTACGTGACAAAGTTGTCAACCATCGAAGATGCTCTAAGGCCTTTGATTGTTGAGCAAGAAAGTTTAAGCACTTGCATGTTTAGTTTCTAATCTAAATTCTATGTACTCGGCCTTTTAAATATATTTAAATATTTATCTATGTAATATTCGTTGTGTAGATGTTATTGATTTGTTATATGCAGTTTTTAGTTACAATTATATTGTAATAATTTGGTCATGTTTATTTTAACCAGAACAAAATCGTTCACAAATACTTTCTCCACTAGTACAAAACGTGCATTTATAGTCAAAAACGATGATCAGCGTCTGTTTATAACAACAAATGCATCCATAAACATTAACAATACAACTGAATTCGTAGTAATTTCTTGTATACGTTAAATTAGTTTTGATTAACAATTGTTAACCCTAATTGTACTATAAAATATTTTAAGTAAACTTTCTGTAGGAAATTAGGAGGACTACAGAAACTGGACCATCGAATCAACTTTTAGGCTTCCACCTAAAAAACCCACATTATACGACGTATGTGACTATCTGTCTGCTATGTCTTCCTTATAAGTATTCTGTGCAAAAAGTGAAAATGGCTGGTTCTAAAACAATAGGTGGTTCCCGAGTAATTCCTTCCCTATGGATCCTTCATTAATGACCAATTACGATTTACGACCCTACGAATGTATACTGCTATTGCTCGGATACCAACACATTACTTTAATTTTTGTTTGAATGAATTAGTTATGATTCCAAAAAGTTTTTTTTATTTGAATGAACATAGAAAAACTATATTTATTTTTTGTCATTCTTTATTTTTAATAAGTAAAAATGTCCTTCTATAATAGGTCAGTGACTAATATTTAGTTTAAAACATATTTCAGCCACCCTAATTAGCCACGTACTGTAGGATACTTATCACGATTTTTCACCTATTGACACCCCTTGCATCTGTGCATGCATGAGCATATTTTAAACTGAGCAATTTATTTTTATTGGTAATCAGCAGCGAAGAACTTGACCATCAGGTCAATTAATTACACAATTTACGTGACTATCTGTTTCTAGCTCTTATCTTCCTATATATAAACTAACCATCTCTTTACTAAAGCAAAACAAGTAGGAATATTATTTTGTATTACAAATGGGTTGTTTTGAGAGCACAGAGAGGTCTAGTCCAAAAGGTGATAGTTTGTTTTTCGGAATCAAAATTGAAGAAAATAAAAAGAAAGAGATGGTAGAGGCAGCTAAGGTTGCTGGTGCTTTGGTGGCTGCTGGTGTGGTTGCATGGGGTGTTTCTCGTTTATTCAGTTCTGGGTCATCAGGGAACAAGAAAGTTATGAAAGCTCCTGGTAGGAATGGTTACATATTCAGGGAAGACTTTGAGAGTGACCCCAGAAGTTATTTCAAAAGCCTTCGTGATTAGGCTCTAAGATGTTATGTCAAGTTTGTTATTAATGTTTTGGTTTTATTGTTATGATTTCTAGTGGTATTTTGAAGGATTAAGATGAAATTAATGTAATCATGGATTATTTATAAATGTCTGTGCAATGGTATTTCTATTTCTATTCTGTTTATTGGTAGAGTTTCAAGTTTTAATTGATATATGCATATCTTAGAAGCTGATATAGAAGTTTGAATATTCTGGTTGTCACTGATTGATTTCACTGGAATTTTACAATCGCAGGATTTCCTTCAGATATTGGTACCATAATTTATGCATGTATTCAGGTATCAAAGGCCAACCCCTTCAGAACACTCTTGATTCTATTCTACATCACGAGATAACTGGTTCCATTGAGCTTATCTTTGTTCTAATAATGCTATGTAAGGTTGTTATTACTGGACTAGGCACATTCATTATAGACAGAGGAGGAAGAAAACCCCTATTTGGTATATCCTAGTATTTTAAGAATTTAGCATCACCTTCGTATATGTCTGCTAAAAGTTTTTTTGATATTTGGTTATCTATGATATTCTTATAGGCTTCGGCATCAGGCTTGGTATTAGGTTGTCTGATAACAGGGTTGTCATTCTACCTAAATGTATGAATCATAGTAGGTATCTATAAATCCATCGTTTTTTGACCTTTGCTTTT
Organism: Heracleum sosnowskyi; assembly: GCA_030848705.1. NCBI lineage: Eukaryota > Viridiplantae > Streptophyta > Magnoliopsida > Apiales > Apiaceae > Heracleum > Heracleum sosnowskyi. Next base: position 128,102,283 of record CM061240.1, read on the forward strand.
GAATCAACGTTTGAAGTGTGTATTGTGAACCGGAATTATGAAATAGCAGTCATGGCAGCACCTGCACTTGCTGTAACTGGCATACTGGTAATTTTGGAGGATTGATCTAACTAATTTTTTTTTATTGACAACTTAAATTGAAATTGTCAGAATATCTTTTGATCTTAACCTTTGTACTTTGATGGTCCCAGGTTTACATTGGATCTTTCTCAATAGGAATGGGATTTGTTCCATGGGTTGTGATGTCTGAAGTAAGTATAATAAGGAACTGAAATATCTAGCATAATTGTTCTATGGCAATTAGTTTCACGGAAACAGGCTCTCTACTCAATGGAGTAGGAGTAGGAGTAGAGTCTGCGACCATTTTACCTTCCTCATGCCCTACTTCTAATGGGATATAGTGTTTTTGTTTGGTTTGGTTGTAGGTCAGCAAATATATAAACAAGCACAAGACACTTTTAATCAAAGGTTCTAAAAAGTTATTTGTTCCACTAATAATTATTATTCTCTTGTAGATTTTTGATATTAATATCAAAGGAGCTGGTGGAAGCCTAGCAACACTGATAAACTGGTTTGGTTCATGGGCAGTTTCATACACTTACAATTTTCTAATAAGCTGGAGTTCTTACGGTAAAATAAACTCGTAACAATTTTCAGTTGTGAAGCTTAAAATTGTGAATCAAAGCTCTGGCAAATACTAGAACATACCATGCAAAAAATTAACCTTTCTATGCATGTATGTGATATCAGTAACATATATTCTTTATGCTGCTATAAATGCACTGGCCATCGTATTTGTGATCATGATTGTACCAGAAACCAAATGACGAACTTTGGAACAGATTCAAAGTGCCTTAAATTCTTCATAGGCAAAGAGGCTATGAAGAATTGCTATAACACGAATCACACAATACATGCAAATAACAAGTTTGTCAGGAGGCCTTTGTTTTCTCATATGTTTATATAGTCCTCCTCAGAACAAACAAACGAAGATAATTGTATATCCAGTCACCCTTCTTGGACTAATGCTATCAACTTGACCTCTGGATCGCGCTGTTATTTTGGTAACATTGTGAGATAGCGTGAAAACTTCTAAGGAAAGAACAGCAATGTCACAGTGTAGATTCATCGAACTTGCTTATCCATGGCCTCTGTCATACAACAAGAGTCAACCTTATTCTGCAACTTGAGCATATAATTAAGCCTGTGAAGGTGAAATGTCTCCAACTGGTTTTTCTCTAAAGTGTACATAACATCTCTGCTGGATGCACATACATAATATAGTTGAGTATCATTTCAAATCTAGGATCCCATCTTTCTGCAATGTATGGCATGTATAATATATGAAGGTGATATATGTATATTGGGAATCATTTCAAATATATGATCCCATCTACGATCCTGTAGAGGCGTCTGGTTTCTTACTGGATTACTCTTGTAACGTCTGGTTTCTTACTGGATGCCTATGTGCTTGTACATTGTTTGCGCCCACAAACACACACTTACCTACCTGACTTAACTAAATTTACACATTGATCATCATTTCGAGATTGTGATTACAGAGGTGAATAAACCAGTAGACTTCAAGTCCAAGTTGCAATTACTAATACCTGCAACTTGCAGATAAGTTGTATTCTTAACTGGAATATGATTTAAAAGCCAAGCACAAAGGCCATCCTTACAGTAGGTCCGGCTTAGAAAAATCTCAAACTTGGGAAAGCCAATAATTTGATAGCCCAGAACCCTGCATCAGCTGTTCGTGGATTCCTCCACCACTTGTTTAAATTCATCAAACAATTATATAGATAAAATGCCAACAGAACATCATGATAAGAAACAATGAACTATATTATGAATTTATGTGTGGAAATTCTGGTCATGGCTAAAACAGCACTCACCTTCTCGAGTAAATCTTATACCCTAACAAGGTTACAAGACAAAAAAATACGATAACTATTATTAATCGAAGACTGAATGCCACGAAATAATTCTGCAGAAAATGTTCATCTGAGTGAAATTTTAAACTTTGCACTAACAAGCTATCCTTGTAAACTTTAATATATATCATCTACCAACTCATTTATTAGATTAGTAAGATATTAATTATCCTACTTAAGTAGGAGATAGGGAGATTAGCTTGACTCTTGAGTCTTGAAGTGCAACAGAGGAAATCAGGGAAGAAGAATATACCCAGTAAGTTTTAAGCCTATAATTTTAGAATATTCACATCAAAGCAACTTGTTTTCCTTGAAATGCTAAGGTAAAGACATAATGGAGGCATCTGACTATGCACAATGTCATTGCTTATTTGGCCATGACTCAGCTTAAGAGCCAACTAACAAGCCAAAAATATATGTTTAAAGAAATTAATATCCCAACATATGAGGTATATAAATACCATAAATATTGGTTATCTCTTGCACTTGAGTTCATATCAGCAAGCCTTTCCTTTTCTGTGCGAAAAAAATGGCCATCAAACAGAATGTGGAGGCAGCTGAAAAATAATTATCAGGTAGAAATAAGAGATCCCCTCATAGTAGAGAAGGCTAAATTTGTTGATGAAGATGACTATGCAGTTGAATATCAAACTGGAAAAAACAAGGGTCATCAGTGGATTCTTTATCTTACAACAATTGTCACAGTTTGTGGTTCTTTTTGCATTTGGATCATGCGTACGTGTGCTTCTCGCTTCATGCATAATTATATTCCTGCAACATAATTTAAAGATGTTAATAAAAACTGATCAAGTTTTGTATAATGCGTATGTTTGGACAGGCAAATATTTGTTACTTAGCAGTCTTACCTTTGTTTTCCTGTTACTCTCTCAGATTGGATTTTTGTCGCCTATTCAGTCTGCCATTACTGAAGATCTAAACCTGACTGTAGCAGAGCTTCTGCACTTCTAGTCTAAAAGTATTTTACATGCATATAATTATCTGCTTCAATCTGGAATAAGTAAATGACAAGCATAAAAACTCCATGCATTATTACTGCACTTAAAACACCACAAGATCCATATCAGTGGTTCTGGAATGGGTAATGACTTCCCTGGCATGCAATACTAGTATCAGCCAGATAGCCACCCTTTGGTTTGTCAGTTGTCAGTATATATTATGAACTAAATACAAATTGCATCCTCAGATTCCAATTATACAATTACATGTATTAGAACTTCAAGGGTCTTCATGGGAACAACCTCTCTACTCTTTTAAGGTAGTGCTAAGGTCTGCAAACATCTTATTCTCCCTAGACCATACACCATGAGTGAGATACACTTGGTATTGTTTGTTTGCCTAGAGCTTCGAGGGAAATTTTTGAATGATATTTTTTCAATAGACCAAAAAAGGTATTCACTTGACTTAGCATGAACATCTCCTTGTACTTTAGAAGCATAAAAGTACATGCACTGTCTATCCACCTTGAGAATCATATTACTAAGAACTCGAATGGGCAGTACTCATTGTTTGTCTCTATATTGAATTTTGGTGCAATTAATTTGATGAATTTTAACTCAACACTGAATCTCCTCTATAAATGAAAATGACTTCGACATCAACTTGGTCTGCTGTCTTCTAGGAACAATACCATGTGCTGTTCTGCTTTTGGGTGTCTTTTATTCATACCAGAGTCCCCGAGATGGCTGGTAAAAGAGAACACGGGTGGAAGAATTTTTGCACATCTATACTGAACGAGATTTGGAACACATGAGAGTAATGGCTTTTGAACTCTGCAGGCTAAGAATGGAGATCAGGAAAAATTTCTTATTGCGCTGCAGAGACTGCGGGGAAAAGAAGCTCATATATCTAAGGAAGCAACAGAAATCCAGGTTCATAATTTCAAACTCTAAATTCCAGTACTTTTAAACTGGTGTTTATTACAGTTCGGAAGATGAAATGCATGAGCTTTTTTCAATTCCTGACAGGATTACATAGGAGGCCTTGGAAAGCTCCCAGAATCAAAGCTAATGGATTTGTTTCAGAGGAGATACCTGCGCTCAATCATACTAAACGACTTTCTTCTTAAGCATGTATTGTTATTTTGTATGTTCCCAGGTGTACATAGGATCCTTCTCAATAGGTATGGCAGCAGTTCCATGGGTCATAGTGTCCGTGGTATGTAACATTTTCGAGTTTATCAAATGCATCTATTGTCTACGGATGTCACTATACTTAGCGTACTGTCTTTGACTCTGTCTTGTAGATATTTCCTCTCGATATCAAAGGATCTGCAGGAAGTCTAGCAACACTTGCCAATTGGTCCACTTCATGGGCAGTTTCCTGCACTATTAATTTTCTCATCAGCTGGAGCTCGTATGGTAAAAACGCATAGCTTCTCATCTATGTAAACATCAGTTTAGAAATATTTCAAGTCTCCCCTGACTCTGAGAAAAAAAACTCAAAGTGAATGTGGAAGGGAAAGAGGCTGCTGACTTGTGAGGATTCAAAGTATTAAGCCAAGACTTCTGTGTAGTATTTACATCTGCCATTGTTGTGATTTCAGGAACTTATGTCATCTATGGTACCATAAATGCAATCTCCATCCCTCTATTGTAAGGAACCATGTATTTGAAATCCAGAGGATCCAACAGTTTCTTAAGCAAAATTAAAGTTTGTTTATCCTAAACAGGCAAGGCCATCCCTCTATTGTAAAAGCAGATATTCCCAATCCATCAGCCAATTTTACACTTAAAGTAACTCATGGACAGCTTTAACATACTCAAATATTGTCTCTCTGTTGACAAATTTGAACTTACAATAAATCATCGCAATTTCAAAGACAATATTACAATTTTAATATATCATTGTATTACAATTTTAAAGACAAGACACTCGAACTGACAATTTCAAAGACAAGACAGCTAACTAGGGAAATCAAGGAAACAAGACGAAGCCCGAAGCCATGAAGTATGCTCTTAAGCAGAGGCAAATACACAAACAAGAGGCAAATAAACTTCATCTCAGTATTTAAACTTACCATTGTTTGGTGGCAATGATTTAATATTTTATTTATTTATACATAATCAATTCCTCAAATATACAATATTTGTACTAAAATAATCTACTCCGTCCCAGTCATTTCTATACACTTTCCATTTTGGGACGTCCCATTCATTTCTATACATTCCAAAAATAGTAACTTTTAATAATATAAAACACTATTACACCCACTACTTTCTTCACTATCTCAATTCTATAACAATATAAATCACTATTACACTCACTACTTCCTTCACTATCTCAAATCTATTATTAAATATTGATAGGTCCCACCACTTTACTCACTTTTCATCTAATTTTACTCATTTTTTATATCTTTTCTTAGTCTCCGTGCCCAAATTCTATGTACAGAACCCGGGACGGAGGGAGTATATAACTAACAACTAGTGATAGTAAAAATAATAGGATTACTATTTTATTAATAACATATTAAAATTCAAATTCAAACAAAAGTTAAGGCTAAATATAATTAAAAATGTTGAAAGCAGTCATGAAAGATCGACAATCAACAATAAAATACTAACCTCGTTTAACATGTTGATGAGAATGCAAGTTAAAAATTCAAATATCAACAAGTAATTATTCATACAGGCTACAGCTAAACTTTAAAAACCACACTTAAAGTTGCACATTAGAGAGTGTTCCATGGATTACACTCTGATACTCTAAAATTGATGGGCTCATTGAATCCAATAAACACAAAAAAGGAGGTCCCCACCTGTAAAATTAGTCTGTTTATATGAGTCTCTCAGCAACTCCTTATAAAGGGTGTCCCAGTAGCCCCAGCAGAAATCACTACAACTTATATCAGAGGCCTCAGTTCCACCATCATCAGCAAAGAAGGGGAAATAGTTATTCCCAAACTGAGGACATATCGTTCGTCTTACAAGACTTCCATCTCGGCCAAAGGCAAGAAGAAAAGAAGATTGATATCGGTTGCAGCTTTTACCATAGAAAGAAAGAAAAGCAGAGCATCCGGGTAACAAATCGACTGGACATGATACCAACCATGGCACATCTGCAACTCGCTTACCGTTCTTATCATTGTTATTGGGAAAGTATATCACTTCCAACTCGTCAGCAGTGCCCTTCATTTGCATATACTTCTCTTTTAATTTTTTTTTGAAATCAAAACCATCATATTCTGGGTAATCACCCTCAAACAAAACTATGATTCTCTTCCCCGCGAGTTGAGAGAATTGAACCTGAAAATATGATCTAATTATCACATAAATAAGACATGATGCTGAAATTGTAAGTATGATCATTATAATATACAACTTAAAAAGCAAGCATCTTATGGGGCTGGGGGATGAACTTGTAAATAAAGAGTGATAACATGAATTTGAAATTTAGATAATTTAAATTAACCTGGGACCCATTTTTTCTTTTGAAGACAGTATCCGGACTACATAGCAACTCCGACTTCAGTTCCCAAACTCTTTTCTCCTCTACCTTGGCAAATTCCTGAAGCATCAATAGGTTCGAGTCATATCCCCTGAAGATGGTCGCCAAACCTGGCTTGATGATATCTGTACGAGGCCCAACAAATACAAGAGAAGGTAAGGCACACTCATTGTCCCACTCGTAGGGAAAACCAAAAAGCCGTCTCAACTTTTTTTGGGCCGGGTCTTTATATGGGAGAGCCAACCACGGCATAGTGTCAAAAGTTTTCCTGAATGTTTCTTCATTTGTAGAACCTATAGTTAGCTGTGTGTCAGAAAGGTAAAGTAGGACAACCTCGAAATTTTGATTCCTTTTCAACTCTTCATAATACATCTTAAGCTTTCCTGTAATAGGATCAAGCAAACAACCATCCTCATAAAAAAATATGGCAACCACCTTATCTTCAAGAGTATAAATGGGAACCTGCCATCACAACTAGGAAATCATTTGATGAAATATTCAAATTTTTATCTATTCATTATGCCAATGTACAATATCATACAGTCCAATAACATATTAACAATTAAGGAAAAAAACAATCTTTTGATACCTAAGATCTTGGAAACTTAAGCATCAAGTTCCTAAAAAACTTTTTAACTGAAATCATTTATCATTATAAGATCCTTATTATATCCTTATATCTAATAAGCATAAGGAGATCTTATCCAAAATTTTGCTCCCTATACCGCCAAACTAATAAAGACCGTTGATATTAAAACAAATGAATGAAAACCGTTAGATCTAACATTAAAAAGTGTATTTGATTGTTAGTAGAATTATATTCAAACACTAAAAAGTGTATTTTAATAATATAAACCAAATATAAGTAGATTTTCTAAGTTGAATAGAATACTAAAAAGTGTATTTAAATACACTTAAAAAGTGTATTTTAATAATATAAATAAAAAATGAGTAGATTTTCTAAGTTGAATATAATACTAAAAAGTGTATTTAAATATAGTTTTTAATATTAGATTTAACACTTCTCAATTATCTATCTTTAAATCTAATGGTCTTTATCATTTTGACGGTACATGATCAAAATTCGGAATAAATATCTCTTACATGTATTATATATAAGAATGTAATAAGCGTAGAGAAAATGACTGATATACCACATTTTGGCGAGCTGTGGCCCTATTTACCCAACGGCAGAATTGAGGTCCTTTTTACCCACCTAATACGGTAATGCATGTTGCGTATCTCTCCACGACATACAAACACATCTGAATACAAGCAAGTTTAACTAGTTTTAAACTTTAAATCAAAGTCAAAAATCACGTACATCAAGACAGTTTATATATTTTAACCAAAACCATCGTGGCCTAAACTCGAAAAACAACTCCATGTACACATGTACTAGATGTGGTGTGTCTTAAGTAAAAATCGTCGAATTCTGAAAAGGAAAAAGAAAAAGTTAATGTAAAACACGGCTGATGAAGTAATGTATCAGCTGATACGGGACACGGTATAACGTGTCATTTAGACACGGATGACGAAATAGCACATCAGCTGGCCAAATAGGGCCGTATTTTTCATTTCGGTCATTTTGGACCACCTTATTTTAAAATAGGTTAAATAGAGCCATCACCCATAAGCGTACAAGGGATTTTATCCAGAATTTTGGTCACATACAACCACAATAAGGACCGTTAAATTTTTAATATTAAAAAGTGTAAATTATAATATTAAAATGTAAATAATATAATTATAAATATTAAAAAAAGAACCGTGTGTTGCACGGGTTATAAGCTAGTGTTAATAAATGTCAAAAGTCAGTTACAATTTGAAGAAGTGGTTTTGTCATCCCATTCATATTCACATGATGCATTTTATTATTCCACTTGAACAAAATAAATAATGGGAAATGAAACTTTTACCTTCGACTATTTGTCATTATACTTTATAAGTCTTACCGTTATATAATAGTATACATTAATTAGACCTTCTACCTTGCTAAAGATTCGTTTTAATAATCAGGCCTCGTGTACTAAGGCAGCCATGACATATAATTCAGGACAAGAAACCGTATAGTTCCGGCCGTAGGTGCGAGGTGAACCAAATGGTGCGCTTGGTGCTGCTAGACTTTAAGTTCCAAATAAACCAATATTCTTGGTGTACTTTTCACAATCAAAAGTTGTGTTTTTCAATTACACTGTGTGTATGTATACAATACAATTATGCATTACAAAGTCAGCATTCTTGGAATCAGTTATTGTTGTTCTTGGTGAGTTTAGTATAAGGTTAATTATTAGTATATACCATAATTTGTTGCAGCCTTGTTGATTGTAGAGGTTAGTTAGAAATGGGTACGTAAGAGGGTAGTGTATAATGTTGTGCAGAATCTTTTGACCCTTTCCTCTATTTTTCTCCTTCACTTTTTTTGTCTACTAAACGTCTAAACTCCAATATATTCTCTAATTTCTAAGTTCAAGATTATAGGGACAATTCAATATGAGGAAGTGTTAAATATTACCACTGCTTGAAATGCCAAAAGTATGTTCAGTACCTATAATTAAAACATTCAAATCAAAAATAAAATTAGGATTCAGCCCGAACCAGAATATCCATTCACTTCTTTAAAGTCTCAAGGACTCTACCCAAACAATTTTCACTCGTTAGCTCATTTATCCATTAGGCATTCTAAAGTTCATTATGACAATACAGGTAAATTAAGGTCTTATTTCATGAGTACTGAGAAGTTGAATTATGGCCCATAGTTTGCAAAGAAATTGTATCATTTATGTTGCGTTTACAGTTAAAACATTCCAATGGATTGTGAACTCTTCTAAATTTTATGAATCCAGCAAGGAGGGAGATCTCAGTCATTGTCATGTGAAATAGCATACATCATTTTATCCCTCTAAATACATCCCTACAACAGAATAGACTTTTTACCATAATTATACACACACACATACATGCTAGAGGCGGGAAAGGTTTGTATTGCTGCATTTTCTCATGAGACTCATGATCTTTAAACTATTGGTGTATATGCTCTAAATTTAGTACGATTGAACAGAAGGTTGTTTACCATGACCAACAAACTAGTTTAAGATGTCACACAAACTTGTTTTTGTTTGAAATCGTGACACCGGAAGGCCTGAATGGTCTAAAATAAAAGATCGACTTTCCTTACAGTGAAACAATCAAATTATACAGTTTTCATAATAAAGACATCCATACCTTGTCGCCTGTGTTTGAGATGACATAATCACGTTTTGAGGAGCCCAAAAGTTCTTTCAAGGAGGGTTGACAAAAGGCTGTTTTATCTCTAGACTTCAAGAACGATATCCTTTTATAGCTGAAAGGATAAGCCTCCGATCCATATGTCCGAAATAGTTGTTGAGGAGAAGCGTTCAAAACCATGCCTTTTGAATCAATGAGAACCTCCTCGGGATCATACAATTCTTCAAAAAAACCGAACATTCTTTTCAAACACTGTCTAGATGTTATATCTGAGAATGGAATTGCAGGCCACGATGGACTCTGGGAACATATATCTTCAAATTTTTCTTGAAGAGTAGGATCAAAACATATTTGCCCAGGTTTTTCATCGAAGCTTGTATCATCATCAACGACAACCAAAACAACCTCAAAGCAGTTGTTAGACTTCAAGTCATTATATGTTTCCATTAAGGGCTTACTGTAGTTGCTATCATCACAATATGAATGGAAATGTAGTGGCATAAAGTATATAACAATAACCTTTCCTACCAACTGCTCAGCCGTAACCTACAATATGTTAAGTAAAGGCATATTTAGAGACCTGAGATCCTCACTTTGGCTTCCTTAGTTAAAGTTGGAAACTTTTAATTCTGCTCGATATTGTAATAAAACCGAAACCATATAAGCTTGGGGAAATGGAGAATACAATACATACCAGTTGGGGTTGAATATGTCTGATGAGGTAATCTCTGTTAGTGGTGAAAAGAAGTTGTGATAAATTAACAGTGTCTCCTTTTTGAATTCTCTCCTCTTTCTCAAAATTACATGCTTCATCAAAACCATCAATAAAAATCAACCAAGAAGATAAATTAATATTACAGCAAGTGAAAATTCAAAAGCAGCTAACCTCTGACATGGGTTTGAGATCCAACTGACAAGAATCTTGAAAAATGACTAGTTGAAACTGTTTTTGAATTATAAATATAGTTATTACAATAATGATAATTATTATTGTTGTATGTAAGATTCGTCTCGAATCTGCTGCGGAACACCCTTCTACACCCCATTAATCTTCTCAAGCACACCATCCTCTGCGATATCACCATCATTGATTGCTACCAGTATATATTTCTTAGGTCAAATGTATTAAAGTATCTATTTTATGCACCTGGAAAATATCACACTATGGCTGAAAAATTCAAGAAGAGAGAGCATGCCTATCAGTAATTAAACTACAATTGCATAAGCAAAAGTAATTAAAAGACAAAGATCAAATAGCTTATGCAAACCAAAACATGTAAACAAGCATGCTGCATTTAAAATAATTGGACAACATTGTAAACATACTTTCTTGACAAGTCTAGAATGGATAGCTGTCATATACAAAATAATTTGACAACCTAAAATTTACAAAATAGGCATTAAAGACTAGTCGATTGTCTAGTATTTTAAAACTCAAAATTTTAACTTTTATTTTCTCATCCTGAATTAGATGACAATTTTCGATACCCGTATTAAGTTTAATTTATAACATCATAGCAGTTTCTATGGAACTTCTAATTCATAAATTTATGATAACCAAGAAGCTCAAAACAACTCTATCATTCCAGTTGAGCATAACATTGACTACTTGAGCATCTAACTAAAAATTCGAATAATGCGGGTGGTACGAACTTTAGCAAATGAGTTAAATTTGTTAACATTTTGTCCTAATTTCTTACATATAAGGAACACTGAGGGCTTATATTAATCTCATGAATAAAAAAAATAAAATTTGAAAACAGCCCACATAAGCATTACATCAAACAGTTTATCAGCATGGATAGCATAGTGAATCTACGCACAAGCATTACAAATTTAAGCACTAAAAAATACACACATAAATGTCAATATTGAATTAGTAGTAAATATGCAGACTCAAGTGTATGTGTGTCTGTGTGTAGAGCACTTAAAAAGAATGAACTTCAGTTGACTTTTAATTTTTAATCGTTAAAGAGGAGACTCTGGAGGAGAGGGAGAGAGAGAGAGAGAGCGAGGTTGAAAATTGGGAAGAGCACTGTTAGGCTCGATTTTTCCCAAAAACTGAAATCGAAAACGAAAATATTTTGACAATCCAAAATCATAACCGCAACCGAATCACCGGTTTTGATTTTGGTTTTAAAAACTTTAATTCACTTGTAATAGTTCGATTTTGGTTTTGGAACGGTAAGAATTAAAGTTATTACAATTTAAATAAAAAATGATTGTTTAATTAATAAAATTTTATAGCAAAATGAGAGATTTATATAGTATTTATATGTTTACTTCAAGCCATACATGGAGTTGAGAGTGAGAGTGATAGCAGAATTATTGCTTCTAAAAACGTGTAGAATTGAACAAAAAAATTCATAGAGATGAAGCTAGAATACATGCAAATACATGTTTTAACTTTTAAAAATAGTTAAAGCAGTGGTATAACTCATATCTATTAGACTTTCCGTATAAAAGTTGTATGATAGGCCCAAGTAATCAAAATATACATTGGCCCAAACTTTCAACACTCACTAATTCTTAATATTTAAAATATTTAATAGAATTCTATATATTATATAATATATAATTACATATTAATATATTATAATAATCGGTTTGGGTTCGGTTTTTTCGGTTTAATTGGGACCTAAAACCGAAACTGAACCCTCCAAAACGGTTTGGTTTTTAAATTTTCGATTTCGGTTAGGTTTAAACTCGATTTTCGTTTTTACGGTTCGATTTTTATCGATTTCGGTTCGATTTCGGTTTTTTGCTAACCCCTAATGAGAGAGAGAGGAAGAAAGATCGACCCACAACTTAATTTTTCCGCAGAACTTAATTTTTCATAAATAAGTTGTTTGATTTATAATAATTTGAAAAAGCATTTTTTCCGTTCAAAAAATTTATCTTCTAAATGGTAATAAATTTCTCAAAAATTATTAGGCAAAAAAAAAATTCAATACAAAAAAAAACGACCAAAAATATGAAAATGAATTTGTCCGTTTATACTCATACGTGTATCAAAATTATGTCTAAATATGAATTTTCATTAATCCACAAAAGTAATAACACTCTTCAGGGCATGAGAGAAAATATATCTTCAAAGATTTGCATTTATCTCTGAAGGAGATAAGGAAAAGATGATCATATCGCATAAAGTATATAACCAGCACCTTACCTGCCAACTGGTCAGCAGTAACCTATAACATGTTTAGCATACGTCATCAACATTATGTATGTTATACCAATAAAGTAAGCATGTGGAAGAATTAATTGTATATGAAACATATGTATAGGTCTATTTGTAATCACAGAGGATTCTACTCAACAATAAATAAGATGTAATAAGTAAATAATAAAAGTCACATGTCACGGGAATCTCAGAATATAATATCTGTCAAAAGAATGAAGGTTAAAGTCATCTACAGATTTGAAGTAATTCTACATTGAAAGAAGTTCAATTTATTGATCAAGCCTCGGTGAAGTATTCAATCTCAGTGGATTTATTGAAGTGACAGAGATTTCAAGATGTGACAGCAATTATGCAGGTTACAGAGTTTTAAAGAAAAGGGAAAAGAAAGTGGATCACTACTTAAAGTCAAACAGTTGAAGAACAGACATTGTTGTTAGTCACTCATGAACCAGACAGTACATTGAGTGTCAACGTTCTACAAGTTTTATTTCTTCATCTAAGTTTTAGTGGTTCAAGAATTAATTGTGAAGACAAGGAATTATATTTATTCTCTTATAAATAATTATTTCTACTAAGTAAATTATTTATTAAATTAATTCTGTAAAGAATTAATTTAATACATAATTTACTTTAATGATTATTTAAATTAGAATAGAAATGAACTAGGAAGACTTAGAAAATAAACTAAGAAGACTTACAGGATTGTTTTCCCGAAAGTCTTCCTAGACTTTTTCTAAGTAATTTTAATTTAAAAGATAGTCTTCCCGAATGTCTTCTCAAGCTAATGAATTGTCTTCCCGAAAGTCTTCCCAAGCCAAATGCTAGTCTTCCCGATTGTCTTCCTTATACAAATCAAAAGAAATGAATTGGCGTGTGTAGATAAAAGAAGACAGTTTGTTTAAAGACATGGGTGATCAAAGCAAAAGTAAAAAATAAGACAGAAACATTCAACACAAGACAGAAAGAACAGAAATATCACATTCAAAGCATTCTGCCTTTACTTCAACTGTCCGAGCTCAAAATCTTCAAGTGTATTAAATTCTTGAATTATTCTTAACATTTAATCCATAAGAATTGTATCACTTGTACTGTTTTGACAATCTAGCGGATCATTATCCCTAGAAATTATATCGAACTACTTTTTAGTATTCGATCCTTTTATTACAAATATAGATAAATTCATGTCGAATTTATTCTATATTTGTTTTAACAAGAACTCTGTAATTTGTACACTGATTTGTAACACCCTTCAAGTTCAATATAGTTTTATTTAACTTGAATCTTGTTTCATTTTATTCCGCGGTAAATTTGTTATTGTAATTGTTAAATCTTCAACAATACAAATTCGATTAAACGGTACTGTTTGTATTCAACCCCCCTTCTACAAATATATCAGGACCTAACAGTATAGACATATATACCAATTGGGTACATTGTATTTGATGAGGTAATCTCTGTCTTTGGTGAAGAATTAACAATATCTCCATTTCGTACGATCTAAAGTTATTTTTCCTTGTTTTCGAGAATCTTTGTATCAGGGTGACATCTTTCTTTTGATTCCGCTGATACATGTATATATATATATATATATATATATATATATATATATATATGTGTGTGTGTGTGTGTGTGTGTGTGTGTATATGCACACATGTATAGATTATAAATTGCTTCAAATAGAAAATTCCAAATAAGAGTAGAGAACTCAGATTTGAATTTCAAATATAGGAGAAACAATTTACTAGATTTTCATTATCGCGATGAATTTCAGTGTTTCGAGGCAGGTGATATTATACGTTTATGTATATGTATATATATTATACAGCGATCAAGAGACAAAAAAATGCAACATTTACAAAGCCTGATGAGCTTTAATCAGTAAATCGAATAAATATGAGACATAGAGGAAAGATTAACTCATAGATCTTGAATCTCCATACTCAATTAGGGGTATAGAAATTCAAAATCGTTCATGGAAAGAGGAGGAGAAGATAACACGACAGTAGAAAATCAATCGTCAAAAAAGATATGATAAAATAGGGTTATTTTGGCATGAAGCGGACTTTTATATTTCTGAGTGATTTAGTGACGTATATTTTGGGGGTTATGACATCATGATGACATACTTTAGCATGTTCAGGATTTAGTATTAATATTGTTAAGTTGAATTTATAAATCATCGGGAATTATAGTCCTTTGAAATGAGACACATCATTTATTAATATTACAGTTCACTATATAATAAAACAATCGTTTTGGAAAATAGAAGTGATTCATAGTAACAGTTATACAGTCGCATTATATAGTACTTGCAGTTCACTACAAACAACAATATGATATCTACGAGGAAATCGGAACCTAACAAAATTTTAACTTACATATAAAAACAAAGCGAGTCAGAGAGTAACAAGAACAATACTAAATATCCTTTTACAAGAGAAATGCTAAATATGTATATGTATATCATTATATGTTGTAGTGATAAGAAAAAGATGATGAATTTTGTGTTGAAAGGAGTTACGTTGAGTGAAATTAGCCAAAGTTGCAACCTAGAAAAAATATAGCAAATGCTAAAAACAAAACAAGAAAATGTTTTTTGATCTTTAATATAAGTTTCTCAATCTCACATCCTTGATACACAACACAACCCCACACACAGTTCGATCAACAGGAGGAAACTATATTAGATACGAACTACACGTTGCAAGAAATAAAAGAAACAATTCCTTTTAGCATAGTAACTAAGTCTGGAAACTCTTTTAGAGACTAATCCAAAAGAAGGAAATGACTTGGCAAAACAAGTTTAGGTACCAAAATCATAAGAAAGTAAAAACAAACAAAAAATTACCGACAATCTTCAAGCAATGACTGAAATAGATTGAGTTTCTACACTTCCAGCTATAATAACATCATCAACCAGGGCCTCATTCACTTGTTGAACATTGATCCCACCTCATTTAACACCTAGCAACATATTTATCATAACTAGTTAGTTCGACAATCACAACAGTTGCAGTTGCATCAATAGACAATATAAAGAATCTGACAAGATATATACTATAAAGCAAATAATACAATAGCGTTACATCTTCAAAAAACGAGAAAAATCCGTAGGGTTTCCCTTCGTCTTCATACACACATGCTTAACTAGATTGTGATCATTAGTATCAATTGTCATGAACCCAAACTTAACCTCTTCACTGGATTTCACGGTAATCCTGATTGGAAATCCAAAGAACACTTGGGCAAACTGAGAGCAATAGTGCAAGGCAAAATTTGCCGCATATAGATTTTTCCTTATCTTCTCAGCGAGATGCTGATTAAAGTTCTCCAAAAAAGTTAAAAGTTTCAAGGGCTAGAGGGGTTGGTGTATTGATCAGCAACATTTGTGGCATCTTCAATCCAATAAAGACGGTGGATTTGACCCCGATAGACATTGTGCTTAAGGCTCTGACTCACCATATATTCTGTAGGAGTGATGTACTTTCTTTCAAGCTTGGCAGGAGTCTTTCACAACAATCTTTTTTTTTCACTAATTGCCTCGATTGCTTCCTCCACTTTCTGTTTAGTAGACTGTCTGAGAACTTTGTTCTTCGACTGCTTTTGATCTTGAAGGGTGATCACATATTGTGAATTAAGTATGTTTAGGTAACAATATCCATGGATTCCAACAGATAATTTGTCGTCGTTGTGGTATAAATTTTAACTTTTAATTCACAATATGCAACGGTAACTTGAAAAGTTAAAAAAGTTTTAGTAATAAATTAAATTAACTTATGTAGGCAGACACAATCTAATTATACATTAAATTAACTCATGTTATTAGAATTCCAACATGTCGTGAATCAGACTTCGGGTAAATATGAATTTTTCATTGTTCAACCTTCCCATAGTTCATGTTATTTGATTAAATTTGCAGGTTATTTGAAATATAACGTTGGTGATATCATATACGATGTTTAGATTATCACAATGTAGTGAGGTACATAATTTTTACATAAAGCTGTGATTTGTTCTTATATTATGTCATTGTTATGATTTTAGTTTGTTGTAGTGTAACCTTTTTGGTTAGAGTTGGGTCAAACTATGAGATGATCGTGTTCCTAATGTGTGTATATTAAGTTCAAAATTTGGTAGCTAATTTTTGCAGATTCTTTGTAATATGCATTTTGATATAAATGTTTGAATGTCATGTGTTTGATAATAGTCCTGAGAGAGTTTGAAATTCTTTTAACTATTTAAACCTATGACAGATCATAAGTTTTAGATTACTTTGTGTGAAGTTAAGTAAAATTATTTGATGTAGACATTACCAGTGGTTTGAACATGTATTGATCCTTATTGTACAAAATAATTTGGTGAACTAATGAAGTCATAGGTGTATGATGTTATCATTTATAAGTACTATATAATGTCAAGAAGAACTATAGTAAAAATGTACTTATCTTATCATGGGATCACTTTCTTCGAATGGATTACATGAACTCTATGTTGTATGCCTTCTGATTGTCAATGTTCGTGTCAGTTCTATGTATTTTAAATATCATAATTCTCCTTTTAGATTTGTATACAGGAGATTCATTATAATGTGTACTACATGTGTTTGATATAAGTTCTTTCCGATTTTAGTTTTATATTTTGATAATTCATAATCTGATGTTGTTATCACCCATGCAATTTTAAATTCTCAATCACAGTGATAACACTGAAGTCTTGAAAGCTAAATGTGCTCACGTTGGATGGACTTTTGACCTTAATGGTACCACTTATCCAAAGCTCATTTATTTTATTCTTTTCTTAAGCATATGATTTGTTTGATCTGCATTTCTCTTAATGTTAATTGGGTAATTTAACTTTAGATTTGTACTGTGTCAACATTATTATATGATCCAAAGTGATAAAGGAGCAATGTACTACGATGTAACATGGTATTCTACATTATTATTATATGTGTTTTATTCATTTCAGTCCATCTCGGTCTTACTATTGCAGTAACTAATTTGCTTACTAAACTGTTTATGTTCTTTCAGATATTAATATTTAACCGAAATCTAACAATCCCACGAAGGGTAAATGTGCCTAGAGCAGCAAACCATAATCTAACAATTCCACGAAGGGCTAATGTGCTTAGAGTATCATACCATAATAGATCACGAGAAAAAGGGTAAGAGGAGAAGGGAATGAGAAAAAAAAAAGCAACGAACGAATACCATCAAAGATAGAGAAAGAGAAAGTGTGTGAGAGTCCCAACCAAAACAAAACAAGCAGAAAAATCCTAACCAAAATCAATTTACCAAAGAAAAAAAATCCAACCAATATGAAGAAGAGCAAAAGAAGAGTCTTACCAAAGAACCAATCCCATTAAAGAGTACAACTAAAAACGAAACGAAACTTAAACAATCGAAGAGATGGCGAAATCCGTAATATAAAATTATCCAATAAAAAAAACATAACCAATTTGGAGAGAAGATAAGAAGAAAAAATTTCAAACTCACATGTTTTAAACCCAACATGTGACGGCCATCACGTTCAACTATCAATCAACCTATGCCGGATCAAACAAACCTAGCTCTTGATACCATGATAAAGTATGGAGAGATGAGAGGAATGTAATATTATATTATGGTAAAATTATTATCGATTACAATAAAGAGAAGACTTATATAGCCAATAATCAAACAATAATAATGGAAATTGTCCTAACAAAAAAACTATTATAATAACGGAAATTTTCAATAATAATAATATTATATATGTTAACAAATAACATGGTTGATACAATAAGGCTTTTGTTGCTAAGATCAAGCAATTCATATGATCTTGAGGATTGCTAAAATCTATCTATATAATAAAACCTGAATCCAAGTTGTATTTGCAGCCATGAATATGACCTTTTTTTATAGTAAATGTTATGATGGGTATATATGTATGTTTAGCTAAAGGATCAACGGTTACTGGAAAACTTAACTACAGTACTTAATTATTCTGAATGTGCTACCAATGAAATTTATGAAGCTTATAATCAAATTGTCTATATGGTCTTCGTAAATGAGAAAGATATGCACCACGAAATGGACCAATGGTACCATATCTTGCCAAAGATTTTTGGGATTATATTCATATTACTTTTATAGAATTTTAATGTAAAGGCTAATATATAATATTTAATTTCAAACCAGTTTCTCAGGAATGTGACTTACAATGAAATATTTTATGAGAGAGTTTGTGCCTCGGAGCAGCTGTTTAGTCAACATGATCTCCATATAGGTGAGATGAGTTAGAGAGACCTTGACTTTCACCGCAAGATTCTAGGTGGTTGGCTCACGCTTCATACTATGGTTAATTAGTCTTTAGTTGTGCATTCATCTTTTAAATATATTCACCTTTACATTTTAAATGTGGTTTTGTTTAAAGTGCTTTAAAGTATAATAGACGTTTCACCTAATGATATCTTACCTGAGTCAGATTTAGAACCCAATCTCTTTGATCCTGGCGCAATAAGATTGTTAAGCATGTATTGTCTTACGGGAATTGATGTCGCAGCCATTTAAGGCTACATGGCTCCATGTACTGCAAAAGCTATATAGGCTAAGTTTGTTAATGTTCTTAGACTGTACGTATCAGCCCTATGCTAACATTTGTCTTTGTGCAGAGCTTGATTGTAGTATGATGGGAACTCATCCAGAAGAATATATATTTTTATATGAATCAACTCAAGGTCAAATTTTCGGGACTCATTATTTTTGTACAGAGACGTCAGTTTATTTACTCATTATTTTACACATTTTTCAAATTTGGTTGAATATTGATTTTGATTTTTGGGATCAGTTGGGGTGTCACTTTTATTACAATTTGCAGACATCCTCTGTGAATTAGCTTATGTTATTAACTATCTTAGGAATCATATCAAAGCAAAAACTCGTGACAAGTATAATTATATTGCTTATTCATATCTCTCATCCTTAAGTTCAACGTGTTACGCCATATGTTCGGTTGCCTCAATTATTTTCCTAATTTCCCAATATGATAAGTTAATTATTTCCTCTCTCTGAAACGATGAATAATCTCTAATTAATTATAGAAGATATCTCCAAACGATATCTTTCAAATCAGGAACGTATCGCAACCTAAAGCTAAATCTAAAAAGATAAAATCTACTAATTCCCAATACATCCCTAATAATCAAAGGGATTAAAAACCAATCCTATAACGGAACTGTGTTTGCTTGATTCCTATAAATATAAGGTACGCAGGCAAATTGGAATAGGATCCGACACATCTAACAAGTTGAAACACCTTTCAAGTCCAACCCCAAACATTCAAAAATCCCAAATCCCCCTATTATCATAAATTCGTTATTCCAGCAGTCCCCGAAATTTGTTATCACCAAATTCTTCCGTTAACACAATGTAATAAGAATTGGACCTAAACTACTATGTCGTCGGAAGAGTTGGGCTGATGAGTGTTTTAGTTACGGGGATTGCACCTAAACAGAAACATAAATTGTTAGTAAATCAGTTTTAACACTTGGAATTGCCTATCAACAAATTAACATTCTAAGCGGTGTGGTGCCAACCAAAGGTATTTGGTTTTTTAACTTTGGTGTGGTGCAACTATATTTTCGTATTTGGTGTGTGCTTATTTGATTCATGATAAAAAAAAAGGAAGCAAATTGAGGTGAGCAAAGACATCTGTGATATTAGATATTTTAGTCATTTAAGTTTTACACTTGGCCTTCATTGTTGAAACTGAGACACCTCCCTTGAATTCTGTCCAAAAAGTTTTTGAATTAACGACTTCAATAATATTGTCAGGACGTGTACATATGGTACAAAAATATGCCTCAATCAAGCCAAGTCTCTTGATCACAAAGAACTGGGTGATGGTTAAACAATAGTAAGAATTAAGTGCTTTTAAGTTCTGCTACATTTTACCACAAATTTGGTATTTCATATATATTATTTCAAAAAATCCTGTTAAATTGGATGGTTCTAAACTGGATAGTTTCAGCCAAACGAATATCAAAGTTCATAGGATTCAACTATTAAACGCATATGGCTCCTGTAATGAAACTCGAAATGATTCATGAAGTAAACATTGTTTAACGAGTTCATAACATTTTCATTAGGTACTCCAAAAATTATTTCCAAAATATTTACAAAATGACGTGGACAACACATGACGTTTTTTAATTCGTGGGTGCATATTAATGCACGCGGGGTCCCATATTATTATTAGGAAAGTTACCATTCTAAGCTCATTTGGGAACACTTTTGGGACCTCTACCATTTTTTTTCTATAAATCACCAATAAATTCATGACATTTAAATTTCTTCTTTTTTAAATCAGTCATATTTCAAGTGGTATTAATTAGAGAAACTTTGATAGACTAGCAATCTTAAAGAGCAAATATAAGGAGTAATGTTGGCGTTGTATATACTGTAATATCCTAAGTTACCAAGAATCGTATTATTTATAATATTTTAGTAACATGTTAGGAAATTCTTTGAGTTGCTCTTTACAAAACTCATCAAAGCTTAACATTAGTTTCTTGATTATGGTAATGGTAAATTTTTGGATAAATTAAAATTAAGATATCATAGGAAATTTAAATTATGTTTATAATAGTTATTAATGTGGTACTAGAAAGTTGTAAAACAGATTTTTAGTATATGGCGCATGATATCAACATATGTTATATCTTGTGAATTTTCAATTTAGTTCTTTATGTAGGAAGTATAGAGAAAGAATATACCTGAAATCAAGATTATAAAAACAAATATATCGAAAAATCGTTCAAGGCACGTGAAAACCACGTTATCCTTAAAACAGATAAGTTCCTTTCGTGTAGTGCTCGAAGGTGTGATGACTTTTGTCTCACAGGATACAACGAACAAAGGTGATCTTAAGCACTTGAAGACCTACCTTCTACGAACCGAACAGATATGGCTACTATCTCACAGAAAACTGAACCTAGAGCTCTAAGAAGAATGAAGACAATGCATGTAAATCTTGTATATTTTTGTGTGTAAAACAATGAACCCAATGTCTCCTTATATAGGAGTAGATATATGTAACTTACATTTAAAAAAAAAAAATCTAACCCCTACAATAATGAGCTCCAATAAAAAATAAATCAATATCTTTCTCATTATTAAGGGAGTTACAAAATTGACTTGTAAGTTACAAAATCAAATACAGAAGTTACAAATCAAAAAATAAAAATGTAATTTAATTTTTATTAAAAATCTTCCAACACTTTAATATTGGTATTATTTTGTAACTACAAGTTCATTTTTAAGGCAATTTTTAGACAGTGTTAAAATAGTTTTACATGCATAACACTGTATCTCGTTTGTACTTGTTGGAACCCATGCTGAGAGGAAGAAATAAAAATTCGGAATTAACATTTGTTTCCAATTTTAATAGATGTTAATAAATATGTTCTAATTTTGTTATATATGTTACCTTTTAGTTTTTAAAGCAGACAAACTTATGGAATTTGATTTCCACACCAATATTCAAGAGAGTTTGTTTCAATATCAGTGTTGTTAGAATATGTCTTTACGGTATCTTCTGTTATATGCTAGGATTATCTGTTTTGGACTTATTTTTTGGGTTTTTCTGTAATCGCCTAGAGAGTACTATATAAACTATCTAGGTCATCACCTAAAAGTATGATGTAATCTATATACTCAATATCAGTAAAACTTTCTTATCTGTATTCTTTCTTTATGTCTATTATAATCTTTGTTGCTTCCGTTATAACAACAAATGCTCTAGCTAGCTACTTTATAGCTACTTTACGCCTGCAATATTTTAAAAAGAATAAGGATCTTAAAATTAATTTTAAAACATTTTCTCACATACATTAAAAATGCATGTAAATAGTAAATTTAATTATTCATTATTAAATATGATCTTACCATGTTTTTAATTTATTTATTGAGTTATGCTAGAGAAGCCAAAATCTTTTTCCAAAAATTTTCTTAAATGACATATCACGACGCGTGTTGAGTTATGATTCGTGTATGCATATTTATATACGCAAGATCCATTATTTTGTTAGAAAGGTTACCGATTACACAAATAACAAGTCATTTTGAAATACATTTTAGGCTATCTATTGAATTTTCTAACATTTTTCTTATCTTTATATAAGAAAAATGAAGGATTTTAAGTCGATCCTAAGAACTTTAAGATGCTTATCTCTATGTTAAAAATATTAAAGTTCACTACACGTTTGATCAGCATATGTCTGTTTTGTATTTTTGTTAGCGTTGCTGCTTATGCTTAAACGCATGGCAACCCTTCTACTCCAACAAGAGCAAAATTCAAGCCCACACAACTATGTAGCCCGAACCAAAATTAAATGGCAAGGAAATTGTGGAAATCGAATTCAGAAATAAGAAGCCCACTTTTACTCTTTATTTTCATTTTTGCACATTTTTAACGTTACGTATTAATAAGAACCCATGCTTTCTCTCTTTGTATCTGTTTTTTAAAATATATCATGTTCTGTTTCTAGTTGTGTAGATCCTCTGTAGTTATATTCATATGTGTATATTTTAGGTGTTTATTTGAATGTTCTGTAACTGTTTCTCATCATCAAGTCTGATAACTCCAAATCCCGATCTAGTCCTTCCCGGCCAATCCCACGCCTGGAAGCGGTGTCGCTGCGGTTGGGACTCTGCAAAACAACACCGGAGGGGGGTTTGGACCCTGGCGGCACCTCCGGTGTGAGAATAAGTAACAGCTTTGGAAAGGAAGACAGGACTATAGAGAAATCTAAATATGGAGGGTGTATGTATAGTGTGTATAATATAGGCTAAGTGTGTAAAAGAGAATGTAACCCCTAAACCTTTCCTTCTTGGTCTATTTATAGGCCAAAGATTAGGGTTTAGGGGTTGTACCTGCAATCATGAGCGTCGAATTCTAGGTAGGTAGGACACTTGGGTGATGTTGATGGATTGCACGTGTCCAGGTGAAGGATTATGGTGTCGTGTGCCAGGCTCCTGCTGGCGTGTGGCTTAAATAGGAAATGATTGTGCCAATCATTAGGTATCCTTACGTGTCACTATTAAGCGTGGCCATCAATGATGACCTAGGCAAATCACATAACGATGATAGTTTTTCTCACGCAAGATATCGCCTTTGTCGCCAGGAGAGTTAAACTTAGCTTGAGGCATAGCCTGACAATGAGTCCGGACTGGTATATAGGTCATGACTCCAAGATGAGTCTGGACTAGGAAGTGAGCCATGGCTCGAATGGTAGTCCGGGTTCCAGGTAACACCTTACTCAGAGATAAGCCTGGGCTATACATAGCATATCAAAGTCTATTGCGTCCTAAATTTGGTTTAGTCAATTTTGTTTATTAGAATTAATTTTGATTTATGAGTGCATTAATTGTATTTAGAGTGATTGTGCTAGCGCGTAATTAGGCTTTTAAAGGAGTATTTCATGCATATATGCTAATTAGGGCTGTAAATTGATCCGGACTATTCGGTATCCCGGCTTATATCAAACGGATAATTCTAAATATGTGTTCGGAAAGTAAAAATAACTTTTCTCGAGTTATACACATATTTCTTTCTTGAATGCTACCACAACCAAATGAAAAAAATGTGAACTCTAGTATTTCAGATAATTTATTTAGATTTTAAAAACTTCATTTACTATTTATTTTTAATTAAATCAAAGTAAATAACTATAAAATTAAAAATAAATAGTAAATAATTTTTTTGAAATCTAAATATAATATCTTAAATACTAGAGTTCACAATTTTTCATTTGGTTGCGGTAGCATTCAAGAAATATGTGTAGAACTCATTATAAATTATTTTTACTTTTCAAACACATATTTAGAGGTATCCGTTTGATATTTATGATGACTTTAGTGATTGAAATGATATCATGTTGAGATCAGTGATAAAAGTGATATATGGTCACCAATTTGATATTTAACCCTTTTGAAATGTATAGAAATGAGAGAGATATCCAAAAATAAAAACGGTATAAAAATAGATGGGATATAGTAAGTATTTGAGACTTTGAGTAGTTGGTTTCTAGCTATTTAAATAGTCCTTGTAAGTACTTGTTGCTACATGTGTGGTTGAGTTTATAACTTCAGACCTTTTTTTTCACGTGCTTTATGTATTATAATTCTTTATATTGTATTTTATGGGTAAGTACAAAATTCTCTTACACTCCTCTAACCTAGGTGAGTAAGTGATCAGAGTATC
Source organism: Heracleum sosnowskyi (assembly GCA_030848705.1). Classification (NCBI taxonomy): domain Eukaryota; kingdom Viridiplantae; phylum Streptophyta; class Magnoliopsida; order Apiales; family Apiaceae; genus Heracleum; species Heracleum sosnowskyi. Next base: position 128,127,342 of record CM061240.1, read on the forward strand.
AAACAATTAATTTATGAATTAGTTATTATTACATTTTCATAATTCTTTTGCACAGAAGCTCGCGTTTAATTTATTTATAAATTTTATATATTTATGTATAAAATAAATAATACAATTTTATAATACAATTTAAGTATTTAAAATTTTATAAATAATTTTATAAGATTTATAAATTTTGTTATTATATATATTTTATATATATTTTATATATAATTTATATATTTATTTATATATATTTAATTTTATTTATTAATTTATGTATTTTAGTTATTGTATTTTTGTTTTCTTCTCTCCCTAGCTCTGAATTCATATCTACTTGCTACAGCTGAAATAAGTGAATTTCAGGAGTGATGGGAAGAAAGATCGATGCTCTATTAGGCCGCATGTTTAAGACTTATAAGTTCAAACATGTTGTCAGCCTCCCCATCTCTAGGCTTTCAGTGCTCGAAAAACAGCAAAAGGCTCGCATGTCTGTAACTAGTCTGATATCATTGAGCTACTTAACCTTGGTCATCATGAATGTGCTCTCAATCGGGTAATTCTTGAACTTCAAAATCATTGTTGTTTTTATTTATCTAGGCATGCTGTGTCTTACAGTGGTTTATAATGGGATATCAATATTGACAGGTTGAGCAAGTGACCAAGGAGCAGAATATGTTGGATGTGTTTGTTTTACTGTCATCTGTTCATAGAGAGGCTAGATCTTGTCGACAAAGAAAATTTAGTTTTTTTTTCTTTTTACATTTTGTTATATATGGCGGGTTTTTCTATGATTTCATTGTTACAGAGGATGTCCAGAAGAATTGAAGGAGGCAGTATCAAGCTTGATATATGCTTTTACAAGACGCGGAGAGTTTCCAGAGCTTCAAGAGATGCATGCAATGTTCACATCACGTTTTGGGAAAGAATTTGTGGCTCGTGGTGTTGAATTACACAACAATTGTAAATTCAATACTAAGGTAAATTCGAAGTTTAAAATTAATCATTTTAGACTTGAGCATTCATTTTGTTTTAGTATTTGTGTGGGGCTATGTATAGATGGTAGTAAAGCTGTCAACTAGACAACCAGACCTGGAGAGTGGAATTTAGGTTCTTAAAGCGATTGCTTCTGAGAATGGCATTAGTTTACAAATCGAAGAAGAATCCTCCGTAACAACTGAGGTAAGCTAGCAACATTATTTTAAATAATCAGATACAGCGGCTGAAAATTGCAATCATGGAAATTCAATTTTCTTAAGACAGATACAAACTAATTAGATCCTTGTTATGTATGCATGTGTAGAAGATTTTTGATGCCGGATCAAACCTTGAAGATTATTCCTTAATTTCGAGTGAAGAGAAAGTCGAAAGTTTCTCAGATTCTATGAAAGGAAGGAAGAAGTACAGGTACGTAGCTGATGCAGCACAAGCAGCATTCGAATCTGCAGCTTATGCAGCAGGCTGCAAGAGCAGGCTGTGGAACTCTCTCGAAAGGTCATATGATCCAGATGATCAAAATAGTCCAGGTTTGTGGTAAACAGGTGCTCCAACAATTGGCACATCTAGACTCTTCTCTACGCTATCATTCCAACTGGCACAACTCAGATACCCCAGTACATATTCTCAAATTAAGCAGGTGGAACAATTGATGGGAGGTAATTAATACAGATAAATAATTTAACATTGCATATGGAGAGCTCGACTAAGATATCCAACTGGATGGCTAAAAAGTTAAAACAGTAAACAAATCGAATCAACAACTTGTGAATTCAATGATGATTCCGGAAATATGACATTAAAACCTAATAAGAAGCTACGAAGACAAAATTTACCCCATAAAAACATAAATTAAACCATACTAAAATTACAAACTTTCATGGACTAAGAATCTTACTCAGTAGCATCAGTGACATTCCTTGATATCTTCATCCTCTTAGTAGTTCCATTGTACAATTCCTCAAGACTACTAGGCAATGTCCTCTCTATTGGCGCCCCTTTTCGCTTTCGCTTAGGCATATTCCCGAAGGGGGAAACCGAAGATCCAAAAAACTCCTGGAAGATATCAAAAGGACTACGACCATTAGACCGTTCCATATTAGGCCTATCCGAACCAGCACCCTGTGGTGGCACCTGACCATTAAACCTGTCCATATTAGGCCCATCCGAAGCAGCACCTCGTGGTGGCACCTGACTGTCCATATTAAGCCCATCCGAACCAGCACCTCGTGGTGACACCTGACTATTAAACCTGTCCGTATTAGGCCCATCCGAACCAGCACCTCGTGGTGGCACCTGACTTTTTAACCCTTCCTCACCTTGTGGTGGTACACCTTTTAACCCTTCCTCACCATACTGCAGGTCATAAGCAGCTCTCCTTTTTGGATGACCCAAAACCTGAAAAAACATAAAATTATATATACTCAAATGGTCAAGATCAAACCACTAAATAAACCAAAAAAATCATATTGGGGTACAAGGGTCTGCAGTAATCAAAACTTGCGTACATCAAAAGCTTGAGTAAGAATTTTGAATTTAGTATCATCAAACTCCTCCAAACCAAGCTTAAGATAAGCCTTTTTAAGATCATCTTTCGTAGCGTTTCGATCGACTTCAAGAATTTTGTAGTAATCCATACCTATGGTATATGTCTTGCGTGCATGTTTATGACTATCGAGATTATTAATAGTTTAGGTCTCGAATTTGGGCTTCTTTTTTATCGCTATATCGAATTTGGGCTTTTATATTGCATGGCCCATTAGAAGACAAAATTATTAAATTTAAATTACAGATTATCGTAAAATATTTTATTTAAAAATAATTGTTATTAGACGATACCTTGGAAAGATAGACATGAACTAGAATAGGTATAGGATTATGATTACATGCGTGTAAACTGTACTATAAAATCATACCTTATATTTAACGACAATATTATAAAGGTAGAGAAATTTCAGCTTCCGCAGTTGAATCGTTAGCTTTTACAAGATAATCTCGACTCCGTCACGTCTCAGTCTACGTTCTATTTTTCGTCGCTGGTCTCTTCAGTTTCAGGTAAATTCTTACTTTTTTCTTCACATGAAAAATTAGCCAGATTGTTCTGATTTTTTGTTTTAATGTTAATATGTGTCGAATTGTAACTTTCGCAATTTCTCGTTGAATAGCAAAGAATCGAGATTGTACGTGTCTAGTGTAATTTTAATGAATAAAATTTTGGTTGATGTATTGTTGTTGCACTTTTCTTCGTTAGCACTGCTATTGGTATATTGTGTTTTGATCAGTAGGTTTCTGTGATTATTTGAAAGATTTAGTCTTCATGTACAAAATCTGATTCAAAATCTGTACAGGTATATGCTTTTAGTTGGCGTTGTCTGCTGCTGTATTATGGGATGCTTTTGTAGTTGTTTTCGTGTCCCGGACGAGGAGGAAAATTATGATGTGGTTGTTCCAAGTAACCAGGCTGAGGGGGATGTTTCGAATAAACAAAATTGTGCACCTCTCGGCTACTTGACACAATTTTTCAAGAACAAGGTGAGTTTGCTAAATCTTTCACTTCGATGAAAGTTGAGTAGTTTTGATCAGAGTAGTTTTGTCGATTATGTCTTGATGTTGGAATTGTTTAGTTGTTTGATTTAGGGGTTTAGACGAGTATTGTCGAATTTTTTATTTCTTTCATTGTTAGATGTAAACACTGGCATTGATATTTGAGTCCTATGTTTTACAGTATGGAGTTGTATCCAGTAGTTCCGGATTGCAAAGTATCCCTGCATCTGCCCAGGGGACATATATCGCCACCAGAGAAGTTGGCGCTAATACGCCCCCAGTAGTACAAAATAGTTCAAGCTCCAGAAATAATGAATTGCAGGGGCATGTTGCTGTCCATGAAAATGGTGCAGGCTCAGGTCCTTTGCAGCTGGGGCGCAGGCTGCCTGAGGGACACGAAGTGCAAGTCAATCTGAGTAGGAAAAGAAACGATAACGTGCATCTGCGTAGTGAAAGCAAAGATAACGCAGGCGGATTTACAAAGGACAGTAAGGCTGAAGCCCGTTGTTCTGCATCCCCTGCAAATGTGTCGATTGAGAAAGTCAAGACTGAACATATAGACTACTTCTGTTTAACGAGAGACGAAGTTGAATGCCCTACATGCCTTGAAGGTATTTATATTTTCCTTTTACCATGGTAAGATATATTTTTGTCCTATGAAAAATCATCTCTTGTTAAAGCTCCTCTCTTTGATTACAGAATATACCGATGAAAATCCCAAGATAACTTCGAAATGCAACCACAATTTTCACCTCGGTTGTATCTATGAGTGGATGGAAAGAAGTACTACCTGTCCAATGTGCTCAAAGGTAGGATGTCTCATCTTTATATTACTCTGAATCAAGTCTTTATATGAAATCTCGGGCTACCTCACATTTGTCACTGATAACTTTGGCTGGAAAAGGGGATGGGGTGTGGACTCATATCTGTGTGTAGAGAAATACTAAATCTTGATCTATCATTGATATCTTAGAATGTATTATCCGTGTAAATTGTTCCTAAGAAAGTGACGGAAAATGCTAGGCTACACCCTGTATAACAAACTCCCGTGGTACTTATTTAGGGGCTAATCTTGGCGGTATTGTACAGATAGAGAAGTACCTTGCAAGGCCTTAAAGTTGTGTTATGAATGTATCCATATAGTCCAAGTTTAGTCTAGAGAATTCTCGTCCTCCAGTGTAAATAGGCCACATAATACTCTTAGGAATCAGCAACACAAAAAAAACTGTCATAAATTATCACTTCTTCTTATTTGATCTGTAACCATTGATTAAGAGGCAGTATTGATATTCTGATATCTTTTCTCTCTTAATCTTCTATTCATCGACGATTTTCCTTTTATAGAAAGACTAGTTAAAATTTAAGCTGCTCTGATAGAATGCAGATTCTTCTTATTTGATTTGCTGAACTGACATTTGCTTCATAGCCAAATTTGCGTTTTCTTTGACAAACCTTTTGCATTTCTTTTCCAGGTAATGGAATTTGCTGAAAGTATCTAGTAGTACGACCTGATCACATCTGAGGCTAGTCACAGAAGCAAATGACGACCGCTAGTCACTTTAGATGGATACAATTTTGTTGGAGGTACGATATACAGACAAATTCACATCGGAATGCCAAATGTATTAGAATCAATGTATGTAATCTGGTAGGCTGATCTGATCAGTTTTAAATACGGGTGAAGAATATGCAGCATTATTTCTCCTCTGATTTGTTTTGTTTCTGCAATCAAGTTCTTCAGTCACATGAGCAAAGTGCTGTTGTAGTCCACATTGTCTTCCTCTGGAGCAATAAAATCCTGTTAAATTTAATTTTGATTTTTCCGTAATCTCTCTGTTTTTAATTTTGATAGCGAACACAAAATAAGCCGAATGAAAAAACATGCTCACGTAGGCCTAGCATCACCTGAATTAAGTAACTGCTATGACTTCATTACATTCAAACCCTTCTTGCTTCTTTCTTTCATGTTTGATTACACGTAGGAAGTAAGTTAGAAATTTGAACTTCTTGTCTACAAAATATTCCTCTTTTCTACTTTTGTTAAACTATGATCTTCATGTAACAACATATACCAGATAATTACTATAATCTCCGAAATTATAATATTTAGACTAAATAATAATGTTTTTTCCTAATAATAATTAACTAACTTTTAAGTTGGTGATTACATCAATTTTTTATATTATAAAATTTAAAAGATATATAAATTATCAAATTCAAGTGTTTTTACAAATTGTTTTTCATCTGAATCTTAATAAACATAATTATTAACATTACGGGTGTCAATTTAAATTTGGTTTTTTATTATTGATTTTTTTTAATAGTAAGTGTACATTTTAAATTAAATTAGAACTTGAATTAACATAAAATTAAAGTTTCAATTACAAATTGATATAACACTTAAATTTATAACACCGGCCTTTTATTTTATGTTTAGTGGTACTTTTTTACCATCGGTTAATATTTATTTGTAATTTGTCACGGCTTATACTGGATTTGTAGGCTAAACTCAGGTGATGCACTTGATTTTTTTATTTGTAATTCTGGACTTAATTTATAATACATACCGTAAACATTGAATAAGTGTAATAATAGTAAAACTTATATTTCTATTCTAAAAAAAGAGAATGAACTATTCGTTTATAAATTATAAAAATACTATGTGCGTGTTTGGGATATATTAAATAATGTAACTTTTATCTTAAAATAAATAAGTGTCATATAAGTGATAAATAAATGAATTTTTATCTAAGTATTTGGATAAATTTACTTATAAGTTAGTGAAGTTTTTACTAAATTAATTAAAAAAAATAACTATTAAATACAATGTTCTCAATACATGCATTTTAAATTAAACAAATATTTAAAAATACTAATATGAAAATATAAAATATTAAATACAAAAAAATCATACAATAAGTTATGTTAGAGAAAAAATGCGTCATTGCTAACATTCAACAACTCTTATGAACCTTTAAAACTAAGTTGTCAAACATGTCATTACTTGACTTAGAAAACAATATAGAACACATCTTCGTCCAACTCAAAAAAATGCCTTCAATTTGATGTTCACGTAAATAATCATTGAATTAGCAAATGAGCTACTGATAATTAATTTACTCTCATATCTCAAATAGATTGCAAATTTAAATGGCCAGGTAAATACTAAATAACCGATAACATTAGTTTTGAAAACATTAATATTATAATTATACTTCATTTTATTTATATACAATATAAAGGAGAGAATGATGGAGTTGTACATGAAAAATAGATGACAATGATCATTACATTTTTGTTTCAATTTTTGAATAAAATGATGGATCATACAAAATTAGTATCTCAATGTCTAAAATTAATGTATTTTATACTCGAATCATTCAGATGTAGAATTTTCTACTCGTTGATATTCAAGATTAAACGTACAATAAGATTACGTTGACGTAGATTTTTTTTCTCTCCATGTCCAGTATGAGAGTTTTTGAGTTTCTCTTCTAAATCATATTTCACTTCTGTGAATTTGAATTAGGAAGAGTCTGTTCTTTCTTTTTCAAATGGCGAGATATCATGGATTGGAGGATCAACTGGCAAACCTTGATATTGAGGAGGAGGAAAATGAAAGCTTTGTGTTTGATGAGGAGATCGGAGATGGGAGTAACAGATATGAGTTATGCCTGGTAGGTCGTTTCCTTACGGAGAAAACAATCAATCTGAGGGTAATGCGTACGAAGATGGCAGATGTCTGGAAACCTACCTTGGGCATAAGCATTAAAGAACTCGAACAAGGTATATTCCTCTTCCAGTTTTTTCATAAGGAAGATATGCAGTGGGTTGTGAAAGGGGGGCCTTGGAGTTTTGACAATGCGATGTTAGCCATTGAACCAGTGGCAGAGCACGAGGATCCTGTGAAAGTCCCTCTATGGAATGTTAATATTTGGATCCAAAGTCACGACTTGCCAATGGACTTCATGACAGAAAATGTAGGTAAAACACTGGGGAATTTTTTTGGTGCATTTCTTGAATATGATACGAAGAATAATACTTCAATATGGCGTGAGTGTATGAGACTGAGGATCAAACTGGACGTCAGGAAACCCCTGAAAAGGAAAAAGAAGATTATTAGGAAAGATGGGAAGGAGATAACAGTGACATGCAAGTATGAACGACTAGGAGAGTTTTGTTTCTTATGTGGAATGGTCACGCACACTGACAGGTTCTGCAGAAAATTCATTGATAAAAGGGGGATCGAGGGGGAGAAGGAATGGGGATTATGGTTGAGGGCACCACCACGCAGGGTGGCGAACCAGACTCAGAGTCGGTGGCTAAGAGAGGAAGGGGATGACACGTGGGAGGCCAGATTTGGTGGAGTAACAAACTCCCATGATTATAGGAACGATAATTTCTCATCAGGTGGCAAGCAAATAATCAGGGGGAGTAATCCCGGGAAAGTGGTTAATTCAGAAATTCGTGGTACTGATAAGGTTACTACATTGGCGGGATTTAAGACTAATTCAAATCTTCTTTATGGGCTTACCGAAGATGAGAATGTTGGGCTGAAATTGGATGAGCGTAATAAAAGAAGGAGGGAGGACCCAAGTGGGTCAAAAGTTATGGACGTTGAAATGGGCTTAGTTACAACTGGGCCCCAGGGTTTTAAACAACAAATGGATACTGACATTTCTCAAGGTGATTTGGCAGCATCTTCTACAACTATTCCGGCTGAGCTTGCGTTGCAGGCCAGCCATCTCCAATGAGTCTCCTAAGTTGGAACTGTCGTGGTCTCGGCAGCCACCGGGCAGTTCGAATTCTAGGTGAGGTGGTGAAAACTCACAAGCCAGATTTATTATTCCTGTCTGAAACTTTATCCTGTAGTAATAAAATTGAAGAAATTTCTTCGAAGTTTGGGTTTGCTAATTTTTTTTCAGTTGACAAGCATGGTCGAGGGGGTGGTATTGCAGTGTTATGGAAACACACAATGATTTGTGAAGTTGTTGATTCGTCTTCAAATCATATTGATTTGGTGGTTACAGAGAGTAACTCAGTTTCTTGGAGGCTCACGTGTTATTATGGCTTCCCGGAACGTGAGAGACGTACTGAGGCATGGGATTTTCTTAGGTTATTGGCTTCTAAATCCACTCTGCCTTGGTGCATTTGTGGAGATTTTAATGATCTTCTGTCCAGTGATGATAAGAAAGGACAACATCCGCATCCTCAGAAATTACTTGATGGTTTCAAAAAAGCTATTGATGACTGCAATCTAATCGAAGTAGAATTAGCAGGAGGAGCTTACACGTGGGAGAAAAGTAGAGGCACCCAAGCCTGGGTCAGGGAGAGACTTGACAGGGCTTTCGCTACGGGCTCTTGGTGGAATGCATTCCCTCTTTGTACTCTCACAGTTTTCCATGTGATCAAGTCAGATCATGATCCTATAAAGTTGAACCTGTTTAACACAGTTGTCACTAGGAAGCAATTCCGGTTTAAGTTTGAGAATACTTGGCTAAAGGAGGCTGGTTTCCATGCAGAGGTTTCTAAGTGTTGGCAGGATCTCCCCCCTTCTCATCTCTTGCCGAAGCTTATTGCAGTTTCTTCGTTTATGGCTAAATGGGGAAGGAGGTTTTTCCATAAATTTAGGGAGAAAGTGATCAAGCAGAAGGAGATTCTGGAAGAGTTGAAAGGCAGGGAAGATGATGTGGGCATTCAACATTACTTTCAAGAAAAAGCTAAATTAGAGAGTTTAATCTTGCATGAGGAAACATACTGGAAACAACGCGCTAAAATGTTTTGGTTAGAGGAAGGGGACTCCAACTCGAAATTTTTCCACGCCTCTGCATCAAGTAGAAAGAAAATGAATCATATCCACTCTCTCAAGACAGATGATGGTCGAATTATCACCAAGCATGAGGAGTTATGCGATTTGCTTAAAAGTTATTATTCGAACCTGTTTTCTGCAGTGAATCAAGAGGTGCATTATCCCACCAACGAAAACGAAATCCAAGTTAATCAGGAGCAGAACAGTATGTTAGTAGCAGAGCTCTCATTCGAAGAATTTACGGAAGCAGTGAAAAGCATGCACCCTGATAAAGCTAGCGGCCCGGATGGTTTAAACCCCGCTTTTTTTCAGCATTTCTGGAAATTGCTTGGGCAGGATGTGTTTAAATGTTGTCAGGAATGGCTGTTGAAAGGAAAGATTTCTGCTACTGTAAATGATACTACGCTGGTCCTTATTCTGAAAAAAGAAAAGGTAGAAGATGCTAAAGACCTAAGACCTATTGCTTTGTGCAACGTATTGTACAAAATTCTGGCCAAAGTACTTGCTAATAGGCTTCAAAAAATCTTACCGATGATAATTGCTGAAGAACAGAGTGCGTTCGTCCCAGGACGTTCTATTTCTGACAACGTTCTAGTAGCTTTCGAACTGATTCATTATATGAAGAGGAAAATGAGTGGTGTAGAGGGAGATGTTGCTTTAAAGTTGGACATAAGCAAGGCTTATGATCGAGTTTCTTGGGGGTATTTGAAAAACAGAATGATGGCTATGGGATTCTCGGAAAAATGGATTAGTTGGATGTTGATGTGTGTGACCTCAGTTTCGTACTCAATCTCTTTTCAAGGTTCGGAGATAGGTCCAATCTTTCCTAAGCGTGGCCTTAGACAGGGAGACCCTTTGTCTCCATACCTATTTCTGCTATGTGTCCAGGGGTTATCTCTTTCTCTCAAAAATGCAACTGGTAATGCATCCATTAGTGGCTGTCGTATCTGTCCCCAAGCTCCTGCTGTGACCCATTTACTGTTCGCGGACGACAGTTTTTTGTTTTTTAAAGCTTCAGTAGGGGAGGCGAATGCTATTAAACAAATTCTTAGCAGCTATGAGGCTTGTTCTGGCCAAGCAGTGAACTACCAAAAGTCAGCCATCTTCTTCAGTTCAAACGTTCGACGAGATAAGCAACTTGAAATCAAAAATGTTCTTGAAGTTCAAAATGATATTGGTGCTAGTAAGTATCTTGGTATGCCGTCTCTCATAGGTAAATCAAAGAAGTCAGTCTTCAATTATCTGAAAGAAAAGGTGAATTCGAAGATAAAGGGATGGAGCACAAAAATTCTATCTAGAGCAGGGAAAGCGGTATTACTTCGAAATGTTGCTCAGACCATTCCTGCTTACACCATGTCGTGTTTCTTAATCCCCAAATCTCTGTGTCAAGAAATTGAAAGAATGATGAATGCATTCTGGTGGAGTTCTAGTTCTTCTAATAGCAAGAGTATCAAATGGCTCTCTTGGTCTCGAATGAGTATGACTAAGAAGGCAGGAGGGTTAGGATTCCGCGATCTTCATGGTTTTAACCTGGCGATGCTTGGTAAACAGTGCTGGAACCTTCTAAACAACCCGAATGCTTTAGTCTCACGGTTGCTAAAGGCTAGGTACTATCCGAATTGTAGCTTGATCCAGGCCAGCAGAACAGGGGGATCGAGTTATACGTGGTCAGGGCTATGGGAAGCCAAAGAAGACATAAAATTGGGACTAAGGTGGGTGGTGGGAGATGGCAGTTCAATCAAAATTCACTCAGACAGATGGTTGCGTGGTAAAGAGAATTTCTGCGTAGGAAATACCAATGGAGGAGATGAAAGGGTTTGTGACTATTTTATGAGGAATATGAAAGCTTGGGATGAAACGAAGATCAGAAGTACTTTCAACAATATAGATGCTGAAGCCATTTTAGCAGTTCGAATTCCACAGAACAGTACAACTGACAGGATAGCCTGGGTTCATTCTAAGGATGGACAGTACTCTGTGAAATCGGCTTATCATGATTGGCATTCACGGTATATGAGGGATGTATCTCTGCAACAATCAGATGGATGGGGAAAGATATGGCGACTGGGAATTCCTCACAAAATCAAGGTCCTGCTTTGGAGAATTTGCCGTAACAATGTCCATGTTCGTAACATTTTAAGAGGCAAAGGCATTCGTGTGTCTATTTCTTGTGTGATGTGTGTTGGAGACGTAGAGCATCTAATGCACCTGTTTTTGGACTGTGAGTTTGCTAAACTTTGCTGGCAACGAGTGGGTCTTCCATACGACACGAGGGGGGTTGAAAATGCGTCAGAATGGCTGCTGGATAAGTTGAGCATAGAGTCGACTGACAATCTTGTGAAAATAGCGACGGTAGCTTGGGGTGTGTGGTGGGCCAGAAATCAACGAGTGTGGGAAGGGAAGGTTTTAACTCCTCAGGTGGCTATGGACTGGAGTTCTAAACAGATTACGGAGTGGAGAGAAGCCCAAAAACGCAGGAATGGCATTCTGAATCAGTTGACAGTACCCACTTTGAAACATGTTAACAGGTGGGTGGCTCCAGCTACTGAAACCCTTAAGATAAATGTAGATGCCTCAGTTTTTTATGGTGCTGACTCGTTCTCCGTTGGTATGGTTGTGCGCAACCATCAAGGCCTGTTTGTTCGAGGTAAGACGACGAGGTTTGCAGGTAGGGTTACGGTTTTGGAGGCAGAGATGGTGGGTATCCTAGAGGCTCTATCATGGACTAATGAGTTTAGAGGGCAAGACATTGTTGTAGAAAGCGATTCCTTGGCAAGTGTTCAGGCGATCAATAAGGCTAAGCAGAATCGGCTGGAGATGGGTGACTTGATAGCTCAATGTCGTGTGATTCTTAGTAGGAGACGTGATGTCTCAGTTGTTTTTGGTAAGAAGCAAGCAAACAGGGTAGCGCATAAGCTAGCTAGATTACCTTGTACGCTTAATAGCTTCATTGTTCTTACGTCTCCTCCATCATGTGTGTTGGAGACACTTGTGTCGGATGCTTTGATTTAATGAAAATTTCCCGTTTGTTTCAAAAAAAAAAAGATTAAACGTACAAGATGTCTAATTAAATTTGTAATATTAAAAACATATTGAAACTGATATTGAAATTAAATTTGCTGCGTAACCAGAAAAAAAAAGAGGAAAGATGCCGGCTTCAGTTTTACTCACAAACAATGTCAAAGTCCAAGCCCAAATGTTCGTAACTCCGTTTGAATGATTATTTAGGAGCTAATTTTCAAAAATATTTCCATTTTGATATTTTCTTGAATATATTTTACTTATTCTTTAACCTTGATATAATTTTAATTTCAATTTTATAAGTAATCTATACTATTATATTAAAGAGGAAACATGAAAGTTTTGTAGTCTGGTCCCGAAAGTTTTTGTAGTCTAGTCACTCAATTCAGCTCTTAGATATTTTTGATCAAATTGATGAGAACCGTTAGATAAAATATTAAAATTATTTTATATAATATATTTTCTAATTTTTTCTAAATAAACATCTCATTTTCCAAAAATATCGCAGACAGTTTAATTTGAAAAATAACATAATAAAGTTATAATTGTTAATAACTAACTCATTACCTTTTTTAGCCAAAGTGTATATTCTTTTTTATATTTTCTAATTAAAATTTCTACTTTTCTATTTTTCATAACTAAAACCTCTCATTTTCCAAAATTAAACCTCTAATTTTCCAAAAATATCACAGACAATTCTATTTAATAAAATAAAATAATAATATTATAATTACCAATGACTAACCGATTAATTTTTTTCCCCAAAACGTATATTCTATTTTATATTTTCTAACTAAAATTTCTTCTAACTAAAACCTCAAAAATATCAGTGGCAATTTCATTTATTAACATAAAATACTAATAATTAACCAATTACCTTTATTAGTCAAAGCGTATATTCTTTTTTATAACTAAAATTTCTACTTTTTTTTATTTTTTCTAACTAAAACTTCTTATTTTCTAAAAATATCACGGATAGTTCTATTTAATAGAATAAAATAATAATATTATAATTACTAATAACTAACCGATAAGCTTTTTTTGTCAAAGTGTATATTCTTTTTATATTTTCTAACTAATATGTCTCATAACTAAAACCTCAACATTTAGTAGTATAAAATACTAATATTATAAATACTAATAATTACCCGATTACCTTTATTAGCCAAATTGTATATATTTTTTTATATTTTCTAACTAAAATTTCTCCTTTTCTAAAATTATCATAAACGACATCTATACTATATTATTAAAGCCGAAACCTTGAAAGTTTTGGTTTTTGGTTTTCGATCATTTATTTTATTTAATAAATAATAAAATAATATAAAAATAGTAACTAGCTGATTGCCTTTTATATTAAAACACTTTTTCCTAACAAAATCTTTTTTTACCTAAAAATATCATGGGCAATTAACTTTAAATTAAAACATATTACCTTTTATATTTGTTGTCACTAAAATTTCTCTTTTCCAAAAATATCTATATATAAAAATAGTAACTAGCTAATTACCTTTTACAATTAAAACACTTTTTTCTAACAAAATCTACTCTTTTTCCAAAAATATCACGTTTGCAATTACCTTTAAATTAAAACATATTACCTTTTAGGCTTTTATATTTGTTGTCACTAAAATCTCTATTTTACAAAAATATATATACTTCAACATGTTATCTTTTCTATTTGTCCTTACTAAAATCTTTCATTTTCCAAAAACAGCAAAAGCATTGAAAATCTCTCTTTTTCCAAAAATAGCCAAAACATTTAAATTTTCGATCATTTATTCTATTAAATAAATAATAAAATAATATAAAATATATATTTACTGTATTATTAAAACTGAAACATTGAAAATTTTGGTTTTCGGTTTTCAGTTTTCGGTCATTTATTCTATTTAATAAATAATAAAATAATAGAAAAATAGTAACTAGCTGATTGCCTTTTATATTAAAACACTTTTTCTTAATTAAATCTATTCTTTTTCCAAAAATATCACGGGCAATTACCTTTAAATTAAAACATATTACCTTTTATATTTGTTGTCACTAAAATCTCTATTTTCCAAAAAATATCTATATATAAAAATAGTAACTACCTGATTACCTTTTTAATTAAAACACTTTTTTCTAACAAAATCTACTTTTTTTTCCAAAAATATCACGGACAATTACCTTTAAATTAAAACATATTACCTTTTATATTTGTTGTCACTAAAATCTATCTTTTCCAAAAATATCTATACTTCAACATGTTACATTTTCTATTTGTCCTTACTAAAATCTCTCTTTTTCCAAAAATAGTCAAAAAATTAAAAATCTCTCATTTTCCAAAATTAGCCAAAACATTGAAAGTTATGGTTTTCGGTCATTTATTCTATTAAATAAATAATAATATAATATAAAAATAGCAAATTATATAATAATATAAAATATAGTAACTACCTTTGATAACACGCCTAAAAATAAAAATTACTCCCTCCATATTACATTTGATAACAAGCCTAAAAATAAAAATTACTCCCTCCGTCCCACCCACTTGTTTACATTTGGGTTGGGCACGGAGGTTAAGAAAAAATAATAGAGTAGTGAAAAAAGTAGAAAAAGTGAGTTAAGTAGTCAATAATTTAATGTATAAAGTGAGGATAGTGGAGGAGAGTAATGGAAGTAGTTGATTTTAATATTGTTAAAAGTTTACTACTTTTAGAAAGTTTAGAAATGTAAAGAATTGGATGGGACATCCAAAAAGTAGAGCGTAAAGAAATGGTTGAGACTAATATAATATATCTTTCAATCGTTAATATTGCCCTTTTTTAAATGAGTAATGCTAGAGATACCGAATTGGGTACCGAATTTTGGTACCAAATGATGTGGCATTGATGATGTGGAAGTTTGAGATGATTTTATTGGGGGAATTAATGTGAATGCAGGGGGGGTCCACTATTATTAATTAAGTTGTAGCCAATAAGAACATGACATGTGGCATTTGGGATCCATTTTGGGATCCAATTTGGTACCCCTAGCATTATTCTTTTTAAATTATATATCTTCTTAGTATTATGAGAAATGCTAGAGGTCCCAAAACTATTCCCAAAAATTGTTACCAAATGAGTTTAGAATAGTAAGTTTCCTAATAATAATACGGGACCCGCGTGCATTAATATACGTCCACGAATTAAAAAAAGTCATGTGGCATCCACATCATTTTGTAAATATTTTGGGAACAATTTTTGGGGTGAGTAGCACTACTCTAATATTATATATCTTTCAGTTATTAATAAATTCTAAAATAATAATAAAATAATATAAAATATAGTAAATAGCCGATTATATTTTATAATTAAAACACATCACCTTTTAATGAAAATATATTACCTTTGATAACACGCCTAAAAATAAAAATTAGTATAATATATTTTTCAATCATTAATATTGCATTTTTTTAATTATATATCTTCTTAATATTATATATACTAGCTTATAGCCCGTGCGATGCACGGTTACTTAAATTTTATTTATAATTATTATGTTTATAATTATATTTTTATTACCCATGCGCAACACACGATTGTTTTTTTAATATTTATAATTATATTTATTTATGAATATTTTAATATTTAAAAGTTATTAGTTTACATGATTAAATTATTGTTAAAAAAGATTTAGTCAAAAAACATTATAGTTAAAAATTTGATATTTATTATATTATACACACTCAATTTAATATTTGTTTATATTGAGTTATAAAGTTAGATTTGGCCAATTTTACAGTCCACGTGAAATTCACAAAATAATCTTTAATTTAATTGTGGTTTAATGATTCTTTTTCAATTTAAAACTATTTTAAAACTAAAAAGAGAATAAAGTGACGAAATTTAATGTTGAGAATTCTATTCGATTTAGGAAATCGACTTATATGTAGTTTAGATTATTAGAATACCCTTTGTTAACCAAATACAGTTTTTAATGTTAAATCTAACGGTTTTCACCTATCTATTTAAGATTAAACGATTTTTATTATTTTGATATTAAATGGGTTTCCTTATTTAATTACAACTATTTTTATGTTTTAACTTTTTGGAAAATCCAATCATAATATAATATCTTTTAAGTTATATTATTTTTAGATAATAACTTCTTTTTATATGATATAATCTTGATCGTCTATTTTTAAAAGTATTGAATCTAACGGTTGAAAATGTTTTGACGGTATTTAGGACCAAACTACCAGGATAACATCATTAATTTTTTTAAATATTTATTGCTAAAATATAATATACTTTTTTTTGTAATATGTTAATGATGCGGGAACTTTGAACTTTTGAGAAAATAAATTATCAATTAAAATATAGTTTTTTTGTAATAGTTCTTCTTTTAAAGTAGTACACTATGACGATCAAAATTCTGTATAAAATTCATTTTTTATAGTATATTCCGTAAATATCTATGTTATTATATTAAATACTAAATAATGAAAGTTTCCTTATAAGTCTGGTTGCTTTGTTTGATCACTCAATCCATAATCGTTGAATCTTTCAAATTAAATTGTTGAGAAACGTTAGATATAACAGTAAAATTATCATGTAGAATGATCTAAGGTTTGAATCTACCAACAGCATATTAAAATTTACAAAATTTTTAAAAATAAGAATTTTTTCATTTTTTTTCTTGCAAACATTGGTTATTTGATAATATTTTTTGTAAAGTACGATTTTTCAAAAAAGTACTATACTAATTGATTAACAAACTTTTAAAATTTCGAATTTAATAATTTACAATGTATATAGGTTAAAAAAGTTAGGCCTCTTCTGTAGCTGAGTCTAAAATTTCAAAATACAGTTTTTTAAATATGAATATAGTCCTGCTAACAATGAAATTAGGTCTCTATGAGTTCTTATAAAACAAAATCACCGTATAATTTATTATTTAATAATAAATAATATTTGATTAGTTATGATCTAAAATTTAATAAAATACGATAAAAAATATGCATAATTTTATAAAATTTTATCCTCGTATTATTATATTCTTTATTGATTTGAATTTTTCTAGTGTTTAAATTTATTCAGGAGTTCTCGTAAGTCTCTCTGTAGGGTTCACGTGTATCATTGTTAGTATGATATACATGAGAATTATATTGATAATTTTTAATATTGTAATTAATATGAATTGTTATCTTGATATTTTGTTTAACAATTATTATCTAACTGGAACTATATAGAAAATATATTTAAGAATTTTTACATAGAAAAATGTTAAATTATCAAAGTACACTTTTTAGTATTTAAATATAATTCTATTATTAATCAGATACATTTTTTAATATTAGATCTAAAAATTCTCATCGATCTATTTATGATCTAACTATAATTATTAATTTGGTCGTATAGTGATCGTACACGGACCATATCGATTTTAATTTTTTATTAAATTGATTTTAATATTTTATTGAAATAAACATAGAATTTATAAATTTAAAAGAATTAGGAAAAAAATTAAATTGGTGCTACGATAATAAAAAAATTATTTATTAAAATTTGGATAATCACTTTACTGTTTGGGCTCTATCTTGAGTTTTAGACAACATATTTTAATGATTTTACAGCCATGCGAAGCTAACAAAATTATCTTTAATTTAATGATGGTTTAATAATTATTATCTAACTGGAACTATCCATAAACTAAAGAGAAAAGATAATTACGAATTTTTACATAAATATTTCTATTCAATATAGAAAACCCATTTATAATTGGTTTAAATTATCAAAATACACCTTTTAGTATTTAAATACGATCTTATTAATTATTAATCAAATACAATTTTTAATATTATATCTAACGGTCCTCATATATTTGAATATTTATAGTTTTATAATCCAACGGATCATATACTTTTGGTAGTACAGGACCGACCAAAGTTTTGGATAAGATCTCCCTTACGCTTATTATATATAAGGATTTAATTTCAATTATTAATACATTCTAAAAAATATGAAACACTATATATTCTTAATAAAAATGTCAATTATACTATATTCTATATATTCAATTATTAATACAAAAAAAATAATATAAACAAATATTTTTACTATAAAAGAAATTATATCTTTATATATAATTAGTGTAAAGGGGTTATTTGGTATGGTATGGTATTGGTCGTCACTTTCCTAATTTTACACGACACCTTTAACCTAAACTCTATTCTAATAATACCACCTCTAAATATTTAACATTTTAAAATAAAAAATTACTAAAACAAAAAATAAAATATTTATAATGTAGATTAAGCAATGATCTTAGAAAATAAAAAAGTAATTAATATAAAGATAAATCTTAAATTTAATAGTCAACAAATTATGATAGAAATTTTGCTAAAATAATAATTAAAGATAAATTCTTAAATAAGACATATACTATATATTGGTATATTTATTTATTTAATGTAAATTAGTTTCATTTACAAATGTGCCTCTCATTTTGAGTTAAAAAGGAAAACAAATTTGGATGTCTATGAAATTCAAATTGCAAAATAAAAAGATAATATTTAAAAAACTGAAAAATTTTAAAAACAAAATTTAAATCTAAATTAAAATTTAGATATGTTTAATATTATGATTACCACTTTACACCTAAAATAAATATTTAACATTTTGAAACAAAAAATCACCAAAACAAAGAATAAAACTATAATGATTTATAATGAATATTAAATAATGATCTTAAGAAAATAAAAAATATAAAAAAGTTATTTATAATCGGAAAAAAATAGATTTTAAAATTAATAATCAACAAATTATGATAGATATTTAGCTAACAAAATAATAAAAGATAAAATTTTAAATTAGTATTTCGATTACTTTAATTTAAATTAGTTTCAAAAAACAAAATACTATAAAGTAAACAAATAGCAAACTAAATTAAATAAAAATTGTCAATTATTAGCTCGATATAAAACAAACAAATACCAAATTAAAATTATCAAAGTTAAATTTAAAAAATAATAGATGACTAAATAAATTATCTCAAAAAAAATTAGTGATTTTAAAAATAAAAAATAAGTATCATTCCAAAAATATAACATAAACTAACATAAAATTTATGTAATAAATATATGTTTTCAGATTTAGTTAATACTAGCTTAAAATCCATGCGATGCATGAATTGTTTTTAATAATTATTATTTTTATTATTTATGTTTTTATATTTTATTAATTATTTTTGTTAAAAAAATAAGTATGTATGTTAAACTTTTTAAAATAATTAGAGAAGTTTTAATAAGGAAATATTGAAATATTAATATGTTTTAGTTGAAAAAGGTAATTGTCCGTAATTAAAATTATTCAAATAGGTTTCAAAATATATAATTAAGGATTTGTCCCTAATATTTTGGGAAAATGGGGATTTTAGTAAGGAAAAATAGGAAAGTAAAATGTTTAGTTGAAAAAGGTAATTGCCCCGTAATTAAAAGTATTAAATAAATTTTAAAATAAATAAGTAAGGATTTGCGCATAATATTTTTGGAAAATGATGTATTTTAGTAAGGAAAAATAGGAAAAGTAACATGTTTTAGTTGAAAAAGTCCGTGATTTTTTTAGAAAATGAGGAGATTTTGTTAGAAAAAATAGAAAAAGTAATGTATTTTAGGCTTTAGTTGAAAAGATAATTGGTTTTAAATAATGTCATTATTTAATAATATTTTTTAAAATAAATAAGGGTAATTAAGTAAAATCACAAAATACCGACCCCGTCCGTCCGACTACCAAAGTTTTAATGTTTCAATAGTATAAATTATTTTTTAATTAGAATAAAGAACCGAAAACTGAAAACCGAAAAACTTTCAATGTTTCGACTTTAATAATATAACAATGTTTCGACTTTAATAATATAGTATTAAATTAAAATTTATAAAATTGAAATTACAATAAATTGATACTTTTGGGAAAATAAAAAAATCACAATTTAAATTAAATAAAAAAATATACTAATAATTTATAAAGCTTCCCGTGCATTGCACGGATATAAAACTAGTATTATATTATATTAAAAGAAGCAGTGAGTTATAAGCTAGTAACTGTTATAATTATAGTACATATAAGTTTACTAATTTTAATTTTTAGGATAAATTGGATTTTTTGATCGAATCATATTAATTTCTTCAATGGTAATATTCAGTTAAAACACAATTTCAAAATTATTACTATTACAAGCTCAAGATCAAGGTTCCCTCCTTCCTTACTAAGCTCAAGACAAAACTTATTTATGTTATATATACAATAATAAAGCATTAATAGAAAATTACACTATTTATTTTATATACACAATGTAAGTCGGAATTATATTAAAAATGGCAAAAGCCATGGAAACATAAATTCTGAGGCCTAAAACACAGACTCTTGGGCTTAAAACAAAATCAAAGCGACTAACTTCATCCCCTTCCAAACCAGCATGCACCTCTAACTCTCATGGTTGACCCAGCATCATTTGCAAGCCATTCACCATGCCTTCTACCTCCTCCTCATCTTCAACCCGCACCTGGTATTCATCCTCCTCAATCACCTGAAAACGCCAAAGCTCATCTACCGGACCCAATCCCATATCTAAACGCCAAAGCTCTCTCACCCTTTCAAAAGCCCTCCTAAACGCCACCAGTCTCGTACGGTTCTGGGCACCATCAGTAGCTAGGAACCTTGCAAGTCTATTTTGACTTTCTCTTATGACATCTACCTCGAGAGTTAAATTAGGATCCGATTTTCTTTGATCAAGCTGCTGAATCAGCCCCTGTTGTTTTCTGTCATTTCCCAACGCCATTCGTCCCAAGCCCTAACTGCATCACTGTTATCTGTTTCTAGCTGCACAAAGTTCTCATGTTCGTAGAAAGCACACTTAAGCCCAGTGACTAACGACCACAGCTCATTCCTCAGCACTGATAACTGTTGGTATTTAATCATAGCATGTTTATTTATTTGAATAATAGTCGGCTTCCTGATTTGTAGGAGCTATGGCTTGGTCGGTGGTTTGTTTCTATTTATCAGGAGAGGTGGTAGTCAAGTGGAATTAGTGGCTAATTTATAGGAGAATAATCTGCTCGTATAATGTTTAGAATAGTATTAATATTTTCATTTTAGTATGTTAGTAAAGAGCATCAATACAATCAGTTTTGTTTTTGCCTTGCAATACTGTTTATTGTGTGTATATCTATTCTGGTTTCTACACTTGGTATCAGAGCTTGAACAAGGTGTATGCCAAAGTACATGCCCAGAGTAATGGCTATGGAGACGGACAAGAGCAAGGAGAGTACGGTGGGGCTGAACTACCCGATGTTGACAAAGACCAACTACACAGCGTGGTCATTGAAAGTGAAAGTGTTTATGCAAGCACATGGTGTTTGGGAGGCAATTGAATCGAAGGACGAGAAGGTCGTGATAGAGGACAAGAAGGACAAGCTAGCGTTGGCTGCAATATATCAGTGTATTCCAGATGATATGTTGCTTACAATTGCGGAGAAAAAGACAGCCAAAGGGGCTTGGGAGGCACTCAAAACTCTGTGCCTGGGTGCAGATCGGGTCAAGCAAGCCAAGGTTCAGACAATGAAGGCCGAGTTTGAATCTCTGAAGATGAGTGATACTGAGGGACTGGATGATTTTTGTATGAAGTTAAATGGGCTAGTCACTAAGATACGCGAATTGGGAGAGAGTATGGCAGAGTCATATGTGGTTAAGAAAATGTTGAGAGCCATGCCTCCGAAGTTTCTCCAAATTACATCGACAATCGAGCAATTTGGGAACTTTGAAGTCATGACTGTTGAGGAAACCATTGGGTCACTCAAAGCGCATGAGGAGAGGTTAAAAGGATCGACTGAAAATACAAGTAATCAGTTGCTGTTGACAGAAGCTGAATGGAAGAAACGAGAAACTGGCGACGAGAAACTGCTGATGACCAAAGAAGAATGGGCTAAGAAATATGGTAAGGGAGGAATGGAAACATCAAGGAACCAGGGAGGTGGCAATTATTACAATCGAGATGGGGGTCGTGGAGGTCGTGACAGACGAACACTCAGGTGCTTCAATTGTGGAATTGTAGGT
Organism: Heracleum sosnowskyi; assembly: GCA_030848705.1. Classification (NCBI taxonomy): domain Eukaryota; kingdom Viridiplantae; phylum Streptophyta; class Magnoliopsida; order Apiales; family Apiaceae; genus Heracleum; species Heracleum sosnowskyi. The sequence goes on from CM061240.1 coordinate 128,149,767, forward strand.
CACTTCGAGCGTGAATGCAGAAGACCTCGTCGTGATCGAGAAAACAAGGACAGAGACACGTCCAAACAGGAGGCTAATTTAATGTTTTCTCAAGACGATGAACCCGCATTGCTCTTTACAGAATGCACTAAAGAAGAATCAAAACAATTGTTATTGAATGAGAAGAATGTGATGCCCAGGCTCAGTCAAAGTGGTGATCAAACTACGGAGTCCAATGTCTGGTACCTAGACAACGGAGCAAGTCAACATATGACTGGGCATCGTACAAAATTCAGGGACTTGAACGAAGGGGTAACGGGAAAGGTCAAGTTTGGAGATGGGTCCACGGTTGATATAAAAGGCAAAGGTTCAGTAGTTTTCAAAACAAAAGATGGGACTGAAAAATTATTTCATGATGTGTATTATATCCCTGAGTTGCGAAACAACATCATATCACTGGGCCAACTTTCTGAATCGGGTAATGAGGTAGTAATAAAAGGGGAATATATGTGGATTTATGATGATCAGAGGCGTCTTCTCTTGAAAGTAAAGAGATCTGGCAATCATTTGTATAAAATCCTTCTCGAAACAGCTCACTCAGCATGTTTGATGTCAAAGGCGGAGGAATCTACTTGGCTATGGCATACACGCTTTGGGCATGTGAATTTTCAGGCAATGGCGTGGATGTCATCAAAAGGAATGGCGGAGGGACTACCAGACCTGATACAACCAAAGAAGGTGTGTGTTGGGTGTTTAATGGCGAAGCAAACAAAGACGAGTTTTCCTCGACAAACAGAGTTTCGGGCGAAGAAAAGACTGGAGCTTATACACGGAGATCTTTGTGGACCGATTTCACCACCAACGGCTGGCGGAAATAGGTACTTTCTTCTCCTAGTAGATGATTTTAGTAGAGTAATGTGGACATATATGTTAAAAAACAAGGATGAAGCATTTGGTGCATTTAAGAAATTCAAAGCGTTTGCGGAAAAGGAATCCGGAGATAAAATTAAAGTTTTTCGCACAGATAGGGGAGGAGAATTCATGTCAAAAACTTTTGTTGAGTTCTGTCATGAGGCAGGCATCACACGACATTTCACCGCTCCATACTCCCCTCAACAAAACGGGGTTGTGGAGCGACGAAACCGGACTGTTGTTGCCATGACTCGTAGTTTTCTAAAGGAGATGAATTTGCCTTCAAATCTTTGGGGTGAAGCTGTGCGTCATTCAGTATATATATTGAACAGGTTGCCCACACGGTCCTTGTCAAATATGACTCCGTACGAAGCTTGGAGTGGTGATAAACCAAATGTTGCACATATTCGAGTGTTTGGTTGTGTGGCACACATGAAAGTGCCAAGTGTGCACACTGCCAAATTGGATGATAGAAGCAAAATCGTGGTCAATCTGGGTAAGGAAGAAGGAACCAAAGCCTACCGTTTACTTGATCCTGTTCATGGTACGATTCATGTCAGCCGTGACGTGATTTTTGAAGAAGGGAAAGCTTGGCAGTGGAAAACTCAAGGAACAGACTTGGAGTCTCCTGCAATCAATATTCGAGTTTCAGAATCTCATATGATGAACAGCCCTGGTGACAATACTAACGAAGAAGAAATTGTGTCTCCATAGTATAATGAAAATGATGATGTTCAGACTCCAGTGTCATCTGCAATCTCTGGCCAGTCTCATGCAACTGAAGATCTCACCAGCGATGAAAGTGCTCCACGAAAGTTTCGATCTTTGAACGACGTTTATGCTGATAGTGAAGAAGTGTTCCTCGATGAGGACATGTTACTGTTGGGGATGGAGGAACCAGCCAACTACAAGCAAGCACTGACTGACCCGGCGTGGACAGCAGCTATGAAAACAGAGATTGAGGCTATTGAACATAACAACACTTGGAATCTAGTGGAGTTACCACCTGGACACACACCAGTTGGACTGAAATGGGTATACAAACTAAAGAAAGACACCAGCGGAAATGTTATCAAACATAAGGCGCGCCTTGTGGCGAAAGGGTATGTTCAAAAACAAGGTGCTGATTATGACGAAGTGTTTGCTCCCGTTACTCGACTTGAGACGGTACGACTCTTACTGGCTTTGGCGGCTCGAAACGAGTGGGAGGTTCACCATCTTGATGTGAAATCAGCCTTTTTAAACGGTGAACTGCAAGAATTGGTGTTTGTCTCTCAGCCACCAGGTTTTGAAGTGAAGAATAAGGAACATCTGGTCTACCAGTTGGTGAAAGCTTTATACGGTCTTCATCAGGCACCAAGAGCATGGTATGCTCGTCTCAGCAAATATTTGGAGAAGCTTGGTTTTTGTAGGTGTTCGTATGAACAGGCTGTATACACAAAGAAAGAAGGATCAACAGTGCTAATCATCGGAGTATACGTTGATGATTTGTTGGTTACAGGCACCAGCGTTTCGAGTATCCAAAGATTTAAAAGGTAAATGGGGGAGGAATTTGATATGACAGACCTCGGTAAATTGTCTCATTATTTGGGTATGGAGGTCAATCAAAAACAAGGGTATATTGAACTTAAACAAGAGTCATATGCTAAGAAGTTGCTATTTCGAGCTGGGATGGCAGAGTGCAGGCCAACAAAGTATCTGATGGAGACGTCAATACAGTTGGATAAAGATGAAAAGGGTACAGCTGTTGATACTACTCAATTCAGGAGCATCGTGGGTGGGTTACGATATCTGGTTCATACTCGACCAGACATCGCATATGCGGTGGGAGTTGTGAGTCGATACATGGAACGACCCACGGTTCTTCACCAAGCAGCTGTTAAGAGGATTCTACGTTATATTAAAGGGACGACAAATTATGGTTTAATCTACTCAAAAGGAACTGGTAATCATTTGTTGGAAGGATACTCGGATAGTGATCTTGCTGGAAACACAGAAGATAGGAAAAGCACAGGTGCTATGGTGTTTTATCTGAATGAAAATTTAATTACGTGGGTTTCTCAGAAGCAGCGATGCGTGGCTCTATCTTCGTGCGAAGCTGAATTCATGGCAGCTACAGCTGCTGCGTGTCAAGCGGTTTGGTTGAAGAATTTGTTGGTTCAGATTACAGGAGTGAAACATGGTCCAGTAGTCATCTATGATGATAATAAATCAGCCATTGATCTTACAAAGAATCCGGTTTTCCATGGCAGGAGTAAGCATATCGATATTCGATATCATTTTATTCGTGAGTGCGTTGAACGTGGGGAGATTGAAGTTAAGTATGTGAATACGAATGAGCAGCGTGCTGATGTGCTTACAAAGGCCATGGCAACTGTGAAGTTCGAACAGATGAGAGTTTTGCTTGGGATTCAGAATCTGCAGAAACATGCTTAGATTAGGGGGAGCATGTTGGTATTTAATCATAGCATGTTTATTTATTTGAATAATAGTCAGCTTCCTGATTTGTAGGAGCTATGGCTTGGTCGGTGGTTTGTTTCTATTTATCAGGAGAGGTGGTAGTCAAGTGGAATTAGTGGCTAATTTATAGGAGAATAATCTGCTCGTATAATGTTTAGAATAGTATTAATATTTTCATTTTAGTATGTTAGTAAAGAGCATCAATACAATCAGTTTTGTTTTTGCCTTGCAATACTGTTTATTGTGTGTATATCTATTCTGGTTTCTACAATAACCCTCTGATTGTTCCCGACATCATGAGCACTATGGATCCTTTGTGATCCCTTATTACCACACCAATGCCCATGTTATTACCAGTAGGCAGCCTGTTAGGCAGAGCCACTGCATGCGTATTCACCTTCACAAAACTTCTCTTGGGGAAAACCAACTCCTCTCCATATCCAGAATAATTTGAAAATGTGAACTGACCAAGCTTATGTGAGATGTATATATTGAACTTTCCTTGGCCATATTAAATACCTTTTAGATTTCGCAAATGCAGTTGAACAGTTTATTAATTCAGCCTTTCAAATTCTGCACCAATAGCTTAAAAGTCCATCGTTAATTTTCCCTTAATATCCCACTAAAAATACTTTTAGATTTATTGTGGCCGTGTAAATAATGTCTTGATGGGCTCAAATACAAGCCCAAAGGCCCAACATTAAAACCAATATGTTATCGCTCCACTTTTTTCTTTTCCTTTCTTTGCTAATTCATCTGCCCCTCTAAGCTCATCTCTTTGAACAAATATGACTTTAAAACATTTACACGTAGGAACTTGTTTTGAGTAGGATTTTTAGTTTGAACATTTTAGTTTTTTTATTAATTATGAATAAAATTTACAAATTATTATGAGTTGAAATATCGGTTCAAAAAATATAGTGAATAACCAATAAATTACATTTATACACTAGAATATAATCAAAAAAACTAAATATGTACATATTAAACACTAAATCTGATTTACACAATTTAATATAATAATAAGAAACACTTTTTAACAAAGTTACTGTGCATGGCACGAATTTAAAGCTAGTTATTTAAAAGTAACCAAGAACCAAAGAGACTCTGTTGGTACGTTTTTTTCATGTAAGGTGTTCTTTTTTCTTTTTCTTTTTTCATGCAGCAGGAGAAGTTTTTTGTCCGTAGACGTTGGTGTTTCAATAAATTTAAAAATTTCAAAATGTTTTTTTTTTCTGAAAAATGTTTTACCGATTTTGACTTTTAATATCTGATTAAAAAAATTAAAAATAATATATTTTATTACAAATAAGACTAATATATTTAATAGGGAGATTTTTGCGTTAATTTATTGTGTCCTCCATTTTTGTACTTGCTATTCCATTTTTGTACTTGCTATTAGACTTGACAATTCAGATATTCGATTTAGTTTTGGATTGGATCAATCTCGGATAGGATCAACTTTCAATTATGATATATTTGGGTATAGCTCGGATCGGATCAGACCTGATTCGGTTCAGGTCTAATTTTGATTAAAATCGGATGAAATTTGGATTAAAATCGGATCAATTTGGTTCAGATCAAATTCGATTCGGATCTTTTCAGATCATTACTCATTCATTTTTTTACTCCCTCCGTCCCAAAAGGAAGTTAACATTTGGAAGAGAAGGCTCGGCACGCATTTTAAGACTCCTTTTGTTATGGATTAAAAAACGTGCTTTGTGAATTTAATGCTAGGATTAATGAGCTTCGAGCTTTAATGGCTGCACTCGTGTTTCCGCACTAAATTGGTCCTCACAAGATGCCTACGTATCTCAAATCGTTATTGAGAATCAAGCCAAAGACGTAGTTCTTGGGGTGCCTTTGTGGCTTGTTGCGCATTCGAGGCGTTGTGACGTATGGAGCTGTGCCCAAAACGTAGTTCTGATTGTAGGATCAGGGTCCTTATATAGGCGTCTAGAGCCTAGTATTTATGGTATGTTTAGGAGTCTTAGCGAATAAGTCTCCTTTTTGATATTGGATAAACATTGTATTTCTTGCAGGATAAGTCTTTTCCTTTTTGATAAAGGCTATGACTCATTAATTGCCTTTAATTGGGATTCCGGATCCTTCTTTGATGAATTTACCATATTTTGGACTCTTTTTATGAGCTGTATATTTTCCCTATTTATTAATTACGAAATTAATAAATAATCTGGGTTTTGGGCCTTAAATACTTGGCCTTTCCAAAGAATCAGCAATTATATTTCTATAATTACTTTTCTATCCATATCATTTGCCCCCCCAACTTCTAGGAAAATCTCCTTAGGGTTTTCGTAGAAGTTATAACGTGTTTTTCCTCAAAATTTTCCATTTTTAAGGGCATTTTTGACCTCAAATTAGGTCATTTTTCGACCAGGAATTCGACCTGGAAACAGTACAAATTCGACCAGGAATTCGACCTGGAAGCAGTGCAAATTCGACAAGGAATTCGACCAGAATCGATCCCAGGTCGAAGATTTCGACCTCAGTTTCCTAGTCTTTTTCGACCAGGATCGTTCGACCTCGATCTTCCTTCGTTCGACCTTGATCTTGTTCCCAGGTCGATGGGTTCGACCTCGAATCATAGGTCTTTTTCGACCTCGACTCAGTATGTTTTCGACCTGGAGCTGTCGACTTCGACTCGTAGGTCAATTTCGACCTGGATTTGTCGACTTCGTTTCCATGTGTTTTCGACCAGGATTTATGATTTCCTGGCTTTATTTTGGTACGAGGTCGTACAATACGACCTCGATTTCTTATGCATTTTCGATCTCGTTTGTTCGATCTCATCTCCGTGTTTCTTCGGCCTCGTTTTTCTAGGTCAAAGTAGACTTTATTTTCTGGGTCATTTTCGACCTCGTTTCCTTCTGTTTTTCGACCTTATTTTGGTGTGAGGTCGAGGGGTACGAACTCAATTTATAGTGTATTTTCGATCTCAGTCAATCGACCTCGACCTAGGGTCTTTTCGACCTCATTCTGTCAATTTTTTGACTTGCTTTTGGTGCGAAGTCGATGGACACGACCTCATTATCGTGTGTATTTTCGACTTGGGTCATGCGACCTCGATTTAGGGTCTTTTCGACCTCAAATCTTTAATTATTTCGCTTTGTTTGGGAGCGAGGTCGTTGGATACGACCTCGTTTTCTCCTATATTTTCGACCTTGGACATACGACTTTGTCTTAGGGTCATCTCGACCTCGGTCTTTTGCCTTGGTTTTATTCCAAGATTCATTTTTCTTGGGCCTTAATTAGTCCATTTTAATTTGGACTTAAATCTTTCCAGCCATGGGCCTTAACGGGCCTTATTTGATTTGGGCTTTTGCCTTTGTAATCCTTAAATGGATTTCACGGGCCTTACTGGCTATAGACGGTTGCCCTTCCTTAACCGGTAGGGTTTCCAGTCATCTTGTCTATATAAGAGTGATTTTTCACTATTTTCTTCACTTCATACTTCTTTTTTTCCGAAAATTTCTCTCTAGTCTTCTTAGCTTTTCTCTCTTTTATTCTGTGGTAAGGCGATTCCCGGTGAGCTTTTGTACGGTGGTGTTCTTCTTTTTCTGGGATCAATCTTCATCCCTCGAAGATTTCTGGGTTTTCACCTTCATCCCTTGAAAATTTCTGGGTTTCTTTGAAGATTCTGGGTTTAAAATGGCCGATCGCGCTTCCCAACGTCTATGAAGTTATACCGGTCTTTTTCGAGACTTGGGGTCTTTTTATCCCTTACCTGGGACTTACTACCCTTTTTTGGGGATTTTAATATACACTAGTGTTTTACGAGTATCGTCTTGGTGTAAAGTGTGGAGCGACCTACACATTTACGACGATTTTGCCTTATTCGAGGCTAACTTGACATTTGCATAAGCCTTTTATGTCTTATACCGTCTTGTTTTGGCTTCAAGCCTTTCATTGAGCATATCGAATGATGGGGTTTGGACTGAATGTCTTAGGTTTCTGGGGTTTCAACCCTTCATTTGCTTTCTAGGAAGCTCATGATTTCATCGAACCTTATTTCTATTTATCCTAGTAGTGAGTCCAATCAGGACACACTTTAAACATAATAGACTTTCAGATTTGAGGCATGCCAAGTCCTTGGCACCTCATTCCCTTCGAGGGTTTCTAGCTTGTACGAGCCTCGACCAAATACGTTCTTGACGCGATATGGTCCTTCCCAATTTGGGGCCAACTTGCCTTTTTGTCCAACTCCGGATACTTCAATCTTTCTGAGAACCAAGTCTCCTTGACGAAAGAACCTTTCTTTAACCCTTAGGTTGTAGTAGAAAGAGGCTTTCTTTTGATGTTCAACTATCTTGGCGTTTGCTTCATCTCTAACTTCGTCAATTAGATCCAAAGCTAGCCTCAAGCCTTCTTTATTTTCTTCTGGTTCATAAGCCTCAACTCTTGGGGAGGTGTGAGTAATCTTCTCCGGGACCACTGCCTCTGCTCCATAAGCCAATAGAAATGGAGTTGCCCCGGTGGTGACTTTACAAGTAGTACGATATGCCCAAAGTATGGGGAGTAATTCGTCTACCCATGTGTTTCTGGAGCGTTCAACTCTTTTCTTCAGTCCGTCCAGGATAATTCGATTTGCAACCTCAGCTTGCCCATTAGCTTGAGGATGGGCAACAGAAGTGAAGCGCAACTTGATATCATTCTCATCACAATACTTTTTGAACTCATTGTTGTTAAACTGAGTTCCATTGTCCGTGACCAGGACTCGTGGAATTCCATATCTGCATATCACATTTTCCCAGAAAAATTGCATTACTTGCTTGGTGGTTATCTTGGCTAAGGGCTTAGCCTCAATCCACTTGGTGAAGTAGTCGATTGCTACTATCAAGATCTTTCTTTGAGCACTTGCCATTGGAAATGGCCCGAGTATATCCATTCCCCACATGGCAAAGGGGATAGGTGAGTTAATGGATGTCATCATCTCTGGTGGTTGTCTAACCACAGGTGCATGTTTCTGGCACCGTTCACATTTCTTCACATAGCTTTTAGCATCAGCAAGTATGCTTGACCAATAGAAACCTAGACGGGTGACTTTATGAGCAAGGGCTCTGCCCCCCAAGTGTTGCCCACAGATTCCTTCATGCACTTCCTTTAGGGCCAATTCTGCCTCTTGGGGTTTCAAACATTTCAGATATGGAATGGTGAAAGACTTCTTGTATAGGAGCCCCTCAATCAGGGTATACCTTAGTGCTCTGACGTATAGCTTTCGTGCTTCTGAGGTGTCATTGGGTAACCACCCAGTTTCCAGATGAGCCTTGCTGGGATCTATCCAACAACTAGCAATATCAATGGGTGCTACCAACTTTCCGTTGATGCTTGGGGTCCTCAGGACTTGGAAGTATACACTCCCTGCATAGTTTTCCATTTCGGAAGAAGCAAATTTAGACAAGGCATCAACCTTCATGTTTTCTTCCCTTGGAATGTGCTCTACATAGCATTCGTCGAACTGAGTCATGATGGCCTTGACAAGTTTCAAATACTTGGCCATGACTTCATCTCTGGCCTCAAATTCCCCATTTACTTGGGAAACCACTAGCCTCGAATCTCCACATACTTTCAGAGTTTTAACTCTCAAGGCTCCAGCCAGCCCTAAGCCAGCTATCAGAGCTTCATACTCGGCCTCATTGTTTGTCGTTGGGAAATCAAGTTTTAGTGCATACTCTATGAGGAATCCATCAGGACTTTGTAGCACTAAACCGGCTCTACTTGATTTTGTTTTTGATGCTCCATCAAAATACAGCACCCAATATTCTTTGAAATCCATCTCTTGATCTTTCTCATCCTCCACTATTACTTCCTGCCCCCCGACTTCTTGGTTGTCAATGGTACATTCAACCATGAAGTCAGCAAGTGCTTGAGCTTTTATGGCCGTTCGAGGCTTATACTTGATGTCAAATTCACCCAATTCAATGGCCCATTTGATCAACCTTCCACTAACTTGAGGGCTATGCAAGATGTTTCTTAGAGGTTGATCAGTCAAGACCTCTATTTTGTGAGCCTGGAAGTACGGGCGTAGCTTTCTTGAGGCCATTACCAAGGCTAAGGCAAACTTCTCAATCGTTGAGTAGTTTATTTCTGCCCCATGTAGAATCTTACTCACATAGTAGATAGGTTTCTGAACCTTCAATTCTTCTTTTACCAAAACGGCTCCAAGGGCTGTGCTAGAAACCGCCAAGTACAAATAGAGAATTTCCCCTGGCTTGGGCTTTGCCAATAGTGGTGCCTCAGCCATGTATTTCTTCAGGGCCTCAAAGGCCTTTTGGCTCTCCGTTGTCCATTCAAAATTTTTCACGTTCTTGAGTGCTTTGAAGAAAGATAAGCACTTCTCTCCTGACTTGGAGATAAATCTTCCCAATGCTGCCACTCTTCTCGTTAGTTTTTGGACATCCTTGACAGTCTTTGGTGGTTCCATGTCTAAAATTGCTTTGATTTTGTCGGGATTGGCCTCGATTCCTCTCTTGGAAACAGTTAGGCCTAAAAACTTTCCCGAGCCTACACCAAAGGCACACTTAGCTGGATTCAACATCATCTTGTGGTGCCTTAGCACTTCAAATGCCTCTCGGAGGTGCTCAATGTGATCGGCCTTATCGAGGCTCTTGACTAACATGTCATATACGTAGACCTCCATGGTTTTTCCAATTAGGTGTCCAAAAATTTTGTTCACCAATCTTTGGTAGGTTGCCCCTGCATTCTTAAGTCCAAATGCCATGACTAGATAACAGAAAACACCAAAGTCAGTGATGAATGATACCTTGGAGATGTCATCCTTGTGCATTTTGATTTGGTTGTATCCACTGAAGCCATCCATGAAGCTGAGCATCTCGTGTCCAGCTGTAGGATTTATTAATGCATCAATCCTTGGTAAGGGAAAACAATCCTTAGGACATGCATCATTCAAGTCAGTGAAGTCTACACATATCCTCCATTTTCCATTGGCCTTTTTGACCATTACGGGGTTAGCCAACCATTCCGGGAATTGTATCTCTTCAATGAATCCAGCCTCTAGATGTTTTTCAACTTCTTGTTTAATGGCCTCTTGCCTTTCTGGAGCAAAATTTCTCTTCTTTTGTTTCACTATCTTCCTTTCTGGATCCACATTCAATTTGTGGGTTATCAATTGGGGGTCAATCCCTGGCATATCGGCTGCTGTCCAAGCAAAAACGTCATTGTTCTCTTGAAGAAAAGACGTGAGTTTGCTCTTCAATGGCTCGGGTAGTAGTGCCCCAACATAAGTCACCTTCTCTGGTTCACCTGGGACTAAGAGAATTGGGATCAAGTCCTCGGCTGGTTTCCCTCTTCTGTCCTCATTGTCGTTTGTATTCATGTCTTCAATGGGGAGAACCTGCCCCCCGATTCCATCAGGCCTTAACGCGGCTACATAACAACTTCTAGCCATCTTTTGGTCTCCCCGTTCTCCAATCTCATTCCTTGTTGGGAACTTGATTTTCAGATGATAAGATGAGGCAACAACCTTAAACGCATGAAGACCAGTCCTTCCAAGGATCGCGTTATAGGTTGAATTTGCCTTGATGACTACAAAGTTCAGCATCTGAGTAGATGTATTCATTCCTTGTCCCATGGTCATTGGGAGTTGAATGGTGCCTTCCACCTTTGACTCCACTCCATTGAATCCATATATGGGCATATTCGAGGGCGTTAACTGAGAATCAGTGTAACCCATCTTGATAAATGCATCGTGGAACAAGATATCCACCGAAGCTCCATTGTCAACTAAGACTCTCTTTGTTTCGGAGTTGCCTATCGAGACTTCTGTTCTGGCACGTTTTGGTGCTTCTCCAACCACGGTCATTACTTCTCGGGCATAAGCCTTCATTGAGTTTCGGGAGGGACCAACATCGGTTGGTCCTCCGAATATCATGTTGATGACTGGCCCTCGAGGCTTAGGGTTACGATCTTGGTCGTTGTCCCTTCTTTCATAATCTTTCCTTTCATAGTTGCCTCCATGGCTTCCTTGATTTCCATCCTTGGTGAATTTGCTGAGTTTCCCTCTCCGTATCAGAAACTCAATTTCATCTTTCAACTGCCTACAATTGTCGGTGTCATGACCAACTTCTTTGTGAAACCGACAATATCGGTTTTGGTTCCGTTTGGATAGGTCAGCCCTCATTGGCTTTGGCCATTTGATATCCTCATCCTTTGCAATCTCCATCAGAATCTGACTCCTGGGAGTATTCAATCTTGCATATTCTGTAAATTTTGGGCCAAAGTTGTTTCTCCTTGGTGGGGAATCAGATCCTTTGATGTTCTAGGAAATTTTTCCTTAACATCATATTCTCGAGTTTCCTTCCTTTTCTTTGAGCCTCCACTTCCCTCAGCAGTGGGTTCATATTTTCTCATACTTTCTTCTGCTTTGATGTACTTGTCGGCTCTGTCTTGGAGCATCAACATGCTTTCTGGTGGATGTTTTGCCAGTGATCTCCTGAAGTGATCATCAGTAGTTTCTTGTTGTAGGGCTATCATAGCCACTTTGTCTTCCAAGTCTGGGACCTTAATAGCCTCTCTAGTGAATCGATTGATGAAGTCCCTCAAGGCTTCAGTTTTTCCTTGCTTAATTCCCATGAGGGACGCAGAGCTTTTCTCATGTAGCCTCCCACTAATGAATTGGTTGATGAATGCCTTGCTCAATTCTTTGAAAGACCCAATAGAATTGGGAGGCAATCGGCTATACCAACGTTGCGCCATGTCTGCCAAGGTTTGTGGAAACGCCCTACACTTGACCGCATCGTTGGTCGGCTGCAATAGCAGTGCGTTGGAGAAGGTTCTTACATGATTTGCGGGATCTCCCGTTCCATCATAAGCCTTGATCGTTGGCATCTTGAATTTTCTGGAGATGCTGGTTTTCATGATGTCTTGGGTGAAAGGCGGTGTTGGATCATTAGGATCTCCTAAGGGCAACAAGACAGTGGGATCACCCTTTGGGGCTTCAGCCCTCTTGCTTCTTCTAGGTGCCGGATCCAAATTGATTATCGGGACTCCCCCCGCTCCTTGATTTTGTGTCCTTGTGGCATCCTCTTTTGCCAATAAATTTTTGAGCCTTGCAGCCTCGGCTTCAAGGGACACAAGTTTTTCCTTAGTAGTTTCTCGATTGGTTTGGGAGGAACGTCTCCTTCTTGGGGCAACATCACTCTCATCTCCTGTTGAGTAATTCTCATCCTCGGTGTAGGGACCTGAGTAGTCTTGAAAAGGGGTTCACTGATTTTGGGGTCCCAGACCTTGAATATATGGGGGCACATAGGCCTCGTGATAGATGGGGTTGGCGCCACTACTGCCCATCGGGGGTCGAGGTGGCATACCATAAGTTGGCATACCGAGAGTTTGGGTAGTATATTGGGGGAGATCCGTGGTGTGAAGTTGGAGACCACGTGGTGCGTTTGCAAGCAACGAAGTGGTTATGATTGGTTGCTGGAGAGTGGTCTCTGGTGGATCTCGTCCATGAACAACCATTTGTAGGGGATTCGTCCCTTCAGCAGTAATCGGGACTTCCGGTCCTTGAGTGGTGGTGATGGGGGCATCTGCCCCTTCAGTGCCAGTGATTGGCGGAGGTTGGCTCCCCTGAGTTTCTGTTGTAGAAGTAAGAGGAAGTCCATCAGAAGTTTGAGGACCTCGAGTTGTTCTTCGTGTGTTTGCCATGGTTGATGTTGTCTTCCCACAGACGGCGCCAAATGTTATGGATTAAAAAACGTGCTTTGTGAATTTAATGCTAGGATTAATGAGCTTCGAGCTTTAATGGCTGCACTCGTGTTTCCGGACTAAATTGGTCCTCACAAGATGCCTACGTATCTCAAATCGTTATTGAGAATCAAGCCAAAGACGTAGTTCTTGGGGTGCCTTTGTGGCTTGTTGCGCATTCGAGGCGTTGTGACGTATGGAGCTGTGCCCAAAACGTAGTTCTGATTGTAGGATCAGGGTCCTTATATAGGCGTCTAGAGCCTAGTATTTATGGTATGTTTAGGAGTCTTAGCGAATAAGTCTCCTTTTTGATATTGGATAAACATTGTATTTCTTGCAGGATAAGTCTTTTCCTTTTTGATAAAGGCTATGACTCATTAATTGCCTTTAATTGGGATTCCGGATCCTTCTTTGATGAATTTACCATATTTTGGACTCTTTTTATGAGCTGTATATTTTCCCTATTTATTAATTACGAAATTAATAAATAATCTGGGTTTTGGGCCTTAAATACTTGGCCTTTCCAAAGAATCAGCAATTATATTTCTATAATTACTTTTCTATCCATATCACCTTTAAACTATAGTTTCATTAATTGTTTTAAATTTTCTTTTTGTGAATAAAAATTAAATGTTTGGATTTTTATTCAAAAAAGAAAATTTTAAAAATAAATAATGAAACTATATTTTATAGGAGCCTTAAAATGCGTGCCGACCCCTCCATCTCAAATGTTAACAAATGGATGGGACGGAGGGAGTAATTTGTAAAACTTTAAAAAATATCTTATTATTAAATATATTATTTTTAATATAAAATAATGTACTTTTCCAAAAGGATTGATCAAGTGTCTATGTTATTTTTGACATGAAATTATTTTAAATATGAATTTTTCTTATAAATAGATTAGTTTATTGAATTAAAAGTGACTTAATATATATGGATTATGATCTGTAAAAATTATAACTCGACTAAAATTGAATTTACTATTTGTTTAGTTCGGATTTAAATTGGATCGAATCATATTCAGTTCGGATAATTTATTATTCGGTTATGATTGGTTTTGGATCATAATCGGATCGAATTATTTTTGGTTAAATTTTCGGTTCGGATAATTTTTGGATCGGTTCAAATCGATTTTCGAATCATTATCGGATTGACTAATTCAGATACAAAATCGAATTCAATTCTATAAATTTCAGTTCAATTCGATTCTTCGGATTTGAACCCATTTTGCCGAGTCTACATGGTATTGTGCCTAAATAACGTTAATTTATCACATATACGATCATTAATTGAAACATCACCTAAACACGGATGATAGAAGATAACGGATAAAGAAATTAAGTACATACTTCTTAACCAAGTATTAAATTATTAATAAAACGTAAATCATAATGATAATATTTACTCTCATATCTCAGATATTTTTTAAAAATAAATGGCAACGTTTGACAACCATCGTTACATTCTGTATTTCGTTCTTTTATTAAACTAAGAGCATCAACTGGATATGTAAATGATTGGATAAAATTATAAGTTGACTATAATTTTAACCAACGATTTTCAATGATAGTAACTCCACTATTTATACAAATTACTAGAAAATAACTCGTGCGAAGTACGGACCGAGTGATTTTTTTTGAAAATTTATTTTATTTATAATATTTTTTAATTAATATTATCAATTATGTTATTTTCAATTTTGAATTAAAATTGTTTATAATTACATTATTTTTTCATGAAATTAGTTAATGAATTTTACAAATATTTTGCTCTTGAAAATAGTATTATTATTCAGTTAATTATAAAAACTTTATATGTTACCCCTTTACAACATAACAGAATCTCAATGAACTGTAGAGTAGTATCAACTGAATTGTTAATGGTAGATTATTTATATTTCAGTATCGAAAGCAAAATCATTTTAAAATCTAAAACACCAACTTGTGTATAGATCCCAAAGATTCTCATCCAAATGAATTTCTTTATTTTCAGCAACAAATTTCTATTATATAAAAAACGTAAGAGATTAATAGTTATAATTTTTAAATAATTATATATATATATATATATATAATAAGATCTTGTTTGATGTAATCATTTTATTCCAGCAGATCTTTTAACTTCCAATTTTGAAAGTGTAGCTATAAGGGATAATTACAAGGGCAATAACAAATTACACAAATGTAGTATACACTATGTATATATACATATAATTACAATTTTGTTTATTCAACCTGAAATAAGATCTATAAGATTTTCATCTAGTTGATTTTCTTTATTTCTAGAAATAACTTTTTTTATTATATAGAAAACGTAATTAAAATCAAATTAATTTTAAAACTGAAACACTAACTTGTATATAGATCCAAATGATTCCCATTTAATTTAATTTTTTTATTTCCATAAACAAATTTCTGTTATATAGAAACGTAAAAGGTCATTAGTTGAATTGAAATATTATATAAAATTAAACAAAAAAAACTTCGTTACCAATACATGTGTCATATATTTTTTGCGATGTTTCTCATTATGTTTATTCTACTACTCAATAGTTTAAGAATCTCTTGTTTGACGATATCTTTCTCTTTTCGACAAATCTTTACAATTCCAATTTTGAAGACGTGACTGTAAGGGATAATTATAAGGGGACTAAGAAATCGGTCAAATACAGTGTAAACTATGTATATATAATTAAAATTTTGTATATACAATATGGGCTAAAATTTAGAAGATTGTCATCCAGTTGAGTTTCTTTATTTCTAGAAATAACTTTTTATTTATACATAAAACACAAGAGATCATTATCTGAATCGAATAATTCTAAAAATTAAGGAACCAGAAACTTTTGATAATAATACATGGGACATAATTTTTTTTGTGAATTTAATCATTACGTTCATCTCACTGCTCAATAGTTTCAGAATCTCTTGTTTGACGATATCTTTTTTTGTATGGATACCTTTTGTCTTCCAATTATAAAGACATAACTAGAAGGAAAAAATATAGGTGACTAAGAAATTAGCTCAATATCGTACAAAGTATGAACGATTTAAATATTGTAAACATATTCATGAATTAACTAACCGTACATGAGATAAATAGTTAAATTCATTTGGGACTATTTAAATATAATAAAGCTAGTCATGAATAAAGAATAAATGTAACAGGACAAATATAATTGAATTCAATTTATGTCGTTGTGATTGGTGATGTAAATATTCGAACATTTTCTATGAAATTGATTCACATGTAGATGGGAACAACTTGGTATGCTGAAAAATGAATTTACCTTTACACAACTTACACAACTTGTACTAACAAAAACTTGGCATGCTGAAAAGTTAATTTACCTGTCCACAACTTGTATTTGATTAGTAACTTTTTTTGTACTTTGGTGATGAACAATGATCACTTCATCGATAATAACGACGTACAATCATATTCGTTGGTGTTTCATATTTTTAGTTAGTACAATAAAAATAAAAAGTTTAGATGACCTAACTATAAACTACACGTACTATAATTTGCTAATGTTGTGATCTTATTGGATATCTATTACATGATATAATATAATAATATAATATATTTTGGTACAATAATAATGTAATTTAATAACAATGTAATATATTCGTACAATAACAATATAATTAATTGTAGATTTAGATTAGATTATTATTAAAAACAACGTAGAATTTTACGTGAAATAAGTGTTTAGGGTACAATAACAATATAATTTATTTAAGATTAGATAATTTTTTTTTTAATTTCAAGACAACATAGAATTAGTTTTTCTTAAAAAAATTAGAATTTTACATGAAATAGGAGTTTAGAGTACAATAATAATATAATCTATTTAGATTAGATAGTTATAATTTATTTTTAAAATAACATAAAATTCTACAATAATATATAATATATGAGTCGAACATTGAAGTATCAAGTGCAGTAAATTTATACTTTCAAAAAAAACTTGATACAAATGTTTAAATTTTATGGCTTAGTTATCCATTTTATGTGATCACAGCTAATATTGACATATGTATATCAATGTTAATATATGAGTCGAACGTTGAAGTAGCAAGTGTGTAGTAAATTTATACTTTCAAAAAAAACTTGATACAAATGTTTAAATTTTACGGCTTAACTATCCATTGTATGTGATCACAGATAATATTGACATATGTATATCAATGTTATGACAATAGCAAATAAGTGACAAAGAAAAAAGGTAACCTTTTATCATGCAGACTTTTAATTGCTTGTATGTGCAAGACGAAAAGTCAAAAATAAAATATTATTTTTTGTAAGACGAAAAAATAATAATAGAATTGTTAGAAGATTGGTGAAAGTAGAGTATTGAATAAAACAAAAATAATTTAAAAATAATATAAAGTTCTACTACATGAAATAGGAGTTTAGGATATAATAATTATAATACATGAAATAGGAGTTTAGGATATAATATAATCTATTTTAAATTAGATAATTATATATTTTTTTTAAAGATAAATTAGGGATGAAACCAAAAAAAGTGCGAACCGTACCATATTAAAAAAGGGTTTCGCTTATTAATAAAAGTTATATAAAAGATGCCACATAGCATTCATACAATGTAGTTGACATACACATACAGATGGCTCAAACAAAATAGGCTGAATGAACAAGCATCACCTGGCTGTTGACAACTCAACTTCTTGTCCTCTCTTAAACAGCACATTCATGTTTCTAGAGTTGAACTCGGATCATTGTACTGCATAACTTGTTATTCAGCACTTCCATTTACCCAAAAATATATTGGTCTAAGCCGAGGTTAGCTAGCAATGGGTGGGTTGGAATACAGAAGATGGGTTGTAATAAGTTTGAACTGACATACAATAGTAATTGATGTAATTCAAGAACTTGATCATCAAATCCAGTACGTAATCTGCTCAGCTGGGTTCAAAAAGGAGTAGATAAATAATATGTTACGATATAAATAGAAGTTTGCTACATATTGTTCAACACTTCCATATCCCATGTCGCATATTTAGGTATATATATTAGTACCATATACACAAAACACTTAAGACATTAAAGCCATTATAGTTTTTCAAGCAGCAAAACAGCCGAGATGGCATGGATTGAAAATAGGCTGATCAAGACTGAGTTCCAGCTCGTTCCTTCGTGGTCCATCAGATGCTTCCCCATGGTAAGGGCCACTGCTTGTTTATACCACAAAAGTTGTCAACAATGTAAGATTATTGACTAAAATTCGAAGTGATTGTAATTCGATAATCTTAGTTTAAAAAAAGACTCCTTTGAAGTAAAAAAAAAAAACAAAATGTGTACCTGTTGTATAGACCAGGAAATGTCTGTGTTATGAGGAAGGAAGTTGTGTTAACAGCGTCAGGGTTTTGCTGCTCCCATTGAGCCTGTTGTGTCATTGCCTTCTCCTTTTCTTTGATCTGTTTGTACGTTAATAATGAACCGTACACAGAATTAAACTTGTTGCTTAATTGATATATCTATTGTGATCTCCGTAATCCTGAACGGTTCTTATAAACCCAAATGTTTAGTGATGGATCGGTATTTCGTTACATAAGAATATACAAAGCAGTTTTTACCTTCTTTGCAAGCATGCTATTTTGATCATGTATAGCCCTCTCCTGTCACACATGAACAACAAGTTTGTGTCATCGAACGTTTTTATTATCTCAACTAATTAACATTTCACCATTTGGCTAATAACAAGTAATGATGCATCAGATACCGAGCTAAAATTGTCTTAAATGGCATGATCTATTTTTCTTAGGACTCCCGAAAACTTATCTATCGGATTTTTTTGACATCTAACATTTCCACAGTTGCACGACTTATTCTACATAAGAGTATAATATAACATATAGGTTTTTTTTCAATGTCCCGATGCACTTTCATCACCTCTTTCCTAGCTATGTTGAACACTCGAACTCAATTGTTCTACTCAACAAAATGCAAAATAATAAACAAACCTTTTTCTGTAGCTCGGAAATGGACTCGTACATGAGTTGGTTCTGCAATATCAGAAGAGATACTATTACTTACAAACAGCAAAAAAGCTACCTAAGAAACACATTAAGTAGTTTCATTCAAAATATTAGGGCTTACTTTCTTTGATCGGATGTGTTTCAGAGCAGTATCGAGTTGTTGCTCCAAATTTTGCAACTCTTTTAAACTCAGTGAGTTCAGATCCTCTCCCATGTAGTGCCTGCGTAAAATGTCCAGACATGATTTTTAAATTAGTGTTATCAAATACACTCAACAGACTGGAGCAGTTGTATAAGCTCATTTCCTGCAGATTTTTGCATTATTTAATTAATTACGTACCTCTGATTTCTCTGTAAGATCTCGATTCTAGACTTGAGTTTGCTGTACTCAAGACTCCAGTTTGCCTGGTACAAGAAATTAGTATTCATATATAAAGAATGAACGTCAAATCTTCTTTTATTTATTGTAGTACATTTGCAATAGATAAATAATATAAGGCTCTACTACATACAGATGAGTCAGGATCATTTGCAACAAGCTGTCTCTCAGCATAAGAATATCTTTCATATCTTTCCAGGATGTTCTCCATGCTGTACAAGAGTTCATATACAGTTAGTTTCTGATCAACATCTTAAAGATATAATCTTTGCCTAGTTCCAAGTAAGAGTTTAAAGCCAACGAAAATTAGATTGATTCAATGTTATAAAAAGCGGGAATCATACTTAATCAAATGATCTTATTTCAGGTAAATCCATTCAACATTTCAAACTGACAAAGTGGAAACGACACTTGTGACTTGTGAATCTTTATGTATCTAATATAGTACAACATATATGAATATTCCTGTGTTTGCAGGATGCAAGGTTGTACAAAATTCTGGAGATCAATCCAAAGTGAATTGGGAAGGAATAATCAGTTTTGTTTTGTATACGTTTGAATTACAAAAAGTAGTCTTGGTTTTTAGTTAATTTCAGCTAAACAGGGTAACATAAAATCTAGTACAAATATTTAGACATTTAGAACAATCCACTGCAAGAATATACATGTTAGATCATAAAAAATGCAAAAATGAAAAGAAAAAAAAAAGACCCTAATCTTGCAAGTAAGACAATAAATTTAATTCAACCAAACATGTATATCATTCGAGAGTAAATACCGACACACATTAAGTAGGAATTAAGAAGGTGAGATGTAGGAAAAAGGAAAAGAAGTATATCATGTATGTGTGTATACAATGTAATAGTACAGCTTGTCACCTAGTATGAGACTTGTGTTCAATTTTCCATGTGTACTACGTTGTACAAAAACAATGAGCTCATCGAACTCCGAGTCGAGATCTAGGAACTAGGTAAAAAATTGTACTTTCTCATGGTTAGTCATCAACTAAATAATGTGTAATCACTTGTTTCTTGTGTCAATTTCGGTTAAGCTAAATATGTAAATTTAGTTAAGCTAAATATGTATCTCATTTATAAATACGGTATAGTGCTACTAATCGATGAGGTTTGAAATAGATCGAGAAGGTAAGATGTACACAGAACTTCATTCACAATATTTCGAGGAAAACACATATAATGTACAAGTTTTTACATGAAGAAAATATTACATCAACTGCAAAAAAGAAAAGCAAACAGAGATATTACATATACGTGTAAGCGTAATCCATATCATGCCTTGAGGAATCTATGTAGTAGTACACCATGTCATCTATCTATATATATATATATATATATGAGACTCGGCTTACACAAACACGCCGGACTGAATTTTGCTCAATTTTCTATGCGGACTACGTTGTACAAAAACAATAAGCTCATCGATATCCGAGACTACAATTAGGATCTAGCTAAATAATTGTACTCTCTCTTGGTTCGCCATCAACTAAATGGGTAATTACTCGTTATATAAATCAAGTTTTGTCGATCTCAATATAGGTTTGCAGCAGTTTGCTAAAAAATATATAAGCATCTCATCGCTAAATAACATTTTCTGTAGTAGATAATTTTATTCATTATCGTCAGAAAATATCGATAAAAAGAATTAACTTAAGAACATGATTTATTTCTCGAGTCTACCTTAATTTTGTAATTAGTATTTCGAACATGAAAAAATGTGTCCGACTATTTTAAAGGCAAAAATCTCTCGCCAAAATCGATTCAAGTAGAAATGTATTAGATCTTTCAACAATAGATCAGTTAGACACCCGACGTACACACACTCACACACATATAAAATCTTGAACAAGATCAACTCTTTAGGCTAAAGTTACGTTTATGAACATACACAACAACAAAGATTTATTTAGCTTATAATTTAGATTAACTAAAGTTAAATTTACATTAACATTATCTGGATTTTATTTAAGAACTCTTCTGTTATTAGTAACTACATGTAGATCCACTGAAACAGCTAAATTAGTTTATCCATCAAAATCAAAAGACTGTTGTTAACCCTAGCAGCTACTTCAACAAACAAAATATGCAAGACGAGATCTCTGTAAAAAGACATAGTAGGTTATAGGAATAAGAAACTCATTTGTAAATCTATTGTTATGAAGCTTATGAAATGTCGAAAACATTTAGAAAGCATAAGCATAAGAACAGAGGAGAAAATATATCGAGATGAGAACGAATCGATGAGTACGTACGATAAATCAGAGGAATACTCGAACAGCTTGCCCTTGGTAGAGAAGACAATAAGAGCAACCTCAGCATCACAAAGAACAGAGATCTCATGAGCTTTCTTGACAAGCCCACCTCTCCTCTTTGAGAATGTCACTTGTCTGTTGATCTTGTTCTCTATTTTCTTCAACTGCACTTTTCCTCTCCCCATATCTTTCTTGCCTTCTGATCTCACAACCAGTTTTCAACAAAACATTCAAATTAGTAACAAATTTATGAAATTCTAGCAGATTCATAAAGGAAAATTTGTACAAAATTAAGGATATATATTTTACCTACACTGGATAGGGAGAATATGAGTTTAGGAAAGTGTGTGGGAATGCAAACAAAAGCTCTCTCTAAATAGCTAGATTTTTTTAGGAAACCAACAGCACAGTACACTCTTGTAAATTTTTAAAAATTGTACTATGAATATCACTGTTTCCGCAATAATAGCATTAGACTTTTTTTCATGTAAGATTAGTGGTGTTATTCCAGTGGAGGGATGCTAAATGTTGTATAGTTGGATGGCAACAACTGATAAGGTACGTATAGATAAAAATGGATGAACATCATGCCTCTGTGGGGTGTAGGGATTAAAGATGTTTGTGCCTAAATGTTGTGGTGTAAAATATATTTATAACAAAAATAATAATTTAGCAACTTTGTATTTTTATTAAGAGCTTGGACTTGGGTAAGATTTGGAGTTTATTTCCTATTTTAAGGGAATTCCCACCCATTCAGGATCGTCAATCCATTATTTTGTTAATCCATTGATGAAGCTCATTACAATATAAGAAAAATTAATTATATTATTTTTTTATGCGGCAGTATAAAGCAAAATATTTAATTTATCCAGCGAATCAATAAATTAATTAACTTTTATTAATGCATATGATGTTTTTATCCATCAACCAATTTGATGGTCATCAACACGTCAATAATTCCATCTATCCGTCAATTTTATTACGAATCAATTATTTTAAAGTATTGGTACATATGCTCTAACAATTCATGACTTGAGTTTTGATTTGACTCATTTTCTCTTGCGACTTTGTTTGTTGAGGTGTATAAATTCCAATTCGCCAACTCTCCAATTTTGAATTTAAGACCCATATATATTTATAAAAGCAGTACAACATCAAGTCATGGGACCCAACTAGGTCAGGAGTAATAAAACTGTAAAAGAGAGAAACTAGCTAGGGTTACAGTCTTGGTAGATGGAAAGTAATAAAGACAGGTGTAGTATTACGGGGGTTGAGAAAAATCACAGGTTTGCGGGTTTTTAAGAATGTGTTGTCTACTTATGATTGGGTGGAGTTACTGTAGGTTCGTTAGTGTCTGCTGGGTATGAACCAGACGTCGGTTTTTACTCAAATATCCGTACATTTTCTTACCTTTGGTGACGCCTGACGGAGTACGTAAATTTCTAACTTGTCTTTTCTTTTCCCATGCACTGTTCAGCGGCGCCCCATGGTTATCATACTACTACTAGCCAAGCTGACCACCAAGTGTGTGTAGATGTTACACGAAAATCAAAAATCGGCCTAAGTGATTAATAGTCCGAATAGGTCGAGGTCGATCCCACTCCAACATAATTTAATACGTAACACGCATCAATAATCCCGCTAATTTTTCATATAAATAAAATCAAAAATTACCTTTTTTCTTGGAAAACATACAACGTTAAAGAATTTTTTGTGATCGTTTGAGTCCAATCCAACATGTTTGCGAACAGTTTATGTTTGGTTATTTTGCTTAAGTTCGTTTGAGTTTGATTCGTTTACTTACCTATGTAGGTCCGTGTGTATGCTCATGTCTCTTCAGAATTTGGTTCATGGTTGAATGACGAGATTTCTAAATTTATGAACGAGCTACATGCAAAAATATTCCACCCTAAAAACTCATACCTTTTTTAATGACTTTATCTAGTATATGGCGACCTTGGATGCCAATATTAGTTGCAATGCACTGGCTATATATACTCACATACAAACAACATGCGTGTGCGCGTTATGCATGCAAAAAGAAGCAAGAAAATGAAAAAAACCAGAAGACCACAAAAATTGGCAAAATTTTCATATTTTTGTTTAGACAGTCAAAATGTACAGAGTTGGAAGTCAAGATGTGTTCATGTATAATTTCCTTTATCGTGAAACCTGATTTGTTATAATTATAATGTACAACCTCTTCTTTTTCGGAAATAAATATTACTACTCCTCTCACTCATGACCCACTTCCTAAACTCATATACATATCTATTTTCTATTTAGACCGCACGCTTTGACTCCGAGCGTGCAGATAATACCAACAACGTCTGTACAAACTATCGAAAAAAGGGAAAAGAAATTCTTTCGTCCTTAAACTATATGTTATTTTTGGTTTAGGTCTTTGAACCGTTAGTCAATGCTGATATGACAATTATGTGAAAATCAAAAAAAAATCTGAATGGAGTGAAATTTTGGCATGTTAATCTACGACTGATTACAAGAACATAGGTGGTGAAAGTTTTCAATTTCGAGTTCACTAACATATGGAAACCTGGAGATTTCAGTAAAAAAAAATCGTGTTTTTAAAATTAAAGTGCAAATTTCTATACGTTAGTGAACGCGAAATTGATAACTTTCACCACCAATGTTCTTGTAATCAGTCGTAGATTAACATGTCAAAATTTCACTCCACTCCGAGAATTTTCGATTTTCACGTAATTGCCATGTCAGCAATGACTAACATCTGTTAGTCAAATTTGGACGGAAGTACGAGAATCAGAAAATTTGAAAGTTTGGGTACTGTAATATTTTTTCGTATAGTTCAAGGACCTAAACCAAAAACAACATATAGTTTAAGGACGAAATAATTTATTTTCTCAAAAACAAATAATTAATAATCTGGACTCAGGCCCGTAGCAATAAAACTTGCCAGAATAACAATGACAAAAATGGACGACACATTTGAAAATTATTCAATTTTGTATATATTAACGGATCAATTTGGTGATAATAAATTTTAGAAATTAATGTAATAACGAAATTATGATAATTGAGAATTTTGGATTTTTGGAAACCGTAGCATAAGGTAACGTCTAATCCTTTTTCCGCCGCAAGGCTGGCTAATCGTTCCTGGTTCTGGAAGGCACATTAGTCTGAACGCTATGTTGAATGTGCGACCGACACTACGTAGGTACCTGTGCAGGTCAGGCGTCGGTCGGTCCTAGAAACGGCGGCAGAGGCGCGAGGAGTTAACAATCGAACGTGCTGCAACCAAGGGATCACCATGCAGCTCTTTCGTTCTATAGGGATCGGAGGGACATAGCACAATTCTTTTTGGAGGAGGGTTGGTTTGCCCGAGTGACTGATCCTGCCATAATGTACTCCTACCTATAGCACCGCCAACCGAAGTCGAGCATACATACGACGATTTTCCTGCGTGAATAGCCGGGAGGAAAGAAAGGGCGATAGATGATAATGAGAAAGGGCGTCGCGTCTGAACGAGCGGGCGGAATTGATGAGCGGAAGGTGCCATGGAGTGGGGAATATCCCGAGTCCCATGTAAGACAACTAAAATATGCACCTCGAGGTGCTGCCGAGGAACTGAGGGACCTTATCGAGTACATGATAGGTAATTTGAGAGATTGAGCTAGCCTATTCGTTATGGGGAATAAATGCTCAAGGCCAAATAGAGCTTACCTACGGAACCTGGCTTTCTCTGGCGAGTTTTCTCTCGTAACGCCAAAGACGCCCCAAGACAAGGTACAACTGTTAGGAAGGGGACACGATCAATAGAACCTGACTGGATCCAGGCTAGGATAGTGGCGCTCATTCCTAACCAGTTCCGAAAAGGTTTGATCATGCTGGAGGGAGCATCCCCACTTAGTGATCGGTCCGCTAGTTCACGCAAATCCGAAAAAGTTATCACGGACGAGCCACATGTAGGGAAACTTGCACATGTGGTTCTGGTCGGGCTTTCCTGAGGCATCTAATAACCTTACTTCTGCTTGTCGCTGGCGCGCCTCTTCTAACTATTGCCCATTTATTCTGGAATAATCTTTTTAGGATGGATAATTTTACATATTTCTGCCAATTTTACATATTTCTGCCAAATTACCATAATAACAATGACAAAAATGGACACATTTGAAAATTATCGAATTTTGTATATGTTAACGAAGCAATTTGGTGATAATAAATTTCAAAAATTGATGGAATAACGAAATTGTGATAATTGGGGATTTTGGATTTTTGGATTTTTGGGGCTGAACTTGAGAAGTGTCTTGACTTGTTAGATGTGTCGGATCCTACTCTAAGATGTCTGTGTACTAATAATATACAAAATCATCTTCAAATCAACCATCAACCATACATCAACAATCTTCGCATCATTTATAACTTTACTAACAATCGAAACATCTTGTGCATTATTTTTCCCTTCAGCAACCGATTCATCCACCAAATTAATACCATTTTCAACACCTATACCACCTGCCTGACCCAAAACAGACCCATTCTTATCCCCCTAAAGACGCAAAGCTTCACTCATCACCGCATCTCGTTTATTACCACCCATACTAATTGATGTTTGAGCAAATCTCTTCCGTCCTATAGGATTCATTCCAAGAGGCCGAACCACATCTCTCAATAAATATGTGATTTGCCTACATCATTTTTTTGATTTCTTCTATCAATACGATTGTGTGATTGTGGTGGGTGCATTTCAAATGTAAATTACAAGAAAATCAGAAGAAAAGGAAGACAAAATTATGAATTTCTTATGAAATCTCCTTGATGGGAAAATGGGGGGCTAGAGAGAAAACAATACATCAGAAAGGGGTTTAGGGTTTAGGTCATAATAATTGTCACTAGTTCTCTTTTTACCATCGTGATTATACTAGCTTATTGTTAGATCGTGGAATTCCAATCCGGTTAACGGGATTAAAGATGAGATTTCAATACAAAAATACATTATAATCCTATCTCATTCTCGTTAACTGCCCTTAACGACGCATGTTAAAGTTTTTGAGATGGTATTTGTCTATTTAGTTTTGTTATCTACGTGTTCCATATTATTTGTTATGTTTCCTTTCAAGAAAAATAAATTGGTATCAGAGTGCCATTTTATTCCCAATAATGTACCAAAATTAAATGTATTGTATATTGCAAATAAATTGAATGAATTATAAAAATATGAAATAAAGTTCAAACTTATTAGAATAACAAAGTAAAATGCATTGGTGTAAGTTTAATGGTGTGTTACATCTTGTTGATATCGAATGATCTTTTGTAATTCATTATAAAAGACAGAGTTGGGTTTTATGGAAATCAACTTTTCATGAAGACCCTGAAGACCTACAATCTAACCGTTAAATTCAATCATATCCTTCATTTGAGATTAAAAGGATTTTAATAACAAATTTGTACCCCATGTTTCTCAACAATCTCAGCAGTTACAAATATGCATAATTGAAAGTTTATCCGTCCACCACCATATTTATTGCTTCGATTAAGATGGTGTAAATCAAAGTCCTGCATTTTTTTAGGCTTCTTATAATGAGAGTATCACATTAGATATTTTGTACATAACACGTGGGTCCTGGATTTAGAGATTATAGTTATCCTATATTTAAATTACTGCACTACAAATATATATAGAATCGTAAATTATCTGCAAAACCCATTTGTGTTATGCAAAAACAGAACTATATCCAACATAACTATACACATGGTCTTGAAAAACATATTCTATTATTTTAAAAATTGCATAACGTACAACTAAATGGGTTATTTTATACAAATACAAAGTAATTTGATCGTGCAAAATAATTGATAACTATTGAATTAGAGTGAAATGGATGGCCTAGATTTGATCTCCAGGTCTCCACTCAAATCTAGATCTTCATAGAACTTTACTCAGAAAAGACATACATTGTTGATGATATTTATATATTATTAGAAACTCTATTCTCGTGCACGATAAACTTAAATGAGTTATACTTATAAATTTAAAATATCATCAATAGTTTTACATGATGTTTAGTTATATTTCCTAATTGTTACTCAATACTCATTAATATTAAACAATAAATTTTGAAAATTTTCCGTAGTTAAATTTATAAATATAGGATATATGTGTGAACTAAATATGATTTAGTTCTATCTCATTCAATAGTAAAGGATAAATTTGTTAGAAAATGGGAATTTTAAGACCTAATTTAGATAAACTCTTGATTTAATTTCCGTAAACTAATGATTTGGACTTGTTCCTTACTACGAGGACTTAAAATTTCATTTTTGGATCTAAGATATTTTCTTAGTGGAATTCATAAATATATTGAGACAAAACTACTTGCTTGAAATGGGTTATGTGGATTTTGTTCCACATTGATATTGTAAATAAAGATATTTACGACTACTAACATAAGTGGAAAGCTTGTATGACCTGGTGCTAATGAGAACTTTATGTATCTTTTTATTACAAATTTATTCATTTATATTGATTATTTAATTATTAATATTAAATATATTGAGTAAGGATTATTTTCATAATCAGATTTTGAAAATATTTTGTAATATTAATATTATTTAATCAGGATAATATAAATAATAAATAAAACTTATTTTGTTTATTTATATGTATTGTTACTTTAGATCCCACATTGAGTAAAACAGAATAAGAGCGATCCAAGACGCCTATATATTGAGAGGTATACTTGAGATACCATATAATTCTTAGTGCCTACCTCGGAGACATACATGAGTTGCATTTGTTTTGGGCAAATTGAGGTGTTTGTCGTTGTTAAGTATCAATTGGACTGTGACATAGTTGCTTTGTGCTGTTATATCCTCGGAGATTCATTGCGGCACACCAACGCAGTAAATGGGACGATAGTTTGTTCAAGAACAGTCATGTCTTCTCGAAGATTCGGTCACTCAGTTGTTTGATTCGTTAAAGTGACTTTATAGCTAAGTTTTGTTGGAAATATTAACTACTACAGCAACATAGAGGCAGTTATATAAATTATTTAACAAGTCCAGGCCAAGACAACAATTAACGAAACAAATCATGAAGGTAAATAACATGCATATCAGTGACTGAATAAACAAAGAAAAGAAGAGAGGTGTACCAGGAGCCATAGCCATAACAGTGTACAAAAGAAGTTTTAAAACAAAAATCAGCTGAGTCGCCAGTCCTTGCAAGAAGTCCTGACTGCTCTTGAAGAGATAATTGCCTCCACTTACTGTGTTGGGATGCTTGCAACACCTCCTCCAGGATAAAACAGCTCCGAGCAACGGGTTCACAGCAACTCCAATGCTCAACTTCGACTAGTACCTCAGTCACCAGAGAAACCACAAGCAGACAAGCTTCAAACTAATATTGAGGGAAGAGCAGAGGAGAGAACAGAAAATTATAGAGAATGTAAGGTGTGTTGTACATAATCAGCAACTTAGCTCTCTATTTATAGTAGAGGCTAAGCATAACTAATACCACCCTAATTAATATTAGAATCGTAACTGACGATTTACATTTAATACATATTTAATCCACATATCATTTAATATTTTCGAATATATCTATCAAATCATGTCCAGGTTCATTCGAATATCAAATCCTGTCCAGGTTCATTTGAATATCAAATCCTGTCCAGGTTCATTCGAATCCAATTTTGATAAATTAATTCTAATTAAAATATTAAATCACCTAAATAAAATCCCTCGCCCAGGTTGCCTCGCGTACGTGAGACGCTGAGACATTCGCCCAAAACGCCCTTTATTTAGTTCAATGTGGGACAAATACACATTCTCATTTCAAGCTCTTTCAAGCTACTAACTTCAACTCTATTTCTCTATGGATTTCACTAAGAAAACTACTTAGATCCATATATGAAAATTTAAGTCCCCATAACAAGGAACAATTTTCAATCGTTAAAATCCGGAATTAATATCAAGAACATATAAATACTTATGCTCCAAAACTCCATTTTCTAACAATCCCCCACAAATCCATACAGAAATGCATTCAGGTTTCTCATCATGACTTGTTTTTCAGAGTCGGTACCCTTCCGGGTTTGAACCCTCCTAAGTCCCCTACTTCGATGACTACCGGATTTAGATGGAATGTTTCACCTTGAATCTTAATCCGTTTGATGTAACCATGTTCCATAAACGACGACAAGTCAAAGGCTATGGTGCCAATCTACGGCTTTGAGACATTAATGGTCTTGTCTCGATCCTGTTCGTCGAATGCTTCAGAGAATAACCCTTTCTCCTAATTGCGACCACACAATTACATTCGCTTAGATGGGCATCTCCAGAGATGTACTGCTATCATCTCGTCAATTGACTTGACCCCATTCAGAGTTATAAAACTCTTGCTTTCATAGCAGTGTCAGTACCTTCTAGGTTTTCAGGGAATAGACTCAGATACAAAAGTATCATTTATGTAGCAAAGGTACTACCAATTCATCCTTACAGCTTGTTATTACCACATTGAATACACTTTCAAGGGATCTCCTCTCATGTGTATTGGGTTTCCACTGTCGATGAATCATGATGGGTTGACAGTCCCATTCCCAACCTTGACTTAAGGACCACTGCAGGTTCCAGTCCTTTTGTCAAAGGATCAGCTATATTATTCTGAGTTCCTATGAACTCTATAGCTATAATCCTATCAGACACTAAACCCCTTATAGACTTGAGTCTAACTTGGATGTGTCTCTTTGTTTTAGCATTATACTTTTTACTGCTAATCTTGTCGATAGTTGTTCGACTATCACAATGAATAGCAATCGCAGGAAGCGGTTTGCTTACCACAGGTATCGCAGACATAAGTCCGTGTAACCACTCAGCCTCCGTCCCAGTGGCATCAAGTGCACACAACTCAGCCTCAAAAGTCGACCGAGTAATAATAGTCTGTTTAGTTAACTTCCAGGATATTGCTGCACCCGCTAAGGTGAATACGTATCCAGTCACTCCATTGGAACCAGACTTCTTAGCTATCCAACTTGCATCACTGTACCCCTCAAGTACACCAGGAAATCTCCTATAGTGTAAACTAAGGTACATTGTGCCTTTGAGATATCTAAGTACTCTATCAAGAGCATCCCAATGAGTTCTGTTTGGACAGCTTGTATATCTAGCCAACTTAGACACAGAGTAAGAAATATCCGGTCTAGTACAATTAGCAAGATACTGCAAGCTCCCAATAATCTGAGAATACCTTAACTGAGACACAGGTACCCCTGAAGTATTCTTGACAAGGGCAACTTTAGGATCATACGGTGTACTAGCGATTCTACACTGTGAATAACCATATTTCTCAAGTATAGATTTCTCTATATAATGAGACTGTGATAAAGTTATTCCCTCAGCTGACTGAGTCAGCTTGAGACCAAGAATCACGCTAGCTTCACCCATATCCTTCATTTCAAAATGCCTTTTTAAGAAAGCTTTTGTCTCGTTAATAATCTCAATGTTGGTTCCAAACAGTAATATGTCATCTACATATATGCATATGATGACATATTCACTACCTTTAACTTTGCTGTAGACACACTTGTCACTTTCATTAACAGTAAAACTGAAAGGCAAGATAGTTTCATCAAACTTTTTATGCCAATCCCTGGGAGCTTGTTTCAAGCCATAGATAGACTTGATTAACTTACATACTTTCCTTTCATTTCCAGAAGCAACAAATCCCTCAAGCTGATCCATATATATCTCTTCTTCAAGTTCACCATGAAGAAAAGCTGTCTTTACATCCATCTGATGGATGATAAGACCATGGACGGAAGCCAATGCTACAAGCATTCGGATTGTTACCATCCTAGCAACTGGAGAGTATGTATCAAAGTAATCAATGCCTTCCCTTTGCTTAAAACCCTTAGCTACCAGTCTAGCTTTGTACTTATCTATTGAGCCGTCAGGGTTCAATTTCTTTTTAAAGATCCATCTACACCCGATAGTAGAACACCCCGGAGGGAGATCAACTAACTCCCATGTCCCATTAGAAACAATGGAGTCAATTTCACTCTTTACAGCGCCCTTCCAGTGCCTAGACTCCGAGGAGTCCATAGCCTGTCGGAAAGTTAAAGGTTCATCCTCGACATTGTAAGTGATGAAATCACTTCCAAAGTCCTTGACTACCTTTGCACGTTTACTCCTCCTAGGTTCCTCTTCCTCCATAGGAGTAGAGCTGCTACCAGGTTCCGCCCCCACATTTGTCATCTTTTCCACATGATCAGGAATAGAACTTGATGTGTGAGTGGGATCTTCCTCAGAATTACCTTGAGGTATACCAGTCTTCATAGGATAGACATCCTCAAAGAATGTAGCATCACGAAATTCAACTATCGTGTTAGCCACTATACCATCTATGTCAGATTTTAATACCAAAAATCTCATAGCTGTAGTGGTTTCAAGATAGCCCAGAAAGATACAATCAACCGTCTTAGGACCTAGTTTCTTCCTCTTGTGTTCAGGGACAAGTACCTTTGCAAGGCACCCCCACACTCGAAGATACTTGAGACTAGTCTTCTTGCCTTTCAACAACTCATAAGGTGTCTTATCCATGTGTTTCAGAGGGACTCTGTTCAGAATATGGCAAGCCGTATTCAGAGCCTCTCCCCACATGTATTTAGGCAACCCAGAGTTAATAAGCATACTGTTAATCATATCTTTGAACGTTCTGTTCTTTCGCTCAGCGATCCCATTAGACTCAGGTGTGTA
This sequence comes from Heracleum sosnowskyi, assembly GCA_030848705.1. Lineage (NCBI taxonomy): Eukaryota > Viridiplantae > Streptophyta > Magnoliopsida > Apiales > Apiaceae > Heracleum > Heracleum sosnowskyi. The sequence continues at coordinate 128,182,225 of CM061240.1, forward strand.
TGGTGGAGTAACTTCATGAACTATACCATTGCTTGCGCAAAATTCATTAAATGCGTTACTCGTATACTCACCACCTCTATCAGATCTCAATCGTTTAAGTACCTTACTAGTTTGTTTTTCAACTTCAGTTTTATAAATAATGAATTTACTAAGTGCTTCATCCTTATGTCTAAGTAAATAAACATAACAATATATGCTACTATCATCTATAAAGGTAATAAAATATCTAAACTGGTCCTTAGTCAACACACCACCAAATTCACAAATATCAGTGTGTACTAAATCTAACAAGTCTGAATCCCTAACAACATTATGAAAAGGTTTCCTTATTTGTTTAGCAGACACACATACTTGACATTTAGAATTCTTTTCTATAGTATGTCTTGGAATCAACTCTAAGTTCATCATATTTTTAAGAGCACCAAAATTTAAGTGACCAAGTCTAGCATGCCATAAATTTGTAGATTCAACACAGTTAACAGAAGGAGTAATATTCAAAGTTCCCAAAACGGGCTCCGCATTAATTACAAATAAACCATTCGACAAGTAACCCTTGCCAAAAAATGTACCAGTATGAATAAGAACTACTTTATTACATTTGAAAGAGATTTCAAAACCATTAGAAACTAAACAGCTTCCACTTATTATATTTCTACGCATGTCGGGAACATGATGCACTCTAGTCAGGGATAGAATACGACCCGAAGGGAACTTCAAGTCCACGTTTCCTATTCCATGTACTTGAGCAGCACTAGCATTCCCCATCGTCACTGTCAAGCTATGACTCTGTTGATAAGATACAAACAAACTAATGTCAGCACAGATATGCACATTAGCTCCAGTATCAATCAACCATTCATTCAACAGATAAGTGGAAAATAGTACAGGGTTGTAGGTAACATACCGGTCCACGTTGGTTTCAGAAGCAGTAGCCTCACCAACAACCATGTTCACTACAGCCCCACTTACGGTTCCAAGCACAGCATTCGCTTGCGCTACCACCTCGGTTTTCTTTGCTTTCTTTGTAGGACAGTCCTTACTCCAGTGCCCAACCTGCCCACAAGACCAACATGGTTTGTTTGCCTTTGGTTTCTTGGCCTTGTCCTTGTCATTCTTAGGTTTATTACAATTACCCTTCTTAGCAACAAACTTCCTCTTCTGTCCTACAGTCGCTACATTCACCTTCGAGCTTCCGTGCTCAGTTGGCATCACATGTCCCTGTTTGGACTTGTGTTGTTCTTGCACCGAGATGTCTAGCATAAGGTTAGTCCAGGTGATCTCTCCTTTCTGTCTTTTCAGGGAGAGAGCGAACTCTTCCCAAGATTTCGGGAGTTTTTCAATCACACTCATAACCTTGAACTTTTCAGGGAGATCCATTTCGGACTCCTTCAAAGCATGCACTATCATCTCGAATTCATGCACTTGCTCAGTCATGGATTTATTGTCCACCAGCTTGAATTCAAGGAACCTAGCCACAAAATACTTTTCCAGACCTTGTGAGTTAGTATTATGTGTCTGGTCCAGCTTCTCCCATAAGAGTTTTGCAGAGAAGTCATCTGATGAGTAAACATCAAACAAGGTGTTTGTTAGAGCAGCCAAGATGGCTGCCCTAGCCACCCCGTCCTTCTCATTCCACTTTGCAAAAGCCTTAACTGAATCAGCCTTTTCTTGATCCAAAACCGGCTTCTCATACTCCACAACAGGCCACAAACCCTTTACAGTCAACCACAACTTCATCCTTTTCTGCCAACGAGAAAAGCCGATGCCACCATTAAATTTCTCTGGCAAGCCAGTTAATTCAACGGGTTGTGGAAAACTGTAAGTGGTCCAATCAATGGCCCCAACAGATGCACCAGAACTACCACTAGCAGGAACTTCAGTTTCGTTAACCATTATGCTAAATAATATATAACAATTTATCTCTTCAAGAATGTTGGAAATATTAACTACTACAGCAACATAGAGGCAGTTATATAAATTATTTAACAAGTCCAGGCCAAGACAACAATTAACGAAACAAATCATGAAGGTAAATAACATGCATATCAGTGACTGAATAAACAAAGAAAAGAAGAGAGGTGTACCAGGAGCCATAGCCATAACAGTGTACAAAAGAAGTTTTAAAACAAAAATCAGCTGAGTCGCCAGTCCTTGCAAGAAGTCCTGACTGCTCTTGAAGAGATAATTGCCTCCACTTACTGTGTTGGGATGCTTGCAACACCTCCTCCAGGATAAAACAGCTCCGAGCAACGGGTTCACAGCAACTCCAATGCTCAACTTCGACTAGTACCTCAGTCGCCGGAGAAACCACAAGCAGACAAGCTTCAAACTAATATTGAGGGAAGAGCAGAGGAGAGAACAGAAAATTATAGAGAATGTAAGGTGTGTTGTACATAATCAGCAACTTAGCTCTCTATTTATAGTAGAGGCTAAGCATAACTAATACCACCCTAATTAATATTAGAATCGTAACTGACGATTTACATTTAATACATATTTAATCCACATATCATTTAATATTTTCGAATATATCTATCAAATCATGTCCAGGTTCATTCGAATATCAAATCCTGTCCAGGTTCATTTGAATATCAAATCCTGTCCAGGTTCATTCGAATCCAATTTTGATAAATTAATTCTAATTAAAATATTAAATCATCTAAATAAAATCCCTCGCCCAGGTTGCCTCGCGTACGTGAGACGCTGAGACATTCGCCCAAAACGCCCTTTATTTAGTTCAATGTGGGACAAATACACATTCTCATTTCAAGCTCTTTCAAGCTACTAACTTCAACTCTATTTCTCTATGGATTTCACTAAGAAAACTACTTAGATCCATATATGAAAATTTAAGTCCCCATAACAAGGAACAATTTTCAATCGTTAAAATCCGGAATTAATATCAAGAACATATAAATACTTATGCTCCAAAACTCCATTTTCTAACAAGTTTTTCTTTTCATTCTCTTTTATTGTTGTTAGTGATTATTATTATTATCTTGCGTTTGTTTTGTATTTGATTTATTTGTCTGTTCTTGAATTTACAATATATTATAAAATATAATTATCTATTATTACTATTATCTTGAACAAAAGTTCCTCCATCATGATATTAGGAATATATAAAATAATTAAGTCAGAGATGTTAAGGGGCATGTTGTAGCCAGAGAGTTAGACAAAGAGATACTTGGTATTTTTAAAATTTTATTAAGAATAGAAAGTACGGACAACTCTCTAATTCTTATAGGTACACTGTACACACCAACGACCCCAACGAACAAACATTAGCAAAGTAAATCAAAAGTAGCTAATACAAAGCAAAACACCTGATAGTTGCAACGTTTGTTTTTTAATTACCAAATTTCTCACACCAGGTTGGGATTCAATTTGTAGATAATGTAATTTTCTAACTTGTCTTTTCTTTTCCATGCACTGTTCTGCAGCACCCCATGGGTACTATTGTACCTGCGCGTTACCATCATATTACTACTACGAGACAAGCTGAACATCAAGTATGTTTAGGTATTACATTAAAGTATGCTCCCTCTTTGTTGATTTGGTGATACTAATGGTCCAAAGATTTAAGCAAGATGTACACTAATCGATTAGTAGTCCGAATAGATATCGAGCTCAATCCCACTCCAACGTAATTTAATACGTAAGACGCATTAATAATTAGGTAATTTTTCATATCAAATAAGATTAAAAATAACCTTTTTTTCTTGGAAAATGTATAATGTTAATAATAACATGCAAACATCTTCTTTTTTTATTTGCTTATAAATCCATAACATGCAAACGTATTCCACCCTAAAAAAGCATACCTTTCCGTTAAGACTTTGTCTACTAAATGGCGACCTTGGATGCCAATATTAGTTGCAATGCACTGGCTATATATACTCAAACTAGAAAGCAGGGATTTTTCCCGTATCCCTACGCACCTTCCTATCAAATACTCGCATTCTTGGAAATATTTTAATGTTCAAAATTTTCAATTCAAATTTATTTTTTCTAGAATTTATACTATAAACATAAGTAATTTTGGTTTAAGTTCTTGTGTTTCAAATGCTCCTATCATGTATTTGATTCAATTTTACATAAAATTATGAGTTTTGTTAATAGATTTCATCATTCATAACATCAAATAATATTTATTAATATATGTTTTGTATTCTCCCGCACCCGATTTTTTTATTATTTACCGAATTCATGTATCCCGAATTACGCACTCCCTTACTCCTATCCTTACTTAGCATTCAAACAACATACGTGTGCGCCTTGTGCATGCAAAAAGAAGGAAGAAAATGGAAAAACAGAAGACCAAATAAAATTGGCAATTATTCATAGTTTTGTTTAGACAGTCACAATGTACAGCGTTGGAAGTCAAGATGTGTTCATGTATTACTTCCTTTATCGTGAAACCTGATTTGTTATAATTATGATGTACAAATTCGTATATTTCGGAAATAATATTAGTACCCCCGTCACTCATAATATACATATCCATTTTTATATTTAGACCATAAAATTGACATCATCCTCTAGTTTTAATTACTGCTCATAAGATTTGATCTTGCTGTGAAAACTGCAAAGTCTAAATCATCATAATACGTCTTTACTTTGAGTTTACGAACTACGAACTTTAATAGTAATTTATAATAAAACGGCCCGAACTGCTGCAATTGGTATGTATTATCGTTAGAATTGTTCTTTTTTAATCAGGTGGAATATTTTAGTGTTAGCGGATGAGAAATTAAGTTTGAAAATGTAAAGCATTACAGGAAGACATTTATATATGATATGAGTTCGAAAGGTTAAACTTAAAAAACACATAATAAACATACAATTAATTTTTTTTAAATTAAAATTAGTGTTGTTAAGTAAATCTTGGAAACATTCCTCGCTCAAATCGCATAGATATATATATATACTGCCTTCTTATAAAAACAATTAGTCGAAAAAGCCGCGCTTCGCGACGGCGTAATAATTTTTTAAAAAACTCTATCAAATAAATTACGAAAATTACTCGATCCTCGCTAATAAGCCGTACTCCCGTGAAACACGCTTTCCTTTTTAATATCAAAATCTCAAATTTAATATATTGAATATATACTTGTCTTATATATTAATTTTTATGTTAGCATACTCCTTTTCATTGAGACACTCTTTCGTTGAAAAAACACATATATAACTTTACATATTCTACTTCAAATAGAACTTTTAGTTATGTATTACAAACGCTTATTCTACTTCCAATAGAACTTTTAATTACAAGTACTTCTTTTATATCCGAACTCTTCTCCTCTATAAATCGAAACACTTATTCTACTTCAAATAAAACTTTGCAAGTACTTCTTTTATATTTGAACTCTTCCCATCTACAAATTCAAACACATATTCTACTTCAAATAGAACTTTTAATTATATGTCTTCGCTATAAATTCGAACCCTTCTCCTCAATAAATTTGAACATCTATTCTACTTCTAATATGTTAAAGGATATTTTTTTTATTTATCAGTATTTAAAATTTAAAAATTCTAGAAAATTAGAAAAATAGATTGAGACGATCTTAGGGGCGCCACCTAACCTCCCGCGTATCCTTCTTTATATATATATACTAGTTGAAAAAGTCGCGCTTCGCGGCGGCGTAATAATTTTTTTTAAAAACTTTATCAAATAAATTACGAAAATTACTCGATTCTCGCTAATAAGCCGTCCTCCCGTGAAACACGTTTTCCTTTTTAATATCAAAAACTCAAATTTAATATATTGAATATATACTTGTCTTATATATTAATTTTTATGTTATCATATATATGAGACACTCTTTCGTTGAAAAAACAACTATATAACTTTACATATTCTACTTCAAATAGAACTTTTAGTTATGTATTATAAACGCTTATTCAACTTCCAATAGAACTTTTAATTGCAAGTACTTCTTTTATATCCGAACTCTTCTCCTCTATAAATCGAAACACCTATTCTACTTCAAATAGAACTTTCCAAGTACTTCTTTTATATTTATTTGAACTCTTCCCCTCTACAAATTCAAATACCTATTCTACTTAAAATAGAACTTTTAATTATATGTCTTCGCTATAAATTCGAACTTTTCTCCTTAATAAATTCGAACATCTATTCTACTTCTAATATGTTAAAGGATATTTTTTGATTTATTAGTATTTAAAATTCAAAAACTCTAGAAAATTAGAAAAATAGATTGAGACGATCTTAGGAGCGCCACCTAACCTCCCGCGTATCCTCCTTTATATATATATATTATTTGAACTCTTCCCCTCTACAAATTCAAATACCTATTCTATTTAAAATAGAACTTTTAATTATATGTCTTCGCTATAAATTCGAACTCTTCTCCTTAATAAATTCGAACATCTATTCTACTTCTAATATGTTAAAGGATATTTTTTGATTTATTAGTATTTAAAATTCAAAAACTCTAGAAAATTAGAAAAATAGATTGAGACGATCTTAGGAGCGCCACCTAACCTCCCGCGTATCCTCCTTTATATATATATATTGATTCTAATAATTTGCACTTCACGTCCCCTTAATTTTGATTTATTTCAGTTCGCATTGAGTAATATAATTATATGAATTTTGCATCCCCTAATTTTCAAATCCTCTACAGTTTACACTTTTTTTAATTAACACCATTAAGTCTGACGGTTACATGAAGGTATTTTGGTTATTTATTATTATATTTAACATAATTTATTTTTAAAAAATAAAGAAACACAATTTAAAACTTGATTTTTTTATTAAAAAAAATCGAAAAAGATGAAATTTTAAAGTTTTGATATATTTTTTATAAAGAATATTTTGAAAATTATTACAATTATATTTTATATTTTAAATAATAATTTACAAGAATTTAGTAATGTATTTTTTAAAAAAATCTGAATTATAAATAATATTTTGAAAAAATTGTATATTATAAATTAGGATTTGATAAATCTAAAAATCATAATAATAATTGAGATAATTTAATTTTAAAAATTATTAATGATCATAATGACCGAAATATCCTCATTTTAACTAACGGTAATGATCAAATTTAACGTAAAATCGTTACAGGGTTGCAAACTGCAGGGCTTGAAAGTTACGGGATGCAAAATACATATAATTATACTACTGAATGCGAAATACAATAAGCCAAAACTAAGAGTATGCAAAATGCAAATAAGTCTACTTTTTCTTGATAACCTGAAGTATGTATACTTGATATATCATAACCTCTTCCAAGAATCATTTCTAATTGCGATATATGTAGACACCATGTAAATTTATAATTCGGGATATGAAATACACCAAACCATTGAGATACAAAAAAAAACTAAACTCTAACGATACAAATAAATTCAACATTAGATTAACCGAATTATTGGGTGAAATTACTTTCAATAAAATGAGAGATTTATTAAATAGTAATGAAAATTGAGAAAAGGACAGTTAAAAGGGATTTCTTACCAACCAAAATAATTAATGATAGTCCTTTGTCCATACATTAGGATTTAGAATTTTGTCGGAGAGAAGAAAAAAAGAGCACTTATTTGATACTCCATATGTCCCTCTCATTTTTTTACAGTTTTTTTTCACTGCTTAACACGTATTTTAAGGCTCGTATAAAGTATAGTTCCACAACTTATTTTTAAATTTTTTTTTTTGAATAAAAATTCAAACATTAAATTTTTTCTTCAAAAGAAAAAAAATTTAAAATAATATATGTAACTATACTTTATAGGAGTTTTAAAATGTGTGCCGAGCCACCGTCCCCCAATGTAAAGAACCTAAGGGGACAGAGGGAGTACAAGTATAAAGCATGTTAACATGTGATCTATACTATCTTATAATAGATGAAACATTAAAAGTTTTGGTACATGTTTTTTTTTATCTGTTTTTTGGTATGTCTTATTTATATTATTTTATCCTATTTTTTCTAAAAAAATATCCCCCTTTTACAAAAATATCAAGGGAAATTATCCTTTTTAGCTAAAACATGTTATTTTTTCTATCTTTCCTCACTAAAATCCTTTTATACTTTTAATTACGGACAATTACCTTTTTGAACTAAAACATATTACTTTTTCTATTTTTACTTAATAAAACCTCTCATTTTCCAAAAATATCACGGGCAAACTGTTACATATTTTAAAATCTATTTTAATACATTTAATAATTTAACAAAGTTTAACACACCTACTTATTTTTTTTTAAAAATGCAATAAATAAAATTTTAAAATGTAAATAATAAAAATAACAATTACTAAAAATAATTCGTGCATCACACATGTTTTAAGTTAGTATTAAGTAAAATGTAAAATTCATGTAAAAAAATTCATTTACTTTTCGTGTAAGATTCAATCATTTTCGGATTTTTCGGATTTTAGGTTAGAATGTGAATCATAACCGTAAAGTAAACATGTAGATAAATCAAATTTTGATCAGAAGGCTTATGCTTATTTACCTAATCATTCGTAGGGAAAGACAACTTCAAGATAATAAAATAAATATATTACCAGCACTTTTAGATGGTATAAAATTGGAGATAATAGAGTAAACTAACTATTACCATCTTTAAATGCTTAAAATAACTCCAAAGAAACTAGTTATTTCCTTCTTTGGTTACAAAGAGAGCCATGATCTTCTTTCAACCGTCATAATTGACTTAGTTAGGACCGAGCATTCGGTCGGTTCGGTCCGGGTTCGGTCCAAAACCGGACCGAACGAAAGAACTGAGAACCGAATATTTTATTTTTTTTAGGAATCGAACCGGATCAAAATTATGTGCTTGACTGAACTGGAACCGAACCGAAATAATTCAATTAATTCGGTTCGATTTGGGAACCAAAATTCATAAAAAAAAATCTTTTGTTTTTTGTTGTAAACTTGTAATTTAAATCCTCACTGATTGCGTGGACAAGTGCAACATAAAATTACAAAATAAATCCAAAACTCAGACATTCATTTTCAACAAGTTCTAATTTAAAAGTTGCATCAAATATCCAACTCCAAACAGTCAAACACGGAAGCTGTGAAGCAAACAAAAATCTAAAAGTTCCAAACTAAACCAAATACAGGGCAGGGCAGAAAGTCGGCAACAAAAATTTAAACTTCAAAGTTAAACAAAATAGAGCCACAGGAACTGTACACTCCCAGTAAAACTACCAGGACTCCAAACTCCATATGCATCATCCATTTTTCATGCTCCATAACTCCAATTATCAGTTTGCAACATGTGTCATGACTAATCTACACAAAAAAGTAAGAATATAATTATTGCGATCATATCATATAATTTTATGGTTCTATCTTCAAGTAAAACATCGGACAAGAATAATTAACTTCATACAGATAAATTGTTTAACTTATATATGCTTTTAAGATTTTAATTTATACAGAAATAAAAATTTGGATAAAGTGCTTTTTCAAGTAACCAGGTTTTTCCTGACAGTAGTCATTCCTAGAGTTTGTCAATTTGTTCAATCAGTGGTTGTACAGTTGATAGACTAAACTATTGCTGTAAAGCTTGAGATAGTATCACTTAATCAAAATATAGGGAATACCATACTACATTGATCTTCAGTATAGAAACACTTCTACAGACTAAAGACTATTGCAAGTACTCTTACCTTGTACTCTGAAACTGATTTCCCGGTATTAATGCAGAACTAAATGAGTTTCAGCTAAGAGTCTTTGTTGTATACTTATTCTGAGGCAATACCAGTTTCTGAATCTATTACTAGATGATTGTGGCATTCTTTCTACCCGTTACCAAATTTGACATTACAGATAATAGATAAGTAATTACTAATTAGTGTCTACCTAATATCTTTCCATTTTCTATGAATCTAACATGAATTCTGAAAATCACTAATTCTAACAATTGGTCTCAGGAATCCCGTAATTCCACTAAAATAAACAATTTACAACAAAGTAAACATTGAACGTAAACACTAAAGTAGTAACCAGTTGTACAACAAAGTACAAGTACTGGAAAGTGCAACCAGCCAACCACTGGTAATTTATTCTACAATCAGTAGGTACCTATTCGTCAATGTTCAGGTTTATAGTTGCATCACCATCCTTGGTCACACTGAGACTAAGAGCTGAAAAGGATGTAAAACAACAAAAACACATCAACCACATCAAAATACATATACTAATTATTAATAGATGGCAACTTAAATTTAAATTATAAAATGCATAAACAAGAATATACCTTCTGTAAATTTTTCTACATCATAAATATCTTCTTCAATTGTCTTTGGACGTTTATATGAACGTAACCAATCTTGAGCACAAAGTAAACCTTCCACAACTTTAGGCGACAAAGAACTTCTATAAAGATCAAGGACTCTTCCCCCCGCACTAAAAGCGAATTCCGATGCTACGGTGGAGATAGGGATTGATAGCACATCACGTGCAAGTTGTGAGAGGATAGGAAACCTACTTGAATTAACTTTCCACCATTTCAAGATATCAAACTCATCATTTTTTGTAACAAAGACAACTCTCTTTAAGATAAATATTCAATTCACACATGGATTCTTCTTCTCCACTCTCCATTTTTTGTCTCATAAATCTCTCACTTAATGCCGATTGCGTTCTTGAAGTTGTACTCGAAGATTTATTTGATGATGCACCTTGATTCACTTGAGCTTGAGTATTTTTTGGTTGGCAAGTCTTTTTATACTCTTCAAACAACTCTTTCAACACTACTCTTGTGTCATTTGCCAACTTTCAACCAATTTCATTTCCATATTCTTCAACAAGTGCAAACTTAAGAAACTCTAATTTGTTTCTAGGATCAACAACAACCGTCACATAAATGAGTTTGTTCATTTTATTTACATCACCCCAATATTTGTCATATTTCTCTTTCATTTTCTCACCCATATATCTCACATCAACATCATCACTCTTCATCCACTCCTTCAATAACAAATTAACCGTGCTAATCTAATGATAGAATATATTAGATGTAACATACAAAGAACCCAATATCCTCAAAGTTAGTTCATAAAAATGAACAAACATTTGAACCAATCGTCTAACATTACCCCAATCCCAAGATGTAGGCACCCCCTTGTTCATTAAATTCAATTAAAAAGTATGGATCCATGCGTTCAAATAATTCAAATGTTTTTTCAAGTTTTTGAGAAAAATTTAACATCAAATAAGTGGAGTTCCATCTTGTACTTACATCCAAGCATAACGTAGACTTGCAAGCAATATTTTGTAACTCAACACACTCCTTGAATTTGGCTAGTCTAGCCAGAGATTGATTAACAAATCTAACCGCCTTTCTCACTCTTTTAATCGGTACTTTCATATCTTTGAGTCCATAATTCACAATCAAATTAATTATTTGTGCGATACATCTCATGTGCATATACTTTCCATTCAAAAAATCAGTCCCCTAGAAGACAACCTATCTTTCAATAATTCAATACAAGTATAATTTAAACTTGCATTATCAACCGTAATTGCAAATAATTTTGAAATTCCCCATTTCTTCAAGTACATATCAAGGTCCCTAGCTAAGAGCTCAACCTTATGACCCTCAATAGGACAAAATTTAATTTTTTTTTATGCAACATCCAATTTTTATCAATGAAGTGAGCCGTGATGCACATATAATTAATCTTTTGTATTTAAGTCCAAGTGTACGTGGTAATACAAACTCTTTGACCCGACATCTTAAAATATGTAGTCAACTTTTTCTTTTCATCTAAAAGATTTGGTAACAATCTCGTGCGATGGTAAAACAATACGAAACCTTAAAAAGTGGTTGGGTGGTATACATGAAATCGTTAAATCCCTCACCCTCAACAAATCTAAATGGTAGCTCATCAATAATGATCATGGCGACTAACTTGTGTCTAGAAGCTTTTTGGTCAAAATGCCATTTTTTAAGAATGCTCTCATTTTCTCCTACGGTTTGCAAGGACAATTGTGTTTGTTTTGATTCAACACTAAGTGGGAGTTTCTTGCAAACTTTAAGATGTTTTGCAAGTGAACTAGTTCTATTTGTAGTAGGATCGAAATAATATACATTTTCACAATATTTGCATCTAGCTCTCAAGAACCCTTCAGCATCCGTGAATTTGATGAAATGATCCCACACTTCCGACCTCTCGTTTGTTTTCTTTCTTTTTCTCTTCGAACTTGCTTGAGTTTGAGCAGTTTGAATATTAGGATTAGGATCATTAGAATCTCACATCCCCGTGTTGGGTTGTGAAATCGGATTTGACATAGTAAAGTGAATCAATTTCTAGCTGAAACAAAGTGAATAAATTAAACAGAATTAGTAAAGTGAAGCTACTGAGCATCAAGAATAAATTGAAAACCAAAGAATAATAAATGCTAGCTTAATTAGGAAGAACAATAAAAGAACAAAATCTAGAATCAAATTAGTAATTAAGACTTAAGAGAATTAAACCTCTTTTACAAATTTAAATTTATGCACCTTGAATGTAACAGCAGATTCGTGAATCCCTGAATCTTGATTCTTGAATTAGAATCTCTGATTCTTAATTACAGATAACAGTATCAGCATATTCTTGATTCTTGAATTAGAATCTCTGATTTTCGAATCGAATATAACACGATAGCAGCAGGTTCCTGAGAATCTCTGATTCTTGATTCTTGAATTAAAATCTCTGATTCTTGATTACAGATTTACAATTTTAGCAACGGCTGGGGTTTAGTGTTACTCATAACTCGTGAGTCGTGTCGTGTAAACTGATTGAACTACTGATAATACATACATTATACTATACATATAAAATTAATATATAGAAAATATATAATAAAATATTCGGTCTATTCGGCTCTAACCAAATTTTTTAAAAAGGAACCGGACCGAACCGAAATTTATTTTGATCTATTCGGTCTGAACCGAAAAAACTAAAATTTCAGAAAATAGGAACCGAAGCGAACCGAAATTACACGATTCGGTTCGATTTTTCAATTCTGGTTCGATTCTGCTAAGTCCTGTAGACTTAGCGAAAGATTTGCTAACTTCAAAATTATTAGCAAATATGCCGAACATCTTTCCCTCGCTAACTCTGTTACAATTTTGTCTATGTTTCACGTTCTTTTCTTTAAGTTATACTAGCTTAAAACCCCTACGATTCACGGATTGTTAATTTTTATTTTATTATTTTTTTAAAAATATTTTATTAATTATATTTGTTAAAAAAATAAGTAGGTATGTTAAAATAGCTAAACACTTTTAATTAATTAAAAACATTAAAATAGATTTTAAAATAAATAAGTAAGGATTTTCCCGTTATATTTTTGGAAAAGGAGGGGTTTTAGTAAAAATAAAATAAAAAATGTAACATATATATTTAGTTTAAAAAAGGAAAATGCATGTGCTATTTTTGGAAAATGAGGTTTTAAAATTTAATAAATAAAAATATTTAAATACGTTTTAAAATAAATACGTAAAGGGTTTGCCCGTGATATTTTTATTAAAAAAATGGATTTTAGTAAGAAAATATAGAAAAAGTAAGTTAAAAAAAGTAATTTCCCGTGATATATTTAGAAAAGGAGGGACTTTGTTAGAAAAAAATTATAATGTGTTTTAGCTGAAAAGGTAATTGGTTATAAATAGGTATTTGATTATTTATATTTTTAATATTTTTAGTAATTGCATTTGTTAAGAAAAATAAGTAAGCATGTTAAAATAGGTAATTTTTAAAAAATAATTATAATATTAAAATATGTTTAAAAATAAATAACTAAAGGTTTGTCCGGGATATTTTTGGAAAATGAGGGTTTTAGTAAGGAAAAATAAAAAAACTAACATGTTTTAGTTAAAATAGGTAATGGTCGTGATATGTTTGAAAAAGTAGGGGAATTTTTTAGAAAAAATAATGTATTTTAGGTGAAAAATGTAATTGATTATAAATAAGTAATATTATTATTTAGTAGAGTAGAGTTCTGGAGAGAACTCATTTTTAAGAGAGAACGAGAGAACCAATCCTGGCCTTTCATTTTTTCTATAATCAAGATGATTAACCTATGGTTAAAAACCGGGGTTAAAACATGCTGTCTTTTTACCGATGCTTTGTTAGTCATCTGATGATACGAATTTCTCGTTTTATTCATTATGTCTAATCCTATTAGGGTTTCTAATAAGATCATAACCGAGAATTCTTCTGAGAGAAGATATCTCTGTTTCTATCTGCATGGAGAATTTATGATAAAACCGAACTTGTTCAGTTTTAATTTCTTCTAAATCCCAGATAAGGATTTGAATTGCTCTATTGTCTTTGTTAGAGACAACTTTCCTAGATACCTGTAACAAATGCTCTAGATATTGATGGTTATCCATATAAATCATGGCATTACCTTCTATATTGACAAACCACTGATGTGTATTAGTCATAATTTTAAGTTCTTAAAGAACTTTGGATGATAACTGTCAATCATAATAAATAGTGAATTTGTATAAATCAGAAATAAATTTATAGATAGAGATTGTAAATGATCTTACCGGGTATTCTCTTTAATGAACTTCATTTGTAGTAGTGATTGTAACAAAGAATAGAACCTTGGTTTGAATTCTTCTTCTCATGCTAATCTGCCATGTGGTTGCTCAATCCATGGTCGGCGATTTCCCTAAACGGTCACCTGCCTAAAGTGGTACTTTCATGTGACCCAAGCGGACTCCAGAGTCTAAGACCGGACACAAAGCATGAAACAGATTTTGAATTCGAACTCAAACTGTTATATTCCATACAATATATTACAATAGATTCATTATGAATCCCTTCATCACACTTACAATCCCTAATGGGACTACTCACTCTTCATAACTGGGCTTACAAGTTGTACTGCTGGATTATGAATAGATTTTCGAATATCTAAAACTGAGAATAACTCATCCTTTTATAGAAGAAAGACTGAGGTTCTTTTTCGAGTTAGAATAACGTAAGCACTTACGTATTTCCTTCAATTATCTTGACAGTGAAAGATTCCTGTCAATAAGGTAGTGCTCCACTTGCTAAAGTAGATGCCCACTATCATCAATTATGAGCTTCCATCACTGATCTGACAGCTCCTTGACACTGACATACCATCATAGTGGGGTGTGTCTTTGTCGTGATTCGTCGAATATCTTTACAAATTTCAAAGATATGATATCCGAACGTCTTTTTGGTGTCGGCAACTGTTTGAATACAGCTGTTTAACACATCTTGATCTACATTGCTTGTGGAGGTAGATGTCACAAAATATAATTGAGAGGCATAATTGATTCTCAACTTATCTGTAAGCTTTATGCTTAATATTTTTTCTAATATCTGAGCATATTTGTGGACTGCTATCTCCCTGAGATCTTTCTTTTCAAGCTTAACCTCCATCTCTTGACTTGGACTGTAGGTCATTTTGCTGACAATTCCCAGATAAATGAAATGGAATGGTTTTACCAGCTCATCTTCGATCCAGAACGGAATTGTTGATTGTACTTTGATAAAGATTGCTTTACCTTTAGCACAGTTCTTCTTGAATGTTTTCACGGCTTCCCTGAATCCTTTAGGAAAGCTTTTTAACTCAAGAATGTTTTCTGAGGGATAAATTAAACTTACTAATCCATTGCAGAATGTTTCATAGATTAATTCATGATTGGCATTTGGATAGAAGTTGAATGTACTCAGATTCTTTTTGTCCGTGGTATAGAACTTGTGTTCCACGAACTCTTCTTCAGTAGGTCTTCTCCCTAGTTCGTAGAGATAATAAAAGCTGTCGAAGATTGTTTCTCCGGAATCTTCATCAAGAGAAATGATAAGATTATCCGTTTTTACTGCTCCTAAATTTGTCATCTTTGGAGTAGTCTTCTTCAAAGCCTCTTTGTAGATAGGCTTGAGTGTTGCGCTGCTAATGATTTCTAGCGGTGCCATCATCATTTCTTTGGAATAAAGATCCGCCGAAACTCGTGCTTCTTGAAGTGATTTAAACTTTTTGTAAGAAACACCTTTGATTCCAGAAACTGCCTGTGAGACAATTCCCCAGTTGTTGTAAATGCCTTTTCCTGGACCATTATAAACAACATAATAACTTTTGGATTTTTGAAAATCCTGATAACCGTGAGGTTGTGCTGATATTTGACTATCAGTCTTATGTGGGATTTGTATTCCCCCGTTAGGCTTCAGCATTAAATCTGAAGGTTCTGCTAACGTTGTCGAGGTTTGAACCTCAGTTGTAGTTGTTGGCGAACTACCAGCCTTCAACGGGTTTGTTGAGTCTTTACCGGTAACCGTTTGCACCGGACTAGTTCCAATTTGCTTCATTTCTGAACAAGGTGATGGAATGACCTTTTGTTGAGTGTCCTCTGGATAAATCCTGAGAAACTCCATTTCAGCACGAACTATTTGAAGCTCATCCTGGATATTCTGCAATTTTTTCAACAGAATAGTTTCTTTAAGGGACAATTTCTCCATTTTATTAGGAAAATGGGGTCTCAAAGAAAGAGATTAATATTAGGCAAGCGAAGCCTTTTGATCTTTTGAGAGATCTATAATAGTAGAGAGGTATGTGTGAAGGGGTGATCTTCAAAGTTAACAATCCTGCTCTATTTATAGGACTCTTGGAATGATCCTCTGAATACCTGTCCATGATAAAATTTAAAAGTAGAAATTTTATTGGTTAGTATTAAATTCTCTAGTCAAGAAATCTGCTAGACAATTTTTTGTTCCTTCAATGTGTTCTACATCAAAAGAATATCTGGAAAGCCACTATTGCCATCGCACAAGTCGACCTTGTTTATTATCTCCTGCAAGCTTAATTCGTAAGAAATAAGTGAAGTTTCTATTGTCAGTTCTTACTAAAAATTTAATAGGAGTAAGATAGATAGAAAACTTATTGATAACTCTGATTACTGCAAGGTACTCTTTTTCATTAGAGTGGTAATTCCTTTCAGCATTTTTGAAGCTACCTGAAGTATATCTGCATATTAATTCTTGATCAGAATTAACTGCCTTGAGAACTCCTCCCCAGTATTCTCCTGAAGCGTCAGTCTCAATGATAAGTTTGTCCTCTGGTTGAGGGTGATAGAGTTTTGGAAAACTCTTTAGATTCTTCTTGACCTTGCTGATATAGCTAGAGTCTGAATCTTCCCATTTCCACGGTATATCCTTTTTGAGCTTAGCCTGCAATGGTGCACGTAAAGCTGCAAGTTTTGGAATATAGTCAGATGCATAGGTTAATATTCCTAAAAACCTCTGTAACTGTTTTTTGTCTTCAAGTTTATCTGGGAACTTATGAATATGTTCTAAGATATGAGGTTGAGGACAATGAGTTCCTTGATCAATTTCTAATCCTAAGAAATTAATCTTTGTTTTGAAGAGTTGAGCTTTCTTCTTGGATAATATGATTCCAAGTTGTTGGCATTTCTTCAAAGTTGTTGCTAGATGTCTGAGATGATCCTGCTCATTATCACTAAAGATAAGAATATCATCTACATATACACAACAAAATTTTTCAAAGGATCTAAATGCATTTTGCATATGTCTTTGAAATATGGAAGGTGCTTGCTTCAAACCGAAGGGAACAACGATCCATTGATAATGTCCTTGGGGACATGTGAATGCAGTTAATAGCTGTGATTCTTTATCTAACAGTACCTGCCAGAATCCAGATTTGCAGTCTAATGAACTAAACATTTTCTTACCTCGAATAAGGGTGAGAAGTTCATCCTTGTTGGGTAAATTATGGCTGTCACCTATTGTCGCATCATTAATGGACTTGTAGTTGACTACCATTCTTTTCTTTCCACGTCTTCGTTCTGCTTCATTTTCTACTAAAAATGCTGGAGACATATGTGGTGATTTGCTGGGTATGATGATCTTCATATCCAGAAGCTCTTGAATCTGTTTACCAAATTCTTCTCTGTCCTGAAGGCTGTATTTCATAGGTTTTACCTTAATTACAGTTTTAGGATCTTTGAGCTTGATTGTTGCTTTCATCCAATTCTTAGTCTTTTCTGGATCTAAGGGATTTTCTGAGCAAACTGAATCTAACAATTTTTCAATTATAGATTTCTTTTCTATTTCAAGAACTAAATTTTGTATAATAAAATTTGATTCTTTATATTTTTTAATACTATCCTTCCCCCGTTCTAAAAAGTGAATTTTATTAGAACTAATATTGATAGCATCGGGTTTTTGAATCTTTGATTTCTTTTTCATAGATTCAAGGAAACCTTTGACTCCAACTCTATAAGCTGTAGTTACCTTACTGATATATACCTCTTTTCCTGAAAGGGTTAGTATAATCATTTTTGTAAACTGAGTAAATGGTTCATATAGCTGACAAAAATTGTTACCTAATATGAAGTCAATATCAGATTCTTGTTGATAAACAGTTGGAATATGGAATATTTCTCCTGCTATCAAAATATTAAGGTTTTTACATACCTTATTAATTGAAATGGTGCTTCCATTTGCAATTTTTACCTGTATAGGTCTTTCTGCGTTAACCCAATGTTCTTCTGGGATAACGTACTTGCTGGCAACACATAAGCTTGCGCCTGTGTCAACATAGCAATGCAACTCTATTTGCTTATATCCTGCAAATTTCAATTTTCCAGATATATAAATAGAATTAGGGTTAGTAATATTTGACATTACTAATTCTCCAATTTCTTCAATCTGAAGAAGATGATTCATCGGATTCTGATTCTTCAGTCTCGGTTTCAATTTCTTCAATTGTATAGATTTTTCGTTCTTCTTCATACGGGTCTTCAATAGGATCATAACCCAAATAAAGAATTTGTTCAAGCATCTTGACTTTGTCATCATGCTTCTTTCTATTAGGGCATTCATTTGCATAATGTCCTTCTTCGTTGCAGATCCAACACCTGCAGTTTTTCTTGCCTTTTGGGCAAAACTTTTGTTTATCGTTAGATGATTTAAAAGATTGTTTCTTTACATATTTACCTGGCCTAAAGGGTTTCTTTTTCCTGGTAAACTTGTATTTTGAAGATATATTTTTATTAGAATATTTCTTCTTTTTCTTAAATTTTTTGTCGTAATTAGGATTACAACCAAAATTATAAGATTCTTCTGTAAGCTTAGAGCAGCAATTTTTGCTAAACTTCTTGAGCTTTTTCTGCGTCCGACTGAAATCGCAATAACTAAGGATTTCATTCTTGACTATTCGTTGAGCAAAGGCTAAACTATGTTGTGTCAGGACTGTCTTTTCCTGCAAAAACTTAGTCATGGCTTTTTCTCCTACCAAAGGTATCTTGCGTATGTATTCTTCGACATAGACATGATACTGATTTTGGTCTCCTGTGTTTATCATATGCATTTCATATATACAAAAGAATTTATCTATGAGGCATATATCACACAATTGCATTTTACTAAGGGCTAACTTAGCATTTTGCTTGATTTTATCTTTTTCTTGTTCCTTAGCATTGATGTAATCAACACCTAAAAACATGGTATAGATAGAATCTACTATAGTATTAAAGGCTTGTATTGGTTCGAACATGTCGAGATTCCAATTTACGTCTTTAACAAATCTATTAACAACTCCTGCTGTTTTATGATCAACTAATAACAAAACTGTACTAGCATCATCATAGGATATGGGGTTAGTTTGAATTATTAAACTAATTTCCTTTTCCCAACTATCGATTAGTGTTTTTCGTCCTGATTCACAATCGATATTAAGTACATTAGAACCGAATAGACTTTGACTCGTTCTAAATTCAGTAGTAGGGGGTAAAAGTTACCTTTTCTCCTGTTTACTGGTCTTTTTGTTCCTGAAGTTGATGCTGCGAATGGATTTTCATCCTGATTCTGATTAACATCTTCTTCTTGTTTATTCACCCTGAATGTTTGTTGAGCAAACTCTTCTTCTGATGAATATTCTTCTTGAGAATTTGACTCTTGAGGATTATCTTCAGGTGAGCTAAATTCGTCAATAACATTTAGATAATTAGTAGAATTAAAACCAAATAAGGATTGTAATTCTGAATTATCTGATACTTTTTGATTAGCAAGCTCGTTGTCTTCCAATCCTAAAAGTTCTAATGCTTTCGCAAATTGTTTTTCTTGTTGGTCGTCCTGAATTTCTGACTCAAGTACTTTCCAAAAGAATTTTTCTATGTCTTGCATATAGTTCATGTCTTCTTTATAGATGGTGAACCGAATGGCCAAGTCATACTGTTCGGATTCTTTCCAGTTCCGAGTTCTTCGTTACCTACATCATGGTTAGGATAACTGTATCGATAACGGTTTTTACCTTTATCTCTGTTTCCTCGTTCTGTTGATGGAACAAGTTGTTGGTTTTCTGGAGCCTTCGATTGTTTGTTGATGGCTTCAAGAATTTCTTTATTGCAGTGACAATCTTGAATTGTGGCTTTCAATTCTGTAATTATCTTTGCAGCTGCGGCTTCAATAACATTGTTAGCACGCTGTTCTTTAAGCAACTTAAGAATTTCTTCTATCTGTGGCTTAATAATATCTTGGAATTCTTTAAGACTCATCCTAAGATTTTCTTAAGGTATTCTTCGATTTCTTTTATCTTGGAAGTGAAGTCTAAAACTTCATTTCTGTCGATAGGAATTTTTTCAAGATGGTTAATCTTTTCTTCTATTCTATCGATTTTCTCAATGTTTTTAATTAAAAGAATTTTTATTTCTTCTAATTTCTGGTTATCTCTCCCTCCTAAAAGAGTGGAGAATCTGTCATAAACATTCATTGTTTTAGACAATTCTTCACTGGGATCTTTACTAAGTCCAAAATAACTTAGTAGTTTATAACATCCTAGTAAAATTCTACCCGTAATCTGGTTAAGATTATTAGTAGAAGAAATAAGAGTTGTTAGACTCTGATTTCCAGTATAGCCACTAAAGATATACTTTCTTTGCTGACTATCTGATCCTTCATTCAATTTCTTGATATTAAGGATTTTTCCTTTTTTATAGATGTAAGGCTGCATCCTAAAAGGGGTAGTCATTATTATAAAAGTTCTAATCTTTGACATAGATTATCAACTTTTCTAGAGACGTTTCTTAGCAAGTTGCTATCAGATGTCTCTCCAATTTCCAGACTGTTTCTTCTGAAACTCATTCTAGGTTGTTGTCCTAGTAAGGGTTTATCTTTAGCAATATCTATTGCCCAAGAATTATCTAAGGGTCTATGTGACAACCCGGGTCAAATCCCGAGCATTTTTCGAAAATCGGGTCAAGTCCCGATTCCGAGTCCGAATAAGCCGAAGCCTACTGACCCAAACGCAGCCAACTTGGGTAACAACAAGCCCACCACAGGCCCCCAAAATATCATGATTTTATTGGTGCTAATTAGTAGTAATACTTTGCCTTATAAACCAAACAGAAGTCCCAAATCTCCTCGATGTGGGACAGGGGTGTTACAAACTCCCCCACTTAAACACTTGACGTCCTCGTCAAGCCTGAACGGATAGCCCATAGGTTCCAAGATCGTTCCTCCCTAGCCATTGTGGGATAATACCGGCTGGCTTCGTGTCCCCACCTCCGGACCTCTGTCCATTGTGGGATAATACCACCAGCCTTCGTGTCCCCACCTCCGGCAACTTGACGAATCAAGCTTTCGAGAGTTGGCTCTGATACCATATGTGACAACCCGAGTCAAATCCCGAGCCTTTTTCGAAAATCGGGTCAAATCCCAATTCCGAGTCCGAATAAACCAAAGCCTACTGGCCCAAATGCAGCCAACTTGGGTAACAACAAGCCCACCACAGGCCCCCAAAAGATCATGATTTGTTGGTGCTAATTAGTAATAGTACTTTGCCTTATAAACTGAACAGAAGTCCCAAATCTCCTCGATGTGGGACATGGGTGTTACAGTCTAATTTCAGAAAATTGTTTTTCTTCAACCGATCCTATTTCTGAGAAAACATCTTCTAATTCTATGTTTTCTTTCTTTCTATAGTCGATACTGTGATGACTATTGGTTAATGCATAAGCTACCAGATAGGTTATGCTAAAGACTTTATCTCCTGGATTCATCAAATTCTCTCTTTCGAACTGATGTACAAAAGATAATACCTGATCTATGTTCTTGGTGTCTTTACTAAATGCATATTTAGGATAGACTGTGAACATAAATTTTTGGTAGGCTAAGTTTCCTCTAGCTGCTCCCAAAATACAATCATTTCGGTCATTGATTCTGTTATCTATTAAAGCCATCTTAATAGGTGAATCTATGCCTTCTTTGAATTCTGCTTTCAACAGAATTTTTATAGCTCCTAAATGAACTACATTAATGGTTGCTCTAATCTTAGAGTCAATCTTCTGAAGGTTTCTATTGATCTCATCCTTAGTGATAAGGGGTAGGAACACTGAACCTTTAGTATCTTTAATGTCTATATGCATTTCTTTTGTTTTAACAAAATAGAATATAGAGTTTTTTCTTTTTAAGAAATTTAACATCGGGATGTTAAATATTTTTTCTTTTTTCAAATCAAGTTTTGTTTTCCTGATTTTAGAAAGAATTTCTTGCTTTACTAAAAAGCTTCCTTGAAAACCGTTTTCATTTTCAGAAAATTCGATTTCAAAATTATTCTGAATTTCTTCAGAATTTTCTTCGGGATTTTCTTTATATAAAATATTCATTTTAAATAAAAACATGGCTCTGATACCAAGATGGGGTTCGTCCGACAAATATAAAAGTATAATTAAATACTTGAATAATTATAGGATTTTGCGGAAAAAGAATTAGATAAAAATCTAATTTTTTCAATTTGTTATAAATTTTACAAATCAAGAGAGATAAGTAAAAGGATGAATGGTCATGATTAGAATCAATCGGACGGTTCAGATTGGTTCTTTGGTGTACTCTTAAGTTATGGTTCTCTTTAGAACCCTTGCCTTATTTAGTAATATATTTCTATAAATAAGTAAATTTAATTAAGTAAAAACACGAAGTACAATTAAGTAAGGGCAATTAAGTAAAATCATAATGTATCATACCGACGACCAAACTTTTAATATTTCATCTATTATATAGTAGTAAGTATTAATCTCCGTCATAGCTAAAAATTAGATGGTCAATATATTGTAATATTTTTAGCTAGTTAAATAGATAGAAGTGGTGAGATGCTCTTACTACATATTCTTAACATTTATGTTGCCAGCCCAGATGACTCTTAGATTTTAGAGTTATCCGCACAACAAAAGAGAAAAACCAGTTTTGTCTTTATTTATTTTGCTAAATTATATCTTATATCTAAAATTAATGGAATGATTGTTGTACTAATAAAATTGATAAATATTAGTACTAATATCTCATAAACTTATTTAAATTGAATTTCATAAAGTTAATGTTAATATTAACTATGAATATATGTATAATATAAATTTGGGGTCTATTAAAAAGAGGCTTATTTACGTATAATGCATTTTGGCAAGTGTTAGCTTGAATATGAATATATAAAGCATTATTTTGTGGTAGAATAAAGTTGAATAAATACTTTTATAAATACACATATATTTTAATGTTTTTCGAGTAACTTATTAGAAAAGTAGAGTTTGGCATTTTCCTTTTTTAATATTAGACTTATTATATACAAATTATAGAATAACATTTAATCATGCTTTCTTTAGTTACACCGTTGAAAACTAAATTGAATTAAAGAATTTTTGTTTAATTTCTTTTTCACTTTTAAAAATTGACGTCTTACTAATTTCAAAAAATTTAAATTGGAACCCGTCGAACCAATCTCTACTTAATCATGCATTTCCAATAGATTCTAGCATATCCCATTACATGAAATTTCATTTTTGAGCTGAATAGTAATTACTGTATTCATCTTTCGGGCAAAAATCAATGAGACCTGAACAATGAATCACCTCGTCTGAATCACCTCATTTCTTTGGGTTCTTGGGTTTTCTTCATGAATCATTCAGTTATGGGTTTCCTGCTGAAAGTTTTCTACTAGCTTACACTTTTATAAATATTAGTCAACTCATGTCCACGCTTCATGCGGTTAAATAGTTTTCCTAATAAGTTAAATATTCTACATATTATATAAAAAGTTTTTAAATAAATATTGGTTCTAGTATTCAATTTTCAGATAATAATTGCAATAGTAAATGATAAATATACTGAAATTATTTGGTGTAAAGTTCCTATGTTTCAATTTTAATTGCGGGTTTACAAGAATGCGTTGTCTAGTTATGACTAGCCGGAGCGACTGTAGGTCCGTTATTGTCTGGTGGGTATGAACCAAACATAAATGTTCAACGTACAGTTTCTTACGGATCAATGGAGATGGAGTAGGTAATTTTCAATCTCGTCTTTTCTTATCCATGCACTGTTCAACGACCATGCTTATAACTGGACCTGAACGTTTCAGACTTCAACCTCTACACTATCAAGTGGTAGCCAAGTTGAAGATCAAGTGTGTTTATAGATTAAATTAAACTAAAACATACTCTTACTAATTATTCCGTTCGTCCCATATTGTATGAGCTATTTGATAGTGTACCCTTTTTAATGAATTAATGTTTGACTTCAATTTTAATCACATAAAATGAGATAGTGGATGTTAAATAAATATAATTTATGAATGTGTAGTTGAAATAATCTTAAATAAATGCTATAAATAGAAGACTTATTCTTTTCTAACCATCCAAAAAAGAAGTGGTTCAGAGGGCCGGAGGGAGTAGTTAAATATATGATACATCTTACTTATTTACTATAGACGTCCTTTTATTTTTGTTAAGTACTGTGATCATCTTTTAATTGTGTGAGCAGTAAAATGTTTTGCATTACGTAGAATTATTTGTTACAACATTTTGAACTTTTCACGATACTGCTCATAAGATTTGATTTGTTCGCTGTGAAAAGTTTAAATTAATCTTCACTTGAAATGTAAATGCATATACGATGATAGTGTTCATTTATTTTTGTACTGCAACTTCATCATTCTCTCATTTTATGTTACAATAAATTTGTAACGAATCATAACTCTAAAAAAAAGCATATATCTAAAATTTTCATAGTAAAATTATTTAATCCTGTACATATTCACTTAGTCATTTGTATTGAATAAAACCGAATTTGAGATAATAGAGTAAACTAATTATTACCCCGAGTTGCTATAGGAGTTTAGCTTTTCCTGTACATATTCACTTAGTCATTTGTATTGAATAAAACCGAATTTGAGATAATAGAGTAAACTAATTATTACCCCGAGTTGCTATAGGAGTTTAGCTTTTCGCCATGAAAAGCATTTTGTAAGCCTTTCTGCTATCACGGGTGTACTAGAGAGGCTACGCTCATAAATATTGGATGGCTCCCCTGAATACAGATGAGCTTTATACATAATAAATTTCTCACAATCATACACATACCTTATACATTGACATACAGAAATTAAAGAAAAGTTAAAAGATCCTCGTGTTGACATTTAATTAATTGACCTAAACTTAGACCATTAGCGAATTTGCCATCAAATGTCTAAATAAATCACCATCGTACATCTCTATCTTGAATGTGCATTGAAACTAAACTGTCTCAGGTATTTAATCATTTGCTTTACTTATTAAGTGGTTTATAAGACATGATTTTTTATTTATTTTTTGTGTTCCCCGATCAACTACATTTGGTATGTGTTCTTGTATGGAAATTTTTAGATTTTTTTATTTGAAATCAGGCGGATTATGTGTTCTTTCTTTTCCTCTTTCCCGAGTATCAATTGTCGTATCATACAAGGTGCCTACGTACCCATTTATATAGGGATCAAGCCTCACGTAGTTCTAGGAAAATAGATCATTAGATAAGTGCATTCAGTCCAAACCCATAAATAGTCAAAATGTTATCCATCCAATGTTCCCATAAATAGTTCAAGGATTATCAATACACCTCACGTTCCCATAAATAGTTCAAGGATTATCAATCCACCTCACGTTCACATAAATAGTCCGGTCTTCACATGTTTTCCTACAATCTTGCGGCATCTCCGCATTTCTTTTCATGATTTGAAGAATATCGTTTGGAGATATTTTCCGTTATTCGTCGATTGAGATTGATTTATTTCTCGTTTCAGAGAGAGGATATTGCTTATTGATTAAGCAATTAATTATTAATCTGAATTAATAATTATTAAACAGAGAAATTTGTACTATGCCAAAACGTGGCATAACAACAAGCCCCCAGTTCTTCAGTGTAGCTTGCTGCAGTGGAGAACTAAAAATCTTCGAGCTTCCAAATTTCTTCGGTCGCTTAGAGTTTTGTATATAATCCGAATTGGCGTACACGCTTTTCAAGTGTCATTGTCCACATAAGGATGTGTTTTCGTTCATCCGCGAGCCCCCGAGCTGAGGCTTTAATAAGATACCCAATTTTAAATGTCAGGCTTTCAGCCCATATCACATCCGGTCCCACACGTTTTCCTACAATCTCGCGGCATCTCCGCATTTCTTCCCGTGATTCTAGGAATGTCTTGTGACAACCATATCACGTCCAGTCCCACATGTTTTCCTGCAATCTCGCGGCATCTCCGCATTTCTTCCCGTGATTGTAGGAATGTCCTGTGTCAACCATATCACGTCCAGTCCCACACGTTTTCCTGCAATCTCGCGGCATCTCCGCATTTTTTCCCGTGATTGTAGGAATGTTTCATGCCAACCATATCACGTCCGGTCCCATAATCTCGCGGCATCTCCGCATTTCTTCCCGCGATTGTAAAAATATCTCGTGACAACCATATCACGTCCAGTCCCATTAGTTTTCCTGCAATCTCGCGGCATCTCCGTATTTCTTTCCGTGATTGTAGGAATGTTCTGTGCCAACCAAGAAATATCCATCTACCAATGGACCTTCAATAATGTAATTTTATTCATGGACTCTCCTCTGAGAGTAGGGTCTTCAATATTAATCCTCCTTGGAAAAGAGAGCTTCCGAAAACATTACCCTTATCAGATAAGGACCTTCCACACTTACTTTTGTCCATGCACGAGCTATTGAAGTAATCAAATCACGCGCTACGAATATTGCATCATAATTCTTTAACATCTCCATGATTCAGATTCTGTCCAGATCTGTTTTTTACCTTTCTGACCCTATAAACGATGTTTTTGTTAGAGATACCTTATCCCGTCATTACTGGGCCAAGCCCAATACCTAAAAGCCCACCAACGAAGTGGGCTGAACGAATAGAACGCCCGATGGAGCAGGCCCATACCTTGTTTGCGCACCAACGGCTTCCAGACTGGGTCAAGGGAAACCGCCCACGTGGGAACGAAGTCCACGATGAAGATGGGAAGATCGGAGAGAGCTGGTAAAAAGGTTGAGTCAGGTTTGGAGAACACACATTCACATACACATTTCACAATACACACATATTCTCTGTACGTTCAATTTACCTACCTGGGCTACCAGTTACTGATTCTCACACCGTAGGTGAATCGGGGGTCCCAACCCTCGCATTCTTCTTCTTCGCAGGTCCGACCGGACGTAGGTGACGAAAACTGGTTCCAACATTTGGCGTCGTCTGTGGGAAACGTATAGATCGATTGTGCGTTGTGGTTTACTGAGATAATGACTTCGGATCGACAACCTGTACTCGATGGAACTCCACACCCTGGGGGTTCGACCATCACGCCGCCGATAAATCGGCAATTGAATTTTGACTCTGAGGGGGACGAAGGTCCTTTACCGACCCCCGAAGAACAGAGAGAATTGTTTCTCAAATGGAGAGAAGAGCAGGCCACTAAGAAGGGAAAACAGAAAGTAACCGAACATGCCGATAAGGAAGCCCAGATACGGGCTAAAAAGAAAGAAGCGAACATGCTCAGACTCAAAGCCATCAAACTCCGTAGGGAAGAATATGAATTGGAAGAGAGGGCATTAAGAGAGTCGATCGAGGCCGATGAGGTGACGCAGGTGTCGTCCGAACACCGAAGGGATAAAAGGCCGTATGACGATGAAGACGAGTCTTCGGACTCCGAATCGCATCCACGAAAGACACGTTCCAGAACCACTCTGACCGATTCTGATGAAGAGGACGACTCACACGTTCGGGATCGTATAAAGAGGGTGGAAAAGGCCATGTTCGGAGAACGGAAGGTGAGTCATGAACCTATTGTCTCTGAAGAGATCGAACAGTATCGACCTCCTTCGGGGGGACATTTCCCAAAGATGAACGAGTTTAGTGGGAAAGGAGACCCAGAAGACCACTGTGAAAAATATGAGTCTCTAATGACGGGTATGGGACACTGTGATATCATGCTGTGCAAGATGTTCAAGACATATTTGAAGGGACCAGCAACGATGTGGTATCATTCACAAAAACCCCGATCTATACATTCATACGATAAAGAGGAGGTTCTTGAGGCACTACTCTCATTTGTGCCGAAGGGAGAAGGATACTGAGGCATTGATTCACTGCCGTCAAAGACCGAACGAAGAGTTGGGTGACTACCTAGCTCGATTCAAAGAGGAGGCGGGGATGGTCACTAATTTGGACAAGGTGAAGGCTGCAGGATTCCTCGCTGCTGGATTAGACCCCGTAAAAGGTAAAAAGCTACGCTCCTCTCTTTACGATATTCCTCCTAAGTCCTTGAATGATATATATGTGAGAGGGGAGGCCATCCGAAGGAAGCTTGAATCTATTGGGGGATATAAGGAAAGTCGTAGAAATGAAGGCTCTGGAAGAGACGACCGAAGGGGTCGGGGAGACGTCAAAAGCAGACTGACAGACAACAGACCCGACCGAGGAGCAGAACGGAGGAGAGATAGAGATAGTACGGTGTTCACCCCGTTGAATGCACCCATCTCAAAGATTCTCCACGAGATAAAGGGGAAGCCGGGATTCGTCCGACCAACAAGAATGAAAACCCCAGATTATAAGAAGAATGGGGATAAGTACTGCGAATACCACAAGGATAAGGGGCATAATACAGATGAATGCTACCATTTGAAGAAGCTGATTGAAAAGATGGTAAAGAAGGGAGATTTGGAACAGTACAAGGGCGACCTAAGGGACAAGCTAGAACCCAAAGAGCCCAGAAGAGAAAAGGGACCTGAAAGGGAGGAAAAATACAGAGGTGAAGTTCGAACGATTTCAGGGGGCACAGTGCTAGAGCGATGCAGTAATAACGCCCGAAAGAAATATGCCCGACAGGTCTACAACTTATATCAGACCAACCCGGCCAAACAGCCTCTGCCAATCACCTTCACAAAGGATGATTTTGAAGACGTGATATGGCCGCACGAAGATCCACTCATCATAAATCCCATTATAGGGGAGAATAAAATCTGGAGAGTGCTAGTTGATGGTGGTAGTTCGGTCAACATCATGTATCACAGAACATACTGTAAGATGAACTTAGGGGGCGAGCAGTTGGAGCCATGTCATGAGGCACCCCTGTACGGCTTCGGGAATCAGCCCGTACCGATCGAAGGAACGATTACCCTTCCCATCGTGCTGGGCAAAGCCCCTTACACCACAGAAAAAGAAGCCAAGTTCTATGTAGTGAAAGTGGACAGTCCGTACAATGGAATTCTGGGAAGGCCGACCCTTAGTGCTTTTCAGGCGGTAGCTTCTGTTCCCCATATGAAGTTGAAATTTCCAACACAGAATGGCGTGGGGGAAATGAGAGGAGATCAGAAGGCTGCTCGAATCATTATGTTGGAGGACATTGAGAAAGACAAAGATGTCGAGATGACTGAAGGGGGGAAAAGAAAGAGAAGCGAAGACGAAGGAAGCAGTCGTCAGATTATGAACATCGAGTTAGAAAAATTTGGGGCAGATTTGTCCAACCCCATAGCTGAACCAGCAACTGAGACAGAGGAAGTAGAGATGTATGTCGGGCAGTCGGGGAAAATGATCCAAATAGGCAAAAACATGGAACCTGAGTTGAAGGAAAGAGTTATTGAAGTGATCAGACAGTACCACGATGTGTTCGCGTGGGGACCGGAGGACATGCCAGGCTTAGACCCTTCGGTTGCAACACATTGTCTTAGCGTTAACCCCGACGCAAAGCCGGTTAAGCAAAAGAAGAGGAATTTTGCCATGGAAAGGCAACAAGTCATCTAGGCCGAAGTGGAAAAATTGCTGGAGGCTAAGTTCATTGAAGAGATTGAGTATCCAGACTGGCTGGCAAATGTGGTGGTAGTCAAGAAATCGAACAACAAATGGAGAATGTGCGTCGACTACACCGACCTGAACAAAGCCTGTCCGAAGGATCATTACCCCTACCCAACATTGATCAGTTAATAGATGCAACCTCAGGACACCAAGTACTTAGATTTTTAGATGCTTTTTCTGGATATCATCAAATTGCAATGAATGCCGAGGATATTCCAAAGACAGCATTCATCACCCCCAAAGGCACATATGCATACATCAAGATGCCCTTCGGGCTGAAGAATGCAGGGGCAACCTTCCAGAAAATGATCAACAAAGTTTTCAAGCAACAGATCGGTCGGAACATGGAATGCTATGTGGACGATATGATCGTGAAATCCATGTTTAAAGACCATGCAGAGGACCTGAAGGAGTGTTTTGAAACACTCAGGAGAAATAATATGAAAATTAATCCAAGAAAGTGCACGTTTGGAGTTGCCAGTGGCAAGTTTTTGGGGTACATGGTAAGTGCCAGAGGGATAGAGGCCAACCCTGAGAAGATCAAGGCAGTGATTGACATGGAGGCACCGAAGACGATCAGGGACATTCAGAAATTAACTGGGCGATTGGCCGCTCTGAGAAGGTTCATTTCCCGATCGGCCGAGAAAGCCCTACCGTTCTTCGAAGTACTTCGAGGGTCAAAAAACTTTGAATGGGGATCGGACTGCCAGAAGGCATTTGAAGAAGTTAAAGAAGATCTAGTCAAGGCACCACTCCTGATGAGGCCCGACCCGAAAGAAACACTGCAACTCTACTTAGCAGTGAGTGACCGAACACTAGGGGCTGTGCTAGTCAAGGAGCACGAAAAGAACCAACACCCAGTGTTCTATGTCTCACACATGCTTAAGGATGCGGAAACAAGATACCCCAATGCCGAAAAGTTTGCCTTTGGATTAGTGGTAGCATCAAGGAAACTACGCCATTATTTCCAAGGAAGAACTGTGCAAGTGGTTACCGATCAACCATTAAAAAAGATCCTTCAAAAACCGGAAGCTTCGGGCAGAGTTGTGGCTTGGTCAGTAGAGCTAGGAGAGTATGATCTGGAATTTGTGCCCAGAACCGCCATCAAAGCCCAAGCACTGGCCGACTTCTTGGTAGAATGTTCTTTCTCAGGCCCGAAGGACTTGGCACCGGAGGAACAGCTCATTCAGTCACCTGGGAAATGGAAGCTTTTTGTAGATGGTTCGGTCACAAAAACGAAATATGGGGTCAGTCTGATCCTTATCAGCCCAGATGGTTTTGAGATTTGTCAGGCTATCAGGTTCACCTTCCCCTTGACTAACAATGAGGCTGAATACGAAGCATTACTAGCAGGGCTCTCCTTGGCACGGAGCCTAGAGGTAAAACATGTAAGGGTATTTAGCGATTCCATGCTAGTGGTAAAACAATTCTCCGGGGAGTATGGCCAAAAAGACCCCCGGACGAAGGCATACACAACCAAGGTACGTGAAACTTCACTTCATTTTGAGTCATTTGAATTAAGCCAGGTAGCCAGAGAAAACAACAGCATGACAGATGCGTTGTCTAGGCTTGCCTCAACGGAAACCCAGAGTCTAATGGGCTCGATATACCTGACCGAAGTGAAAGCCCCTTCGATCGACAAAAAACAATGTTTGGAAATCCATCAAGGAATCAATTGGATGACCCCCATCAGGGCCTTCTTGGAGAAAGGAGTAGTGCCATTAGACAAAAAGGAAGCGCAAAAGGTGAAATATCGTTCAGCCAGCTACACCTTAGTAGGGGGACAATTGTTCAGACGATCGGCTACACAACCTCTCCTCAAATGCCTGGACCCCGAAGATCAAAGGTTAGTGTTGGAAACAGTGCACGAAGGAATTTGTGGGGAGCATTTAGCAGGACGATCACTAGCCTTCAAAATCCTCAGACAAGGTTTTTTTTGGCCGACCGTAAGGGAAGACGCAAAAAATTACTCGAAGAAATGCAGACAATGCCAGCTATTCAGCACCGTGCCGAAACAACCCCCGGAGGAAATGTCATCGGTCCTCAATCCCATTCCTTTTTCAATGTGGGCCGTGGACATTGTAGGGATTCTACCCGCCAGTACCAAGCAGGCTAAGTATTGCATTGTAGCCATCGACTACATGACCAAATGGGTGGAAGCCCGACCATTGTCAACCATAACTGAAGAGGCAGCCAAAAAGTTCATGTTAGAGCAGGTAATCCTAAGGTTTGGTATCCCGATGATCTGCGTATCTGATAATGGAACTCAATTCATCGGCAGTAAGTTCAGGAAGTTTTTGGCTAAATTTGGGATACAGCAGAAGTTTAATTCAGTCGGGCATCCACAAGGGAATGGAGCTATTGAAGCAGCAAATAAGATTATCTTCGATTGCATAAAGAAGCGGCTCAGGGATGCTAGAGGTATGTGGGCAGAGGAGTTACCCTATGTCCTTTGGGCTTACCGAACGACTCCCAGGTCCTCGACCGGGGAAACCCCATTCAGATTGGCATTTGGGACAGATGCATTGATGCCGGCCGAAGTCGGAATGGAGTCATACCGAACGCAAGTTTTTAATATGGAGAGCAACGAATTCGGTCTACGAGCTAATGTTGATATGGTAGTTGAAGAAAGGGAAGCAACGCATTAGAGAAATGTCCGGTACCAGCTTCAGGCGGCTCAGTACTATGACGCCGGTATAAAGAAAAGATCATTTCAAGTTGGAGATCTCGTTCTCAGAGAGCTAGCAACATCCATGCCGACCAAGCAAGGGAAGTTGAGGCCCAATTGGGAGGGTCCTTACACAGTGGTGGAAGTGGTTCGACCGGGGACATACAAACTGTCTGGAATGGACGGCTCTATGATAAAAAACACTTGGCATGCTTCACGCCTTCGTAGGTTCTACCAGTAAGCCTATCGAAAATCTTTGTTCTTCTATTGTTTTGTTTTAAACAACTTTGATTCAGCATATTTTACTTCAGTATGAATGAAAACAGAAGGTTTATTTCCAATATTGTTTACTCGAATTCCTTTATGTCAATTTGAGCATATTTACTTCAACATATTGGTTTCAAGTACAATGAAGAGTAAATGCAAAAATGGAATAGAGTAAACGAAGGAACTATGCTAGCATAAAAATTCCAAGCCCATACTTCAGGGCATTCGAAAGGAAATTACGAGCTTTCAATTCTTGTTTAATATTCTTGTCAGCCCTATACTGTTAATATTTTAAGATATATATTCACTCCCTCAAAATATTAAAGGGACAAACTGGCCGAAGAGGTGTGATGAATTGACGTTTATACCAAAGGTAAACCTAAACAAAAAACACTAAGGCAAAACACAAAGCCGAAGAGGTGTTATAAATAAAAAACACCAAGGCAAAGGATTAAGCCGAAGACGTGTTACAAAGAAAAATACCAAGGCAAAGCATTAAGCCGAAGAGGTATTGTAAAGAAAAAGCTAAGGCAATCAAATAAGACCTAAAGCAAGTATGATCGAACGCCAAATACAACACGTGAATGAAAATTTACGCAAAGGCAATATAAGATCACAAAAGTTAAATAAATATAAGCCCGAAGGCAAAAGTTGAAACAGACCCGAAGGCCAAATGTTAAATTACAAAAACAAGAACTTGGCCCGAAGGCAATGTTATGTCCGAATAAAAATTATAAGGTAAATTCAATCGGACAAATCCGATTCAGAGTCCGAGCTAGCCTCGAGAGGCACGTCGGGCTCCTCCGGCCGGGTAACAGGATCCTCCATCCCCTCAAGGAGCAGCTGCCTGTAGTCAAAACCCGCTGCATGAGCACGACGGATGACTTCATCAAACCCGGTCGAAAAGCTCCGATCCTCAGAAAGAACGATCAGCTTTTGAGCCTTCTTCTCTGACTTGCGGGAAGCTCTCAACTTGGTGGTCCTCCTTCCTAAACGGGCAAAGGCAACTTCCAAGTCAGAACGAACGGCATCACGGTCGGCCTTCAACATGTTAACCCTTTGATTCAGACTTGCAACTTCTCTACTTAGGCTCTCCACCTGATTTTCAGCAGCTTCAGCCCGACTTTCGGCCAAACGAAGGTTGTTGAGCTGGACGTCCAAATCTTTTACCTTCTGCTCGATAGTAGCAGCCCAAGGAGCGACCTGCGAGAGAAGGAAAACAAATTAAATCGAGAGGTTAAAAAAGAATTGAGATATTTTACAAGGGACAGAGACGTACCATTACAACATGTCCGATAAGCTCAGAACATGCAGTAAGAGCATCAACCTTATCATACAGTGGGCGGTCCCTCGGGAGAATAGATGCACGGCATAAGTCCGTACCGATCTCCTTAGACTCGATAGAAGCCGAAGCCCCAAAATGATCGGTGGTCATAATCAACCAGTCCGGCCGATAGGTGAGAACAACCTGCCCCTCAGGACCCCGTGGTCGTTTAGGCACAGAACCGACCTTCTCAGCATCTGACGGGGCAGCTGGGTTCGGACCCGAGGTCGTGGTATCGATAATCTCGACTTCAGCCGAATGAGGAGACAAAGGTTCCTCCACAACGGGTTCGGGAATGTCCTCGGTACTCCGATTCGCAGCTTTTTGAGCCTTCTTGCTCTGGAGGCGCCTCAACATCTCAGATTTGGTCGACACTGCACAACAAAAGGAGAAGGATAGAGGTTATAAAACAAGATTAAAAAAGGGAAGCACAAAAATGAAAAATAAGCCAAGTCAATCTCTTGTTACCGGTACCCTATAAAGCCCGAAGCCAGGTTTGATCACGACTGATGATCAAGGGAATGCGGTTCAGCTCTTGAGAACGGCAAATCTTGTTGTAATCAGCCAAATCCTCATGACTCAGAGCGGGAGCGGAGATTAAAGCAGGGTCAACCTCTCGCCACACTGAATATTTGGACAACTTGTGACCACTGATATAGAACCAATGGTCGTGTGTCCCCTTATTGCTAGAGTTGGTGATGGCCCATTCAGCCCGACCCGTCCTTCGGGACAGCTGATAGAAGACGACGCTCTTAGCGTTTTTTCTATAGTCAAAGTGGTGAAGGAGTAGGGACAAACGGGGTTTCACCCCTGAATCCAGACACCGATGCTGAAAAGAGTTAATATGGATGAATGTATTAGGGTCCAGTTGACCGAGAGCGACTTGGTTGTATTTCAGTAGTTTCTTCAGAACGGGAAGCAGTGGGAGTCATAGCCCGCAGAAAAACGCCCTTTCTGAAACTCCAAGGGCCACCGAACCATATTCTTCGCCCACTTTAGGAGTATGGTAGATGAGATCGGTCTCATCGGCTTCATGAGTCTGGAATATGTCGGGAATATCGTATTTCTTCGCCATTTTGAGTACGGCCTCCTTCGTTAACACGGAGTTCAAGTTGGCCGAAGGAAATCTTGAAGCACTGAAGTGTGCCATGGCCGAATAGGCTGGCCCGAATTCAGCAGGCCGATCCATATCCTGCAGTGGCAAAAGTAAAGGAAACGATTAGCCGTGTACTCGGTGAAAGAAAGATGGGGAGAAGCAAATATGTGTTCGCTGAAAAGGAAGAATCCGAGTACAGAGGGCTAGATGAGGCTAAAGAAATAACACCGTTTGGCAGTAGAGGAAAATCCTAAGGGGGAGGTGCGAAGCCGAAGAATGGCTTAAAGCCTAGGGGTGGATCGAGAAATGTTGTAAAATATATGAGTTTGGGCCGAAGGATGTTCTACAAATGTAAGTACTGAACGAAGGAAGGTCGTATCTATAAAGTTACCCAGCAAGGTAATTAACTCACTCTAGGGTCGCGTTCCTATCAAGTGGAAAGCTGGAGTGCAAACATGGTACAAGATTCTAGCATTAAAACGATCTAAAAACATATGTAGAGCCCAGAAATGCGCCCACACCCGCATACATATGATGAATACACTATTATGAAATTTTTAATGGAGATTATGCAAAAGGTTCGACAGAGTAAAAGAAAGCTTACTTGTATTGATGAGCACAAAGGTTGATGTACATCACAGAATGTCGTTGATCTCGCCGGAACTTTGCTTGCCGTAAGTTTTGTGGACAAAAGAAGGATTCGCAAAGACAAGAGAAGTTTGTAAGTATTATTTGTGGGAGTTATATGTAATGGCAAGTGAAATAACATAAAAGGGCGGTTAAGGTAATGTTGTCTGGTCGTTTCGAAATCTACGGCTGAGATGGAAACCCTCTGAATTCACGGTGAGGATGGACATGGAGAAACGTGTAACTCCAGAAGTTGTCTCCTGCTGACGTGGCCAAGACCATCGAGGGACATGTGTCACTTCGTTCGGTTGACGTGTTGTCCTAGAGTATTCTCGAAGATGGGCTGAAAAATGGGTCTTCGATAGAAGTCTTTTCGACCGAAGCCCAGGGACATGTTAGAGATACCTTATCCCGTCGTTACTGGGCCAAGCCCAATACCTAAAAGCCCACCAGAGAAGTGGGCTGAACGAATAGAACGCCCGATGGAGCAGGCCCATACCTTGTTTGCGCACCAACGGCTTCCAGACTGGGTCAAGGGAAACCGCCCACGTGGGAACGAAGTCCACGATGAAGACGGGAAGATCGGAGAGAGCTGGTAAAAAGGTTGAGTCAGGTTTGGAGAACACACATTCACATACACATTTCACAATACACACATATTCTCTGTACGTTCAATTTACCTACCTGGGCTACCAGTTACTGATTCTCACACCGGAGGTGAATCGGGGGTCCCAACCCTCGCATTCTTCTTCTTCGCAGGTCCGACCGGACGTAGGTGACGAAAACTGGTTCCAACAGTTTTCTTGGAAAACACAAAACATGGAAGTTGTAGAAAACGAAAAGAGCTTTCCGATGATATATGGCTCGTCAGAAACAGACTTCTAATGAATCAGGAATCAAATAAAACATCTGCTGATTAACTTCTCAATATTGAAAAACGGGATCTGATTATATTTTGTGATTTCGAAAATAGATTGAAACATAATCTCAGAAAACACCAAGAACGAAAGTTGCAGGAAATCGTAAAATCTTTTCGAATCATAAAAAATCATCAAAATCTGACATGTATTAAATTTACTACGAATTTTATAAGATGACTTATGTATACGGACAAAAGCATAAAAAAACTTATCTTAATTTGAAAAGAATCATGAATCACCGCCTCCATCGTTCTGCTCCTCCATTAAAGCCGCTCCAGATCCATAATAACCCCCTTGCGTATGATGTAGATGATTTGATTGTCCTCCACAATCAAAAAATAATCCCCTCATTCTAGCGCCAATTGTTGTTGGAGGAATTTCGTAACAACCCAAATCAGAGTTTGCTGGAATAACGAATTATGAAAATATGGGGATTTGGAATTTTTGGATGTTTGGGGGCTGAGCTCGTATGAAGACTCCTCAGAAATTGAATAGAGAATGGGTTCTTTCTCTTCCTCTTTCCTGAGTATCAATTGTCGTATCATAAAAGGTGTCTACGTACCCATTAATATAGGGATCAAGCCTCACGTAGTTCTTGGAAAACAAGTCATTAGATAAGTCCATTCGGTCCAAACCCATAAATAGTCAAAATTTTATCCATCCAATGTTCCCATAAATAGTTCAAGAATTATCAATCCACCTCACGTTCCCATAAATAGTTCAAGGATTAACAATCCACCTCACGTTCCCATAAATAGTCCGGTCTTCACATGTTTTCCTACAATCTTGCGGCATCTCCGCATTTCTTTCCATGATTTGAAGAATATCGTTTGGAGATATTTTCCGTTATTCGTCGATTGAGATTGATTCTTTTCTCGTTTCAGATAGAGGATATTGCTTATTGGTTAAGCAATTAATTATTAATCTGAATTAATAATTATTAAACGGAGAAATTTGGACTATGCCAAAACTTGGCATAACAACAAGGCCCCAGTTCTTCAGTGTAGCTTGCTGCAGTGGAGAACTAAAAATCTTCGAGCTTCTAAATTTCTTCGGTCGCTTAGAGTTTTGTATATAATCCGAATTGGCGTACACGCTTTTCAAGTGTCATTGTCCACATAAGGATGTGTTTTCGTTCATCCGCGAGCCCCCGAGCTGAGGCTTTAATAAGATACCCAATTTCAAATGTCAGGCTTTCAGCCCATATCACATCCGGTCCCACACGTTTTCCTACAATCTCGCGGCATCTCCGTATTTCACTAGTACAAACTGGACCTATTGCGTCGCCACCTATAGCGTCGGTTATTGACCTATTGCGTCGCACTTTTACCTATTGCGTCGGTTGTTTGCATTAACCGACGCTATAGGCCTATTGCCAGAAGCTTTAGCGTCGGTTGTTTGCATCAACCGACGCAATAGGTAGAGCCTATAGCGTCGCCCTTTTGAGGGGCGACGCTATAGGTATACCTATAGCGTCGCCCTTAAAATGCCGACGCTATAGGCTATACTTATAGCGTCGTCCCTTAAATGCCGACGCTATAGGTATGGCCTATAGCGTCGCCCTTTGAAATGCCGACGCTATAGGTGTAACTCAAAAATAACAATATAGCGTCGGTATATTAACCGCCGCTATAGGTGTAGCTTATAGCGTCGCCCTTGGAAATGCCGACGCTATAGGTATTAATTAAAAAAATAAATAAATATAAAAATAAAGACCAAAAAATTAATTAAAAATAGGAAAAATGACAATTTGTGAAAATAAATTCATACACACCAAAGTAGGCATACTCACTATTTGTGTGATGAATGTTACCTTATTTTCACTAATTTTCCATTTTTTTATTTTTTCCCCATTTTTAACTAGTTTGTAAAATAAATCAAAAAAATAAATAAAAATAGGAAAAATGACAATTTTTGAAAATAAATTCATACACACCAAAGTAGTCATACTCACTACTTGTGTGATGAATTTTAACATACTTTCACTAATTTTCCATTTTTTTATTTTTCCACATTTTTAACTAGTTTGCCAAATAAATCAAAAAATTAAATAAAAATAGGAAAAATTAAAATTTTTGAAAATAAATTCATACACACCAAAGTCGTCATACTCACTATTTGTGTGATGAATGTTACCTTATTTTCACTAATTTTTCATTTTTTTTAGTTTTTCCCATTTTTAACTAGTTTGTAAAATAAATCAAAAAAATAAATAAAAATAGGAAAAATGACAATTTTTGAAAATAAATTCATACACACCAAAGTAGTCATACTCACTATTTGTGTGATGAATTCCATTTTTTTTTATTTTTCCACATTTTTAACTAGTTTGTCAAATAAATCAAAAAAAATAAATAAAAATAGGAAAAATGACAATTTTTGAAAATAAATTCATACACACCAAAGTAGTCATACTCACCATTTGTGTGATGAATATTACCTTATTTTCACTAATTTTCCATTTTTTTTTATTTTTTCCCCATTTTTAACTAGTTTGTAAAAGAAATCAAAAAATTAAATAAAAATAAGAAAAATGCCAATTTTTGAAAATAAATTCAGACACACCAAAAATCACTTTATATTAAATAATATAAATATAAAACTTGTAAAATTCATATGTAATTTGTTTTTTCTTAAAATCATTTTAAAAATATGGGGAGACAGCTAATTTAAATCTTTACGTTTTAAAATTTGAATATATAAAATAAAAGTAACATATATTTTTTTTAAAATTTTGATATGAAAATTATAAAAAGATATGTGTGTGAAGTGCACAGAGTGATGGCTCAGCGGGAGATGAAAAATCAAAAGGACCGCTCAAGTTTTTTAACTCGCACAAAATCCCTCTCGATCTCTTTATCTCTCCCTCTTTGTCTCTCTTAACCCACTCCTATCAAAAACACACTCTCTCTGAAAATCCATAATACGCAAGATGAAAACCTTATTTAGGGGTTCGATTAGTGGTTCTGTTTGTTGTTTGATTTAGGGGTTTTCTTGATTTAGGGGTTCAACCTGCAATGGGCTCCAATTAGGGTTTCAACTTTAGTTTGGGTTTCAATCGAGTTCAAGCTTTGATTTGAGTTCAATGATTTGGGTGATTTAGAGATTCGTTCTTTGATTTTCAGGTCACTCTCTAGATCTCTCTCTCTCTCTCACGCACGCACACATTCTTCGACAATGTATCGGTCTGATGATGGTTTGCTTACTGCTACTGAGAAAACTAGTGTTCTCAAGCTTCAGGTATTTTTTATTTTGGTGAATTGTATGCAGATACATCTACTCCAGAGGGTTTGAGCTATGTATTGACAGGTAAGTTTTCATTATGCAATTGCGTCAATGTTGAGCCTTTTATTGATCTAGTTGGTATATTAAATAGTCAGCATGTAAGTTTTTTCCTATGATTTGATACGTAGTCTCTGTTGAATTTTATAGTATATGTGTGTATATTAAAAAGGGAAAGATTGATATAATTAAGTGATGTGAAAGATTGATGTTCAGTTACATACTCTTCCAGAACCAAAGATCGTTAATAGATGGACTAAATATTCTTTTGTATATCATTCTTGTATGTTGTTATACAATACCTTTTTCTCGTCACAAGTGCCTTCTTCCATGATGTAAGGGTAGTCATCCTCCTTGTGAAGTCCACCATTGGACATAATAAAGGAAAATGCATAATCCATTAGACCACCATTGCAACCACTGTTAAGGGTAGTATCACAATCAACTAGCTCTTGCTCCGACAACGATGTTAAATTTCCTGTCACTATTTGGTTTATTATATCTATATGTTATACAAAAAACAAAAACCTAGGTTATTGAATCTAAGAGTGCCTTGTCTATTGAATCTTTGGTCATTAGGTTGATTCGATATCTTTGTTAAGTTTGTAAAAATATATATAGAGTTTATGTTTTTGCACACTGAACAAGATATCAAACCAACAGTAGACCCCATTGCTTAACTCTCGATCTCGTAACTAAGGACAAGGATGTTCGTTAAGCTAAGCCTTGCGATTATTTTTGTAAACTTAGCAACATACTAAATTTTATGAAGTAGGTATAAGTAATATGTTTGGTTATATTTGTTTGTGCTTACAAGTTGCAATCTCTATGTCAAAGAAATGTATAAGTAACAAAATGTATAAATTCATTTCAGTGTAGATGCTCTCAAAAAAGAAAAAAGAAATTGCAGTGTAGATAGTTTACAAGTTTATGTCATTGACAAGCCAAGGCCTGTTACAATTTTAAATATTTCTTTAGTGATTTTGCTTGCTTAAACTCTTAGTTCCAATCTGGAACTCTGCAGTCCACAGAAAAATCTCAACTCTAAATATGTGTTATAAATATCTAAAAGTGAATTTTAATGTGAATATAGTAAGAATTATAAGAATGACAAAATTGAAAATTTCTCATCAGAAATGGTCAGGTGCTAATTACTACGACAGAGTTCTCAGGACTGGACTATGCAGGGAGGCATCACT
This sequence comes from Heracleum sosnowskyi, assembly GCA_030848705.1. Classification (NCBI taxonomy): domain Eukaryota; kingdom Viridiplantae; phylum Streptophyta; class Magnoliopsida; order Apiales; family Apiaceae; genus Heracleum; species Heracleum sosnowskyi. The sequence continues at coordinate 128,223,729 of CM061240.1, forward strand.
TCCACTGCTGCCATGGGCAGAGGTAACTAACATGTATTATTTGATTATTTCACTATACATCATCATTTTTTAATAACACAATTACTTGGTATTGTTACAAGCAGTTGTATTGTTACATTATTGATATGAATTCTTTTCCCTCTATTTTGAACTGAAAGATCTAATATGTCAACTGTGTAATGACCACCAGGAAGCAAACAGAGGGACTTTTCTACTTGTGGCGGCATTTGCTCCATCGGATCGGATCTTACTCGCATGATAGGCAAATCAGACACATCAGAATGGATCCATCAGGAGTGACCATTGGTGGATGTAATTGTGTGTATTTGTTTTGAACTATAAGAAATATTGAAAATTGATTCTTTTGTTTCATCGATGGATTTAATTGCGTCGGTTGTTTAATTGACCGACGCAATAGCAGACAATTAGCGTCGCCATTTTAACCGACGCTATAGGCCTCTACCTATAGCGTCCCCTACATATACTACGCCATTTAACCGACGCAATAGGTCAATTTGACCGACGCAATAGGTCCAGTTTGTACTAGTGTTTCTTCCCGTGATTCTAGGAATGTCTCGTGACAACCATATCACGTCCAGTCCCACATGTTTTCCTGTAATCTCGCGACATCTCCGCATTTCTTCCCGTGATTGTAGGAATGTCCTGTGTCAACCATATCACGTCCAGTCCCACAAGTTTTCCTGTAATCTCGCGGCATCTCCGCATTTCTTCCCGTGATTGTAGGAATGTTTCATGCCAACCATATCACGTCCGGTCCCACACATTTTCCTGCAATCTCGCGGCATCTCTGCATTTCTTCCCGTGATTGTAAAAATATCTTGTGACAACCATATCACGTCCAGTCCCATACGTTTTCCTGCAATCTCGCGGCATCTCCGCATTTCTTCCCATGATTGTAGGAATGTTCCGTGCCAACCAAGAAATATCCATCTACCAATGGACTTTCAATAATGTAATTTTATTCATGGACTCTCCTCTGAGAGTAGGGTCTTCAATATTAATCCTCCTTGGAAAAGAGAGCTTTCGAAAACAATACCCTTATCAGATAAGGACCTTCCACACTTATCCATGCACGAGCTATTGAAGTAATCAAATCACGCGCTACGAATATTGCATCACAATTCTTTAACATCTCCATGATTCAGATTTTGTCTAGATCTGTTTTTTACCTTTCTGACCCTGGAAACGATGTTTTCTTGGAAAACACAAAACATGAAAGTTGTAGAAAACGAAAAGAGCTTTCTGATGATATATGTCTCGTCAGAAACGGACTTATAATGAATCAGGAATCAAATAAAACATTTGCTGATTAACTTCTCAATATTGAAAAACGGGATCTGATTATGTTTTGTGATTTCGAAAATAGATCGAAACATAATCTCAGAAAACACCAAGAACGAAAGTTGCAGGAAATCGTAAAATCTTTTCGAATCATAAAAAATCATCAAAATCTGACATGTATTAAATTTACTACAAATTTTATAAGATGACTTATGTATACGGACAAAAGCATAAGAAAACTTATCTTAATTTTGAAAAGAATCATGAATCACCGCCTCCATCGTTCTGCTCCTCCATTAAAGCCGCTCAAGATCCATAATAACCCCCTTGCGTATGATGTAAATGATTTGATTGTCCTCCACAATCAAAAAATAATCCACTCCTTCTAGCGCCAATTGTTGTTGGAGGAATTTCGTAACAATCCAAATCGGAGTTTGATGGAATAACGAATTATGAAAATATGGGGATTTGGAATTTTTGGATGTTTGGGGGCTGAGCTCGTATGAAGACTCCTCAGAAATTGAATAGAGAATGGGTTTTTTCTCTTCCTCTTTCTTGAGTATCAATTGTCGTATCATAAAAGGTGTCTACGTACCCATTAATATAGGGATCAAGCCTCACGTAGTTCTTGGAAAACAAGTCATTAGATAAGTTCATTCAGTCCAAACCCATAAATAGTCAAAATTTTATCCATCCAATGTTCCCATAAATAGTTCAAGAATTATCAATTCACCTCACGTTCCCATAAATAGTTCAAGGATTATCAATCCACCTCACGTTCCCATAAATAGTCCGGTCTTCACATGTTTTCCTACAATCTTGCGGCATCTCCGCATTTCTTTCCATGATTTGAAGAATATCGTTTGGAGATATTTTCCGTTATTCGTCGATTGAGATTGATTCTTTTCTCGTTTCAGATAGAGGATATTGTTTATTGGTTAAGCAATTAATTATTAATCTGAATTAATAATTATTAAACGGAGAAATTTGGACTATGCCAAAACGTGGCATAACAATACTGAACATGTGATCATGTTCAGATATAAAATATGTATAAATCATGATTTTCACATAAAATGTAAATACGTTTATGATGATAGTTGTCATTTACTTTTCAAGTGACAGTATTCTTTTGTATTTTTTTGCTCGGTCATTCTTTTATTTTATGTGACAATAAAGTTACAACTTAAACAAATGAAATCTTGATCATAATGTTTATGCCATTTATTTTTAACCTAGTCATTTATACTAAAGAAAACAGATTATGAGATAATCGAGTAAACTAACTATTATTACCAAGAAGAGGGGTTATAACCATTTTTCTCATTTCGGTTCTGAACACATTAGCTTAATAGGTGTAGTTCTTAACTATAATTCAATCCTTTCAGTGCAGGATCGAATATGAATGTAACATTAATAATATATGAGAGCGTCAGCTTATTCCCAAAAATGTACCATAACAGAATACCATAAATTTGGGTTTTTATTCATATTTAAGCTTAGACAATCACAATGTACGTACGGCTTTGGAGTCGGTATTTAAAAGGTCGTCACACGTGTTCGGTATTTAATTAGTTGACCTAAACTTAGACAAAGATTTAACGAATTTGCCCTGATACGTCTAAATTACTTATCATCGTATATCTCTCTACCTCGAGTGTGCATTGAAACTAAACCGTCTCAAAATGGTATTATCATTTACTTTACCTATTAAGTAAGGATCCTAATGGCTCCAATTAAATGATACGTGTCAATATTTTATTAGTCATTTCTTACAAATAAAATGGATTCACGTGTATTAATATGCACTCCACTAGTCAAATGTTTATTCCGACAACATATGTAGTAGTGAGGCCCCTAGCAACAAAATTATTTAACGTAAAATATATGTAGCAAAATATTTGAATAGGTTGTAAATATTTTTAGCTAAGCTATTGGCTCATGCCTAAGATGAGAATCTTGTCAATCTTGAATTTAAGCCACAAAATGTTTTGTTGCAACACAGTTAGATTGCAACACATTTGATATCTTTCAGATTTTATTAACAACGGAAAGTACTAAACTCACGGTTAGAAGAAAAAAAGAAAGTACAAAACTCACAGTTCATGGTGTGTTTAATTTATTTTTAGACTCAAGCAATCATCAATTACTACTCCAATTAGAAATTTAAAGAATGTTTCAATTCAATTTGTAAAACGATCTGGAAACAAAGCTGCTGACTTCTTAGCTAACTTTGCTTGTTTCAATCCAGGTTGTATAGCCAGGAGGGAGTGTCCCAACTGAGCTTCAAGCTATTCTTGTAGCTGATTTGAGTTAATATTATATCTCTGTTGGTTTCAAAAAAAATTTATTTTTAGACTGTTATGGACTGATACAAGTTATATACAAACATTACCAAATTCATGGTATGTTTTATTTATTTTTGTTATACAAATTTACATGTGGAAAGATTGACATACTGAAAGTCAAAAAGAGATAAGTTCTACTTGGTAAAAGAAAAAGAAAAAGAGTTATAACTATTGGAAAATTTAAAAATAGAAATTTTCGTGTTATAACTACTGATACGATTTGATAAATTTGTCGTCAAAAGTGAAAAGAAGTCACCATATATGTTATTCAAGTAAAATCTTGCAAAATATAATATTCTGTCAATTATATTACATGAAAATCATTATTTTATTCAAAATCTTTAAAATTATATATGTTTTGGAAGCAAAATATTGCAGAATATATTGTTCTACAAAATATATCAAGTTTTCAGAATATCGGTACTTAGTTAGTTTACAAAACATATTTGATTTTAAAGATTTTTAATGAAATAATTAAAGAAAAAGCCTTTTCAATCACAATTTTAAGTAAAAATGTCCAAAATATCACTATCCTAAAAAATGACCCTTATCATCACTCACAAACGCTACTTCTACATGCGTTTATAAAAAATTCAGAATCCTTTTTCCTTACTGGGCCAGCAGCTAATAGGCCTGTTGGGGTGTTGTATGTTCATAAGCAGAAACACATGCTGCTCATGCGTGAACAAAATTTTGAATTTTGTTTTCCAACGTAAATGCATGAAAAACCTGCGTTTTTATAGTTTCTTGGGGAGAAACGCTTTTCTCTTGTTGCGTTTTTAGAAAACGCAAAATAATGTTACGTTTTTGGACCATTTACTGAATTTTTTTTATAGAAAAAGTCGTTACCCTTTTTTAGTTATACAATATAATCTATTTTGCGATGATGTATGGTTTCCATGTCTCCGTAGAACTTCTTTCTATGTACATAAATTATAGTAAACAGCAGGTTTTTGAGTCATGCATACAGTCTCCAGACTCTCCACTCCCCAGTTTAATCATACGGTCGAAAACTTCATGAGTTCTACTGGATGTTTGAGTGTTAGCCGGCTTCCGAGCATGAAGTACAAAAACAAGTTATATAATATATACAGAGAGATAAGTTTTGTTTAAATCGTCATTTTTCACAAGGCATATAGATGATAATTGTCATACATTCTATCATGTAAATACAAATATAAGGTGTGCACTACAAGAAAAAGGGACAATTATGACGGAAAACTTATGACGGAATTTTGGGCGCGCCTAACTTACGACGGAAATGACAATTTCGTCACAAATACTTATGACGGAAAAATAATTTCGTCAATTTCTGGTTCTGTACTCAAAATTCTAGATAAAGATGTAAAAGCTTCTGCCAACATCGTTCCTAATTGCATGTGTTTCAAATGTTAACATATCCACACGTTCCTAATGTTAGCAGAAATAATAATATATCCAGTTCTGCATGTTGTTACTCTCAACATTTGTATTCAATGGCATATCTATATGTGCTTCTCATTGGATCGTTGTTTTTGGGGCACTTCAGAAATTTTGTTTGTTATATATGTAGATTGGTATGCAGAACTCCACCGACTTGGCTCTTTTGGAGTGTGTTTTCTTTTGTTATGTCAAGATATTATATGATCCAATCAATCCCTCATGATAATACCTTAAGGATTTAGGAGAGCTGGTATCAGGAGAGCTGGTAACTTAATTGGAATTTTTGTACCCTCTGTCTCTAAAACATCTTCAGCTTCCAGCTGAAAGCAACCAGACCCACTGCTTTAACATATTATAAAATTTGATATATTTGTACTATCCTTGGCTATAGTTTTTTTTGATTACATAGATATGTTTGGTTTGGTTTGTAGATGATTGAATTCATAAAATTTAATTGCATAAATCTGTCATTATTGGTTACCTCTTCTTTCTAAAGTTCTTGTAGCTTGTGCATCTTATTTTATTGTGTAAACTGTCAAAATAATTGTTGATGTCTTGTCGTCTCTAATGGCCATCCTTTTGTTACTTTTAGGGTGGTTTTGCCATGAGATAGTATGTCTCAGAACTTATGCTGTTGATTGTTGAAGCATTGTTGGATGGCCTTGCCGCCACAAAATGTGAAGTGGGAGTTGCAACTCTTGGTCAACTGGTACAGAGTACAGGGTAAGTGGTTGATTTCTTGAGAATAGTTTTGGTTGGTCACGGTTCCGTCCATCAAGAAATTAAATTATATGGCTATTTTTGAGTTGGATGAATGCAGTTATATATCTGCGTTGATGTTTGGTGTGACTAATCATTTCATCGTAGGTAATAACTTGATGTTGAATGTACTTGGACAAGCAACTCATAACGAAATCGTGTTTAGCATTCACTGCTACTTAAGCATGCATACATTCAACATGAAGAATGGATGAGAAATTGGTGGGACTAACTACGATTCTGTTACTTTAATTGCAGGGAAGTGCCAAGATATCAGTAAAAACTTATGCATGAAGGAGCAAAGAAGAGGGAGATGAGATATTCAGATTTGAAAAAGATTGACCATGGAGTAGGTCGCCATTTCCATGATAACATCACAGTTATTGTTCTGTTTCTGGACTCCAATCTTGTGAGCAAAGCTAGCACAGCAAAGGGTCAGAACTTGTCTATTAAAGGGAGTGGAATAAGTCTTCCTTCAATAATTCTTGCCCCTTCAGCATGATGCCAGTGAAAGCTGGGGAACCTGATGTAGAAAATGGCTAATTATCGTCTGTTGTACTATTTCTTGTGAATATGAGGTAGCTTCTTTAAAGACGAGAACATATGCTGTCAATCCTTTTAAATGTACTCCTTAACTTTTTAGCCAAGAACTAGTACCAATGTAATTTTAATGTCTAACAGTATGTTGTGGCACAATGGTGGTATTCATGTTTCTGTTTGGTTTTGTAACTCTGACTGTCTAATTTTCATGTAGATTGTGTGACGTTGGATTGTATGTAAATTGAGATTTAATTTGGAAGCCAAAAATGGCTGGAACCTGAAAAACCAGCATAATGCTGCTTCTAGTTTAATTTATGACGAATTTCTGGGTAACTTACGACGGTTGTTCATCCTTTTTATATTAATTTTTATTTTTTCCACGAATAAAATATTTGTAGCAGGTGGGTCCCATTCTTTAACTTCCAACAGATTTTTCGTCGTAAAATATGAATTTATGACGGTATATTTCGTCGTAAATTCATTTATTAATTTATTGAAAAAGGTAGGTCCCACACTGGAACTTGTGACGAAAATGTATACTTGTGACGAAAACTATACTTATGACGAAAACTCTTCTTGTGACGAAACTATGACGAAAAACATACTTGTGACGAGAATGACATTTGTGACGAAAATGCGAACTTAAAACTTGAGCAAAAATGACGAAAATTTTCCGTCGTAATTGGACCAATTGCGACGATTTCAGTGTAAAATTTCCGTCATAATTGCCCGTTTTTCTTGTAGTGGTGCCAACGTTTGTATAGAATATACAGCCTACTTTTGGTCAATTGAGAATTTTTTAGTTAATAAGGTAATATATATTGAAAAAAGTTTTATGAATACCAATATTATGTTAGAGATTTGGAGATTTGGAGATTAACTGGAGTTATATTTTGTAAAAAAATTGCAATATATATGTTAGTTGACAATGTATATTTTATAAAAAAATATTATTTTATTGAAAATCCTATAAATTTTAAAAACTAAACATTAAATATTTATATTCTGCAAATAATCATGTTTTGCAAGTGAATATATTTTGCAGAACAATATACTTTTTGCAATATATATATATAATTTTAAATTTTTTGAATGAAATAGTAATTAATATTTTACTTAAAGAATATATATGTTCTCCAAGATTTTAATAAAATCAAAGCATGTGTATATATAAAAGAAACCCCTATGGTATAGGTAAAAATCGAGAATCGGAGTTAATCGGTGAAGACGAATTAATCGGGTAATCGGGGATTAATCGGATCATTAATCGGAATAAATTTAATAATATTTTTTATATATATTTATATTCATATATATAATTGTTTCGTTATTTCAACTAAACATATGTTATTATCATATATTTATGCAAATATGTTAAAAATGTTATATAATTGTAATAAATAAAATTTTGAAGCTTTAACTTTTCAATTAAAGATCAATTTAAGAGAAAAAATTAAGAGAATTTACGATTTAGGCATCTAAAATTATAATTATATATACAAAATAATGTTTTCCCTATTGTTTAATCAAGTTTCTACCTTTTAAATTTTTAATTATTTTTTTTAATTTTAACTATTTTTTAATAATTAGCCCGATTTTGACCAATTAATCCGATTTTTGACCGATTCAGTCGATTTTTGACTGGTTTTTTGAAAAAATTATTAATTTACTAATTTTCGCTTAATCAGTTCGGTGACCTGCCGATTAATCGGCGTCGACTTTTAGAACAGTGATATAGGCTAGTAAATGTGTTTATTTACTGACCTCCAAACAAAAAGGACACGGTTGAAAGTTGAAACTAGTTGAATCAATGACCTTTTTGCTTATTTTTATTTTTGTGCTAATTTCGATGAGTTTAAAATGACATGCACCAGTACCACACAAGGCAATTCCTACTTAAACACCAAATCCCCACCATTTTTTTCTTATAAAAACTTATACAATATATAGTATGTGCATGGCAAATCCTACTCAAACATACACGCGGTCTATATACCCTAATTATTTTGTCTAACTGTTAATAAAACATGTTAAATGTTCCGAGATGATACTTGTTTACTTACTTAGTTTTGTTATCTACGTGTTTCATATTTATTGTAGTTTTTTTCCTTTTAAAAAAGAAAATTGGTATTAGAGTTCATTTTTTATTCCCAACAATGTATCAGAATAAAATGTACTGTATGTTGCAAAAAAATTGAATTGGTTATAAAAAAAATAGTATCAAACTTACCGGAATAACAAAAGAAAAATGCACTACACGAATGAGAATCGTCGAATTTCATATCGAATGAACTTTTGTAATTCATTATAAAAGTCATACCTTGTTGATGATATTTATAATTCACTATAAACTCCACTCTCGGGCACTGTAAACTTGAATGAGTTGTACTTATAAATTTAAAATATCATCAATAGTTTTACTTTTACGTAATGTTTAGCTATCTTTCTTTATTGTTTACTCACTTCTTGGGTGAAAGATTTTTTTATTGTTTACTCTTTTAAGCAATGAATTTTGAAAAAATTACTCCAGCTAATTTTATAAATATGGGATATTTGGGTGAACTAAAAATGATTTAGTTCTATTTTGTTCAACATTAAGCGTTAAGTTTCCTCCATCATGATATTAGGAATATATTAAATAATTAATACACAAATGTTCAAGGGTAAGCTCTTGCAAGAGATTTAGAGAGAGAGACACTTGGCATTTCTAAAATTTTATTAAAAATGGAGAATACGGAGAACTCTCTAATTCTTAAAAGTATAGTTTAGCTGACTGATTTTTATTTAACTTGATCCTTTGCACATAAACATTAGCAAAGTAAATCAAATTAGAGCTACATGAAACGTTTGTTTTGCTCAAACCACATGTTTTACATCCTTTTACTCTTACTGATGGGATATTTCGTCTTAAAAGTAATATAAACGGTTACCAAATTTCTCGCACCAGGTTCAGATTCAATTTGTAGGTATACGGTTCGTGTTTGGGGTATCAAAAAAAATTGATTTATAGCTTAAAATGAGTAAGTGTCATAAGTGATAAGTTGATGAATTCTTATAAGTTATACGGGTGTTTGGATAAATTTACTTATAAGTTATTGAAGAATTTGCTAAATTAAATTTGAAAAATTAATTTTTAAATACAATGATTTCAACAATTGTATTTTAAATTAAAAAAATATTTAAAACACAAATGTAAAAATATAAAATATTAAAAAAATAAAAATATAAAAGAATAAGTTGATAAGTTAAGTAAAATGTTGGTGATATCTAACATTCAACTTATCAACTTATAACTTATAAGTTATCAAATAAACTGAGTACACAAACAACCCTCGTAAACTCTTATCAACTTATAATGCATTTAAAAGGATAGCCAAACAGGCCCACAATCTTAACTAAACTTTAAGTAACATAAATCATTACAAAAATTCTCGTACTAGGTGGGGATCTATCCCGAGTCCCGACTAAACATTAATATTGATAAATAATATGCATCAAAATTTGTTCGATACCTACAATATATTCAAAAAAAATATATTCGGTGACTAACATTTGTAGAGAATCTACTACCTATATATGTGTGTCGTCCGTCTCAGTTGAGAATTTGATTGATCTGCTTGAAAGATAAGATTTCTAAATTTATGAACAGAAGTAAGACTTGGAGATCTGCATGCAAAATATTCCGCCCTCGGAAATCATACCTTTCCTTTATCTACTATGTGGCTACCTTATATGCCAACACTAGTTGCAGTGTATACCTCTACACGACTATACATACAAACAACGTGGGGTGGTTATGCACAAAGGAGGAAGAAAATGATTAAAAGGAAACACAGAAAGTTGAAGACCAAAATATTGGCATTTTATTCGTATTTTTGCTTAGACAGTCACAATGTACGTAATGGGCTGGGAGTCGGGATGTTTTCCATCATCGTGAAACTTGATATTTTCTTGCTATAAATATATAATGTACTAGTACTTACATTAGTCATGATTAGGTGATAATATAATTAATTGTACTCAGGTCACGCATGACCAATTATGTTTAATAATGTTTTTTGAGAGGAAACCCACTACTTATAATTTATTTGTTAAATAAAACTTAGATAAACGTAATTTTAGATATTGTACGCATAACAGATTGACATATAAGATAACCGGAACTTTTTTATGTTTAGATGTTGGAAAAGTAATCTAAAGCTTGTCATTAGTTATTTGTGTTTTTGTTTATTTGTTTGTTAGCTGATCAATTTAGCTGTTGTCGGACTTGGTCTTGGCAGTCGTCAGGTATTGTATGAGTAGTGGAATAAGTGGATAGTGATTGAGATTATTTAGGAAAGTAGTTTGTATGCTCCTGATTTTTTGCTAGTTGAGATGGGGTGTTTTCTTTTAAATTGTAACATCTGCAGAATGAATAAAATCAGTTGTTCAATTCGTGCTAAACTGATGGCTTTTGTGTGAGTACTTAATATCAAATACAATAATATACAAATGGTAGTTTCAAGATTTGATATCAGAGCATCAGGCGTACAGAGGGTGCACGGTGAGGTTAACAACAATGGATGCAGGAAAGATTAAAATGGCAACTGCGGGATCTGTGGTCATTTTGCAGCAGAATGCAGAAAACCTAAGAAAATTAGGGACCAAAGACAAGAAGCGAACTTGGCTCAGGTAGATGAAGAGGAACCTGCTCTGTTGCTGGCAAAACTTGACAAAAACGAAGGAAACCTGGTATTAATGAATGAAAAGGAGGTAAATCCATCACTACTACCTGGAAACAAAAACAAAGGTGTTGAATCAAACGTATGGTATCTCGACAACGGAGCAAGTAATCATACGATGGGATGCAAAGGAAAATTCACCAAACTGGATGAAGGGGTGACAGGACGAGTCATGTTCGGGGATGATTCTACAGTGGACATAAAAGGCAAAGGATCAATTACATTCAAGTGCAAAAACGGGGAGGAATACACACTTCATGAGGTATATTATATCCCTAATCTTCACAGTAACATTATTACTCTTGGGTAGTTAGCTGAGGAAGGAAATAAGGTCGTAATTAAAGGAGAACTTTTATGGGTATTTGACAAGAATGAAAGAGTACTTATGAAAGTAAAAAGATCGTATAATAGACATTATAAACTCATACTTGAAGATTATGCGTCTGAGTGTTTGATGTCAAAATTAGACGAAGTATCTCGCCTTTGGCACAGTCGACTTGGACATGTCAACTACCAGACCATGATCTTTAATGTCTAAGAATCGAATGGTCTTTGGCATGCCTCAGGTGACCCAGCCTGAGAGCGTGTGTGCAGGTTGCCTAATGTCTAAACAGACAAGAAAGAGCTTTCCTTCGCAAGCAAAGTACAGAGCAACTAAATCTTTAGAGTTATTACATAGGGACATATGTGGCCCAATATCGCCTGAGACTGCAGGTGGAAACAAGTATTTTCTACTGTTTGTAGATGACTACAGTCGAGCAATGTGGGTATACATGTTGAAGAACAAGTATGAAACATTTGACACGTTTAAACTCTTCAAGGCACTGGTTGAGAAAATTCCAGATCGAAGAATAAAAGTACTCAGAACCGACAGGGGAGGTGAATTTACGTCAAATGAATTCAAGTTTTATTGTGAAGACAATGGGATAGAGAGGCACTACACAACTCCATACTTACCACAACAAAACGGTGTTGTGGAATGAAGGAATCGAACAATTATTGAAATGGCTAGGGGATGCTTGAAGGAAATGGGTCTTCCATCTAAACTCTGGGGGGAGGCAGTAAGGCATGTTGTGTATCTTTTGAACAGACTTCCAACAAGGGCTGTCACTGGCTTAACTCCATACGAGGCTTGGGCAGGAAACAAACCGAACATCGGGCATGTACGTGTGTTCGGTTGTGTAGCTCATATTAGAATACCTGATGTGCACATGAAGAAACTGGATGATCGAAGTAGACCACTTGTTAATCTTGGCAAGGAGGCAGGGACCAAGGCATACCGACTTTATGATCCAGAAAATGAAAGGATATATGTTAGCAGGGACGTTGTCTTTGAAGAGAAGAAAACTTGGCCTTGGAACCAACAAGTGGAAGCTAATAATGAGCATACTGGTTGGTTTTCAGTTGACAGTGAAAGTGAAGCAGTGGAAGAAACAGGTACCGACACAGAGAATGGACGCAGATACACTGATAATGAAGAACAGAGTGAAACACCTATTGCACGTTCTAGCTCATGTCTACACAGAGACAACTTTGATGACAGTGTTAAGCCAAGAAGAAACAGACTGATAACAGACATTTACAATGTCACAGAAGAGGTCGAAATTGATGAAGAGTTGCATCTTATAGGTGTAGTTGAACCATCCAACTACAATCAAGCAGTCAAGGAACGTAATTGGAAACTTGAAATGGAGAGGGAAATTGATTCAATAGAGAAGAATGAAACTGGAACCTAGTGGAACTACCAACAGATCGAAAGGTAATTGGCGTGAAATGGATCTATAAATTGAAGAAGGATGCTGATGGAAAAATTGTTAAACATGAGGCACGACTCGTGGCTAAGGGCTACACTCAGGAACAAAGGGTCGATGTTGATGAATTGTTTGCACCAGTCACTCGGCTGGAGACTGTTCGCTTTCTATTAGCTTTGTCAGCAAAGTGTAACTGGGAAGTACATCACCTAGACGTGAAGACAATATTTCTCAATTGGGAGATAAGTGAGGAAGTCTACGTCGAGCAGCCAGAAGGTTTCGTCAAAGAGGGACAGGAACACTTAGTGTACAAATTACTAAAGGCTTTATATGGCCTTTGTCAAGCTCCACGAGCTTGGCACTCTAAGCTTAACAACTGTCTGGAGAATCTTGGTTTTGAAAGGTGCCCGTATGAGCATGCAGTCTACACAAAGAAGGAAGACAACAAAGTATTGATCGTAGTTGTTTATGTAGATGATTTGTTGGTAACATGATCAAATGTGGAGCTCATTAAGGAGTTTAAGAAGCAAATGAGTAACATATTTTATATGAGTGATCTTGGAAAACTCAGATATTACTTGGGAATCGAAGTTGTTCAAGGGCAAGGGTATATTGAGCTGAACCAAAGTGGTTATTCAAAGAAAATTATGCAAAAGGTTGGATTAGAAGAGTGTAATCCTACAAAATTTCCTATGGATCCTAAGGAGCAACTTAGGAAAGACGAAGGTGGGAAGACTATGAATACTACAGAATTCAAAAGCTTAGTTGGTGGTCTCAGATACTTAGTCCATACACGTCCCGACGTTGCTTACTCAGTTGGGATTGTCAATCGGTTCATGGAACACCCAACAGTCATGCACATGAATGTTATGAAGAGAATATTAAGGTACATTAAGGGAACTGTTGATTGTGGGCTTGTTTATTCGAGTTTCAACAAGAATAATTTACTGACAGGGTACTCAGACTCCGACTTAGCAGGCAATCTTGAAGATCGCAAGAGTACATGAGGCATGGTTTTTTACTTGAATTACAGCCTAATTACGTGGGTATCTCAGAAACAAAAAATGTGTTGCATTATCGTCTTGTGAGGCAGAATTCATGGCAGCTACTGCTGCTGCATGTCAAGCAATATGGCTCAGGAATGTTTTGAGTAAAATCACATCTGAGTACATCAGTCCAGTGGTCCTGTTTATAGATAATAAGTCAGCAATTGATCTTGCAAAAAACTCGGTCTTTAATGGTAGAAGCAAACATATCGACATACAATATCATTTTATACATGAATGTGTCGAGCGAGGAGAAATTTCTATCAAGCATATAAGTGGAGACAGACAACGTGCAGATGTGTTGACAAAAGCTTTAACCACGATCAAGTTCGAGAAGTTGCGAAATTTACTTGGAATGAAGAACCTGTGCAAACAAGCTTGAGATTATAGAGGAGATTGTTGGAAAAGTAATCTAAAGCTTGTCATTAGTTATTTGTGTTTTTGTTTATTTGTTTGTTAGCTGATCAATTTAGCCGTTGTAGGACTTGGTCTTGGCAGTCGTTGAGGTATTATAGGAGTAGTGGAATTAGTGGATAGTGATTGAGATTATTTAGGAAAGTAGTTTGTATGCTCCTGGTTTTTTGCTAGTTGAGCTGGGGTGTTTTCTTTTAAATTGTAACCTCTGCAGAATGAATAAAATCAGTTGTTCAATTCGTGCTAAACTGATTGCTTTTGTGTGAGTACTTAATATCAAATACAGTAATATACATCTGGTAGTTTCAAGATGGACCATAAAATAGGCATAATTCTTTTCTTTTGTTAAGTATTGGAATTATCTTTTAATCACGTCCGCAAGTAAAATATTTTACATTACATACTATAATCAGAGCGGTCCTATTAAATGAGTCGATGAGAGTCGACTTAAAACTCTCTATCCTTTTTCCCTTTTTCTTCTCCCCTAAATCCAAACCTAAACTTTTCTTTACCTTCTTCTAGCGTACTTTATGCTTCTTTCTCTTTGATTTCTTTTTTTCTTTGTGAAAAGATTTAAATCTTTTTTGTAAAACTAGACTCTCCTCTTATTTTGGAGGTCAATTGAAGGAATAGAGAAACTTAGTTTCTAAATGTAATGAAAAACAGGTTTTTTCCAGCCTCTTTACTCTTTCTTCCAATTATGTTGTGAATTGCTCTATAATCTTTAAAATCTTGTTGGATTTGCTAAAAACCATCCTTGATAAGCCTTTAATTGTGAAATTGGATGTTACTCATTGCGTTTTAAACACAAAAAAAAATTGACTATACAAAGAACAAGACTTTTAACAAAGATAAAAAAGGGCATGATTCTGACTTTTTGAGTTTATTGATTGAGCTTTATGTGCACTCTGAATGTATGTTTCCGCTTTTGAATATTGTGGAGAATCTGAATTGTGTGGTTAAAGTCTGCAACATTAACATACTCTTGTTTCAACTTAGAGAGTTATTGTCTAAGGAGAGTATGTTTCAATTTATTAATTTTAGGAAATTAGAGAGAGTCATCCCTGAAATTTGTTATAGTTATGGTCAATTTGTAGTGAGATTCTTTTGGCTTACACACATTTATGGTGACCTTGTGATTTCCATAATGTATGGTGCATGTAGTGTAGAAGCAAATGGAGTTATATTGTTTGTTGAGTTGAAAGCCTGTAATGGATCTTTTGGAATCAGCTATGGTATGTCTATGTCTACACTTTTATCTCGAATTATTAATTTTAATTACAAGAGTTTTGCTTCTCTTTCACCACTTGCTTGTGGTGGATGTAAAAGTGAGTATCTTCTTGATTCTAAACTTGGTGTTTCAAAGATTGCTTGTTGGGTTTCATTGCATGGTCCCTTGTGGTGGATTATAAGTACCGCTTATGTATTCATTGATACTGATGGTTAGGTTTAGAATGTGTCTTTGATTTTTCTTCCGGAATAAGGTTGTCTTGATTTCTTATCAAAGTGGTTTTCATGTGATTTGGAATAATGGGATGACTTATCTGAATTTATTTATTTTGACTTTCCGTTGTAATTACGTGGGTTTATGCTGTCATGGCTGCTTTGTGAATTTGAATCCAAAGGATCTTGCAATTATTTTTTTTGGACATGTGTGTTCCTGGGAAGAAACTTATGTGTATTGATCTTGATGGAGAAAATAAGAAGATTCAGATTGCCATTTGGACTGAATGTTGGGTTGCGATTGTAGAGAATTTTTTTTAATATTGGTGAAGGTATTGATGCGGCAGATGATGAGACTATGAAGCTGGAGGACCTTAGGTATGGTAGTTTGTTCATGTCTCACAAGTTAGGGACATGAATATTGAACATGGCTGATGGGGTGAGTGAATGGAAAGCTATAGGACATGTTCGTTACATGCTCAGGGGCCGATGCATAGAAAGAATTGAAGACTCTGAATAACAAAAGAAGATGATATTAATGTAACTTGTATTGAACTTGTTGTGTTATTGATTTAGCATTTGAATTTGTTAAGTTAAGGTATGGAATTTGTTCATAACTTAACTTTATAGAACTTGAGCCTTGGCTCTGGGGTTTACCCCATTTCTCCTTGCCTCTCGGTTTACCGAGGCGTGTCTTCCCTTGTATCCAAAGGCATGCTTGTAGGCATGTTATATAAAATTAAAAATGGTTAGCAAAAAAAAATAATCAGAGGTGGTCCTGAAATTCATGGAGCATTAGCCAAAATCTCGTTTTGGAACCCTCACGTATCTAAATACCATATATATTACATATTTAAATAAAATCACACTACAAAAATGAAAATTCAGTAGAACAAGTAGTTATTTTTAAATATTAATATTTTAAACGATCAGACTATCGAAATTAAAGAACACGAATATGAAGTATATTTGCTCTTACTTTACTTTAACTTATCAGTGTTCTCTTGGTATCAACCTTCCCTTCATGTCGAGAACTAGTACTACAATTAACTAGAAAGTGTTCTTGTTAACCAGGTAAAATGTTTGAGTGTATGCAAAAAAACATTAAATTTGTAAAATTCTTGCATTACCAAGAAAGATATCTTACCTAGAAAGATATTAATTATTCGTATAAAGTACAAGAACATGATATCGAATAAAATATGTATAATCTGTGCATGATTTTCACAGAAACTGTAAATATGTCATTCATTTTTCGTGTAGAACTCCGTCATTCTCTCGTTTAATGTTACAATGAAGATGGCATGAATCATAACTCTAAAACGTATCATATCGGCCATTATGTTAACAAGAAAAAATATTGGTCATAATGTTTATGCGATCTATTATTAGTCATTTGTGTTAAAAAAAAGAGTGCGATGATGGAGTAAACTAATTATTGTAACCTTGTTGATGGGTTAGTACACTTTTATAAAATTTATTTATCACCATATTGGGTAATAAGCGAGTTAGGTTAGGCAGGATATGTTAGTAGATTTTGGAGGCCTTCCGCCGAAGAAAAGGATGGTGAGGTTCTCCTTATTTTTTTTTATTCAAATTTTAAATTATATCATAATTAGTGAAATGAATTAAATGACATCTGTAATGGAATAAAATCTAGGGTGTATTTAATACATATATTTATTGCTAGAGTTTGGGAGATTCGAGCTTTAATGGTGGCTGACTTCCTGCCGTTTGAACACCAGAAGTCGATGGTGGATCACGTGAAGTTCTTCATGCGTTTGCCATGGTTGATGTTCTTTTCCCACAGACGGCGCAAAATGTTATTGAATAAAAACTAGGGTATAATTAATGCTAGGATTTGTGAGCTTCAAGTTTTAATGGTTGCTCTTGTTGTCGGGGACTAACTCGGTCCTAACAAGATGCCTACGTACCTTGATGAGAATCAAGAATCAAGCCATAACGTAGTTCTTGGTGTTGCCATGGGGGCTATGGTGGCAAGGGCACACCAAGGACGTAATGACTTGTATATCCTTATTCGAGAATGAAGTCTAAAACGTAGTTCTGAGATGAGGGGTTAGACCCTTTATATAGGCGTTTAGAAGCCTAGTGGATAAGTTTTGATTTTCTTGAAGGATAAATGTTATCCTTGACGGTGGATAAGTATTATCACTTTCTTAAAGGATAAGTTTTATCATTGATGGTGGATAAGAAAATATTCTAGATCCTTACTTGTAGGAGTTGTTTCCATATCATAACGGATTTGTATTGAAACAAGCTCACTTGTATTAGAACAAACTTGTATTGGAGGTCTCGGTTGTACTTCTAGCCAAAATATTAATTACGAAATTAATATTTAATTAGAGTTTCAGGTCTTATTAATGAGGCCTATTTATGGACCAACTAGGTTTAATTAATGCAATATTAATTATGTATTTAGGGTTATTTTTAACCCATATCAACATCCAAATTATCTTATAAGACATATAAATGTTAGAACTAATTTTATAAATTTAAGATAACATTAACTAATTAGTATATGTTTAATATAATTTTGGGGCAATTGAAAAATGAGGCATATCTAATTAGTATAATGCATTTCGGCATAGCTCAAATGGGGACACGCTGAAAATATGAACCTGAATTGAATCAATAATTTTTTGTTTAATTTTATTTTTACTTATAAAAATCCTGTCTTATAATTTTATTTTACTAAAAAAAATCATGTCTTAAGCATGCGAGTCCCCCAATTTATCTCTTAATAGAAATTATCAGAAACTTATTAAATAGATGTAAGGCTAATCACTACTCAAATATACACTCGTACGTGATATAAATATTTTGTCTTTAATAAATAAGTTTCTGAAATTAATGAGCTTATTCCAATAACATACGTAGAAACCTTCGGCAAAAAATATTATATCCAAGGTACCTTACTCTTTTTCATGTTATGTATAAATTTCAAACCATGCATGTTCGAATCAGGGAAAAATATAGATTATCTGTAATTATTGTAAGTACTAGGTTTATTTATATTTGAGAAAAATGTACGTGTTTTAACCATTCTCTAGGTATGTTTAGAGTTGACAACTCCCGGCGAACGTTTTCTTTATTCTGATATTACTGTATATACATGTTTGCAGCTTGTTTTGACACCGGTAATAAAATTCGTATTTGGTGGATAGTTTCGATGTTTCAATTTTAATTACAAAAAATGTCACAGTCTAAGCCCATATGTGTTGTTTAGATATGATTGGCTGAAGTTACTGTACATTCGTTAGTGTCCGGTGGGTATGAAGCCGGTTGTACACATACTTTTTTTTTTCTTGCCAATTACGGAGTTAGCATAGTGCGTGTTTAGGGTATCACAAAAAAGTTGACTTATAGCTTAAAATGAGTAAATGTCATATAAATGATAAATCGATAAATTCTTATAAGTTATACGAGTGTTTGGATAAATTTATTTATAAGTTAGTTAAGAGGTTGCTAAATTAAATTAAAAAAATAATAATTAAATACAATGATTTCAACACTTGCATTTTAAATTAAAAAAATATTTGAAAACACAAAGTTAAAAATATAAAGTATTAAAAAACAAAGAAATCAAGTAATAAACCAATAAGTTCAGGAAAATGTATCCCATTATTAACATTCAACTTATCAACATATAAGTTATAAGTTGAGGTCATAAGTTGGGTTGACAAACACCCCTCATAAGTTATTACGGGTTTATAAGCCATAAATCGGCTTATATTTCCGTTGCCAAACAGGCCCATAGATTGTATCTTCTCTAAAACTAAATTTAGTTGGAATTTTTTGTATAAATTCTAGGATTCTTGTCTGCAATCTTATATATATATATATATATATATACACATACTACCTGTGTAATATAAACTGAGAAAAGAAATGCCACACATCAGTATATGCACGTCCAAGACTTGCGTTTTCATTATGACACTGCAATACAATATAAAGACTCTACAAAATTAATAAGCTAGAAAATAGGAACTGAACAACTGAAGCACTACTACCACTACACTCGATCCTAGAAAAGCTCAACTGCTAGCATGACCAAGTCACACAGAACAAAATACTACTGCTAAGACAATTAGACAAAATAAAAACACACACTTTATTAATAACAAATTTCATATTAATCCAACATAAATCACTATTTTTAGTGCAAAATCATGAGTAGAAGTATTACTTTAACCTCTCATTATAGTTTTTAATAATTAGCAATAATTTACTTTTCAAGATATACACAGAATGTCGAATTGCTTCACCCCACAATTTTGTTGGCAGCCTCATTTGTTTCAGGCAACTGCGCGCCATTTCGACCACTGTTTTGTTCCGCTTCTCAACAACGCCATTCTGTTGTGGCATGTACGGAGCTGTGAAGTGCCTAGTTATTCCATTTTCTTCGCAATAGGCTTTAAACTCATTCAAACAAAATTCTCCCCCATGATCTAATATGAAGACTTTCACTTTCCTTCCTGGCTTGTTCTCAACTAGTGAACAAAAATTCTTGAAAGCATTAAATGCTTCATCTTTACTTTTCAACAAATATGCCCACATGTACTGACTGTAGTCATCAACCAACAAAAATAAATACTTATTTCCAGCAGCAGTTTCTGGCGAGATAGGCCAACATGTACCAGTTCTAACACCTGCTCAGCATTGTAGTTACTTTGGGTGGGAAATTGTTTTCTCGTTTGCTTCACCATTAAACACCCATCACAAATTTCTTTAGGATGTGTAATCTTTGGCAAGCCCGTTACCATTTGCTCTTTAGACATTAACACAATGGCTTTGTAGTTCACATGTCCAAGGCGTAAATGCCAGAGACGTGCAACATCATCAGATTTTGACAGAAAACAACTTGATTTTGCAGTCTTAATAAACAGTTTGTACAACCTATTAGGTGACCTCTTGACTTTCATAAGTAACCTTTCATGCTTATCAAAAACCCACAGATAATCTCCCTTCAGAACAACTCTATTCCCCCTTTCAGACATTTGCCCCAAGCTAATAATATTATTGCGAAGATTGGGAATATAATATACCTCATATAGAACACGTTCCTCCCCGTTTTTGCACTTAAACGTGATTGAGCCTTTTCCTTTGATTTTTACCGTTGAGCCATCGCCAAAATTTACCAAACTAGTTATTCATTCATTCATTTCCGTGAACTTCGACTTGTAGCCCGTCATATGATTACTTGCTCCATTGTCAAGATACCACAAATTTGATTCAGCTCATTTTTCTTTATTACCAGTGTACATTGCAGGTACCACTTGCCTTTCATTCAGTTGCATCATATCTCCATCTTCTTTATCAAACTTTACTAGGAGCAGTGTGGGCTCATCGTCCTCCATTTGTGTCATGTTAACTTCCTGTCTTTGCTCTTTGTTTTTCTTTGGTTTTCGGCACTCGGCGACATAATGCCCATAGATATTATAGTTGTAGCACTGGACCCTGCTCTTGTCACGACCTCCTCGCCTTTTCTGATTGACAACAACATCAGTTGCACTTTTGTTCGTGCGTCTCTTCCACTCCTCCCTGGTAAGCAACAATTTCTTCTCCTCACTTTCTCTCCTAGACCATTCTTCCTCTGTGAGAAGTAATTGCCCATCACTGGCTTCAGGTTTGCCCTTTACTCTCTCTTCGTGTGCCTTGAGAGAACCCACAGCCTCTTCTAACGTCATTTTGGTCAAATCTCCAAACTGCTCCAGTGTGGATGTGATTTGCAGAAACTTGGTTGGTACTGCTCGAAGTAGTTTTTTCACCACGTAAGATTCATTCACTTCTTCTCCCAAAGCTCGTATGTTAGTTACAAGCCCATTCAACCTCATACATAATCATCTATCTGTTCACTTTCTTTCATACTCAGCGACTCGAACTCGACCTTCATTGTCTGCACCCTTGCCGCTTTGACTCGTTCAGCTCCTTGACACAATGTTTTGAGCGCATCCCAGACCTCTTTTGCCGTCTTCTTTGTTGTAAGTGAGAGTAACATCTCCTCTGGTATGCCTTGGTATATCATGGCTAAGGCTACCTTATCCGTTCTCTCTTCAATCACTGATTTGGGATCACTAGGTTCTACAGTGTCCCACACCCCATGCGTCTGCATGAATACTTTCATTTTCATAGCCCAAGCCGTATAGTTTTCCTTTGTCAGCATTAGGTAATTCAATCCAAAAGCTCCATTCTTCACCTTGTTCATCTCTAACGTCGTCATCTTTGGCATGTACTTTGACATTCACCTTCGTACCAGGCTCTGATACCAATTCTAGGATTTTTGTCTGCAATCTTATATATATACTACCTGTGTAATATAAACTGAGAAAAGAAATGCCACACATCAGTATATGCACGTCCAAGACTTGCGTTTTCATTATGACACTGCAGTACAATATAAAGACTCTACAAAGTTGATATGCTAGAAAATACGAACTGAACAACTGAAGCACTACTACCACTACAATCGACCCTAGAAAAGCTCAACTGCTAGCATGACCAAGTCACATAGAACAAAATACTACTGCTAAGACAATTAGACAAAATAAAAACACACACTTTATTAATAACAAATTTCAGATTAATTCAACATAAATCACTATTTTTAGTGCAAAATCATGAGTAGAAGTATTACTTTAACCTCTCATTATAGTTTTTAATAATTAGCAATAATTTATTTTAGTCCAAACTATTTTGTGATCATGATTCCGCCACTATGTATGTGTGAAACCAATCTTGGCCGAGATTATATTTCCTTTTGCTAAATGTTCCCAGTTGAGAATTTAATTGATGCGGTTGAAAATTGAGATATCTAAACTTATGAACGAAAGATAGAGTCAAAATGTATGTACTGCACTGAGGGTCAGGATGTTTTCATGTATTATTTCCTTCATCGCGAAACTGACATTTCATTTATCATAATGTTCATATACGTTAGGTAGAGGTGGCCAAATGGGAGGGTTTATTCCGCTCGTTCAACCCGGCACGGTACTTTATTCGGATATTATTCGGCCCGATTGAATCGCGAATAATTCGACCCAACCCGCGTCTTAGTTAGTGGCGGTTACGAGTTCAATTTCAAAAACCCGTGAATCGGCCCGACCCGCCCGATTCAAAACTCGACAACGAACCGGACGAGCCCGCACGGACCGCACGGATCGCACGAGCCGCACAGCCCGCACGGACCGTGAGCTCGCCAGTTAAGTTTCTGTTGAGTTTTTCAGTTTCGTATCCCTGAAAATTTAGATATACTACAATTTAGATTGCTGAAGATTTGTAAATATGGATATTCATTTGTTGATTTAAATTCTCAAATAAGACTTGTTTTCGAAGAATCAAATGCCCGTTCTTTTTGAAAAAAATGAGATCATACGTGTAACAAATTCCTCGTTTAAAAATTTTGGTTTAAAAATTTTGGTTTTAAAATATGCTATGATTTTTTTTTCTTTTGAGTTCATCATTATTTGTTTTTGTGAAATTTTTGAAGATACTAAGTTTAATAAGAAAATTGTAAAAATTCATAATATGGTTGTTTTTTGTGTGGAGTAAGTCTAAACTCTAAAGACTCATATCTAACATGGACAATTAGCCATAAACCAGGTGTTGATCAGTCTAGTAACTAGTCTTAATTATACTAACTACAAACGATCTTTAATAAATTAACCATTCCGTTTGATAAATACATTAATCATAATCATTAATCATATTCTTCTATTTTTTTAGATTTATTAACTCGAATTAAAAATTAATAGGTAAATTATAAGATTAAAAATAATATGTAATCTGTAATTAAATGTAACTTGTAATTAAAAATTAAATGTGTAACTTGTAATTAAAAATTAATAGCTAAATTATAAGATTAAAAATAATATGTAATCTATAATTAAATGTAACTTGTAATTATAAGATTATAACTGCACTATTTTTATATCTTTAAAATTCAAGTAATTTGTTTTAGAGAAAAAATTCAAGTATCTTAATGAATATCAAAGATTTAATTTTGCATGTGCGACGCGTGTCTCTTGGATTGTGGTCGTGGATTGTAGTTGTGGTCGACGAGTCTCACCAATAGCATAACGACTAGAGGTGGCCAGTCTCAAGACTCGTGGCATAATATCACTGCAAAATGCATTCTGAATTACTGACACTAAAGCCCGCCCAACCCGCACCCCCAACCCGCCAACCCTAACCTGCCCAACCCGCCCAATCCGCCCAACCCACCCAACCTGTTAATCATCCCCGTGCCGGTTCCGAGTTTCGTTTCTCCGGCTCGAGCCCGGCCCGAATTCGGCTCGTTCAGCCTCCATGCCGGTCCCGTGCTCGCCGGGAAGGAGCCCGACCCGTGTCAAGCCCGGCCCGACTCGCACGGACCGCACGACTGGCCACCTCTAACGTTAGTGATCCGGTCATGCATGACCATAAGAAACCTAATGATATCAGTTATCTGGGTCCTCATTATTAATTAACATAGAGACATACAAAAAGTCAAAACGAGTTAAAGGTCTGTCATGTTCGATTTCGCCAGATAATTCAAACTTGTTTTTTTTAAAGGGAGAAATTCGTTTCTGTTTAATTGGACCATAAAATCGGCATCATCTTTCGGTTTCATATAAATATCAACCCATGGTACAAGAGTATAAATTACATGAACATGTGAAATTAAGATATTAAAAATGTACATACATTTATGATGATAGTTGTTCTCAAGTAAGACAAATAGTTTATAAAATGATAAAGTTTATGATACATACATTTATGATAAAGTTTGGATAAATGATAACTACAAAATGTAAACAAATCAAATCTTGAACATAATGTTTAATTATGAAATCTGTTTTTTAGTTAGTCAATAATAATAATAAAGTAGATATTGAGATAATAGAGTAAACTAACTACTATTATCTTTGTTAAATATAACGCTAACCTCCAAGTGCCTGCTCGAATATTAATATAAACTAGCTTTATAGCCCGTGCGAGGTATGGGCATGCCCTAGTTATGTTTAGTTGCTTGAGATTTGGATGCACACTAAAAATGCAAATACCTATTGTATTGTGAGCGCACTTTTCTGATTTATCTGTTATGTTTGCATGTTGTTATCCGTTGCAATGGATGAGCTCCTAAGATCATTTCTTTGGCTTCTTTTCCCCGTACAGAAGAAGTAGTTTCTGGGCTCTTATCAAAAGTTCATTTTCTATTACTGACATCAATCAACTAATTGCCATAACTAAAATATTGAATAGATACATTGTATTAAGAAAATGCATCATAATTATTTTAGAACTTAAAAAATATCATACAATTCTATGTAAGATTCGATGGTGTGACAAAAGGAGTTGAAACTAAAGAAAGAGAACAAAAAGAACAAATTTATTAATAAGCTTTAAAATGTACCAGAACCTTGAGCCTAGAGTAGTAAAAAATCTAGGTTATCTTTGTGTACCATCCATGGTTTCCTACTACTGATGCGACTGCACTTGTACCCGTGCAAGACACGGGATCGCTCTAACCGACAGAACTTGATGTCATTTTGTGACGATATTTTCTAGTTCACGTCAGTTTAATTTTGCGATGATAAGTATTCTTCAGTTTGTTGTGGTGATCCTGCCACCAGTTTGAACTTGTTGGTGACACTATATGACATGATTGATAAGATTTGCAAGGAAGATCGGTTTGGTATTAGTCCGAAGAAGATTTTGTTTTTAGTTGAATGTATTTGATGATTAGTTTTATAAGCTAATTAATAATCAGATAGGAATTAGTTAAAGGTGTCAAATAAAGGCTTCATTTCGAAAGTACCAATACTCTCCGGTCTCCATAATTCTCTATAAGCGGCCGGAGTAGTATACTTGTCCTTAATGGATGAGGTGGCGGGATTGAGATGTACACAAATTCGTATTCGAAAAAAACTGTTCGAACTGGTTAAAAAAATCAGAAAAAATCAGATTAAAAAAAAGTCCACCTCAATTGGATCCAGCCCGCAGGCTTAAACGGATCGCATATTTTTCACAAAACCCCGATCCGGTTCGAGCCGAATAAACCCAAATTTAATCTCGATTTGGACGTAGTCTTGATCAGGATAAAAGTCCAATCCAAAAAGTTAGAATTTTCAATTAAATCTCGGATAAAAGCTTAAATTTTTTAATTAAATCCGAAAAAATAAAAAAAAGTTAAAGTTAAAGTTAAAGTTAAAGTTATCAATATCTAAAATAATTTGTAAAAATCCGATTTGGCCCCTCCCGACCCGACCCTATCTACAGGTATAAATATTTTAGAGGAAATTTGTCTCGATTTAAAAAAGACCGGCCCTATCGGATATCGAAAAATCCGACCTGAATCCGGATTACGTTCATCTCTGTTCAGGGTAACAACTATAGAGGTGCTTATATTATTACTTATATTATCTGATATGTATGAACATAGTTGAGACAAAATGATTACTATTTTGTATTATTTTGTATTATTGGATGCTCGGACTAAAAAGTGATATTATGTGACTAAAAATGCATTTGTACTTTGTCTTAAAATTGTGAATACAAAGGAAGAAACATAATTAAATTTAATTAAAGAGATACGTGTCTATTGAATATACTTTATACCAATAACCACTTTTATTAATAATCAGACAAATGAAATTATCATGAAATAATCTTGAATAAAAACTAAAGTGTAAAATAATATTTGTGAAATACATTACCATACTAATGGGTTTTATACCACAACAAAAAAGCCCAAGTAGCTCAATGGTTAAATTGGTGACTTGAAATTTAGTAATTAGTATTGAAGTGTCTTAGGTTCGATTTCCATCAATATGAAATTTTCTTACATTTTTATAACATTTGACTTTGGAGGGGCAGTTATGCAATTTCAAGTTGTTAAATAAAATGTTTCACAAAGTTCTTGTTGCAGTATAAGATATATAATAGATGTAGTTTTTTTTAGGATACATTTTTAACTTGCAAACTTTTTGAATACGTACTGTATTGATAAACCTATTTTGAAGATTAGATAAGTAAGACCTGACATATGATTAATTGTTCTTCTTAGTATGGCGTTATAGATGTGATTTAATTGATAACAATTCGAGCATGCTTTGTTCCTATTTAGTTACAAATTAATAACTAGAAAAAAGTCAAGCTACATTTAACTTCTTATTTTTTAACCTTAAAAGAAAGGCACGATTAAAAAATGGATAGAATCAAATATTTATTGGTTGAATTTTTGTTTTTATTCCTAAAAACCACGTCTTATTAATTTCGGCAAGTTTTTAATTTCACCAGGGTAGCCAGTTAAACATGCAAATCACACTCTTCTTTTTCACACAGAAAGTATAAGTTTATATATAAGAGAAATTATCAAAAATGCTATTTTTTTTAAAGTTTTTTTTTTGCAATTTTATCATCTTTTGGAAATATTTATAAAAATACTAACTTTTTCAAAATATTTACAAAAATATGGTTTGCAACTACTTTCAACCATCTGCAACTGCAACCAAAATCAACCACAGATGCAACCAAAAATACGGCCTGCAACCAACGTAATCGGATGCAACCAGAAACAACTTTTTAAAAAATGATTGAAAAACAACTGAGAATTCAAAAAAATTGTTAGTAAGATATTTGGTAAGCTTGTGGTCTTGATTAAGCCGTTCCCCTGGGCTTTAGTAGTTAACCTTTGGGGTTCAATGTTGGTTTTTTGAAATATTAAGAATGTGGAATAATTGGTATACAGACTTAGGGTTTAGAGTTTAGGGTAACCTACCTGTTATGGATTAAAAAACGTGCTTGTGAATTTAATCTAGGATTAATGAGCTTCAAGCTTTAATGGTTGCACTCGTGTTTCCGGACTAAATCGGTCCTCATAAGATGCCTACGTATCTCAAATCGTTATTGAGAATCAAGCCAAAGACGTAGTATTTATGGTATGTTTAGGAGTCTGGGGCCTAGTATTTATGGTATGTTTAGGAGTCTTAGCGAATAAGTCTCCTTTTTGATATTGGATAAGCATTGTATTGCTTGCAGGATAAGTCTTTTCCTTGTCGATAAAGGCTATGACTCATTAATTGCCTTTAATAGGGATTCTGGATCCTTCTTTGACCAATTTGCCATAATTCAGACTCTTTTTATGAGCTGTATATTTTCCCTATTCATTAATTACGAAATTAATGAATAATTAGGGTGTCGGGCCTTAAATATCGGCCTTTTGTTTGACTAGTCAATTATATTTCTATAATTACTTTTCTGACCATATCATTTGCCCCCCAACTTCTGGGAAAATCTCCTTGGGGTTTTTGTAGAAGTTATAGCGTGTTTTTTCCCAAAATTTTCCATTTTTAGGGCATTTTTGACTTCAAATTAGGTCATTTTCGACCAGGATTTCGATCAGGAACCAAGTCATTTTGGACCAGGATTTCGACCAGGAACGGTCCCAGGTCGAAGGATTCGACCTCAGATTCTCGGTTATTTTCGACCAGGATCGTTCGACCTCAAGCATCTTTTTTCGACCTCGATTCTGGTCCCAGGTCGAGGGGCTCGACCTCAGTTTCCCAGCCATTTTTGACTAGGATCATTCGACCTCGATTTCGACTTCAAACAGTTGTGAGGTCGAAGTTATCGGCCAGGATTTCCAAGTCTTTTTCGACCTCAACTGTTCGACCTCGTTTGCCATATATCTTCGACCTTGATTTTAGTTCCAGGTCTTTTGTTTCGACCTGGAATCATAGGTCAATTTCAACCTCGATTCTAGTATATCTTCGACCTCGATTGATTGTGAGGTCGAAGTTGACGACTTCACTTCGTAGGCTATTTTCGACCTTGACTTGTCGACTTCATTTCTATGTGTTTTCGACCAGGATTTTCCTAGGTCAAAATAGACTTTATTCTCTGGGTCATTTTCGACCTCGTTTCCTTATGCTTTTCGACCTCGTTTTAGTGTGAGGTCGGGGGATATGAACTCGATTTATCGTGTATTTTCGATCTCAGTCAATCGACTTCGATCTAGGGTCTTTTCGACCTCATTTTTTCAAAAAAAAAAATTTGACTTGCTTTTGGTGCGAAGTCGATGGATACGACCTCAGTTTCGTGTGTCTTTTCGACTTGGGTTGTTCGACCTTGATTTAGGGTCTTTTCGACCTTAAATATTTAATTTTTCCGCTTAGGTTGGGAGTGAGGTCGATGAATACGGCCTCGATTTCCCTTGTATATTTGACCTTGGACGAACGACTTTGTCTTAGGGTCATTTCGACCTTGGTCTTTTGTTTTTGCCTTGGTTTTATTCCAGGCTTTATTATTTTTGGGCTTTAAATAGTCCAATTTTAATTTGGACTTAAATCTTTCCAGCCTTGGGCCTTAACGGGCCTTATTTGATTTGGGCTTCGATTTTGCCTGAGATTTAATTTATTTGGGCTTTTGCCTTTGTAATCCATAAATGTATTTTATGGGCCTTACTGGCTATAGACGGTTGCCCTTCCTTAACCGGTAGGGTTTCCAGTCATCTCTATTATAAAAGAGTGAGCTTTCTATTCATTTCTCACTTCTTACTTCCAACTTTCTAAAATTTCCCTCTAGCATCTTTAGTTTTTCTCTCTTCTTACTCCGTGGTAAGGCGATTCCCGGCGAGCTTTTGTACGGTGGTGCTCTTGTTTTTCTGGGATCAATCTTCATCCCTTGAAGATTTCTGGGTTTTCACCTTCATCCCTTGAAGATTTTTGGGTTTCTTTGAAGATTTCCTAGGAATTTCTTTGAAGTTTTGAAGATTTGAAGATTTTTCTGGAGATTTTTCTGGGATTTCTCTTGAACGTTTGAAGATGTCTGACAAAGCTGCTCAACGCCTTCAAAGAATGAACAAAGCTTCTAAGAGAGGTATCATCATTCGTTCTTCTCATATGTCACTTCAAGATATGATTTTAGAACGTAGTGATGAATACCCTTCTGTTTCGCATTTAGATTCATTCGACTGTAGTAATAAATTCCATGAAATCGATTTAATTAGGGACTATAACAAAATGTATAGGATTAAGTCCCCCTATAGATTAGTCCCTGCTGGCCCAGGGGACCGTTCTTGCCATTGGCGTCCTAATGCACTATGCATTTACAAGGATGCCATTATCGCGGGACTCAGGTTCCCTTTCCATGAGTTTATTCCCAGGCTTTTGGCTGATGTTGGGATTCACCCTTGCCAACTTCCTCCAAACGCATGGAGAATTATTATGTGTTTTCTTGTTCTTTGCTTGAAGAAGAAATTTCCATTGTCAGTAGCTTTGTTTAGAAGAATCTTTCAGTTTAAGAATAGCTCAGCCCTTTCTTTGGGTTGGGTTTATATCAACCATCGACCTTCCACTCCTCCAATTTTTCACCCCAAATCCATTCCTGACAATAACCTCAAATGGAAGGAAGAGTTTATGTACTTGATTTGGGAAGGAGGGGATTGGGGCTCCCTTTTCCGTAGCTCGTTTAGTAGGGTTTCAGATGGTAGCCCTAGTGACATCATCCTGAATGATGAAGAGGCCCATGCATATGCTGAGCTTACAAAGGACAACTACGCCACAAAATGGCTTGGGTGCTCCTGGATGAGTTCCAGCTTAAGTCCTTGGGACTTTTAAATGTTTCTGATAAGGGTAATTCTCACCTCATATTTTTCTTTGTTTATTTGAGATTGTCTTATACCAATTGTTTCTTTCCTTGTGTTTCTTTACAGCTGCGGTCTTTATTAATAAGTCCAACGAGCCCGAAGATGGGGAGACAACAAGGATGAAGAGGGAACGCTTGGCAGGGAAGGACCCTCGTGCCTCCAGTTCTACTGCTTTCATAAGGCCCCATGTGGACCTTACTGAGGATTCTGAGGGTCCTACCTCGGCTAAAAGCTCAGTTTGGCGCCCCAATTGGGGTCTCAGGAAGAAGGACACTGTGGTGGGAGTGTCCAAACACGTTGTGGAGTGGTCTTATCACTCTCTGACTCCTTGTGATTACAAGTATTTCGTCTCTAAATCCACCATTGAGGGGGTGGAGCATGCTGGATCCCAAGCTATGGCTGCTGTAAGTATTTCTCCTCTTCTTTTTTCCTTGCAGTTAATAATGTATTTCAAGTTTAAGTATTTGACTTGTAACTTGCTTGTAGGTTAATGCCAACTACCAAGGGGCTCTCTTTCAAGCCAAGGCTTGGCGCTCATCTTCTGAGGCCAACCAAGGCAAGTTTGAGAAAGCCCTAGGGGAGGTAGGCACACTGAAGGCCACCTTGGCCAGGAAGGAGAAGGAGTTGGCTGACTCCCAGGCTGAGCTGGTGTCTTTGAGGAAAGGCAAGGATGTCTTTATCGACGAGTACCTTGACTCCACGGAGTACGAGGACTTGATTGATAACCATGACGAGCTCCTCTTCCCAGTTCAGTATACTAAGGGATGGGATGACGCTCTTTCTGCTGTTTTGGAGAAGATGCTTGGATCTCTCCTTATTTCTGATTTTCCAAGCCCTCACCTTCCTACTCCTTTGGAGTTGGCTTTAGCTGGAGAGGACGAGATGGAGGAGGATGACAGGATCTTAGACCTGGATCACACTTCTCCACCTGGTCAGACTGCCGGGGCTGATGATGATGCCCTTCACTCTAGAGAGGAGGAGGAGGAGGAGGAGGCCATAGACAAGGCTGCTTAGATGTAGTTTTACTTATGGCTGTTAGGCTCAAGACATGTCTGAATACCACTATTAACAAGCCTACACTATGTGACTATGTCACACTACATGACCTAGTGATTTCTATCACTGGGATAGAGTATAGGTCTCTAAATGTACTTGTCTTGTTCTCATGAACAATAGCTTTATCATGTATGCTCAGATTTATAATGAGCTTAGTAAAGTTTCTTGCATCTAGATTGTATATATAGGCCATTGAATAATTATCCTGGTAGAAGTTCAGAAGTGTTCATGCAGCAGGATAGAGTTGAATAAGGCTATGAAGAAATAAGTTGCAGGAATTTGTCTAAGGCATTATATAGCAAAGTCAAAAGAAAGCTATGTCGTGAAGTCACCAATATCCATGTCGTGAAGTACTATATCGCATAGTCCATTTTGTACTATGTCGAGAAGTCCTCAAGACACATGTCGTGAAGTGTTGAAGTCAGCAAAGTCAAAAGAGCCTAGATCGTGAAGTCCTCAGAAGACCTATGTCGCATAGTCATCAAATGACCTATGTCGCATAGTCATCAAATGACCTATGTCGCAAAGTCTTCAAAGGCTATATCGCGTAGTCCTCACAAGGGAGATCGCGAAGTCAGGGATAAAGTGGAGTTCACGATATCAACACTTAGCCGTTTATAACAAGACAAATCAAGGTACAGAACCAAGAATCAAAGGAGACAAATACTGAAGCATTTGTTCTGGCAAGGTGGTCCAAAGAACAGATGGCAAATCTACAGCTAAACTTGGAGAGAAAGATAAGATACAAGCAGCTACAGAAACGGGAAAGACTCCGAAAAGCAGGTGGTCCTTCCTGACACAGTGAACTTCTTATGGCAGGACAAGTTGGACTTTCAGAAGGGGTAGCTGTGTAATATTGTGTGTGCCTAGTTTGTATAGGTGAATATATATATCGTGCACACAAAACTGTCAGCTGTAAGAGAGATACACATAGTTATTTGCTAAGCTCTTTTCTCTGTAAGCAAGCAAGTTCAAACTGTTCTTGTTTAGAAGCCAGAAATTCGATTGTGAATTTCCTGGAAAGCTGTAGTATTTAATTTGCTTATACAAAGTAGATTAAAGTGATTGTGTGTGTTATTTACTTTCTGCATATTACACATCATAATCACATACAGTTGTTTACTTAGGTTTCAAGAATCGAAAAATATATCAACTATCCATTCACCCCCCCCTCTGTCTAGTTTCTAGTAGTATTCATTTCTAACAAGTGGTATCAAAGCGAAGGCTGTTAACGTACAAACAGGAAAAGATCAAGAATGAGTTCACAGAAACTAAGCAGTATCAAGATTCCTCCCTTTAACAAGGAGCACTACAGTTTATGGAAGAAGAAGATGTTGCTTTTCATCAAAGCTTCTAACCCCATGTATTTAGATATTCTAAAGCATGGTCCCTTCATTCCAATGATCGAGATTGGTGAAACAACCAATGGCACTGAGATTGTACCAGCAAAACATGTGCCCAAAGATCCCTTAAAATACACTGATCCTGAAAAGGAAAAAGTAGCATTGGATGGACATCTTCAACTTATCATTTGTGAATCTATGGACTTCAACATGTATGGCACTGTTGCTCATTGTACTAGTGCCAAGAAGATGTGGGATCTTATAGAAGTGCTCTGTGAAGGAACTACTGAAGTAAGAAAGAACAAGAAGCAGATTCTTGTTTCACAATATGAAGCCTTCATGGCTCTGCCAAAAGAGGGAATCACAGAAGTGTTTGAGAGATTCAACAAGCTGATAAACGAGCTCAAACTCTATGACAAACACTATGAAACAGAAGAGCTCAATATGAAGTTTCTACTAACTCTGCCAGATCACTTGGAACCAAGAATCTCTTCCCTTAAAGAAAGAGATCTGACAAAGATTGGCTTTGATGTGTTGTATGGTGTTTTAAAGACATATGAGTTAGAGCTGTTTCAAAAGAGATCTATTCAAGCAAAGCAAGGATTAGTGGCAAATACCTCCTGTGCACTTATTGCTGACAACCTAAGTCAAAGAATGGACTCTCTTAAAATCAGTCAGGTCAAGATTGAGGAACTGAAAGTTGAAGACACTGGTGATGAAACTCAGGTTGTGTATGATTTACCTGAAGAGGATGAGTTCTACAGTATAGATGAGCTGGACAAAATGGAAAACAAATCTTTTGCTTATATGGCTAGGAGGTATCCTAACATAAGGTTTAAAAGAAAGCAGCCATTTAGGTCAAAGTTCAATAATGGAAACACTGGTGGATCTAGTGGCTCAAACACCTTCAATAAAGGAAAAGGGATTGCTGGTGCTGCTAAAGGTGGATACAAGACAAGAAGTGTGGATAGGACCAAAATAAGGTGCTATAACTGCAATGAACTTGGGCATTTTGCCACTGAGTGCAAAAAGCCTAAACAAGTCAAGAAGGACAAAGCATACTTAGAGCTTGAAGCTAAGTATGAGGCTCTACTCAAGAAACAACAGGGCAAAGCTTTTATTGCTGAGGGAAAATGCTGGGATGACTCTGATGAAGAAGAAGAACAAGAGTACTCAAACTATGCCTTGATGGCATTTTCTGATGAAGGTGATTCAAGTCAGGTACCTATTCTTACTTCTCTTGATATGACTCCCCTTCAATATAAGCAAACTGTTGAAGATATGAGCACTGAGATGTTTAATATTCATACTAGCATGTTAGTAGCTAATGAAGAAATTGACAGACTAACTGCTAAGAATGTTGAGCTTACAGAAAAGAATGAGCAACTTGAGTTAATGGTTGTGAACCTGGATGGTTTGAAAAAGGAGGTTGAGTATCTTAAAAACAAAGTGATTTGTGCTGAGCAGATATAGAATGCCCTTAGAGAACAAATTGCTGAAACTGAACTGAAACTAAGAAGCTTCAAAAACTCCTCTGAACTTATTCAAACCTACCACAAGGAACACACTGAGGACTGCAAGGTTGGAGTTGGTTTTGACTATGATAATGACAAGGGAAGGAAGAAGGTCAAGGGCAAAGGAAAGGAAACTTTTACAAACAAAAATGCCCCAACCATACTGTCAAGTGTTGAACTGCCCATCTTCAGAAAGAGTGTTGTTGAGTTTGATGAGGAACTACTGATCATCAAGCAACAACTACTTGAAGAAGATGAGGCTGCTAAGAACACTTCTTCCTTTCCTGAACTTGTCAATCATAAAGAGACCAAAGACAATCTTGTCAAGAGTCCTAAAGCAAAGAAAGAAGTTGTTAAGAAAAGGAAACAAAACAGAAACGGTAAAGTTGGTGTTAACAAAGGAAACAACTATGCTTATGTGCCAAATGCTCCCAGGAAACAATGTCAAAAATGCCTATCTGTTAATCATTTGACTCATAAGTGTAGTAAGCCTGAAATTGTTGAAGTTGACAACCTAAGTAACCTTTCTGCAAGCATAAATTCTAGTCATGATTCTTTCTGTGGTAAGCCAAACTGCATGACATGCTATGTGACTGTGATTGCTAACTGTTTATCTCTTAAACATAAACTTGACTCTGCACAATCTGGTGAATCACACACACACATACATTCTCATAGGACAGGGTCCCCAATCAGGGTTGAGAGGGTGAAAACTTCATGTGAGCCTAAGAGTGTAAACTACAAAGCCACAGAAAAAGTGAAGTCTCCTACTATGAGAAATGCAATTTATGACAGAAGAATTATTAATCAAAATGTTTCTAAATCATCTGGACCCTACCAAGTGTGGGTACCAAAAACAACTTAGTCACTTTGTGAATGCAGGGCAACAGGAATAAAAGAGTCATATGGATCTTGGACAGTGGATGCTCAAGTCACATGACTGGTGATATGGCCCTGCTATCACATTTTGAGGAAAAGGCTGGCCCATCAGTAACCTTTGGAAATGACAACATTGGTTATACAATGGGATATGGCAGTGTTAAATCTGGAAATGTCATTATTGAAGATGTAGCATTTGTTGAAGGACTGAAGCATAATCTCTTGAGTATTGGACAGTTTACCAACAGAGGCTTCAAAGTGGAATTTGATGAAGACCTTTGTTCAATCTCAAAAAGGGAAAGTGGTGAAGTTGTTCTAACTGGTGTGAAGAAAGGAAGCTTGTTTGTAGCTAATCTCAAGGCTGCAGATAAGGGAGAAATTTGTTGTTTCTACACAAAAGCCACAAATGAGGAATTCTGGCTGTGGCACAAGAAACTGTCTCACTTGAATGTTCAGGCAATGAACTCTCTAACCAAGAGAGAACTCATCAGGGATTTGCCTGCCTTGGAGTTTGTGCAAGATGGAGCATGTGAAGCTTGTCAGAAAGGGAAGATTAAAAGATCAAGTCACAAGAACAAGTTGCTCAATACAAACTCAAAACCTCTGCAACTAATTCACATGGACTTATTTGGCCCTGTGAATGTGATGTCCCTCTCCAAAAAGAAATATGCTCTAGTGATGGTAGATGACTATTCAAGATATACTTGGGTGGAATTCCTATTCTCCAAGGATGAAGCACCCCAAGTCATAATAGAGCATATCAAGAGAGTTGATAAAGAAGCACAAAGCACTGGTTCCTCTGTAGTTGCTTTGAGAAGTGATAATGGGACTGAGTTCAGAAATTCAACATTGTATGAGTTTTGCAAAGATAAAGGAATTTCTCAACAATTCTCAGCTCCTAGAACACCTCAACAAAATGGAGTAGTTGAGAGAAAGAATAGAACTCTCATTGAAGCTGCAAGGACAATGCTGCTGGATGCAAAGCTACCCACTAGCTTTTGGGCTGATGCTGTTAACACAGCATGCTATGTGCAAAATAGAACATTAATCAATAAGAAGCCTGGCAAAACTCCTTACTCATTAATGACTAGAAAAAGAGCATCCTTCAAGCACCTGCATGTGTTTGGAAGCAAGTGCTTTGTGATGAAAGATACCTCTGAGCATGTTGGAAAATTTGATGCTAAGGCATTTGAAGGTATCTTCATTGGATACTCTCTGGAAAGGACAGCATACAGAGTGTTTGTACCTGAGCAACACAAAGTCATGGAAAGCATGGATGTTACCTTTGATGATAAGAAAACTCCAGGACTGAAAACAAGTGATCAAGACAGTGTGCTATTGAGATTTGAGAATCAAGGTTATCTTGAGGATTCTGAAAGTGAAGATGAACCCCCTGTTCAAACTATTCTAGAAAATGAAATTCTTGAAGTTGACAATCTTCTTCAAACACCTGTGCAAGGATTCACAAACACAGGGGGAGAAGAAGAGAATGCAACTGTCAACCAAAATGAGATTGGAACAGATCAAGGAAATGAACAGGGGCACACAAGGAAATGGGACAGAGCCCACACTAGGGATCAAATCATTGGAGATCCTAGTGAGGGAGTTAGAACAAGAAGGGCAACATTAAATACATGTCTGTATAGCTGCTTTCTGTCACAAGAGGAACCTAAATTAATTGAAGAAGCTTTGAAGAATTCTGATTGGATTGTTGCCATGCAAGAAGAGTTGAATCAATTTGAGAAAAACAAAGTATGGGAACTAGTGCCACCTCCAAAAGGAAAGAATGTTATTGACACCAAATGGGTGTTCAGAAACAAGATGGATGAAGAAGGAGTGGTAGTAAGAAACAAAGCAAGGCTGGTTGCCAAAGGATATTGTCAGCAAGAAGGCATTGACTATGATGAGACATTTGCACCTGTAGCTAGACTGGAAGCCATAAGAATCTTCCTGGCTTTTGCAGCTCACTCAGATTTTAAGGTGTATCAAATGGATGTGAAAAGTGCATTTCTCAATGGTGATCTTGATGAAGAAGTCTATGTGTCTCAACCACCTGGCTTTGAAAGTGAAGACTTCCCAAACTTTGTGTATAGACTGCTCAAGGCGCTCTATGGACTCAAACAGGCACCAAGAGCCTGGTATGAAACTCTATCTCAATTCCTCCTTGAGCATCAATTTACTAGGGGTACAATTGACAAAACCCTATTCTTCAAGAAGCATGGAAATGATATCATTCTTGTTCAAATCTATGTGGATGATATCATCTTTGGCTCTTCAAATGAAAAACTCTGTGAAAGGTTCTCTAAGTTGATGCAAAGTAAATATGAGATGAGTATGATGGGAGAGTTAACTTACTTCCTAGGCCTGCAAGTACATCAAAGGGAGGATGGCATCTTTATAAACCAATCTAAGTATGTCAAGGATCTTTTAAAGAAATATGGTTTAGAAGAGTCATCCCCAGCTAAAACTCCTATGTCTACTGCAATCAAACTGGATGAAGACAAGAAAGGCAAGAGAGTTGATATCAAGGTCTATAGAGGAATGGTTGGATCCCTACTCTATCTCACAGCTAGCAGGCCAGACATCATGTTTGCCACATGCCTTTGTGCAAGGTTCCAGTCTGATCCCAAGGAATCTCACATGATGGCCATCAAAAGAATTTTCAAATATCTGAAGGGGACTCCTAATCTTGGGCTATGGTATCCAAAGGGCACTGGGTTCAACCTGGTTGGTTACACAGATTCTGATTATGCTGGATGCAGAATTGACAGGAAGAGCACCTCTGGAAGCTGTCAATTCCTAGGTCAAAGGTTAGTGTCCTGGTTTAGTAAGAAACAACAGTCCACAGCAACATCCACAGCTGAGGCTGAATATATTGCTGCTGGAAGTTGCTGTGCTCAATTGCTTTGGATTAGAAATCAACTCATGGATTATGGGCTAGTGTTAGAACACATTCCTCTAATGTGTGATAATACTAGTGCAATATCCATAGTTGCCAATCCTGTTAATCATTCTACTACAAAGCACATTGAGATCAGGTACCATTTCATTAGGGAACATGCTGCAAATGGTACCATAGAAGTCTCTTATGTTCCAACTGAGAAACAACTAGCTGACATATTTACTAAACCTCTGAATGAAGCAGTCTTCAACAGACTTGTGAGTGAAATTGGAATGCTCAATCCTTCATTCAGTTGTTCTAAGTAAATATGCTGGTTAATAGTTGCAGCAGTAAATTTTCATTGTATTTAAATGATCTATTTGTTTGGAGTGAAAATTAGCTGAGATATGATTTATAAATATTTCAGTATTTTACTGCATATTTTTCAAAATCATATTTGTTAGTGGAGTTGTGAGCTTTTGAGACATCTCGATATAGATGATTTTCAGAGTTCACGACATAGTTCAAATTAAACAGACTTATATCGCAAACTGTTGAGATTGTGAGACTTCGCGACATAGTTCATTTCATGAGTTTGCGACATAGTTAATTTTATGACTTCGCGACTTAGAATAACTATATCGACAAGTCTCCATAGTTGACAGAATTTTGATTTAAATTAATTTTATTTCAAAATTTGATAAAAGTCTGACAAATTGCTTAAAATTCCTAAAAGAGAGCTTTAGACAGGGTATTTCTACTATATCGCAAAGTCTCCCCGATCCTTTCATTTTGAAGACTTTGCGACATAGTTCATTGTTGAGACTATGCGATATATTTTGCAAGACTTTGCGGTACAGGCTATTATTGACTTCGCGACATACATATAGACTGTACATATTCATAACTCCATATCGCAGTGTCTCTATCATATAAATACCTTTTCTAACCGTTCACAACTTTTCATCTTGTCTATTGCTCTCAAACTCTCAAACCTAAGCACAAATTCTCTACTCTAATTTTCACTCTCTCTCTCTCGAAATGGCACCCAAATCTCAAACTGTATCTTCCCCTATCCCTTTAACAATTCCCAAAGAAACCAATCTTCTCACCATTCCCTCTGAGGCTGAGGCTAACCCAAGGTACAAGTGTTTTGTACGGTTCTTGAACACTTCCTACCTACGCCAAGCCCTAACCCTGAACCCTACCTTGTATGTTGATGTGTTGGAAGGATTCTGGAGAACGGCGTTGGTATCAACAATGGCTAGGGAAGATGGAACCTCATTCCAGGAGGTTAGCTGTTCAATTGGAGGCAAACACTTTCAATTTGGTGAAAGGGAAATCAATGAAGCTTTGGGGTTCAAGGTGGAAGGTCATGACCAAGAAGCTACAGATGCTCAAATCATAGAATTCATGACCTTCATTCAGTATGCTGATGAGATAGATACTGGAAAGCTGAATAAGAAGTTTGTGAGAAGGGAGTGGTCATTTCTGTTTGACGCACTCCAGAAGGTGTTTCTCTGCAGGAAGACAGGATGGGACCATATCAGTCACATTGCTGTGAAGCTAGCCTACTCCTTGGCCAACAACCAGGAGATCAATGTGGGAGCCATAATCCTCAAAGAATTGACTCAGAGGCTAGGCAGGACCGTTCGTGGTAGAGGTAATGACATCTTTTACCCTCGTTTCCTTCAAGTTATTTTAAATTTTCTTGATGCAAATGTCCATCTATTGGAGGGTATAGATAACACTAAAATGGCTTATTCCAAGTCCATGTCCAAAGTACTATTTGGTTCATTGGACACAAGGAATCAAGTGGATGTGATTCTAAGTGTGACCAAGCATATGCAGGACACATTTGAGTCTTATCCACTTGATAAGCCCATATATCATGAACTTTCCTGGACAGGGAAGGCTAAGACTGAAGGAGCTGCACAGTCTATCCCCAGCCTTCCTATCCCATCCAGCAATCCTACTGAAAACACCACTGTAGAGGATAGGCAACCAAGTGCATCAATCTCTCAAAAGGTTGATGTTACTAAAAAGAAGTCAAAGAAGAGAGCCCTAGCAGTGATAAATGACTCTGTAGAGATAGGAAGTGAGGATCCTGAGTCACCCCTTACCAGACAAAGGAAGAAGTCAAAATCTAAACCTACCACTGAATCCTCCCAACAGGATTCAGATGTGGAAAAAGGGGTACACCTACTACTGTCAATGGCCTCCCAACAGGTTATTGGCATTGAAAAGAGTAGTCTCCCCACTACAACCTGTACTGAGTCTGCACAGGATCAAGAACTCACTCTTGACCCTAGGAGTGATAAGGCTGATGACACACAGAGTGGAGAGCACATCACTGTTGAAACTCCTCCTATTTCTCAGGGGGAGTTTCCAAAATCTAGTCTAAACCCCACTTCTCTCTCAGATTCTTCCATAAAAATTTCTTCTGAACAAGAAAGTCATTCCAATGACAATCTTGCCTTTGATCAATCACCATTCTCTCCTGTGATTGAGCCAATTTCAAGTGACATGGTGCATGACACTGTGCTCACCACCCAGGAACCACATCTAGTTGGTCAGGGAATGCATGCTGGGGCATATCCTAATGACACCAACACAAACATGGAGGATTCACCAGTTTTCACTGGAGACTCTGTGCCAAATTCTCCCATCCTTAGGGATGTGGAACTGTCTTCACAGACAACTAGGGCTAATGTTGTAGCACATCCCATTTCAATGGAGACAACATTAGACCCTACAGCCATTCCAAGGCTGGAGGAGACTCAAACTCTTACATCTCATGAAGTGCCTAGCACTAGCTCTCACTTGGCTCAGGCCACTATGTCAGAATGGCTGAAGCCTGTGCACCATGACAGGCCTTCAGGATCATCATCTGTGCCTTCCAAAATAACAGAAGAAGCCATACAAGATCTCCATGTGGCACAGATTGATGAGTTCTCCAAAATAGCTCAACATCTCCTCACCTCAAATCTTCCCAATGCTGATTATGAAGCTATCTTACTTTGCCACAAGGAGGATGTTGAAGCTCAGCAGGAGAAGATTGTGGATGCAGCTGAACCAGAGGGAAATGTGGATGCCTGGTTGGATGCTAAGAGGACTCTCAAGCTCAAGGATGCCCTAGCTTTTCTAAGAGAAGATTTCCTAACTTCTCTGGGCTCCAATGCAAAGGATCTCTCTCCTGCTGCCATCTATGATGCTGTGAATGATGTGTACAAGAACCAGCTGAAGGCTCTGCACTATCTTGGGAAAGGGCTTCAATCAGAGATTTCTTCAATCCAGGAGGAGACAGACAGATCCCTCACTAAGCTCAGGAACTCTTATCTCTCTGATTTTCCCAAGGTGGATGGTATCCTCAAAGAAGTCCAGAAAACCTCCACAAATGTATCCATGATGGATGTGACTCTTGCCATGGTCACAGACAACATCAAGAAACTGGCTTCTTCACTAGAAACTCAAGCAAAAGCCACCGTCACCTCCAATGCTATGTTAAATGTCATGTGGAAAAATCAGTATGGTGACAAGTTGGTGGATGAAGTCCCTCTGTCAGACATCTCCAAATATGACTTTGCCAGGGTCAAAGATCAATCCCTCAACTCATTTAGGTCTCAACAATTATTCTCTAAGGTGGATGGTTTAGAAAAAGAAGTGGCCTCTCTCAAGGATGGAAACAGAATGCTATCTACATCCTTAAGCCAACTCAATGACAAGCTGGATGACCAAGGCAACAACACCTCAAACATCTTACTGGTGCAGCAACAAATGATGACTTCAATGATGAGATCCATGAACCTGCCTATCCCTGGTGAAGCTCAAGACTTTTCGTCTGATCCCAAGCCTAAGGGGGAGAAAGTTAAGGAGGTCATTGTGAAAAAGAAAGGGGGAGTACCTGCCAAGCAGTCAAAACTTAAGGGCAAGCTCATTGAAGAGACAATAAAGCCAATCAATCTTCCCCCTGTAGAGGTAATCAATGCACAAGGCCAGAAAAGCACAGTCACCACTACCTACTATCCCTCCACAATGCCAAAAGATATCTCCACTTCTCAACCTGCTCAACCTGCCAAAACAACAACAATCACAGAGGCCAAGCTACAGGAAGTTGCCAATTCTCACATCTATCATGATGAGGCCTTCCTGGAGTTTCTGAAAGCCACCTACAGAGATGCACAAGAAGATGCAAGGACTTACAGAATGAAGCTCAAGGAAAACATTAAGTACTTCACAGTTGCAGTAAGGAAAATCAAGGATGTCCATCTAAGAGAGATAATCATGGTGTGCAAGGACAACTGCTTGTGGCACCTAGCTTTTCAAACTCTAGAGAAACTGAGATACACTGAGTTGTCAACAATAATGGACTTAATAGAAAAAGGTGGGGCTAACAATAAGAGACTGTTTGATGACTTGAAGATGGATCAAGGTCAAAGACTGCCTGAGGTTATCTCAAAGCCAAAGACAATAATCTTCCAAAGTCTATCTCAAGACAGCAGCATTGACCAGTTGGTGATCCCTTCAGATTTGACAAGAAAGAATAATGCAAAGATCAACCAGGTGCTGCAAATGCTAAGAGCCAAGAGGGGAGTCAGGACAGCTGAGGAACTAGAGATGATTCACACTCTACAATCTTTTCTGATTCATGGAGTCATTCCTGAATCTGTCAAAGAAAAGAACAAAAAGAAGGATGGAGATGATGATGATGATAAGGAGAAAACCTATGAAAGGAGATCTCAGTCAAGGAGAGATAAGGAAAGGAGCAAATATTCAAAGAAATCAAAGGATGCTGATGATAGCAAGAGGGATGACAAGGGGGCAAAGGAATCAGTTAAGAAAACAAGAAGTGGAATTCAGCAAGTCAAGGACATTGCTAGTAGTACTTTAACCACAACACAAGACTCTAAGTCTAGGGTGGGTACTGTTAGCAATGATCCTCCAAAATCATTATCCATGACTTCTGAACCTGAATTGCCACAGAAGAAAGATGAAGCCACTAAAGTAATTTCAAGAAAACACTTCCACAAAGTCACAGCTAGTGGAGTGTTACAGTGGATGAAGGGGAAAGGAATGAAGCTACTTTCAAGTGATGTGGCACTGAAGACTAATTCTCCTTGTTCCAGAAAGGTATCTCTTGTGAAGCATTTGAAGATCAAGAGTGTACCCAAAAGGATGAGGATAACAAAGAAGACTGGAAAACTCACAAATGTTATTGGCATCAATGTGCTTCCACTAGATGAGGACTATGATGAAGATGCCCTAGCATTTTTAAGGGCTCAAAGGATCTTTGAAGTCAAAGTGAAGATGGATCATCTAGAGATCAAATACACTGATGGAAGAGAAAGGATAATGAAGCAAGGAAGCTGGCAATATTTCTATAAGTATGAGCTTGAAAGGATAAATGCCTTACTGAATTTTGAAGAAAAAGAAGAAAGGACATGGAAGATAGATATTGCCAGGTACTTGAAGATGCATGCTGATTATGAAGAAAACATGAGGAAAGAGAATGAAGAGAAAAACATACAGAGAGAGAAAGAAATGGCTGAGATGGAGGAGAGGGCTAAGGAGCTAAGGCAGAAAGGGATGTGCAGGGTCAAACAAAATCCTTACATTGTGGAGTACAAAAACTCACATGGAGGTCAAAGCAAAATAAGGATGGAGTTTCTTGATTCCTATGTAGAAAGTGCACTCAAGGCTGCAATTGATGACTTGAAAGGCTCACCTCTCATTGAAGAACTGATTGCAAGAGAAGAACTTCAAGAAGCCATCATAGACATGAAGAGAAAAGAAGAGATAAGGAAAAAGAAGATATATGATGATTTGCTAGAGAAGCAATTGGAAGCTGAAGCTGCTGAGCAACAAAAGTAAACTGTAAGCTTCCAATTTTTCTATGTAATCAAATTTCTGATCTCAATTGTCCTCTCTGTTACTAAATTTCCTTTTATGTAAGTTAGGCTTGTTATCAGACATGAAATTGTGCCTAAGGATCTTACTCACAATTTGGGGGAGATTGTTAGGCTCAAGACATGTCTGAATACCACTATTAACAAGCCTACACTATGTGACTATGTCACACTACATGACCTAGTGATTTCTATCACTGGGATAGAGTATAGGTCTCTAAATGTACTTGTCTTGTTCTCATGAACAATAGCTTTATCATGTATGCTCAGATTTATAATGAGCTTAGTAAAGTTTCTTGCATCTAGATTGTATATATAGGCCATTGAATAATTATCCTGGTAGAAGTTCAGAAGTGTTCATGCAGCAGGATAGAGTTGAATAAGGCTATGAAGAAATAAGTTGCAGGAATTTGTCTAAGGCATTATATAGCAAAGTCAAAAGAAAGCTATGTCGTGAAGTCACCAATATCCATGTCGTGAAGTACTATATCGCATAGTCCATTTTGTACTATGTCGAGAAGTCCTCAAGACACATGTCGTGAAGTGTTGAAGTCAGCAAAGTCAAAAGAGCCTAGATCGTGAAGTCCTCAGAAGACCTATGTCGTATAGTCATCAAATGACCTATGTCGCATAGTCATCAAATGACCTATGTCGCAAAGTCTTCAAAGACTATATCGCGTAGTCCTCACAAGGGAGATCGCGAAGTCAGGGATAAAGTGGAGTTCACGATATCAACACTTAGCCGTTTATAACAAGACAAATCAAGGTACAGAACCAAGAATCAAAGGAGACAAATACTGAAGCATTTGTTCTGGAAAGGTGGTCCAAAGAACAGATGGCAAATCTACAGCTAAACTTGGAGAGAAAGAT
The DNA here is from genome assembly GCA_030848705.1 of Heracleum sosnowskyi. NCBI lineage: Eukaryota > Viridiplantae > Streptophyta > Magnoliopsida > Apiales > Apiaceae > Heracleum > Heracleum sosnowskyi. The sequence continues at coordinate 128,268,574 of CM061240.1, forward strand.
AAGAGACAAGCAGCTACAGAAACGGGAAAGACTCCGAAAAGCAGGTGGTCCTTCCTGACACAGTGAACTTCTTATGGCAGGACAAGTTGGACTTTCAGAAGGGGTAGCTGTGTAATATTGTGTGTGCCTAGTTTGTATAGGTGAATATATATATCGTGCACACACAACTGTAAGATGTAAGAGAGATACACATAGTTATTTGCTAAGCTCTTTTCTCTGTAAGCAAACAAGTTCAAACTGTTCTTGTTTAGAAGCCAGAAATTCGATTGTGAATTTCCTGGAAAGCTGTAGTATTTAATTTGCTTATACAAAGTAGATTAAAGTGATTGTGTGTGTTATTTACTTTCTGCATATTACACATCATAATCACATACAGTTGTTTACTTAGGTTTCAAGAATCGAAAAATATATCAAACTATCCATTCACCCCCCCTCTGTCTAGTTTCTAGTAGTATTCATTTCTAACAATGGCCATTCATGGCTTGTACTTTTGTTTATGTACTTTCAGCCTACGGGCTTAACTTAACTTTTCTATTTAAGTTTTTATCCAGCCTTATTTATATCTTGTGGCCATTCATGGCTTGTGTTGTTTTTCTTGCTTCTTGAATGTTTGTGAACACTCATAGTAGATAAGCTTTAAAACATGAAAATGCTGAATTTATTCATAACTTGAAAATGGGATCAACCCTTACATAGTATCCCAGTTTAAAACTTGGGTTGGTTTCATTGAACCTTATTTCTAGTAGTGAGTCCTCTTAGGAAACACCTTAAACATAATAAATTTTCAGATTGGAGGCATGCCAAATCCTTGGTACCTCATGCCCTTCAAGGGTTTCTAGTTTGTATAAGCCTCGACCAAATACGTTCTTGACGCGATATGGTCCTTCCCAATTTGGGGCCAACTTCCCTTTTTGTCCAACTCCGGATGCTTCAATCTTTCGAAGAACCAAGTCTCCTTGTCGAAAGAACCTTTCTTTAACCCTTAGGTTGTAATAGAAAGATGCTCGTTTCTGATGCTGAACTATCTTGACGTTTGCCTCATCTCTAACTTCGTCAATTAGATCTAAAGCTAGCCTCAAGCCTTCTTCATTTGTTTCTGGCTCATAAGCCTCAACTCTTGGAGATGTGTGAGTAATCTCCACTGGAACCACTGCCTCTGCCCCATATGCCAACAGGAAGGGGGTAGCTCCAGTGGTGACTTTACAAGTAGTACGATATGCCCATAGTATAGGGAGCAATTCGTCTACCCAAGTGTTTCTGGAGCGTTCAACTCTTTCTTCAGTCCATCTAAGATAATTCGATTTGCAACCTCAGCTTGCCCATTTGCTTGAGGATGGGCGACAGAAGTGAAGCGCAACTTGATATCGTTCTCATCACAATATTTCTTGAACTCATCATTGTTAAACTGAGTTCCATTGTCCGTAACCAGGACTCGTGGAATTTCGTATCTGCATATCACATTTTCCCAGAAGAAATGCATCACTTGCTTGGTGGTTATCTTGGCTAATGGCTTAGCCTCAATCCACTTGGTGAAGTAGTCGATCGCTACTATCAAGAACTTTCTTTGAGCACTTGCCATAGGAAATGGCCCAAGTATATCCATTCCCCACATAGCGAAGGGGATAGGTGAGTTAATGGATTTCATCATCTCTGGTGGTTTCCTAACCACTTGTGCATGCTTCTGGCACCGTTCACATTTCTTTACATAGCTTTTAGCATCAGCAAGTATGCTTGGCCAATAGAAACCTAGACGAGTGATTTTATGGGCAAGGGCTCTGCCCCCCAAGTGCTGCCCACAAATTCCTTCATGTACTTCCTTCAGGGCCAATTCTGCCTCTTGAGGTCTCAAACATTTCAGATATGGAATGATGAAAGACTTTTTGTATAGGATTCCCTCAATAAGGGTATACCTTAGTGCTCTGACGTATAACTTTCGTGCTTCTGAAGTGTCATTGGGTAACCACCCAGTTTCCAGATGAGCCTTGATGGGATCTATCCAACAACTAGCAACATCAATGGGTGCTACCAACTTTCCGTTGATGTTTGGGGTCCTCGGGACTTGGAAGTATACACTCCCTGCATAGTTTTCAATTTCGGAAGAAGCAAATTTAGACAAGGCATCAGCCTTCACGTTTTCTTCCCTTGGAATGTGCTCTACATAGCATTCGTCGAATTGAGTCATGATGGCTTTGACAAGTTTCAAGTACTTGGCCATGACTTCATCTCTGGCCTCAAATTCCCCATTCACTTGGGAAACCACTAGCCTCGAATCTCCACATACTTTCAGAGTTTTGACCCTCAGCGCTCCAGCCAGCCCTAAACTAGCTATCAGAGCTTCATACTCAGCCTCATTGTTTGTCGTTGGGAAGTCAAGTTTTAGTGCATACTCTATGAGGAATCCATCAGGACTTTGTAGCACTAAACCAGCTCCACTTGATTTTGTTTTTGATGCTCCATCAAAATAGAGCACCCAACATTCTTTGGAGATTATGTCTTCAGCTTCCTTGTCTTCCATTATTGCTTCCTGCCCCCCGACTTCTTGGTTGTCAATGGTACATTCAACCATGAAATCAGCAAGTGCTTGAGCTTTTATGGCCGTTCGAGGCTTATACTTGATGTCGAACTCGCCCAATTCAATGGCCCATTTGATCAATCTTCCACTAACTTGAGGGCTATGCAAGATGTTTCTTAGGGGTTGATTAGTCAAGACCTCTATCTTGTGAGCCTGGAAGTACGGGCGTAGCTTTCTTGAGGCCATTATCAAGGCTAAGGCAAACTTCTCTATGGTAGAGTAGTTTATTTCTGCCCCTTCTAGGATCTTGCTCACGTAGTAGATGGGTTTCTGAACCTTTAACTCTTCTTTCACCAAAACAGCTCCCAGGGCAGTGTTGGATACTGCCAAGTATAGATAGAGAATTTCCCCTGGCTTGGGCTTTGCCAACAGTGGTGCCTCAGCCATGTATTTCTTCAGGGCCTCAAAGGCCTCTTGGCTTTCAGTTGTCCATTCAAAAATTTTCACTTTCTTGAGTGCTTTAAAGAAAGACAAGCACTTCTCTCCTGACTTGGAGATGAATCTTCCCAATGCTGCCACTTTTCCCGTTAGTTTTTGGACATCCTTGACAGTCTTTGGTGGTTCCGTGTCTAGAATCGCTTTGATTTTGTCGGGATTGGCCTCGATTCCTCTCTTGGAAACCATTAGGCCTAAAAACTTTCCCGAGCCCACACGCCCACACCAAAGGCACACTTAGCTCGATTCCTCTCTTGGAAATCATCTTGTGGTGCCTTAGCACTTCAAATGCCACTCGGAGGTGCTCTATGTGATCAGCCTTATCGAGGCTCTTGACTAGCATGTCATCTACGTAGACCTCCATGGTTTTTCCAATTAGGTGTCCAAAAATTTTGTTTACCAACCTTTGATAGGTTGCCCCTGCATTCTTAAGCCCAAAAGCCATGACTAAGAAACAGAAGACACCAAAGTCAGTGATGAATGATACCTTGGTGATGTCATCTTTGTGCATTTTGATTTGATTATATCCACTGAAGCCATCCATGAAACTTAGCATCTCATGCCCAGCAGTGGCATCTATTAGAGCATCAATCCTTGGTAAGGGAAAACAATCCTTAGGACATGCATCATTCAAGTCGGTGAAGTCGACGCACATTCTCCACTTCCCGTTAGCTTTTTTGACCATCACGGGGTTAGCTAACCATTCTGGGAATTGGATTTCCTCAATGAACCCAGCTTCCAAAAGCTTATTCACTTCTTGCTTAATGGCTTCAAGCCTCTCTGGAGCAAAATTTCTTTTCTTTTGCTTCACTGTCTTCCTTTCTGGATCCACATTCAATTTGTGAGATATCAATTGGGGATCAATCCCTGACATGTCGGCCGCTGTCCAATCAAAAACGTCATTGTTCTCTTGAAGAAAAGATGTGAGTTTGCTCTTCAATGGTTCGGGCAATAATGCCCCAATATAAGTCACCTTCTCTGGTTCACCCGGGACTAAGGGAATTGGGATTAAATCCTAAGCTGGTTTCCCTCTTCGGTACTCATTGTCACTAGTGTCCATGCCTTCAATGGGGAGAACCTGCCCCCCAATTCCATCAGGCCTCAATGCGGCTACATAACAGCTTCTAGCCATCTTTTGGTCTCCTCGGTCCTCACCAATCCCATTCCTCGTTGGGAATTTGATTTTTAGATGATAAGATGAGGCAACAGCCTTGAACGCATGAAGACCAGTCCTTCCCAGGATTGCATTGTAGGTTGAAGTCGCTTTTATAACTATGAAGTTCAACATCTGAGTAGACGTATTCATCCCTTGCCCCATGGTCATTGGGAGTTGGATAGTGCCTTCCACTTTTGATTCCACCCCGTTGAATCCGTATATAGGCATATTTGAGGGTGTTAGCTGAGAATCAGTGTAACCCGTCTTGATAAAAGCATCGTGGAACAGGATATCCACTGAAGCTCCATTGTCAACCAGGACTCTCTTTGTTTCGGAGTTGCCTATCACATGTACTATGACAAGAGGATCATCATGGGGGAACTTCACCCCTTCCAAGTCGGAATCGTCAAAACCTATTGACACTTCTGTTCTGGCACGCTTCGGTGCTTCTCCAACCACAGTCATTACCTCTCGGGCATAAGCCTTTCTTGAGTTTCGGGAGGACCCAGCAGCAGTTGGTCCTCCGAATATCATGTTGGTAACTGGCCCTCGGGGCTTAGGGTTACGATCTTGGTCGTTGTCCCTTCTGTCGTAATCCTTCCTTTCATAGTTTCCTCTTTGACTCCCTTGATTTCCATCCTTGGTGAATTTGCTGATTTTTCCTCTTCGTATCAGAAACTCAATCTCATCTTTCAATTGCCTACAATCGTCGGTGTCATGACCGACTTCTTTGTGGAACCGACAAAACTGATTTTGGTTCCGTTTGGACAAATCAACCTTCATTGGCTTTGGCCATTTGATATCTTCTTCCTTGGCTATCTCCATCAGAATTTGACTCCTGGGAGTATTCAATCTTGCATATTCTGTGAATTTTGGCCCAAAATTGTTTCTCTTGGGGGGAGAATCGGAGTTCTTTGATGTTCTGGGGAACTTTTCCTTGACGTCGTACTCCTGAGTTTCTTTTCTTTTCTTTGAGTTTCCACTACCGCCAGCAGTGGGTCATAATTTCTCATACTTTCTTCAGCCTTGATATACTTTCCGGCTCTATCTTGGAGCTTCAGCATGCTCTCGGGTGGATGTTTAGCCAACGACCTTTTGAAGTGGTCATCAGTAGTTCCTTGTTGTAGGGCTATCATAGCCACTCTGTCCTCTAAGTCTGGGACTTTCAAAGCCTCTCGAGTGAATCGATTGATGTAGTCCCTTAGGGCTTCATTCTTTCCTTGCTGGATTGCCATGAGTGATGCATAGCTTTTCTCATGCACCCTTCCACTAATGAACTGATTGATAAAAGCTTTGCTTAGTTCCTTGAAAGACCCAATTGAGTTGGGAGGAAGACGGCTATACCAGCGTTGGGCCATGCCTGCCAAGGTTTGTGGAAACGCCCTACACTTGACCACATCGTTGGTTGGCTGCAACAGCAGTGCATTGGAGAAGGTCCTTACATGATTTGCGTGATCTCCCGTTCCATCATAGGCTTTGATCGAAGGCATCTTGAATTTTCTGGATATAGCCGTTTTCATAATGTCTTGAGTAAACGGTGGTGTAGGATCATCAGGATCTCCTAGGGGCAACAAAATACTAGGATCACCTCTTGGGGCTTCGGCCCTCTTGGTTCTCCTTGCCGGTGGATCCAAGTTGATTATCGGGATCCCTTCAGTCGTTCGGCCTTGAGATTGAGCGGCCTCCTCCTCAGCAAGGAGTTTCTTGAGTCTTGCAGTCTCTGCCTCATGGGCTGCAATTTTCTCCTTAGTAGTTTGGGGTTGATCCCGATTTGTCTGGGAAGAACGTCTCCTTCTTGGGGCGACATCCTTCCCAGTTGTATAACCCTCATCCTCGGTGTATGGGCTCGAGTAATCTTGAACGAAAGGGGTCTGGCGAGTTTGTTGATTTTGGGGTCCCAGACCTTGAATATAAGGGGGCACATATGCCTCATGGTAGATTGGATTAGTTCCACTACCGCCCGCCATGGGTCGAGGGGCATGCCATAGCTTGGCATCTCCAAAGTCTGATTCGCGTATTGAGGGAGATCAGTAGTATGGAGTTGAAGGCTTCTCGGTGCATTCATGATGAGTGGAGAAGTCGAGATTGGTTGCTGGTGAACGGTCTCTTGTGGATTAGATCCATGAATGACCATCTGCAGGGGATTCGCCCCTTCAACCGAAATCGGGATTTCCGGTCCTTGAGTGTTGGTGGGGATATTTTCCCCTTGAGTGCCAGTAGTCGGCGGTGGATGATTTCCGTGAGTATCAGCCTCAGAGGTGGTAGGGCGATCCTCAGGAGTTTGAGTATCTCGAGTTGTTCTTCGTGTGTTTGCCATGGTTGATGTTGTCTTCCCACAGACGGCGCCAAATGTTATGGATTAAAAAACGTGCTTGTGAATTTAATGCTAGGATTAATGAGCTTCGAGATTTAATGGCTGCACTCGTGTTTCCGGACTAAATCGGTCCTCACAAGATGCCTACGTATCTCAAATCGTTATTGAGAATCAAGCCAAAGACGTAGTTCTGATTGTAGGATCAGGGACCTTATATAGGCGTCTGGGGCCTAGTATTTATGGTATGTTTAGGAGTCTTAGCGAATAAGTCTCCTTTTTGATATTGGATAAGCATTGTATTGCTTGCAGGATAAGTCTTTTCCTTGTCGATAAAGGCTATGACTCATTAATTGCCTTTAATTGGGATTCTGGATCCTTCTTTGACCAATTTGCCATAATTCGGACTCTTTTTATGAGCTGTATATTTTCCCTATTCTTTAATTACGAAATTAATGAATAATTAGGGTGTCGGGCCTTAAATATCGGCCTTTTGTTTGACTAGTCAATTATATTTCTATAATTACTTTTCTGACCATATCATTTGCCCCCAACTTCTGGGAAAATCTCCTTGGGGTTTTTGTAGAAGTTATAGCGTGTTTTTCCCAAAATTTTCCATTTTTAGGGCATTTTTGACCTCAAATTAGGTCATTTTCGACCAGGATTTCGACCAGGAACCAAGTCATTTTCGACCAGGATTTCGACCAGGAACGGTCCCAGGTCGAAGGATTCGACCTCAGATTCTCGGTTATTTTCGACCAGGATCATTCGACCTCAAACATCCTTTTTTCGACCTCGATTCTGGTCCCAGGTCGAGGGGCTCGACCTCATTTTCCCAGCCATTTTTGACTAGGATCATTCGACCTCGATTTCGACTTCAAACAGTTGTGAGGTCGAAGCTATCGACCAGGATTTCCAAGTCTTTTTCGACCTCAACTGTTCGACCTCGTTTGCCATATATCTTCGACCTTGATTTTAGTTCCAAGTCTTTTGTTTCGACCTAGAATCATAGGTCAATTTCGACCTCGATTCTAGTATATCTTCGACCTCGATTGATTGTGAGGTCGAAGTTGACGACTTCACTTCATAGGCTATTTTCAACCTTGACTTGTCGACTTCATTTCTATGTGTTTTTGACCAGGATTTTCCTAGGTCAAAATAGACTTTATTCTCTGAGTCATTTTCGACCTCGTTTCCTTATGCTTTTCGACCTCGTTTTAGTGTGAGGTCGGGGGATATGAACTCGATTTATCGTCTATTTTCGATCTCAGTCAATCGACTTCGATCTAGGGTCTTTTCGACCTCATGTTTTCAAAAAAACATTTTGACTTGCTTTTGGTGCGAAGTCGATGGATGCGACCTCAGTTTCGTGTGTCTTTTCGACTTGGGTCGTTCGACCTTGATTTAGGGTCTTTTCGACCTTAAATCTTTAATTTTTCCGCTTAGTTTGGGAGTGAGGTCGATGAATACGGCCTCGATTTCCCTTGTATATTCGACCTTGGACGAACGACTTTGTCTTAGGGTCATTTCGACCTCGGTCTTTTGTTTTTGCCTTGGTTTTATTCCAGGCTTTATTATTTTTGGGCTTTAAATAGTCCAATTTTAATTTGGACTTAAATCTTTCCAGCCTTGGGCCTTAACGGGCCTTATTTGATTTGGGCTTCGATTTTGCCTGAGATTTAATTTATTTGGGCTTTTGCCTTTGTAATCCATAAATGTATTTTATGGGCCTTACTGGCTATAGACGGTTGCCCTTCCTTAACCGGTAGGGTTTCCAGTCATCTCTATTATAAAAGAGTGAGATTTCTATTCATTTCTCACTTCTTACTTCCAACTTTCTAAAATTTCTCTCTAGCATCTTTAGTTTTTCTCTCTTCTTACTCCGTGGTAAGGCGATTCCCGGCGAGCTTTTGTACGGTGGTGCTCTTGTTTTTCTGGGATCAATCTTCATCCCTTGAAGATTTCTGGGTTTTCACCTTCATCCCTTGAAGATTTCTGGGTTTCTTTGAAGATTTCCTGGGAATTTCTTTGAAGATTTTGAAGATTTTGAAGATGTCTAACAAAGCTGCTTAATGCCTTCAAAGAATGAACAAAGCTTCTAAGAGAGGTATCATCATTCATTCTTCTCATATGTCACTTCAAGATATGATTTTAGAACGTAGTGATGAATACCCTTCTGTTTCGCATTTAGATTCATTCGACTGTAGTAATAAATTCCATGAAATCGATTTAATTAGGGACTATAACAAAATGTATAGGATTAAGTCCCCCTATAGATTAGTCCCTGCTGGCCCAGGGGACCGTTCTTGCCATTGGCGTCCTAATGCACTCTGCATTTACAAGGATGCCATTATCGCGGGACTCAGGTTCCCTTGCCATGAGTTTATTCCCAGGCTTTTGGCTGATGTTGGGATTCACCCTTGCCAACTTCCTCCAAACGCATGGAGAATTATTATGTGTTTTCTTGTTCTTTGCTTGAAGAACAAATTTCCATTGTCAGTAGCTTTGTTTAGAAGAATCTTTCAGTTTAAGAATAGCTCAACCCTTTCTTTGGGTTGGGTTTATATCAACCATCGACCTTCCACTCCTCCAATTTTTCACCCCAAATCCATTCCTGACAATAACCTCAAATGGAAGGAAGAGTTTATGTACTTGATTTGGGAAGGAGGGGATTGGGGCTCCCTTTTCCGTAGCTCGTTTAGTAGGGTTTCAGATGGTAGCCCTAGTGACATCATCCTGAATGATGAAGAGGCCCATGCATATGCTGAGCTTACAAAGGACAACTACGCCACAATGGCTTGGGTGCTCCTGGATGAGTTCCAGCTTAAGTCCTTGGGACTTTCAAATGTTTCTGATAAGGGTAATTCTCACCTCATATTTTTCTTTGTTTATTTGAGATTGTCTTATACCAATTGTTTCTTTCCTTGTGTTTCTTTACAGCTGCGGTCTTTTTTAATAAGACCAACGAGCCCGAAGATGGGGAGACAACAAGGATGAAGATGGCACGTTTGGCAGGGAAGGACCATCGTGCCTCCAGTGCTACTGCTTTCATAAGGCCCCATGTGGACCTTACTGAGGATGCTGAGGGTCCTGCCTCGGCTAAAAGCTCAGTTTGGCGCCCCAATTGGGGTCTCAGGAAGAAGGACACTGTGGTGGGAGTGTCCAAGCACGCTGTGGAGTGGTCTTATCACTCTCTGACTCCTTGTGATTACAAGGATTTCGTCTCCAAATCCACCATTGAGGGGGTGGAGCATGCTGGATCCCAAGCTATGGTTGCTGTAAGTATTTCTCCTCTTCTTTTTTCCTTGCAGTTAACACTACGTCAAATTTGGGCTTTCGTCACTCTTTTGTACAGTAAGGGCTGTGACACTTTGGAAAAAACGAGAGGCTAAAGATCATCGTCCCAAGTTGTAGCCACACCATTGTTTTTCGAGTGACCGAAGACACATTTTTTGGAAGATTTAGTCACAACTTCAAAAAAATGTGACAATAACAGCATGGTTTTTTTTGACTTTGACCAATTCCAAAATTTATAGTCATACTTGAGAGATAGAAGTGTGACAATAACTAGCGACGCTTCTTTGCTGTGTCTAAATGTTACGAAACGACTACAGTCGTTTTCGGTGATGTGGCTAAATGGGAAATAACCTATGGTCACTACATTTTATATGTGACTAAAAAGTAGAGTTTTCTGCATATATGTCAGAGCTTTGTTCGCTTAAGGAAGCTAAAAACTAGTGACTATATTATTGTGTGACTAAAAAGTTTCGAAAACAGGTGACAACAACTGATATCCTTGTTAGAAATTTGAATATTTTATTACTATTTGAATATATATGCAATAAGAATATAACATTCAAATTCCATATTCCAACTATCTGTTGAAAGTAACAAACTATTTTCAAGCAAATATATTCATAAGAACGTCTTGGTTTATTCAAAACATGAGGAGTCAAAACTGGGAGGTGCTTCCGAGCCAAGGGAAATGCAGCAAGTATCGCTATCATCATGGATATTCAGGTCCAACTTCGGGGCTGAGCGGGATATCTGAAAGCCTTGTCTTGATTTCACGTCCTCTTGCTTAACTGAGTGTGTACTGGGATAAAAAAGATTAGCATCAAGATCCCTGTCCTTCATTTTTTCTTGAACGTCTGTGCTGTTACTATTCCAGTTTCCTCCCTGAACTCCAACTCTCATTGACAAGTCACTGGCATGAAGCTGCATCTCGTATGCTTTATCCGTATCCTGAACCATAGGCGATATGAAGTTTCTATTATCTTTAAGGTCTTTGCTCCACCTATTTTGTATCTCTTGGCCCTGTTGGGAAACTTCGTAAGAGGTCAGGAAGCTTTGCATTGAACAATCTGTTGGCTGCTTTGCTTGTATTTGTTGTGGACAGAAACTAGGAACTTCTGTCATTCCCGAAAACGCAGAATTAAGGGACTTGGTGGATACTTTTGAGACCAATTCAGATAGTTGGACCTTTGCAGCTTCTAGTCCTACTGTGCCCAAGTTCTGTTTTCCAAGAGTATCTTGAGCTTTCTCTAGCACTGTTTGCAAGTATTTCCCTTGAGCTTCTATTCGAAGCTGTAGGTGTCGTTGTACCTGCCATTTAGAACATAACTGATTAATAAGGTTGCTCAGATTCAAGTATTTCCTCTTGCTGCATTATCCTTTTCAACACCCCTATATATAAAAGAAACTTTAAATTCCTATGAAGCTAGAGAACGTACAGGCTTGATAGCTACTTTTGAAAATTCCTCAACTTCAGAAGCATTCACAATAACAGAAACCTAGCAATATGCAGATCAAGATATTAAACAAATTAACTAGTGTAAGGCACGGATACTCTGTTTCACGGCATTGACTACATACTCTGTTTCAGCTTCTGTGAGCTCCACCTGCGTCGAGGACTGGCAAGTGAAATCATTATGAAAATCAACCCAAAATATGAAAAAGAATAAGCAATTATACTTCTAAATCACAGACTATACACTAACCTTGAAACCAGTATTCTCTACATGTTGAGGAGCACCCAAACCAGTATTAGTATTGCTGATATTACAAGTATTCTCTACATGTTGCTGAGATCTCCCTTGGTCAAAATCAGTGAAGATTGTCAACATTGATGTAACATTAACAAATACCTCAATATGTGAGTAAACATAAATCAGATTTAACCATCATGCAAGTCAATCTGTAGAACATTCATCAAGTACACATCTTTTACAGGTCTACAACTGCATACTTACAAGCTAATGATCAATAAACAATGAAACTCTAAGCACGTCATACACCATGTTTCTTTCTGCAAATCAAATGCATCTAAGCTACCAATAATGAACAATGACCATGTCAAACAAGAGAGTATTAGGGATGACAATTACTACAAAAATTACCTTATATGCAGATTTACCTAGCTATTCCTTCTTGAAAAATAGAAAAAGACAAAAATAACTCATACATAACACTATAAATAACAATTGTTATGATAAAAATAAAAATACTTCCACACTGTCATGATAACAACTGTCTCCTTACGTCATAACACTTGCATAACATTGCAAAAAAAAAATTACAAAGAAATAATAACAGAATTCTAAGAACCAGTCTCCCTCCTCCTCTTGTAAATCCTGGATATGGTGACAGCCAGTCCAATGATCCTCTCACGCAACTCCAGGGCCCGGAGACGCTCCGCCTCCCTCCTCTCCTTCTCTAGATCGAAGTGCATCAGCAGAAACATCCACTCGATTTGCTGATCATAGGAGAACTCAGAGCTGATGTTCTTTGGAACAGCGTCCACTGGAAAGCTTGCACCTTCCACTACGATCGTGAAGTTTTCGTAATTGAACACTACATTGGCAAGACGTATGGTGAGAGCGTTGAAGGCCATTTGATAGACGGGGGGTTTGATAACAATTAAGAATGTTTGAGAGGATGAGAAAGGGGATTAACTAGGGATGGTTTAAATAGAAGAGTGTAAGGCATATGAAACAACGCTCATATTAACTGAGATCAATGTCATAATTGCATGCAGTTGTAGTCTCTTAGATTCCCAATAGACGCAATAAACTCTCTTAGATTAATACGAACAGTTTTAGTCAAAATATTTCAATAAACATATTCTCAAAGTCAGTTAATCAATTAAAACTAAAATTGAAGTCTCCAGAAAATAAACATTCATTAACTAAGTTAATCATATTAACTTAGATTTCCAATAGACGCAAGACTTAATAGATTTAGCCAGAGAGAGAGAGTGAGAGAGAGAGAGAGAGAGAGAGAGAGAGAGAGAGAGAGAGAGAGAGAGAGAGAGAGAGAGAGGAGACATACAGGTACTAATTGCCGGACATCATCTTCGCCAGAGAGGGGTGAAAACCTAGGGTTAAGACATAAAGGCGTTGTGTCATGCCAATTGAACTGAACAGTGCCGCCGCTCATCTTCTCCAGAAAGGGGCTTTGTTAATCTTGGGTATTTCAATCAAATCTAGAACCAATTGTTGTTGTATAAGAGGGAAAAAAAGGATATGATTGGGGTTCTTGTTTTAGGCGGCAAAATAGAAGAGAGTGTCGCTACTGCTGTGTGTAGCAATGAATTAGGGTTAAAACATATGTACCCTCTCTGGCGAAGATGATGTCCGGCAATCTAAAACATATGTGATTAGGGTTAATTTATTATACTACTTTGCTGAAAATCAAATTTAATCACTTATTAATCTGAAGTTTAAATAGAAGATAATTTCTAAAATCAAAATTTTAATTAAAAAAAACAAGATCACAAAATTAGCTTCATTCCCATATTTTTAAAATAATTTTGGGATCAAAAATGAATTTTTTATGATTTTTACAAGTTTTACCTCAAAATGAAAATTAATTTTCAAAAATCAAGTGAAAGTACTACTTCGAGAAACGAGAGTACCACCCACTTAACAAACTATTTTTTTAAATTTATTTTTGGACGATCCAACCGAACGGATGTGAACAACTACTTATATCAGTGATATGCAAAATTTTAAAAAAATATCTAAATTTATCTTGTACGACTTTATAACAAAAATCAAGTGAAAGTACTACTTCGAGAAACGAGAGTACCACCCACTTAACAAACTATTTTTTTAAATTTATTTTTGGACGATCCAACCGAACGGATGTGAACAACTACTTATATCAGTGATATGCAAAATTTTAAAAAAATATCTAAATTTATCTTGTACGACTTTATAACAAAAATCAAGTGAAAGTACTACTTCGAGAAACGAGAGTACCACCCACTTAACAAACTATTTTTTTAAATTTATTTTTGGACGATCCAACCGAACGGATGTGAACAACTACTTATATCAGTGATATGCAAAATTTTAAAAAAATATCTAAATTTATCTTGTACGACTTTATAACAAAAATCAAGTGAAAGTACTACTTCGAGAAACGAGAGTACCACCCACTTAACAAACTATTTTTTTAAATTTATTTTTGGACGATCCAACCGAACGGATGTGAACAACTACTTATATCAGTGATATGCAAAATTTTAAAAAAATATCTAAATTTATCTTGTACGACTTTATAACAAAAATCAAGTGAAAGTACTACTTCGAGAAACGAGAGTACCACCCACTTAACAAACTATTTTTTTAAATTTATTTTTGGACGATCCAACCGAACGGATGTGAACAACTACTTATATCAGTGATATGCAAAATTTTAAAAAAATATCTAAATTTATCTTGTACGACTTTATAACAAAAATCAAGTGAAAGTACTACTTCGAGAAACGAGAGTACCACCCACTTAACAAACTATTTTTTTAAATTTATTTTTGGACGATCCAACCGAACGGATGTGAACAACTACTTATATCAGTGATATGCAAAATTTTAAAAAAATATCTAAATTTATCTTGTACGACTTTATAACAAAAATCAAGTGAAAGTACTACTTCGAGAAACGAGAGTACCACCCACTTAACAAACTATTTTTTTAAATTTATTTTTGGACGATCCAACCGAACGGATGTGAACAACTACTTATATCAGTGATATGCAAAATTTTAAAAAAATATCTAAATTTATCTTGTACGACTTTATAACAAAAATCAAGTGAACTTAACAGGTATTACAACATTGCTAAATGAACAACATTGCTAAAAATCAAGTGAACTTCATTTCCCGCTTCCTCTTTCCCTCCTATGTACCCAATAATTCACTTCCCTCCCTACCCAGTATTTCATTTCCCCATTTTCCCCCTTCTTTTTCAGCACACACATATGTTCACGGCTCTTAGCTCGATTTCAGTATGTTCACGGCTCAAGTTCAAATCAAACACACACATACAAATTGATTTTGCTAGATAGTCCCGGCCCCGATCTGTTTGTTGGTCAGTTGATTTTGGTAGATGTAGGTGTTCGTGTTTTTGTCACAAACATAAAGGTGCTTTCATTATCTTGATTATCAATTTCTGTTTGTGACAAAAGCAGGGAACACATACATCGAGCAAATCCCAAGCTCTCTCAATCGCTGTTTACTGGTTACTGTTGTCGGCAGGTATGAGATGTTGTTTCATTTTTGATTGTTTCGATATTGTTTTGTTTTCGAATATTTCGATAATGTTTTGTTCAAAATTTGATTGTATTGTATGTATGTATGATTGATTTATGCTTTTGTGGTGATAAGTTATAATTATATACGATATTGAGCCGATTTGTTTGTTATATATGATTGTTGAATTAGTTGTTGTTCAGTGTAGTGGTTGATGTTATTGTGGTTGTATTGGGGGGAAAATGTGTCTGGGCTTGATATCGTGTTAGTATTCTGTGATCTTTCCTCGGACTTTTTTGTTATTTCCCTGAATACAGTTGAATACTATGCAATCCATTTCTTCATTTCATTGAGATGATGACTAATTTCATTTCTCCAATTTTATCTGAGGTATAGATATATTTGGAGCTATAGTCCCCGTAGTATGTGTAAGAAACTTAGTTGATTTTAAGCTGGCAGTTGGCAGTAGTCCCTCTGTAGAGTGTAAGATTGGTCACCTGTGTGTATGTACTATACGACAAGCACATAGTCTAATCATTTATTATCATTATTTGTGTGTTTTCATATATGTGTAATAATCTGTTTTGTTGTGTATATGTCTCTGTTTCGAGGCTGCTGAAGATGAAATATAATCCTTTTATCTCTTCGATATATCAGAAGCGATAGAACACATAGATGGATTCTTGTTTCTATCAAGCAATGGTAAATGCTTGTAATGCCTGATTATTTGAGTGATCAGTACATTATGTACATAATTTAACATGATTTTGTTGGCTAAATATCTAGGTTGCAGATGCCATAACACCAAATCAAATGGTGAGAAGTGTTCTTGCCCAGCTTGCCCTAGTAATTCCTTCTTGGAGATTAATCCCAACACAAGATATCACTGATGCCGCCAATAGAGACAATCAGAGGAATCAACAATCTCAAGTAAAATTCAGAAGCATAAGCAAGTTGAAGTTATAACGTTGAAGTTATTACATTACTTGTGTTAGAATGGTCTTAACTTGAGGGCTGTTGGAATGATCATCGTATTTGTTTTCATGTTTTACTCTAGGTACCAAATCCAACGGCCAATGGGAAAGGGGAAGAACATAGCGCAGCTCAAGCTAAGGAAGAACATAGCGCAGATCAAGTTAAGGAGAAGAAGAGATGTAATACCATTACTGGTTCCCCAGTAACACGTTCAAAGGCTAAGGCGAACAAGGCAGACAAGCTGAGGAAGAAGCGGAAGCTGGTGGTGTAACTGTAAACTGAATTTGACTCATGTTAATGTGGTTTTCTGGTTGTGAACTTTTCGATAAGTTGTTAATTTTCTGTACTCTGGTTATGGTTATGTGGTTTTTATGGATTGTGGAGTTATACTCCATATCGTTGTTATGGATCATGGATTTAGTATGGATTTTATGGATTAATATGGACTAGTTTGGAATTTGGCATTTTTTTTACTTGTATTTTGGCATTTTACTTGTTTGCATATTGTGGCCTTTTTGAATTGGATTGTGGCCTTTTGGTATTGTGATTTATATTACAAATGAAACCTGTTTGTGATGTGGTTAAGTATGTGTGGCTAGTACCACACTTCAGCCACACTACCTATTATATTATATTGGGGGATAGTTACTACAATTATTAGTGACTAAAAGCAGTTATTTAATAGTATATAAAACATACAAACGACTACAGAAAAATTATAAAATGTGGCCATACCCAAGTTTTTTGCCACGATTTACCAATAAATAGTGCGACCAAAACTAAGCCTTTGATGAATGTTGGTATTTAGCCACGTTATTAATTATCTTTAGCCACGACCCATCCTGTGGCTGAAAGCTGGTATTTAGTCACACTTTTGAGCTTAAAACAGGGGCTGTCAGACCGAAGGGGTGGTATGCTTTAGTCACTCTGTTTTGAGTTACAGCCACACATCTGGGGTGTGGCCGTAGGGGGCGTAAAATGATCCGACCTTAGGTGACACTTTGCTGAAAAATTAAAACGTGACGTAAAGTGCTTAGCCACACGTATTTTATGTGACGGAAGCCAAAATTTGACGTAGTGTAATAATGTATTTCAAGTTTAAGTATTTGACTTGTAACTTGCTTGTAGGTTAATGCCAACAATAAATACCATATATATTACATTTTTAAATAAAATCACACTACAAAAATGAAAATTCAGTAGAACAAGTAGTTATTTTTAAATATTAATATTTTAAACGATTAGACTATCGAAATTAAAGAACACGAACATGAAGTATATTTGCTCTTAATTTACTTTAACTTATCAGTGTTCTCTTGGTATTAACTTTCCCTTCATGTCGAGAACTAGTACTACAATTAACTAGCAAGTGTTCTTGTTAACCAGGTCAAATGTTTGAGTGTATGCAAAAAAACATTAAATTTGTAAAATTCTAGCATTACCAAGAAAGATATCTTTTTTTTTGTCAAGTACCTAAAAAGATATTAATTATGCGTATAAAGTACAAGAACATGATATAGAATAAAATATGTATAATTCGTGCATGATTTTCATAGAAACTGTAAATATGTCATTCATTTTTCGTGTACAACTCCGTTATTCTCTTGTTTAATGTTACAATGAAGATGACATGAATCATAACTCTAAAATGTATCATCTCAGTCATTATGTTAACAAGAAAAAATATTGGTCATAATGTTTATGCTATATATTATTTAGTCATTTGTGTTTAAAAAAAGAGTGAGATGATGGAGTAAACTAATTATTGTTACCTTGTTGATGGGTTACTACACTTTTATAAAATTTCTTTATCACCTTCCGCCCAAGAAAAGGATGGTGAGGTTCTCCTTATTTTCTTTTATTCAAATTTTAATTTATATCATAATTAATGAAATGAATTAAATGACATCTGTTATGGAATAAAATCTAGGATGTATTTAATACATATATTTATTATTAGGGTTTGGGAGCTTCTAGCTTTAATGGTGGCTGACTTCCTACAGTTTGAACACCAAAAGTCGATGGTGGATCACGTGAAGTTCTTCGTGTGTTTCCCACAGACGGTGCAAAATGTTATAGAATAAAAATTAGGGTATAATTAATGATAGGGTTTGTGAGCTTCAAGCTTTAATGGATGTTTTTGTTGTCGGGGACTAACTCGGTCCATAAAAGATGCCTACGTACATTGATGAGAATCAAGAATCAAGGCTATGGTGACTTGTATGTCCTTATTCGAGAATGAAATCTAAAACGTAGTTCTGAGATGAGGGGTCAGATCCTTTATATAGGCATTTAGAAGCCTAGTGGATAAGTATTGATTTCCTTGAATGATAAACTTATCCTTGACAGTGTATAAGTATTATCACTTTTTTGAAGGATAAGTCTTATCCTTGACGGTGTATAAGGATTAATTCTAGATCCTTTCTTGTAGTAGTTGTTTCCATATCATAACGGACTTGTATTGAAACAACCCACTTGTATTAGAATAAGCCTGTATTGGACGTCTCATAATACAGGTTGTACTTCTAGCCCAAATATTAATTAAGAAATTAATATGTAATTAGAGTTCCGGGCCTTATTAATAGACCTTATTTATCACTACAACAAATCTGGCCAATTATGACGGAAAACTTATGACAGAACCGCTGGGCGCGCCAAACTTATGACGGAATTACAAATCTGTCGTAAATGTGACCATTTACGACGAAAAACTTATGACGAAATTGTTGGGCGCGCCGAACTTATGACGGAATTACAAATCCGTCGTTAATCTGACCATTTACGACGAAAAATTTACGACGGAATTTTTGGTTGTGCCGAACTTATGACAGAATTACAAATGAAAAACATTTATGTCGTAAGTTAATTATTTTATTAATAAAATTTAGCGCCAAAAAATTGGGAAAAAAAGTAAATCTGTCCACGATGTCGTTTTTAACTTATGACGAATATTTATTCCATCGTAAGTTAAATATTTTAATATTTTATTCTCATTAAATTTAAGTGAAAAGTAAATTAACATTTTTTAAGCAAAAAGGTTGTCATTCTTAACTTACGACAGATATTTATTCCGTCGTAAGTTCAATATTTTAATATAATCTCTTTACAACTAAATGTAATTGAAATAAAAATACTTTTATATCTCGAAAAGACATAGTTTTAAAATAAATATATGACGATTTTTCCGTCATAAAAGAGTTGTTGGGGTGGTAAATTCAAAATTTTCCCAAAAACATTTGGCGGTAAATTGAAAAATTTCCCAAAAAAATAGGCGGGAAATTCAAATTTTTGGAGTCCAATAACTTATGACGGATTCCGTCGTAAGTTAGCACATGTTTTTTTCGTGTTTCAATTTTTTTAAAAATATTTTCCGATGATCTAACTATATGGATATCAAGATTTATATGTTTGAGTGATATTCCAAAAATATTAGAAAAAAACAAATTTATTTGTTTCGAGATTATAGTAGTCAACTAGTGATTTGATTATTACTTCTAACTAGTGTTTAGTCTCGGATTGGTGTTTTGATTTTTTTAAAAATATTTCCCGAAGATCTAACCATGTGGATATCAAGATTTATATGTTTGAGCGATATTCCAAAAATATTAGAAAATAAATAAATTTATTTGGTTTGAGATGATAATAGTCACTAGTTATTTGACTAGTACTTCTAATAAGTGTTTAGTCCCATATTTGTATTTTGATTTTTTAAAAATTATTTACTGATGATCCAACCATATGGATGTCAAGATTAATATATTTGAGTGATATTCCAAAAATATTAAAAAAAAAAAATTATTTGTTTCGAGATTATAATAGTCAACTAGTGATTTGACTATTACTTCTAACTAGTGTTTAGTCCCGGATTGGTGTTTTAATTTTTTTTTGAAAACGTTTTTCAATGATTCAACCATATGGATGTTAAGATCCCCCGGTTTAATTAAAAATAATATTAAAAAAGGTGGAACCCACAGAAAAAAGTGGGCCCCACTAATTTTTCTAATTTTTAACCTTAAACCCTAAACCCGAACCCTAAACCCGAATAGATTTTTAATTAATTTATTCGACGATCCAACCGTACGGATGTTAATTGGTACTCATTCTAGTGTTGGGAAAAAATAATCAAAAAATAAAAAGGTTCGGTTGTGCCGCATCTTTTCAAAAACATTGTAAAATGTTTCCCCCTTAAACGAAAATTATTACGAACACCCTTTGCTCCCTGAATTAATTTTTCTTTCGCATTCACTCTTTTATATTAGTTTTCAATTAGGGTTTCGATTAGTTCGGGATTTCAATTATTATAGTGAACTAGTGATTTGACTAGCAATTCTGACTAGTATTTCGTGGAGGATTGGTGTTCCAATTTTTTTTACAAACATTCTCGACGATCCAACCGTATGGATGTCAAGATTTATATGTTTGGGTGGTATTCTAAAAATATTAGAAAAAAATAAATTTATTTATTTCGGCATTATAGTAGTCAACTAGTGATTTGACCATTACTTCTAACTAGTGTTTAGTCCCATATTGGTATTTTGATTTTTTAAAAAATATTTCCCGATGATCTAACCGTATGGATATCAAGATTTATATGTTTTATTGATATTTCAAAAATATTAGAAAAAAATAAATTCATTTGGTTTGAAATGATAATAGTCAACTAGTTATTTGACTAGTACTTCTCATTAGTGTTCAGTCCCGAATTGGTATTTTCATTTTTTTTAAAACATTTCCCGATGATCTAATCGTATGGATATCAATATTTATATGTTTGAGTGATATTCCAAAAATATTAAAAAAAAAATTATTTGGTTTGAGATAAATATTCAACTCGTTATTTGACTAGTACTTCTAACTAGTATTTAGTCCCATATTGGTATTTTGATTTTATAAAAAATATTTACTGACTATCCAACCATATGGATGTCAAGATTTATATGTTTGAGTGATATTCCAAAAATATTAGAAAATAAATAAATTTATTTGTTTCAAAATTATAGTAGTCATCTAGTGATTTGACTATTAATTCTAACTATTGTTTAGTCTCGAATTGGTGTTTTTATTTTTTTAGAAATATTTTCCAACGATCTAACCGTACGGATATCAAGATTTATATGTTTTAGTGACATTCCAAATAATTTAGAAAAAAAATAAGTTTATTTGGTTTGAGATTATAATAGTCAATTAGTTATTTCACTAGTAATTCTAACTATTGTTTAGTCCCGGATTAATTTGTGAAATTATATGCGTTTTGTATCCTCCGAATCAACATAATATTTTGTTTATTATCTTTTTTGACAATTCAATGGTACATATGTAAAAAAGCTGTTCATTATGTTAAAACTACAAATATTTCAATAAATATAAATAAACTTATATTATGATAAAAATTGAAAATAGAAATGTATTGTACCAAAATTTTGCATTCACATAAAGAAAAAGGTATACTTGTGACGAATAAGTTAATTGAAGCGAACGGAGTGGTGTGGACTTAAAGAGAATTTTATATTGATTCAGGCATCGAGGTGGTTGTGCACTTAATATAATGTCCAGCCTTGGTGTAGCATGAGTAGTGAGGAATTCGAATGCACAAGCAGCAAGCCAATATTTTGCATTCATTCAGTTATATATGGACTTCAAATATAATATAAGATTAGACATCAAATATAATATAAGATTAGACTTCAAGTTATATAAGATTAGACCGCAACTCTAACTTGATGTCTTTTTGTTACTAATTATAATATTTTCCCGTGCACAGATTTTCCTCAATCTGCAAGCTATTATGTATTATTTAGGTGATAACGGTTTGTATGTTCAAGAATTCTTAGCAGTTTGGGTCTTGGACCTTGTTCTAATGTTTAACCTTTTTACAATGATTTGATGCCTAATGGTTTTCTTTGGTACACTGCTTTTAGTATAAAGCTCCGGACAATCATTCTACGTAGGGGACTTGCTGATCGATCAACAGCAGTTGTGGAGCAATGTCTTGCATTGATAAAAGATGAATGGCTTATGAAGAGTTGTAGAAGAGACCCCATTGTGCTTCTAAGGTACCTTGATGTTGAAACTTATGAGCTGGTATGGGAGTCTATCATGGAAGCCATACTGAATATCAATATAGGGGAGTCTGTACCTTGATGAATGGCTTTCAGTATTTATGTTTGAATTTAATTTAGACTATGAATGTTTATAAGATAAT
The DNA here is from genome assembly GCA_030848705.1 of Heracleum sosnowskyi. Lineage (NCBI taxonomy): Eukaryota > Viridiplantae > Streptophyta > Magnoliopsida > Apiales > Apiaceae > Heracleum > Heracleum sosnowskyi. The sequence continues at coordinate 128,290,759 of CM061240.1, forward strand.
CTAAGTTATGATGTGAACTAAAGTTGGCTTGTAGAAGTATGATGGTTTAAACTTTTGTGTGGTCGGATATGGATTTATGATAATATTTATGTAACTTTGGTACTTTTATATTTATGTTTGATTGTGGCGTTGTATTGCATATAGATTGTGTGGTGCTGGATTGTATTTAGATTGGAATTTAATTTGGAAGCCGAAAATGGCCGGAACCTGAAAAAACAGCACAATGCTGCTTCTAGTCAGTCCAACTTATGACGAATTTCTGGGTAACTTCCGACGGATGTTCATCTTTTTTATATTAATTTTTATTTTTTTTGCGAATAAAATATTGGTAGCAGGTGGGCCTCATTCTTTAACTTCCAACAGGTTTTCCGTCGTAAAATATGAATTTATGACAGTATATTTCGTCGTAAGTTCATTTATTAATTGATTGAAAAAGATGGGTCCCACACAGGAACTTATGACGAAAAGGTATACTTGTGACGAAAACTATACTTATGACGAAAACGATTCTTGTGACGAAACTGCTACTTATGACGAAAAACAAACTTGTGACGAGAATGACATTTGTGACAAAAATGCGAACTTAAGACTTGAGCAAAAATGACGAAAATTTTCCGTCGTAATTGGACCAATTGCGACGATTTCAGTGTAAAATTTCCGTCATAATTGCCCAGATTTGTTGTAGTGTATGAAACAACTAGATTTAAACATTGATGCAATATTAATTATGTGTTTAGGGTTATTTTTAACCCATATCAACATCCAAATTATCTTATAAGACATATAAATGTTTGAACTAATTTTATTTCACAAACTTATTTATGTTGAATTTTATAAATTTTAGGTAACATTAACTATGAATAATATGTTTAATATAATTTGGGGGCAATTGAAAAATGATGCATATCTAATTAGTATAATGCATTTCGGCATAGCTCAAATGGGGACACGCTGAAAATATGAACCGGAATTGAATCAATAATTTTTTGTTTAATTTTATTTTTACTTATAAAAATCCTGCCTTAATAATTTTATTTTACTAAAAAAAATCATGTCTTAAGCATGCGAGTCCCCCAATTTATCTCTTAATAGAAATTACCAGAAACTTATTAAATAGATGTAAGGCTAATCCCTACTCAAATATACACTCGTACGTGATATAAATATTTTGTCTTTAATAAATAAGTTTATGAAATTAATGAGCTTATTCCAATAACATACGTAGAAACCTTCGGCAAAAAATATTATATACAAGGTACTTTACTCTTTTCCATGTTAAGGTTATCAGAATAAAAGGTATGTCGCAAAAGGATTGAATGGGTTACAAAATAGAGTATGAAATTTACGATAATAACAAATAAAATGAAATGCACGACACGTTTGACAATCAAGGAATTTCATATTGAATGAACTTTTCACTTTGTAATCCAACATTTAAAAAAAAATGATACAATGCTGATGATATGCAAATTTTATTTAAAACTCCTTTCTCGTGCACGACAAACCTGAATAAGTTGTAACTAGGGGTCGTTTGATTCAAAAGTCGGTATAGGTTTGGAATCGGAATCGAGTTTAGAAAGTATGAGGTTAGAGTATCATTCCACATACATGGTGTTTGGTTAGATCTAGGAATTAAAATGATACCTATACCTAGTGTTGGTTAAACAAATCTTGGAATCAAGATTCAAGAATCAAAGTACAATTTTTTTAATAACTTTTTTTAATATCTTAAAATTTCAAATCAAAAATTAAAAAGCAATCCTTTTATAATTTTTTTTGCAAACTAGAGTATCATTCCACATACATGGTATCATTCTTGACAGTTTTCTGTCCAAAATTGGATCCCTGTTTTTCTAATCACATAGTACATATGAACTAGGCAACATGGCCACAAAATGACCCATAACTGAACTTTGTGGACCAATTACAGCTACAGTATCAATCTCCATGAACCGTAATGCTATCAAAATGAAAACAAAAAATATTATTTAAGATCTCTACGAAATTTTTTATCTTAATCTAGAGAAAATTTATGTAGAGGTGTGAATACTTACTTCCAATAATACTCAAAAAACTGCCGTAGTTACAATCGTGTACAGAAAGATTTAATCTCCTTCCGGGGAGAATAGTGGGATCAGAGTTGACATCTTGCACAACAACATCCATCGCAATTTTTGCCACTCTCCCATTTATACTGCGTATTGTAAAGACATCTCCAATGTTCACTACACCGGGGTTGTTAGTAACTACTGTAAATGATCCAATAATGAACATGGACAGCAGGACTAGACACAACAAATTCATGGTTCTCTAATAAATGTCTATATATAGATAGCATATAACAGCAAATTAAACTATATTTATTTGCTGCATCAACAGAACAGAATTGACTTGCATTTTGAGGTGAACACCGCAGAGCAAAAGACAGATCTAGCTACAAAATCAAAAAACTAACAGTAGCCACTAGCCACGCCCTACACAACCCTATGTCAATGTCTGATGAGAGTGTGGCAAGATCTAGAAATGGTGCAAGAAACAACTCAGGTAAGAATAAAAGGTGTAAGAAACAACTCAGCCAAGAAAATAAGGTAGTCGCTTACTTTTCCTCTAAACCAATCCACAAGAAAGAAATCTAAATCAAGAGGAAGACAACTTGCTTAAGAAAATTACACATAAATAAATATTATCGTGACATGCATTCGACACTGATCACTGATTCACTATGACCGGAGTACTATTACGCAAAAACAGATTCCAAATTATTAAGATTTCTACTCTTTTCGATCTGATGGCATCATGGGTCATTACGATGTATTAGGTCAAAACCACTTCTTTATTCCAATCATCATCAGGACTTGAAAAGAAAACATCCATCTGACTTGGATTTGATGTAAACAAGCACGCAACTCTTATTGATTCAGCTTTAGTCATACCCAACAAACTAGCTATCTTAGAATGTAACCTTTTCTTTTGTTCAACAACCTCTATTTCAAGATTCTGTGTAGAACTCATGGCATTTGCAATGGTTTCTAAATGACTGCTCATACCTTTCATAAATCCTGTGAATTCAGTAGCCATCTGATTAGAAGTTAAATCTAGAATTTGAGGAGATTTTTTCTTCTCGGTGCTTTTTGGAGTCTTTTCTTTCTTAATTTTCTTAGCAGCCGGAGGTTGTGGTAGCCCATCATCATCACTATTATCATTAGCAAGGTTCACAATCTCCTCAAGATTGTTGATAGAGTCCTCTGGCAATTCAGATGCAATTCCATTAGCTCTATCGACACCAAATACATGATCTAGCTTTTCAAGATAAGGAAAGGGAGTCCTCCATAATCCTCCTGCTTGGGTGATTCTGAGAAAAACAATATGCACATTAGTAAAAGATTTTAGATACGTAGATGTATATCAAGATATTTAAAACTTAATTACCTTGACAAAATCTTCAAAAGCTTGTTTCTCACATTGTATCATTTTTGTCTTATCATCCCATTGAAAGCCTGATGTTTTGTTTACCATTTCAGAAATAACAACATACTTGTCTTTAAACCATTTTACTTTTGAGTCGATATGAGGAAGAGCTTTTAGACCACTATTAGGGAACTTGTTGTTCATCTGTACCTCCAGGTGATTTAAATAGCCATTCTTGAAACCTCCTTCCCCTTTCCATTGTCGGTCAACACTCATATCTAACAAGAAATCAATTAAAGCTTCTTCTTCGTCTTTTTTCCAAAATCGTTTATTTTTTCCCCTTCCAACAATAGGAATCTGACTATTTTCATCCATCCTGAACAATATCCATTAAGCATACATAACCAAATATCTTTTGTAATTTAAAAGCTATCAATTATCAAGGACCACATTTATTCAACTGAACAAAATATAGCGTTCAACATCCAAAGATTATAATAAGAATATAAATTTCCAAAATCCCTATCTAGCTCTCCATGTGTTAAATAAATTTTGTGCTAATTCATTTATAAAAGTAGTCCAAGCATTTGATGATTGAACAATAGTTATGTATTCAACTTCATCATGTAGGCATGTACTTTCGAATTAGATTATGTAGTATAACACATGCTGATACTATACGAGTTTGGGTGCGAGCTGGATAAAAAGCAGGACTTCTTAGTATTCCCCACCTTCCCTTTAGCAAGCCAAAACTTCTCTCAATTACATTTCTTGCTTTAGAGTGTTTCATATTAAAGTACTCATCCGCACTTGCTGGTTGACGATCTTCCCATACTTTTAAGTGATAATGGTGTCCTCTAAAAGGTGATAAAAATCCCTCACAATTAGTATAACCAGCATCTACCAAGTAGTAAAAACCTTGAAATACAATAACATGAATTAGTAATGACTTTGATTAAGTTATTTAATTTTTTAATTAATATTTTAAATTACCTTGAGGCACTTTTAAACCATTAGGCCTAGAAATTGCACCTCTCAAAACACGACCATCATAAATTGTAGAACCCTCCCAACCAGGCAAGACAAATATAAATTCCAAATTTCGTCTTTAATAATACTAGCTTAAAACCCGTTCGATGCATAGATTGTTTTTAATAATTTTTAATTTTATTTTTTATATTTTATTAATTGTGATTGTTAAAAAAAATAAGTAGGTGTGTTAAACTTTTTTAAATGATTAAAAGTATTAAAATATATTTTAAAATAAATAATAACGGTTTGCCCGTGATATTTTAGAAAATGATAGGTTTTAGTAAGGAAAAATTGAAAAAATAATATGTTTTAGTTGAATTTTAAAATATAAAAGTAACGGTTTGCCCGTGATATTTTTGGAAAAATAGGGGTTTTAGTAAGAAAAAATAAAAAAAGTGACATGTTTTAGTTGAAAAAGGTAATTGAAAATTAAAATTATTAAAATAGGTTTTTAAATAAATAAGTAAGAGTTTGCCCGTGATATATTTGAAAAAGAGGGAATTTAGTAAGGAAAATAGAAAAAGTAACATGTTTTAGCTGAAAAAGGTAATTGCCCGTGACTATTTTAGAAAAAGAGAAGATTTTGTTAGAAAATATAAGAAAAATAATGTATTTTTACTGAATGAGTAACTGATTGTAATATTTTTATAATAATTAAATAAGGCAATTACCGTACCAAAAAACAGGTACAAAAAAATATAATTAAATAAATAATTAAGAGTTTGACATGTGATATTTTTGAAAAATGAGGGGGTTTAGTAAGTAGAAATAAAATAAAAATCGCTTTTAAAATAAATAATTAAGAGTTTTCCCGTGATATTTTTGGAAAATGAGAGGTTTTAGTAAGTAAAAATATAAAAGGTAACATGTTTTAGTTAAAAAAGGTAATTCTCGGTGATATTTTCGTGATATTTTTGGGAGAGGATATTTTTAATAGTTGTTGTTTGATTATTTACATCATAATATTTAACTAATTGCATTTGCTAAAACAATAAGTATGCATGTTAAAATATGTAAACTTTTAAAAAAATTAAAAATATCAGAATTGGTTTTAAAAATAAATAATTTAGAATAGGTTTTAAAATAAATAATTAAGGGTTTATCCGTGATATTTTTGGAAAATGATGGGTTTTAGTAAGTAAAAATAAAAAAAACATGTTTTAGTTAAAAAAAATAATTGCCCATGATATTTTTGGAAAAAGAGGTGAAAAAGGTAATTGATTATAAATATGTCTTAGTATTTAATAATATTAGTAAGAGTAATTAAGTAAAATCACGAAGTACCAAAAAACATGTACCAAAAACTGGTACCGTATTGACCAAACTTTTAATGGTTGGTGTTATAGCCAAAATTCGATAATGGGTTTTTAGGTTAGGATCGGGTCGAGTACGGATTCAATTGGGGATATCTAAGATGTAATTAGGGCTAGAATTAATACAAAGAAAGGTTAGGGCTTGCCCTCATAGGGGTAAGGGTGCACTCCTTTAGGTCGTCCACCCCTTGAGGGCGCGCCCTCATGGTAGTAACAGCTTGGTGGATGATTTGACAGCTATATTGACATGGCATGACGTAAGGAAGATTCAGGATTTGTCCTCCTAGGGGAGATGGTGTGCCCCTTTGGCCATCTAACCCCTAAGGACGCGTCCTCTCGGGGTAAACTGACAACACTACGTGGATGAAAGACTTGACAGAGAATAATGACTTCTTTTACTTGAGACTGACACAAGGAAGATCTAGGGCTTGTCTTCATGGGGACGAAGGCGCGCCCTTTAGGCCGTCCACTCCTTGAGGGTGCGTCCTCCCGGTTTGAAGATACAACTTGATAATGAAAAATGGTTTCCTTGGTTTGGTATTGACTAAATATTGAAGAATTCCCTCCTAGGATGTGCCCTAGGAGGGGGATGTCCGTGGTTGAAGGCCTCCTCCTGTATTCAATGGGCGCACCCTCATTGGGGATGTGGGGTTAATCTTGGTGTGTGCTTTGGGAGCTCTGTTCCTGTACTCAATGGGCGCGTCCTCATTGGGGAACTTTGGAGTAATCCTGCACTTTGCACCCAAACACTTGGGATCACTTGTCCTGCTATCTGGTGGGTGCTTCTCATTCGGGGGACAAGGATGCGTCTAGCATTTAAGGTAAGTCATGGCTATACCTGCGTCTATGAATTAAGGAAATAGCTGGTAATGGATAGGACTAGTCCTCGACGGGGGAAGTTTCCTTATCCATGAAGTCCTGACGTCATAGACGAGCCTTGGGCCTTTGTGGCTAGGCCTTATCGTTAGACATTCCTAAAGTGAGCTAAAACTCTAAGTAGGGAAATAGATGGAAGTCCTACCTTCAAGTAAGGAAAGATAAGGAAGACATATGTTTAAGTATGGAAAGAATCCTATACATGGAAGGTGGTGGAAAAAGTCTTATGTCTAAGCATGGAAAAACAGCAGAAGACTTCGGATGGGCTCCGAAGATCAAAGACCAAGCCCATGGAGGAAACTTCCTCCCCAAGAACTATGTTGGCTTGATTCCCTATAAAAGGGATACGTAGGCACATTGTAAGGGGTCGAATGTTGAGAACTCTGAGGCAGCCAACATAAACCCTAAGCAATCTCAGCCACCAATTAAACACAACCACCATACTCCGACGAATTTACCACCAAAGGACCACCGTTGTAGATCTTGATTCCGGCGAAGAACCCCAAACTTTGTTAATACCAAATTCCTCCGTTAACAAATTGGCGCTAGAAGGAGGGGTGCTAATTAAGATTTAAATCTTTGGAGGAGAAGATGTCACAAAATCGCAACGAACGTCCTAGGGATGAGGTCTTGTCTGAAGACAGTGAAGAAAACAACCATGCCCGCCATGAGGAGTACGTTCCCCATAGTGTTCCAAATCCATCTTATGGAACACCTATCGTAGGGGGACGACCACCGGTGCTCATAAGTAATTCTGACTTGATGGAACAACTCTATCGCATGGGTGATGCCTTGAATGGCTTTGAAGCAAGGTTGGATACGGTCGAAAGAAGCGAAGGAAGGGGTCGGGTCAGGCGACAACCCCATAATCACCATCGTACAGGTAGAGGCACCACGGGTCAGAGGAGGTTTCAGAATGTTACTCCAAGAAGGTTAGAGTATCAGGAGGATGGAGTCCCTATTGTTGAACTCCCCGATGATGAGACGGGCAGCCAAGATCAACCTAGGAGGGAACGACGTCCATCTCCACACCCTTATAGGTCAGGGCGATCTGAAAGTGAAATTCGAAGGGCTGATGAACTCCACCGAGACCAAGAACAACGATTGAACAGGTTGAAGGATCGTCTTGGTATAAGACTTAATAATGATGATCTACGATTGTTGTTGGTCGAATGGCAGAGGGACAGAGAGGTAAGAGGGGAACAACCTCTTGATCCACGGCGTGAGCCCCCTGTTGACAGGTCGAGGCCCCATGGACAAGATCGTACTCAACCTCGCAATAATTCAAGACGTAACTTAGAAGTGCAACCTCATAATCCACAGCGAGAGCCCCCTGTAAACAGGTCGAGGCCCCATGGACACGAACAAGCACCTTCACGAGATGACCCACGTAATGATCGAGATGCGAGGCCCCGTGATTCACAGCGAGCGCCCCCTGATCTCAGGTTGAGGCCCCGTGATCATGAGCAAGCTCCCCAATCAGAAGGGTCAGGAAGGAGAAGGGATATGGAGCTGGATTATAGGAGTAGGGATAACGATCGAAGGAATAGGTATGATGCTCCTTATCGTGGAGGACCCTCTGGAGGAAGGGATCCGCACATATCATCTGTCTCATCCCAAAGTAGGTTAGGAGGAAGGCAGGAAGAGCCAAGGACTCGCCCTCACAGTCAGGAGGAGAGGACGCGCCATAATAGTCATGAGGGAAGGACGCGCCCTCACAGTCAGGAGGAGAGGACGCACCCTCCAAGTCCCAATCCAAGGATGCCAGAGACTCCTGCAGCCCAAGGAGAGATCCAGCCTCCTCAACCACCTCCGCAACCTCCGCCTACTGGTAATGCTCAAACTAATGTCCAAACTATCCCAGGTGTGGGAAGCTTTAATGTGGATGACCTGAAAAAACTCCTCACACATCTTGAGGGAGGAAGAGTCACTTCAACGGCTCAAGCTCCTTCTCCATTCTCTGCAGCAGTAAGGGAGGCACAACTTCCAACAGGATACAGGAATACAACCAACGACTTACGCTTCCATGGGAACGCCGACCCTGTTGAGTTCTTGGGAAGATTCAATATAGAGATGGATGTATATCAAGTGCCTGACTTGGCTAGATGTCGTCTTCTGGCAGCAACTTTTAGAGAAAGTGCGCAACAGTGGTTTCAAAAGCTTGGACCAGGTGTGATTACTTCATGGGAAGTTATGAAAACTTTGTTCCTGACAAAATTCCAAGCTACTGTGAAGTATGCCCCCCTAGTGACTACTTTGGCCAACATCAAACAGAAGGAAGGAGAAAGCTTAAAGTCGTACTTCAAAAGGTTCAATGCTGAGTCTACCATGGTCAGAGGGGCAACCGATGAGTCACTAAAAAGTTTCTTGATTGCGGGACTCCAAGTCGGAACTGACTTCTGGAAGCACTTACAGGGGAAGGACCCAGCAACCTTAGCAGACCTCTTTGCCCAGGCTGAATACTTTAAGATCGTTGAGCAATCTCTTGCTGACAATAAAAAGTCCGACTCCCAAGGGAAGGGGAAAGGTTCTAAGAGGAAGGATAGGTCTCCAAGCCCTGACTACCGGAGGAGAGGGTATAGTCCGAACAGGGTGAATGTCACTAATGCAAGGAGAGGTTGGACTCCACCAGACTATGACAGATTGAATAGATATCAAACAGGGAGTTACACATTAGCTGCTTCCGTCGAGCATATCTTTGAAGTAAACAAGGACAAGGGTTTATTCAAGAAGCCAGCACCGTTATCCTCATGGCAGAGCAAGGACAAAAGGAGGTATTGCTCATATCATGAATCAACTGGGCATAACACTCACGAGTGTCGGCAGCTAAAGGAAGAAATCGAAGAATTGATCAAGGCCGGATACCTGACCGACTGGATCGTCAGGGAAGTGAAGAAGCATAATGGTGAAACTGATAAAAGAATGGAAAGGGAACATGCTCCGGAAAGGGATGATGACAGATCTAAGGATGTTCAGTTTGCTCGGGCTGGAAGCATTCATACTATCTTTGGGAACGCACTAGAAAAATATGCCAGGGAAGCACGTTATAAGCCCTTAACTAATGTGAACAGCTTGGAACTTAAACCTCCCAAGTTGTTCAAGGGGGAATCAGTAGATATTACATTTACTGAGGAAGAAGCAAGATGGGTACATCATCCTCACAGTGACGCCCTAGTCGTTGCCATACAGATTGGTCCTATGAATGTACACCGAGTATTTGTGGACAATGGAAGTTCGGTAAATATTCTCTACTACAGCACTTATAAGAAGTTGGGTTTGCCTGATAAGGATATTGTCCGAGAGGATGCTTGGATTTATGGTTTCACTGGAGAAGCTGTCAGAGTTATGGGTGTAATTAAGCTTCCGGTTACACTTGGTGAAGGTCCTCTATCTGTGACTCAGATGATAGAATTTATGGTATTGGATCAAGAATCTGCCCACAATGCCTTGGTAGGAAGGCCTTTGCTTAAAGAGATGAAGGTAGTTACTTCCATTTATCATTTGATAATAAAATTCCCTACTCCAAATGGGGTTGGTTCAGTTCGAGGGTCACAATATGATTCAAGGGAGTGCTATCATAGAACTGTCAAGGGTTTTCGTCGTAATGGATTAGGAGGACGCGCCCTTCCCCAAGAAGATGCCCAGGGATTGCTCAAAAATTCTAAGGGAGAGATTCATGTTCATTACACGGTTCAAGAGCCAGAAGATGATGTCCCTCAGCCAAGGGCGCGCCCTAAGATGTTACTATTGGAGGCGCCCCCCTAATTGATGAACTTCAAGAAAGAATTGTTGAGAGCACCTATACCCTACAGGGCGCGCCCTCAAGGAAGGAAGAGCTTGTTGAAGATGCACCCTCGAGGAGGGAGAAATTTACTGACATCTTCCCAAGGGAAGAAGGGTATGTGGAGGACGCGCCCTCAATGGAGGATGAATTTGTGGAAGACGCGCCCTCAAAGAGTGAGATGCCTGTTGAAGATCTTCGTATTTTTGATCTTGATCTTGATCCAAGAATTCCTATCCTACAGGAGAAGACAGGTCCTGCGGAAGAAACAATCTCAATCCCGGTAGACGCAGCAGATCTCAGTAAGGTTCTCAAAATTGGATCACAGCTAAGCAATGAGTTGAGAACAGGCTTGACTAATTTTCTTATGACCAACCTGGATGTGTTCGCTTGGAGTCATGCTGATATGATAGGGATTGATCCTAATGTCATGTGCCATCATCTAAACATATATCCTAATAAGAAAGGAATGCGTCAGAAGCGGCGTGCAATCAGTGGAGAAAGGGCAGTAGCTTTAAAGGAGGAGGTCGACAGACTCTTGGATGTGGGTTTGATCAAAGAATCTTTCTATCCCGAGTGGTTGGCAAACCCGGTGTTGGTGAAAAAGCCTAATGGGAAATGGAGAACTTGTGTGGACTTCACGGATTTGAACAAAGCTTGCCCAAAGGATAGTTTCCCACTCCCTCGGATTGATCAGTTGGTGGATGCGACGGCTGGTCATGCTCTCTTGAGTTTCATGGACGCTTACTCAGGGTATAATCAAATTCCCATGTATGGACCCGATCAAGAACATACATCCTTTATTACTGACAGGGGTTTGTATTGCTATATTGGAATGCCTTTTGGTCTTATCAATGCAGGGGCAACATATCAAAGATTGGTGAATATGATGTTCAAAGAGCAGATTGGCAAAACTATGGAGGTGTATGTAGATGATATGCTTGTCAAGTCCAAGGACGCAGTAGACCATGTGAGGCACTTGGAAGAAATGTTTGGAATTCTGCGCAAGTACAGGATGAAGTTAAATCCTCAAAAATGTGTCTTTGGTGTTGAGTCGGGGAAATTTTTAGGCTTTATTGTGAATCATAGAGGAATTGAAGCTAATCCGGAAAAGATCAAAGCACTCCTTGAAATGAAGTCCCCTACCAGTGTAAATCAGGTTCAAAGCCTTTGTGGACGGATTGCAGCTCTAAATCGTTTTGTCCCAAAGTCTTCTGATCGTTGCAAAGAATTTTTCAAAGCCATTAGGGGGGTCGACAAGGATTTCATGTGGACTCCTGCTTGTGAAGATGCTTTTAAGCAAATTAAGGAACAGTTAGGTAAACCCCCACTCTTGGCCAAGCCTGTGGATGGTGAAGTATTGATTCTTTACTTGGCCATCTCTATTTACTCCATTAGTGCTGTGTTAGTACGAGAAGAGGATAGTTTGCAGTCACCAGTTTACTATGTAAGTAAGAGGTTGTTGGATGCAGAAACCCGATATTCTAGCATGGAGAAGTTGGTATACGCCTTGGTGCTGGCTGCGCGAAAACTACGCCCCTACTTTCAAGCTCATAAAATTGAAGTGCGAACTTCTTATCCCATGAGACACATTCTACACAAGCCTGAAGCTTCAGGAAGGATGTTGAAGTGGGCAATTGAGTTGGGACAGTATGATTTGGAATATGTTTCTCGGACGGCAATTAAGGGACAAGCCTTAGCTGACTTTATCCTGGAATTTGATGATGAGAGTGTGGGACGAGAAATCATTCTGGTGAACCCTAGCCCTCTTGCTCAGGAGGCAAGCCTTTTGAGAGAAGAGTATCCTTTTCCTTGGTGGACCATGTATGTCGACGGAGCAGTTAACAATGATGGGGCAGGTGCTGGAGTTGTCTTGACTTCTCCTGAAGGTCACCTTCTTATGAGTGCTATCAATTTCAAATTTGCGGTAACTAATAATGAAGCTGAGTACGAGGTATTGATTAATGGCTTGAAGTTGGCTTTGGAAATGAATGTGAAGAATTTGGTGGTGTTCAGTGATTCGAAATTGGTTGTTCAGCAGGTTGAATGAGGGTTCCAGACTAGAGGACCAAAGACAGAGGCATATATGATGAGTGTACGTCGCTTGATTCAACAGTTCAACATAGTCAGACTTGAAGGAGTTCCTCGTGAAGAAAATTCCAAGGCCGATACTCTGGCCACGTTGGGTTCCCAAAGAGACACGGTGTTGATGGGAGACATTCCATTGGAAATTCAAGAAATTCCTAGTATCCCCGAGATGGAGCTAATGGTTGTAGATGAAGTACCAATGAAGACTTGGATGACTCCTATCCAAGAGTATGTACAAAAAGGAATTTTACCCGATGATAAGGGGGAGGCTAGACGTTTGAAATACCAAGCAGCAAGGTATGTGGAATATGATGCGGTTTTGTATCGAAGGGGTTTTAATCAACCCTTACTAAGGTGTGTTGATGGAGACGAGTGCAACTATGTCTTGAGAGAGGTTCATGAAGGAATATGTGGTAACCACTCGGGGGGTAGTTCCCTTGCTATGAAAGTGTTACGACAAGGATATTACTGGCCAACCTTGAAGGATGATGCTATGAAGTTTACAAGAGCGTGTGATCAGTGCCAACGCTTTGCGAACTACTCGTCTATTCCTGCTACGACATTGACTTCAATGATAAGTCTTTGGCCTTTTGCTATGTGGGGGATTGATCTTATTGGAGAGCTTCCTATGGCTAAGGGGGGGTGTCAAGTATGCTGTTGTGGCTGTGGATTATTTTACTAAGTGGGCAGAAGCTATGCCCTTGGCAAAGATCACGGCCAAGAAAATCAAAGATTTTGTTTTTAATTCCATTGTGTGCAGGTTTGGGATTCCTTACAAACTCATATCTGATAATGGGAAGCAATTTGACAGCAAGGAGTTAAAGAAGTTGTGTGAAGATTTGAAGATTAAGAAAGATTTTGCAGCAGTCTATCATCCTCAGAGCAATGGGCAGACTGAAGCTATCAACAAGATATATCTTCCTAGTCTAGGGGGGTAGTGGTTTTGTACCCCATATGTTATCTATCTAAATAAACTAGAAGAAATAAATTTCCTCCTAGTCTAGGGGGGTAGTGCATGTACATCCCACCTTGAATAGTTGAGGTTTTCAAGTTTTTATTTCCCCAAAGAGCAGTAGCCTTGGGACCAGTGTGGCTTTCACACCGGAGCGCATTATTTATAAAGATCTCATCAAGAATTTTCAGAATATTAAGTTTGTTATGTTTAAAGAATATTTTGATTGCTTAATAAGGACGCGCCCTGAGATGTATAATGTTAAGACGCGCCCTATGATAATTAATACAGTTAAAGAGCGTCGTGGAAATATGCTGAAGGGACGCGTTTTAAATTATTCTTTAAAATTCTAAACACGTCCTTTATGTTCACAAGATATATCTTCAACAAATTAACAGTGATGTAAACAATCAAGGTAGTTAAATAAAGCAAGTATACGAATAATAAAAGTTGGGAACCAACCATTGTTAACAACAGAGAGCCTAAGTTAGCTTACAACTTGCAAAGCAGTAAAGGAGGGCTTGCACCTCATAATGTTAATTTAAAGATTACATAAGATTCAAGACGCGTCATGAGCCTGATCAGGGACATGAGAATGGGTGTTCTCTACAGCATCATCAGCCTTTGAGTTATCATCCCCTGGGTTTTGAGACATTTTTTCTTGCTCCTTTTCAGGAGACACACCATCAGAGGACGCGTCCTCTTCTTCCTCACCTAGCACAGGCGACACCTTCTCAAGACCAAGGAACACCCTTTTTGCCTTAATCTCAGCAGCTTCGTCAATTTTAAATTTGGAGATCCACTGCACGGTTTCATCACCAAACTTTGAGAAATCATAATTGGGGTCTTGAGCCAAGAAGCCTGAGGCGTAGTTTCTAAAACCCTTCATAAAGGACGTGCCCTCAATCTTTTTCTTTTCTTTGGCCCAACCATCCTGCTGGTCATTCTTCAGTTCAGCAACTTGCTCCAATAGCTCGCGTTTTTCATCTTTCAAAGTGTTAACAGCAGAGTTTAACTCATAGGACACCTCCTCTTGGGTTTTAAGATTGTTCTCATAGAAACTTTTTTGTTGATTAAGTTCCTTTTGAAGTTTGTCAATTACCTTATCACGGTCTTCGACCTTCTTGGATAGTCTTCTTCTATCTTTTTCCAGAGCCTCAAGGCGCGTTTCTTCTTTTTGTAAGACTGATTGCCTGTGAAGAGCAAAAATCAGAATTTCAGAGGACGCCCTGATTATGGCTTCGTTTTCAGCAGAAGGGTCCCTATTTCTCCACTTTACTATATCTTCATCGTTGACATAGGGAATTGCCAATGGACTCAAGGCAGCTGAGACCAGGGAGAATGAGGTAGATTTATTTTTCTTAGAGGACGCGTCCTCAAAGGTATCAACAGCTTCAGGAACTTCTTTCCTCTTCCTCTCTTTATTCTTCTCTAAGTCAATTATGACTTGAGTTTTCTTCACCTCAGCTTGGTTTTTCTTTGCATCTTTTCTTGGAGGACGCGCCCTTGGAGTTTTTCCAGTTTGTACAGAGGGGGCAACGCCCATTTCAAGACCCCAGCCTGATGGTAGACCGTCCATACCTGGTTAAAATTAATAAAATATTAGAATGCGTCCTTAAAAATTAAGTATGATTGTACTAACAAATGACAAGTAAAGCAAAAAATATGAACACTAATGTGACTATATACCAGGTTGAGAGGACGCGCCCTCTTCAACATGAGAACTCTCTTCATTCTCAGCTCCCTCCTCATCATCAGAATCACAATCTTTGGAACCTTTGATGGGAATACCTTTTCTAAATCGTTGGAAGGGAATAATGGATCCCACTTCCTTCCTAAAAATTCCAACTCTTTTTAGGTTGTCTTCTGTGATTAAAGTTTTTAGATTGAACCTTGAAGGTGGGAGGGATATGATTTTATCAACCCGTTTTTTGGCTTCCCCAAACAGCTCTTTTATGTTTCTGTTATCTAAAAATTGACAATTTATAATGTAAGGATTAATAACAGAAGACTTCTCAAGACGCGCCCTAAATAAATAAAAAAGAAAGAAAGGACGCGTACTTACTATAATTGCAGTTGAAAACAACTCTGACTCTATCAACGTTCCAAAGGTAGAAGAATGGTTCTTTCCAATTTTTCTCGTTGCTTATTTTACCGTTAGAGAAGCCCATTTTGTTATGCTTATGTTGGGGAGTCAAGAAATAATATCCTTTGGAGGATTTTCTGATTGCAAAGAAGTAACTAAACTCGTCCATCGTTGGAGGAGTTGATATTCCTTCATCCTGGTAAAGTATAAACAAGGCGAGAGCTAGCTTGTAGGAGTTTGGAGAGAGTTGGATGGGAGCTATGTCATACCATTCTAGTACAATTCTGAGGAAAGGGTGTAAAGGCGCGCCCACTCCTAGAGACATCAGTTTTGGAGAGGTAACCATTCGTGGTACCTTGAAAGGTAAAAAGATGAAGTGCGGCGACTAGGGTTTTTTTTCTGGAAAAAGAGTCAAGTAAAAAGGGAAAAGAAAACGATCTTAGGTATTTATAGAGGAAGCTGCGCCTAATGGAAGACAACTGTCAATGCACGTGCTATCACGTGGTAAAGTCAGGACGCGTCCTACGTGAAGACGCGCCTTAGGCAATAGAAGTTGGGATTTTTTGACGAATAAAGAAATTCAATGTATTGTTTTTAACTTCACACTGAATTGGGGGGTAGTTGTTATAGCCAAAATTCGATAATGGGTTTTTAGGTTAGGATCGGGTCGAGTACGGATTCAATTGGAGATATCTAAGATGTAATTAGGGCTAGAATTAATACAAAGAAAGGTTAGGGCTTGCCCTCATAGGGGTAAGGGTGCACTCCTTTAGGTCGTCCACCCCTTGAGGGCGCGCCCTCATGGTAGTAACAACTTGGTGGATGATTTGACAGCTATATTGACATGGCATGACGTAAGGAAGATTCAGGATTTGTCCTCCTAGGGGAGAGGGTGTGCCCCTTTGGCCATCTAACCCCTAAGGACGCGTCCTCTCGGGGTAAACTGACAACACTACGTGGATGAAAGACTTGACAGAGAATAATGACTTCTTTTACTTGAGACTGACACAAGGAAGATCTAGGGCTTGTCTTCATGGGGATGAAGGCGCGCCCTTTAGGCCGTCCACTCCTTGAGGGCGCGTCCTCCCGGTTTGAAGATACAACTTGATAATGAAAAATGGTTTCCTTGGTTTGGTATTGACTAAATATTGAAGAATTCCCTCCTAGGATGTGCCCTAGGAGGGGGATGTCCGTGGTTGAAGGCCTCCTCCTGTATTCAATGGGCGCGCCCTCATTGGGGATGTGGGGTTAATCTTGGTGTGTGCTTTGGGAGCTCTGTTCCTGTACTCAATGGGCGCGTCCTCATTGGGGAACTTTGGAGTAATCCTGCACTTTGCACCCAAACACTTGGGATCACTTGTCCTGCTATCTGGTGGGTGCTTCTCATTCGGGGGACAAGGATGCGTCTAGCATTTAAGGTAAGTCATGGCTATACCTGCGTCTATGAATTAAGGAAATAGCTGGTAATGGATAGGACTAGTCCTCGACGGGGGAAGTTTCCTTATCCATGAAGTCCTGACGTCATAGACGAGCCTTGGGCCTTTGTGGCTAGGCCTTATCGTTAGACATTCCTAAAGTGAGCTAAAACTCTAAGTAGGGAAATAGATGGAAGTCCTACCTTCAAGTAAGGAAAGATAAGGAAGACATATGTTTAAGTATGGAAAGAATCCTATACATGGAAGGCGGTAGAAAAAGTCTTATGTCTAAGCATGGAAAAACAGCAGAAGACTTCGGATGGGCTCCGAAGATCAAAGACCAAGCCCATGGAGGAAACTTCCTCCCCAAGAACTATGTTGGCTTGATTCCCTATAAAAGGGATACGTACGCACATTGTAAGGGGTCGAATGTTGAGAACTCTGAGGCAGCCAACATAAACCCTAAGCAATCTCAGCCACCAATTAAACACAACCACCATACTCCGACGAATTTACCACCAAAGGACCACCGTTGTAGATCTTGATTCCGGCGAAGAACCCCAAACTTTGTTAATACCAAATTCCTCCGTTAACAGTTGGTGTTTAATAGTATAGTATTGATAGTAAACAAAAATAAGTAAGGGTAATTAAGTAAAATCATAAAATACCAAAAAACAGATACAGCATCGATGAAACTTTTAATGTTTCTTAAAAATATAGTATAGATGTAGACAATATTGGGGGTACGCGTTATGCATGCAAAAACAAGGAAGAATTGAAGAAAATGATAAAAACAGATCGAAGACCCATTTTGTATTGCCAGTGGTTTGAAAATCGAACAAGCTGGAAATCGCATAGAAAAAAGTTGGTGTCTCATTACTTTCTTCTACTCTTCCTGACATAAATTCAATTTCAGCCCACAAAAACTTGCACCCAAACAGTCAATCTTAAGCCCATTTAAGCTCGTTATCTCACTTCCCAAACACCCACTATATGTGGTAAAAGTGAGGCCCATTTAAGGAATGAAATGTACTGAAGATTAAATGGGTTATAAGAACTTAATCTCAAATTTACAAGAATAACAAAGAAAAAATGCATGACACGTTTGAAATCATCGAATTTCATATTCCAAAATTTAAAAATACAAATGTCATTTATATTTCATGTAAAACTTCTTTCCTTCCATGCACGACAAACTTTAACGAGTTATTCTTATAAATATCAAATAAATTCAGTACTTTAACCCTGCTGTTTAGGTATATATGTTTCTAAATTATTTGCAATTTATATCAAACTAAATATTTGGGATATAAGTGTGAACTAAATACGATTCGATTTTACATGTTGAGAAGTTGTCGTTTTGGTATTTGTTACGGAAAGCTATGCTCAAAGTTTACAACTGGAGATAGCTATATAAATAAAAAGGTTGACAACTCACTATCAACGTCCGAAATCGTTACAAATATTATTTCAAATTACAAAATGCTTATTTAATGTTTTAGAAGTTATAAACATCATATAGTACATCTTTACTCTGGATATATGGACTTAGATAAACTAAACGGTGTCAAGATGACACAAGTCACCCAAGACGGTATTTAGTTGTACATTTTTACACTAACGAGTGATTTATAAGAGGAACTTTTACTAAAACAATGGGTAAATTTGGTTTTAAAAAAATCAATCAAATTAAGCTAAAATTTGATCGATTTTTCTTAGTTCATTTACAAAGAAGTTAAAAATAGTTAACGCCGTCGGATTTAAGACAAGTTTCGATCAACTTTGATCGGATTTAAGATAAATTCTGATCAACTTTTATTGAATTTAGGAGTTAGTATCAAATTCGATCATGTTTAGTCG
Organism: Heracleum sosnowskyi; assembly: GCA_030848705.1. NCBI lineage: Eukaryota > Viridiplantae > Streptophyta > Magnoliopsida > Apiales > Apiaceae > Heracleum > Heracleum sosnowskyi. Next base: position 128,309,570 of record CM061240.1, read on the forward strand.
AATTTAACCGTAATAAAAAATAAACATTAAAATTTACCCAAAATTTCTTGTAATGTTCCTCTTTCATTTAATTTTCCTTTGTAATTCCCGAAGTATGATAATTTCTATGTGTTCTTAGCTGATTTTTTTTAATTGAAATTAGGAGGAATGTTAGAGGGTTACCGGATGAGGCATTAAGTTTAAAATTTTAAAGTGTTACCAAAAGAGACAATAATATATAATACGGGTATAGAGTGCTAAACATGTGATGTCGAAAATAAAAATTGCAATTCATGCATGATTTTAACATAAAATGTAAATACGTATATGATGACAGTTGTTATCTTTATTCCTTTTCCAGTACAATTCCATCATTCTCTCGTTTTATGTTACAATAAAGTTGGAATGAATCATGATTATAAAATGTAAATATATCAAGTCTAAATCATAGTGTTTTGTGCTATCTATTATTTCCTTAGTTATTTATATTAAAGCAAAACAGATTATGAGATAATAGAGTAAACTAATTATCACTGCCTTTCAAGAAATTACATCGTTCTTCCACCACAGTTACGAAGCAGTCTTAGGCTCTTAGGTTTTGGAGGTCCTCGGTTGAATTGAGGTTACTCTTTGAATTTTTGATAAATTTTTGTATAACATTAAAATTAATAATATAAATAAGTCAATATTTGAATTATCTAATTGTTGTTGGAGGAATTTCGTAACAACTCGAATCGGAGGTTTGCTGGAATAACGAATTATGAAAATATGGAGATTTGGAATTTTTGGATATTTGGGGGCTGAGCTCGTATGATAACTCCTCAGAAATTGAATAGAGAATGGGTTCTTTCTCTTCCTCTTTCCCGAGTGTCAATTGTCGTGTACCACTGTACCACTGTACCACTGTACCATACAAGGTGTCTACGTACCCATTTATATAGGGATCAAGTCTCACGTAGTTTTTGGAAAACAAGTCATTGGATAAGTTCATTCAGTCCACTCCCATAAGATAGTCAAGATTTATGTTCCCATAAACAGCTCAAGGATTATCAATCCACCTCAAGTTCCCATAAATAGTCCAAGGATTATCAATCCTTTTCAAGTTCCCATAAATAGTTCAAGGATTATCAATCCTCTTCAAGTTCCCATAAATAGTTCAAGGATTATCAATCCGTCTCACGTTCCCATAAATAGTTCAAGGATTATCAATTCTCTTCAAGTTCCCATAAATAGTCCGGTCTTCACACGTTTTCCTACAATCTCGCGGCATCTCCGCATTTCTTTCCATGATTTGAAAAATATCGTTTGAAGATATTTTTCGTTATTCGTCGATTGAGATTGATTCTTTACTCGTTTCAGGGAGAGGATATTACTTAGTGATAAAGCAATTAATTATTAATCTGAATTAATAATTATTAAACAGAGAAATTTGGACTATGCCAAAATATGGCATAACAACAAGCCCCCAGTTCTTCAGTGTAGCTTGCTGCAGTGGAGAACTAACAATCTTCGAGCTTCCAAATTTCTTTGATCGCTGAAACAGCTGAAAATAGAAGGTCATTAAATCAAATAGAGCACTAGGTGCCCATAAATCGTACGATGATACTAGTAGACCATGCGATGACCAAAATAGGATATATATTTTTGCCAAGGTTTCAAAAGTGCGAGTATAAGTAATATCATTTTGAAATCCGTTGCGGTCTCATTGTCAAGTTAGGACCTTGGCGTTCTGTATATAGCCCGAATTGGCGTACACGCTTTTCAAAAGTCATTGTCCACATAAGGATTTGTATTCGTTCATCTGCGAGCCCCCGAGCTGAGACTTTAATAAGATACCCAATTTCAAATGTCAGGCTTTCAGCCCATATCACGTCCGGTGCCACACGTTTTCCTACAATCTCGCGGCATCTCCGCATTTCTTCCCGTGATTGTAGGAATGTCTTGTGCCAACCATATCACGTCCGCTACCACACGTTTTCCTGCAATCTCGCGGCATCTCCGCATTTCTTCCCATGATTGTAGAAATGTCTTGTGCCAACCATATTACGTCCATCTACCAATGGGCCTTCAATAATGTAATTTTATTTATGGACTCTCCTCTGAGAGTAGGGTCTTCAATATTAATCCTCCTTGGAAAAGAGAGCTTTCGAAAACATTGCCCTTGTCAGATAAGGACCTTCCACACCTATTTTTGTCCATGCACGAGCTAGTGAAGTAATCAAATCATGCACTATGAATATTGCATCACAATTCTTTAACATCTCCATGATTCAGATTCTGCTCAGATCTGTTGTTTACCTTTTTGACCCTGTAAACGATATTTTCTTGGAAAACACAAAAAATGAAAGTTGTAGGAAACGAAAAGAGCTTTCCGATGATATATGGTTCGTCAGAAACGGACTTATAATGAATCGGGAATCAAATAAAACGTCTGTTGATTAAATTCTCAATACTGAAAAACGGGATCTGATTATGTTTTGTGATTTCGAAAATACATCGAAACATAATCTCAGAAAACACCGAGAACGAAAATTCTAGGAAATCGCAAAAGCTTTCCGGATTATAAAATATCATCAAAATCTGACATGTATTAAATTTACTACGAATTTTATTAGATAACTTATGTATATAGACAAAAGCATAAAAAAACTTATCTTAATTTCGAAAAGAATCATGAATCACCGCCTCCATCGTTCTGCTCCTCCATTAAAGCCGCTCCAGATCTATAATAACCCCCTTGCGTATGATGTAGATGATTTGATTGTCCTCCACAATCAAAAAATAATCCCCTCCTTCTAGCGCCAATTGTTGTTGGAGGAATTTCGTAACAACTCGAATCGGAGGTTTGCTGGAATAACGAATTATGAAAATATGGGGATTTGGAATTTTTGGATGTTTGGGGGCTGAGCTCGTATGATAACTCCTCATAAATTGAATAGAGAATGGGTTCTTTCTCTTCCTCTTTTCCGAGTGTCAATTGTCGTGTACCACTGTACCACTGTACCATACAAGGTGCCTACGTACCCATTTATACAGGGATCAAGCCTCACGTAGTTCTTGGAAAACAAGTCATTGGATAAGTTCTTTTAGTCCACTCCCATAAGATAGTCAGGATTTATGTTCCCATAAACAGCTCAAGGATTATCAATCCACCTCAAGTTCCCATAAATAGTCCAAGGATTATCAATCCTTTTCAAGTTCCCATAAATAGTTCAAGGATTATCAATCCTCTTCAAGTTCCCATAAATAGTTCAAGGATTATCAATCCGTCTCACGTTCCCATAAATAGTTCAAGGATTATCAATTCTCTTCAAGTTCCCATAAATAGTCCGGTCTTCACACGTTTTCCTATAATCTCGCGGCATCTCCACATTTCTTTCCATGATTTGAAGAATATCGTTTGAAGATATTTTCCGTTATTCGTCGATTGAGATTGATTCTTTCCTCGTTTCAGGGAGAGGATATTACTTAGTGATAAAACAATTAATTATTAATCTGAATTAATAATTATTAAACAAAGAAATTTGGACTATGCCAAAATATGGCATACTAATAAAACACATAAATATTAGAATTAACTTTATTTCACAAACTTACTTATGTTGAATTTTATAAATTGAATGGTAGCATTTACTATGAATGTATGTATTATATGCTTTAAGACAAATAAAAAGTGAAGTGAGGCTAATTTTATAATGGGTTTTGTGTGAAGAAATAAAAATGGTTTTTCAATTTTATATGAAAAAAATATCAGGTTCCAAGCCCATATTTTGTGAAGCGGGTTCTTATGAATGCGTTGTCTAGATATGATTGGATGGAGTAACTGTATGTTCGTTATTGTCTGTTGGGTATGAACCAAACATCGGTTCTTACTCAAATGCACGTACAGTTTCTTACGGATCAATGGAGATGGAGTACGTAATTTTCTATCTGGTCTTTTCTTTTCAATGCACCGTTCAACGGCGCCCCATGGTTATAATGGTGCCTGCACCTGCACGTTACAGACTTCGACCTCTACACTGTCATACAGAAAGAGTTAGAGGTCTGTCATATACGATGATCGTGTTCATCTATTTTTCGACTGCAACTCCCATCATTCTCTCATTTTATGTTACAATAATGTTGGAACGAATTATACTAATAAAATGCAAATAAAATCAAATTTTGATGGTAACAAAACCGGAATTTGAGATAATAGAGTAAACTAATTATTATGACGTTGTAAGAAGTTTTGTTAAGCTACAGAATGACAGCAAGGATCCAGCTAGCAAACTAACAGAATGACAGCAGGGATCCAGCTCATCATAACAAACTCTCAATCTGTTACATCTTGTATTTATTTTGTATATAAGCAAGACAGTTAGGATAATATAGTATGTAAGTTTTTGTATAGTTTTCTCTCTGTATAGTTTTCGATCTTTCAGTCTTGTATAAGCTTGAGTTCATCAATGGAAGGCGAAGCTTGTTCATTCATATACATCGTTCAATTCAAACTAATAACATGGTATCAGAGCTAGTCATCGTTAATTCATCATTTTCAAGAGTAAGATCATTCTTTTTCTCATTTCTGTTGCTTATTCGCCATTGATGTTGATGATCCATACTGTTATCTTCATGAGTAGCGTTTTGAATCTGTTCAAAATCGTCTTAAACACTTTTCTAAATCGTCCTAAATCTGTTCATTTTTTTGTGATGATGATGTTTTCTTTTCTATCAATGATTGTTGCAAAATTTTGTTGAATCGATTTGTTTCTTCTCTTCAAGCTGTTGTCTTCGATAATCTGTTTTTTTTGTCTTCGATAAATCTCAGTTTCTTGATCTTTCTTGTTACCTCGATTTCTCTTCGAATTGATTTGTTAATACTCAAATCTAAGTCTCAAATCATGGAGTTAACTCAGGATCCATCTAGTGTCTATTTTTTACATCCTTCAGATAATACTGGTATGAAATTGGTTACCACATCTTTTAATGGGACAAGTTATGGAAACTGGAAAAGGTCTATGGTTATTGGTCTCACAGCTAAGAACAAAATGGCGTTTATTGATGGTTCGCTTCCTAAACCAGAAATTGCTGATCCTGCCTATAAGTCTTGGTCTCGTTGTAATAGTATGATAACTGGTTGGATAATCACTGCTTTGGAACCTCAAATTGCTGCAAGTATTCTTTATGTGGACACAGCCAGAGAGATTTGGCTTGATCTAGAGGAACGTTTTGGCCAGGCTTCTTCTGCTCAGTTATATGCCTTAGAACAGGAAGTGTTGCAAATCTCTCAGGACACTGCTCTCATTTCAGACTATTATACTCAGTTGAAGAAGCTTTGGGATGAAATTGATAATTTGAAACCATTGCCTACATGTGAATGTACTAATTGCACTTGTACTTTATCTCAGAAAGTTCTCAAGTTACAGCAGGATCAGAGATTGATGCTTTTTCTCATGAAGATGTCGAATGATTTTGCTAATGTTCGTTCTCATATCCTAATGATGGATACTCTTCCCAGTTTACCACAAGTTTACAGAATGTTGCTTCAAGAACAGCGACACAAATAAATCTCTAAAGTATCAAACTCGCATGAATCTATTGCTTTTGCCATGGACAGGAAACAAAACAACTTCAAATCAGGTTTTCAGAACTTCAACAGGAATGCTACCAATCGTGCTTATTTGAATAATTCCAAGCCTACAGGTAGTTTTCAATCAAGGAAGGTCTATTTCCGCGATCACTGTAAAATTTCAGGACATAGCAAAGAACGATGCTTCAAATTGAATGGTTACCCACCAGGTTTTGTGCCTAATTCCCAAAGGAAGTTTGCAGCTTATGCTACTAATGAATCTGCTGATGATTCTCAGTCTCACACTGTCAAAGAATCTTCTTCTGACATTGGCGTTAGTACTCAGCATTCTCCAACAATTTTAGTGGATCAATACAATCAGCTCATGAGTCTTTTATCTCAGACAAACACAGCTGAACAAGATTCTTCTTATTCTGGCAATGCATTGTTAGCAGGTACATTTTGCTTGCTTACCTCTAGTCATGTCAATAATTGGATCATTGATAGCGGCGCATCTGATCATATGTGTTCTTCATTAAAATTGTTTCATACTGTGAAAGAAGTATCCGAAGACAGTTTTATTACGATTCCTGACGACATTAAAATCAAAGTGACACACATTGGTGATATCCATCTTAACAATCTTATCACTCTCACGGATGTTCTTTATGCTCCCTCTTTCAAATTTAATTTGATATATGTTCCCAAACTTGTTCATAATTCAGCTCATACAGTGTTTTTCACTTCTGATTCTTGTCTAATTCAGGAGCGTTCAATGAGTCATCCCAAACTTCTTGGTAAACTTTGTCAAGGGCTTTATTTTGTTGATGACAGTCTTTTTCCTTCTCCAGTTGTTCCCTCTCCTTCTCCAGTGATGAATAAGGCATTTTTGCCACCTGTGTCTCATAGTTCCATGGCTAGTGCCTTTGTTAGTTCCAAATTAGATGAAGCAAAATTGTTACATCTTAGAATGGGTCATATACCCTATTATAGACTCAATGCAATTGATGAGCATATTGATCCTAAAATTCTGCGTGATTCCATTTGTACTGTTTGTCCAGCTGCTAGGCAGCATAGATTGTCCTTTGTCTCAAGCGAAATAAAGACTACTCAAATTTTTGAATTACTTCATATTGATGTTTGGGGACCCTACAATACTTTGACACACAATGGTTGTCAATACTTTCTTACTATTGTTGACGATTATAGTAGGGCTACTTGGGTGCACCTTATGAAATCTAAACTAGATTCTGTTCATATTATTCAAAATTTCATTGTTTTCGTTAAGAACCAATTCAATTCATGTGTCAATATCATTCGTATAGACAATGCTTTAGAGCTTTGTCAAGGTCGAATTTTATCCTTATACCAGACATTCGGAATACTTCACCAAACAAGTTGTCCAGGCACACCCCAACAAAATGGGGTGGTCGAACGAAAACATAAACACCTCATGGAGACAGCTCGAGCTCTCTTTCTTCATTCTAATGTTCCTAAAAAATACTGGGGTGATTGTGTCAAAAGTGCTGCTTTTCTGATCAATCGAATGCCAGTAAAACAGTTTGGCAATGTTACACCGTATGAAAAACTCTTTGGTCTGAAACCAGATTATTCTTATCTCCGAGTTTTTGGTTGTCTTTGTTTCGTATCTACTTCTAAACAATATCGTACAAAATTTGAACCACGAGCTCATCCATGTGTCTTCCTAGGGTATCCAGCAGCTACCAAAGGTTACAAAGTTCTAAATCTGGTTACTTATAAAATATCAATTTCCAGGGATGTTAAGTTCTATGAAAAGAATTTTCCCTTTCATATGCATACTTTGCCCACTATACCTATTAAGCAATTTTTCCTTCCCACTCATACAGATTTTAATCAATTTAGACATTTTGATTTTCCTGATGTTTTTCTTCAGTCTTCTACTGATTCTTCACAAACTGATACATCATTTTCTCAGTCATCTACGGGATCTTCTCACACTAATACTTCACCTGTTCTTACAAATACTACTTCACTTCCTGTTATTAGGAAATCTACTCGCATTACTACTAAACCTTGTCATTTACAAGATTACATATGTAATTTTGTTTCGTTTGAATCACTCCCACTGTCTCACAAGGCTTTATTAATTCACTCTTCTTCCATCAAAGAACCCACATCTTATGCACAAGCCTCACTCGACCCTAATTGGGTACATGCTATGCACCTTGAACTTCAAGCTTTAGAGCATAATAATACTTGGGATGTAGTTGATTTGCCACCTGGAAAAAAACCTATTGGCTGTAAATGGGTGTTTAAGACAAAGTTAAAGGCTGATGGTTCTATTGAACGGTTTAAAGCCAGGTTGGTCGCCAAGGGGTTCAACCAGAAATATGGTATCGACTATCAAGAAACGTTCTCTCCTGTTGTCAAAATTGCAACAGTTCGTAGTATCCTTTCCTTGACAGCTAGTAAAAATTGGAAGGTGTTTCAACTTGATGTCAATAATGCGTTCCTTCACGGGGAATTACATGAAGAAGTCTATATGTGCATGCCAGAAGGTATTCCTAATCCAGAAAATAAAGTTTGTCGACTTAAGAAGTCTATCTATGGGTTAAAACAGGCAAGTAGGGAGTGGTTTGCCAAAATCCTTCATGAACTGAAGTGCCAAGGGTATGTTCAATCCAAGAATGATTATTCGTTGTTCACCAAAAGAACAGGTACTGACATTACTATTGCAGCAGTATACGTTGATGATATCATTATCACAGGGACTGATTTGAATGCTATTACAGCATTTAAAGATCATTTACATAAGTGTTTTGGGATTAAAGATCTTGGTTACTTGCATTTTTTCTTGGGCTTTGAGGTCGGGTACACTGATTCTGGTATAGCACTTACTCAAGCAAAGTTCACTAGAGAACTTCTTACTGAATCTGGCATCACAAAGTTCAAGTCAGTAGCTACGCCATTGCCTCTCAATCTGAAACTATCTGCAGACACTGGTGATTTTTATCATGACCCTGGTTTATATCGATCACTTGTTGGCAAGCTCAATTTCTTGACAAATACTCGACCAGATTTGTCTTATTCAGTTCAGACACTTAGCCAGTTCATGCATTCTCCACGAACACATCATTTCGATGCTTTAGAGCATGTATTACACTATGTGGCTCATACTGCAGGCCAGGGTATTATTCTTAAAGGTACAGATGCATTAACTCTCAGGGCATATTCTGATTCTGATTGGGCAGCCTGCCCTAATACTAGACGATCCGTGTCTGGGTATTTACTGTTACTTGGTTCTTCACCTATCAGTTGGAAATCAAAGAAACAAACAACAGTTTCTAAATCTTCTTCTGAAGCTGAGTATCGGGCTATGGCTGCAGCAGCTTCTGAAGTTGCTTGGTTGGTTCGGTTACTTGGTGACATTGGTATCACAAATTTACAGCCCATTACTTTATTCTGCGATAATCAATCAGCCATGCATATTGCCCGTAATCCTGTCTTCCATGAACGGACCAAGCACATTGACATTGATTGTCATTTCACAAGGGATAAAATTCTTGAGGGACTCATTCAATTATCTTATCTACCTACTGATTCTCAGCTAGCTGACTTATTCACCAAGATCCTTCCTTCTCCTCAATTTAATACGCTCAAATCCAGGCTTGGAATGGAGTTGTCCATCCCTAGCTTGAGGGGGGCTGTTAAGCTACAGAATGACAGCAAGGATCCAGCTAGCAAACTAACAGAATGACAGCATGGATCCAGCTCATCATAACAAACTCTCAATCTGTTACATCTTGTATTTATTCTGTATATAAGCAAGACAGTTAGGATAATATAGTATGTAAGTTTTTGTATAGTTTTCTCTCTGTATAGTTTTCGATCTTTCAGTCTTGTATAAGCTTGAGTTCATCAATGGAAGGCGAAGCTTGTTCATTCATATACATCGTTCAATTCAAACTAATAACAAGTTTAGTAGAGGTGTTTAGTGTTTCTGAGGCCACCATCGATAGGCTAACCTTTCCTTCTCCGGAACAAATGTTGGAACTGCCTAGTAATAAATTTTATTAAATTCCTCTTAATTTATTTTATTTAGATTTTTGTTTTATCTTTTATTAATCTTAATGAAACGAGTAAATGATATTCAAACTATCTATTAAAAATGACAAATTATTAAAATTGATTTCATTTCATATACTTATAATTTATGTTGAATTTCATGAATTAAATGATAACATTGCGAAAATATGTAAAATATAATTCTGGGGCCGATTTAAAACTGGGGCCTACTTTTGCTTTCATTCTTTTTCGAACACGGGGGTATTTCCAACAAACTCTTTATATGAGCTCTTGATTGAAAACTAGCCGATAACTCGTGCGATGCACGGATAAATTTTAATTGTTTTTATTTTATTATTTACTAGGTTAAAACTCGTGCGATGCATAGATTATTTTTAATAATTATTATTTTATTATTTATATTTTAATATTTTATTAATTGCATTTGTTAAATGATATAAGTAGGCATATTAAAATAAGTAAACTTTTTTAAATTATTAAAATAGATGTTAAAATAAATAAATAAATAAAAGTTTCCTGTTATATTTTTGGAAAATGAGAGGTTTTAGTAAGAAAAATAAAAAAAGATAACGTGTTTTAGTTGAAAAAGATAATTAACCGTTAAATTTTGGAAAATGAGCGGAATTTGTTAGAAAAAAGTAGAAAAAGTAATTTGTTTTTGATGAAAAAAGTAATTGGTTATAAATAATAACATATTTTAGTTGAAAACAGTAATTACCCGTGATATTTTTGGAAAATGAGAGGATTTTTTTTTGAAAAAATAGAAAGAGTAATGTGTTTTAGCTGAAATAGATAATTGATTTTAAATAGGTAATGTGTTTTTTTACCACTATATATATATATGTTGCCCGTGTTAATTTTAATTTTAGAAGATGAGTTATTTTAGTTATAGAATATAAAATAGGTAACGTGGTTTAGGTGGAAAATATAATTGGTTATAAATAAATTGATTATAGATAGACCCATGAATCAGCTCAAATACCGACCGACTGAACGACCGACCGACCGACCAAACTTTTAATATTTCTTCTTTAATAATATAGTATAGATAACTTAAAACCCGCACGATGCACGAGTTGTTTTTAATAATTGTTAATTTTATTATTTATTATTTATATTTTATATTTTATTAATTGCATTTATTAAAAAGATTAAGTAGGCGTGTTAAATATTTTAAAATAATTAGAAGTATTAAAATGAATTTTAAAATAAATAAGTAACAGTTTGTCCGTGATATTTTGGAAAAAGAGGGGTTTTAGTAATAAAAATAGAAACTAACGTGTTTTCGTTGAATTTTAAAATATAAAATTAACGATTTGCCCATGATGTTTTTGAAAAAAGAGGGGGTTTAGTAAGAAAAATAGAAAAGGTGACATGTTTTAGTTGAAAAATGTAATTGTCAATTAAAAGTATTAAAATAGATTTTAAAGTAAATATGTAAGGGTTTTCTCGTGATATATTTGAAAAATGAAGGATTTTAGCAAAGGAAATAGAAAAAGTAACATGTTTTAGCTGAAAAGGAAATTGCATGTGATTTTTTTAGAAAAAAATGGTAATATAAAATTGAAAGGGTAACTGATTATAATAATTAAATAAACAATTAAATAAGGCAAATGTCATATCAAAAAACAGGTACCAAAACTTTTAATGTTTCGTCTTTGATAATATAGTATAGATAAAGAGATATATTCATAATATTGGTATTTTATGCTACTAAATGGAATAGCCCGTGATATTTTTGAGGTTTTAGTTAAGAGAAATATTAGTTAGAAAATATAAAAAAGAATATACGTTTCGGAAAAAAAGCTAATCGGTTAGTAATTAATAATTATAATATTATTATTTTATTTTATTAAATAGAACTCTTCGTGATATTTTTGGAAAATTAGAGGTTTTATTTAGGAAAAATAGAAAAGTAGAAATTTTAGTTAAAAAATATAAAAAAGAATATACACTTTGGCTAAAAATGGTAATGATTTATTTATTAGCAATTATAACCTTATTATGTTATTTTATTAATATTTTTGGAAAATGAGATGTTTTATTTAGGAAAAATAGAAAAGATATTCTATATACTAATTTTAATATTTTATCTAACGGTTCTCATTGATTTGATCAAAAATATCTGACGGCTATGAATGGAGTGACCAGACTACAAAAACTTTCATGACCAGACTACAAAACTTTCAATGTTTCGTCTTTAATATAATAGTATAGATATCTTGATTTATATGATTTTAAAAAGTAATCAAATATAATAATATATGTATGATGTTATTCTAAGTTTTTTTTTTGTATTTTGATTTTAAAAATTCTTAATATGTTGTCGATGAAATAATATCTTGAACTATTGAATGTAGCTTAGAAAAATAGATGATATAAATATTTAATAATAATATGTTGTTGACGGGATTCGAACCTTGAACCCGTGGAAGCATTTTAGATATCAAAAAAAGAATATTATTTTAATATTACATCCAATGGTTCTCATTTACCTATCTAACGGTTATTATTTGGAAGACCAAACTAAATGACCAAACTATCAACCAACCAAATAGAGATATAGTATTATAGTATAGATAATCAAATATAATAATGGGAATTGGTCCACAGCCACGGGTGGCTGGGAATTGGTCCACAGCCACGGGTGGCTGGGAATTGGTCCACAGCCACGGGTGGTTCCTACCCGCAATGTTTAGTTGCGGGTGGTGGTTGATAAATTCTTCAACCACCTGTGGTTGTGGAAGGGGACCCTATAATAATATATGTATGATGTTATTTTAAATTTTTTTTTGTATTTTGATTTTAAAAATTCTTAATATGTTGTCGATGAAATAATATCTTGAACTTTTGAATGTAACTTAGAAAAATAGATGATATAAATATTTAATATTAATATGTTGTTGACGAGATTCGAACCTTGAACCCGTGGGAGCATTTTAGATATCAAAAAGAGAATATTATTTTAATATTAAATCCAACGGTTCTCATTTACCTATATTTAAATCTAACGATTATTATTTAGAGGACCAAACTAAATGACCAAACTTCCAACCAAATAGAGGGTGGTTTGCTTATAATATTATAGTATAGATATGAATATGTATATATTTCTCCCCAGCCTAGTAGGTTTGGAGGTTTTTAAGAATGCGTTGTCTAGTTGTGATTGGGTGAAGTTCTTAAACATCTAGATGGAGTCCGTTATTTTTATCTCGTCTTATCCTTTTCATGCTCTGTTTTCTTTTTTGCATTCACTGTCGTACCTACACGTTAGACATACTCTCTTCGTCCGTTCCAATTATTTATATTTAGATGGGGTACATAGGCCAAAGAGAATAAGTAAAGTAGTGAAGAAAGTAGAATAAGTAAAGTAGTGGAGAAAAGTAGAAAAAAGAAGTAAAGTGGTAGAACCTATTAATATTTAGTGTTTAAATAAGTAAAATGGAGGAAAGTAGTGAGAGTAGTTAATTTTTATATTATAAAATTTTACTACTTTAGAAAAGTTTTGAAATATAAAGAATTGGGAGGAAAATTTCAAAAAGAAAATTGTAAAAAAATGAATGATACTGAGAAAGTACTAATTAGTTGATTTCTTATATTAATGGTCCAAAATTTTAAGCTCGCTCAAAGTTATATAAACAATTGCCAAATTCATCGCACTAGGTCGGGATCGATTCCGCCTAGCATTTAGTATTGGGTTAAATATCAAGTAAGTCACTGATTGCGCCAAAATGTATCACAATGATCCTTAATTGCCATTTTAACTCATTTTAGTCCATAATGTCTTTAAATTGAACAAAACGTTAGAGTCAAACATAATTTTGGTCGTATTTAACGAATTCTGTCTTGCTTCCCGTTAACGTCTGACTTGGCGCTTAGTTCGAGACAGGTGGAGTCTACCTGGCAGTGTTGACGGGGATAGTCGGGTATAAGAGAAAAAGAGTCTAAAACCTAATCATTTAGAAGGTGTTTAGAAAAGGGGGAAAAACCCCTAATATTAATTAGAGAGAGAGGCGATCAATGGGAGCGATTATCGGGCGATTTCTGGGTACGAACAAAAGATAATCGATCATAGATATCTCATATAAGGTATGTTCTTTGCCTTTTTCATATTTGTATCAATATATTCAGAATTCTATGTAGTGTGTGTGTTGAATGAGAATTTGATTTTAGTCGTTTTTTATGCGATCTCTGAATGAGTTAATATCATAGTATTCGTTTATATTCATTTCCTTTGTGCACTTAATTTGCAGAATGTCAACTAGGGTTTCAATTCACTTGCATCATCATGGTGACTTTAGTCCTGATTCATGTAAAGGTAAGATTAAATATGTTGGGGGAAGTGTTGACATTATTGATGTTGACACAGACGTTTTATCGTTTCTTCATCTAGAAGATTATGCCAAGATCTATAATTATAGCAAGTATGATTTCTTGTACTTTCAGTCTGATGGTCATACTTTCAGTAAGGGTTTAAGAATATTGTATGATGATGAGTCCTTTAGGAGTATGATTTCTCTGTGTTTTCCATATAAAAAGATAAACTTATTTGTTGATCATAAGAAGAGATTTGAAACTGCAAACCTTCCTCCAACTAGCTATAAGTTCTTGGATGTTTCCGGTAAGGATGATGAGGTTGGGGGCAGCGTAGTTGACACTGGGGAGGCTGAATTATCTATGGATGATACTGAAGATAGTGACTATAACTTTGATAAGGAGATTGGCAGTGATGAAGAGTTTTTAAGTGATGGGGAATATGATAGTGACTTTGCATCTGATGATGAGCTTATAGCTGCTAGGAAATTAAGGAAAGAACATGATTGTGACAGTGAGGAGTTAGATTATAATAGTGATGAACTTAGGTCAGAAGATTCTTCAAGTGAAGATGAAAATCTCAAACAAGGCTATGTAGGAATACCTCCTGGTCAGAAAAGGAAAAAAAAACAAAGAGTTCTTGATGCAGATAAGGATGAAGTTGTGAAGTGGGATGTAGGAATGAAATTTTCTTCCATGGAGGAATTTCGGAAAGTGGTGAGAGCTTATGGCATCAGAGAGAGGAGGGCTATACACTTTATAAAGAATGATCAAACTAGGTGTCAAGTGGGATGTGAGAGTGGGTGCAGTTTTTACTTATGGTGCAGCAAGCTACCAAATGAAGAGGCAGTGCAAGTGAAAACATGTCTAGATGATCATCAATGTACAAAACCATATCATAATACCCTTATTTCTGTCAAGTACTTGACAGATTTGTATGGTGACAGAATTAGACAAAACCCTCAGTGGAAGGTGAAAGACATGATGCAAGTAATTAGGGATGATTTAGAAGTTGAGGTCCCTAGGATAAAATGCTCCAGGGTTAGAAAAGCTGCTTTAGAAGGTGTATATGATACTCTAAAAGAACACTATGGGAGGGTTTGGGATTTAGGTTTTGAAATTCTGAAAAATAATCCAAAAAACAGGGTTGACATTTGCACTTCTAGAGTAACTGATGATTCTGAGAATAAATTCAAGAGGATATACATTTGCTATCATGCCTTAAAAACTGGATGGAAAGAAGGATGTAGGCCAGTTCTAGGGCTTGATGGTTGTTTTTTAAAAACTGTATATGGGGGTCAGTTGTTAAGTGCTGTAGGAAGAGATGGAAATAACCAGATGTTCCCAATAGCATATGGTGTTGTTGAATCAGAAAGCACAGACAGTTGGAGGTGGTTCATTGATCTGCTGAAAAATGATCTTGACCTTGGTAATGGTAATGGTTTGACCATAATCAGTGATCAACAAAAGGTAATTTATTTACTTTTTTTAATGTCAATTTTACTTGTTCATAAGCTAACCTTGGTAATTTATTTGTTTTAGGGATTGGAAAATGCAATGAAGGAGCACTTGCCTAGAGTTGAACATAGGCTATGCACAAGACATTTGTATGCTAACTTCAGAAAAAGGTATTCATTTATTTTGAAAGAATTCTATTATCTAACTATGTGGACATTCAGCAATGCTGTTTCTTTTTGCAGGTTTCCATCTGGTGCTCTTAGAAAAGCCTTCTGGTTTGCAGCATGTGCAACATATCCAGCTGCTCATGAGAAGGAAATGAAAGCAATTCAAAGAATGTCCAAAACTGCTCATGACCAATTGAAAATTTTGGACCCCAAAAGCTGGACAAAGGCACATTTTCAGACACATGCTTATGCAGACAATGTAGAAAACAACATGTCTGCGTGTTTTAATGCTTGGATAATCAATGCACGGTATTAACATTATAGAATTAATTTTAATTTCAAACATGTCTAATTTTCCATAATTCATCATCATGTGTTTGATGCAGATATATGCCTCTTTTGACTATGTTACAAGAGCTCCATTTCATGATTATGTCTAGAATAAGGGCCAAGAGGGAAGAAATGTTAGCTTCAAGTTTTCTAACACCCCTGACACACCAGTTGACCTTGATGAGAACTAAGCATTGTCTTTAGTATTAGACATATTATTATGGCCTAGACATAGTACTTGGTGAGACTTATATATGTCTCTTTTTGGTCTCTTTTATGAGACATATTGTTATGGTCTAGACATAGTACTTGGTTTGGCTAGTTTCTTGGTAATGTTGAGATGCATATATGTCTCATTTTGGGCAGATCTAGTTTATATCAATCTTTTGGATGCTACATCTTCGTGATGTTGATGACTTTTGTAAAGAACAAGCTTATGTTATAATATAATGCCAACAAGTTTTTTCAAACATGAGTTTTAATTTCATACCATAACATTTCATTGCATTACATTACATACTCAAAAGCATTACTACATAGCCATCCATTGACAGTTTACATATAATGCCAACAGTTTACATAATATATTGCCATCCATTGACATTGACAGTCCGCTGCATCTTGATCACCATCACAGCCATCAAAAGAACAATAGCAAAACAACCAAATTTCATAAGTTTCTGTAGTTGTTTCTTCCGGGCAACTTTCTTTTCCTTCTTAGTTGCTAATTCTGCTTCAAGTTGCACAATTTTCTCTTCAAGTAGTTCAATCTTAGCTTCCAAATAGATACGTCTACTATTCAAGTGGGTAATTACTTCCCCGTGCCTTCCTTCAAATCTCCCATCATACCACTCAAAATAATCACATTGAATGTCCTGCATATAAACCAACAGTTTAGGGGATAAATACTATAAAATCGATTATTCGCTAAATGTAACTTATTACTTACACTATTTTGGTTGCAGGTATATAACCTTCTCCCAGGATTCTTCAACGACCAAGAAGTGTACATTCTTGCCCTTAAACCACAATCACAGACATAACGCGCGGATGAGCCTCGAGACGAAGTTGCCGACCTTGAAGCCATGGGGTTTCTGCAGATAAGTACCTCCACAGGTTTTTAGTACCACTAATTGAAGTATTACACACAATGTTTTAAGTTACAGAAGAAAAATATGAAGAACCCTAATTCAAGATATACATACATCTGCTGTATCTGCTTGTACAGGCATGTATATATACACAAATGTTATAAATAGCCGTTGCTTGCCACATCACTGCCAGCTCAACCAATCACTGATATGTCACGTGTTTGACCGTTAAGTTTATGTTTGACTCTAACATTTTGTTCAATTTAAAGACATTAGGGACTAAAATGAGTTAAAATGGCAATTAAGGATCATTGTGATACATTTTGGCGCAATCAGTGACTTACTTGATATTTAACCCATTTAGTATTGGTATGTAATACCCACCCATTGAAACAGTGACCGCAGTTTCAATTTAAATAGTTTATTCCGAATTTCAAAACGGTGATTGTATTTTGATTATTTAATAAATTTTAAAAGTAAAATCACAACTGACAAGTAGTAATTAAATATTTTGAAATATATCTTGTTGACACATAACTAATATTTTAAAATAAAAATTTATCTAATTTTAGTTTTAATTCAAGGCAAACTCGAATATAAGGTAAAGTTATATTTCGAATCGAGCAATTTAAACTCAATTTGATAAGCGAGCTTAAATTCGATTATAATACCTTTTCGAGCTCTAGTTATAATAAATTATTTTGATTAGATAACCTTCTTTTACTCCGGATGAATATTAACGTGTTCATGTGTCATCCACATTATTTTTAAAATTGTTAACCTAATATTTTTTCAATGAAATTTTCTTATGTTGTATTTGTAAAATTATTAAAACACGATCTCGTTTTTGAAATTCGGGATAAACTATGGACATTGATTTGTAAATTTTAAAGTGTAGCCACTATTTTCAAACTTAATAAAAAGTTTGACCACCAATTTGAAAATTTGAAATTTCAGCCACTGTTTCGAACCTCAATGTAAACTTTGGCCACCAAAATGCAATTGACTCTTAGTTGAATAAATATCCTATATTTATACTCCCTCTGTCCCCCTAGGTTCTTTACATTGGAGGACGGGGACTCGACACGCATTTTAAGGCTCCTATAAAGTATAGTTATATATATTATTTTAATTTTTTTCTTCTTTTGAATAAAAATTTGATGTTTGAATTTTTATTCAAAAAAAGAAAATTTTAAAAATAAGTTGTGGAACTATACTTTATACAAGCCTTAAAATGCGTGTCAAGCAGTGAAAAAACTGTAAAGAAATGAGGGGGACAGATGGAGTAATATATAATGTGTGTCTTGTATAGAATGTACTACCTACTTTTGGTCCGTCTCAACTGAGGATTTGATTGATCATGGTTGAAACTTGAAAGTTTGAGATTTCTAATTTTATGAACAAAAGTAAGATTTGGAACAAATAATTATCTCGGTCCTTGTTATTTTTAAAATAATAAAATTAATAGTACATTACATAAAGATATCGTACACACACCACATGTAGAAAGAATGGCATACTGAAATTCAAAAACTGTTAAATTCCATTTAGCGAAAAAAGAAAGAGTTACAAAAAATAACCACGACAAAGCAAGCCATAGTAAAGTAAACCCTAATTGTAGAATAAAAAAACGCTCTCAATGAGAGTCGTCCCCTCCCCCCCCCCCCCCCCCCCCCCCCCCCGTCTTCTAATCCCTTCTTCAATCAACCATGATTCTGACCCCGCGAATTGTTTCTCTAGCGAAGGAATTGGGATTTACCTTCTTCCTAGCGAATCCATTTGTAGCAATTCTCTTTTTGAGAATCTACTCACTATCTCATCCAGTGAACCCAATCCTCGATCCATAGATGTGAGCTCAAATTATGCTTTGGCTGATGATACTATGAGAATAAAGATTGTGATTATAGTAAACACAGGTTTGAGAGACAACTTGTCATTGCAATTCAGCTCTATCTTGGCCCTGCTTTTTTAGGGTTCTTGTCTATGAAAGTGAGAATAAACAAGTTTATCATGGAATTGAATACTTGTGAGAACCGCAATCAACGAAATCAAAGTACTGAAGATAATCGATTTGATGCTTTGAATTTTTGGAAAGTGATAGCCTAGGAGGGGACTTTAATTGTTGTCGATAATATTTCTCATTTGGAAAAGCAACATGAACACTTTAACGTACGAGCCCTTTATCTGTTTAAAACTCTTGATTTCGACATCACGAGTTTTATTCCTGTTTTACCTCTTGTGTCTAGTGGTGGTTATAAAATCGATTGCAATCTTGGGTCTAGAATGGAAATTGGGTTTAGTCTTTTTGTTATGCTACAAACGATTAGTTTGCGTGTTATGAATTTGTGGGCTTATGTTCAGGGTTTTGGTTACAGGTTTGTGTTTACAATAACTGTGTTAAAATAACAATATAAGATCCTGGAAAGTGCCCTTCCTTTAACAACCTGAGGTTTTAGAGCGATTGGTTACTCAACATGTTAATAGAGTCCAGGCAGTCGAGAGGTCCAAGGTTCAACTCTTGCCACCCCGAATAGTGTCACAATTTATTATGGACACGAAAGGCAAAATTATACCCCAAATATGGGCGCCCGTGATCCACTCTTCGATCCAAAAATGGGCTTTCGAGTGAGGGAGAGTGTTAAAATAACAATATAAAATACTTGAAAGTGCCTTTCCTCTATCACCTTGAGGTTTTAGAGCGACTAGTTACTCAACTAACTGTTGTCCACTTTTGGACTTGTTTTCGTGTTGTTAGTATTGTCATGACGAATTTGTTGGTTAAACTAGCAAGCTGGTGGGTTACTGGTTTTACCTAGAGAACCCGAGTCACTTACACTGGCTTCAAAACCAGAGTGTTAAACGGAATTCTGTTGATTTTCTATGTTGTCCTTTTGGATTGCGGAAGTTTGATCTGATGCAGTTGATTGTCGGGAAGCAGTTGATTGTCGGGAAGCTGAAAGCGTTTTCTTTCAGGGCTATTTTCTTTAGTATTGATATTGTGTCTTGTGCGATTTTAGCCCATAAGAGCTCATTGATTGGGATGTATCGCTTTCTGAAGAATTCTAATGCTTTAGTATTGAATGTTTTTAATATTCAAGGACCTTGCATTATGACTCTGCCTGGTACAAAGGACTTGCCTTTGAACCTCTGTAAAAATGAATACAAGAACTCTGAGTTGGGTTGCTTTCTTTGGGCATCTAAGGGTGTCCTGAAATTGGTGGGTGGTGAGGACCTTTGGTCCTGATTGTTCCTTAAATGGATCCGGACGCCTGATCAAGTACCAGAAGGGCATTACACTATTGCAGATTGTGGTGCAGTTTGTGGTACTTGTTGAAAAGAGGGTCTTGCAGACGGGTGGAGTTGATGCCTCTGCTGGAAGACATGAAGTTGAGGATACTAATAGTGCTGCAGTTGGCGGTGGTTTGAAGCGAGGAGAATATGTTGTTAATCATGATCAAAAGTTAGATGTGAACTTGGGTTGTTAGCCCTTTTTATGTTAATTATTTGTAGTATCTAAATTTGGTTTTTGATTTGTTATATGATGAACCTTGCTTGCATTTTCTTGTGCAATGCGTGAACTTTCTCCTTTCTGGGAGTCGGGTCATGTATTCCCATTATTTATTTATAAAAATTAGATGTATTTCAAAAAAAAAAAGAGTTTGTAACTATTAAAAAATTTGAACCTTTCTTGTTATAACTGCTCACTAAATTTGATATATTTTCCTTGAAAAGTGAAAATAAGTCATTATAGTACGTATTTACTCTCTGAGTATATGTACATAAATTATACAAGCGTAAAATACATAAACAAAAATACCGACATTTTTTACTAGAATGTAAACGCAAATACTGTATGATAGATAAAATTAATTCTTATATACTCCATCATGTAATACAAATATGGTGATAATTTTTCATGGAATAAGTAATTAATATATAAATATACAGTTTGCTATGTGTTATTTAATCACTTTTTCTAAAACAAAATTTGAGATATCGGAGAAAACTACTACCCCGAGTCCTCTAATATCAGAGTGTTAAATTCAAGTTCAAGTTACGGCAATGGTGTGATGCATATTTTCGAGCACAAAAATATAGCATATCTTTTGTCAATATTATCCATATACATAAATTAAATGAATATTTAATTTATTCAAAATAATAACATTTGGTTTCATTATTTCACTAATTATTGTTAGTTATATGACTCGTTTAATGACATTTAAATATGCTTTTTTATTATTTAGCTACAAAAAAGTAGATTGAGATATGTATTTGTTTTGTTCATTAACCTTGAAACCAAAGGAATCATTAAAAACTCGGTCAAATTTACTGTTTCTAGTTTAGTTTTAAAAACCTAACTTTTTCAAGTATCGTTAGGGTTTGAGTTTTTAACGGCTTTAAATATTTAACCACTAGTTAAACAAGTTTAATCATATGACCAGATACTTTCTGTTGTTTAAGCATTACTCATACAAGCCTATAACCCGTGCGATGCACGGATAAATTTTAGTATTTTTCATTTATTATTTTAGTATTTTTATATGATTTATTATTATTTTTTATCTTATTTTATTATCATTTATTTGTATTTTGATCTTAAAAATTTTTAATATGTTGTCGACGGAATAATATATTGAACTTTTGAATGTAGTTTAGAAAAATAGATGATATAAATATTTAAAAATAATAATATGTTGTTGACGGGATTCGAATGTTGACCCCGTGAGAGTACTTTAGATACAAAGAAAACAATATTTTTTTTAATATTACATCAAACGGTTCTTATTTATCTATATTTATATATAACGGTTATTATTTAGAGAACCAAACTACCAACCAACCAAATAGATGGTAGTTTGCTTATAATAGTATTTTTTTAATATGATTTTTTAATATTTGTTATCTTATTTTATTAGCATTTATTTGTATTTTGATCTTAAAATTTTTTAATATGTTGTTGACGGGATTCGAACCTTGAACCCGTGAGAGCATCTTAGATATCAAAAAAAGAATATTCTTTTAATATTACATCCAACGGTTCTCATTTATCTATATTTACATCTAACGGTTATTATTCAGAGGACCAAACTAAATGATCAAACTACCAACCAAATAGAGGGTGGGTTGCTTATAATATTATAGTATAGATTCGAACCTTGAACCTGTGAGAGCATTTTAGATATCAAAAAAAGAATATTCTTTTAATATTACATCCAACGGTTCTCATTTATCTATATTTACATCTAACGGTTATTACTCAGAGGACCAAACTAAATGACCAAACTACCAACCAAATAGAGGGTGGTTTGTTTATAATATTATAGATGAATTTTAGTATTTTTAATTTATTATTTTAGTAGTTTTATATGATTTATTATTATTTTTTATCTTATTTTATTATCATTTATTTGTATTTTGATCTTAAAAATTTTTAATATGTTGTCGACGGAATAATATATTGAACTTTTGAATGTAGTTTAGAAAAATAGATGATATAAATATTTAATAATAATAATATGTTGTTGACGGGGTTCGAATGTTGACCCCGTGAGAGTATTTTAGATACAAAGAAAATAATATTCTTTTAATATTACATTAAACGGTTCTCATTTATCTATATTTATATATAACGGTTATTATTTAGAGAACCAAACTACCAACCAACCAAATAGATGGTAGTTTGCTTATAATAGTATTTTTTAATATGATTTTTTAATATTTTTATCTTATTTTATTAGCATTTATTTGTATTTTGATCTTAAATTTTTTTAATATGTTGTTGACGGGATTCGAACCTTGAACCCGTGAGAGCATCTTAGATATCAAAAAAAGAATATTCTTTTTAATATTACATCCAACGATTCTCATTTATCAATATTTACATCTAACGGTTATTATTCAGAGAACCAAACTAAATGACCAAACTACCAACCAAATAGAGGGTGATTGGTTTATAATATTATAGTATAGAAGAGACATTAATTATGATATCAGCATAAATACACAACCAAATATATATATATATATATATATATATATATATATATATATATATATAGAGTAAGGTTCAAGAGAGAACCCTCTTAAAAAGGGAACCAAGGAACTTTTTAAAAAAATCATTTTAGCATAGAAAGAAAAATAGAATTAGTTATATATCATCCTAATAGTCCCAAAAAGTTAATTACTTACAAACAAAGATTCATTTTTAAATTTAAAAAAATATATGAAAAAATTATGAATCTCTTATATATATATTAGAGATTCAAAAAGAGATTCATAATTTTTTCATATATTTTTTTAAATTTAAAAATGAATCTTTGTTTGTAAGTAATTAACTTTTTGGGACTATTAGGATGATATACAACTATTTATATTTTTATTTTAATTTAAAACTAATTTTTAAAAAAAGTTCCTTGGTTCTCTTTTTAAGAGGGTTCTCTCTAGAGCCCTGGCCTATATATATATATATATTGAGTGCTAAATTATGTTTGATTCATCGTATTTACAAGAATGTTAATGCAAATAGGATGATAATTGTCATTTCTTTTTCATGTACGACTCCATCGGGATTTCATGGAATGAGTCATAACTAACTATATAATCTACTATTTGTTATTTAATCACTTACTCGAAAATAAAATTTGAGGCAGGGGAGTAAGCTAAGTACGGCTACTCCAAGTCGGTTGATATGCGAGTGTTTTGAACTCATCAAGTTACGACAACAATGTAATTGGACATAAAAATAGCATTTGTTGTTACGACAATAATAACTTTGTAATCGGTGTCGATAATCTTTATTGAATATCTAGTCTAATATTTTATCAAAATAATTACTTTCATTTCACTAATTATTGTTAGTTCTATTGCTCATTTAAGAACATTTAAATATGTTTTGTTACTACTTAGTTTCGAGTATATCTGATATTTTGCTCAGCCCTGGTGGGTATGAACACTAAACTTCAAGGGTATTAATAGATTAAATTGTACTAAGGCGACTTAAACTAATTAGCTGATTTCTATTATTAGATCCAAAATTTCAAGTAAGCACTAAGTAACATTAATAACTACTACAAAATCTCGCACTCTAAGAGGGGATCTAACTTTTAGTAAAACTCTAAAGTCTCGTTTGTTTCGTTAATTTTATAGTTACATAGGAACTTGAACTTCCCGAAAATTAATTTATAATTATAATTCCAAGGTAATTGAAATGTTTGTGTTTAGTTTATTACTATGTAACTATATATTATATAATTAATTTTAGTAAGTAGTTAATGATTATATACTTGATAGTTATGTAACTTGTAGTGATCATGGTGGACCTTGGTAACTAAGTTCATATGTTTTATGATAACTACCAAAATCTTGGAACTTGGAGTTACTTTGTCAAATTTAAATTATAACGAACCAAATACCGTAACCAATTTATAATCCAAAGAATTTTGAGTTACGTAGTTGAGTTAAATCTAAACAAAAGAGGCCTAAGTAATATAAAAAAATTCTTGTACTATGCGGGGATCCATAACGATCAAGCATTAATACTGACAAAATGATATGCATCAAAATTTGTTACATATGTACATTATAATTTATATTCAAAAGATATAATTTGTAACATTCGTAGAGAATCTACTGCCTATATGCATGTGTGTGCCTGTGTGGTCAATTGAAAGTTTGATTGATCTGGTTGAAAGATGAGATTTCGAAATTAACCCTACAAGAAAAGCCGCTTTTTCCTATCATTAAATCGGTAGAAAAAGGACCGAAATCGATAAAAAATAACCCATTATAACTTAAAGTAAACTTAGATAACATTATTTCAACTCACATCAGAAAACCTAATGTATCTCGGTCCTTGACACTAATTAACACTACAACAAATCAGGTTATTTACGACGGAAATTTTACACTGAAATCGTCGCAATTATTTCAATTACGACGAATTTTTTTTGTCATTTTTGCTCAAATCTTAAGTTCGGATTTTCGTCACAAGTATAAATTTCGTCTTAAATTCAGATTTTCGTCACAAGTATAAATTTCATCTTAAATTCGAATTTTCATCAAAAGTATAAATTTCATCATAAGTTCGGATTTTCGTCACAAGTATAAATTTTGTCATAAATTTCAATACGGGACCCACTTTTTGCAATAAAATAATAAACAAACTTATGACCAAATATATTGTAATAAATTTATATTTTATGACCGAAAAATTGTCGAGGGACCCACCTACCACTACAAGAAAAACGAGCAATTATGACAGAAATTTTACACTGAAATCGTCGCAATTGGTCCAATTACGACGGAAAATTTTCGTCATTTTTGCTCAAGTCTTAAGTTCGCATTTTCGTCACAAATGTCATTCTCGTCACAAGTATGTTTTTCGTCATAAGTAGCAGTTTCGTCACAAGAAGAGTTTTCGTCATAAGTATAGTTTTCGTCACAAGTATACATTTTCGTCACAAGTTCAAACAGTGGGCCCCATATTTATAATTAAATAATAAACTAACTTACGACGAACACTTCTGTCGTTAATTGGTTTTTAACGACGGTAACACCGTCATAAGTTAGCTTACCATGATCCAAAGAAAATCCAAGCATAAAGTGCCTGAATCCATCTTGCATATGCTATACTACAATCATTCACATGCTAAAAATACTATTATCAAAGCCATATAAACATCTAAACTATAATGGCAAACAAACCAAAAATTAACAAAATTGAACTAACAATCACATATGTTAATTACAAGTTCACAACAAGAATAAAGAGTATACTAAGAACAAACAAATAACAGAATTAAATAATTACAAAACTATAACAATATAAAATTCCAATACTCTTTCTTGTCAACGAAATTGAGCTATCTTATACTTGAGGGCACAAAATTTCTTCTCAGCTAGTCCTTTTCCTGCTTTGGAAGTCATCTTCTGAAGATTTGGGGATAAGAAGTCATCTTCTGAAGATTTGCTCCGTTGTTATTTTCATCAAGCACGAATCATCTGTAAGTTTTTTCATTAAGATTTAACTGGTCAAACTATACACCAACTTGAAAGAAATGTAGAAGGGTATTGTCTGATCTTACAACTCGTGGATTGCTGCTTCTGCCTTTCAGTGTCTTCATTGTTCCTTCTGCAAAAGCTTGCGCAGCTTCTGCATCAGCTTCTGCTGCCTCTGCCTCCCTTGCTGTTCCGGAGTCACACATCTAATCATTATGGTTGTGACCAATAGCAAGCCCAAATTTGGGTATAATGTTCCAAAGGTAACATTACTGTAAACCCAAACCAATATGAATGAACACCAAGCAATTTCAACATTTAGAAATTTTAATATTGACTAAAATCCTTAATCCTGTATCAGTAGCAAGTAACATTCCTCAGATTCCTATAGAACAAATTTTACATAATAAGAAGTTCAACTACAATGCCTTTCATTTATAAGTAACTTTTTTCTATCACGACATCCCCCAAGGAGACCATAACCGAAAGGAGTCAGAGTCCGTCCTACAATGCTATCAAGTCTATAGTCTGGAATTAGACACTTCTGCCTAGTATTTACATTTTACTTGCAGTAATATATATGCTTAAAAAATTTAATGTCGTCTGTTTCCACAAAATTTATCATACAACAAAATACCAATTAAAACTTTAAAAGGGATCAATTATACTTACTGAGTATCTTCTGCAGAGGAAAAAAACTGATCACTGTACTTCTTTGTAGGAAAATTTGCCACGACAAGAGGTTCAAGTCCATGCAAACCTCGTTCCAGCTGTACCCCAAGAATGTCACGGTCATACATTTAATGAAGAATCAGAAAAAATAAAGATCAAAAGAACAAACAGTGCACTAAGAAGATAAGATGATATAAGTCTTTCCTAATAACATCGAAGGAACAGATTGAAGAAAGCAACACGTAAGAGACTAAGAGGATAGTAAAAAAAATACTGAATTACAAAGAAATTATAGAAACGATTAGGATTCTTATTGGCAGGACAAACAAATACAGTAGACCAATATTAGGAAGATATTTCCTCAAAATTTAAAGACGAGGACATTGGGAAAAGGCACTATAAATCTTGATGATCATAATTACTAAATAATACACACACATAGCCTGGAAGATCCAGAAGTGGACAGATAATTCCTCAAAATTACACTCCTCTACTTGGAACAATTATGTTGCTAGCAAGTGAAGATGTAACAAACTAATCGAACAAAAACAGTCATAAATTCATAATCATCATCCTAAAATAATCAAATGTGAACAAGTGCATCACTGTAATTAAATAACCAAGAGATAAATATGCATTCCAAAACATATTTCTAAGAAAACTACTGCTAGTACAATATGAGTAAACTGAAGCTTACAATGCTAAGATCTGATCTCGAAGTAATATGAAAGGAGCGACGAGAGGCATTCAACTGAATTCGAGCACAGATGAGCCTTGTACAAACAAACACAATAAACATAGTACTAACAGCAAATCCAATCACCGTCATAACCAGATTTATCCCTGAAGATATCATCTTTTTTAGCCCAATTAATGTAAAATCACAACCAATTCAACACAAGTAGCTTAAATATCAATATCCACAATTCAAGAACCAAAGAATCTAACTTTATGCAATTGTATCAACATGATCAACTTGATGGGCATATAAATAATACCAAAAAAACCCAATTGTAACATATGACAAATTCACTAGGTTCCTTTAATAACTGCAATTTGTAGAAATTATTTCCTATAATAAAAGAACTATTATGTTTATGTTCACAGAAAATTAGCAAAACAAAAAAAAACATAGTTCCCAGAAGAACTATTATGTTCTGTACATCACGTGTATGTGTTCTACAAACACGATCAGTCACAAACACAATAATCCCCTAACATAAATCAATCAACAAAACAAAATCTATATAACATAAAAAATAATGCACTTAGCGTGTATACATCTACAATCAATCACCCATATCAATCACCCATAACAAATCAAATTTAAACCAAATATCAAATCCAAAGAAACCCAAATACAGAGAAACCCGAATGTAAGTCGCAATACAAAAAACGCCCTAATTTTATCTTAATTTTAAAACCCAAAACTATGGAAAGCCCCAATTTTAAAGCCTCAGTAACCTGAAAAATCAAAATTAAAAAAGCAAGTAGGAGCCATTTAATCGTAGTAACAAAACTTCGTAAACATTTACCACATATGAGTTAGAGTGAAACCCCCAATTTTCACCCCTATAACCTGCAAAAACGAATAAAAATAAAAATTAGAAGAAGCCTTTTCTTTGGAGCAACATACATGTGCATTCAAGGACCAGTTCATAGCTTTGTTCTTCAAGAGCGATTTTTTTATTAAACAATGAAAGTTTGTTTGAGAGAGTAGAGAAGGAGAGCGTGTGGAGATCTGAATATTTTGTTTTGTTAGTGAGAGAGTAAAGTGTAGATTTTTATTTTAGGGGGAAAAGTAAACTGTGAAGTTTTCGTTTGGTGGGAAAAAGCCCGCCTCAATTTTTTTTCAGCCGAGTATAATGAAAGGGAGCAGAGCGGAGAGTTTATTATTATTTATTTTATTAAGTTAAAATTTTGTTTTTGTTTTTATCAATTGATTAATTTTTTTAAAAGAGTTTTTACATTGGGGGAATTTTTTAAATAAATTATGCATTTTTAGGTTATAGGTAAAATATTCTATATGGAATAATCTGGAATTTTTAGAAAAATAATTTTTTCATTGAACTAAATAAATTGTGGCACATTAATAAAAAAAAATTCTTACATCAAGATTTAATTAAAATTTTAAAATACAAATTATATTAAAAATATCTGTATATTGCATAGGTTATAACTTAGTCACATATGATATATTAGAATGAGAAATAACTCAAAATTTCATTGTGATTATTGTTTTTTTTATAACATATTTACATGATAATTGAAAACGCTACTTTAACTTAAAATGAAAAAAAAAATAGATCTTTTTATTTTTTGATTATTTTTTCCCAACACTAGAATGAGTACCGATTAACATCCGTACGATTGAATCGTCGAAGAAATCAACTAAAAAAATTATTCAGTGAATCCGGCACGTGTCCCGTTCCCGGAAGCAATACTGTTCCAACGTTTTTTGAAAAGATGTGGCACGACTAGGGCTTTTTATTTTTTGATTATTTTTTCCCAACACTAGAATGAGAACCGATTAACATCCGTACGGTTGGATCGTCGAAGAAATTAATTGAAAAAATTATTCAGTGAATCTTACACATGTCCCGGTCCTAGAAGCAGTACTATTCCTACGTTTCTAGAAAGATAAGGCATAACAATACTTTTATATTTTTTGATTATTTTTTCCCAACACTAGAATGGGTATTGATTAACATCTGTACGGTTGGATCGTCAAAGAAATCAATTGAAAAAATTATTCAGTGAATCTGACACATGTCCCGTTCTCGGAAGCAGTACTATTCCAACGTTTCTGGAAAGATACGGCATAACCAGACTTTTATATTTTTTGATTATTTTTTCCCAACACTAGAATGAGCACCGATTAACATCTATACGGTTGGATCGTCTAAGAAATCAATTGAAAAAATTATTCAGTGAATCTGACACATGTCCCGTTCACGGAAGCAGAACTATTCCAACGTTTCTAGAAAGATGCGGCACAACCGGACCTTTTTATTTTTTGATTATTTTTTTCCAACACTATAATGAGTACCGATTAACATCCGTACGGTTGGATCGTTGAATAAATCAATTAAAAATTTATTCGGGTTTAGGGTTTAGGGTTAAAAATTAGAAAAATTAGCGGGGCCCACTTTTTTCTGCGGGGTCCGCCTTTTTTAATATTATTTTTAATTATTTTTTAAATAAACCGGGGGATCTTGACATCCATATGGTTGAATCATTGAAAAACGTTTTCAAAAAAAATTAAAACACCAATCCGGGACTAAACACTAGTTAGAAGTAATAGTCAAAATCACTAGTTGACTACTATAATCTCGAAACAAATATTTTTTTTTTAATATTTTTGGAATATCACTCAAATATATTAATATTGACATCCATACGGTTGGATCGTCAGTAAATAATTTTTAAAAAATTAAAATACAAATATGGGACTAAACACTTATTATAAGTACTAGTCAAATAACTAGTGACTATTATCATCTCAAACCAAATAAATTTATTTTTTTCTAATATTTTTGGAATATCGCTCAAACATATAAATCTTGATATCCACACGGTTAGATCTTTGGGAAATATTTTTAAACAAATCAAAACAACAATCCGAGACTAAACACTAGTTACAAGTAATAGTCAAATCACTAGTTGACTACTATAATCTCGAAACAAATAAATTTGTTTTTTTCTAATATTTTTGGAATATCACTCAAATATATAAATCTTGATATCCATACGGTTAGATCATCGAGAAATATTTTGTAAAAAATCAAAACACCAATCCGAGACTAAACATTAGTTAGAAGTAATAGTCAAATCACTAGTTGACTACTATAATCTCGAAACAAATAATTCTTTTTTTTAATATTTTTGGAATATCATTCAAATATATTAATCTTGACATCCATACGGTTGGATCGTCAGTAAATAATTTTTAAAAAATTAAAATACAAATATGGGACTAAACACTTATTATAAGTAATAGTCAAATAACTAGTGACTATTATCATCTCAAACCAAATAAAATTATTTTTTTTCTAATATTTTTGTAATATCGCTCAAACATATAAATCTTGATATCCACATGGATAGATCTTCGGGAAATATTTTTAAAAAAATCAAAACAACAATCCGAGACTAAACACTAATTACAAGTAATAGTCAAATCACTAGTTGACTACTATAATCTCGAAACAAATAATTTTTTTTTTCTTCTAATATTTTTGGAATATCACTCAAATATATAAATCTTGATATCCATACGGTTAGATCATCGAGAAATATTTTGTAAAAAATCAAAACACCAATCCGAGACTAAACATTAGTTAGAAGTAATAGTCAAATCACTAGTTGACTACTATAATCTCGAAACAAATAATTCTTTTTTTTTAATATTTTTGGAATATCACTCAAATATATTAATCTTGACATCCATACGGTTGGATCGTCAGTAAATAATTTTTAAAAAATTAAAATACAAATATGGGACTAAACACTTATTATAAGTAATAGTCAAATAACTAGTGACTATTATCATCTCAAACCAAATAAATTTATTTTTTTCTAATATTTTTGGAATATCGCTCAAACATATAAATCTTGATATCCACATGGTTAGATCTTCGGGAAATATTTTTAAAAAAATCAAAACAACAATCCGAGACTAAACACTAATTACAAGTAATAGTCAAATCACTAGTTGACTACTATAATATCGAAACAAATAAATTTGTTTTTTTCTAATATTTTTGGAATATCACTCAAATATATAAATCTTGATATCCATACGGTTAGATCATCGAGAAATATTTTGTAAAAAATCAAAACACCAATCCGAGACTAAACATTAGTTAGAAGTAGTAGTCAAATCACTAGTTGACTACTATAATCTCGAAACAAATAATTTTTTTTTAATATTTTTGGAATATCACTCAAATATATTAATCTTGACATCCATATGGTTGGATCGTCAGTAAATAATTTTTAAAAAATTAAAATACAAATATGGGACTAAACACTTATTATAAGTACTAGTCAAATAACCAGTGACTATTATCATCTCAAACCAAATAAATTTATTTTTTTTTAATATTTTTGGAATATCGCTCAAACATATAAATCTTGATATCCACACGGTTAGATCTTCGGGAAATATTTTTAAAAAAATCAAAACAACAATCCGAGACTAAACACTAGTTACAAGTAATAGTCAAATCACTAGTTGACTACTATAATCTCGAAACAAATAAATTCTAAGTTTTCTAATATTTTTGGAATATCACTCAAACATATATATCTTGACATCCATACGGTTGGATCGTCAGTAAATATTTTTTAAAAAAATCAAAATGCCAGTATGAGATTAAACACTAGTAAGAAGTACTAGTCAAATAACTAGTTACTATTATAATTTCAAACTAAATAAATTTATTTTTTTTCTAATATTTTTGGAATATCACTAAAAAATATAAATCTTGATATCCATACGGTTAAAAATCTTGACATCCATACGGCTGGATTGTCGAGAAATATATACAAAAAATTGGAACTTCAATCTTGGACTAAACACTAGATAGAATAATAATAATCAAATCACAAGTTGACTATTATAACCTATAACCTTAAACAGAATAAAGGTAATTTGTCTTGAATATTTCAAAAATATCACTCAAATATATGAATTAGTTGAATCGTCAAAAAAATTCAAAAAAAAAATTGAAACACGAAAAACACATGTGTTAACTTACGACGGAATCCGTCATAAGTTATTGGACTCCAAAAATTTGAATTTCCCGCCTATTTTTTGGGAAATTTTTTAATTTACCGCCAAATGTTTTTGGGAAAATTTTGAATTTACCACCCCAACAACTCTTTTATGACGGAAAAATCGTCGTAAATTTATTTAAAAATATTATTGCCTAGATTAACTTACGACAGAATTTTTTTTTCGTCATAATTGCCCAGATTAACTTACGACAGAAATGTTTTTCATTTGTAATTCTGTCATAAGTTCGACGCAGCCAAAAATTCCGTCGTAAATTTTTCGTCGTAAATGTTCAGATTAACGACGGATTTGTAATTCCGTCATAAGTTCGGCGCGCCCAACAATTCCGTCATAAGTTTTTCGTCGTAAATGGTCACATTTACGACATATTTGTAATTCCGTCATAAGTTTGGCGCGCCCAGCGGTTCCGTCATAAGTTTTCCGTCATAATTGGCCAGATTTGTTGTAGTGTACATACAATCACACATTCCAATCTACATACAATCATAGCATAATCCAACACCAAATTCAAATATGAAATTTTTAAGAAGCGATTATAAAATTGTCATAATTTTTCCATCGTAAATGATCAAATTTATTGTAGTGTAATATAAAAAAATTAGTAGCGAATGAGATATCATACGCACACCTTATAGATTGACGTACTGAAAGTAAAAAATGGTTAGTGGGCTTTCATGTTGGATGATGTTAAAAAAAATGAAACTCGTTTGTACATTTATATGTGGCATAAAATTGGCATGATCCTTCTGTTATTTTTTCTGATCGGTCATGATCCTTTCGTTTTATTAAGCAAGTAAAATGTTTTGCGTAATTTTTCTTTATCGATATAATATTTATTGAATTAAAAGACTCTAAGAGATGCACACCACACCTTTAAAGAAAATTCCCAATCAATAACAATAACAATGTATCAAACGAACTACTTCAACAACAATTAAGTGGGCGTTTGGGGTATCAAGTAAAAGTTGACTTATAACTTAAAATGAGTAAGTGCTTTATAAGTGATAAGTTGATGGATTGTTATAAGTGTTTGGGAGAACTTAAAAAAGTGAACTTATGTATTATAATGAGTAAGTGCTTTATAAGTGATAAGTTGATGCAAACTTATAAGTTACGTAAGTGTTTGGATAAATTTACTTATAAGTTAATAATTTTTTTATTAAATTAAATTGAAAAAATAATTAATTAATATAATGATCTCAATAAATACATTTTAGATTAAAAAACATTTAAAAGTATAAATATAAAAATATAAACTACTAAATTGAAAAAATAATTAATTAATATAATGATCTCGATAAATACATTTTAGATTAAAAAACATTTAAAAGTATAAATATAAAAATATAAACTACTAAATAGATAAAGAAATCATGAAAAATGAAATAAGTTGAGCAAAATGTTAGTATTTTGTAACATTCAACTTATCAATTTATAAGTTATAAGTTAGATTATAAGTTGGGTAGACAAACACCCCCCATAAGTCATAAGCTAAAAAAATAAGTTATAATTTATAAGTTAATGAAATAAGTTGAGTACACAAACACCCTCCATAAGTCAAAATTGATTTATAAGCCATAAGCTTATAAAATAAGCAGTTGCCAAACATGCCCTAAGTCCTAACTACTGTCTAATATGCATTTTTAATGAAGGTGCTTGCTTGATTAACTAATTCGACGACAATGCACGGCTACAAATTTGATGTGAAATGATATGGAAAATGAATGGACATACAAATGTGATGAGTTTTTTTCATCTATTTTTCATGTACAACTCCAACATCTCTCACCTTTTATGCTGCCATACAACTAATGAATTACAAATATAGATATAAATTAATCAAAACCCTAACTTTAAATTTGTGGTATCCATTATTTTGTTATGTCATTTTTATTGAGAAAACATAGTTGAGATATGAGAGGAAACTGAGTGCTAGTACTCTCATACTTAGGTTAATGCAAGCCCGCAGTGTCCTCTCCTCTCCTTTTCACCAAATTAATCTTGTAAGAAGCTTATTTTTGAAGCAGTTGAGGTTGCCGGCTAGTGGAGTGGAAGGCGATGTAGAAATTATATAAGTTCTAAAAATTAAGCGTGCAAAAATGATTGTATATTGGATTTTATGAATTTAAAGTATTGTGTTTCAATTAATTATTTTCTTAACTTTTGAACAATTTGTTTTTCCTAAATCATAAAGTTTGTGGTTAAATAAATAAAGAATAATTGATAAACATATCTTTTTGTATAATTAGAATTAAAAATACAAACAGAACATGTATACTGTTATAATGAGTACACTCTAAAGTTTGTATTATAAGAAGATTAAAAGTCAATTAACGATAATATTTAATATTCACATGGTTCAGTAGATTTATCAACAAAACTAGTGTACAGCGACCTGAGGCTAGGTTAGGGTTGACTCCAACCTAGATCATAAATTTTGGGGCCCATTTAACATTTAAGGTACAAATGAATTCAGTTCCGATAGAAAAATTGATAGCCCCTAAGTCAGCCTAATAACCTATATCAAAATGTAATGGATGGTCCGGATAATACAGATTATTTAGCCTTCACATATATAAAATAATCAAACATATAAAATTAGGTCTGCCTTGATTTCTAGGGTAAACATGGAGTATGGTACTCCCTCCGTGCCCAAAAAAATGAGCCACTTCTTTTTGCAGGCATTTAAATGTATTCGATTGCGGTACTTGTAAATAATTTTTTTTTTTGAATTTCTTGTTTTGTATAAAAATATTGGCTATAAATTTTTATACAAATCGAAAAAAATTTAAAAATATTGTTTACAAGTATTTCAATCGAACATATTTAAATGCGTGAAAAAATCCGACGATGATACAATTTGGGACGAAAGTAGTAATACTTTGAAAATTATTTGATTACCTAAGGACATGGAGAATTAGTTTTTCTTTGTATAATTTTTTTTGTGCTTTTATACCGAAGTGGAGAATATTTTGTCATTTTGTTATTTATATTTAACTTGAGTTTAGTTAAAATCATTAGTTATATTTTAGCATTGATAATTGAAAATGTTTTACTTATAGTTTAAATTATTTTGATTATTGATAAAATATTTGCTTATTGTACTAGTCTAAAATTGACTTATAATTTTGATTATATATTTTAAGCTAGTTTGCTGATTTTTAATTGTATTTAAAAAAAAACATTACGACTTATGACTACATTGTTCTAAAAATTCTTGATTTTTTTAAAAAAATCACGAAAAATCCTTATAATATTTATTGATTATCAAAAAAACTGCGATTAATATTCAATTAATCGTAAATCGGAACCAATTAGTTCCGATATTTTTGTTTCGACGACCATACTTATGTGTAGTTTGTAAAACCTACCATGATTGATGCCTAACTCAAAATTCTACAAATTTTCTACCTCTCACATATTTTCTAAGTTTTTAGATTTATTTAGTTAATGAATTATTGGTCAAAGAGCACTATTACAAATTTGACTTTCAGCGTTGGTCAATAATAGTCTTTAGCGTCGGTTTTTAGACATAGTATATGAAGGGGACGCTATAGGTATGGTTCTATTGTGTCGGTTGATTAGGCGACGCAAATCAGTTGCTAACAGCGTCGGTTTTCTGAAACACCGACGCTTATTGTCATACTATTGGCGTCAGTCTGTTAAAAAACTGATGCATAAAGACTGGTATAGGCGTCGCACTATTAAAGAACCATCGCTTAAAGATATTTTATAAGCGTCAGCGTTTTCAAAAACCAACGCATTAAGTCATGTCTTTGGCTTCAGTTTATCCAAAAACCGACGCATAAAATCATTTTTCCAAAAAAAAAACAGTTCATATTTTCTCATACTACCAACAATCATATTATATAAAATGACTAGTATTTCAAAAAAAATAAAATTTGCAACCGATGAAATCTTATTAACAAACAAATTATTATAATTATATAATACAAACAACTTTTATAACATTCTTGAAAATATCATTCTTATATATTCTTGAAAGCAATCCTAGTCTAATCCTTTACAGTTCTCTTCATATTCAATGTCGCAATGTGGCATCACCATTATCTCCATCACCGATAACACAACTGAGGTGATTGTCCATATATTTATATATCTCGCAAGCATAGAAACAAGATATAAACCCAACATTAACACCATACATATCCTGCAATCAAGGAAATCAAGGAAACAAGACACATATAAGACAATACATATAATTCACCGGTTCTAGTCATAAAATAAAAAATATGAGAAAATGACATATTTTACCACCTTTGTTACCACCTAGGAAACATTCCAAGCTAATAGGAAGCAGGAAAAAACAAGGGGGAACTCTATATGCTTATGTATTAGGTATTGGGTGCACGTAGATATATTCTAGTGGATTAATTTCAGTTGAGGACACTAATTCCCACAATAATATGAAATACCTGAAATTAGTAACACAAACAAACCGTATACCAGCATCAGCTGCGGCACTTCAGGCAACTGGAACAACATCTGAGACCTGTTTAAAAGAAGTAATTTTACTAAATATATATCTCAAAAGAGATGTTGAAAGTAAAGAATTAAGGAGTATCAAGTTCCCACTAAGTCTGCTTTTTATAGAGTGCAGCCAGTATGTAAACAGTCTGATTTTATTGTCCCTGTACAAATAATAGAAGTCAGAAACAGAGCAACATGGTTCAGTCATATCTAATGGAAGTACTAGGTAGTAACAATTGTGAAAAACTTGGAAATGAATGTACTAAAATCTTGTTAGCAATTCACCTGCTAACCAGCTTCAATGCTTTTAAGATCTCCATCAAAAGAACCTCCTAAAACCCATATCTGAGAAAGGCCAAATTCATTTGGTTGTTGAATTTTCGGTTACCAAACGTTCATAGTTTCCTTTTCTCCAAAATACTTGTCTTCGTCAACCTAAACAATTGCATGCTGAAATGAAGACAGCCACAAATATATCGATTTTTATTGTAAAACCAAAAAACTACTTTTCAACTTCTTTTATACTACTAATGTCAAATTATGGGGAAACCAACTTTTTCTTTCGGTTCAAACACAGAACTCAAAAGTGAAATAATATCACAATGATACTTGCCACCATAGTGAGTATTACCTGGTGCCCTTTTTAAGTAAGGAGGTCGGGTTGCGGTTTAGCTGAATTCAGGAAAAGAATGTTTATATTCTTTTAATCATAATTCTTGATAGAGCTAGCTCTAAGAACATCCTTTTCCTTTGTTGTATCAACTATCAAGGCGCTTATCGACAAACATAAAGCTTAAGTTCACAACCCTTATCAACTCTAACGATGGTTTACTAAAGGAAGTAGAAAAGTTATATGTTCAACACGGCCATCAGATTATGAAATATCACAGGATACATGGAACTTGATGTTGGGAATTTAATCCAAACTTGTCTCTGTCTAGTTGTTGCTTTTAGTTCGTGAATAATGCTTTCCTAGTCTTAAGTTTCTGGTGAACGTTGTGTCACAAACGTGGAGATAAAATAGGAGCACTAGCACTAGTATGTTAACGTTTGAGTTTGTTTAGGACTTTCAGTTTTTAGATCCTAGTTTGTAGGAACCATTTAATTGTTATCTTGAATTTCTATATATTGTAATCGTTCTGGCATTTTAATAAATCAAACAGTTCAACGATAACTTTGTTTCTCCAATTTTATACATACACCTATATTTATATTGTATACAGCAGGTTTGTGCCAATATTCTGGTATCAGAGTTTGGTCAGTTGATTGATGCCCAAATACGGGCCTAAGGTGCAAACAATGGAGACCGGTAAAAACAAAGATGGGACGATTAGCTTGAACTATCCTATGCTGACAAGAGCGAATTACATAGCATGGGCGATGAAGATGAAGGTGTATATGCAGGCTCACGGTGTTTGGGAAGCCGTATCACCCAAGGATCCAAAGACAACTGAAGTTGATGAAAAGATGGATAAAATAGCTCTGGCAGCAATATACCAGGGCATTCTAGAGGATGTGCTTCTTTCTCTTGCAGATAAGGGAACGACTAAGGAAGCATGGGAGACAATTAAGACACTGTGCCAAGGCGCAGAACGAGTCAAAGCTGCAAAGGTGCAGACCCTCAAGGCGGAATTTGAGTCTATGGTGATGAAGGACACAGACTCGGTAGATGACTTCTCTATGAGATTAACTAGCCTGGTCACCAATATACGTGCACTGGGAGAGGAGTTGGCTGAGAGCTACGTGGTAAAAAAATGTTACGCGCGGTTCCTCCTAAGTTTTTACAAATTGCATCGACTATAAAGCAATTTGGTGATTTGAAGTCGATGACCCTGGAAGAAATAGTGGGTTCCTTAATGGCTCATGAAGAAAGAATTAAGGGACAAGCTGAAGCTGGGGGAGGAAGATTATTACTCACTAGAGAGGAATGGATTGAACGTGAAAAGGAAGATGAAAGTAAACTTTTGCTGACAAAGGAGGAATGGATGAGGCGATCAAACAAAAACAGCAATGAGACGTCGCATAAAAATAGAGGAAAGGAGTTCAGTCGAGACACACGTGACAAAAGTAGAGTCCGTTGTTTCAACTGCAGTGCCTACGGATATTATGCAGCAGAATGTAAGAAACTAAGACGTGGCAAAGAAATCGGGGAGGAAGCAAACATGGTGCAGATTCCCGATGATGAACCCGCTTTACTCATGGTTGAGAGCTCGAATACAAAAGGTAACTTACTAATACTGAATGAAGAACATATCTCACCTAAGCTGAGTCAAGGAGAGGATGTAAAGGAGATGGAATCAAATCTGTGGTACTTGGACAATGGGGCCAGTAACCACATGACTGGACAACTTAATAAGTTCCACGAGATTGACACAAAGGTGACAGGGCAGGTTAAATTTGGTGATGGATCGATGGTCAAAATCAAGGGCAAAGGATCGATAATCCTAAAGTGCAAAAATGGAGAAAGCGTGACTCTAAATGAGGTATACTATATACCTTCTCTTCGTAGTAATATTATTAGCCTTAGACAACTTTTAGAAAATGGTTATAGAACAACCCTCAAAGGTGAACATCTTTGGGTTCATGAGAGTAAAGGTGATCTGTTGATGAAAGTGAATCGCTCTTCGAATCGCCTGTATAAAATCATTATTTGCAGTGGCGAGTCTGAATGCTTAATGGCAAGATGTGAAAATGAAAATTGGTTTTGGCACTCTCGCCTAGGTCATGTCAACTTCAAGGCTTTGAAACTCATGTCTGCTACAAATATGGTGTACAGAATGCCTAAAATCAATCAGCAAAATGAAGTATGCAACGGATGTTTGATGTCGAAACAAGTCAAAAAACCATTTCCTCAAAGCTCGAACTTCACAGCCAAGAAGGCCTTTGAATTAGTTCATGGAGACTTGTGTGGGCCTATTACGCCAAACACCCCTGGAGGTAACAAATATATTTTTGTTTTGATTGATGACTATAGCCGTGTAATGTGGACATATCTCTTGAAAAACAAGAGTGACACGTTTGATGCGTTTAAGCGTTTTCGTGCTCTAGTTGAAAAGGGACCAGAGAAGAAAATCATTACTTTCAGGACAGACAACGGGGGAGAGTTCACATCGAAGGAATTTACTCAGTATTGTGAAGAAGCTGGTATTATCAGACATTTCTCCGTTCCCTACTCGCCACAGCAGAATGGCATGGTCAAAAGACGCAACAGAACCCTCATTGAAATGGCACGAAGCTTACTAAAGGAGACGAAGATGCCAAATTACTTCTGGGGAGAAGCTGTTCGACATGCCACATACCTCATCAATAGGCTTCCTACTCGAGCTGTAACTGGAGTTACTCCCTATGAAGCTTGGTCGAATAAAAAACCACATGTGGAACATATCAGAATTTTCGGATGCATAGCACACATGAAAGTGCCCAATGCAAACTTAAAAAAACTAGATGATAGAAGCAAAACTGTGGTCTATCTCGGTAAGGAGGCAGGCACTAAGGCGTTCAGATTGTATGATCCTGAATCAAATTCTATCTGTGTGAGTCGAGACATCGTATTTGAAGAAGGGAAAGCTTGGGACTGGTCTAAAAAATCTGAGGTATTAACTAAACGCTTGGAATCATTTACTGTAGCTACCAATGTAATTCACACTGCAGGAGAAAGTGATCAGGATGGTGTAGCAATTACTAATTATGTGTCAAGCTTGTCGACCTCAAATTACAACCTTAATGAATCTACTGCCAGTAGCACACAAAGTCCAGGCGAGTTCAGCCCTATGTCTGAAAGAGAAATATCAGCAAGAGGCACACCAGAGTCCACCAGGTCTGTCTCGACCTCAGAATCAGATGATAGGCCTCGACGTTACAGGCCATTGAGCGAGATTCTTAATGAAACTGAGCCAGTTGAACTTGAAGATGAAGAACTGTACTTAATGGGGATAGATGAGCCATCGAATTACACTCAAGCAGTGAAGGGGAACGAATGGAAGAAAGCCATGGAAATAGAAATGGATGCTGTTGAAAGAAACAGAACCTGGGAATTAACAGAACTTCCTCAAGGACGTAAAGCCATTGATCTAAATTGGATTTACAAGATCAAACGGGATGCAAACGGAAACATTGTCAAGCACAAGGCGAGAATTGTAGCAAGGGGATTTGTGCAAAAATAATGGATAGATTTTGATGAAGTTTTCGCCCCAGTCACTCGGATTGAAACAATTCGTTTGTTGCTTGCCCTTGTCGCAAAAGAAAACTGGAAGGTCCACCACCTCGATGTCAAAACAGCGTTTTTGAATGGGGAGATCAAAGAAGAAGTCTATGTGAGGCAACCTGAAGGATTTGTGAAGCAAGGAAAAGAACATTTCGTTTACAGGCTCATAAAAGCATTATACGGCCTTCGTCAAGCTCCAAGGGCCTGGTACTCGAAATGGAACAACTATTTGGAGGAACTGGGATTTACTAGATGCGCGTATGATCAGGCAGTATACACAAGAAATATGGGAAAGGGAGTTCTGATAATTGGTGTTTACGTCGATGATATCCTTGTAACTGGAGCAAGCTCAGCGACTATCAAAGAATTTAAGAAGAAAATGGCAAGTAAGTTTGATATGAGTGATTTGGGTAAACTAACTTATTATCTTGGTATTGAAGTTGATCAGGGAAATGGATATATTCAGTTGAAGCAAAAGGGTTACGCAAAGAAGATTCTTAGCAAAGCCGGTATGCTACATTGTAACTCGACTAAAGTTCCAATGCATCCCAAGGACATTATCAACAAGGACGAAGGTGGAACATAAGTTAAGCCCACAGAATTTAAGAGTATAGTCGTAGGT
Source organism: Heracleum sosnowskyi (assembly GCA_030848705.1). Taxonomy (NCBI): domain Eukaryota; kingdom Viridiplantae; phylum Streptophyta; class Magnoliopsida; order Apiales; family Apiaceae; genus Heracleum; species Heracleum sosnowskyi. The sequence continues at coordinate 128,351,317 of CM061240.1, forward strand.
CTGAGATATCTTGTCCACACTAGACCGGACATACCTTACTCTGTGGGTATTGTAAGTAGGTTTATGGAAAGACCAACACTACTACATCAAGCTGCAGCAAAACGTATACTGAGGTATGTGCAGGGGACTCTTGACTTCGGTTTAATTTATTCAAGGGATAGTGACAACAAAGTGTTGATTGGGTAATCTGATAGCGATTTGGCTGGCAACGTAGAGGATAGGAAGAGTACGGGAGGCATGGTCTGCTACCTTAATAAAAGTCTGATAACCTGGACATCACAAAAACAAAAATGTGTTGCTCTTTCTTCTTGCGAGGCCGAGTTCATGGCAGCTACTGCGGCGACCTGTCAAGCTATTTGGTTGAGAAAACTACTGTCACAGATCACTGATTATAAAATTGGGCATGCTACACTTTTCATTGATAATAAGTCCACGATTGATTTGGCCAAAAATCCAGTTTTTCATGGCAGGAGCAAACACATAGACGTACGGTACAATTTTATACGCGAATGTGTTGAGAACGGAGAGATAGTTGTGAAACATGTTTCTTCTGAAGAGCAGTGTGCTGACTCCCTCACCAAGGCTCTTACGTCTGTTAAGTTTGAAGTCATGAGGGACTTACTTGGAGTAAAGAAGTGCATCAGGACAAGTTCAGATTAAGGGGGAGTTTGTTGGGATTTTAATCCAAACTTGTCTCTGTCTAGTTGTTGCTTTTAGTTCGTGAATAATTCTTTCCTAGTCTTCAGTTTCTGGTGAACGTTGTGTCACAAACGTGGAGATAAAATAGGAGCACTAGCACTAGTATGTTAACGTTTGAGTTTGTTTAGGACTTTCAGTGTTTAGATCCTAGTTTGTAGGAACCATTTAATTGTTATCTTGTTTCTATATATTGTAATCGTTTTGACATTTTAATAAATCAAGCAGTTCAGCGATAACTTTGTTTCTCCAGTTTTATACAAACACCTATATTTATATTGTATACAGCAGGTTTGTGCCAATACTTACAACAAAAATTCTGCTCATTTACTTAAAATATCTTGTTGTTTACAGCAATTTAATAATCTTTGTACTAATGTAAATTAAATGAGTTTTATTTTAACAAATCCAGAGGAAGTACAAAGATTAATTGGGCCAATGACTAGTGTTGTCTTTACGCAAGGCCTTTTTCTTAAATCAATGACCACTGACAAATCACAAATGTTCCTCTGTAATAGGAAAGGCCAAGTTTATAAAATTAAGTTAATTTCAACTTTGATATAACACAAACATACATACATACCACCAGCCAACAAACATAAACCCACACATATCCGACAAAGAAAACAAACAACATAGAAAAGATATAATAACACGGGCTTACATACATACCAGCAAAGAAACCCTTGTTTCTCTTTATACCAAGAACCCAGTGATGCCCAATCGAACCCAGAAAATTTAAATCACTTCAATGGAGAAAACTGTCCTGGATAAATTGAGTAAGCAGCGTGGTGGAGAAACTGGGAGTGGAGAGACTGAGAATATTGAGTTAAGAAAGTGAAAGAGAGGGGAGAAAATGAGACTAAACCTTTTGATTAGTAAGAGCAGCGAGGAGTACCAATTAGCGGTGCAATTGGGGAATTGAGACTTGTCCATGGGGAAGTGGAAGCGCGGGTTGAATAGGAAGACCTGTATAACCGTCACATTAGCTAAATTAGAGAGATTAAGAATTAAAATATATTTTTATTTTGTAAAAACTTTTATTTAAAAATATAATATTACATAATATTTCAAAAAAAATTAAAAATTTAAATATATCCAAATGTAATTTGTTATAATATAATATAAATTATGAACAAGTTCGGATATAATTTTATCATAAATAATGGCTCAAGATATATTATAGTAAAACCTCAATAAATGAATATTTGATAAATTAATAACTTCGATTAAATAATAATTTTTTTCGGTCCAAACTTTGGCCAATGGGATAAATTAAAAATATCGCTAAATGCATAAGATAATAATTTTTACAAAAGTTCTTAAAATCCCATTGAAAATATAAAATAATAATTTATTAAATATAATAATTTTTTTACATTGAACATAATACTTGAATACTTTTTAGATAATTTTTCTAAAATATATCTTAATAGTTGACTGCTTCCTCTTTTTATAAGAATAAAATATAATTATCTCTAATTTGTTTAATGGAATAAAACATACATTATGTATTCTTCAAACTAATTCTGACATTGTATGTGTTGTAATTTGCAAACATTCATTTTTTTTGTTACATGAACCAATTAATTAAATATTTTGTGGTACATGAATCTATTAATTTTGACACATGTATTAATATATATATATATATATATATATATATATATATATATATATATATATATAAATTATTATTGTTGCTTGTAGATTGGATAAAAATATATTTGATGTGAAGTATTGTGTAAATTAATAAATACTAATTTATTGATAAAATAATAAAATATTTATTAATTGATAAATTAATAACATCACTAAAAAAATAAAAAAATTCGAACCCAGGATTATTAATTTTTATTATTTTGTGTACTGGAAATATTAAGATATTATTATATAAAAAATTATTTTGTTGGTAAACTTTTATTTGAATAATATTATTCATTTTAACATTTTTATTAAACACGAATCTTATTTTTAAATTAATATAATATTAAATATGACATGCATGAGAGATGAGTTATAAAATTTTTGTTAAAAGCATTCTTTTTGTGAGACTATAAGAGCAACTTTTTCGGCCAAAAGTGATTTTCATTTCTTTTTTACTTTTTAGCAAAAAGTTGTTATTGATTTTATTAAGATTACCATCTTAATATTCTCCTAAAAAACCTATTAGAAATTATTTTCTCATATTTTAAAAAAAACTCACGTTTAATTTAGTTATATGTTACACACACAGATATATATATATATATATATATATATATATATATATATATATATATATATATATATATATATATATATATATATATATGTGTGTTAAAAATCATTTTTTAAGGTTTGCCTTCTAATTTATACAGAAGATAATACTTACAGAAAATTTAAGTTTCTATAAAATAAAATATAAAATCTTATTTTCTTTGCATTTATTTTCTTGAGTACCTATATTTTATTCAATAAATATTAAAAAAATTTAAAATATTCAAATTAAATTTTATGATAGTATAAAATTGATAATATAATATATAATACAAAAAATATAATAAATATAATATAATACAAAAATACTGAAAAAATCATCTTACTAAAAAAATTGGGAAAAAAAATTATAACATGCAAATTCAATGTACTAGCCAATATACATGGCATAAATTGGCTCTTTGAAGAAATAATGAAATAGGTGTCTTCAAAATATCGCATGATATTTAGTAGATATAATATTTAGTCCAAATCCCACCACTAAAGCAAGCTTAGCATAGTTGGTTTAGCCAGGCGAATATAAGTCCATGTTGGCAAAGGTCTGGGTTAGCTTACAGCGTCAGCAAAAGCTTATTGATGCATAAAGCACAACCTACAGCGTCGGTTCTTCTATAACGACGCTTATAAGCACATTTTAAAGCATCGGTTCTCAAACAACCGACACTATAAGTCCTTATAGGTGTCGGCATTCAGAGAACCGACGCATAAAAGAGTTATAAGCGTCGGTTAAATTGGAAAACCGACGCTAAAGATCTGGCAGAAACTCCTATAGCGTCGGTTAATCCTACAACCGACGCCTATAATATTCAAAAGCGACGGTTCTCTCGATAACCGATGCTAAAAATGTGACGCTAAAAAGCATTTCTGTACTAGTGGATCAAAGAAGTTTTAATTTGTTAACTAAATACAAGTAGGAAAGGGTATATATACACACTTATCCAACAATTAAGTAGCATTAGAGCTGCTGTATTGACTTGAACTATGTTTTTCCTACACGATTACAGAGAAGCTGGCGATTTTCTTTTACTTCAGCCCAGGTGAATCTCTGAAGTTTTACTCTTAAGGAAGACATTTTGGTGATTTTTTTTATTGCATATTAAAACAGTGTTACGAGTCTAACGAGAAAAGCCTTTTTTTTTTTTGAAATTATGAGAAAAACTTAATGATATCAATTATATAGTTGTCATTCATTGACATAAGAGAGGGAACTGAAATTCGTTTCTATTTAGTCCATAGAATTAAATTGGTTTGCACTTGCTAGTAAATGGCTACAACATTTCCAATATTTCATGTTACTGGGTTACTGGTCATAAGATTTAAATAGTTCGCCGTGAAAAGTCTAAATAAATTATTATCTTAATTCTTACGTCTTTACTTTGTGTCGGGCACATGAATAAAAGTTAAACTAAACATTTTAAGATGATATTTTGTTATTTAAATTAACTTATGATTAAGTTGTTATTTGACAGGAGCTGTTTCTTTATATTTAATTTATCCTTTCACGCCCCGAACTACTACAATTCGTACGTGATCCTGTCGACTTTTTTTAAACAAAGTGGGGGCTAATTTGGGGCCAAATAAAAAATGAGGCTAATTTTATAACATGGGATTTTGTGTGAAGAAATAAAAATGGCTTCTTCTTTTTTCAAACACCTTGCAGCTCTTTTGCCAGCTTCACCTTTAGTATCAGATTTTGTGGAACATAAAGATTATCTCTAATGTTAAGGACATTGTTTATTTATATTTGGAAAAATGTAGGTGATTTAACCATTTTAAAGGTGTGCTCAAAGTTGACCATTTATGGTGAACATTTTAGTCTTAGAGTAAATAACATTTTGTGTATCTAAATTATACAAATTTTGCATTTTGTGTACTTAAATTATCAATTGCGCACTTTGTGTACTTCAAGTATGCAAAAACAAACAATTTATGTACATATGTTGTTTATTTATTCAAATGATACATTTTGTGTATCTTAACTATTAAAATTGAGCAATTTGTGTACTTGAAGTTTACTAATATAATCGATAACACATTTTTTTTATATATTTAATTATATGTATATTAATGGAATATCAAAATATAAATACTAAAAAATAATATGAAGTAAAAATATAACATAACTTGATATAATAGAAGTAAATAATAATAACTAAAATATTTACTATTTTGACTTATTAAATACATTCAAAAAAATTATATACACAATTTTTATGAAATTTTATTATTATTTTGTGTAATTATATTAAATAATGTTTTAAATTTAATTACAATTAAATTAAATAAAGAATTTTATAGTATTTATCCTTAATTTTTTTAATCATACTTTATATGTTAATATAATTTTTTTTGAATAATAACTTTCTAAAAAATAAATTTTTATATATACATGCAAAGTTGAGCTATACAAAGTGCACATATAAAATTTAGGTACACGAATTGATAAATTTTATAAAGTTCAGGTACACATATTATAAGTACACAAATTGTAAATTGTACATACTTGAGGTACACAAAATGCATTTAACTCTTAGTCTTAGAGCAACTCCAACCGGACAATAAATCACTACAATAACACTAAAATAGTGACCCAAGGTCACCAAATGAGTTTTTGTAAATTTTAATTGTTTTTGTAAATTTTGTAAATTGTATCAATTGTTTTTGTAAATTTTAACTTAAGATTTTATCAATTGAAACTTTTTTCTTCTTAACTCTTGTTAATTCTAAAATATTTTTTTGTATCTTTTTATTCTAATCTTTTAAATTTTATTTTTAAATTTTTTTTACTTTAAACTTTCACAATTTTTTTTTAAAATCATGAATTATAAACAACACACTAGATTTAATTATAAAAATAAAATCATAAATTCACAAAGATAAATAAGAAGTTATTTATAATATAAAAAATGACAAAGTTAGAATATTCTATATTATAGGTGAAAGATTTTTTTAGACCATCTCCAACCAAGAACATCAAAATAGTGTCACTATAACACTATTTTGGTGTCAAAAATATATCATCCATAAAATGAACTCCAACCAAGGACACTGTACTTGTCACTAAAAAGAATCTTTCACCTATAAAATAGAATATTCTAACTTTGTTCATTTTTTATATTATAAATAACTTCTTATTTATCATTATGAAATTATGATTTTATTTTTATAATTAAGTCTAGTGTGTTGTTTATAATTCATGATTTAAAAAAAAATTGTGAAAGTTTAAAGTAAAATAAAATTTAAAATAAAATTTAAAAGATTAAAATAAAAAAATATAAAAAAATATTTTAGAATTAACAAGAGTTAAGAAAAAAAAGAAGTTTCAATTGATAAAATCTTAAGTTAAAATTTACAAAAATAATTAACTTTTAGTAGGATATAGATGGAAGAAATTTGTTTTGTTAACAATCATATGGTATTGTTGGAATTTTGAAAGTCACCAAATTTGGTGTCAAAGGATCACCAAATGTACTTTTGTCACCAAATTTGGTGACCCAAAACTCATTTTAGTGTTCAGTTGGAGTTGCTCTTAGTGACAAATATAATGTTCCTTGATTGGAGTTTATTTTATGAATAGTGTTTTTTTGATACCAAAATAGTGTTATAGTGACACTATTTTGATGTCATTGATTGGAGATGGTCTTATAACATACATCCACTACCAGTGGAACTTGTTTTTGACATCGGTATTTAAATTATTTAGTGGATAGTTCGCTGTTTCAGTTTTATATGCACAAAATATCACGTTCCATGCCCAAGTCACAGAGTCACAGACTCACAGGTTTGCTGGTATTTAAGAATGCGTTGTCTGGTGGGTATGAACCGAAAGTCGGTTCTTACTCAAATGCCCGTACCTGCTCGTCTTTTCTTTTCCATGCACTGTTCAGCGGCGCCCCTTGTTTATAACTGTACCTGCACGGCTGCACGTTACAGATTTCAACCTCTACGCTAGGTGGATATCACAAAAAAATTGACTTATATAGCTTAAAATGAGTAAGTGTTATATAAGTGATAAGTTGATGAATTCTTATTATAAGTTATACGGGTGTTTGGATAAATTTATTTATAAGTTAGTGAAGAATTTGCTAAATTAAATTTGAAAAAATAATTTTTAAATACAATGATTTCAACACTTGTATTTTAAATTAAAAAAATATTTAAAAACATAAATGTAAAAATATAAAATATTAGAAAAATAAAGAAATCAAAGAATAAGTTGATAAGTTAAGTAAAATGCCAGTTAAATCTAACATTCAACTTCTCAATTTATAAATTATAAGTTATCAAATAAGTTGAGTACACAAACATCTCTCATAAACTCTTATCAACTTATAATGTATAAGTTGTTATGGCCAAACAGGGCCTATAATATTGCTAGTCAAGTTGAAGATCAAGTGTGTTTTACAGACTAAGGCCACCTTTGGTATCAATAACAGTTTTTTTTTTTTTAAAATAGCTAAAAAGTGTTTGATAAAATTTAAAAACTGTTTTTCTGAAAAGCGTTTTTGACTGAAAAACTGCTTTTAGAGAAAACAGGTCCCCATATTTTTGAAAAAAGCTGTTTTTCAGCTTTTGGGGAAGCTATCGGTTTCAACATCAAACCTCACCAAAAACATTAATTTTTTATATTATACCCCAAAAAATGAACATTTCAAAAATATTACCAAATACTTATATGATTTTCACAACAGCATTTATTTTAACAACACTTGTTTCAACAACAACAATTTTTAACAGCAATTCCAAACAGAGCCTAAAGTAAGCTAAAATATACTTTTTCTATGTAGTTGATTACTTGATTTATTACAAAATTTTAAGTAAGATTTGGAACAAACAATTATCTTGATCCTTGTTATTGTTAAAACATAAAGATATCATAGGCACACCACATGTAGAGATTGGCATACTGAAAGTAAAAAAGTGTTAAATTATATTTAGCAAAAATATAAAGAATTGTAACTATTAAAAAATTTGAACTTTTAATGATATAACTGCTCACAAGATTTGATAAATTTTCCTTGAAAAGTGAAAATAAGTTACTATAGTACGTCTTTACTCTGAGCACTTCTACTTAAATTGAAATAAACGGTCTCAAAGGAGATTTATGACTCGTGCATACGGTCTCAAATTTAATCATACAGTCAGAAACTTTCTGTGTTCTACTGAATGATTTGATTATAATATTTTGAGAGATAATTTATGTTTATTCCGACATTTTTTACAAGAATGTAAATGCAAATATAATGATTATTATTTTCATATAATCCAGCGTGTAAATACAAATATAATTAATGTAAATACAAAATGATGATAACTTTTCATGTACAACTCAATCGCGCTTTTATGGAAGGAGTCATGACTACTAATATGTGTTATTTAAAATCGATTTGAGTAAATTTAAAATTATTGTTTATAATTTAAAATTGATCATTGTTTGATAACTAAAAAATGAAAATTATTTGTTTAATAGATTTTGTATTACGACTAACTTATGAGTTATTAAAAATTTTAAAATAAAAATAAATTTGTTAAATAGTATATTTGAATGATAATATTAATTTTTACTAAATAAAATCACAAAAAAATTAAGTTATTTGAAAAAATATCTCATACCAACTTTTGACTTTAAACTATTTTTTTTTAATTTTAAATCATTTTATAACTTATTACACAAAGAGATATTTTTGAACTTAAAATAAAAAAAAACACTTCAAGCTCCGGCTTAAAGTGAGAGTTAACCGCCTCTTAATCACATTTTCTAAAACAAAATTTGAGATATCGGAGAAAACTACTACCCCAAAATAAATATATTTCAGAAGACAAAAATATTGCATATCTTTTGATAATATTATCGATATACATAACTTAAATGAATATTTAATCAATTAATTTATTGAAAATAATAACATTTGGTTTAATTATTTCACTAATTATTGGTAGTTATATGACTCATTTAATGACATCTAAATACGGTTTTTAATTATTTAGCTACAAAAAAATAAGTTAAAATATGTATTTGTTTTGTTTAAAATCAATTTATCTCAAGATATCCATTAACAATCACAGGATTAAAAACATTATCCTATCACAAAACTGCGTTGGCTTGATCTCTATATATAAACAGGGTACGCAGACATCTTGAAATAGATCTGACACATCTAACAAATCGAGACACCTTTCAAATCCAGCCTCAAACATACAAAAACCCAAAATCCTCATTATCACAATTTCGTTATTCCAGCAATTCCCGAAATTTTTTATCACCAAATTCCTCCGTTAACAGTTGTGTTTGGTTGGGGTAATTGGAATGAAATGAGATTTAGAGTATAAAATAGATAAATATTCACAACTTTCGTGCTTTAGCTCATTTCATTCTTAACCACCTACATTATAATTTGAATACCACATTTTGAGATGGAATGCTTCATTCCTCAACTTATCCATTTTCTTCAAATCTTTATCATAACAATTTTGCACTATCTTTTTTTTTTTCAAATCTTCCCTCCAATTCCCATTATTTTTCTTTAATTTCATCAATTATATTTTATTTCATTCCATTCCATTCACCCCAACCAAATACAATATTATTATTTTAAAACTAGGTGATATGGACAGAAAAGTAATTATAGAAATATAATTGACAAGTCAATGGAAAGGCCGATATTTAAGGACCGACACCCTAATTATTCATTAATTTCGTAATTAATGAATAGGGAAAATATATAGCTCATGAAAAGAGTCCAAATTATGTCAAATTGGTCAAAGAAGGATCCAGAATCCCAATTAAAGGCAATTAATGAGTCATGGCCTTTATCAACAAGGAAACGAATTCTCCAGCAAGAAATACAATGTTTATCCAATATCAAAAAGAAGACTTATTCGCTAAGTCTCCTAAACATACCATAAATACTAGGCTCCAGACGCCTATATAAGTTCCCTGATCCTACAATCAGAACTACGTCTTTGGCTTGATTCTCAATAACTATTTGAGATACGTAGGCATCTTGTGAGGACCGATTTAGTCCGGAAACACGAGTGCAGTCATTAAAGCTCGAAGCTCATTAATCCTAGCAATTAATATACAAGTACGTTTTTTTAATCCACAACATTTGGCGCCGTCTGTGGGAAGACAACATCAACCATGGCAAACACACGAAGAACAGCTCGGGATAATCAAACTCCTGAGGATCGTCTTATCACCTCTGAGGCTGATCAGCCACCGCCGACTACTGGCACTCAAGGGGCGAATATCCCCACCAACACTCAAGGACCGGAAATCCCGATTTCGGTTGAAGGGCCGAATCCCCTGTAGATGGTCATTCATGGATCTAATCCACAAGAGACCGTTCACCAGCAACCAATCACGACTTCTCCACTCATCATGAATGCACCGAGAAGCCTTCAACTCCATACTATTGATCTCCCTCAATACGCGAATCAGATTTTGGGGATGCCAAGCTATGACATGCCCCCTCGACCCATGGCGGGCGGTAGTGGAACTAATCCAATCTACCATGAGACATATGTGCCCCCTTATATTTAAGGTCCGGGACCCCAAAATCAACAAACTCGCCAGACCCCTTTCGTTCAAGATTACTCGGGCCCATACACCGAGGATGAGGGTTATACAACTGGGGAGGATGTCGCCCCAAGAAGGAGACGTTCTTCCCATACAAATCGGGAGCAACCCCAAACTACTAGGGAGAAACTTGCAGCCCATGAGGCAGAGACTGCAAGGCTCAAAAAACTCCTTGCTGAGGAAGAGGCCGCTCAATCTCGAGGCCGAACAACTGAAGGGATCCCAATAATCAACTTGGATCCACCGACAAGAAGAACCAAGAGGGCCGAAGCCCCAAGGGGTGATCCTAGTATTCTTTTGCCCCTAGGAGATCCTGATGATCCTACACCACCGTTTACTCAAGACATCATGAAAACGGCTATATCCAGAAAATTCAAGATGCCTTCGATCAAAGCCTATGATGGAACGGGAGATCCCGCAAATCATGTAAGGACTTTCTCCAATGCACTGCTGTTGCAGCCAACCAATGATGCGATTAAGTGTAGGGCGTTTCCACAAACCTTGGCAGGCATGGCCCAACGTTGGTATAGTCGTCTTCCTCCCAACTCAATTGGGTCTTTCAAAGAACTAAGCAAAGCTTTTATCAATCAGTTCATTAGTGGAAGGGTACATGAGAAAAGCTCTGCATCGTGTTGAGTATACAACAACGAAAGAAAAACCCAAAGCGAATAAACAAGAACAAGAAAATAAACGACAATCACACAAGACAAAGATTTACGTGGTTCGGAAATTCCTACTCCACAAGCCGCACTAATGTTGTATTGATCTCTCACAACTATGTTGCTCTGTTGTGTTCTGATGTGTTGGTGTTTTACAATTACATGAGACTATTTATAAGAGAAAAAACTGGGCCTAAAACTAATCAGAGTCTAATTCTGAAATTCTGAAATTACTAACTTTAATTAGAATTCAGATCTGGAAATTCTAACTCAAATCAGAAACCAATTCTGAAACCTGTTAGACTCCACAAACCCAACAATCTCCCACTTGGAGTCTGACCACATCTTCTCTTCACTCTTGTAAATCTAGTAACACCCAATACTTCGATCAATAACTCTAACTAGTGCAGCGCCTTCTCATCAATCAATTCTGAAGGCCAGTTGAAGCTATGCAAAGCTTCAACTTTTCATTGGTAACCACCTTAGTCAACATATCTGCAGGATTCTTTGAACCAAGGATTTTCTTCAAGGACAAAGTACCATTGCTAATCAACTCCCTCGTAAAGTGATATCTCGGCTGAATATGCTTCGTCCTAGCATGAAACACAGGATTCTTCGCAAGATGAATGGCACTCTGACTGTCGCTATACAAAGCACTGTCCGCATGTTTCTTGCTCAACTCTTCAAGAAAATTCTTCAACCAAATCATCTCCTTGCCAGCTTCAGAGATAGCCATATATTCTGCTTCTGTGGTTGAAAGAGCAACACTCTTTTGAAGTCGAGACATCCAACTAACTGATGTGCCACCCAAAGTGAAAATATATCCCGTAGTACTTTTTCTTGTATCCAAGCATCCGCCCAAATCTGCATCAGAGAACCCTTCCAAGATAACATCTTTCTTACTGAAACATAATGCAAACTTGGATGTGCCTTTCAAGTAGCGTAACAACCACTTGACTGCTTCCCAATGCTCTTTTCCTGGATTAGACATGAACCTACTAACAACTCCCACTGCATGAGCAATGTCTGGCCTTGTACACACCATAGCATACATCAAACTACCAACTGCAGATGCATACAGAACTTTAGCCATATCTTTCTTGCCTTCATCCGTTTTAGGTGACTGCTTCTTCGTGAGATTAAAGTGAGTTGCCAACGGTGTACTTCTGGTCTTCGCATCTTGGACACTGAATTTCTGCAATAATTTCTCAATATACTTCTCTTGAGATAATTTCAAAGTACCTTCAGATCTATCCCTTATGATGCTCATACCAAGTATCTGTTTTGCTGCACCCATATCCTTCATCTCAAACTCTTCAGACATCTGTCTCTTTAGCCTGTTGATTTCCCTCATGTTTGATCCTGCTATCAACATGTCATCAACATACAACAACAATATGAGATAAGATGAATCAAATTGTTTAAAGTAACAACAATCATCCATAGCACTTCTCGTGTACCCATTCTTCATCATAAAGCTGTCAAACTTCAAGTACCATTGTCTTGGTGCTTGCTTCAAACCATACAAGCTTTTTATAAGCTTGCAAACCAAGTTTTCTTTCCCAGCTACCTGAAATCCCTCTGGCTGAACCATGTAGATGTCTTCCTCAAGATCACCATGTAAGAATGCGGTCTTAACATCTAGTTGCTCTAGATGTAACTCCTCTGCAGCCACAATACTTAGCACAAGTCTAACTGTAGTCATCTTAACAACCGGAGAAAATATATCAATATAGTCAATTCCCTTTTTCTGTTGATATCCCTTGGCTACTAACCTTGCCTTGTACCTTTTGCTGCCATCTGGTTCTTCTTTGATCCTGAACACCCACTTATTTTGTAAAGCCTTCTTTCCTGCTGGTAATTCTGTTAAAGACCAAGTCTCATTCTTCTTAAGAGAATTCATCTCTTCTTCCATGGCTGATTTCCACTTAACTGAATCATCCACTTGAACTGCCTCTGAATAACACTGAGGCTCTCCGTCCTCGGTCAATAACATGTAATATGCTGAAGGAGAAAATCTTTGTGGCGGCCTCACAGTTCTGCTAGATCTTCTTACCTCAGCCTGTGGAGTAACTGAACCTGTCTCATCAGCATTCCCAGAACTCCCACTATTTCCTGCAAGATCTTCTTCAGTAATATCTTCAAGCACTGCTTTCTCTTTTTCAGATTGTTCCTTTGTAAACTCAGAATCAACTGCAAGCTTATCCTTGTACACCGCATTTTCATTAAAAGTAACATCTCTACTTCTAACGACCTTCTTCGTCAGTTCATCCCAGAAACGGTAACCCATATCATCTGAGCCATAACCAATGAAGACACACTTCTTTGCTTTCGGATCAAGCTTGTCTCTGTCTGAATCTTTAACACGCACATAAGAAACACAACCAAAAACTCGCAAGTGTGAAAGATTTACCTCTTTTTTCTGCCACTCTTCTTCAGGAATCTTGAACCCCAAAGGAACTGAAGGTCCTCTGTTTATGAGATACGCTGCTGTGCTAACTGCATCTGCCCAAAAAATCTTCGGCAACCCTGCATGTAACCTCATACTCTTGGCCCTCTCATTCAAGGTTCTGTTCATGCGCTCTGCAACACCATTTTGCTGCGGTGTCTCTGGAATAGTTTTAATCATTCTTCTGCGCAATAGCTTTTAAACTCATCACTACTATACTCACCACCATTATCTGACATCAAACTCTTAACCTTCAAACCAGTCTGAGTTTCAACTTCAGTCTTCCACTTCTTGAAAGTATCAAACACATCTGATTTTTTCTTCAAAAAATAAATCCATACCTTTCTAGTGGAATCATCAATGAAAGTGACATAGTAGCGAGATCCTCCCAACGACGCAACTGTTGTTGGACCATATACATCTGTATGAACTAGCTCTAACTTCTTAACCTTCGGGGTCCTCCCTGATTTTGCAAAAGTAACTCGTTTCTGCTTTCCAAGAACACATGGTTCACAGAACCCAACTTCCACATTCTTCAGCTCTGGAATCTTCCCCTTTGAAGTTAACAGCTTCATACCCTTTTCACTCATATGACCAAGTCTTTGGTGCCACAAAGTTGAAGACCCAATCTCATCAGCAACTGCATTTGCTTCATAGCTAGATTGTTCAACTATGTACAAAGTCCCCTTCTTCTCTCCACGAGCAACAACTAGATTCCCCTTTATAACCTTCCACTGTCCGTTTCCGAAAGAAACTCGATACCCTTCCTTATCTAACTGACCCACAGATATCAACATCTTCTTAAGTCCGGGAATGTACCTTACATCTTTCAACGTCCAGCTTGTCCCCAAAGAGGTCTTGAGATTAATATCTCCCATGCCCGCAATATCCAAAGTCTCATCATCAGCAAGACGGACTTTACCAAAATTTCCAAGTCTGAAATTTAACATCAAATCCTTGCAAGGGGTCGCATGGAATGATGCACCAGAATCCATAACCCATGATTCAACCGAACATTCAACACAACAAATCAAAGCATCGTCGCTCACCACTTCTTCAACTACATTAGCTGAATTATCCTCTTTCTTTTTTCCTTTAGGAGCTGCCGGAGCCGTACACTGATTTCTGAAGTGACCTTTTTTCTGACAATTCCAACAAACAATCTCCTTGCGATCTTTGGATTGCCCTCTTTTCTGTGACTTTGATCTACTACGCCCCTGATTCTGCCCCCTCTCGGACTTTCTGCCTCTGCTCTCTGTACTCAATAAGGAACCCGACGACTCTCCTGAGTTTCTTCTACGAATATCTTCTCCAAGAATCGAATCTCGAACTCCATTAAAAGTCATCTTACCGCTCCCAGATGAATTACTAATAGCAGTGACAAATCCTGACCAACTGTCAGGTAACGAGGATACCAACAACAAGGCTTGTACTTCATCATCAAATTTAATATCCACCGATGCCAATCTTGATAGGATAGAATTAAATTCGTTGACATGATCAGCAACACAATCACCTTCATTCAATCTCGCGGAAAACAACAAACGACACAAATACACCTTATTCGAAGCAGATGGCTTCTCATACATATTTGTTAACGCCTTGATCAATCCATAAGTTGTCATTTCCTTGACGATATTGTAAGCAACGTTCTTCGCCAAAGTCAATCTGACAACACCCAGAGCCTGCCTATCCAATAGCTTCCATTCAGTCTCATCCATCTTATCTGGCTTCTTCTCTTCTAGCGGTTGGTGTAGTTTTTTCTGATACAAATAATCTTCAATTTGCATCTTCCAATATCCAAAATCTTTGCCATCAAATTTGTCGATCTTTACTTTCCCATCTTCTGCCATCGCTCCCACTCGCCTGAAAACCTAGGCTCTTGATACCAGTTGTTGAGTATACAACAACGAAAGCAAAACCCAAAGCGAATAAACAAGAACAAGAAAATAAACGACAATCACACAAGACAAAGATTTACGTGGTTCGGAAATTCCTACTCCACAAGCCGCACTAATGTTGTATTGATCTCTCACAACTATGTTGTTCTGTTGTGTTCTGATGTGTTGGTGTTTTACAATTACATGAGACTATTTATAAGAGAAAAAACTGGGCCTAAAACTAATCAGAGTCTAATTCTGAAATTCTGAAATTACTAACTTTAATTAGAATTCAGATCTGGAAATTCTAACTCAAATCAGAAACCAATTCTGAAACCTGTTAGACTCCACAAACCCAACACATCGCTCATGGCAATCCAGCAAGGAAAGAATGAAGCCCTAAGGGACTACATCAATCGATTCACTCGGGATACTTTGAAAGTCCCGGACTTAGAGGACAGAGTGGCTATGATAGCCCTGCAACAAGGAACTACTGATGACCACTTCAAAAGGTCATTGGCTAAACATCCACCTGAGAGCATGCTGAAGCTCCAAGATAGAGCCGGAAAGTATATCAAGCCTGAAGAAAGCATGAGAAAGTATGAACCCACTGCTGGCGGTAGTGGAAACTCAAAGAAAAGAAAAGAAACTCAGGAGTACGACGTCAAGGAAAAGTTCCCTAAAACATCAAAGAACTCCGATTCTCCACCCAAGAGAAACAATTTTGGGCCAAAATTCACATAATATGCAAGATTGAATACTCCAAGGAGTCAAATTCTGATGGAGATAGCCAAGGAAGAAGATCTCAAGTGGCCAAAGCCAATGAGGGCCGATTTGTCCAAGCGGAACCAAAATCAGTTTTTTCGGTTCCACAAAGAAGTCGGTCATGACACCGACAATTGTAGGCAATTGAAAGATGAGATTGAGTTTCTGATACGAAGAGGAAAACTCAGCAAATTCACAAAGGATAGGAATCAAGGAAGTCACAGAGGAAATTACGAAAGGAAGGATTATGACAGAAGGGACAACGACCAAGATCGTAACCCTAAGCCCCGAGGGCCAGTCATCAACATGATATTTGGAGGACCAACTACTGCTGGGTCCTCCCGCAACTCAAGGAAAGCTTATGCTCGAGAGGTAATGACTGTGGTTGGAGAAGCACCGAAGCGTGCCAGAACAGAAGTGTCGATAGGTTTTGATGATTCTGACTTGGAAGGGGTGAAGTTCCCCCATGATGATCCTCTCGTCATAGTACCTGTGATAGGCAACTCCGAAACAAAGAGAGTCTTGGTTGACAATGGAGCCTCAGTGGACATCTTGTTCCATGATGCTTTTATCAAGATGGGCTACACTAACTCTCAGTTAACACCCTCGAATATGCCCATATACGGATTCAATGGAGTGGAATCAAAGGTGGAAGGCACTATCCAACTCCCAATGACAATGGGGCAAGGGTCAACTACGTCTACTCAGATGCTGAACTTCATAGTTATAAAAGCAACTTCAACCTACAATGCAATCCTAGGAAGGACTGGTCTTCATGCGTTCAAGGCCGTTGCCTCATCTTATCATCTAAAAATCAAGTTCCCAACGAGGAATGGGATTGGTGAAGAACGAGGAGATCAAAAGATGGCTAGAAGTTGTTATGTAGCCGCGTTAAGGCCTGATGGAATCGGGGGCAAGTTCTCCCAATTGAAGACATGGATACTAGTGACAACGAGGACAGAAGGGGGAAACCAGCTGAGGACTTGGTCCCAATTCCCCTAGTCCCAGGAGAACCAGAGAAGGTGACTTATATTGGGGCACTACTGCCCAAACCATTGAAGAGCAAACTCACATCTTTTCTTCAAGAAAACAATGACGTTTTTGCTTGGACAGCGGCCGACATGCCAGGGATTGATCCCCAATTGATAACTCACAAACTGAATGTGGATCCTGAAAGGAAGATGGTGAAACAGAAAAAGAGGAGTTTTGCTCCAGAGAGGCTTGAAGCCATTAAACAGGAAGTTAATAAACTTTTGGAAGCTGGGTTCATTGAGGAAATTCAATTCCCAGAATGGTTGGCTAACCCCGTGATGGTAAAAAAGGCTAACGGGAAATGGAGGATGTGCGTCGACTTCACTGACTTGAACGATGCATGTCCTAAGGATTGTTTTCCCTTACCAAGGATTGATGCACTAATAGATGCTACAGCTGGACACGAGATGCTTAGCTTCATGGATGGCTTCAGTAGATACAATCAAATCAAGATGCATGAGGATGACATCGCCAAAGTATCATTCATCACTGACTTTGGTGTTTTCTGCTTCTTAGTCATGGCATTTGGACTTAAGAATGTAGGGGCAACATACCAAAGATTGGTGAACAAAATTTTTGGACACCTAATTGGGAAAACCATGGAGGTCTACGTAGATGACATGTTAGTCAAGAGCCTCGATAAGGCCGATCACATTAAGCACCTCCGAGAGGCATTTGAAGTGCTAAGGCACCACAAGATGATGTTGAATCGAGCTAAGTGTGCCTTTGGTGTAGGCTCGGGAAAGTTTTTAGGCCTGATGGTTTCCAAGAGAGGAATCGAGGCCAATCCCGACAAAATCAAATCAATTCTAGACATGGAGCCACCACAGACTGTCAAAGATGTCCAGAAATTAACGGGAAGAGTGGCAGTATTGGGAAGATTCATCTCCAAGTCAGGAGAGAAGTGTTTACCCTTCTTTAAAGCACTCAAGAAAGTGAAATTTTTTGAATGGACAACTGAAAGCCAAGAGGCCTTTGAGGCCCTGAAGAAATACATGGCTGAGCCACCGCTATTGGCCAAGCCAAAACCAGGAGAGGTTCTTTATCTATACTTGGCAGTATCCAACACTACCCTGGGAGCTATATTGATAAAGGAAGAATTGAAAGTGCAGAAGCCCGTCTACTATGTGAGTAAGATTCTTCATGGGGCAGAAATAAACTACTCTACCATAGAGAAGTTTGCCTTAGCCTTGATAATGGCCTCAAGAAAGCTACGCCCATACTTCCAGGCTCACAAGATAGAGGTCTTGACTGATCAACCTCTAAGAAACATCTTGCATAGCCCTCAAGTTAGTGGAAGATTGATCAAATGATCCATTGACTTGGGCGAATTCGACATCAAGTATAAGCCTCGAACGGCCATAAAAGCTCAAGCACTTGCTGACTTCATGGTTGAATGTACCATTGACAACCAAGAAGTCGGGGGGCAGGAAGCAATAATGGAAGACAAGGAAGTTGAAGACATAATCTCCAAAGAATGTTGGGTGCTCTATTTTGATGGAGCATCAAAAACAAAATCAAGTGGAGCCGGTTTAGTGCTACAAAGTCCTGACGGATTCCTCATAGAGTATGCACTAAAAATTGACTTCCCAACGACAAACAATGAGGCTGAGTATGAAGCTCTGATAGCTGGTTTAGGGCTGGCCGGAGCCTTGAAGGTCAAAACTCTGAAAGTATGTGGAGATTCGAGGCTAGTGGTTTCCCAAGTGAATGGGGAATTTGAGGCCATAGATGAAGTCATGGCCAAGTACTTAAAACTTGTCAAGGCCATCATGACTCAGTTCGTATGTAGAGCACATTCCAAAGGAAGAAAACGTGAAGGCTGATGCCTTGTCTAAATTTGCTTCTTCCGAAATTGAAAACTATGCAGGGAGTGTCTACTTCCAAGTCCTGAGGACCCCAAGAATTAACGGAAAGTTGGTAGCGCCCATTGATGTTGGCAGTTGTTGGATGGATCCCATCAAATCTCATCTAGAAACTGGGTGGTTACCCAACGACACTTCAGAAGCACGAAAGCTGTACGTCAGAGCACTAAGGTATACTCTGATTGAGGGAATCCTATACAAAAAGTCTTTCATCATTCCATATCTGAAATGTTTGAGACCTCAAGAGGCAGAATTGGCACTGAAGGAAGTACATGAAGGAATTTGTGGGCAGCACTTGGGGGGCAGAGCCCTTGCCCATAAAATCACTCGTCTAGGTTTCTATTGGCCAAGCATACTTGCTGATGCTAAAAGCTATGTAAAGAAATGTGAACGGTGCCAGAAACATGCACCAGTGGTTAGGAAACCACCAGAGATGATGACATCCATTAACTCACCTATCCCCTTTGATATGTGGGGAATGGATATACTCGGGCCATTTCCAATGGCAAGTGCTCAGAGAAAGTTCTTGATAGTAGCAATCGACTACTTCACCAAGTGGATTGAGGCTAAACCATTGGCCAAGATAACCACCAAGCAAGTGATACACTTCTTCTGAGAAAATGTGATATGGGATTCCACGAATCTTGGTCACGGACAATGGAACTCAATTTAACAACGATGAGTTCAAAAGGTATTGTGATGAGAATGCCATCAAGTTACGCTTCACTTCTGTTGCGCATCCTCAAGCAAATGGGCAGGCTGAGGTTGCTAATCGAATTATCCTGGATGGACTGAAGAAAAGAGTTGAACGCTCCAGAAACACTTGGGTAGACGAATTGCTCCCCATACTTTGGGCATATCGTACTACTTGCAAAGTCACCACTGGAGCTACCCCTTTTCTGTTAGCATATGGGGCAGAGGCAGTGGTTCCAGTGGAGATTACTCACACGTCTCCAAGAGTTGAGTCTTATGAGCCAGAAACAAATGAGGAAGGCTTAAGGCTGGCATTAGATTTGATTGATGAAGTTAGATATGAGGCAAATGCCAATATAGTTCAGCATCAGAAACGAGCATCTTTCTATTACAACCTAAGGGTTAAAGAAAGGTTCTTTCGACAAGGAGATTTAGTCCTCCGAAAGATTGAGGCATCCGGAGTTGGACAAAAAGGCAAGTTGGCCCCAAATTGGGAAGGACCATATCGCGTCAAGAACGTATTTGGTCGGGGCTCGTACAAGCTAGAAACCCTTGAAGGGCATGAGGTGCCAAGGACTTGGCATGCCTCCAATTTGAAAGTTTATTATGTTTAAGGTGTTTCCTAAGTGGACTCACTACTAGAAATAAGGTTTGATAAAACCAACCCAAGTTTTTAAACTTGAGTATTATGTAAGGGTTGAACCCATTCTTAAAATTATGAATTCCATCTTCTTATGTTTTCATTATATGTGAATTGCATTCTGATAGACATGTTAACTAAGCATGAAAAGTCAAGAATCAAGAAAACAATACAAGCCATGAATGGCCACAAAATACAAATAAAACTGAACTTGCAATAAGTTTAAGTTAAGCCTGAAGGCTGAAAATACATAAAAAGAAATACAAGCCATAAATGGCTATAAATAAACTACGGCTGCGCTTCGCCATCCTTGTCTCCCGCATCTGTCTCCTCCCCTGAGCTAGAGCCAGAAGAATGCTCATCAGCATCATGGTCATCAGCAGAAGTGTCACCAAGGGGTGATGAATGTCCTGGATCTAAAATCCTAGCATCATCCTCCTCCATGTCATCTACTCCAGCCAAAATACGCTCCAAGGGAGTAGGAGGATGAGGAGCAGGAAAGTCAGCAGCATCAAAGACTCCAGGATGCTTGGCCAAGATAGCCTGAACAACATCCTCCCATCCCGACGTATGCTGGACTGGGAAGAGAATCTCGTCATGCTTCTCGATCAAGTCCTTGTACTCCTGAGAGTCAAGATACTCATCGATGCAATCATCCTTACTCTTCCTCGGCTCAACAAGGTCAGCTTGAGCGTCAGCAAGCTCCTTCTCCCTCCTAGCAAGAGTCTCCTTAAGAGACTTCACCTCCTCCTCAGACTTCTCCAACTTAACCCGGTTAGCCTCGGAAGAAGTACGCCAAGCCTTAGCTTGGAACAATACCCCCTGGAAGTTGGCATTGGTCTGCCAAAATATAAAAGTTAGAAAAATATAAGCAAAAACTTCAAAGAAAAAAGCTAAAGTGAAGAAAATTACCGCAGCAATAGCTTGAGCCCCTAGATGCTCAACACCCTCAAGGGTGGAAACTGCAACGAAATCCTTGTAATCACAAGGAGTAAGAGAATGGTACGACCAGTCCACAACATGTTTGGACACCCCAGTAATGGTGTCCTTCTTCCTAATACCCCAGTTGGGGCGCCACACTGAAGACTTGGCAGACACAGGAATGTCAGCCTCGTCCACAGAAGGAATCAAGAAGCTGGGAACACTAGCCTTCCCCCTTGGATCATCTCCAATCCTAGCCCTTTTCATCCTGGATGTCTCCACATCCTTGGGCTCATTGGTCTTGCTGATAAAGGCCGCAGCTACAAGAAAAGCCAGAAAATGGTTAGCAGAAAATCACAAGGAAAGAAAAGTAGACATAATGAAAAGAGATAAGTAAAAATACCCTTATCATGAACAGTGGAGAGCCCAACGGACTTGAGGACAAACTCATCCAGTAGCTCCCAAGCCACGGTAGTCCCATTATCCTTAATGAGCTCTGAGTAGGCATGAAGTTCCTCATCATTCAAGACAATGTTACTGGGACTACCATCAGAAACTTTCCCAAAAGATTTACGAAAAAGGGTTCCCCAGTCCCCTCCTTCCCATACAAGATACATGAACTCATTTTTCCATTTGGGGTTATTATCTGGAATTGATTTGAGGTGAAAGATGAAAGGGAAGCCTACCCTATGGCTTATATATACCCAACCCAAGTTGTTGGTTGAGCTATTTTTAAACTGAAAGATCTTTCTAAACAAAGGTACAGAAAGAGGGAAATTTTTACGAAGGCATAAAACCATGAAACAATTAATTATCCTTCAGGCATTTGGAGGTAATTGACAAGGGTTGATTTGGACATCTGCCAAGAGCCTAGGGATGAACTCATGAAATGGGAATCTAAGGCCGGCAACTATGGCATCTTTATAAATACACAAGGCATTTGACCGCCAGTGACATAAACAGTCACCGGGGCCGGCAGGAACAAGCTTCAAGGGGGCCTTTACCCTATACATCTTATTATAATCTTTTATCATATCTACATCATGAAATCTATTGCTACAATCATACGAATCTAAAGCAGATACTGACGGGTATTCATCCCCACGTTCATTAATCATATCATGCAAACACATGTATTTTGAACGAATAGGAATGGGGGTACCTCTTTTTGATGCGGAGTTCATCTTTTGAAGACGTTGGGAAGCTCGATCAGCCATTTCTAACCCAGAAAGTCTTTAAATCTTCAAGAAAAATTGCCCAGAAATCTTCAAGGGAACCCAGAAATCTTCAAAAGAGCCCAGAAATCTTCAAAGAAACCCATAATCTTCAAAGAAATCTTCAAATCTTCAAGCGAAAAACCCAGAAAAATGGTGAGATTCAACGGAAAATCTCGCCGGGAATCGCCTTGTGACAGAACCCTAGCAGAGCAATTTAGAGAAAATTTGGGAGAAAACTTAGCAGAGTAACTTTGAAA
Organism: Heracleum sosnowskyi; assembly: GCA_030848705.1. NCBI lineage: Eukaryota > Viridiplantae > Streptophyta > Magnoliopsida > Apiales > Apiaceae > Heracleum > Heracleum sosnowskyi. Next base: position 128,374,229 of record CM061240.1, read on the forward strand.
AAATAGAATGTGAAGAATGAATGGAACCAAATGAGAACTCACCCTTATATAGGGATGACAGCCGGTCAATGGGCCGGTTGAAGGAAGGGCAATCGGCATTAGCCGGTACGACCCATAAAAGGCTAAAAGCCCAATTAACGAACCTGAACAGTGAAAGTTCTGGGCCCACCTAAGCCCATAATAAAAATGAACAAAATTTTCGATCAAAATCGAATAAGTTCGAATAAAAGCCCAAAATGGCTCTCATATTCGACCAAAAACCTGGTCGAAAGGCTAAAGGCCCAAATAAAGGCTAAAGGCCCAAAGAAAGGCTAAAAGCCCAAATAAAGGCTAAAGGTCCAATTGCTAAAAAAACTAAAGGCCCAATCAATAAATAAAGGCCTTAGGCCCCAATGAAGTTCCGTATACGTAGGCATTAAAAGCCCAAAATTAACCAAGTATTCGACCAGAATCCTGGTCGAAGTAATTCGAACAGGTCCCAAAATGGAACAAAATTTCGATTAGACCCCTGGTCGAAATCATTCGACCAGGCACCAAAATTGAAGTCATGTTCGACCACAATCCTGGTCGAAATCATTCGACCAGGAGGCGAAATTGAGGTCATGTTCGACCACAATCCTGGTCGAAATCATTCGACCAGGTACCAAAATTGAAGTCATGTTCGACCACAATCCTGGTCGATATCATTCGACCAGGAGGCGAAATTGAGGTCATGTTCGACCACAATCCTGGTCGAAATCATTCGACCAGGCACCAAAATTGAAGTCATGTTCGACCACAATCCTGGTCGAAATCATTCGACCAGGAGAAAAAATGGAAGTCATGTTCGACCACAATCCTGGTCGAAATCATCCGACCAGGAGGAAAAATGGAAGTCATGTTCGACCACAATCTTGGTCGAAATTATTCAACCAGGAAGCAAAATGGGAATGAAATTCGACCACAATCCTGGTCGAAATTATTCGACCAGGAGGGAAAATGAGGCATTACTTCGACTAGAAACCTGGTCGAAATCATTCGACTAGAAACCTGGTCGAAATCATTCGACCAGGAGACAAAATGGAAGCAAATTTCGACCAGAATCCTGGTCGAAGGAGTTCGACCAGGAGCTAAAATTGAGGTCGAATTCGACCAGGAGCCTGGTCGAAAATGAACTGAAAAATCAAAAATTAATATATCTTCCAGGGAATTGATAAAAAATCCCGATTCCTGTTTTGGGAAATTAAAAAATTGGTTTAGAACTATATGTTCGTCAAACCAAGCCACAATACGGACGAAAATTTCGTAACTCCCGAATAAAATAACTTCTACGATAATCCAAGAGAGATTTTCTTAGAAGTTGGGGGGCAAATGATATGGACAGAAAAGTAATTATAGAAATATAATTTACAAGTCAATGGAAATGCCGATATTTAAGGACCGACACCCTAATTATTCATTAATTTCGTAATTAATGAACAGGGAAAATATACAGCTCATGAAAAGAGTCCAAATTATGGCAAATTGGTCAAAGAAGGATCCAGAATCCCAATTAAAGGCAATTAATGAGTCATGGCCTTTATCAACAAGGAAACGAATTTTCCAGCAAGAAATACAATGTTTATCCAATATCAAAAAGAAGACTTATTCGCTAAGTCTCCTAAACATACCATAAATACTAGGTTCCAGACGCCTATATAAGGTCCCTGATCCTACAATCAGAACTACGTCTTTGGCTTGATTCTCAATAACTATTTGAGATACGTAGGCATCTTGTGAGGACCGATTTAGTCCGGAAACACGAGTCCAATCATTAAAGCTCAAAGCTCATTAATCCTATCAATTAATATACAAGTACGTTTTTTAATCCACAACACTAGGAAATAAGATTTTTAAGTATTACAGGTAGTAACATTAACATATGATATACCAGCACAAATATGTAAATACAAATATGATGATTTTTTTCATCTATTTTTCATGTACAAGTCCAACATCTCTCATCTTTTATGCAGCCATACAACTAATGAATTATAACTATATATAGAATGTAAATTAATCAAAACCTTAACTATAGGATGTAAACAAGTTTTTTCTATCCCTTACTTCTTTTTTTTCTAAAACGCACTTATTAAGTCATTTTTACTGAAAAACATATTTGAGATATGAGAGAAAACTAAGCGCTAATACCCTCGTATGTAGGTTAATGCAAGTCCACCACCTCTGTACACCACCACCTCTGTACTCTGCACTCTCATGAAACTCATGATATCGATTTTACTTGTTCTTATTTATGTGTATTAATGAGTTGATAGGTATCATTTTTATTTTGTTTCATTTTGCGGCAAGACCCTTATTTTGTGGTAATTGGTGGTTAAATTATGTAAATTAAGCACATGCGCATAAGGCATTACATTGATATATCCGTGATAGATATGGGCCTGTTTGGCAATTGATTTATAAGCTAGCTTATAGCTTATAAATCAATTTTGACTTATGGAGGGTGTTTGTCAAAATAAGTGAAACCAACTTATAGCTACTTCAAATGGATAAGTTGAATGTTAAGAATCCTTAACATTCAACTTATAACTTATAACTTATTCTCGATACACGCAATATATAATATCCTTCAAATCTTCAAAACCATATATCTTTTGATCCGTTCATTGAAAAATTGATATGTATATATCAAATTTCTCTATGTATTTTAATAGTTATTTTCTTAACTTCCAACGATTTAATTTTCCTAAATCATAAAATTCTTTAGTTAAATAAATAAAGAGTAATTGATAAACATATCTTTATGTATCATTAAATTAAAATACAAACACAACACAATTGAGACACTTTAAAGTTTGTATCCTAAGAAGATTAAAAATCAATCAAAGATTATATTTAATGAATTACAAGTTTAGTAGATTTATCAACAAAACTAATATACATAATTATTCTTTATATCGTACTTTAAAACAGTCTTTAATTTGAGTCGAATCATAAAAACCTAATTATATCAATTACCTTGCCTTTTATCGTTAATTGACATAAGAAAATCGTTAATAGGTATAAGAAATTAGTATATGAAATATTATAGGAGTAATGTTAAGTAACTCAAAAAGAGTTCAATAAAGTCAAAAAGGATTAAACGATGTCACGTTGGATATAAAGACGGAAAACTCAAAATTGTTTCTGTAAAAAGTCTAAATAAATTATTATCATACGTCTTTATTTTGAGTATATGCAAAAAACTTAAAAAAGTAAACCAATTAGTCAGAAGATAATATTTAGTTATTTAAATTTGTTATTTGTCAGGAGCTCTTTTCTTTGTATTTAATTTTTTCTTGTGATCTGATTCGTCTATTTACGAATCCGTGTCGTTAAGTATTTTTGCTGAAACGTTTTATTTGAAATCGGGGGAGTGAGAAATGATAATTGGTTCTTCTCCACATCCTCGTAAAAACACACATAATAATTGAAAAATTGGAAAAAAAATCTGAAACAGATTCATAATCTTTTTTTGTAAGACATCTAATTTTATATTAATAATAACAGGAATTCCAAAGAAATCCACCTCCAAACTGAGAAAGTTCACACTTGTTCAAAGACAAGCAAAATTCACAGAGAGGAGATAAATATATTACATTTGATCAAAACAAAAGCAAAACAATAACCAGGATCACTAACAAACCCAAATCTTCATTCTGAGCAGCAGAAAAACTAATCTCTGCATCAGCACGAGGTCCACAATCTTCAGTGTTCGTGTCACAACGCTGCATATTTAGCTTTTGCACTCCTGGTTTCATTAGGTTGCTCTTTCACCTTACTTCTGGTAACTGGCTTCGTGATACCAACATCTCTCATGTGATCATTCACCAACCTACTAGGACATTGTCCCCTTGATTCAGTTAAGCATCTCTCAAAATGATAACAAAACCCATCTAACACTGGTAACATCCCAATAATCTCGAAAATATCCATAACCCTCTGATTCAACAGCTTCAATGCAAGTTCTATCACTACAAACAGCAGGAGCCCAAACATGGTCAACTTATTCTACATTTTGTCATAATTTTCCTCGTGCTGTTCCACCAGCCTGAAGGTCGTGGTACTCGGCCAATAGAGAAACATCATTTTCTTTGTTATCTAAGTGAGTGTATTCATTATTTTGGCTATTAGTAAGCACCACCATTAAACCAGGAATGTCACAAACTTGGAGCGAACACCCCTACACACATAGAATAAAATTATCAGACAAATAAACAGATAGAAGAGTTAGCTGAGTCCACTCATTAATTTTTCCAAACTTAGAGAGATGACAATTATCCTTCCTAAATTTTAAGAAAAATTCAAAATTTGGCTCCTTACTTACTTACAACCACTATTGAGATTTCAGTCACAATAATCAAAATTGACAAACCAGACCGAAAAGTCATAGAATGCACCAAAGTATACCCAACATAGTCCAGACCATGAAGTTGGCTAAGCAACAAGTTGTTCTTAAAGCTAGCAATGTACATTCACATAGGCATCAAATCCAGTCACTTAATCAACAGAAATATAAGAGTAAAGCGATAGGATAAAACCTTAGTATCCTTTTCTTTAGAAGCAATTAAGGTCATCTGCTCAATATTTCCTAAACATGAGTGCCTGTGAAAGGCATCAGCTCGTCCGTGTGTTAAAAAGGCTATCGCCTTAAAATATTTATTTGCATAATCATCCACGTCCAGAAAAGGATTGTACCTATGACTCCTGTTTTGAAAATTCGCAGCATCTTCATCGTCCAGGTCAAAGACAAGGCTTGGTCATGTAAAAATTGATGAATTAGTATTGAAATTAGTCATCTCAATATCAATGTCAATTATAACATTTACTCTTGGAACAAGATCTAGGAAAGTTTCTTTAAAGCTATCAATTGGTAAGACGGTAGCCATAACCAAAATCTCTTGGTGAAATTTCTAAGGATTGATTGATGCGAACCCAACAAGATGGCGCATCAAGGCTGAAAAGAGACACGACAAAGAAAGAGCATGATAAGGAACAGAAGGATGGAAGTAGGAGGAGGAATCGACAAGGTAGTGCAAAGATGAGGATAAAGAGAAATTAGGATTAAAAAAAAGGGGGAAAAGAAGAGAGAGGAAAGCAAAACGCGACTTTTATTTGATTTTTTCGCCCTAGCTTTTGGTAGTATCAAACTTGAAAATATACAAACGCTTAAACAAGTGAAGTACATATTCACAATTTTTGAATATTAGTGGATGAAACATTAAATTTGAAGTGTTACGTAAGAGACCATAATACCTAATGTGCTTACAAAGTACATGAACATGTGAGAGTGAAATATATAAAACATGTTTTAATCCATGATTTTCAGAAAACATATAAATTGATATATGATGATAGCTGTCATTTATATTTTATGTACAACTCTATCACTCTATAGTATCAAAATCATAATATTTATGTTATTTGATGTTTACTTACACTACAACAAATCTGGCCAATTATGACGGAAAACTTATGACGGAACCGCTGGGCGCGCCAAACTTATGACGGAATTACAAATCTGTCGTAAATGTGACCATTTACGACGAAAAACTTATGACGAAATTGTTGGGCGCGCCGAACTTATGACGGAATTACAAATTCGTCGTTAATCTGACCATTTACGAAACATAAGACGAAATTTATACTTGTGACGAAAATCCGAACTTAAGACGAAATTTATACTTGTGACGAAAACGTGAACTTAAGACGAAATTCATACTTGTGGTGAAAATTGTAACTTAAGACGAAATGTATATTTGTGACGAAAATCCGAACTTAAGACTTGAGCAAAAATGACGAAATTTTTTCGTCGTAATTGGGCCAATTGCGACGATTTCAGTGTAAATTTTTCCGTCATAATTGGCCAGATTTGTTGTAGTGTTAGTTATATATATGATTTTGGAAAAAGAATCTATTATATATTGTTCAATAAGCAAATTAATTCAAGTTAAATTACCAAAATACCCTTCCAAATTATATTTTAATTATACATGTATTAATTACTATTAATACTCATCTACTTTAATATGCGTACATTAATTGTGTCCAACTCATTATTACATGTCATTGATATTTATTATTACTTCAATATTTAATATTAACAATTTATGACTAGATTTTATTTTTTTATGAAATATAATATTAAAACTTTTAAACATTAAATAAATTGTGACAATGATAATTGATAATTGTTAATCGAAGGAGATTGCCAACTAATTTAGAACTTCATTCACTATTGTAAAGTGATGCATATCAAATCTTATTTTGCTAAATTGAAAAAACAAACTATTGGCTTTATTGCATATTTCGTATTCAGGTTCGCTATTTGGTTTATTGCATTTATTTGCTTATATAGTAGACGATTTAGGGAGATCAAAAGTAATAATAGACCAAATAAATGATGATAAAAAAATAATAGATATGGCGAGTGGACAATGAATATCAATCAAATAAGGAATTTGGATACGGAAGATGTAATAATAAGACCAATAGGTTTGTTTTTCAAAGTTAGCAAAATATGATTTGATCTGCATATCAAATCTTATTTTGATAAATTGAAAAAACAAACTATTGGCTGTATTGCATATTTCGTATCCAGGTTCGCTATTTGGTTCATTACATTTATTTGCTTATATAGTAGACAGTTCAGGGAGATCAAAAGTAATTATAGACCAATAAATGATGATAAAAAATAATGGATACGGTGAGTGGACAATGAATATCAACCAAAAAAGGAATTTAGATACAGAAGATGTAATAATAAGGTCAATAAGTTTGTTTTTCGAAGTTAGCAAGATATGATTTGATTTGCGTCACTTTGCAATAGCCAAAGAGAATATTTTGTACCATATCATATATTAGGAAAATTCTAATATTAGGATTGAAAAAACAAACTATTGGCCTTATTGCAAATATTTCTTATTCAGGTTCGCTATTTAGTTTATTACATGTATTTGCTTATATAGTAAATAATTTAGGGAGATCAAAAGTAATCATATATCAAATAAATGATGATAAAAAATAATAGATATGGCGAGTGGATAATGAATATCAATCAAATAAGGAATTTGGATACGGAAGATGTAATAATTAGACCAATAGGTTTGTTTTTCGAAGTTAGCAAAATATGATTTGATCTGCATATCAAATCTTATTTTGATAAATTGAAAAAACAAACTATTGGCCGTATTGCATATTTCGTATCCAGGTTCGCTATTTGGTTCATTACATTTATTTGCTTTATATAGTAAACGGTTCAGGAAGATCAAAAGTAATTATAGATCAAATAAATGATGATAAAAAAATAATGGATACGGTGAGTGGACTATGAATATCAACCAAAAAAGGAATTTGGATACAGAAGATGTAATATAAGGTCAATAGGTTTGTTTTTCGAAGTTAGCAAAATATGATTTGATTTGCGTCACTTTGCAATAGCCAAAAGAATATTTTGTACCATATCAAATAATACTTTTTTATACAAATTTAGTAATATCTTAAACAATAAGCTATATAGAAAACAAGTGTTGTATAAATATTGTACGAAATAGTTTTACTGACTACTTCAAACATGTTAAATACTATTTTGTTTTTATAAAATTACACGACGGTTGCAAAATAAGTCACACTCATTTAAAATATTTCAAATCTCTCGTAACTAAAAGACTGCAAGCACTTCAAAATTACAGGTCTTACTTATATTATACGTCGTTATTAGATATGATCCTTTTCAATGAAAAAAGATTTTATTCGTAACAGAACCTATAATACATTTCACATATCTGCATATATTTACATGATTAAATATATATGACCTTTTTTTTTTATCAAAAACTGATCCCACTTGTAACAAAACATATATTATATTTAATAAATCGGCTTATCGTTTTATAACAGAAGAATGTAGAACATACTCATGTTTCGCACGGGTTATAAAGTTAGTTATGAGATAATAGAGTAAAGTAATATTACTACCTCAATGGATTGTTTCATTTCTTTCCGGTGACGGAGCCAGAAAATTGTAATTGTGGGGGCTAAAATTATGATTAAAAAATAAGTTTAAAATTTATTAAAAAATAGTTTTTTAAAGAAAATTTTGTCCTGTTCTAAAATTAAATAACAATAATATTTTCAAAATATACTAGAGTTTACGTATATTACAAAACAAAATTTTAAAATATTAGGCAACTTTTTTACAATATTAGAAATTACTCCTAAAATTTTTGATGTCATCTATTGCATCAATATTAAAGTGATTGAATAAGAAAAAAACACTAGACAAGAAAAATGGGTTAACGTGACAGTTTTTATTTACTAATAATTACTATTTAATATTTATGTTAAAATTTAAAAGTTTTATTTATATTAATTAGATAGAACCTTTGATGTAATTATATTTAATTTTTAGTGTTTTTAATATGAGATAAAGTAAATTACAAGTAAAATATATGATTTAATAAAAGATATATAAAAAGATTAAAGATATAAACATACATTATAAGAATCTAAACAATATTTTTGTAATGTTTATATTTTTAGTGTGACACTGAATAACTTGTAAGGGAATATTTTAAATTTATATTGAATGAAAAGTTAAAATGTAAAATAAAAATTTACAAACGTTAAGTAAGATAACTATGCGTGGTTTTTCTTTTATTTTAGTGGAGACTAAATATAAATTATGCTTAGTTTATTCTAATCTAAGTGGAGGATTTTAGTCCTTGCTAGCCTGAACGCAGCTTCTTTATTTCTATCTATGTTGTGATGGCAACAGTGTAGAAGTTACACATATTAGTTATAGTGCACAGATCAGTGTAGATATGCGTTGCTAATATTTATTTACAAATAAATAAGTTAAATATATATGATCAGTGGTGGATCCATAATTTTTTCCGGTGAAACATTATATACTTAAATAAGTTATGTCATGAGTTATAGAATGAGATTTCACAATCTTAAAATTTTTTGATCATTTTTATTGTATATTTTATACGTTTTTTATATTTAAGTGTTAAAATTTAGTGTTTCGATCATTTAATCTCCAACTTATGATTATATAATTTTAAATTAAAAAGAAAACAACTCAAATACGATATAATTGCTAACATTATAAGAACATTTCAATTTTTTTGGTGAAAATACTTTATAAAATTTACACAATCATATTATAAATTTTTAATAAAAAATACGTAATTAATTATTGTTTTTCTAGAAACACGTGTTTTCCTAAACCCCTAGAAATACGTAATGATTGTTATTTATTGACATCAAGACAAACACACAAAAAGGCACAAATATCAACAACTGAATTGGACAATGATTTTTTATTCATTTTAGTTTATACTGTTAATTATTTCAGCCAATTTAAAATCGGACCACACACCACACTAGGGCTGTCAAAAAAATTCGAAAAATCCGATATCCGTCCGAAATATTTGTATTCGTATCCGGAATAAAGCGAATTTTATCCGTATCCGAAATAAAGCGGATATTATCCGTATTCGAATTCGGTAGTTGCGGATACGAATATGGATATAGGCGCATCCGTATCCGGTAATATCCGAATCCGAAATTAAATAAATATGATAAATAAATAATATTATATATATATATATAGTTACATATTATTTAAAAATTATATTTTAAGTTTACAGAATATATATATATATATATATATATATAATTTAATCATTAAACAATATATTTATATAAGTTGTAGATAATTGTAAACATACATATATATATATGTATATATATATATATATTACAAATTTAATATTTTAAAATAAATAAAATTATACTAAAAATTAAATTTTTGAAAAAAATTAAATAGACTTTAATAAATTTAAGTTTTAGTTTATTTTACTTTTTTTAAAAAAAAATTTAAATTTTTATTATTTCTTCAATTTTTTGAATTAAAATCTATTATTATATATATAATAGAGCAACTAGGGGTTTAGTGAGACAATTTATTCAATGTTAAATTACTAAATTACCCCTCCTATATTATATTAATGATAAAAAACTTGTTTCTAATAGGAATTGAACCCTTGACCTCTTGATTAGAAGTAACATTCCTTACCACTATGTTAGATATCAATTGTGATTATATCATAAAACTCTTTATTAATATGCGCAAATACTCAATATGTTATATTCTATTTTGGTCTCTTCTTGTAATCTCCTTGATAAGGTAGATAATTCATTTTCACAAATGCCTTAAAATCATATTTTTGACCAGATTAGAGAAAAACTCGCGCAAGATATACAACATATTATAAAATTGGAATTGATCCATAAAAAAGATTATATTAATATTTTAATATTGTAAATCATGTTTATTTGTATTAAATATATAATGACTCGGATTATATATACTATTAGATTACAAATTCTATATACTATCAGATTATATATATTAGAGTCCTGATTACCTTTTCAATATTATATTGATGATAATAGATTACTAAATTACCCTTCTAATTTTATATTGATGATAAAAAATTGTTTTTAATGAGAATTGAACCATGACCTAGGTGATAATGTAACAAACATCTATCTATTATTATATATATAATAGAGCAACTAGGGGTTTAGTGAGACAATTTATTTAATGTTAAATTACTAAATTACCCCTCCTATATTATATTAATGATAAAAAACTTGTTTCTAATGGGAATTGAACCCTTGACCTCTTGATTAGAAGTAACATTCCTTACCACTATGCTAGATATCAATTGTGGTTATATGATAAAACACTTTATTAATATGCGCAAATACTCAATATGTTATATTCTATTTTGGTCTCTTCTTGTAATCTCCTTGATAAGTTAGATAATTCATTTTCACAAATGCCTTAAAATCATATTTTTGACCAGATTAGAGAAAAACTCGCGCAATATATACAACATATTATAAAATTGGAATTGATCCATAAAAAAGATTATATTAATATTTTAATATTGTAAATCATGTTTATTTGTATTAAATATATAATGACTCGGATTATATATACTATTAGATTACAAATTCTATATACTATCAGATTATATATATTAGAGTCCTGATTACCTTTTCAATATTATATTGATGATAATAGATTACTAAATTACCCTTCTAATTTTATATTGATGATAAAAAATTGTGATTAGAGAAAAACTCGCGCAAGATATACAACATATTATAAAATTGGAATTGATCCATAAAAAAGATTATATTAATATTTTAATATTGTAAATCATGTTTATTTGTATTAAATATATAATGACTCGGATTATATATATACTATTAGATTACAAATTCTATATACTATCAGATTATATATATTAGAGTCCTGATTACCTTTTCAATATTATATTGATGATAATAGATTACTAAATTACCCTTCTAATTTTATATTGATGATAAAAAATTGTTTTTAATGAGAATTGAACCATGACCTAGGTGATAATGTAACAAATGTTGACATTTATAGCCACTATCACTTACTATAGTCTTTTTTAATTTTTATTTTAAAATTTAAAACTATCAACCTATTTACTCCATTCCAATTATATCATTATATATAATACTAGCTTAAAACCCGTGCGATGCACGGATTGTTAATTGTTATTTTATTATTATTTTATTAATTGTAATTGTGCAAAAAATAAGTAGACATGCTAAACAATTTTAATTAATTAAAAACATTAAAACGGATTTTAAAATAAATAAGTATGGGTTTTCCCGTTATATTTTTGGAAATGAGGGGTTTTAGTAAGAAAAAATAAAAAATGTAACATATATTTAGTTTAAAAAGGTAAATGCCCGTGATATTTTTGGAAAATGAGGTTTTAAAATTTAATAATTAAAAGTATTTAAATATGTTTTAAAATAAATAAGTAAAGAGTTTCCTGTGATATTTTTGGAAAAAAAATGGATTTTAGTGAGAAAAATAGAAAAAGTAAATTGTAAAAGGCAATTTCCCGTGATATATTTGAGAATCAACACCTAGAGGGGAGGGGTGAATAGGTGTTATGACTAACAATGACCGATTTTAATTATTACCAAGTTATGTGACTGAAAAAACAAAAATCAGTCTGTTTTTGCTGTCTGGCAGCTTACTGAGTTTACAGAATATAGAGTGGCAGCTAGCTACGTTGTTCACAGCAGTATAGAAAATGTGCAGAAAATAATGAACACACAGCAATTTTAGCCAGGTTCGACCCCTATCTCCTATAGGTCTACGTCCTGGTCCTTTACCAACACGGCAAAGGAATATATTATTGATCAAAGTGAATTACAACTACACAATACAATAATATATCTCCCTGATCTCCCTGTTACTGTTTGCAGCTTGCTGAAACGCCTTGTTCCTTGAACACAGCTCTCTAAGTACTATACTAAACCAAGTATAAACTCCTCTAGCTATCAAGTTCCTTGAACCCTTGTTTCCCAAGCTCACAAAACCAGCAACTACCAACTTACAAGTTGAACAATACAAGTATAATCAATTACAATTGAATCTATGAACTCTAATCAAAGATATAAGATATAATATATATTAGAGCTCAAAAGTATACGAAGGATATATCAAATCAGTTTGTAAAGTACTTGCGTTTTCTTTTGAATGTAGTTCAACAGCTAGAATGAACACCACACAAGTCTTTTTATAATGAACAAAGATCTTGAATTAATCGAACAACAACCAACGGTCTTGACTCCACGTCTCACGTATTTTTGTTCCTTGATTAATTCAAACCAACGTTCATGAAATCAACGTTTAGAAAGCCAACGTTCAGAAACCAGATGAGTTAGAGAAGAAACGTTTAAGAAAGACAAATTCAATCTGGTTTGAAAAGCCCATAAAATAATAGAAGTCGTTTAGATAAAAACCAACGTATATCAACTTCCTTTATTTTAGGAACTATATATATATATAATATATTTGAAAAACTTTGAGCCCATATATATATATATACCTTATATATCAGATAGAGTCCTTACAAAACGTTTCCTAGAAGATTTCCTATAAATTAGGACTGAAACTCTATCTTCTGGAAGGGTTGCAAGCTTGCTGCCTGTAGACAAAGTTTCTTTACCAGCTTGCTGTCTGCATAGAAAATTAGTCTGCCAGCTAGCTGCTACAACATGTTTTGTTAGAAAAATACACAGCTTTTATTTCCTGCAAAACCATGTTAGTACAATACACTTAACCCAGCTTGCTGTTTAGTGTTATCATCAAAATATCAGGGTTTCAATCTCCCCCTTTTTGATGATTACACAACAATTTTAGGAAAAGAATAATTCTCCCCCTCAATCTAATAGTCCTGCACCAAAATATTTATCTAACAGAAATGCATTTCAACTAAGATAAATAAAACCATTAGTTCACATAAACCAACTTAAATTACCAAATTGTACCAGCAATTAGTTTTAACTGCATAAACCAGCAGTGCCCCATAACAAAAACATATAAGTTCAAACAACCACACAAGTTCAAAATAAGTTCAATAACCCTTAAATTACCCAGAAAATCCTAAAATTTAACTCCCCCTTAATCATAAAAAGAAGATAAACTTAGGCATCCATTTTATCATCATCCTCCTCAGTTCCATCAGCAACAGCAGAATCCTGAGCAATATCAGCAACCAAAGTCTTGGCAGCATCCAAAGCAGCATCCACAGCAGTTGAATTCATAGCAGCATTCTGATGAGTGGTATGAGCAGGAGAACCAGATTCAGCAACAGCAGCAGCAAACGCACAAAAACGGGAAGAAGACTTTGAACCAATAATCAAATCTCGAAGAAACCTTATCTCATCAGTCATGACATCAAGTCGAGTATGAACAGATTTGAAAGACTCACGAACTTCATCCATAAAAACTGCCATTTCAACCTCATGAACATCAAGCTTATCAGAATCAACAGGAGTTGGTTGTGGAGGAGTCGGAATTGGCATTTGAACTAACGTACCATCAGATTCCACTTTGAGATGAGACTGGAGAAGACTCTGTTGATCTAAAAACTCTGTAACAACCTCTTTATCAGCCTCTCGGAGTGGGACACCATACCACTCAAACACTCGAGTCAATAACAAACCATAGGGTAAACCCGGTTGATTACCAGAATCAAACACATCCAACATATTCTTGATAATTAACCCAGATAGATCAAACTTACGACCAGATAACAGCATAGCAATAAGAGTAACATCTTGACCCGCAAAGTTTGAACGACTGCCTAAACGAGGATTAATATTTGCTAAACCCACTCGAAACAGTAAATGAGCCATCGGAGTCACAGATTTAGTAGTTGGAGAAGCATATTGCAATAACCCATCAATATTACGAATTACTTTCAATTGATCTAAGGCAGAAAAACCCTCAATTTCAACTGGACCCTTATTCGTACAAATAGACACATTCGACGGAGCAGAAATACCCAAAATATCATTAAGCGAATTTGCAGTTAACATAATCTTAGTCCCACGAACATTGGACATGCAAACACCATTCTTCACAATATCCAGATTAGCATAAAATTCGTAAACACAATTAGGGTAACAGTCGCGGGGCAAATCTTTTATGAATGAATCAAACCCTAACTGAGTAAAGAACTTAATCGCTCCACACTTATGGTATGAATTACCTGCAAGAGGACGACCGGAGATGATAGTTCTGTCACCCAAACGAAAGTTGTGAAACCGCACTTCGAGTTCCTTGGAAACAAAAGTTATCTCATACTTGGAGCGCTTGACAGACGAACCGTC